>JAPQWV010000007.1:5765000-7015000 GCA_027422505.1 Craterostigma plantagineum
GCGGTGAGTTCGGCATTCGCTTGAATTTCGTAGGGTTTTATGATTTGTTTGCTGGTGTCGATTGGGGGTAGAATTGCGTTGCATGATTGAGATTTTTTTCACTATTTCTTAATCTTCTCTTGGTAGTTTAGCGCTCCTTCTCGATTTTGTCCTTTTAGATTCTGTCGTCATCATTTTATCTCAAGGATTCTGTTCTGTTGCAATTTAGAAGGTTTAAGCACTTGATTTATTTGCATGTGCTTATTAACCATTGTTGGTGCTGATGAAGGACAATGCGCTATACTTTGCAGATGATCGAAAGAGCTCTGAACGCGTTAAATGAGAAAGGAGGTTCAACAGTGAGTTCCATTTCGCAGTTTCTGGAGAGTGAATACGATGGTTTACCGTTGGCACATTCTTCTCTGCTCAAGCATTATATTGATAAACTCTGTATATCGGGCGATATTGCTGTGGTTTGTGGGAATAGATATAAACTGAGGAGTGGTTCTCCGACCTCAAGCAGCTTAAAAAGAGAACAACAATCCATCGATGAATAGGAAAAGGAGCCAGATTGAGGACACAAAACCGAAGAAGAAGAAACGCCAAAAGCAAGTGGTAAGCGAAGGTGAAGATCAGAGTTCTGATGAAGAGGATGAATTGTCTGAGAAAAATCCCTCGTCAGGTATACGAGAACATGGAAACACTGAAAATGTAGTGATTCATAGAGGAGATGATTCAAATGGCACATTGCCTTCTTGTGGTGCTCTAGATGATCAGAGCCCTGAATACCCACCTGGTTTTGAGTCTATTGTGGCGAAAACTCAGCTCATTCTCCGACTAATGATCACTGTCATCCACAAGAAGATGCCAATGTAGTTGGAGAGGAAAATCTGCACGAGTCGAAGCGTGGACTGAGGCTAGTAATCCGCTGGAACGCAAAGCATCCCCGCTCTAGAGAGTTCATAGTGAAGGAGAATGAACACAAAGTCGGCGACGAAAAAAGGCCAGGTGATCGAGAAAACAGACATGATGAGCTACCCGAGCAACAGAAGAAGACGGAAATCATAACGTATCAGCGAAGACGAAAAACTAAATTTCCAAAAAATGAAGCAGTCAATGGAAATTTCCTTGCCAAGTTGGAAAAGTTGGACGATATGCCATTGTTGAAGGATCAAGAAGAACTCGATGACTTTGAGCGGCCACATTCCGAAATAACAGACCAGAAAAAACCTTGTGAGCTACAGCAGAAGAATCAGCCTAGGCGAAGTCTTAGAAATCGAAAGAGGACGAGGAGAGATTGAGTATTCACAGGAACCAAAGATTCAGATCGAAGCTTGCGCTCACAATCCTAGGTTTTACTCAATGATCGATGGAATGCCACGTTTCGTTGGCATTTTATCATCTATTGCTTTGCTGTGGATAATGGCAGCACCCTACGCTCATCACCATTTTTCCTTTATAATTTACAGTTCTTTGATTAAGCTGATCAGCTTTTACTAGTTCAATACTGACTTTTGAGAATTGTAAATTCTGAGGGGGCGTCTCATTGTTCTTGAATTATATGTGGCGTACGATGATGTATGAAAGTTGGCTGGTATGTTCTTGAGCTGATTTAAAGTAGTGTATATACATATCTTCAAGACGAACATTGCTTGACGTGTAATGTCATTAAAGTAAACAGCTGTCGCTTTGTTGACGATGAAAACGTCCATGTCTTCTTTGACTAAAAACGCTAACCCAAACCACTCGATTGTCAAGAAAACGTCAAGCTCGGTAGCCCAACTCAACCATTCGATAATGATAGACTTAAAAAGGAATTTCATGATAAGGCTCACATCTCTATGATTTGGCATTTTCTATTCTTCTTTTGTTGAATCTACCTTCCTCCATGTTTCACAATCGCTACCTTGTTATGAGTTAGGGAAGGTTGTCTGAACAGAAATAGATCTTGAAAAAAGGTACCAAGCATTACATGGACAGAGGGTTTATTAGTACTGTTCAGTCTTCTCAAGCTGTAGATAGTAGGGAAAGATCAGACCTTGAAATCTTTTAAGTCTGATGTGTGGATAGAAAAGGTCGAACCATCTTTAGTGATCTCCATTTGTAGTAGTTAGGTCGACTCTTCTTTCTCTGTGCAACAGAAAGAGAGAAAACAGTAAATTCAATTCTGTGAAAATAGTCAAACATTTGGCCTTTGATTGTACTTTGCCTATAGAAGCTACTGAGTTTTATGAGGTTGTAATAGCTGCCTTTCATCTCTACGTTTACGCCACCAATCTCCAGAGGCACGAACGACGAAGAATTCTATCGTTATCGTCTTTGGAGCTCAATCAAGCAATGACTGTGGTAAAGATTCTAAGTTTTGATGGGCTATTTTGATCGTTGACTACTATCATTGTTAAATGTTTCTTATATGTGAAAGTACTTACTCCTTCGCTTTGTCATGATCATCAGCAGAGCATGCCTTTCAAAGATTTCTTCACCGAGTATGGTGAAGCTAACCTGTACGAAATTCAAGAAGTTGTGGGGAAGGGAAGCTATGGAGTTGTGGCTGCTGCAGTTGACACTCACACTGGAGAGAAAGTGGCAATAAAGAAGATCAAAGACATCTTCGAGCACGTCTCTGAAGCCACACGTATCCTCAGAGAAATCAAGCTTTTAAGGTTGCTCAAACACCCCGATATCGTAGAGATTAAGCACATAATGCTTCCTCCTTGCCGCAGAGAATTCAAGGATATTTACGTCGTGTTTGAGTTGATGGAGACAGATCTTCACCATGTGATCAAGACCAACGATGATCTCACTCCTGGGCATCATCAGTTTTTTCTGTATCAGCTGCTCCGAGCCTTGAAGTACATTCACTCAGGTAATATAATATGTATGTCTGCTTATATCTTTAATTACTCTCCTTGTTCTTACATCTAGGATGACATCCTTATAAATCTTTTTCTGCAGCTAATGTTTTCCACAGGGATTTAAAGCCTAGGAACATTCTTGCCAATGCAGACTGCAAGTTAAAGATTTGTGATTTTGGGCTAGCTCGTGCATCGTTTGGAGACACACCATCTGCTGTTTTCTGGACGGTGTGTAGTTATATATATATTTTTTTCTATATTTTCAATGATTTTTGTTGTAGATTCTCTTCTCATTTCGTTGTTGAAATCCAGGATTACGTGGCTACTCGGTGGTATCGAGCACCTGAACTTTGTGGCTCCTTTTTCTCCAAAGTGAGATTTATTTGCAACTTTTGCTGTAACACTACGATTCTTCTATAGCAGTTTACAGTAATTTGTGTTTTTTTTTTTTTTTCTGTTAATAGTACACGCCTGCTATCGATATATGGAGCATAGGATGCATATTTGCTGAAATGCTAACTGGGAAACCGTTGTTTCCTGGAACAAATGTGATCCATCAGCTCGAACTCATAACAGATCTTCTTGGCACGCCTTCTTCTGAAGCAATTTCCAGGGTTGGTTGCTTTATTTATTTAGTATATATCTTCTAGTTAAACAAAGATATACTTTTTTTTATCCTGAACTAGCGAAATGCTCATGTATGTAATTAAAACTCAGATTCGAAATGAAAAGGCGCGGAGATTCTTGAGCAACATGAGGAAGAAGTCGCCCGTAAACCTATCGCGAAGGTTCCCAAATGTTGACCCCTTGGCTCTTCGGTTACTACAGCGATTAATCGCCTTTGACCCCAAAGATCGTCCTTCTGCTGAAGAAGTAAAGATTTCACCTTTATACCGTTCATTTTGTTAATTACTAAAACTCATCTTAAGGTTCTTCTAACTTTATGTCTTAATACAGGCGCTGGCAGATCCGTACTTTTATGGGCTGGCAAATGTAGAAGAAGAGCCATCGACACAGCACATTTCGAAATTTGAGTTTGATTTTGAGAGGAGAAAGCTGTCGAAGGATGACGTGAGGGAGCTAATATACAGAGAGGTGTTGTGCGATTATCTCGTCCTTCGAAAAATTCAAATTTTGCTCTTTTACTTATGCTCTTAAGCCAACAACAGATCTTGGAGTATCATCCTCAGATGCTCCAGGAATACCTCCGTGGAGTCGACCAGATTCACTTTATGTATCCAAGGTCTGTCTGGCGATAAAAGAATATATACGATGATCGAAAAAATTATACTTTTCTGAAGTTTAATTTTTTTAAAATCATATCCTCTTTGACAATGAAATCTGAGTTTTTCTTGGTTATCAAGCACCTTGGATATTATCAGTTGTATGATGTTGAAATAAAGAATCGTCTTATCCCAAGTTATAGTTATAACGCTGTTTGAAATTCCATGATATTCAGTGGGATCGAGCAATTTAAGCAGCAATTCTTCTGTCTCGAGGGTTGTCATGGCGAAATCGAAAGAGCTCCTCCTCGGAGGAGGCGGTATGCATCACTACCAAGGCAAGTGTTCCCCCTTTTTTTTCCTGGAGATTCTTGCAAATACACCCTTTAATCGATCTTATTACATCTGTTTCGAGCTCAACGGTTCTGAACGTATGCAATGCAGGGAACGAGTTTGCGTCTCGATCGACGAGGAAACTGACGAAAACACTGACACTGTAATTGGCAATGCAGCTCTTATTCCTCATCCATGCCTAGTGAGCCCTAAAAAATCCATAGGCATTGACAAGTTCCAAGGTACTAAAACGAATGATAAAGCCAAGCAAAATTGTCGTAAGAATGCTTGCTACAGTGCTCGTTGCCTACTTAGAAGTGCGAGCATTAGTTCCAAGTGCATTGGCGTTGAATGTGGAGACTGCTGCGAGGTAAAAAGGGTGCACATCTTCTTAGCGTTTAAGAAAAATTACGAATTCTTACCACTACTTTTGTTTCCCTTTGCTTGGGCAGGCTTGAAGGTTATTATATAGCCGCCTCCACAAAGAATGATGATGATGATGACGATTAATTTCGAGTTTATATTTGTGTCTGATTTTCTTTTCCTATTTCTGTGCCAAAACTGTTTGTTCTTAGAATGTTGTTATTGTATTGGTAATTGGTGATAGTAATGCCAAGCCCCAGATATTTTTCAGACAAATAAGCGTTCCAATTCAACTAACGCAAAGCCGCCATTTGCTTCAAACTCATCATCAACAAAGTGGAAAAAGAGGAAAGAAATACGCAAGCTGAGAGGGAGATCATCATCTCTCAAGCGTGAGCGATAACATCGACGATGAGAAATCGTGGGACCCAACGATAGTAGCCTCAATAACTGAATGTTCTGAAGCTCCGTTATGATTATTATTACCGTGGTGGCTTATCTGCTCACTTGACGATTTGTTTATCTGTTGCAATTCGTTTGCCACCTGTCTCATCGTCGGCCTTAACCTGCCGTTCAAGTGCAGACATCTCCTCGAAAGTTCGGCCATCGTCTCAACCCCTTCTCTACAGCCCTCTTCTTGGACGATCCTACCATCGACGATTTCCAACAGCTTTCCCTCTTCCATGGAGTGTAAGAAATACGCCGCCAAGCTCCGCCCCATCTCCTCGTCCCTGAGCAGAGATATCGCCTTCTCCCCCGTAATCAGCTCCACCAACACCACGCCGAAGCTATAGACGTCGCTCTTCTCTGTGAACTGGTTCGACTGGAAATACTCTGGGTCCATGTACCCGAACGTGCCGAACACGCGCGTGGTGACGTGGGTCTGATCGACGGCGGCCGTCCTCGAAGTCCCAAAATCCGAGATCTTGGCTCTGTATTTCTCGTCCAAGAGTATGTTCGTCGACTTAATGTCCCTGTGGAAGATGGGAGCTGAAGCTGAAGAGTGGAGGTAAGAAAGGGCGTTAGCTATCTCAACTGCTATTCGAAGCCTCTTTTCCCAGGTGAGGGGAAAATCTTCGCTTGGGTCGTGGATGTGCTGAAAGAGTGTGCCGTTGGGGACGAATTCGTAGACCAGGAGGGGAATCTCAGTCTCGAGACAGCATCCTAAGAGCTTGACTATGTTTCTGTGGTTGATTTGGGACAAGATGACGACCTCGTTGATGAACGATTCGATGTCGGTTTCATGGACTTTGATGGACTTCTTCACAGCTACGATGGTTCCGTCCGTCAGCATTCCCTTGTAAACGGTCCCTTGGCCTCCACGCCCGAGCACACGACTCTCGCTGTAATGATCCGTGGCTTGGGCCAACTCCTTGGAGCCGAACAGCTTGGACTTCTTGTACCCATTATCGTTCGAGGACAGCTTCTGTTCGAGCAGCAGCCCACCATTACGCTTGAAGAATTGCCTCCTTCGGTGGGCCTTAACCCTTTTCACAACAACATGAACTGACCTCAATGCTCCTACGAAGCCAAGGACAAGACAACCTACGCCAAGCAGACTGCCGAGGCTAATCAACACTATATTTCTCGTCGAATCATTGCCACTTTTTCCTGATGTGGTGCATCTGTAGTAGCCTATTTCGTTGAAACAATCCCCGCCCATGCATGCGTTTGGACGTTCCTTGCACTCATCGATGTCAACGCAGCCTTGGTCTAAATAAGGGTTTCCCCGATAACCACTTATACAAGAGCATCGCCTATTCGTTGCTGATGTTGTCTGATCGTCGTCGAAAGATGGATTAGCAGCGTAGACGTAGCACGGAAACCTCCTATAAGGGTTATATGCATCGCTGCATGAAGGCCTGAAGTACCTCCTTGTAACGAGTGGATTGTTGCACTGACCATATCTTGATATGTTTGCGCCTGCTAATTCCCAGTCGAGCACCAAAGGCACGCTCACAAGTCTTTCGTCGAATGGATTCGAAAGATTTCTGTTCCTCAGGCCTTCGTACGATCCATAGCCTCTAGTGCTGCCCAGCCACGCTTTTTCCACAGGGAAGGCGTAGCCACAAGACGAACCGCCTTCTTCGATGCTTTGGTAAGTGTACTTAAGCTCGCGTGTTTCCGTGGGTATGTTCGTCTTGCAGCAGTTTACGTCGCCGTCGCAGAAAGACTCTTTCTTGCTGTGGTCGGGCCCGCAAACTGGCGTGCAACCGCTGACGACGGTTTGGTTGACCCTCAGCAAGACTGAGTTCTTACAGCCTAAGACGAGGAACGTGTTCCTGTCTGGTGATATCGTAAAAGGGCTGCCCAAGAACTGTTTCCCTATGGACACGGTTTTTTGAACGTTGGTGCAGGTCATCGGTGAGACGGGGCTTTTTACGACGATTGTGCCCCCGACGGAGATATTGAGTACTTCCATGTTGATGCTGGGAAGGAATAGAGTGGACGAGGAATTTTGGCACGTGACGCGGAAAGTTGAGCTTGCGCTGCAGCCTAAGCCTATGCCGAATGGATAAGGTATGGTAATATTTCCACAATTTTCTGGGCAATTAGGCTTAGACATCATGGGTACTATTGATGATGATGAGGCTATAAGAGACGAGTTTGTGCATAGATATGCGAAGAAAATGAATAGTATTATCGTCTGCATTTCTTCGCCTTGTGCATAGACACGCACAGAGAAATAATCAAGCTTGTAAGGGGAAGGGCGTGTGACTTTTATACATCAAACTTCCCCCCAAAACTAATGTTTTCTCTCTCAGAGGATGATTATTGCTTTGACTTGTCTTGCTTTGAGGCCTTTGAGCAGAAAAAGTCAACCGACTTTTCGGAGTTAGTATATAGTCCAGTCCAGGAAATCAAAGCTCGTGTTGAGTTGAATCTTCTTCGTTCACTGTCTGAAAATTATATCAATCTCGGCGGCTGTGTACTGTATTAATGCGCAAGTTTACTTGCAAAATTGTGAATGACTTAACAAATATATACAGTCTTCGATATTTGATGTTGATGGGGTAGTATTCAAGATTATTATTACTACAACACAAAGACGAATAACGTGTACAATGAATGCATGCAGTAGTCTAAGGAATGCTTTAAGAAGCGGAAAATATTAAGCACTTCGCATTAGTCATTACAACAGAAAAAGATGGACTTGATATGAGTTGCTACTCCGACTATTATGGTTCGGGACATGAGACTTGTTCTTACAAATTACAATCGTGAAATAAAGGAGACATACCTGCCATTACAATACCCTGTTTCACAACTAATAAAAAACAAAAAGAGCATTTACATGGATATTAACATGGTCATTTAATCATCTACCGAGCCTCTGATATAAAAAAAGCAAGTGGAAATAAAGGAAAACAAACTGAATCTTCTATTGACTCTTCCTCTTCATTAATCTGTGTAGTTGCCAAGACCATGCACCTAAGAAAAGCACAATCCCAACTCCAACGCATGTCCAAAATATTACCAACCATTTTGGCATCACAGTACCAGTAAATAGTCCTGGAAAATCATCACATCAAAGAATGTTCTAATGAAATTAGTTTTTTTTACAAAAAAAACAGAAGAGGAAAAGCATACCATGTCCAAACTTGACGCAGATAAGGAGTTCAACGATGCAAATGGCAAGTGAAAGCCAGCACATTGCTCCCACCTTCTTCACAGGCTTTCTGAAGGAGATAGCAGAAAATAGTTGAGCGGCATTTGAATAAAGCAAAAATAACATTAATAAATTCATATTACGACACGAAAAAAAAACCTGTCTTGAAGGTAAGAGTTGTATTCTCGGATTGTGGGTATAGCGATTAGCCACCACAAAACCAGCCTATATGTGATCAAAGGGTTACTCGGAGGTATCCATAGGCAAAACTTGAGAAAGAACGTGTTTAGTTCCACGGTCAGGAAAATAACACATAGGCTTAGAACTTGTACGAATCTAAGCGGACCAAGAAAAGGGTGCCATTCGTCTTTATCCCACCTCGCTGGCGTAAATTGGCCCAATGTTCTTTTCACCTAAGACAAGAAAAAGCAACCTTGCATCTGTCATAAAAATACAATTTTTATTCTTGTGGGCAAATCTGCATACCTTTCCCATGATGTTAGGTTGCCTGCTGAGGCCAACCCATTCGTAAGTTTTCCCATCAAAGTACCTAACGGTGCGCATACCCGCCCAAATACCTGGTAAAGCCAGAAAATAGGAATATCGTATTCTGTTTCTATTACGTCGAAATGGGAATTACATTAAGTGTGGAAAGTTCATAGTTTGTACCAAACCAGTTGCAGATGAATATGTCAAGAACAATGCTGTCCCACCAGCATTCATTAAAATTTGGCAACATGTGACGGAAGGTAAGCTGTAAGAAGAAGTGCAACAGAAATTTCATCATTTTAGTATATGGAAATTGTATTTAAGATGAGCTACAAACAAGGAGGCAAACCTCCATTAGCTCGAACCCAACAGATAGCACCCACAGAAGAGGTTGGTTACGGATCATTATAGCCTTGCCCCACCATCCAAGTACATGAGCAAGTACAAATTCATCGAAAAGCGTATCCTATTTTTTAACAATGAAATGCATATGGACTTTTTAACAGAGTGATCAAATGTAACAACAAAACTGAAGTGAATTAAGGGTCTTTAAGGGAAAAAAAAAAAGAACATACATATACATTCTTGAACCTGTTTGTCGGATTTTCAGGTATATAAATCCTGCAATCCGCACCATATGATCTTTCTGGAAGTTCTGCCATATATGATAAAAGAGAGGTCGAAAAATAATGAATAAGATTAAAGCTTCGATGGTAGTACATAAATTAAAGTAAGGTTGAACTGACTCACCAACACCAAGATCAGGATGCAAAAATCTCATAAACTGCCGAGCATGATCACGCCTCTGAAAAATCGATTTTATTTTATGTTATATATCTATGATCAAAAGGTGGTCTAACAAATAAAAAGGATGTCTATATGTGCGTTTTGCGCATGTTTGTCTCAGCTCTATCTATATGCAGTTTTTTTCCAACAATGAAGACGCAGACTAAAATAGCTCTGACCTGGAATAGCAAAAACGTTAGAGCAACAAGATATATTACAGCCATCCCATGAACGAGGCGCCAGATTGCAGGATGTGGCCGGATAAGAACTCTGTGCGCAAGAACAAATGGGTAAATATTCGACGCATGCATATGTGTATACATATAAGTTGATTTTGAGAATAAGTAAGAACGTGTTCACAAAGACCAAACAAACAAGCCTGAAGATAATGAACGAAACAGGCGAACAACTTACGTGGAAGGAGCTTGTAACAAGCTATAAGCCAGATATACAGCAATCATTGCCCATAGACCCCTGCAAACCGGTAACAAATTGATACTCAATTAACAGATTAGCCCACGTAAGATGGGAAATCTTGAAATTGGTGAAGCAGGTTAGATAACACACCTTTTCACAGAGCTAACTTGATCACCTTCCAAATAACTTTGAGGGTCGAGAACACCACTAGCCCATCTGATCATATCATCCATGATGAATAGTGTAAGAAAGAAAGACACATATATTAAGTCCCAAAACTTATGCGATACAAAAGTTAATAGACTCACACTAGAAAACATGCACCGATCAGTAGTAACGTGATGGTGCGAGGTTTATAAGCCCAGGCGGTCCATGGATCAAACTCGTCTTCAGTGGTCGAAGAGCATACATTGCCATTTTGATGAGGAGCAACAAGGCCCTTTCGCCTGTTGGCTCTTTGTTGACCATTAACCTCCATGGCCTAGGATATCAACTTCACTGCAGGTCAGAATATGAACTCTGAGATGGCGATAATACTCATCAGCTACAAGTTAAAAGAAACTAGAACAAAACGAACACAAAGCTTTCTGTAAGAGACTACTAATGAAGACAAACAGTCACCTGTGAAAAATTTCAACAGCATCGAGTAATATTTCCATCAGCTCATGTGCAATATACCGATGAAAAAGAGGGGAATCGAATAGGCAAAGCAAATCGACATTTCTATTCATGAAATCACATAATTCTTCCAAAACACCACAATTCTGAGCATCACAAAAACCACGTATAATACACGAAACCGGGCTATCCTAAAACATTTTACGAAAAAATCGAAGCTTTTACGTACACGCCGATGAATAACGCAAGAGAGAGGAGAGGACGAAACTAGTTCCACGTGTTACGCGGATCCTAACGAATCTCCACAATATCTCACAGATAGAAGAAAGATGAGCTATTGGGAAGTGATTCAATCATTCACGAAATGATTCAATTGCAGATGAAGTCGTCTTTCATATGTAGCTTCGAGAACAAATCTGACAGTCAACCCCCGCTATTCGATTCCAATGGTGGGAGTCATCTCAACCGTCGAATCAACGATTGACAAAGAAAGCATAAAGACGAAAAGGAAAAAGCGATCACGAGAGATCATGATCATACAAATTAACTGCTGCTGTACAGACCCAAAAAGCCAAGAAAGAAAAAAAAAAGAGAGAAAAGTTTACTTTGAAATACCTTTTATCTTTTTCTTTTTTTCAATTTGGCGGCAAATAAGATCAGATCAATGGTACAGTAGAGTGGTCAAAGCAGCTCCCTTTATTTTTTCCTTTTGAACAAGAAAGCAACTAAAAACTTTGTCCATCTATGGCCCTTACGATCAGATGATAATAATAAAAGCAGCCAAACTTGGAATCTTCGTATATTAATGATTGTCCTTTGATTCACAGTTCATCCTGTCATTAATTGTCGGAAACCATGCAATGACCAAACTGCCCTTATCTTCTGCATTATTATTACCTTTTCTTATGGTTCATTTCATGCAGTGATGTCATCCATGTTTGGCAATATTAATGAATTGAATATTGAGGAATGATATATCATAACATCATAGGAGGAATATGATCGAACCAATGTTACAAGTCTCCACATGGTTTTGTTAGATAATTTGCACGATACTTTTTTTATTTGGAGTTGACGTGACAATGTTTAGAAATTTACTCCACCATATTCATTTGAAGAGTACGTGACGTTTATCTTACTGTGAGTGTATTAATGGCCACCAACATTTCGAAGACAAAGACAAGTACATTGTAATGATGTCTTGGCGATATATGTCTCCTTCGATATTTAATTTATGTTCTTATATTAATACTAATATCGATGTGTGTATAGGAAGATGTCATGCGTGTCTCAATTACTCCCTCCGTCCCAAATCATTTTATACATTTTACTATATCGGACGTTCCGTTTCCTTTACATTTCCTTTTATAGCAAAAAATTACCACAAACAATCAATATAATAATATTAAATACTCTTAAAAGACGTGTCAAAATATACACTTTTTTACCTTTTTAATTATACTATATTATTAAAATATTCAGTTTCTTAAAAATCATGCCATACCCCAAATGTCAACCCTTTGGGACAGATGAAGTATTATTTATAGCGTTCCAATGATTGGGCTTAGAGGCTGGTGCACTAGTCCAGTTTTTGGGCTTTGAAAAAATTTGGGCTTCAGCCCAATAAGATTGATTGATTAAATTAAAATCGTGCTCAACTCGTCATCCAATTTAGTAGACTAGTGGGAAAATAAAGCTTGAAATTTTAAAATTAAAAGAAAATAAAAAAATTCACTATCAAGCTGAGCTTTCTAATAGCCTCGGGGGAACTCGAATTCGAAGTTTGAGCTCAACATTAATAATTTGAATGGGTATTACCAACTCCAATTAATAAATGACACATGTCATAATATTAGTTTAATTGTACGTAATTAGGATCATAATTCGACCCCTATTTTTACCAAAGTTGGCTCGTTGAATTAATGAGTCAACTCCTGATGAGGCTTGGCTCTAGTGGCCAAGCTGAGGGACTCAAAGTTCATGTGACTAGGAGGTCAGGGGTTCGAACCCTACCTCCCACATGACTGAGAAAGTCCCCATGGGCTTAAGGCCCATGACTATCGTTGTTGGGTGGGTTCGGGACGTATCCATCTGACCTCAGAGATTAGTCCCACCTCTGGAGTGTGTGGCGGTGAGCCCATAGCCGGCTGTGTGGGGATACCTCGGCACCGAAAAAAAAAATAATGAGCCAACTCAAATCTTTGGCGATTTCTCAATAAAATGCAATAAGGCGTTAAAATTAATTTTGACTATACTTAAAGATAGGCAAGTCGAGCTGTGAGCTCGTTGAGCTTTTTCCCGAACTAGAGCTCAGGAGGCTCGATGAATAGTACTGTCAAAACGGGCCGGCAGGGCTGGCCGGCCCGTAGCCCGCCGTTGGCGGGGAGGGCGCGGCTTTTAAAAAAAATTAAAATAAGAAAAAATAATTAAAAATGGGAAAAAGTAAGGAAAAAATAATAAAAAATAGGAACAAATAATATAAAAATAGAAAAAAATAAAAAATGAAGAATTCAAGTTGAAAAATATACCTAATTTAATAAAATGATTTCATATTAATTTATTTATGTTACTAAGTACCAATTATAGCTAAAAATATAAAAAATCATTATAATTATTTATAAATCTTATTATTAAAATAATTATATAATATTTTATTTTTGGGCGGGCCGCGGGCCCGTTTGACAGCTTTATCGATGAAGTATAAAAAATTATAAATCGAAAATAATAAAAATAAAAAAACTCAAGAGTCAGTCAATGACGAGCAAGCTTGAGCTTGGTTATCACTAATTCGATTCAAGCTTTAGCCTAGTCGACTATTCTAACTAGCGGTGTTCAGAAGTCGGTTAAACCGAACCGAAAACCGAAAATTCGTTATGAACCGAACCGAACAAAGAGGTTCAGTTCGGTTTTCACTTCTTAAAAATAGAAAACAGAAAATTTTGGTTTTCCGTTTCGGTACTCGGTGAATCGAATAAAAACCGAAAAACCAAAATTTAATAAATTAATTTATATATATATATATTTAATAAATTAATATTTATATATTTAATAATTCGGTTTTGGTATTAAAATATTAATTTTTCCCCAAAATTTAATTTAGTTTTTTTATTTCGGTTTTCGGTCGGTAGCCGAAAAAATTGAAAAAAAATTCGGTTTACAGTTCGGTTCGGTTCGGTTCTGTTCGGTTTTTTAACCGAATGAAGAGCCCTAATTCTAACCCTAGTTCTAACCCTAGTTAAAGATGCAATTTGCATATTAAATATAAGAAAATTAAAAATATATATCATTAGCTGACGTGAGTGATAACACACATCTTCCCTATGCTATACTATATACTACAAATACAAACAATCCCTTCATTCACCATCAACCCTAAAAACCAAACCCTAGCGAGCTGTAATATCTTCCCTCAACGCATTACCATCATCTGCAATCCTCAAATTACTTTAACCTCGACCCACATTTCTTAGTCGGAAGTACTGAATTGCATCCATCCATGTCCCTTGACGGCGAACGCAAGGCCGCGCCGGACGACGACAAGGACGACCCGCCCCAGCTGGTTCACTCAAATGGGAATGGGATCGTTCCATCCCATGCGGCTCAGACGCTGAGGCTGCACCCTAGCTGCGACCACAAGCCCGAGAACTATGAGGGATTGGAGCTAGAGTTCAGCCCATCGTTGTTGAGTGAGCTAGAGAAGTATCTTCCGCCGAATATTCTCCATCAGCCGAGGGAAGTGAAGGGCAGATACATGCGGGATATTCTGCAGCGGTATTATCCTGAGAGCGAGCGCTTGAGGGTGGGTAATTTTGGAGAGTAGTCTGGCTGCGCCGTGTTGTTTGATTTTGCTTTGCATGGGTTTTGATGAGTTGAATTCTGCTGAGTTACCATTGTCGGATATGATTGAAATTTTTAAACGAATGGCTGTGTACAGCTATACGGTTTGTATTGCGAGTTTAATCGACTGCTATTGTGTTATTTGGCTTGCTTTGCATGGCTTTTGATCGGTTGATTTTTGGGTAATTTCAAATGTTGAGGATGATTTAATCTGGAGCAGATGTTTGTGTTGAGCAATTAGATAGTGCTTTAATATGGAAGTGTGACATACGTGTTGATACTATCTGGGAAATTGAAAAACTGACCGTTACTCTGTTTGACAGCTTCAGAAGCACAGAGAATATAGGCAGAAGATTATATCCAACTATCAGGTATGATTATCTTGAACCCTTTTGGTTGATGGTGTATGCTTGTAATGGTATTCCAAGTGAGGACTTGGTGCTTATTTTATGTCTAAAGTTATATGCTTTAATCAATATTCCACATTTTATTTGTATTTCCAGCGTCTACACAGGGATCTCTATACTATGAATGCCTCCGACTTTTTCACCCCGTCTTTTCTCAAGGCAATCGGTGAGAACGCGGAACAGAGTTTTAGAAACATAATGGCGGAACCCTCTCCTGGAATCTTTACGTTTGAAATGCTGCAACCGAAGTTTAGTGAAATGATGCAGTCTGAGGTGATTGCTTTATTTGCATTACAAGTATGGATCTTCTCGTCATATTTTCATAACACTTAGGACTTTCTTCTTTGATAATGCAAGTAGGTGGAAAATTTTGAGAAGTGGGTTCAAGAGACCAAGTTCAGAATCATGAGACCTAATACAATGAACAAATATGGTGCTGTTCTTGATGATTTTGGCATGCAGACCATGCTCGAGAAGCTCATGCTAGATTACATACGACCCATATCAAAAAGTAACTACTTTGAAAAGTCTTAGATGGTTGGCTTCACACTGTTTCAGTGTTAATTCTCCTCTGGAATTCTCTTGGCAGTTTTCTTTCCTGATGTCGGTGGATCAAATCTTGATTCTCATCATGGTTTTGTCCTTCAGTACGGGATGGACCGAGATATTGATCTTGGTAGGTAATACATCGTAGTTTCTTTCTTCGCCAGATTTATGTTGTCTTCAATCTATCAATTTGATGATTTCTAGCATTTGCATGTGATAAACCTCAAGTCGTGCACATCTCATTGCAAAACACTTTACGTGTAGGCTTCCACGTGGATGATTCCGAAGTCACCTTAAACATCTGCTTAGGCAAACAATTTTCTGGCGGGGAACTTTTCTTCCGTGGTGTCCGATGCGAAAAACATGTAAATACAGAGACCCACTCTGAGGTCAGTGGCCATCCTATAGTATTACTGGTTCCTCTGAGAATCTCTATACGCTCTTCTCCCACTGCATGATTGTCTTTGAAGACTTAATTAGAGGGTTTCTCTTTTTGTAGGAGATCTTCGACTATTCTCATGTCCCAGGACGTGCGGTTATTCACCGTGGGCGTCACAGGCATGGTGCTAGAGCCACAACATCGGGAAGTAGGATCAACTTATTGTTGTGGTGTAGAAGGTATATATAGTACACGAAAGTGTTCTTGGGATGAGGGACCCTCCAATATGCTGCTACATAGATAGAACCCCCTAAAGTTTTCTCATCTCTCATAAAAAATCTTCCTTGTTCAGTTCTACTTTCAGAGAGCAGAAAAAGTATCAAAAGGATTTCTCGGGCTGGTGTACAGAGTGTCAGCGCGAGAGAAAAGGAAGAATCCAACAAATCGTTGCCACTATGAGGCTGGTATGTTACATACCTCGAAGAAGACACAGGCTTTGTACTAATTTTCGAGCTTTAATTCGACCATCTTACATGACACTGCTCATATACCAAACTGATTTTATTTCAGGATTTGCTGAGAAGAGAAGGGCAACAAACTGCCAGCTGAGAGTGCTCCTGAATGTGTGTATGTGTATCTGTGTGTTTGATTCTCTCAAACTGTAATATAGGTTTATCATTGGAGCAAATCAAGAGCAACATTGTTGTCATTGTAAAATCATGGATTGATTTTCTTTTAATGGTACTTCAAATTTCTACATATTAGAGAGTCTCTGTAGAAAATTCAACTAGTTCATGCAAGCAAATGATAAATTCCAAATCCAATCGACCCTTTTCAGCAATTTACTACTACTATAAACACAACTCACTACTCCTCAAGAAGAAATTACATCAGCTCCTCCCTCCATTTTCTCCCGTTCTGTCAAAGCATGGCGGAAGTGGCAACGGTGACCGTAAGGACAGGTGGCGCCATTTACGACCATTCTGCAAACCTCGGTTTTGTAACGAGGATGCCTGAGAACGGGTCGAAGCTCTTCGAGCCCATGAGCAAACTGACAACTATCTCCGTAAGGACAATCTCCACCACTCTCTTGCCATTTGTTGCACAGCTCTGTTTTGAATGTTCCCTGACTGTACACTTCGAGCTCTACTCCTTGCTCCTTCTTCAGTCCCTTCACATATACCTTCTGCTGCTGCATTTATGAGACCACAAAAAGATGTCAGATAAGAAGGCCTCTGTTTTCTTCCCCAGGTAAGAATCTAATCAAGAAAGTAAAATATGCTACCATCCCAAGATCGAGCTTGTTACGATGGTTTGACTCTGTGCCCCATTCATTTTTCTCTCGCATTGCCTTCAAATACTCGATAGAGCGAACAGAGATGCTCTTGGGAAGCTGAGCTCTGCCCTGGTCAAGAACGGTGTTGGGACTCTTATGGTTGTTGGCCTGCCCTTGCCCGAGACCCATCTTTTTCAGACCATCTACCACAGAATCCATGGCTGAATCGAAATGGTCAACGCCCATTTCACTACCAAGAAATGGCGTTGCTGAACCCAATACAAGATATCTTAGGTGGTTGACCAGGTCAAGATTCGCCTGTCTGAGGTTTATATTCTCCTGGCGAAGGGATTGGAGTTGCTCTGACATCTCAGCAAGGAGGGTGAGAAGCAGGCGATGACGGGCCATCAAGTCATCGTCACGAAGCTGAAGGCGGTGGAGTGGCGAGGAAAAGCCATGGATTTTGACTTCCCTTTCCATCTTCTTTTTAGTGTTTTTTGTACCTACGTAGAAAGATTTCTGGCGTTAGATCATGAGTTTTCTGGGCAAGAATTGGATGCGATCAGTTTGAGCCAAGATTTTGGGGAAATAAAGAGTGTGTGAAACGCTGATTACGTAACTGGGGAATCAAGAAACCAGCTTGAATCGCAGTTATGAGAGGTATGAGAAGAGAAATTGAGCAAAGAAACGAACTTTGAAATCTTTCTCAAGGGATATTATACGCCTTCAAAATGATAGTACAGCACACAGATACAGTAAAGAATAAGCAGACGCAATACGATCCTAATCACAGTACCTGCAAGCGTGAAAGATCATCGCCATTAATATACTAAGCACCAGTGGTTTATCCTTCGAACTGTTCAGTCAATGGAAGGGATTAACAAGAACCCATTCACGTAATCTATACCTGCTAGAGAGAGAGAGAGAGAGAGAAGACTATAGAGGAAAAATACTTCCTAGAGAGATCAACGTAGTTCTTATTTGATTTTGAAGTGAAGCGATGGTTTATTTATACGCCGTATTCGAGTTCCGACTCTGAGGACGTAGTGATTATACCCGATGTGCCCCTTGCTCTAAATGAATTATATATATTATCAGAGGGTATTTTAGACAATTTATGGCGTACCCCTCCCCCCTTTGAGTTTTCGCGCGGGAATTCAACGAACCGCGCCGATGCCCAATATATGTAAAATAACATTCTTTTATCAGATATTATCATTCTTTTTTCCTATTATCGGTTAGTTGACAAGAATCAATGATAACAAGGTTGTTCCGATATTACAATACACAAACTTGCAGTAGTTGGTGAGAAGCCATTTTTAATGTTCCTACAAAAAATATGGATTGCCTTGAGAAGTTACAATTAACAGTAAGAAGCTGTTGCTTTCTTTAATCAAACTAAACAACTTCATAAAGAAAGAAAATGATGGTTTTCTTGTGTCTTTGCTTCTCCAACACAACAAACATATGTAACCAACTCTAAACACCACATATTGATCGCTAAACTTTCTAATAAGACATCATCTTTGCTTCACTTTAGTTTGAAGTCCTCTTACTTCATTGGTGTTCCTAACATATAAGACCCCAACCAACACAACTGTTCTCGATTATTTAGGAGAATAAAGTGTAAGATCTGAGTAAAATATATCAAAAGTTTGCATCTTTATGGGGTTGCAATGTATATGTTACGCTCATAGCTTAGATAATTCAATGAAATAAACCAATCAAAATACGAAACCAATATCAAGAATTCAACAAACATTCACCACCCCTTCAAAGCACGACAATGCAAGGTTAAAGCTAAAGGTTAACTACTGACAAACCAGATGTTTACAGACACACTCGAGCCAAGAGAAAAAAGAACGAACGTACAAATTATCTTCTTCCAAACTCAACATCTTCAAAAGTTGAGCCTAGAAAAGGATTGCCATTCGATCCAAACTCCTGTTGGTTCATCCCTTGAGCGCTCGTCACATTCCCAGGTCGAGAATTCGAGCGAAGTTCTTCGACAGCATTCAAGTAAGCATATGGATGCCAACCTGTAATAACAATGGCAAAACATTAATTTTCGCAAAGTTAAAGACAGTATTATAAGGATGAAGACTATTTACCATCTGTGTGATATGGAGGTGGGAAGAACTGCAGGTAACAAAAGAAAGCCACCACAGAACCTAATAGAGCACGAAAAACGTGTTAAGACGGTGATAATGCTACCAAGATCTAATTTTTGTTTCGAATTTAGACATCTTACCTAAAAGCCCCCCGGCGAAGACATCTTGCCAGTGATGCCAATAATCATCGACGCGCGAAACGCCAACCAAAGCTGCAGCGAGGATGGGAGTAAATATGATGCAGAGCTTTGCTATGTGTCCCCTGCGATCGAATGCTTTGATTTTCCCGGCTAAGTATAGCGATAGAAAAACGAGCCCCGCGAATGACCCTGTTGAGAAGGACTATCATAATGTGATTGTGCTACAAAAAATTAATGGGGTTATGAAGGAGTTCCTTCGACGCAAGAAATGCCCTCGTTTCTTACATGATGTGTGGCCACTAGGGAAACTCTTGTGCCCTTCTTTTATAACACTGTCTTCGCCATGGCAGTTAACGTTTCCCCATCGATCGTAACTCTGATAAATGGAGACATGTAAATGTTATGTAAGGGTTGATTTTTCCTTTCATGGTTTTTATCTATTTTCAAGGTGTTAGTTACGTACATCTTTTCCATCGGGAAAGCAACGCCAGAAAAAGTCTGGTCTTGGTCGGCCTACTCCATCTTTTATTGCATCAGTCAGAACACCAGTTATCAACACGGAGAACAGAAGCCCTGCAAGTTTCTTACACGATGAGCCGAGTCCCAAAAAATGGACGGGAAATAATATAAGAGACCGAAAAAATCCTACCCAATACGGCGTGGTGCAGATCATAGATATCTCTTCTCCTTAAATAGTAGAGAAAGAAAATGAAAATGGGCAGCAGAACAGCGTAAATCTGATGAAATTCCAAACAAGTTGTCATCAATTGGACATGCTTAAAAGAAGAACAGCTGTGATAGGTTAGTAGATATCTCTAAACTTACTGGCACAGCCCAAACTGGTACAGTGTTCTCTTTCAAAGGGTATTTGAGATCAGTCATCATTCCTTCTCCCACAAAACGATAAAACGGACGAATGATGTTTAAGCCAATCTCCGTCACTACAAGTACAATCAGTATCAGCCAATCATGCTTGTGATTCCAAAAAAGTCGTCCGCCGTGAGATTTTATCGTGTGCTGACACTCAAGACTCTGACTCCCCTGCTTCACCAATGCAGAGAAAGATATTGAACTGAAAATGCTAGTCTTATATAATCCACACGGACATTTCTATGAATGGTTGTTGTGCCTCTCCCAAACAATTCTTCAATCATTAATTGACATCTGATGTTGACTCATCAAAACCCATAATTTCCAGGACTCATGAAATGATTGAAAAGAGGCAACCCTCTACCGATAATTCTTCAAAGATGCAATTTTTAGGAGTTCAAAGACAAGAGATATCGTGATGCAAACCTGAAACATGCTCTGAAAATTCGGAGCAGGACAAATGGAGATTACATTCTTCCAACCCATTCCCACTCTGTTGCAGGCAAACAATCACTTCAGACAAGGAAAAAAAAAAGAGGCCTAATGATGAAAAGAAAAAGAAATGACGAATCGTTAAAGATGGGTAGACAGAGAGGGAGATAAAAAGACCACAAAGCAAGCAGATATTTCTCCAAATGTAATCCGATCTGGCGATGCCTCCCACTTTGACGCAGAAATAAACAAACAATTAATGGCGAGATTGCAACTTCAAACGCATTTATTTTTGAAAGATTTGATGAATGATGATGATGATAAAACCAAAGGGAAAGGGTGATTTTAAAAATGAACTTGAATAGGCGCTGGGAAGGGACGGTTGAACAACTCTATCCCATGTTGTCGTTGAAACTTGAAAAGCCATTTCCTATAATAACCGTTGGACGACGCAGTGTATTGATTGGCCAGGTTCAATACGACGAAGTCTTAAGTCGTTTTAAATGAAGTCTTCAATTATATTGTCAACCACTGACACGGTGTTCATTATCATTACGCGGTTAAGATACATAACAAGTTGATCTTTTCTTGTCCTTTTTCCTCTTTATATAAAATAAATAATTATTAAGCTTTTTATTTGATGGAGACACGATGGGTTGATAAGGTCCATGAACAGAAGGACTGTATAGCTTTAGCTTGTGGGGGGTCAAACACCTAAACCTATTTATACTTTGCAAGATCGAAGCATTATTGCGTCAACTAACTTAATTTATGTTGCTAATTAATTTCCATTAATTAATCAGAGTTTGATGTAATAAATGGAAGATGATTGTGACTAATGAATTGGGCCTTTCAAGACTATACATTAACGGGCCTACAGTTAGATTTAGGCTGTTCATCTACTACGATCACGAAGCTGTCGCAAGGGGCGACAGTGAATCGAGAGAGAGAGAGAGAGAGAGAGAGAGAGAGATTGGAGGGTTCCGAGAAGATGGCTCGAAGAAGACATTAGAGTTTTGATTTGCTTATCCTATTTTTCTCTTTCGAGCAGCTCAAACGATCAGCTGAAAATTCTCAGTTCATCAAATTTGCAATGGCTTCTTTGGCTAGCAAGACCCCTTTTTATCCTCGTTTTGACTGTGATCTTTCATCATTCAATCTATATCTTCATTGAAACCATCAACTCTTCCTTGTTTGTATCTCTTGGGCGTGTGAGAAGGAGCTTTGCAAGATTCCCGAAGCAAGTTATGGAGTCTTTGAATCCAAACAAGCATCTTAAAGAACAGTGAGTAATAAGTAGAGCTTAGTCGCGTTTTTTATGATTTATTTCTATTTTTTTTCTTGGGAAAATAACGAGTTTGTTTGTTTTCCAGATTTGTTAGCAACTTAACTGGTTCTTCCAAGCTCGAAATTTCGCAGCTAATTACAAATCTAACTGTGGGTACTTTACATTAATTTTCAAAATTTGTGTTTTATGCTTCAATCTGAGTCTAACCCAACCCTCATAATGTGTTCACTTCGATGACAGGTTCTGATTCTTATTAGGCATTATATCGGATTAAATCACCCCACTTCAGGTGATTTACTGAAAAGGGTCTGGTCAATCTTAATTTACTTTTCGAAGTGAATGTCGTCTTTTCAAACGTTTTTACGTCAACTTACGACTATTCCGTGTCAAATATATCCAGTTTGATTAAGATTTTTGTTTTGCATTTGCATTAGGCGTCCATAAGAAACATCACAATGCTGTTGCTAATACAAAGAATCTGAAAGGCTACATAGTGGTGTTGTTTGTGGATTACTTATGCATAATGGTACCTTACATCTTGTTTCTCACAGTAAGTTCTCTCTGCAAATACATGTTTCTGACTCAGTGAAACTAAATTGTCTTCGTTCTTTCACTAAGGATACAGTAGTTATAGAATTAACTTAGCTGCTACTAAGAACTAAGCCTATTTCAGGTTCTTGCGGACTGGAATTTTGAGATCACAATCTTACTGTCTCTCGCTCTGCTAGTATTGATATTTTCTACGAGGTAATCTTGAGAATATGCAATGATAATGGATATGTAAGAACTAATTGCATATATCTTAATATGATTGTCGCAGAACAGGGATCAATCTTCACTCCCGAGAGATGCTGACGCAGCCTCTGTGAGAGCTATTATATCCTCTTACAGGGTTGCAGTGGTACTTTATAGACAGTTGATCGTACGCTATTCTTCTTCGTGCATTTGGTTTTCGGTTAGAATTTATCTGTGAATATTATTTCTGCAGATGCTCGTTACATGCGTCTCTATTTTGGCTGTCGATTTCACTATCTTTCCAAGAAGATATGCCAAAACAGAGACATACGGCACTAGCTTGGTAACTGACTAATAATGTCCTTATGTTATTTTAACCCTTTTGAACCGATGCTTATTGCTGCTCACCTATTGTCTTGTGGTGAATATTTAGATGGATCTTGGGGTTGGTTCGTTTGTAATAGCAAATTCCTTGGTTTCACGGCAAGCACGTGGCATCTCCACCGTGTGAGTATAACATAAAATGAAGTACAAAATCATGGTTTTTTTAGTTGGATAATAAGCTCTGCTTCCTTTGCTAATTTATTTCCTGTCACTGATTCTGATTGCTTTGATGCCTTTCTTGCTTGTCCAGGACATCGAGAAATGTTTTTCGTTCGGCCAGTCCATTGTTAATCTTAGGATTTGTTCGTCTTATTTCCACATCAAGTGTGAATTATCAGGTGCAATATTCATAATCTGCGCACAAGTTCATATCTTGATCATACTCGTAGATATCATATCCGTAGTCACTGAAACAATTATACAGGTTCACGTTGGGGAATACGGTGTCCATTGGAATTTCTTTTTCACT
The DNA here is from genome assembly GCA_027422505.1 of Craterostigma plantagineum. NCBI lineage: Eukaryota > Viridiplantae > Streptophyta > Magnoliopsida > Lamiales > Linderniaceae > Craterostigma > Craterostigma plantagineum. The sequence continues at coordinate 5,788,548 of JAPQWV010000007.1, forward strand.
CTTTCAGCCGTAGCTATTCTCAGTGCAGTTATTAATGTCCATCCAAGTTACTGTGGGATTCTTGGCTCGCTGGTCCTCATTGGTATATGCATACTAAATCAGTTATTTTTATTTTTATTTTTCTTCCATCAAAGCCCTTTCTCTATTGCTTGTGGTTTGATGAATTTCTGTGTGTGTCAGGGTATCAAACTCTACTATCGGGTGGCTTGAGTAAGTATCTTCTTTCCAAAGAAAGAGGAACTGACATAATAAGTCAAAACAAAGAAGGGATATTCAGCATAATGGGTGAGCAAGAACATCCTTTGGTTTCTTTTCAGTTGGTTTGGTTTGTCAAGAAAAATCACATCTTGTTGTCCGAACTCAGGCTATTGGAGCATGTATCTTCTGGGCATCAAACTGGGAAACTATCTCTTCTTTGGAACCAACGCTGTTGCAGTGTTACGAAGAAACAAAGAATGGGTTACGACTAGAACTTGGGCTCTATGCCTTTTCTTTTGGTAAGGGGATATGTTCATCATCATCATCTATAATCTACATAGATGCTACGCAAAATAGTTTTAACCTTTTTCTCATTTCATGTCTTCATAGGGTAATAACTTTGCTTCTAGACAGGCATGTCGAAGCTGTATCTCGTCGTACGGTAACTGTTTCTTCTGAATAATAATGTCTCTGCTCCATCTTTAGTGAGAACTATCATCCCCTTTATCGCGTTCTTAAATCCTTTTGCAGTGCAACTTGGCATATGTTTCTCTAGTGTTGGCTTTCAATCTTCAGGTAATTTTCACTGTATTTGCATAACTGGTTTGAGGATGTGGCTTTCCTTTCCACAAAAGGGCTTACTTTTTGGAATAAAACACTGCCACTCCAATTCTTCCATTTCAGGTGCTAGCCATACTCATGTTGTCTAATTATGTGCCGGGACACAAAAGATCCATTCTTGAAGATGCGTTCGACAAGAACTTACTTGCATCTTTTCTTCTGGTTAGCATAAAAACTATAACTTCCGTATTAAAAGTTTCCATAACCTCTAAAATCTCTCCTCTTACAATGTCTCAAAATATTGCAGGCCAACGTTCTCACGGGGACGGTGAACTTGTCAGTCGATACGCTGTCTGCATCTTCGGTATCAGCCCTTACCATATTGTTAGCGTACACATTTGCTCTATCCTCAGGCGTTGGATTTGTGAATTACCTTGGCATTAGCTTCAAGTTTTGGTAGTTTGTGCGTGTGATTTATTATTACACAAGAGAATCCCTCCCATGATTTATTGACTATCTTTGATTGTTATTTGCCCCTCAAATTCTTGGACTGAAGTAGGCTCAACTGACAAAATTCCTGCAACAGAACCCAGGTAATCTTTAGAGCCAGAAAGAACCCAATTAATCTTTAGAAAAACGAACCAACATGATTTTATTACCACGAATAATTGTATTCATAATGCGCCACATACTTGAAAGAAAGCAACATGCCATTACAGTACCCCCACACAATAATAGCATACTAATTGATTGTTGTTTGAGAAAATGGGCAACTCTAGATAGAATGAATTGACAACAATAAAAGCAAGACTAGGATGTAATGAGCCATTAACTTTATTATTACTTGTGTCTTCCTTTCACCCTTCGACTGTGGTGACTACGCGTCCACATATTTTACATCTGATACGTACAAGATAAAGAAAAGTTATAAGCTTGTTATTTATTTATTCAAACGACGAATAATAGACCAAGGCGTAGCAATAAATTAGTCAACTTTTGCAGCCAAGTATAAATCTTACATTTGACCTCATGCGGAGTTGAAGTTGAACTCGCTGCAATAATATTCAATAAGTCTTCCATTTGAGGGCCAGATGAAGACATCCAACGATCCATATGTCAGAAGTCATAAATTCAACTCAAAGCCATTCTCATCATGTTCTTCTTCCTTACCCCAATAAAGATAAAAAAGAAAACATGAACCATACATAGTTTTTTCCTTTCTCCTCTTTTCCCGAATCAATCCACAAATGAGCAGATATAGCTCATCTTACCCTTTCCCATCGTCCTCATCAATTCTCTGTACATCCTTGGTTATTTTTCTAACATTCAAGCTATCTTCAGCAGCAACAGATTACCAGTACGAGGCATGTGCTCCAAAGAACTGCGGCCATGGCCCAAACATAAGCTTCCCTTTTCACATCTCAGGAGTTCAAGAATCATACTGTGGATACCCTGGGTTTGCGCTTAACTGCAGCGAAGATGGATTCCCAGTTCTTGAATTGTCTGAAAACAACTACGTAATAGTTCAAGACATCTTCTACCAATACCAATCCATTCTTGTTTATAACTCGGCAGTTTCTGGGCAGTCTGTCGATGGAGGTTGTCTCCCAAAAATGATCACAAACACAACGCTACCCACGGGACTCAACTACGATGGTGTCATAGATCTTCATCTGTTCTCAAACTGCTCTATACCTTCCAAAGACCAACAACTGCTTTCGAAGTACGAACTGAAGAGGTGTAAGGACGATGCTAAGAATAACAAGACTCAGCTGGCCGTGTATGAAGGAGATGGCGAAACAACCCTAAGATCAGCAATCGAAGTATGCGCCGTGAATGTGGTGGCGCCGGTACAGATATACGAAAAAGAGACGAACGGCGGCGTTGTGTCTGATATCGTGGAGGTTCTGAGAAGAGGGTTTGTGATGTCTTGGAAGGCCAGCGATTGCTCCACGTGTGAAGATAGCGGCGGACGGTGTGGATTCAATGAGACCAGCTACCATTTCCGATGCTTATGCACTGATAGGTCTCATTCTAGGAGCTGCAAACCAGGTAATAAAAAAGTTATCTTGATTTTTCATCTTGTCTGATTTAGGAGGTGCAAATGGGATTGATGCATTGTTAGCAGAAACGGATAAACAAACCAGTTTTTAACTTGGGAAAACCACCTAATCTAAAAGATGTAATAAAATAAAAAGAAGAACTAGTCAACCTACCACCACCAACTGTGGGGCGCTAGGAAGCTTCTGCGTCGTCTCTTTCATGGCTGACCATTTCAAAGCCTTATATTTCAAGCTTCTCTTTCAACGGTTCCTGGTATCGATTCATACCTCAAAAGCAGAAATCATCCCACCAACGCACAGTTCTTCTGCTGTTCATACCTCATTTTTTTTTTCTTTTTCTTTTTCAAGATCGGGGATATCATGTCTCTTGCCACTTCATTGATGATCTTATCTCTGTACCACCTCGTGTTCTTGATCGACACAGCTGAGCCCAGATGTCCCAAATCTTTCCCATGTGGAAAACATGGTCTCCTCGAATTTCCTTTCTCCACTGCAGAGAAGCCCGATTGTGGGCTGTTCACGATCTACGGCTGTAATAACAGTTCTGGGAATCAGAAGATGGAGCTAGGTGCTAATGGTGATCTGTACACTGTCTTAAGCAACATATCATCATCGAGTAGTAGGCTTCACCTTCGCAACGATCCTCGCGAGGATCTCATACATAACAAGCTGTGTATTGCTTTTCAAAATATGTCTCTGCCGAAATCTCCTTTCGTTTCGCTTCACTTCTCCCCTAACCTCACCTTGTTCACCTGCCTCCTCGGACCCTACAGCAAAACGCCGGGTAGATTGGAAGGTTACGTCGCCCATAACTGTACTGAATTCATGGTTTATTACAGTAATCAGACATCAGTAGCTTCTGATGGTCATCAACCTCATGGGGAAATAAGCGAAGTTCCTGAGAATTGTTCCATGGTTGAACTACCTCGTAATCCTAACAACATATTACCTGGTGATGATGTGTTCCGCATGTTAACTGCTGAGTTTACTTTGGAGTGGAATATCTCTGATGAGTGCTATAGATGTTACCATGGCGGAGGGCAGTGCCTCACCAACCACATGAACTCCTTTAGATGCAAGAACGGTATATATGTCACGTTTAAGAGCATCTACCATTAAAGAATGACTTGTCTTTACCAGACGTTGTCTGAAATCTTTTGCTTCTTTATTACTTCTTACAATCTGTTGAACTCTGTTTTCCTTTTCCATAAACTCTTCTCCTTGTAAATGTTTCAGGAAATCGTCAGTGGAAGCTGATATTAGCCGTAGGTGAGTACCTTCTTTCTCTTATCATCTATTCATGTCGATTAATTCGAGCCATGACGATTCATCTTCTTACATACATACTCAGCCATGTCTAGCTTGGTGCTCGTCCTCGTTTTGAGCTTGGCCATCGTCTGCATAATCTGGCGGAGAAAGAAGAAGCTGAAGAAGGGCTATCTTCCAGGAAATTTATCTTCTCATCCCTCCTTAAAATCAGACGCCGAAGGATCCACCTTCTTCTTCGGAATCCCTATTTTCTCGTACTCAGATCTCGAATTGGCCACCGACCACTTCGACCCATCCAAGGAAATCGGCGACGGAGGTTTCGGGACAGTGTATTACGGTAAAACAGCCCCGCCTATTTTTCGAACATTGCTTGAGCAAAAAAATCTCAGACATCTTCGAACTCCGATTTTCTGACAGGAAAGCTCGAGGACGGCAGAGAAGTCGCCGTGAAGCGACTGTACGAGCACAACTACAAGCGAATGGAGCAGTTCATGAACGAAATCAAGATTCTGACCGGTGTGAGGCACCCCAACCTCGTATCTCTGTACGGATGCACTTCGAGGAAAAGCAGAGAGCTCTTGCTCGTCTACGAATACGTCCACAACGGCACCGTCGCCGACAACCTCCACGGATACCGAGCCAAGGAAGCTCGCCTCACGTGGGACCTACGCCTGCGCATCGCCATAGAGACGGCGACGGCGCTAGCCTACCTCCATAAATCGGACATAGTCCACCGCGACGTTAAGACGAACAACATATTACTGGACAGAAACTTCAGGGTTAAGGTTGCCGATTTCGGGCTGTCGAGGCTCTTCCCAAGCGACGTGTCCCACGTCTCGACGGCGCCGCAGGGAACGCCGGGGTACGTCGACCCTGAGTACCATCAGTGCTACCAATTGACGGGGAAGAGCGACGTCTACAGCTTTGGGGTTGTGCTCATCGAGCTCATCTCTTCGATGCCCGCCGTGGACATAACGAGGCATAGGCATGAGATTAACCTCGCGAATCTCGCTATAAATAGGATACAGAGGTGCGCTTTCGACGAGCTGATCGATCCTTCTCTTGGGTACGAGGAGGACGATGATGTCAAGAGGATGACGACTTCTGTGGCTGAGCTGGCGTTTAGGTGTCTGCAGACGGACAAGGATTTGAGGCCTGCCATGGATGAGGTTTTGGAATTCTTGCTGAGTATTGAGGGCGGCGGCGAGGGTTTGGAGAAGATGGGGCGTAGCAGCGGCGGTGGTAATGTAAATCACGGTAAGATTCTGACATCGCCGTCGCCGGAGACGGATGACGCCGTGCTGTTGAAGGGCAAAAGGGACTTTATCATGCCTTCGCCGAACGCTGTAACTGATGCTGCTTGGGTTAGTGTTAGTTCTACAACGACTAGTTCTATGGGATGATGAGTAAGATTTTCACATTTATTCATCTTTTATCTGTAATAATAATTATTATGGCATAATAAATAGTATATAATTTCGGAGGAAAAAGGGAATATCAAGAACAAAAGAACAGGGTTCGTTTGTACATAGGAGAAGGATCGTGGTTTATGATCGAAATTGATTTGAATATTCATAAGTTTCCCTGACCTAAAAATACTGTGTATACTATATTCATTCCTATATTAAGGGCGTTTACTTCATATTTTCGTCGAACGAATTATCAATTCAGTTCCGAGATCTATGGGTAAGATAAAGCCCAGTGACTAAGTGGGCTGATGGGCCCAATTCAAAACGAAATTCTTTAAAAATGAAAATAAAAAAGAAAAAGGTTATGTTCAGTTTCAGTACAGCATGGAAGGACGACAAAGATCAAGAATTCAGATCTGTCGGGTCTGCTCAGTTAGATGCATTGATTAATGTTTAGATATTATTAGATATTATCAATTAATTATCTATTATTAAATCCTATGTTTGTGGAAGTACTTTGTTGCTAATACAATCAAGGCACCGTCGTGGTTAGGGTTGTAAATTCTAGTCTTGAATGAACCAAATCTGGAAACTTTTCGATAAATGGGAAACGTTTTCATTTAGACTTCTCGTTCGCTTCATCATTATTTAGGTAATCAATGAAAATTATTGAATACCTTTATCACATTCTTGAATGATTTGGCTGTTGGGACAAGTTATTAATGGAAAAATGTGGTGTGCATGGATGATGGGAATGGAGAGAGGTTTTTAAAGAGGAAAAAGAGGGCGTAAATGCATGGAGATCTATATATAGGGTTATGGAAAAATCTACCATGGAAAATCATAATATATACACACCTTTTCCCTATATTATATTAGAAAATAATGGGCAGTGAAGATGAAGTACAAATGAGCCATAACCCTTTGCATACCGATCGAGGCATACCAAAACTCGTGAAATTTACTCAATTTAACTCTTAACATGGGGATCGCATTGATGATCTAACAAGAAAATGATTAATCGCGACCCTACTTTGATGTATTAGGTAAGATTGTTGATAATATACTCATCAAAGCATCCATAAACAAAGTAAATAAATAAATAAAAAAAACTTCTCGTTTAATCGATAATGCTTAGTTGTATTACATAATATCAGTGTACCAAAAGTTCTGTTACGGCATGGAAGTCATCGACAATCCAATGATATGGGCCAAAAGCTAGTAACTAAGTTTGGTAAAGTTGATAGTTACGTTTCATAAGCGCCTAAATCTTATATATAGTATAGGCCCTATATATCTAACTTTATACATCCTCGAATTAAAATATTAATCTTCGCATTCGATGGAAGAATATAATAATATTGGCCTACATAGCCCTAACAACAAGCAGCCTTTCTCAGAGATGAGTTCAACCATAGAGTTCTTCAATAACTTGGTTTCTGTGGGGAGTTTTGGTCCTAATATCATGCAACTAGCTAATGAGAGCCTCGATGATCACCATCCTCGATCTCAGTTTCAAGATGCTTTCACCGATCACGTTCAACTGTTTGATCTAACGGCTGAGAACGTTTCATCAAGCTGTGGATACAATAACAGTTCAAACATAATTTCGGATAATTGTTATCAATTTTCTGGAAATGGTTATCTTCGAGCAAATGATGATGATAACAACAACGCCGATCGTCAAGCTGAGCTTCAGGTGCGGTTTTAGTTATGATATTACAAAGGGTCACAACAAGTGCTTTTTTAACATATTGGAGTTGGATTTCATTACAGAGTTATGCTGGGAAGAAGAGGAAGAGAGCTGTAGAGAGAGAAACGGAGAAAGATAGAGAGGTTGTTCATGTAAGAGCGAAGAGAGGCCAAGCCACCGATAGCCACAGTTTGGCTGAAAGGGTTTGTTTATTTTCATTTCGCATTATAGCTCTTTATATGTAAGAATAATTTGTTAACATATATGGTTCTTAGAGAATGGTAACATAACTAGCTAGTTTATCTTTTTTGATTTGAGCATATACTACAGTTAAGGAGGGAAAAAATAAATGAAAAGCTGAGGTGCTTGCAAGATCTAGTTCCAGGTTGTTACAAGGTATTACATCTCGTCCCCATTCTTAATCATTTGCAGAAAAAGAGCTTCCATTCAATGATGAGCCATATTTATATTTGTGGATAATAATAATCTTATAGTTTTCTAATCTGGAATGCAGACGATGGGTTTGGCTGTCACGCTAGATGTAATAATCAACTATGTTCGCTCTTTACAAAATCAAATTGATGTATGTCCCTCCTATATACACATTATAGCTTCTATACTTTCTCTCTCTTTTCTTTTCTGCCTTTTTATCAGTCCCTTTATTCATCAAGATATCTGATACTAAATCTGACTATTGATCTCGTTACTCGTATCTGTTTTTTTTAGGGTTTCATTCTATTTAATCTGACTCTCTCTCTCTCTCTCTCTCTCTCTCTCTCTCTCGCTCTATAGTTTCTTTCCATGAAGCTATCTGCTGCAAGTTTGTACTATGATTTCAACTCATCCGAGGCCGAGACAATCGACGCTGTGCAGGTTATTATATACTTCTCTTTTACAAGACAATGATCATAAATTAAGTAAATAATACTTGTTTCTTAAGTAGATCCATGTGTCAAATCGAATATTAGAAATCTCTTGCACTGTTTAAAGGTTAGAAAACTTTTCAATGTACGGAAACAGACAGCCACTGGGTACGAAGCACAACTAGCAGAGAGAACGGAAGACAGAGTCATCATCGGACGACAATCATATGAAGGGCTTTATAATTTTCAATCATAGCCGCGCGCCATCGCTCTTAAGATATTCACTAGTTTCTTGTTTTTCAAAAAACATATATACATTATCTATAATTATATACATGGTGCAAGAATGAACGGATCGTTTTCTCAGTTTGTAATTGTAAATTGTTATGCCGTTTATATATATCTACCTCAAGCATATGAATATAATTGATCTACTAACGATTTGGTTCGTTATCAATTTTTTTCTTTTTTAATTTGGGTTTAAACAAAGGCTAAATGATATTCTCTGCAAATAACAAAAGCAAACCACGTAACAATATAATTGGCATGCACGTACCATAAGATGTCATTTTACCAATAAAATATTATTACATCGCAAGACCAACGTGTGGGAAAAAAATAAAACGATCTACTATACTATGGTCAAAACTCGAAATGAAGATGATGAATAGATATTTTATATTTTTTGCTTATTGTTGATCAACCATTTTTCTCGGCAATCATTAAATAATTGTGATCATGCGAATATCAATATATTATTTTGAAATGAACCCTGCAACACCCGACCCAGCATTAAATTCTGATAATGGAAATGTTTGTTTTCTTTTCTTGTATACCGCGTGACTTCCCTTCCTTATCCCCACTCCATTAATTTTTTAAATGTTCTCTGTATCGACATTCTTATATTCAAGTCATATAATAATTTGCAGAAAAAAATTGTAAGTTTGTCGATCGAATGTGGGCATAGTGTCCAGCAAATGGAAAAGAAGAATGGTGTATATAGACGAAGGTTTAGAAGACATCGTTGAGACTTAGGGCTCGTTTGATATCCTTGTTTATGGATTACATGGGTATAAGTTATTTGTGTATGGCGATACAAGGATTTTGTTGATATTGTATTTTAACATGTTTGATATGTGTGTATTAATTATTTGTGTAATGAATATAAATTGTGTTTGATAGATGTATTTTAGGTGTATGGATTAGTGATACACACCCCATAACCATCTTAGAGATGGGTATGCATATACACGCCCTATAATCAAAATCATTGTAATAGACGTGTATAGCCATACAAGGCATGTATGGCCAGATATCAAACACAAGGTAACTTATTCATACACCCCATACCCACCCATACCCACATATCAAACGACCCCTTAATGTGCTGCAAAATTAAAAACATCAAAGAGAGAAAAAAAAAAAAGAGAGAAGATATCATTACAAACCACACGGAAGAAATGATAAAGGCTTTTCATTTCATTAGAATGCGAAGTGCTAAATTTTTTGTTACATTGCTCAAACTCTGTTGAAAACTGGATTCATCCAATACGCGCATGTGAAATCTTCATGTTAAGTTGATTATTCCATGCGTAAATTAATTTTTACAGTGTCTGAAAATTTACCTATTTAAAGAGAAATAATTAATATTCAACTACTGCCATTTAAATGACATTTATTAATATGTCGAGTCTTTACTATTTTCGTAATCACTTATTTCAGAAACATCACGGTCGTATTAAATTTCTAAACGGGAATGTGTCCTGTGACATCTGGCATTGATGAAACTTTCCATTATCATCATGCTCAAGTACTTAAAATGGGGAGATTAATCATTCCCTATATCAATATATTAACCGGGCTTTTAAAGTTCTGGACCCCATTTAAGTTTCATTTAGATTTAAGGATCCCGTCAGAAAATTTTTAGGGTTCAAGACCCGATACACTTAAGTGTTTTTCAGTACCACTTCATGGACATATAGTAACACTTCGTGGACCTCACCACTTCATGGTTCTGCAGTACCAATTCATCGTTCTGCAATACCACTTTATTGTTTCGCATTACCACTTCATTGTTATGCAGCACCACTTCTTTGCTCTGAAATAACACAACAGCATCGTCCGATACCAGTTCATATACACTGTATAACACCGGGTCCTTATCTCTAAATTTCATACAAATCGGGTCATTAACCCAAAAAAAATTCTGACATGGTCCTGAAACCTAACTTAAATCATGTTCTTGGGCCTGACACATTAATTACACCTATATTAACATCTATTTGATGTTCCAATATATATATATATATATTATACATACATGTTGATACTTACATTGTATATTTATCTTAATTGCTCGACAGAAACAAGATCGAAATTCAGACCCAAGTATACATGGATGTCTTTTGAACTTTTCTCCACAAGCTATAATATTATATGCTGTACGATGATCTAAATGGTAAATTAGTGCATATGCATGAGGAAAAACTTAACATCATATAGTCAAAATCTCTATCTCGTCTGATTACATAATCAAGTAGTACTTGAGGTAGTAGCCCATAGGCATCTCTCTCATATGTAAGCGTGCGAAACGAGAGAGAGAGAGAGAGAGAGAGAGAGAGAGAGAGAGAGATTAAAGATCAAATCTGCAAAGAGATACATAATAGACTGCCGCACAGATCTTCAAAAACACATTCTCTTGAACACATTCGATCCATTTTCGATTAGAAAAGGAACCCTCTTTACATTACGTGGCGTAACCTAGCGATGACATTTGCAACATCATTTTGCAGAAGGAAAAGACTTTTAAACCCATCTCAATCTACTACGATGGCGGTGTTCTTCATCTTCATGTTGATTTCCCAGACATGTATCTCGGGCAAGAAGAGCAAGGCGGTGGCAATAAGGGTATTTCCACAACGCAGAGAGATGACTGAGGAAAAAACACCGCCGCCTAATAAGGAGATGTTCAAAGAGTATCTGACGAGCAGATTGGCTTCTGATCTTCTCAAGGGTAATACTGACTTTGGTGATAATGTTACGGTTCTTGATGAAAAGAGGAGAATACCAAGTTGCCCTGATCCTCTTCACAACTGATTAAGGTTAACATAATTAAGTACTTGCTACTTACTTAGTTAATCTTATTATACGTGTTAATGTTTGAATCTGTCCTGTTTCTCTTTCTTCTGTCGTTTGGCGAGTCTTTAAACCAAAATACCCATGTTTTCTCTCGTGTTCAGAGTGTAAACCATGGGTATTTTGGTAATTCGATATCCTCATGTATGTTTTTTTGGCTTCTTCGAAGGTTGTTGATGACGATGAGTAATGGAGCAATCACATCGCGTTTGTAAGAATGTAAACTAAAATTTGAAATATTTATGCAGCTAGCTTTGCGGGTATCTATGTAAATGTAGCTGTGCTGTACTTGTTGCATGTGTTCTCCAACAGCAGCGTTGAATAAAAAGTCAATGGTCTTTTCACCATTACAGAAAACTCAAACAACTGTTATGTCATCGACGCATCAGAAAGAAAGATATCCTCCTAAGATATTCATTCTTGTCTTGTCTTGTCTCGTCTCTCTCTAATCAAGAAAGCACGATGTGTAAATTGTAATAACTTTTCATGAAAACATAAAAAAAATTTCATTTTCCGGGAATTGTTTGTATTATGTTGCACTGATTTCAACTTTATGGATTCTTCGCTGTGCAATTTTACCACAAACGGTAAGACTAGATTTCTTCTGCATTTTTCCATTTAGTCTTCCTCATGATGTTGCTGTCGTCTCCTAGAACACAGTTCTTTTTTTGTTCAATCTTTCATATGTGTTCTTATGGGTTGCAGTGTCTCTATCATGCATGCTGTGATAGATGTTGACTTTCCCAATTAATCTAAACTACCCTAATTAAATTTTCACGTTACTGTTCATCGAGATAGTTTTTGTAAGATGATTTAAACACATCATTAAGGTCTGATGATGTGATTAAATATAAAACATATATATATATATATAACTATATATTAAGTCATGGATCATACTAGATGACGACGCATGCATCAATGTCACAGAATAAATGGCAGGTTGATAGTTGGTGTACGGTGTTTCCATTCCAACATCTATTCTCCAGAATGCTGAGAAGCCTCAGTAGTCAGTACTTTAGTTTGACAAAATAGTACAACATCAATTTTCATGATAGAAAAAACTTACATATTTTCTTTTTACGAACATGTCATGACAATTTATTATAGTAGGTTATATAGATCTATATTTTCTCAATCATGCATAGGTTGCTGGGGAGAAATTAGAACAACTGTGTAACTTGTTGTAAGTTGTTGCCAAACGTATACCAAACTTTGCTGAGGCACTTTTCTTGTGTATTAACAACAATATAAGAGACTATGCGTATATATAATGACTCGAAATCGAACATTGTAAGAAGGGAAATTTAGGATTAAAACATAAAAATAATTTGATAAAAATGCCTACATATTGTGTAACTGGAGGAACTGGATTTATTGCGGGTTACTTGATCAAATCACTGCTCGAAAAGGGTCATATCGTAAGGACTACAGCAAGAGATCCCGGTAAAATATGTTTAATCTATCGTTTTACTCATTGTTATTACAATCTGTAATTTCTGTGTCTAAATTCTGCATATGTTAATTGCGTCAGAAAATGTAGACAAGTTAGGTTACTTATGGGAACTGAATGGAGCCAAAGAAAGGCTAAAGATTATGAAAGCTGATTTATCGAACGAAGGGAGTTTCGACGAAGCAATTGAAGGTGTCGATGGTGTTTTCCACACCGCATCGCCAGTACTAGTTGCTTACGATGATAATGTCAAGGCAAGTTATATAACTTTAGGTTATTACTAAATCCACTATGAAATAATCGATGAAATCCAATGTCTATAAATAACGCAGGAGAATCTGATTGATCCATGCATTAGAGGGACGATAAACGTACTAAACTCATGCAAGAAAGCCACGAGCGTAAAGAGGGTTGTCTTAACTTCTTCGTGCTCTGCAATAAGATACAGATACGACGTGGAAGGATTATCTCCACTCAACGAGTCTCATTGGACTGATTCTGATTACTGCAAAGCTCATAAGGTATTACATTTTTATTATTTGATTTCTTTAGCCAAAACCTTTGACTTTCAACATGGTACTTTCAATTAATGGAACCGTGTTTGCAGCTATGGTATGCGTATGCGAAAACATTAGCAGAAAAGGAGGCATGGAGCTTTGCAGAGAAACACAATATAGATCTAGTGGTGGTGAACCCTTCGTTTGTTATTGGTCCTCTACTTCAACCTCAACCAACGAGTACATTGCTTATTGTAATGGCTCTTATCAAAGGTTGTCAGCAAGATTACATCATGTCTGAAAGAGCTTATAATCTTGTTAATCAAAATTGTCATCGACTGAACTGAACTGATGTACTTAATTCTCTGTATCTTCTTTTAGGGCTAACTGAGGAATATCCGAATATGAGGATAGGTTTCGTTCACATCGACGACGTAGTGAATGCCCATGTCCTTGCGATGGAAGAAAGTAAAGCGTCGGGGAGGCTTATATGTTCTAACACGGTGGCGCACTTTTCAGAGATCATTGAGATGCTAAGGGCTAAATATCCGACTTATCCTTATGCCCATAAGTGAGCTTGCATTGATTTTTTATTACAAGGTTCAGTTCATAGTAAATGGGGGCGTGTGATGATGAAGTTGATTGAAGTTGTGGTTTGTTTCTCGTGTGTGTTCTTTATTAGGTGCAGTTCTGAAACTGGACAAGAGATGGTTCACAGTATGGACTGTGGTAAGATTGCTAAGCTAGGTTTACCGCCATTGAAGAGCTTGGAACAAATGTTCGATGACTGCATTTCTAGTTTTCAAGAAAAGGGTTTTCTTTGATTAACAGAAGAAGACCTAATTAAGAGATGAATTGCGATAGAATACAAAGGTTTCTTAGCGTACCGACAATCACGGCGTGGACTATGGAATAATACACGTTTCATTATCATTCGATCTTTCGTGTTTATTAATGATAAAAGAAATATGTGGTTTGCATTTGATTTCAATCTTTCTTGGTAGAACAACAGTTGCCATTATGTTTTGATATCCGATGTGCTTTTATGTAGAGTTCAGATTCTTTTCACCGTTAGATCAAGCGTTATTTCTCTAATAAGTTTATGATCCATCAGTTGATTATTAAGCAAAACTCGATATTGTATATGTTTGATTGAAGTAGTAAAATAACACATATATCTTGACCCAAAGCAAGCATTGCAAAAAGAGCATCTAGCTATTACACAGCTTTCAGGCAAGAATCTATTCCAATTTTATTAAGTCTTCAAATGAAATATTATTAACTTTCGGTTTTCGAACAACAGAATATCCTATTCCAACTGCTTGCATTACAGATAATATGATAACATTTAACCAATACTCTCATTCATTCATTACATAGTTTTCTTGCAGATTTGGAAAATGAAGCTAACTTAGGTCTAAATATGCATGGGAGGATAATCTGCTAGAAGCTACTTAGGACTAAAAATACATGTAAAGATAACCAAAAAGAAAGGAGAAAAGTAATTTAGGTTAGGCAGAAGGATAGATCACCAGCACCACCTTCACATCATCCAATACCATATTTCCACTCATCACCACCAACACCTTTACTTCATCCACAGCCTTCACAAGAGAAAAATACCATTTTCAACCGGATTTCCACTGAAATGTGGAAAAATAAATAAATATCAAAAATAAAAATAAAAATTTCAACGGATAATCCGTTGAAAAGTGGAAAAAAATTAAAGTAAAAAATAAATAAAAATATATATAATTTATAAAAACATATTAATTAAAAAAGAATTCGAAAATAAAAATAAAAATATTAATTAAAAAGCACAGACGGGATTCCCGTCGCAACTGAAAAAGAATCCAAAAAAAATAAAAAATATTAATTCAAAAACACCGACAGGTAACCGTAGGAGTGCGAAAATTAAACAGTAAAAAAATATTAATTCAAAAAACACCGATGGGTTTGGGTATCCCGTAAGAGTGCGAAAATTGAAAAGATTAATTAAAAATCCGGACTGGATACCCATCGGAATTTAAAAATAAAAGAATCAATAACAAAAATTAATGTAAAAAGAATTCGAAAATAAAAAAAAGTAATTAAAAAACATTCGACGGAAATCCCGACGGAATGCAAAATTTCAAAAAAAAAATAAAAGAATATTATTTAAAAAAGAATAAGAAAATGAAATAAAAATATATTAATTAAAAGTACCGTCGGTATTAAAAAAAAAAACTGAAAACAAACTAAAATAAAAAAGAATTCGAGAAAAAACAAAAGATACTAATAAAAATATTCGACGGGATTCCCGTGGGATTGAAAAAATTTAAAAATATAAAAAAAACATATTAAAAACAGAATTCGAAAAAGAAATATTTAACTAAAAAATATCCAACGGGACTCCCGTCGGAATGCAAAATTTAAAAAAAATATATAAACTAAAAAAGAATTCTAAAATAAAAATAATAAATAATTACCAATCAAAAAGTACCAACGGAGACCCGTCGGAACTCGGATTCAAGAATAAAAAACCCAAAATTTAAAAAAGAATTCTAAAATATGGAAAAAAAATATTAATTAACAATTATGCGACGGAACTGCCACCGGACTGGAAATAAAAAAAGAAATATTATATAAAAAAGAAAGCGATAATAAGAAATGAAAAAATAAATTGGAAAGTACCGACGGGACTCCACGGATTTAGAAAATAAAATAAAAATTAAAAACAATAAAAGAATTTGAAAATAAAAAATTAAAAAAAATTGATAATTAAAATCGACATCATAGCCGTCGGAGTTCAAATATAAAATAAAATGAAATCAATTGAAAAAGAAGCCGGAAATAAAAAAGAAAAAGAAAAAATATTAAATAAATAATATTCCGACGGGAAGCCCGTCTGAAAGCAAAATTTAAAAAAAAAAAGAATTTTATTTAAAAAAGAATACTAAACTAAAAATTCAAAAAATATTAATTATAAAGTACCTACGGTATTCCCGTCGGGATTCAAAAATAAAATACTGAAACAATATTAATTTAAAAATAATTCAAAAAACAACTGAAAATTAATAATAAAAAATATCCAAAGGTTCCCTCGGAATAATTTTTTAAGAAAATAGAAACAATATTAATAGAAACAGAATTCAAAAATAAAAATAAAATTATAATTAAAATTTATCCGGCGGGATTCCGGTCGAAATGCAAAATTTAAAACAAAAGAGAATATAAACTAAAACAAATTCTAAATAGAAAAGACGTTAATTAAAAATTACCGACGGGTGTCCCGAAAATTAAAAAAAAAAATCGGAATTTAAAAAAAAATGCGAAAATAAAAAATATAAAAATTTTAGTTAGAAAATATCCGACAGATTTACCGTCGGAAAGCGAAATAAAAAAATAAAAGAATAATAAAAAAAAAGAAATAGAAAATAAAAAAGAAAAAATAGAACTAGAAAGTACCGAAGGACTCCTGGCGGAACAGAAATATAAAATTATTACTTAAACGACGGGATTATCGTCATAATTCAAATATAAAATAAAAAAGAAAAAAATAAGAAAAGAAACCTACAATAAAAAATTAAAAATATTATATGAATTAGATTTCGACAGGACCCCTGTCGGAATGCAAAATTTCAAAAAATTAAAAGAATATTAATTAAAAAATAATACGAAATGAAAATTAAAAAATATTAATTAAAAAGTACCGACGGTATTCCCGTCGGAATTAGAAAATAAAAAACTGAAAACAATACTAATTTAAAAAGAATTTGATTAAAACAAAAAGTATTAATAAAAGATATCCGACGGGATTCCCGTCGGAATGCAAAATTTCAAAAAATGAAAAACAATATACATTAAGAAAGAATTTTATAATAAAAAAAAAAATATTAATTAAAAAGCATCGACGGCGACGGGTTACATGTCGGAATTCAAAAATAAAAAAAAATCAAAATTTAAAAAGAATACGAAATATAAAAAAAGAATATTAATTAAAAAAAAAGGAGACTGAATTTCCGTCGGAATTCCAAATAAAGAAATAGAAGAATATTAATTAAAAAAGAAATAGAAAATAAAAAATGAAAAATTAAAATTAGAAAGTGCCGACGGGACTCCCGTCGGAAATAAAAAATAAAAAAAATTAAAAACAAATAAATGTTACAAGACTTCGAAAATAAAAATTAGAAAAATATTAATTCAAAATCGAGTTAGCCTTTTGACCGTTGGATGCAATATTAAAGATTTTATCCTGCTCGCCCTTTGACCGTATGCTCTTTAACATTTCTTTTTCCGGGCAAATTCTTTTCACCATCTAAAATTGTGTACTCATGGAATTAAAAAAAAATTGTCCTTATAAGAGCTAAATATGGACGTTAAAGTTTTTGATCAACCGTTTGATTTTCAGCCAAACTAGATATTGTGTAAAAGTTTGATGTTTAAAGTAATATCGCATCGATTCTTCTGCAAATTACCTTTTAGACCATAGCCATGAATTATTTCAACAAGACTGACAAGTGATCATACGAATTTGAGATCAATATATACACATATATTATATGTACAAACATTTCATTCAATGATATATTAAAATTAATCTTTTTTTTTAATCTTTCGAAATTTGCTTTTCCCAGTGAAAAGGTTTTGAACAACAAAAGTCGACCACACAACTTTTTTGTGGCGGTAATATGGTCGTTTGTAAGTTGTTAATGATAATTATTCTAAAATCAAACCCTCAAAACTTAAACGTGGATATATTCGTCTTTCATACGCAAGATCTATACCAAAAATGCCGGGTGATTGGTACCCTTTTTTTTTCCTATATACACCCTCTAATAACGAAATTAAGTCATTAAATACTTCTATTTTTAAAATTTACCATTTATTAATTAGTTTCACAATTTTTTCTAAAATAGAATTTAATTATCGTATTTAATATAATTAATACTTGGAAAGTGAAATCTCATAATTCTAAAAGGATCGAACTCCACAATGATAATATAGTTGAGTAAGTTGGTGGATTCACTTTCTTAATTGGGATTAATGCATCGACATGATCATCAACATTAAGTTGACTGAAAGCTTGTTGGTTCCGGTGTTGGCGTCTGGTCGGTGGCGCTCGTAAAACTCGGACAGAGTTTCGGCTTTATACGTCGAAGTCGAGGCACGTACGTCGTACGCTCTCCGTAAGACGTTATTGCCCCGTATTTCAGTGTCTCGGGTTGTCGCAATACGTCCCGAAGATACAACGACTTCAGGAATTTCGAAACGTCGCACACCGTAACGAAATTATCGGGCGAATCTACTAAAGACTCGAGCCTTTCTTGCTTTTTTATTACTAAGGGATGTACTGTCAAACTTTTCTAAAGTGCTGGGAGTGAATTGAATGAATTTCTATTCTGCCACGGGACCTATTTATACTGTCTGAAAAGCTGCAGGGGTCAATTCGCGAAAAGTCATAACTTTTCAGGTTGACCTCCTTTGACTAGGCCGAATTGTAAATAGACACAACTATTGGCTAGGGGTTTATACGCGAATAGTCACAACTGTTGGACTATTCCAGCAATACCCTTTCATCAGCCACCTCAGCGCGCCCAGTCAGCTCCAAATCAGCACCACGTCAGTCCACGTGTCAGTGACACGTCATCAGCCCCGCCACATCATCAATTTTTTTATTTTTTTTATTTTTTTTTCTTTTTTTTTCAAAATTTGGGCTGACTTTAATAATTAATTTCTCATTCACCCGATATCGGTTTTGAGCAAATTAATATTCGTTAGATTCGTCTCAAAACGTAGATTCGTAATCTTTCAACGATTTCTCGTTTCGGCGACCGACGTCTTCTCGATTTAATAAAATCGTTTCAGCTCTTCTCTTAGTGGGCTAATTACCCACACTTGGGCCCAAGGCTCATTAGGCTTAAAACCCAACAATCCCCCACATGAATGGAAATTAATGTAAATGCAATGCATGCTGACTCTTGCAAGAAAGTCCCGATGACCCATCACTGCATCAGAATAGGTAGCTTGTGGCTTTGAACCTTCCCTAGTGAAATACTATCGGATTTACTCGCTGCTCACTGAACATGATGTCTTGAACTGGCGGCTTTTTGTGTAAACCAAGACAACATTATACACACAGTGATGAATCTGATCTCTTTTCGATTCTCACGTTGTGTCCGTTTCGGCCGTGGACCATATCTCCGATTCATAAGTGTTTCCATTGAAGCGGCCCCACTTCACACTTATATAGGTGGCCGACTATTAGGACTTAATCCTGGAGTAGCCCAAAATACTCCACCAATTTGGTATAGTCATCATTAAAAGCATATGTGCTTACCCTAATCACACGTCATCGGGAAATTACTTGGGCAGCTATCGAGAATGGACTTTATTAGTTTCCAAGTATACTACTGAACTAATCGCAGCTTAGTTGTCTCATTGAACCAAGTTCGTGGGATCTCCACTCATCGAGGTTGAGTTACCACTGTTTTCGTTCTTTGGTGCGTGGATTTTTAGTCCCATTCCCCTTACTGCGTTTTCTAACTGATCTCTAGCTATGCCTTTTGTCAGCGGATCCGCAATATTTTCCTTTGACTTTACATAGTCGGTGGAAATTATTCCGCTAGAGATAAGCTGTCTTACGGTGTTATGTCTCCGACGAATGTGCCTAGACTTACCGTTATACATAGAGTTCTGTGCCCTGCCGATAGCCGCCATGCTATCGCAGTGAATCATAATTTCTGGCACAGGTTTACTCCAACACGGAATATCCTCTAGAAAGTTTCGAAGCCATTCTGCTTCTTCGCCGACTTTATCTAGTGCGATGAACTCCGACTCCATCGTGGATCGAGCTATGCACGTTTGTTTGGAGGACTTCCAAGAAACTGCTCCTCCACCGATGATAAATATATAACCACTCGTGGATTTGGAGTCTTTACTATCAGATATCCAATTCGCATCGCAGTACCCTTCTAGTACCGCGGGATATCTTGTGTATAGTATGCCGTGATTAACAGTGTGCTTCAGATACCTTAACACTCTTCTTAGTGCTACCTAGTGGCTACTACCCGGGTTACTCGTAAACCTACTTAATTTACTAATTGAGTACGCTATGTCAGGTCGAGTGCAGTTAGACAAATACATCAGACTGCCAATCATCCGAGCGTATTCGAGTTGTGATACGGGCTCTCCTCTATTTTTGGCTAAGTGTACATTAGTGTCCACAGGTGTCTTAGCCGGAGGATCATCGAAGGCGTTAAATCTCTTTAACACGCTCTCAACATAGTGAGATTGTGTAATCACAATTCCTTCGGACGTCTTAGAGACATTTATTCCCAAAATGACGTTAGCCAAGCCCATATCCTTCATACTGAAATAATTTTTCAGCATATTCTTTGTATTCACGATTATTCTGTGACTACTTCCCATTATTAGCATGTCGTCTACGTAAAGACAGACTATCACAAACTCATCGGGTGTGCCTTTTATATAAACGCATTTATCACACTCGTTAATCTTAAACCCATTCGACAACATCGTCATGTCGAACTTCTCGTGCCACTGTTTTGGCGCTTGCTTAAGCCCGTAAAAAGTGACTTCACGAGTCGGCACACTTTATTTTCCTGCCCGGGTACAATAAACCCTTCGGGCTGCCTCATATATATTTCTTCCTCGAGTTCCCCATTTAGGAAGGCCATTTTCACGTCCATTTGGTGTATCTCGAGGTCGTATAATGCTGCTATAGCGATCAAGACCCGTATGGATGTAATCCTTGTCACGGGTGAGTAGGTATCGAAAAAATCGTACCCCTCCTTTTGGTTAAACCCTTTAGCTACTAAACGAGCTTTGTATTTTTCGATTGATCCATCGGTCTTAAGCTTCCTTTTAAGGACTCATTTGCATCCTAAAGGCTTGCACCCCTTTGGGAGGTCTACCAGCTCCCACGTATGGTTTTGCATTATGGACTCAATCTAGCTATTCGCAGCTTCTTTCCAGAACGGAGCTCTGGACTAGACAATGCGTCTTGCAAAGTTCGAGGTTCATCATCTAACATAAAAGTTAGGAAGTCGGGCCCAAATGACTTGGTCACCTTTTTACGTTTGCTTTGTCGTGGTTCCTCATTTTCTTGAGGTGAACTCTCAACGGCATCGTGAGTTCGCTTATTATAACTTATTTCTTTCTTTTCCTTATTTGGAAAAATATTCTCGAAGAATACAGCGTTCCTCGACTCAAATATCATCCCTGCATTCATTTCAGGGTTTTCTGATTTGTGCACTAGAAATCTATATGCACTACTGTTATTAGCACATCCAATGAAAATGCAATCAACATTCTTGGGTCCTATCTTAACCTGTTTAGGTTTAGGTACTTCGACCTTTGCTAGGCACCCCCACACTTTCAGGTAATTGTAGGACGGAGCCCTACCTTTCCATAGTTCGTATGGAGTCTTTTCTTTCTTTTTGTGTGGCACCATATTCAGAATGCGATTTGCCGAGAGGATTGCTTCCCCCCACAAGTTCTGAGGTTGCCCAGAACTGATCAACATAGCATTCATCATCTCCTTAAGAGACCTATTTTTGCGTTCAGCAACGCCGTTTGACTGAGGTGAATAAGGCGCAGTTGTTTGATGAATAATGCCGTGCTCTTGGCAAATTCTTCGAACGGCGCCACGTATTCTCCTCCTCTATCACTTCGAATTATTTTTATTCGTGTGTTTAGTTGATTTTCAACTTCACTCTTATATCTTTTGAAGGCGTCAAGAGCCTCGTCCTTGTCACTTAACAAATATACGTAGCAAAATCTCGTGCAATCATCGATAAAAGTAATAAAGTACTTTTTTCCACCTCTAGTCTGCACGAACTTCAGATCACATATATCAGTATGGATAAATTCTAGAGGCGCACTACTTCTCTCAACAGAGAAGAACGGTGTCTTGGTCATTTTTGCCTCGACACAGACTTCACATTTTTGTTGTGAGTCGACTTCCATTTGTGGAAGCAGGTATAAACTTATTAACTTTTTTATTTTATTTAAACCCACGTGTCCTAATCTATGATGCCATAAATTGGAACACTCAACCAAGTAAGATGAACTTTCTTTATTACTATTAGCGAGTTCAATCTCGCGTATTACAGGCATTACATTCATCTTAAAGAGCCCCTTCTCGAGGTAGCCCTTTCCTACGAAATGACCGTTTTTGGTCAGTACATATTTATCACTCTCAAACACCTGCCTAAACTCAACAGGGAGCCGGACACCAAGTTCTTGCGGATGTCTGGCACATGCAGCACGTCCACAAGAGTGAGTTCCTTGCCCATGCGGTCATCTTTAGCACTACCCTCCTTAATCCGACGATGTCAGAGGTGGCTGCGTTGCCCATAAACAGCTTCCTGCCTGAGATAGGGATGTAGGTTGAAAACATCTCCTTATCAGAGCAGATGTGGCGAGTCGCTCCAGAGTCGATATACCACGACCTAGGATTGTCTACCACGTTGGCCTCGTATACGACGGCGGCTAGGTCCATCTCTGTCAGATCTGTCCCCGACTTTGCCTCGGTCAAGTGAGCTTGGTTCTTTTTGCTCTTTTTCTTCAGTCGACAGTCCTTGGCCATATGCCCAGGTTTGTCGCAGTTGTAGCAGTTGCCCCTTATTTTGTTCGGTTTCTACTGCGTCGTATTAGGCCTCTTGCGCTTTTTGCCGGTGCTAGACTCGGCCAGGTTCGCACGTTCTTCCATGCTGCCCCTTTTGTTCTTGGCCTCGATCCTTCGATTATCTTCTTCGATTCGAAGCCTCACGATTAGGTCCTCAAGCCCCATTTCCTTACGCTTGTGCTTGAGGTAGTTCTTGAAGTCCTTCCATAGGGGCGGCAGCTTCTCTATTATAGCAGCTACCTGGAAGGATTCGCTGATTTGCATATTCTCCGCGTGTATATCGTGGATTATCAGCTGCAAATCACGGACCTGGTCCAACACTGGTTTGGAGTCGGTCATCTTATAGTCCAAAAACCTGCCGACAATGCATTTCTTCAGTCCGGCGTCATCGGTTTTGTACTTTTTGTCCAACGAGTCCCACAACTCTTTAGCAGTTTTAGCGACTGCGTAGACGTTGTATAGGGTGTCGTCCAATGCGTTCAAAATATAGTTACGACACATGAAATAGTTATGATTCCATGCGTCCAACGCCGCCTGTTGTTGTCCGTCAACTTCGGGTGCGTCGTCGTCTACGGCGCTGTCGTCGTGCACCTGGGGCGGGAGCTCTTTCAGAAAGCGCACTAGGTTCAAAGTCGTCAGGTAAAATAGCATTTTTTGTTGCCATCTCTTGAAATCGGCTCCGTTGAATTTCACCGGCCTTTCTGCGTGGTTACTACCCGTCAGCGGTACGACGGTGGGAATATTCGCTATTGTCGCCATCGATCAGACAGAATAACGTCTTACGATTGTTGGTTCCGGTGTTGGCGTCTGGTCGGTGGCGCTCGTAAAACTCGGACAGAGTTTCGGCTTTATACGTCGAAGTCGAGGCATGTACGTCGTACGCTTTCCGTAAGACGTTATTGCCCCGTATTTCAGTGCCTTGGGTTGTCGCAATACGTCCCGAAGATACAACGACTTCAGGAATTTCGAAACGTCGCACACCGTAACGAAATTATCGGGCGAATCTACTAAAGACTCGAGCCTTTCTTGCTTTTTTATTACTAAGGATGTGCTGTCAAACTTTTCTAAAGTGCTGGGAGTGAATTGAATGAATTTCTATAGGGGACCTATTTATACTGTCTGAAAAGCTGCAGGGGTCAATTCGCGAAAAGTCATAACTTTTCAGGTTGACCTCCTTTGACTAGGCCGAATTGTAAATAGACAACACTATTGGCTAGGGGTTTATATGCGAATAGTCACAACTGTTGGACTATTCCAGCAATACCCTTTCATCAGCCACCTCAGCGCGCCCAGTCAGCGCCAAATCAGCGCCACGTCAGTCCTCGTGTCAGTGACACGTCATCAGCCCCGCCACGTCATCATTTTTTTATTTTTTTTATTTTTTTTCGTTTTTTTTTCAAAATTTGGAGCTGACTTTAATAATTAATTTCTCATTCACCTGATATCGGTTTTGAGCAAATTAATATTCGTTAGATTCGTCTCGAAACGTAGATTCGTAATCTTTCAACGATTTCTCGTTTCGGCGACCGACGTCTTCTCGATTTAATAAAATCATTTCAGCTCTTCTCTTAGTGGGCTAATTACCCACACTTGGACCCAAGGCTCATTAGGCTTAAAACCCAACAAAGCTGCAATTGAATAATACTCCCTCTGTCCCATTTCATTTTGTACATTTGGGATTCGACACGCAAATTAAGAAATCGAATATTTTAATAATATAGTACAATTAAAATGTAAAAAAGTGTATATTTTGACACGTCTTTTAAGAATGTTTAATATTATTATATTGATTGTGTGTGATAGTTTTTTGCTAAAAAAGGAAATGTACAAAAAATATCGGGACGCCCGATATAGTAAAATGTACAAAAACTATTGGGACGGAGGGAGTATATTATACTCCATTATAAGGAAATTGCTTTATAGAGAAGGATTCTAGGCAACTTAAAAGCATGCCTCAACCTTACAAATAGGGAGCTCGACCCCTTCTTCAAAACACACTCCAACAACGCCAACGAGATAAGTCCTAGTGAGATATGAATAGGTTCGAGCTAGAGTAGGCAGTTCGACTCATTGATTAGATTGCGCTCTACTCCTGATCGTGTTATATTGGAATGATACAAAATATAATATTAGTCTTTCGCTAACTGTTTATTATTTATATGTTTATTTAAGTTGTATATGTTAACAAATATATGTGTCATATAAATATTTTATTAAAATTAAATAAAATATTTATATGAATAATTCAAAATATAAAAATTTTTAAGACAATTAAAAAAGTTCAATGATTAATAAAAATTATTAAATAATAAAAATTATTAAATAAAATAAATTAGTTGAATAACACATGTAATTAATTTTATTTTGAATTATATGAAAAATAATTTATAAATACTAATTGTTGAATTCACGTGGTTAGGTAAAATAAGTTTCACAAATTTCATGTGTTTTCACTAAGAGAGTGTAAAAAGGGGTGTAAGGGGTATGAATAGTAGGACCCAAAAATGCGTCGACGGAGATAACATCAAATATTAGAAATAAAAAAATACATATATTAAAGAAAAGGAAAGAAAACCATGGTTCTTGAACCTTTGGTCTACGTCTAAGAAAGTGGACCAGTTTGATTTGGTGTGAGATCAGTCGTTATTTAGTCCCCACTAACCTCTTTCGATGATTGAAACAGAAAAATAATTGCATTTTGTTTGGGCATAAAACTAGTTTTCAATTAAACCATAAACTTTTTCCATAGAACTGATGAATGATTGTTGTTCGGACAGGTGTTGGATTGGATGTTTCACATGATAATGTTTTTGAGTTCGGACAAAACAAAAAAAAATGTTTTAGATATATTACTGTGAACCCCATCCCATATTTTCTTGTGTGTCATCTCTTACGTCATTTCTGATAATATTGCTAGCAAAAATCTGTGATTGCTTTAAGACAACAAAGTGAGTCGTGAATGGTGATTGAAGAAGGTAATATCAATCAATAGTTGTGCATATGTATTATGTACCCATAATATGTAGGTACTTATCACAATATCATAAACTGAATACTTGTGACAAATGATAAAGTCATCATTACATGGTATTATTATGTGCGAGGGAAGTTGATCGACAAAATTTAGTATTTATGTATCGCTCTTATCTAATAGACCTCACTTTGTCTCCTAGTACTATATAAATAGAAAGTGTTAAAATAATTATTGCAGCATAATTGTTTGAAGTGCTTTGATATATAGTTCCATTCCATTCCCACTGCAATCTTCAAATCAGTTTATTGATCTTATTGTTTATAAATTTTATGTTAATTCAAAACTAGTCGATTCTGAACCATATATAGTAAGGGTATAATAAATAATGGTCTTACGACTAAATTCACCAGTCGTTTAAATTAGGGGTGGTTCGGTACGGTATACCGTACCAAAACTGTGATACCGTATACCGTACCGAAATTTCGGTATCGAAAAAAATCATACCAATATCATACCAAAACTTCGGTATACCTTAAATTTCGATACGGTATCATACCGAAATTTCGGTATGGTATCGGTATCACTATCATACCTTCTATACCATTCACACGGAGGATTTTTTACCATGCGTGTCTCGTAACTCGTTAATTCGTTGTTTTCAAATTTTTAGTCAATTCAAACTCCTTAAGCCCCAATAAGATGGATTATTAATACCAAATTTTCAAAAATAAAAGATTTTTAATTCATAAAATAACCTTAAGTAATTAACATATTTTAGTCAGTCTCCTTAGTAAGACAAAGAACTTTACATAACCACAAAATACAAGTTTATATACAGATTAATTAAAACGAAACGGCTATGTAAAAAAATTAGTGAAGATTAACAAAAAATAATTGCATTGCATCTTCACGCTTTCAAAATCCTGAAGAAAAAACATTAAAAAGATAAAAATTAAACGTTACTTGAGTTACATAAGTTATCGTTATAATTAAGTTTTGTATTTTGTAGCAAAGAGAAACAAACATGTATTTTGTATTTCCTTGTGTGTTTTTTTTAATGTAAGTAAAATATGGTGGGCCTCAATAATCTTAGAAAGTTGGGTATAGTTAATAATTTATGGGCTAAATAAATTTATGAAGATCCTTATAATATTTTTATCCATTTTATATATTTTTTGAAATAATATAATATATATAGGTGTGTATATATATATATAAAATATTAAAAATTTTAGTATTTCGGTATTTCGGTATAATTGGTATAACTAATTTTTAAAATTTTCATACCATTATCGTACCGAGGTACGGTATCATACCTTACCAAAAACTTCGGTATACCAAAATTTTCGATATTTTCGATATGTTTCAATATGGTAAAGACGGTATATCGGTATTTCGGTATATTTTCCCAGCCCTAGTTTAAATGACGCCCATAATTTGGAATAAACTAATTTAAGGAAATTAATCTTTTTAAAGCTACTATACTTTCCGGATATGCATAAACCGTAAGACCAGAAAATACATTTATTTACTTCAACTTTTTGCTTATTCATTTATATACCCAAAACCACCACTTGAAAATAAGAGAGATCGAAAATGGATATAGCAACAACGTACTTTAGAAAAACCCAAAATTTAGAATGCGAAAGGAAAAGGGTCCCTTCCCACATATTTACCATTTCATGCAACTTACCAAAATATTTCATCTTTTTTTTAGAGTCATCTACAGTTGTTATACTAAGAATAGAAGAAGAAAATAATAATAAATGTGTTACCCTAGGGATTTCTAGCTAACGGTAAAATGACATTAACGGTAAGATAACCCGCGAGGGGGGGGGCGCGAAGAGACACCCCGAGGATGTGGAAGCGGTTTGAGATTGAGAATGGACTGCCCGAGGCAGTCGAGTCCGGAAGAGAGTTGAAAAGAAAGGCTGAGCTGGGAAGTCGTATTAGGACGAGGCGCCCGACGAGGTGCCCGAGAAGGTCGGGAAGGGAGAGAGGCACTCAGGTAAGGGTTGCCCGAGAAGGCAAAGGCCGAGGGACTGAGGCCGGGTCGGGTTAACGAGACCCTGTGAGTAATTCGGGAGACTGAGAACATGGGATGATCAGCCCGAGGAGATGGAGTCGCCCGACAGGAACAAGGCCGTAAAAGGAACTGGCAGGAAAGGAGAAGACGAGAACGTGGGATGATGGAAAGACCACGTTCTCTTCGTGAGGTTCGCGATAAACGTGGGCCTGGGTGGAAGACTAGGTCGCGGCGGAAAGAAATAAGGTCTGTATAAATAGTTGTGGGTAACTGATTTCTCAGGTACGTAAAAAAATACACAAAAACTGATTTACGAGCCAACATACCCGTTTTTTACCCATTTTCTGACTTAAGCATCGGAGGGGATACGCCGGCATCAACTCCGGCCCCCTTTTGACGTTTTTTCTGAGTCTTTGTTGTTAGGCTCGACGAGGGTAGTTAACGGGGAACGAGGAACTCGTGCCAAGGAAGCTACGAGGGAAGAACAACCGCTTTAGTCGCCGTTTCAAAAGGTCGTTTTACGCGGTCCACATCATTGGCGCCGTCTGTGGGACGATATATTAGTAACATGGTGGACACCGCAAACGACGTTCAACCGCCACCGATGGAAGAAGTGTTGGTGACTGACTGGACGGAGGAGACCCAAGAAGAGACACACAAGGATGATCAAACCGAGCTGGGAAAATTGAGAGCAGAAGTAGAAATGTTAAGGGCAGAGCGAACGTGGAGAACTCGCAGGGAATCACCACCACGACAGGAGACTGAAGAAGAGGAGGCGGAACGGTTGCGACGTGAGGGAGAGCACGCTCGGGCCAGGGAGCAAGAAAAGGAAACAGAGGAAAAAACATTGAGGGCGGAAATCAACACCCTGCGGGCCGAGAAGAAGAGAGCCCAGGAAGAAAAGCAGATCGCGGAGTGGGAACGAATGAAGGAAGAGATTAAAAGGCTGAAAGAACTAGCCAATCCGCAGATGCCCCTCCCGATTCAACGAGGCTCCCCCTTCTCGGAGGATGTCCTTCGAGCTCCCCTACCAAACAATTTCAGGTTCCCGGACATGAACCGTTATGACGGATCGGGGCCACCCGAGGACCACCTGGCCAGCTTTGACGGAAATGCCGCACTATACCAACTAGGAGATGCGATCAAGTGTCGGGTGTTTGCCACCACCTTCACGAAGGGAGCCCAACAGTGGTTCACCATGCTACCCGCTGGGGAAATTCATAGCTTTGAGGATTTTACTCGGGCCTTTCTGAGACAATTCTCTAGCAGCCGTAGAAGACCTTTCTCGGCTGTAAACTTGCTAAATATGAAACAAGGGGATCAGGAGAGTCTACGGGATTACTTGAAACGATTCAATCGGACCATGATGGAAGTCCCGACGGCCACTTCAGATTTGCTGATCGGTGCCTTCCACAATGGACTGAAAGAAGGAGACCTCTACCGATCGTTGGTGAAAAAGTACCCGACTACCATAGAAGATCTGATAATCAGAGTGGAAAAATACGTAAGGGTTGAAGAGGCGCACAATTTTAAAAAAGGGGATAAAAAGAGAGCGATCGGGACAGTGGAAGTCACACGAGAACCCGTTCGCCCATTAAGACCGAAAGAGGAGAATCCTCGGGTGGAAGTCCAACGGGGATCTCGATCGAACAATATTCAATGGAAGGTGAGTAAGGCTCGGGCCTTAGAAATTTGCGAGGGACGATATTTCATCAAAAGGCCGGCTAGGAGTAAAGAAGGGCCCAAGAATCCCGTCTCAAAGTCATACTGTGAATTCCATAGGGAGTACGGCCACACGACTGAGGCCTGCTTTCACCTGGATGATGAACTTGAAAGAATTGTGGCGGACAATCCAGAAGCCCGATCCGAGTTGGTGGTAGGTGGGGAGGTTAGCACCCCGCGAAAGTATTTCAGGAGGGATTCCGAACAAGGGCAAAGGAGAGACCGCTGGTACGCCGATAACGGACCGCAAAACAGGTTCAATCGGTCTCCCGAGCGAAGGCGAGGGGAGTATAGAAAGAAAGAAAAACACGATCGGGAACGAGGAAACGACCGAAGAACACCAGAACGTAATCGGGCACCCATGGAAGCACAGGGGCCTCCACGCAGGATCAACATGATATCCGGAGGGCCCACAGTTGGGGACTCGAACAGAGCCAGAAAGGCGGGAGTAAGGAAGCTCGAGAGCCTAGGAGTGACCTCAGTGTCAAGACGACCAGGACCCATCATTTCCTTCGGGCTCGAGGACTTCCATGGAGGAGGCGACACACATGAGGATGCCCTGGTCATTCGGGCGGAGATAGCGAATAATGATGTGGGCAGAGTCTTTGTCGACAATGGGAGCTCTGTGAACATCATTTTCAAAGAAACCATGGACCAGATGGAATTAGGAGAATATCGTGTGAGCCCTGTGGAGACGGCATTATTCGGATTCACAGGACATGCCATCGAAGCGGTAGGATTGATTCAGCTACCCTTGACTCTAGGATCGGGGAAGTTGAAGAAAACCCGAATAGCCCCCTTCTTGATCGTCGACATGTCTTCCTCTTACAATGTTATATTGGGACGCCCGGCGCTCAGCTCCTTTGCAGCAATCGCCTCGGCTCTACACCAAAAAATGAAGTTTCCCGTGGGGGATCGAGTAGGAGAGGTGCTCGGGGATCAGAAGATGGCACGTAAATGCTATGTGGAAGAAGTGAAGATTGAGTTGAAGTCACTGAAAAACCGCCGAGGAAGTCACCCCAGACGCCGAGAAGCTCTCTGCGCTATACACACTCTTCAAGAAGTGGGAACTGAGGGCGAAACGGAGGAAGCCGTGATCAGATTCCCATCAGGAACGGTCAAGATTGCTCGGGACTTATCCCCCGAGCTAAAGGCCGACCTCATCAAGCAGTTGAAGGAGAACGAAGATGTGTTTGCCTGGTCGGCGAACGAACTCACCGTAATACCAAGGAATATAATGGAGCACCGACTAAACATCTCCCCCGAGGTCAGACCAGTCTTCCAGAAGAAGAGACATCTCGGAGCACAAAAAGACGCGATAGTTAAGGAACAAGTGGGAGACCTCTTGAAAGCGGGATACATTCGAGAAATACAATTCCCGACCTGGCTATCAAATGTGGTCTTGGTCCCTAAGTCGGCGGGAAAGTGGCGTATGTGCGTCGACTTCCGAGATCTGAACAAAGCATGCCCGAAGGATTGCTACCCCTTGCCACGCATCGACCAGTTAGTAGACTCCACAGCCGGGCACGAGCTCTTATGCTTCCTAGACGCTTTCCAAGGCTATCATCAGATCGGGTTAGCCGAGGAGGACCAACCTAAAGTCAGCTTCATCACCTCGGAAGGAACCTTTTGTTACGTGGTCATGCCGTTCGGATTGAAGAACGCGGGGGCCACTTATCAGAGACTAATGGATCGGGTCTTTGAGGCCCAGATTGGACGGAATATAGAAGTTTATGTGGATGATATCCTGATCAAGTCCAAGACAGAAGAAAGCTTCTCGGGAGATCTCCGCGAAACTTTCTCCACGGCCCGAAGGTATGGCTTGAAGTTAAACCCTGCTAAATGTACGTTCGGGGTCCGCTCAGGAAAGTTCTTAGGGTATATGGTCACCCGATCCGGTATTGAGGCCAATCCCGATAAGGTGAAGGCCATCTCTGACATGATTTCCCCGAAGAATCTCAATGAGGTCCAGAGGCTGACGGGTAGGATCACGGCCCTGTCCCGATTTATTTCTCGATCGGCCGAAAGAAGTATGCCATTCTTCAAAGTGTTGAGGAAGGTTAAGGACTTCGAGTGGACACCTGAATGCGAAAAGGCTTTTCAAGAGTTGAAGGAATACTTGAAGGAGCTACCGGTGTTAAACAAGCCAACGCCCGGGGAGGAACTTATTGTCTATCTCTCGACGACCCCTCGAGCAGTCAGCTCTGTGATTGTTCGAGAAGATGAGAAGGTGCAGAAACCAGTTTACTTTGTCAGTCATCTCCTGAAGGGCGCGGAGGTTCGGTACACTCCTCAAGAAAAATTGCTACTGGCCTTGGTGGTCACAGCCAGGAGACTGAGGCCTTATTTCCTATCACATCCGATCATAGTGCTCACCAATAGCCCGTTGGGGGTAATCGTGACTCGACCAGATATCTCGGGAAGATCGATTAAGTGGGTAACCGAGCTAGGAGAATACGACATCCAGTTTCGTCCCCGAGTTGCCATCAAAGCCCAGGCTCTGGCCGATTTCATCGTCGAGATGGCGGAAGAAGAACCAACCGAGATGTGGAAGATCTATGTAGATGGCTCATCTTGTCAATACGGTAACGGTGTCGGGCTAGTGATCATCTCACCCTGGGGCGAAGAAACCAGCTTGGGGGTAAGGCTGGACTTCCGAGCCTCTAACAACGAAGTTGAATATGAAGCTCTCTTGCTCGGGATGAAGACGGCGATAAGGATGGGGTTGGTCCGAGTAACTTTCTACTCTGACTCACAGCTGGTGGTACAGCAAATCGCGGGGAATTTCGCTATAAAGGAAGAAAAACTAGCAGAATACGTGAAGTCTTTTCAAAAGTTAAAGGAAAAATTCGAGGAGGTTAAGTTGGAGCTCATTAATAGGAAGGAAAACGAAAAGGCAGATAGAATCGCCAAATGGGCCAGCACGTTGAGTATGCCTGAGGAAGGGGTTAAAGTGGAAAAAGCGCCCCAGATCCATCAGATCGAGGAAATGAGAAAACCAGAACCCGAAGACTGGCGATATAATATCTGTCGCTATCTCGAGAAGCAGATATTACCCGAGGACAGGATCCAGGCTAAGGTAACGCAACGAAGAGCGGGCCGTTTTACTCTCATAGATGGAATCCTGTACAAAAGGTCTTATTCAGGCCCTTTGTTGAGGTGCTTATCGAAAGAAGAGGCCGAAGAAGCCATGGTAGATATTCATGAGGGGAGTTGCGGAAGCCACATTGGAGGAAGAGCCTTGGCAAGGAAAGCGATGTTAGCTGGTTTCTTTTGGCCTACCATGAGGGCGGACTCGATCAAGGTAGTGCGAAGTTGCCTCAGGTGTCAGAAACACGCAAACTTGCAAAAAGCGCCAGCGGAAATGATGAAGGCTGTGGTGTCGGCCTGCCCCTTCGACCAATGGGGTCTGGACATAGTCGGGCCATTCGAGGGTAATGCCTCGCAGAAGAAATTCCTCTTAGTCGCGATCGACTATTTCTCTAAATGGGTGGAAGCCGAGGCCCTAGCACGGATTACCGAGGCCGCGGTGATCGCCTTCTTATGGAAGAATATCTTGTGCCGATTCGGGATCCCGCGGAGATTGATTAGCGATAATGGGAGGCAGTTCAGCGGACGCAAGCTAAAGGAATGGTGTGAGGGCTATGGGATCGAGCAAATATTTACCTCTGTGGCCTACCCGCAGAGTAATGGTCAAGTGGAAGTAACTAATCGAACCATCGTCCAAGCATTGAAGGTACGGCTAGACGGGTTAAAAAGAGCCTGGTTCAACGAGCTGCAGAGTGTGCTTTGGTCTTATCGAACCACTCCTCGGGCCGGGACGAAGGAGACACCCTTTAGCTTAGTATACGGAAGCGAAGCAGTATTACCGGTGGAAATAGGCCAAGAAAGTGCCCGAATTATAGGATACTCGGAAGAGAATGATTGGCTCCGGGCAGATGAGCTGGACTTGATCGAGGAAGGGAGACAAAAGGCCGCATTGCGGATGGCAACCTATCAGAGAAAGATCACCCGAGCTTACAATCGTAAGGTGTGCCTAAGAAGATTCGAGGAAGGAGAGCTTGTCATGAAGGAAATACAGCATAAGGGAGAGCGAGGGAAGTTGGACCCCAAATATGAAGGACCGTATAAGGTGGTCAAGAAAGCGGGAGAAGCCGCCTATTACCTGGAAGGCCTGGATGGAAAAAGACTGGAAAGACCGCACAATGCGCGGCATCTGAAGAAATATTACCCGTGAAGCGTACTCGGGATCGTACCTTATTCCTTTATCATATTCATGCTTTGTCTATTTTCTTAGTTAGGTAGTCTCAGTAGCACAATGTGTTCGTCCTTATTTCCGAATATTCGTATGTTTTAATGAAGTCATTTACGTCCGAAAAAGAGTGAAAACGAAGAAAAGTCCTCGGATGAGGCACGATCGCCCGAAAGGGTGAATAAAATCGCCGGATGAGAATGAAGAAAAGTCCTCGGATGAGGCACGATCGCCCGAAAAGGTGAATAAAATCGCCGGGTGAGAATGGAGAAAAGTCCTCGGATGAGGCACGATCGCCCGAAAGGGTGAATAAAATCGCCGGATGAAAACGAAGAAAAGTCCTCGGATGAGGCACGATCGCCCGAAAGGGTGAATAAAATCACCGGATGAAAACGAAGAAAAGTCCTCGGATGAGGCACGATCGCCCGAAAGGGTGAATAAAATCGCCGGATGAAAACGAAGAAAAGTCCTCGGATGAGGCACGATCGCCCGAAAGGGTGAATAAAATCGCCGGATGAGAATGAAGAAAAGTCCTCGGATGAGGCACGATCGCCCGAAAGGGTGAATAAAATCGCCGGATGAAAACGAAGAAAAGTCCTCGGATGAGGCACGATCGCCCGAAAGGGTGAATAAAATCGCCGGATGAAAACGAAGAAAAGTCCTCGGATGAGGCACGATCGCCCGAAAGGGTGAATAAAATCGCCGGATGAAAACGAAGAAAAGTCCTCGGATGAGGCACGATCGCCCGAAAGGGTGAATAAAATCGCCGGATGAGAATGAAGAAAAGTCCTCGGATGAGGCACGATCGCCCGAAAGGGTGAATAAAATCGTCGGATGAGAATGAAGAAAAGTCCTCGGATGAGGCGGGAGACAGTCTAACAATAAGAGTAGAACACCAAAAGTGAATTCAAAGTCCACGAAAAATTAAAAACCCGGTAACGGGTAAAACTAAATAACAAAACGACAGGATGACAGAAAAAATAGCCTATGGAGATAAAATATCTATCGCCTGGCCTCCCGAGCGTAAGGTGCACCGTGAGGATGAATACCCGAGGAAGAAAAAATCTCCCTATCCCGAAGAGCCCACCTACGTCTTAACACCGATGGACCACCCGAGTATGGAGGGAAATTACACCGCACTTGGTTAGGAGATCGAGCCCGATTATTTCTCCCTCGAGATCTATGAAGAGTACCTTGATCCTCAACACCGATACCGCCCAATAACTCCTTCAGCTCGGCGATTTGTCGATCCTTTTCGCCGAGGAAAGTGGTCAATCGGATACAAGCATCCTCGTAGTACTGCAGCAAGGCGCGTTGTTGGGTATAACGCCGAAGTCCCTCGCAGGAGAATGAGTAGGACTAACGAAGAAAGTTAGGGAAAAATAAAGAAGGAGAACAAAGGGCGAAGGCCGAGATGACTAACCCGACTCTCGCTTAGAGCCCACCAGTCCCAAAAGCTGGAATCGGAAAATCTCGCCAAACGTTGCTTTTCATTGGGTTCCAGAAAATTCTCCATGAACAGACGAGAGGAAGCACCATCAGCCTCCAGAAGGAAGCGCGGGGTCCTGCGAAGTCCTCCGAAGGAGAGTTCCTCACGAGAAGGGCGGGCCATGACGACCTGACCTTCCCTATGCGGGAAATCCGCATTCGCGTTTGAAACAAAACCTGTTGCCTCCTCCCATAAATCCCAAAGAGGGCGTGAGGGGACATCGGAGGGGAAGTTGCCCCTAAGGTGTGAGCGCGCCATTCTGGGATTCACCAATAAACGAATATAAGGAAGAAACGAATGCGAGATAAGCCAAAGGTGGAGTCCCACGTTAGAGAGATGGAATAATCTGAAGAAAATAAATTTAAGGGAGCTGAGGAAGAGAAGTTGAGCTAATAGAATGGAGAGATTTTTATAAGAATACCAACCCGCGAAGATCGGGCCGTTACAAAGATCAAGTCTTGAGGCGGATTCGAAGTTTGAACAAGGGAATACGAAATTCTGGGATAAAAAGAGCCGTTGAGTAACGGTTGAAAAGATACTCGGGAAGGTGAAAGAACATATGAAGATCGTACTCGGGAAGCATAGGTTGATGATCATCGGGAAAATACAATAAAGCGGGATGTGATGGGAATCTCTACCTACCGAGGAAGACTTTTGATCACCGTTGACAGCATATCATAAATTTGGGAAAATACTAGTCAACGATATCCTAAACGAACACGAGGCAGAAGAATTACCGATAGAATAGAGTCTAAAAAGGAAAGAGTAGGAATAAAAGAGGAAAGACATATTGTTCATAAACAAAAGACACAAAAAGAAACAAGTTCGTCTACACAATTGAAAAGCTCTTAAGGCGGAGCGGCCGATCCGGCCTGATTCAACTCCGCCACTGTCTTCTCTATCTCGACCATCACCGACTCGACCCGGGACATCGATTGCTCCTCTCCTTGGCTTGGAACCTCCTCCTCGGGGCCATGCTCTACAGTGTCAATGGTGGACTCGGGGGCCTTGAGAACCTCATCGGGCTGCACATTGAGTGGCCCCTCTGACTGCTTCTCGGGCTCCTCGGGCCTTGAGAAGGGACGGGGGAACCTCTTTCCTCTTCTCCGCTCGAGGGCGTGGCCCCAGCCTCCTCGAGAACGGCATCGTCGGAACCCGCCTGGGCGGCTGATTCTGGTTTATAACCATCGGGAGGACATTCAGCGAGAGCCCGATCCGCGTTCAGGAAGTCCAGCTTGAATTTATAGCGGACAAAACCAGCTTCCCGGAATTGACGGAGACAGCCCCAAAAGCCGTACTTAAAGAACGTAACAACTTGCCTCCCGTAGGTCTCCCGAGACAGATAATCTCGCTCGAGAGCCTCTTCCAGATCGCGGAAATTCCGCTCCGCTTCCTCCCGAGCCTCGGTCTCCTTTGAAAGGGCTTTCACCGCCTTGTCCGCCTCAGCGCGAGCGTTTTTCAACTGCTTCTTCAGCTCGTCCTCTCGCGACTTGGCCTCCTCCTTGACCCGAGCCAGTTCTTCCTTCAACTTCTTTTAAGAGTTGGTAAGCGTGATGCAGTCTTCGTGCATAAAAAGCATTCTTTCCAAGGCCTCGGCACCGCAAGCAAAGCTCTGAGAGGTGAAAGAAAAAGGGGAATAAGGAAAGTTTGAACAGAGGTAATGGGGCGTGAGAAAAGAGGAGAAAAGAGGAAGCTGGTACCTGACCCATATGTTGGGCAAAGAGGGAGAAGAACTCCCGAGGATTCATGCTCGAGAGGTGGGACTGGTTAGCCTCATTCCGGAAGCCCCGGAGAAATTCCACGCACTGAGTCCCGCGG
This sequence comes from Craterostigma plantagineum, assembly GCA_027422505.1. NCBI lineage: Eukaryota > Viridiplantae > Streptophyta > Magnoliopsida > Lamiales > Linderniaceae > Craterostigma > Craterostigma plantagineum. Next base: position 5,825,601 of record JAPQWV010000007.1, read on the forward strand.
GGCCTGTGGAAGTAGTCGGGCTGCTCGACATGGCCCGGGGAAGAAGGGGAGTCCTCAGTGGCGCCCGCGCTGGCTCGAGCGCTGGATTTAGCTTTCTTGGCGGCAGAGCTGCTCGGGGCCGCGGGTGCCTTCCTTTTCGGGGCTGCTTTCGGGGACCCCGGTGATGAGGCTGAGGCCTTACCCTTGCCCTTGTTGAGGGCCCGAGTGACAGAAGCAGGGGGAGGAGCCTGGGAAGAACCGCCCTCCTTCATCTCGCGAGAAATTTTGAGTAAGTCCGCGAGATCCATGCGCGAATCTGGTAAAAAAGGGTGGAGAACCCGGTCAAGAGATGTAAATAGAAAAAAAAGATAGAGAAAGCAAGAAAGTATACCCAAATCATCTATCGTTAAACCCTTGGAGCAATAGCCAAAATGGCAGAGAAGATCATCCTTGACAAGCTCAGGAGCACTGAAACTCCGCTCCCCGAGGATCTCCATGAACCTTTCGACTTCCGAGCTGGAGGCAGCTGGAAGAGGAGTAGATACGGATATGGCCTCAGGCCACGTATCAATAGTTTCATTCTCGGGACTTCCCTCAGGAGATCGGACATAGAAAAATTTTCTCATCCATCCCTTGTGGGAGGAAGGGTTCCCGAGGAGAAACTCTCTAGGGGCTGTAGACGAGAAAAAGAATTTACCAGTTTCTTTTTGGTTTATCTTCAAAAAGGATAGAAGAAGAGGGAGAGATAAAGGGATTTGAAAGTATTTAGTTAGAATAGCTAGGGAAAGTAAAAGGCTGTAAGAGTTAGGGGTTAGTTGACTCGGGGAGATTTGAAAATGATTGCAGAGGTCGGCTATGAAGGGGGCCAGAGGAAGACGAAGTCCCATATCCAGCTGGTCCAAGAAATAGGTATGAAAGCCCTCGGGAGGGCCGCTGATAACATCTCGAGGCCCCGGAATCCGGACCTCGAAATCGGGTCCTAATCCAGCCCGACCGGCGATCAATGGGATATGAGACGCCCGAAGAGAGGAGACGTTCACTTCATGCCAAGGGAGCTTGACTTCCTCGCGAAATTCTTCCATTCGATAAGACCAGTCGGACAGATCCCGAAGATAGGCTTCCTCACTCGGGTATCCTATACGCTGAGGGGGTCGAAAAATATCCAAGTCAGGATAGTTATTCAGAGCTTCCATGGCGGCGAAAAACGAAATGAAAAGGGACGACGAGGAAGAAGAGGGGGATTCTGGCTGGTCTAGGGTGGAAAACGAAGTCGTAGGGCCGCTCATGGCGAAGGGCTAAATCCTAAAACCAAAACCCTAAAATAGCTGAAGGGGCGAACATAGAAGGAAATGACGGAGAAAAAGGAAACTCAAGACGACAGTTACGCGATTTGGAGGTGAAAATCAGAGCAAAGACGAACAGAAATGGCGAAATGGAAGGAGAGAGATAACTTACCAGACAGCGACGAAGAAGACGACCAAGAAGATGCAAGCAAAACGCCGATTTGACGATTTGGGGACGAAAAGCTGGTGTGTGGTTTCTTTTAGGTGGAAAAGACGAAATGAGAAGGATGAGGAAGAGAAACCCTAAAGGAAGGGGGAAAGGCACGAAAAACGAGAAAAAGAAAGAAGAGACACCAGGCCATTGGATGAGAGCCACGTGGCCCAAGTGATCTAGTTGTGATATGATGGGGCGGCGAGGTTCCCGCCCAAATAAAGAGGTGACGTGGCTTGAGGAGGGAAGACCAAAAGAGAAAGGGAGATAGAATGCCCGAGCACTAAAACACCCGATAAGATTCGCCGGGGGGGATGTAACTCCAGGACCGATCATTTTACCGATAGTTAACGTCCAAACACTCGTTATACTCTTTTGGACTATTTTAGGGGGGGACTATTGTTACCCTAGGGATTTCTAGCTAACGGTAAAATGACATTAACGGTAAGATAACCCGCGAGGGGGGGGCGCGAAGAGACACCCCGAGGATGTGGAAGCGGTTTGAGATTGAGAATGGACTGCCCGAGGCAGTCGAGTCCGGAAGAGAGTTGAAAAGAAAGGCTGAGCTGGGAAGTCGTATTAGGACGAGGCGCCCGACGAGGTGCCCGAGAAGGTCGGGAAGGGAGAGAGGCACTCAGGTAAGGGTTGCCCGAGAAGGCAAAGGCCGAGGGACTGAGGCCGGGTCGGGTTAACGAGACCCTGTGAGTAATTTGGGAGACTGAGAACATGGGATGATCAGCCCGAGGAGATGGAGTCGCCCGACAGGAACAAGGCCGTAAAAGGAACTGGCAGGAAAGGAGAAGACGAGAACGTGGGATGATGGAAAGACCACGTTCTCTTCGTGAGGTTCGCGATAAACGTGGGCCTGGGTGGAAGACTAGGTCGCGGCGGAAAGAAATAAGGTCTGTATAAATAGTTGTGGGTAACTGATTTCTCAGGTACGTAAAAAAATACACAAAAACTGATTTACGAGCCAACATACCCGTTTTTCACCCATTTTCTGACTTAAGCATCGGAGGGGATACGCCGGCATCAACTCCGGCCCCCTTTTGACGTTTTTTCTGAGTCTTTGTTGTTAGGCTCGACGAGGGTAGTTAACGGGGAACGAGGAACTCGTGCCAAGGAAGCTACGAGGGAAGAACAACCGCTTTAGTCGCCGTTTCAAAAGGTCGTTTTACGCGGTCCACATCAAAATGAAAATACCATAAGATGCATAATTAATCCCAAAAGGATCGATCATTCTTCCACCACCAAGAATTATCTTAATAGCAAATATAAAACCAACTTCTACTTAAGTCTTAAACCACTCATATACTCCTCTATATAAGGACATGCTTCATAGTTCCATTTGCTCAACAATCGTCAAATAACATCGCAAACACACACACACATATACAAGAAGAAACATGGCTACGACGAAGCAAAAAGGCCACAATAATGGCGATAAGAAACAAGGAGGCCTCATCACTATGCCCTTCATCTTCGGCAAGCCATCTAACTAATTTTTTTTTATTATTTTTTTGTAAAAAAAAAAAACTTTACTCGAAGTTCGTGACAGTTATTTTCTTACACCATGTTACTCTTTTCTTCTTGCAGCTAACGAAGTATGTGAGAAACTAGCCGTAGTTGGCTTCGCAACGAACATGATAAGCTACCTAACGACCCAACTCCACCTTCCCCTAACCAAAGCAGCAAACACCCTCACAAACTTCGGCGGAACCGCCGCCATGACGCCCTTGCTCGGAGCTTTCATCGCTGACTCTTTCGCCGGCAGATTCTGGACCATCACAGTCGCCTCACTCATCTACCAAATCGTACGTTTCTTTTGCATGTGTTTTCAATGTAAAACCCTTTTATCATCTTTACAATGGTTTCAGCTTAACTAATAAAAAGTCGTGGTTTTTCCTTTCTTACACCGCAGGGAATGGTCAGCCTTACCCTATCAGCAATCCTACCAAACCTAAGACCACCAAAGTGCGACGTTAAGACAACCCAAACCTGCCAAGAAGCAGACACAGCCCAGCTAGCAATACTCTACGCCTCTCTCCTCCTCACAGCCTTAGGGTCGGGCGGAATCCGACCCTGCGTGGTCTCATTCGGGGCGGACCAGTTCGACGAGTCCGACCCGAAGGAGAAGACCGCCACGTGGAAGTTCTTCAACTGGTACTATTTCTGCATGGGAGGTTCTATCTTGGTTGCCAACACAGTGATTGTCTACATTCAGGACAACATAGGATGGGGTTGGGGCTTGGGCATCCCTACCATAGCCATGGCCTTGTCTGTTATAGCCTTCGTTTTCGGGTATAACCTATATAGAAAGCTCGACCCGGCGGGTAGCCCGTTTACCAGGTTGGTTCAAGTTTGCGTGGCGGCGTATAAGAAGAGGCGATTGGATTCGGGTCCCGACCCGAATAGGCTCTACAGAAACGAGGAGATCGATGCTGATATCTCTATTGGAGGAGAGTTGATACACACTAAGAATATGAAGTGAGTCGTCGTCTTTATCTTCATTTTTTATACATATTTTTTTTCATTATTGGGGATTGGCGGTTCTTACAAGAACCACAAAGAACAGATTGAAAGCTGTACTGTGATTTGTTATTTTCTGTATATAGTAGGCGCGCCCACACTGTTCGCCTGCAAGACTAGACGAAGATATGTATGGTTATTATATATCTTTTGATTTATTTGCTCATTGCATAGCTCTTATTTTATCAGATAAGGCTTATGAACAAGTTACGGGTTTTTATGGGTCACACCCGAACCGAACCCGCCTGACAAATATTGATAGAAAAATGGATAAATATAAATCTAATGTACTACAACTGTGGGCAGGTTCTTGGACAAGGCTGCCATTATAACAGATGAGGACGACCCGAAAAACCCGAACCCATGGACCCTCAGCACGGTCCATCGGGTCGAAGAGCTCAAATCCCTGATCCGAATGGGCCCGATTTGGGCTTCGGGCATATTGGTAATTACGGCCTACGCCCAGCAAAGCACCTTCTCCTTGCAACAAGCCAAGTCCATGAACCGCCGCCTGTCGGGAAACTTTCAGATCCCGCCGGCGTCCATGAGCGTCTTCACACAGACGTCGATGCTGGCGACGATCGTAGCCTACGATCGAATCTTCGTCCCCGTCATAAGAAGGTTCACAGGGCTGGAGCGAGGCATCTCCTTCCTCACGAGGATGGGGATAGGCTTCGTAATATCAATCTTGGCCACCTTCGCCGCCGGCTTCGTCGAGATCCTGCGAAAAGACTCCGCCTTGGCCCACGGCTTGGTCGACAGGCCGGCGGAGACCGTGCCCATTTCGGTTTTCTGGCTGATGCCTCAGTACTGCCTCCACGGAGTCGCCGAGGCTTTCATGTCGATAGGGCACTTGGAATTCTTCTACGATCAGGCGCCGGAGAGTATGAGGAGCACGGCGACGGCTTTGTTCTGGCTTTCGATATCGGCGGGAAGTTACACGAGTACCCTTTTGGTGACGCTGATACACAAGTACACTGCGGGGGCAAATGGGTCAAATTGGCTGCCTGATAATAACCTGAACAAGGGGAAGCTTGAGTACTTTTATTGGCTGATAACTCTTCTGCAGATTCTGAACTTTGTTTATTATCTGTTCTGTGCCAAGTTTTATACTTTGAAACCTATTCAGTCGAGGCCTGCTCAGTCCCCATGAGGGTGAAGAAGAAGATGGAGTTGAACTAATTACAAGCCATGTTTAGGCTTTTTTTATTGAAGATATAGGAGTTTGTATAAGGCCCATTTTGCTCAATAATGGGCAGAAGGTGTAGTAGTGTATGTATGTAATGAATAGGAGAAATAAAAAGGTTAAAAGTCGTGAAAGGCCTTAAGATTCTGCGAAGTACACGCCGCAATTAATACTGATTACTTCCTAATCTTAGCTCTGACTCGTCACTCGATTGGCTCAAATAAGGTGTTAGTCTTTGCATCAAACATTGGAAGAAAGTTCAACGTGTGGGGGCTCACTGCATCATACCTTGACCTTCTCCACAAACATTTATTATATAATATCTCTGCGAAAAAAAAAAACCCTTTTTCTCCCAGCATAGGATGAAGCATATATATGATTGTTATGAGGAAAGTAATGCCAAAACCTTTATCGCATATGCATACCACTCATCATCGACGAAATTCTTTAGCTATGTCTGAGAACAGTACATGTTAAAGATTTAAAGCATGACCCTTTTAAGATGGAGCAGAGATGATGGCGATCAGCGAACAACAACTGCTGTTGATGATATTAGCCCGTCTCGAATGAGCATAGCCGCCATTGAATCGTTAACTTTACCTATCGTGAGTTTCGTCGTTCTTTTTCCCCATTTCTTATAGTACGGTATGGGAACTGATTTTTATATAGTCTTACTTAAAAAAGTGATGATTGGTTTGTGTGGACGATGATATGTAGGTTCAAGAAGTTGTTTTTCTAGCCGATTTTCGCTGTGCAAAATGCCAGCAAAGGGTTGCTGAGGTCATGTCGAAAATGAACGGTGATTTCTGATATTCTTTTCACTGGATTTATTTGAATTGTTATGAAAGAATTGAGGTTCTTCTAACTAAGTGACTTAATTGCACCGTTACAGAGATGGTTTATCACATCACATTGGATTCCCTTTTTTATCCATCACTTGTCTGATTTATGGCAATCGATACAAATGATTGGTTATAAGAAAATCTTTTGTTAGGGGAGAATCAATCGGTGCTGATTAGTGTCCTGGACAAGAAGGTAACACTTACCTGTAAAAATTCATATCCTGAAAGAAGATCAAGAGAAAGGATTGCTGCTGCTTCAATGGAGAGGAATCCCAGAAGCAAGATGATTTCATTACTCTCCAAACTTCTTTGTTCTTACTGCATTTAACTTCTGATAATAATTGCCCGAAATTAAAGTTTGTGTTTTTATACTCTGATAAAAAAGCATAGGCCCTTTGAAACGTAAGAACTTTAACTGGGGATGTAATGTACATAATACATTTGATTTACTTAGCATTTGATGATTGATAGTAATCATAAATTCAACAATGATTTGGAAAAGCTCAAACTAGGATACACAACAGAAGAAGAAACGTCCAAAATTGTTTTTCACAAGCATTCAGCCTGATATGTGTGTGATTATTAAGTTAAGTTGGTTGATCCCTTCACGCAAAAACCTAAAATGGTTCTCAATGTTCACCCTCTGGACCAATTTAGTCTCCGATGTTTCGCGAGGACTAATTTAGTCCTCGATGTTATCGAATTTGAACCAAATTGGTCCCGCCGTTAAATAGCCGTTAATTTGGATGAAAGTTGACACGTGTCGACATGCGATTGGTCAGACTTCAAAAATCATAAATTAACATTAAAAAATGAAAAACAATTGACAAAAAAAAATAGAGTAAAAAATTCAAAAAAAAAAGAGAAAATTACTAATAAACTAAATAAAAAATAAATAAAGAATAAAAATAAAATTTAAAAATAATAAATTAAAATCAAATAAAAAAGAAAGAGAGAATGAAAATATAATAAAAATTATAAAGTAAACAAAGAAAAAAATGTAAGAGAAAAATAAAAAATAAATAGGGAGAGTATATTAAAATAAAAAATGATAAATAAAATTTAAGATTTAAAAAAAAGTAAAAAATAAAAATATATTAATTATTAAAAACTAAATAAAAAAGAAAAACAAAATTAAGGATAAAAAATGCCTCTAAAAGTTTTACGAAGACCGTCCACGCCAAGTTAATGAGGACATAATCATCTCAGTTCTCGAATTGTTTATAACAAATATATTGGGACGATTGCATCCCCGTTAACTGGACATAGACAAGATCGGGAGTTCTCGTCAACTTTCAGTGACATTTTTATCCTATTTTATTTTTTCACTTATTTTTAGTTTTTAATAAGTAAATAGTTTTTACTTTTTATTTTTTCTTATTTATTATTTTTTTAGTTCTAACATTTCTCTCTCTCTCTCTCTTTTTTGGTTTGGTTTTACTTAAGTTATTTTAATTTTGTATTTTTTCTCTATTTTAATTTTATTATTTTAATACATTTTTATTATCATTCTATTTTTAATTGAATTTAATTTATTTGTAATTTAATTTAGTTCTCTTTTTTTTATTTTATTTTAATTTATTAGTTTTTAACATTTTCTCTCTTTTTTTGTTTATTTTTTACATATGTTATTTTCATTTTGTATTTTTCTATATTTTATTCTTTTAATACATTTTCATTATCATTTATTTTTAATATAATTTAATTTATTTGTAATTTAATTTAATTCTCTCTTTTTATATTTTATTTTAATTTATAAGTTTTATATTTTCTTTTCTTTTTGAATTTTTTCCTCTTTTTGGAGTTTCACCCTTTTTCAGTGTTTAATAATGAATTTTTAAGTCTGGCCAATCAAATGTCGACCCGTTTAAATTTTCATCTGAAAACGGCTATTTAACGACGGGGACCAATTTGGTTCAAATTCGATAACACAAAGGACTAGTTGGTCTTCGCGAAACATCGGGGACTAAATTGGTGTAGAGAATAAACATTGGGACCATTTTAGGTTTTGCCCGTTTCCCTTCCCATTGGATAAGGAAGATGAGAATGGGGAATTAGATATGGGCGAGTCGAAAAAGGCAATTCAGGCCAATTAATTGGGCCATATCTATCTTGTATATATTTATAGCAATATCTATATTATCCCTTACATAAATTATTAGTGCGGCCCTATTCTTTTTGAAGCCCAAAATAATAGTAAATAAAGGAAGGAGGGTTTTCTGATCTGAGCATATATATAGAATGACCTTTACTTTTCTCAGCGAACGTTGTGGTGAAGGCTATTCTCATGCAGGTGGTTTGTTGATTTGATCTTTCTCTTTTATGTCACAAGTATATTGTTGATGATCTAATCAGTAGTAAGTAATTAAGTGAATATGCTAGTTGTCGCTCGTTTGATACTTAGTTTTATGTAAACATATATAATTATTTCAGTTATTGGGAAAATTTAAATATGGAAAAGATGAAAAAACAAAAAAGTTTCAAAAGGCCTTCGTGAAAAAAATACGGTTCACATTCGATTTTCGGATGCATGTTTGAGTCAATCAGATAAGCATGCATTCTAGGAAGATGTTCGTTTAACAAATAATTGTAAAATACACACACGAAAAAAAAAAGAAGGGAATATTCGTCTATTTCCATATAAACGACAGACTTTTTGTAGCAAGTCGCACAACACAAATATCCATCTATCTGCATAGGTAGAAATACAAGAGTATGAAACAAAGGAAAAAAAAAAAAGAAGAAATTGATCATCAAGAACGAAAGGGTTTCTGTAAACTGAAACCTACTTTTATTACAACAAACACACAAAATGTAGTTTTAATTACAAAGTGCGTTAATCATCCTTGGCTTCTTATTACACCTATCAAACAATCCCAACATCCCTATTTTCCTCATCCTCTTACTTGGAACCTCCTCTGAAGATATATCAACACCAAATAACCTCACACAATGGGAGTAAACAGCCTTTTTGTTATCAGCAGTAACAACGCCGTTGCTCTTGGCGTTTCTTGCTTTCCAATCAATGTAATAAAGCTGCTTGTTATTGTTATCATCATCTTGCTGGTTTGTCGTCGTCGTCGTCGATCTATGGAAGCTCACAACATCGCCAGCCCTCAAATTATTCTCCTTCACAAACCTACTCCAACCCCTAGTCAAAACGTAGCTTTGACTGCTATTCCAAAACGCATACCTAAACCTCCAAACCCTCCCACTTCGATCCTCGAAATTCAAAAGCACCCCTTTGTTACAACAATCATCGCTGATCATTCGTAAAGGAAAGTGCTTCTCTGCACATTGCTTAGGTATCACTAGCCTATTTAGTTTTCCCACGTCGCTCGGCGTCACGGCCTTTGCGAACAATTGCTCGATACCTCTTTGAATAATAGTCAACCCTCCTTTGTTCGAGTCGTCGTCGTCGTACAACTTCTTCTTCTTACACTGCTCTAGCTCGTCTTTGTACGTGTGTTTCCTCAGCATATCCACGATCTCCGCCTTGGAATGGGAGTTCAAGAAAATGGACTCCGCCCGAGAATCTTCGCTGTCTGCAGGTTCTAATAACATCTGACGCTTGAAATTGACGGCAGAATCTCGGCCGCGGAACCTCAGCGCCGCCGTGTCGTACGCCCTCGCCGCCTCGGACTCCTCGTTGAAAGTGCCCAGCCAAACCCTTCGGTGCTTTTCGTAGATCTGTGCGCCCCACTTTCCGTTAGGCTGAGGAACCACACCTTTGTACTTGGACGAGGGCAGCAGCTTCTTATTACAAGACTCGGCCTCGACGGCGGCGGCACAGCTGCCAGGTGTCAGGTTGTCAACCTCGGTCAACCCGCTCGTGCCGCTGCCCAGGCGGCGAAGCGGCGGAGAAGATGATGACGTCACATGATGATTGAGGGGTTTCTGATGAGGAGGCGTGGCGTTTGAATTAGTGGAGTAATCGATTGTTGTGCTCCTCAAGTCCATATTTTTCGGACCCATAAAGAAAGAAAGAAAGAAAGAAAGTAGGCGTATGCTTTTTTTAATTGGTTTACGTGATAGATCATACGGTATAGGATAGATAGCTGCGAGTTGTTGTAAGGAAGGAATGGGATGGATATATATATAGGGGACGATGCTAGCTAGGTTTTGTTATGTGGTGGCTGACGGCTGTGTTATAATATTATAATAATATTGTGCAAGTTTAGTTGTATTGTATGTATGTATATATATATATATATATATATATATATATATCTTTTTTGGAAAGGACTAGAGATGTATGAATATGGTTATGAGGTGCGTCAAATCACTCTTATAGAAGGTATGAACTTGGAAGATTCGTAAAGGAGGGACCAATTGTGGTAATAAATTAAATTTATAAACAAAAAAATACATTAACAAAAAAAAACAAAAAAAAAAAATCACTCTTTTTTTAATTAAATCACTCTTAAATCACTCTTAAAAAAATCACTCTTAAAAAAACAAAAAAAATCACTCGTAAAGAAGATTCGTCAAATCACTCTTTTTTTAATTAAATAAACAAAAAAAAAATCAATCACTAACAAAATAAACGGAAAAGAAAAAGCATTAATAAAATAGCGCTTTTCGTACTCTAGGAGTACGAATTAGTAATTCGTCCACCCAGAATACGAGTTACGTTGTATACGTTGACCCGCTGGCCGACACGTCGGCGTAACTCGTATCAGGGAAATACGAGTTAATAATTCGTACTCTAGGAGTACGAATTACCTGCTGACCACCCTGACCCTGACATGGCAATGACATGGCGCATTAAATCGTATTCTCAGTATACGAGGTAGTAACTCGTATCCTTAGGTTACGAGTTATAGTATGTGGCCGACCAACCTGCATGGCCATGCAAGGTGTCGGCAATAATTCCTCTAACTCGTATTCCGGGCATACGAGTTACGTGAATCATCACAATAATTCACGTAACTCGTATGCCTGGAATACGAGTTACTTAACTCGTATCTCCACGATACGATTTAAGTTCCTATAAATCCCCCCTCGCCCAGAATGACTCGTATATCATTAGCCCTTCTCAACATTTATATTAATAACTCAAACAATGGTGTCGAGTCGCGTACAAGTCATAGTATATTTCGGCGGCGATATAATTCAATCATCTGATTCTACCATCAAATATAGTATCCGCCCTGTTGGGTATAGGCGAATTCGTCGCACCACCAGTTTTTCCGAGTTTATTTCGTTGTTGTTCGAAATTACGGGTGCTGATAGCAGTCGTTGTTCGTTGACTATCCATGCCAAAATGAATACTTTCAACATTCCCGCCATTTTCATCAGCTTTTTCAAATCTCCAACGACAACGATTTACAATTTTTCATACATCCCGATTCAGAAAACAATTGCGTCGAGGTTTTTGTTGAAACAGTTGAAAATTCAAACTTTAATTTGAACGAAGAGCCTCATCGAAATTTTGAAGTTGGTTCTTCGAGTTACACCTGTACGGATTTTCCCGACATTGCCTCAGTTACGGCAGGGTTCAGTAATGTCTCTTTGGAGATGTCGGGGCATGTTCCATTCAATATGCCGGAAGCCGTGTTAGAACCGGAGCCAGAAGTCGTGCCAGAACTCGAGGAAGACGTTCATGTTAGTGATTCGGAAGCGGACGATGTGGATCCACTTTTATCCGAGTTACCTGATCCCAACGAGGACGACGAGAACGACGACGGCGATGCGCCAGATGATACCACTCCAACGAACGTTGCTGCTCCAACGCTGTTTCAGTCCGTCCCATTTTTCCAAACGTACCAAATGCCACCTCCTGCTGGTGACGACTACGGTGGTTATGGGGAGTTTTACGACAGAGATAACCCTATGTTTTGTCAAGGTATGATTTTTCAAACTAAAAAACATTTACAACGTGCCGTCGACGATTTTTCGATCAGGGTTGCTAGACGCGAGTATCACGTCAACGACAGCAGCAATACACGTTGGAGTGTCCAATGTAATCATACGGCCGATTGCCCATGGAGGCTGAAGGCATCATTCAAGCCAAAAAAAGGCTACTGGCAGTTACAAAATTTGAAGGACCAATGCAATACACGTTGGAGTGTCCAATGCAATACACGTTAATGGGAATTCGTTGAACTATTCCGAACTGCCGCAACACCCGTTCGGGGTAATGAAACTCCACGATATTGAAGAATATCAGTGGACACCTCGATCGACAAGCGATCGGTAAGCACGCTGGAGGAAGAGCGGTAATCTCTGGGTCCGCCATGTTGTATGGAGTCCACGCAAATTGATGCGGCTGCATGCGATCAATGCACTCGCGGATTGTGCGTACGTTCGAATTCGTCGACGCAGTAAAATCGAAGAATGAGTTCCACCTGTGAAATATTTACACAACATTTATGAATGTAAGAATGTAAAAAGATTAGCAACTTTCTGAGGAACTACCAGACCTCGCAGCATGTGGCGGGGCCGGTAAGAGTATCCCGTCGACGACCTGGGGTGCCTAAAACAAGTTAGGCATTCTAAGTAAATGTTTAATACCATTAAAATATAATAACGTTTGCTATAATAATTACCTGCAACAGCCGTAGTGGTCCGCCTATATTTAGCTTTTTCGGCTCGCATGCCGAACAAAGCTCTCTAGTACCCCACACAACATTTTCTAACGACCTACATTTAATAGTACTATCTATCACATTCGCATCTAATAATAAGTCCCTACTGCGGTGATTTGACTGCATCGTCAACACCGAACTATCAATAGGCCCGTAACAAGCATCCAAATCCATTCTACATTTAAAAAAAAACAAATCGACAATCAATAAAAGCATTTGATTGAATGAAATTAACACAAAAAATTGATTTTCGAATCATAACGGGTACCCAAACTACTCGCGCGTACGACGTCGTCTGGGCGGGGGAAAGACGGGGCGCGGGGCAGCGACGGGGGGGCGGGGCTGCGGGCGTGGGGCAGCGGCGGGCAGCGACGGTGCAGCGTCGGGCAGCGACGGGGGGCGGGGCAGCGACGGCGGGCGGGGCTGCGGGCGTGGGGCAGCGGCGGGCAGCGGCGGGCAGCGACGGGGAAGCGACGGGCAGCGACGGGGGCGGGCGTGGGGCAGCGACGGGCGGCGGGCGTGGAGCAGCGACGGGCCCCGGGGCAGCGGGCGCGGGGCAGCGACGGGGGCGGGGCAGGGCATCGCGGCGGGGCAGCGGTAGCGGCTGGGGCAGGACGTCGCGTCGGGGCGGCGGCGTGGCGTCGGGGCGTCGCGTCTCAGTCGGGCGCGGCGTGGCGTCGGGGAGCGCGGCGGGGCGGCGGGGCAGGAGGTCGCGGCGGGGTGGCTGGGGCAGCAATTCGGCGTCGTCTTCGTCGGCTTCGTCGTCGTCTTCGTCGTCTACGTCGTTTCAGTTCGTCGCGAGGGTTTCGCTATAAACCAGATCTAATTCGTACTCCCAGAGTACGAGTTATCCTAACTCGTAATCTGGGAGTACGAGTTAGTCCAGGCTGGCGCAGGCGCCAGCTTGGCCCGTAACTCGTACTCTGGGAGTACGAAAATACCTATTTTATTAATACATCTGCTTTTCCGTTTATTTTCTTAATGGTTGTTTTTTTTTTGTTTATTTAATTAAAAATACCATGGTATGGGTATGTTGTGGTATATATAAATAGAAGCAAGTAGATGAGATTCACATTGACGTATAAAATATAAGCGATCCTTGAGCTTTGCTTTTAGTTCTATAATATAAAACATATGGTAGGAAAAAGAAAATAAAAAGCTTCTCGATTGTGTACGGATAAGGCCCCAAGATAAGACGGAACTTGATTTTACCCAATCAGGTTATAACTTAGACCCGCCAATTGCCTTTTTCATCTCGTTTATATATTATCATTGTACGACGTGTCTACTAAAAATGTTAACAAGTAATTGTTCATAACAGTATAATATAGTAATATGAATATATGAGGCTGCTAATGGAGTTAGAAATGAACCTTAGCCTGATAATAAACAAATAAGTTGATTTATAATGATCATAAATTCTAATGATATTGAACTAAATCGCTCATTTGATGCGATAGTTCTTAATATATAATTATAGGGTAATTCAATTGGCACTCCATTTTTTCTATTTGCACCCCCTAATTAATATGTAGAGTAAAAATGAGTTTAATGTTAATAATTTAATTAATTTGTAAAGTAATATTAAATAAATACTTGCCAATTAAAGAAGGCAATTTTTCCATCTGACGGGCATGGTAAATGACGGCCCGCCCCGCCCTACTGTGGGTAGCGGGCCTGGTGAGCCCGGCCCGTCCTAAATAAAAAAATTAAAAACGAAAAAAATTATAAAAAAAAAGAAAAAAGCATTAAAATAAAACAATGAAGTTGAATTAATCCTAATCAATAAAAATTTATTTATATTACTAATTTTGATTAAGTTAAAAATTGGATCTAAAAAAATGTAAATAACCTATTAATTCATTTACATATTAATTTTTAATAAAAAATATTTTATGATATTTGGTGGGCCTGCTTGCGGCCCGCCAGGCCCGCCCCGCCAAACCCTCAGCCCGCGCGGGCTTACCCGCATAGGCCCGCCCTATGGCTGGCCTGAGAAATGGCAGCCCGCCCCGCCACTTTCACGGGCCCGTTTGACAGTACTAGTGGCAGGGCGGGGCGGGCCACGAGCATTTTTTTTATTTCTAAATGTGTCATTGGTTAAAATGACTTAATTAATATTTTTTGAATACTTCATGTAATTAATATTATTGATTTAATGGAAAATAAATTAATAAAACAATTTTTGTTGAATCATGTGATTATTTAAAATCATTATTACAAAAATCAAGTATTTGGGGTGTAGAGAGTGGTATAGAGGGTGTGAATAGTAGGACCCGTATGGGAGAAACGTAAAATATGGAGATATACGGAGTCTCCTCATACGTCGGACAACACGTGAATATGTTGTGGATTTCTCACATGTGATTTTAGAATTATAATAACTTTATTAATCTTATATTCTCTTTGATTTAATCTTTCAAATATGTTTTCCAAATCTTATAGTATTGTGCAAATGTATGTGTAGGCTTGGCAATGGGGATCCACCCTGAATGGGGCAGGGATTCCCTGCTTTTCTCTCCCCGTGGGGGGACAACGGGGAAATTTTTCGGGGATGGGGACCATGCTCCCCGCCCCGTTCCCCGTAGAGATCCGCTATATATAATTACTAAATTACCCTTATTTATATCTAAAATACCCTAATTAAAATATCCCAAAACCTAGCCGTCGAGAGTGAAACTTAGGGCATGGTAACCGATCGTTAAACTTCTTAACCCTTTAAGCAAAAGCAACAGTGCAGCAAAAACAACACAAGCAACTTGGAGTTTACAGTAACGGAGGGTTAATATCACGTTTTTTGGGGTGATCATTCGCATAGCAGTTGGTGCTCAGATCTCCTCACACAAGGTTGGATATTATATTAATCTAATTCATGAATCTTTTTCTCTTTATGAACATATTTTAATCGCATCAACAGTAACATGTTTTTTTATTTAAGAATTGTTTACTCAATCTGCTCATGATTCATGATTTGGAAGTACTTTAATTATCTATATCCAAAATATAAATTATCTATATCCAAAAAATAAAACTTTATATATTATAAGTAGTGCGAGGTGGGGATTCCCCGTGGGGAAAGAAACCCCGAAAATTCCAGCGGGGATGGGGATGGGGAGAAAATTTTCCCCATTTGTTAGCGGGGATGGGACGGGGATTCCCCGATAAGTGTTGGGGTGGGAATGGGGATTAGCCCCCCACCCCCGACCCGCCCCATTTCCAAGCCTATGTATGTGTCCTCAATGCCACATGTCTCATAATAATTAATTGTAATAAATAAAAATAAATATAATAAAAAACATGAAAAACTACCCACTTAACAATGTGCATTGCACGTAATAAACTACTGTTATTACATTTATATGTGATTTATGATCTTTGAGGGCGACCAATCATGTATTAGCCGGCTAATGATATGTAGCACACCTCGTGTTTTTATTTTATTCAACCTTTTGTATTTTATCATACTAGTTGTTATCACGTAACGACTAATAAACACAAGCCAAGTCATTTATCTAGTCTGAATATATATATATATATATATATATATATAGTAATTTGAAATAAATTATATCTTTTTGATCTCATACTCTGCTTGCTAAGGATAACTGATGAATTGCTAATTTAAATTATCTTCTGAGCATTATACACTAGATGATCTCAACGTGAAGATGCTCCACTATTGATCATCATCAGCATATCATATCATATCATATCCCCGTTACGAAGATAATCAAGAACGTCGATGACGAACCATAACAAAGTTTGATTTGTCTACTTAGGATTTATTTTTTCTTTTTCTTTTTCCGTTGATATATTTATCTTAAGGTGACATTGCATCATGCCAGTGAAGTCATCAATGTGACTCAATATGTAGTCAACCATTTTTCGTCATTTTATTTAATTATCATGCATAATAGATTGTGATACATTTCTATAGAACTTTGAATTTTCGACAATGAGAAAAAAAAATCCACGACAAAAACAATCGAAATCTTCATAACCACAATTAATAGGAGACTTGGGGTTTAAAAAGGAAATGTTGGCCAAGCTGCTCTTGTTGACGAATCAAATTGAAATTTGAGAACACTATCATACAATAAAAGGACCATGACAGCTTATAACACCTACTTGCCATTGGTTAAGAACTTATTACGTCAGAGATTTTCATAGTATACCTCAATTAATTTTATTAGTGGAAGGCAATTCGAAACATAGTCACAAGTGTTCTTACGATACTTAGTTGAATTTTCAGACGCGATACTGTCACTAAGTTCCTTCTACGTAGTAGATTGTAAATTGATGCGAATTGTTAAAAGTAAAAAATAAGGACAAAAGTAAGATAGCAATATAACTTCTATCATGGTAGATTCTAACTGAGGAAATTTCCAAACAATAATGGTACCTAATGTCAGACAAATTGAGATAAAATAATGATTATAGTATATATTGTCGACATGTGTCACCCACAAACTGAGAATTCTCAAGTCTCACTATCGTTGGTCAAGTTGCAAGTCAGTACCTTATCAGTATTTTTTTATATGTAAGTACCTATTAGAATAAATTTTTTTCGCATTGGTATCCCTCCCGCCGTAAGGTACGTCATATAACATATTTAGGTACCATAGAGAAACGTATTGTGGTACATAATACAGTGAGAAATGGTACATCATATAACACATTAAGATGTCGTATATGATCGATATAGGTACCATATAAACGCGTGACGTGGTACGTAATACACATATAAAAAGGTACGTCAAGACTGGAAAAATGGTACACACAGTCAAACGGGTACTTATATAAAAAAATTTCTGACAAGTGTGCTAACTTGCAAATTTTTTATATAAATGGGTATTTTCTGTAGATTCACCTTGTCACAATTCTTTTCTATATATTATTATTATTGTTATTAGTCCTTCGGTTGATAATAGTTATTATTAAACTCTAGTAATGAAATGTATGTGCACCTAATCAAATAGTCAAAAGGAAGCTAAAGAATATAGTTCGTTGATTAGGCTGAATTTGAACATACCAGGCAAGATTTGCATCAAATTTGAACATAATACAAAAGAAATAAATGAATGGTCTTAACGAGGTCCATTAATAAATACGCAAATTGCATCATCAGCATTGGTGGGGTTAGTTATTTATTCTTAATACCAAACAACCTGCGGTGGTATTAATATTGTCGTGGCTTTATTGCCCAACTCACGTTAGTCATATCAACATGCGACTAAATTAATAAACTACGATCTATCATATGTATGCTTAGTCCAATGTAATTATATTTAAAAATAATATTCATTTTCATGATACGTATGAGCTAGTAGTAGTGTTATGAAGAACGAAGAAGCACCTCACTTTCGACGTAAACTTTAATGTCAATGAAATTATCCCCACAGTTTTGACCAATACAACTCAAGATCAATGGGAAAAGCATAAAAAGATTCCCATTTAGCAGATTTCGTAATTATTTTTTTTATGCGTCCAAATTAAGATTCGGACTTTTCCTCATATTATATGAATCTATAATTTATTTTTTTCAGTGTCGAATTAATTAAATTGTGATAAGCAAGTAGTAAAAGATAGGTGTATGCATGCAATGCACTTCATTACAAGTGTGGTGTTATTCACAGAGACATCAAACAACTTGGTACCCTATAGTTTAGCCATGATACAATACAAGACATTATACTTAGACATGGACCACGCGCGGTAGTGGAGAGACATTTATTTGCATCAATGCTCGATAATAATTGCAAATACAACTTGATGTGTTTGTTTGTGTTACAAATACCAGCAACTTATTTTATTTGGAAGAAGTTATTAGCCTTTGTCAGCTTTGTTGCAGATCAAGAATAGGGATGGATAAGAAGAGATTAGATTCATTGCACCGGAAATAAATTCCTTATTCTTTTTTTACCTTATTAATTTTTGAAAGAAAAGACCCTATTTGACAACGTGGGCTCTTCTTGGTTCGATCTATTTTTATTATGACAAGTTGTTTTATATATATATGGGCCTTTAAATAATCCAAATGAGAAACAAGCAAATCCAATTATAACACAACGGTAATAGAAGAGGCCCTCAAATTATAGAACACACAAGAACTCATTAGAAAAATTGCAGTTTTCATGATTCTTCATAACACCAAACTTAAGTGCAACAAATGATCAAAAACGAGATATTGCACTTGATACGAAAGAAAAAACCCACCACGGATCACCCAACCAACTATACGTGATCACATTTCGCGCACTATAAACATATATGTTAGATAATTTGAATGAGAAATTGGGTTTTCAAATTAAGCTAGAGAAATTGGGCTTTCAAATTAAGCTATCGGGCTTCGTTTTTGGCCCAATAACGGCCCAACTTCTAGAAGGCCCAACTTCTAGAAGGTTGGGTGATGGCTTTGAGATGGATTAGTTTGATGGAGTGGTGTTAAACCAACTCCTCAAACGTGTTGCATCATAATTATTAAAAAAAAAAATTATTATTTTTTATTACAAAATTTTGGCTATAAATAGGCCATTAATTATAAGGAAAAAAGACACAAGAAATAAAAGAAAAAAAAATACTAATTCATCAAATATTGTTTCTGCTATAATTCTTATTCCGTTCGTAGCCGGTGTCGTTTTTGTGCTAAACGAACGCCGTGTTTTTCGAAGTATCCTGGGAAATAGACGCTCGTAAAAACCTCTAGCACATACGTGAGGGAGCGAATCTATTTTAAGGAAATTGTGTGCTACACAATCTTCGAATATTTTTTTTATTTCCCAGCCAACAATCTTAAAATAGATCGACGATCCCGAAAAGATGTCAGACTATGTGGACTTCCTCAACAACCAAGAATCTACGGGAAACGAAGGAAACATTGACGTTCTTCCTACAACTTTTATCCTCACTGCCATACCTGTGGTTACGAAGCCAAACGTACCAGTCAACCACCTGGAGAAGCCGGAGAAATTTATGGGGACAGCCTCGACGTTCAAGAGATGGCAGCAAAAGATGCTCTTTTATCTCACCACGTTGAACTTGGCCAACTACTTGAAAGAGGTCGAGCCTAAGGTGAACAACGACGAGACGAACGCTGAGGTCGTGATCGTTGTTGATGCATGGAAACACTCTGATTTCCTGTCGTAATTACATTCTGAATGCCCTAAGCGATACTCTGTACAACGTTGATAAGTTATGATTTTATACGATATTATACCCGTAAACTTGCATTTCCGGTTGCTATTTGTCTGAATAGCTTAGAATACACTACGTTTACGTTTGGATTATATATTTTATAGATATCATAGGAAAATGGACTGAAAATGAAAAATATGATCACTTTCGCAACACTTTGAGCCTCGGGGATTTCTTTGCAATATTCCATCATTATAAGGGACAACTTTACTTTCTTTGTTTTTTGTAGGGAACGATATAAGTGGGAAAGAAGTAAAGAAAAGAGGAAAATATTGTTCACTTGTCTATTCACCAAGGCTCAATGCTCCATGACCCCATATGTTTGCTTGGTACTTTACGAAACATGCGTACGATTCCACGCATCAAAACCTGGAAAATGGGGCGTGGAGTTATCATAGACATAAGTAGTGGGACCCCTAAAGGAAATGAGACCTTGGAAGTAATTAGCTATCACATGCACATTGCTCAAGACATTTCATGTTGAATTATGCATTCGTTTGGCTACTTGAGCATGCGCGATTGGCCCACTACAATTGTTTGTTTTTCCTATAAAGAAGCTATGACCACATGAAGCAAAGGGGGGACGACTGAGGAAAAAATACACGTATTAAGCACCTCACTGATCTTTTCAAGCTGGGCTTGAACGCTCAAGGCCACCCAGACGAACAATTGGCAGAGCAATTAATATTCCACGAGACCCCATCCAAGCTCATAGCTGAAAACTCTCACCACACATCAAAACTCACAGTACCGTGTCCCAAGAGTAGGTTCCAGCCAAAGCTTTCATCACCCAGACGAAAGGAGACGAAGAGGAGACTTCGAGGGAAGAACGAACGTCACGCTTAAGCAACTCAAACCCAAAAACCACATCCCGCTACCAACAGACGATTCACCAGGCAGCTCCCAATTTCCCCACAAGCATCCACATCTCGAGCTCACATATCACAGCTGAAGCCGCACTTCCTTCAAAGCACGCAGCTCAAACGAAGCATATACGGGCAAGACTTGACGACCGAGCACCCTCCTTCTTAGTCGCCCACCACCCGTTCGACGAAAGTACTGTGAGGGACGTAATTTCTATCTTTCGTTTTTTATTGTGTTGTTTTACTTATGTGTTTGTTTAAACCTTCGTTGCTTTCGCTAATTAATATGTTAGTGTAAGTCGCTTTGTGGTTAAGGCCTTATTAGGCCGGATTATGAACTCGTATTAATGTCTTCGTACTTTATTTAATCGTATGTGTTAAGTTACGTGTTCGTTATCTGTGTTTAATGCCTGCGTATGATTGATCACCATATGCTTGTTTTGTTGATTGGTGTATGATACCGAGAGGTGATTAGACCGGTTAGAATTAAAGTGTCGAACACCACGACGTAAAACCGAGCAGAGATGGAATCGGTTTCGTCCGTGTGGTTTCCGGGACCTTAGGCGTCGAAAGCACCTAAACTCGGGAAGTTCATAAAGCCGAATGCATGCGGAGTAACTACAGTCATATAGGGATATAGTTGATTGGTTCACTCTCGTATAGGGTTGCTATACACGCGAGAGCGGGTAGCACGTATGTTAGGAATTTTTACCTTGACTTAAATCGTATTGATTAGATAAAGTCGATTGCATGAAGACGTAGAATAATCCGTGCCGAAATATGTGCTTTAATCACGTTTGTCATCAATTAATATTCGTAATCGTTTTATAGCTGCTTATTTGTGTCTTTAATTCAAGAAAAAAAAATATATAATTATTAATATAAGTTAGAATTGTATTTTAGAATTAATCGAGCTATCCTCGTGGATCGATACTCGGATTTACGTCCGTTTTATACTACTTGCACGACCTAGTATACTTGCTAGTATTCGAGCGTGTCAAGTTTTTGGCGCCGTTGCCGGGGATAGCGGTAGTATTAATTTTAAAATATATTCTTAGTTTTAGTTTAAACAATCTTATTTCTATTATTTTTATTAGTATTTTTTTTTAAAAAAAGTTTAACTAAAATATTATATAAATATATATTTTATCTTGATTATTATTATTATCATTACTATTTTTATTATCGTTGTTGTTATTATTATTATTGTTATTATTATTATTATTCTATATTAATTTTATTAGCCATGTACAATCACTTCTATTATTCTTCAGCGGCAGATCTACCTATGTATGGAGAAAATGAGGTCAACAACATTATTGCAGCAAAGTTTGAGGCAATTCATCGGAGGATAGACGAGATAAATTTTCAGCGCTCACAAGCCACACGTCGTGTACATCACAGTTGGAATTCAGACGTATTCTACGAGGATCCATACTGCGAGGAGCCACGAGAATTTCATAATGAGCGGTTTGCTCCACCTGAAAAGGAGAAAGCCGCCTGGGAGATAACGCTCGAAAAGGCGATAGAACAGGACCGTAGAGCTGAAGAGCGACACCGAAATTTCGATGCAATTTTTAATGAAAGTTCTCAACAATTAGAAGCATCAATACGGAGTTTAATGGCCCAGGTGGAGAAGCTAACAATTGAAGAATCTGAATGCGAGCCAGAAGCACTCTCGAGCAACGCAGAAACAGATCCGGAGCAGTTGGTTTGTGGGACGACGCTAGAACCAGTGTTGGAACCAAATGAAGTTGACGATGAGATCGAACCTGAAAAAGTCGATCAACCCGCAGAGGCTACTGTAGATTTCGTTCAATCAAAGCCGAGTCCTCCACCAGTCTGGATTCGACAATCATTTCCAACAGCGTCACGAAAAGAAAAACAAGATGATTTGTTATTAAGGAGCGGCAAAATTGACGAACAAAGGATGATAATTCTCACCGAAGAGTGTTCAACATGGATACAGAAGAAGCCACCGAAGCATAATAATCAGGGGAGTTTTTATATTCTGCGTTCTATTGAGGTTCCTTTATTCTCTAATTTATCTTATATAAGTGTTAGCATTGACGCAACGCCTCTTTCATTTTGTAAAAAATTAGGACTCAGTGAGCCAAAGCCTACCTCGAGGATTCTCCAAATAGTAGATAGATCGATTACATCTCCACGAGGAATCACAGAAACTGTACTAGCGAAGTGTTATGCGTCTTTCAGGGAAATATTGTCTGGAGAGAACACCAACAAACTGAAAGACCTCCTGCACAACAAGGAGGAGCAAGAAACTTTCGATCCAATTTTACGAGATTTTATGAAATCAACAGATCACAGGAGGAGCATAGTCACGGAAGAATTTACAAAGACGTTGGTGATCGTCGATTTTGACATTAGTTGGGATCCGAAAGTCGACCTATGGAGAGAGTTTAGAGACTGCAACCACAGGAAGATTTACCATTCCGAAATCAAACTTCTCTCCAAAATACTCAAGTCAAGATGTTCAGTAATTTTTACTGTACATAATTGTGGGTCGTCTACACGAATAGGAGTCGAGCTATCGACTATAAAAAGAGCGCTTCTTGGGAGGCAACCCAAGTACTATTTACGAATTATTATTTTTCGTATTGAAGTCTTATATCTAGTGCATCGTATCTTATTAAGTGTGTTTTGCTTTTGAATTTATTTTCAAAAATTCGTATCACGGTGCCGTTTAGTTTTGTTCCCTCGCAGGCTCATAATCAGTATGGGGGTGGTTTGTTCGCAGAGCTAGCTCGATTCCATGGAGGAACCAAAGTCTTATCACAACTCACCCAGCATCGATCAACGCATATTCAGGGCAGTGTCACTTAAACTCTCTCTTTCCTTTAAATTCTACACATTGGGGACAATGTGATAATTAGTTTGGGGGTGGGGTGACACATGCTAGATTTTATATGATACCGATCTCTTCGATTTGTTAGTTGGTTTAACTGATCAATGTTAGGATTTGAACGTCACTAGTGAAATCTTCTGTCGGTGATGAAAATTTTTAAAATTTTGCTAGTGTCGAGATATGATTTAGCTAATTGAGTGAGAAAGTTGTTACTTGTATTGATATCAGCATGATTATCTGATCACATTAATTGCTTCAGAAAAATAGTACGTATCATGAGACACAAACCCAGAAAATATTGTGAGTTTTGAGCCGAAAGTAAAGAAAAATAGAGCACAAAATACTTGCTCGATGTGTTTTTTTTTTCATGAGTGCCACGCATGGTCTGAATATTTTCGAATTTGCTCTGTTATGCATGTCAATATCACTGTGGATTTTTGTGTACGAAAAATGATAAAGGCACTTAGGATGAGTCACTGGCCTAAATATCTCCGCATCAAACATATCTATCAATTAGTGAGCCCCTTTGAGCCTTATTAACCTTATTTCTTTGATTTGGAGCCACGATATTTAGCCACGTTATCCCTTTATTTTATCCTTCATCCTCGAACCTTTGTCAGCATGTTAGCTTACTAATCGCTTCAGAGTATTGAGTCTATTAGTTTAGAATAAAGACGATTACGGTGTGTTATATCCGGTTGTGGTAGTATATTTTTTTATTTTATTTATTTGAAAAAAAAGAAGAAAAAAAAGCGTGATCGAGAAAAAAAAAAAATTGAAAAAAAAACTGTGAAAAAAAAATATCAAAAAAAAAAAATATATAGTAAAAAAAAAGAGGTTTACGATAGATTTTTACAATTACTTTTTGAGTTCCTAGTTATAGTTCTGAGTATGTTTTAATAGTCATACGAGTTTCCGCTATCTGAGTCATATTTTTTTTTGGATAGAGCGTAGACGAGGAAAGCGATTTAGTGACTAACATGCTTGACTTTATCAGCCCACTTATCCCATATGTCACTCCCTTATTGCCCTGAGCCCCATTACAATCTTGATAAAGACCTTTTGATTCGTTCACGATATCTTCTATGTGAATATGATGTGATATAATTGCAAGCTTAGAGTAATATCATTCTATGTCGTGAGCTGAGCGCTTTTATACAGATCCCATTAAACACTTCGAGCGACTTGAGCGATCCATGTGAGAGTTGTTACGTGATACGTGTTAGGATTCTGGAGATGTTTTTGTGCTATGATATGATGTGACTATCATTTCATGTCTTGTGTTTAGCTGGATCATTCATTAGTTGATGACGGTTTTGACCTACGCACTTTGCATCTTCTGATGATAACATGAGAATTCATTTAGTGACGTCGTAAAATCATAACTTGATTAAGTTTATTCGCTTTTATGATCGAGGACGATCGAAGCTAGTTTGGGGGTTGTTGATAAGTTATGATTTTATACGATATTATACCCGTAAACTTGCATTTCCGGTTGCTATTTGTCTGAATAGCTTAGAATACACTACGTTTACGTTTGGATTATATATTTTATAGATATCATAGGAAAATGGACTGAAAATGAAAAATATGATCACTTCCGCAACACTTTGAGCCTCGGGGATTTCTTTGCAATATTCCATCATTATAAGGGACAACTTTACTTTCTTTGTTTTTTGTAGGGAACGATATAAGTGGGAAAGAAGTAAAGAAAAGAGGAAAATATTGTTCACTTGTCTATTCACCAAGGCTCAATGCTCCATGACCCCATATGTTTGCTTGGTACTTTACGAAACATGCGTACGATTCCACGCATCAAAACCTGGAAAATGGGGCGTGGAGTTATCATAGACATAAGTAGTGGGACCCCTAAAGGAAATGAGACCTTGGAAGTAATTAGCTATCACATGCACATTGCTCAAGACATTTCATGTTGAATTATGCATTCGTTTGGCTACTTGAGCATGCGCGATTGGCCCACTACAATTGTTTGTTTTTCCTATAAAGAAGCTATGACCACATGAAGCAAAGGGGGGACGACTGAGGAAAAAATACACGTATTAAGCACCTCACTGATCTTTTCAAGCTGGGCTTGAACGCTCAAGGCCACCCAGACGAACAATTGGCAGAGCAATTAATATTCCACGAGACCCCATCCAAGCTCATAGCTGAAAACTCTCACCACACATCAAAACTCACAGTACCGTGTCCCAAGAGTAGGTTCCAGCCAAAGCTTTCATCACCCAGACGAAAGGAGACGAAGAGGAGACTTCGAGGGAAGAACGAACGTCACGCTTAAGCAACTCAAACCCAAAAACCACATCCCGCTACCAACAGACGATTCACCAGGCAGCTCCCAATTTCCCCACAAGCATCCACATCTCGAGCTCACATATCACAGCTGAAGCCGCACTTCCTTCAAAGCACGCAGCTCAAACGAAGCATATACGGGCAAGACTTGACGACCGAGCACCCTCCTTCTTAGTCGCCCACCACCCGTTCGACGAAAGTACTGTGAGGGACGTAATTTCTATCTTTCGTTTTTTATTGTGTTGTTTTACTTATGTGTTTGTTTAAACCTTCGTTGCTTTCGCTAATTAATATGTTAGTGTAAGTCGCTTTGTGGTTAAGGCCTTATTAGGCCGGATTATGAACTCGTATTAATGTCTTCGTACTTTATTTAATCGTATGTGTTAAGTTACGTGTTCGTTATCTGTGTTTAATGCCTGCGTATGATTGATCACCATATGCTTGTTTTGTTGATTGGTGTATGATACCGAGAGGTGATTAGACCGGTTAGAATTAAAGTGTCGAACACCACGACGTAAAACCGAGCAGAGATGGAATCGGTTTCGTCCGTGTGGTTTCCGGGACCTTAGGCGTCGAAAGCACCTAAACTCGGGGAAGTTCATAAAGCCGAATGCATGCGGAGTAACTACAGTCATATAGGGATATAGTTGATTGGTTCACTCTCGTATAGGGTTGCTATACACGCGAGAGCGGGTAGCACGTATGTTAGGAATTTTTACCTTGACTTAAATCGTATTGATTAGATAAAGTCGATTGCATGAAGACGTAGAATAATCCGTGCCGAAATATGTGCTTTAATCACGTTTGTCATCAATTAATATTCGTAATCGTTTTATAGCTGCTTATTTGTGTCTTTAATTCAAGAAAAAAAATATATAATTATTAATATAAGTTAGAATTGTATTTTAGAATTAATCGAGCTATCCTCGTGGATCGATACTCGGATTTACGTCCGTTTTATACTACTTGCACGACCTAGTATACTTGCTAGTATTCGAGCGTGTCAAGTTTTTGGCGCCGTTGCCGGGGATAGCGGTAGTATTAATTTTAAAATATATTCTTAGTTTTAGTTTAAACAATCTTATTTCTATTATTTTTATTAGTATTTTTTTTTAAAAAAAGTTTAACTAAAATATTATATAAATATATATTTTATCTTGATTATTATTATTATCATTACTATTTTTATTATCGTTGTTGTTATTATTATTATTGTTATTATTATTATTATTCTATATTAATTTTATTAGCCATGTACAATCACTTCTATTATTCTTCAGCGGCAGATCTACCTATGTATGGAGAAAATGAGGTCAACAACATTATTGCAGCAAAGTTTGAGGCAATTCATCAGAGGATAGACGAGATAAATTTTCAGCGCTCACAAGCCACACGTCGTGTACATCACAGTTGGAATTCAGACGTATTCTACGAGGATCCATACTGCGAGGAGCCACGAGAATTTCATAATGAGCGGTTTGCTCCACCTGAAAAGGAGAAAGCCGCCTGGGAGATAACGCTCGAAAAGGCGATAGAACAGGACCGTAGAGCTGAAGAGCGACACCGAAATTTCGATGCAATTTTTAATGAAAGTTCTCAACAATTAGAAGCATCAATACGGAGTTTAATGGCCCAGGTGGAGAAGCTAACAATTGAAGAATCTGAATGCGAGCCAGAAGCACTCTCGAGCAACGCAGAAACAGATCCGGAGCAGTTGGTTTGTGGGACGACGCTAGAACCAGTGTTGGAACCAAATGAAGTTGACGATGAGATCGAACCTGAAAAAGTCGATCAACCCGCAGAGGCTACTGTAGATTTCGTTCAATCAAAGCCGAGTCCTCCACCAGTCTGGATTCGACAATCATTTCCAACAGCGTCACGAAAAGAAAAACAAGATGATTTGTTATTAAGGAGCGGCAAAATTGACGAACAAAGGATGATAATTCTCACCGAAGAGTGTTCAACATGGATACAGAAGAAGCCACCGAAGCATAATAATCAGGGGAGTTTTTATATTCTGCGTTCTATTGAGGTTCCTTTATTCTCTAATTTATCTTATATAAGTGTTAGCATTGACGCAACGCCTCTTTCATTTTGTAAAAAATTAGGACTCAGTGAGCCAAAGCCTACCTCGAGGATTCTCCAAATAGTAGATAGATCGATTACATCTCCACGAGGAATCACAGAAACTGTACTAGCGAAGTGTTATGCGTCTTTCAGGGAAATATTGTCTGGAGAGAACACCAACAAACTGAAAGACCTCCTGCACAACAAGGAGGAGCAAGAAACTTTCGATCCAATTTTACGAGATTTTATGAAATCAACAGATCACAGGAGGAGCATAGTCACGGAAGAATTTACAAAGACGTTGGTGATCGTCGATTTTGACATTAGTTGGGATCCGAAAGTCGACCTATGGAGAGAGTTTAGAGACTGCAACCACAGGAAGATTTACCATTCCGAAATCAAACTTCTCTCCAAAATACTCAAGTCAAGATGTTCAGTAATTTTTACTGTACATAATTGTGGGTCGTCTACACGAATAGGAGTCGAGCTATCGACTATAAAAAGAGCGCTTCTTGGGAGGCAACCCAAGTACTATTTACGAATTATTATTTTTCGTATTGAAGTCTTATATCTAGTGCATCGTATCTTATTAAGTGTGTTTTGCTTTTGAATTTATTTTCAAAAATTCGTATCACGGTGCCGTTTAGTTTTGTTCCCTCGCAGGCTCATAATCAGTATGGGGGTGGTTTGTTCGCAGAGCTAGCTCGATTCCATGGAGGAACCAAAGTCTTATCACAACTCACCCAGCATCGATCAACGTATATTCAGGGCAGTGTCACTTAAACTCTCTCTTTCCTTTAAATTCTACACATTGGGGACAATGTGATAATTAGTTTGGGGGTGGAGTGACACATGCTAGATTTTATATGATACCGATCTCTTCGATTTGTTAGTTGGTTTAACTGATCAATGTTAGGATTTGAACGTCACTAGTGAAATCTTCTGTCGGTGATGAAAATTTTTAAAATTTTGCTAGTGTCGAGATATGATTTAGCTAATTGAGTGAGAAAGTTGTTACTTGTATTGATATCAGCATGATTATCTGATCACATTAATTGCTTCAGAAAAATAGTACGTATCATGAGACACAAACCCAGAAAATATTGTGAGTTTTGAGCCGAAAGTAAAGAAAAATAGAGCACAAATACTTGCTCGATGTGTTTTTTTTTAATGAGTGCCACGCATGGTCTGAATATTTTCGAATTTGCTCTGTTATGCATGTCAATATCACTGTGGATTTTTGTGTACGAAAAATGATAAAGGCACTTAGGATGAGTCACTGGCCTAAATATCTCCGCATCAAACATATCTATCAATTAGTGAGCCCCTTTGAGCCTTATTAACCTTATTTCTTTGATTTGGAGCCACGATATTTAGCCACGTTATCCCTTTATTTTATCCTTCATCCTCGAACCTTTGTCAGCATGTTAGCTTACTAATCGCTTCAGAGTATTGAGTCTATTAGTTTAGAATAAAGACGATTACGGTGTGTTATATCCGGTTGTGGTAGTATATTTTTTATTTTATTTATTTGAAAAAAAAGAAGAAAAAAAAGCGTGATCGAGAAAAAAAAAAGAAATTGAAAAAAAAACTGTGAAAAAAAAATATCAAAAAAAAAAATATATAGTAAAAAAAAAAAGAGGTTTACGATAGATTTTTACAATTACTTTTTGAGTTCCTAGTTATAGTTCTGAGTATGTTTTAATAGTCATACGAGTTTCCGCTATCTGAGTCATATTTTTTTTTTTTGTATAGAGCGTAGACGAGGAAAGCGATTTAGTGACTAACATGCTTGACTTTATCAGCCCACTTATCCCATATGTCACTCCCTTATTGCCCTGAGCCCCATTACAATCTTGATAAAGACCTTTTGATTCGTTCACGATATCTTCTATGTGAATATGATGTGATATAATTGCAAGCTTAGAGTAATATCATTCTATGTCGTGAGCTGAGCGCTTTTATACAGATCCCATTAAACACTTCGAGCGACTTGAGCGATCCATGTGAGAGTTGTTACGTGATACGTGTTAGGATTCTGGAGATGTTTTTGTGCTATGATATGATGTGACTATCATTTCATGTCTTGTGTTTAGCTGGATCATTCATTAGTTGATGACGGTTTTGACCTACGCACTTTGCATCTTCTGATGATAACATGAGAATTCATTTAGTGACGTCGTAAAATCATAACTTGATTAAGTTTATTCGCTTTTATGATCGAGGACGATCGAAGCTAGTTTGGGGGTTGTTGATAAGTTATGATTTTATACGATATTATACCCGTAAACTTGCATTTCCGGTTGCTATTTGTCTGAATAGCTTAGAATACACTACGTTTACGTTTGGATTATATATTTTATAGATATCATAGGAAAATGGACTGAAAATGAAAAATATGATCACTTCCGCAACACTTTGAGCCTCGGGGATTTCTTTGCAATATTCCATCATTATAAGGGACAACTTTACTTTCTTTGTTTTTTGTAGGGAACGATATAAGTGGGAAAGAAGTAAAGAAAAGAGGAAAATATTGTTCACTTGTCTATTCACCAAGGCTCAATGCTCCATGACCCCATATGTTTGCTTGGTACTTTACGAAACATGCGTACGATTCCACGCATCAAAACCTGGAAAATGGGGCGTGGAGTTATCATAGACATAAGTAGTGGGACCCCTAAAGAAGAAATGAGACCTTGGAAGTAATTAGCTATCACATGCACATTGCTCATGACATTTCATGTTGAATTATGCATTCGTTTGGCTACTTGAGCATGCGCGATTGGCCCACTACAATTGTTTGTTTTTCCTATAAAGAAGCTATGACCACATGAAGCAAAGGGGGGACGACTGAGGAAAAAATACACGTATTAAGCACCTCACTGATCTTTTCAAGCTGGGCTTGAACGCTCAAGGCCACCCAGACGAACAATTGGCAGAGCAATTAATATTCCACGAGACCCCATCCAAGCTCATAGCTGAAAACTCTCACCACACATCAAAACTCACAGTACCGTGTCCCAAGAGTAGGTTCCAGCCAAAGCTTTCATCACCCAGACGAAAGGAGACGAAGAGGAGACTTCGAGGGAAGAACGAACGTCACGCTTAAGCAACTCAAACCCAAAAACCACATCCCGCTACCAACAGACGATTCACCAGGCAGCTCCCAATTTCCCCACAAGCATCCACATCTCGAGCTCACATATCACAGCTGAAGCCGCACTTCCTTCAAAGCACGCAGCTCAAACGAAGCATATACGGGCAAGACTTGACGACCGAGCACCCTCCTTCTTAGTCGCCCACCACCCGTTCGACGAAAGTACTGTGAGGGACGTAATTTCTATCTTTCGTTTTTTATTGTGTTGTTTTACTTATGTGTTTGTTTAAACCTTCGTTGCTTTCGCTAATTAATATGTTAGTGTAAGTCGCTTTGTGGTTAAGGCCTTATTAGGCCGGATTATGAACTCGTATTAATGTCTTCGTACTTTATTTAATCGTATGTGTTAAGTTACGTGTTCGTTATCTGTGTTTAATGCCTGCGTATGATTGATCACCATATGCTTGTTTTGTTGATTGGTGTATGATACCGAGAGGTGATTAGACCGGTTAGAATTAAAGTGTCGAACACCACGACGTAAAACCGAGCAGAGATGGAATCGGTTTCGTCCGTGTGGTTTCCGGGACCTTAGGCGTCGAAAGCACCTAAACTCGGGGAAGTTCATAAAGCCGAATGCATGCGGAGTAACTACAGTCATATAGGGATATAGTTGATTGGTTCACTCTCGTATAGGGTTGTTATACACGCGAGAGCGGGTAGCACGTATGTTAGGAATTTTTACCTTGACTTAAATCGTATTGATTAGATAAAGTCGATTGCATGAAGACGTAGAATAATCCGTGCCGAAATATGTGCTTTAATCACGTTTGTCATCAATTAATATTCGTAATCGTTTTATAGCTGCTTAATTGTGTCTTTAATTCAAGAAAAAAATATATAATTATTAATATAAGTTAGAATTGTATTTTAGAACTAATCGAGCTATCCTCGTGGATCGATACTCGGATTTACGTCCGTTTTATACTACTTGCACGACCTAGTATACTTGCTAGTATTCGAGCGTGTCAAACGTGTATGGTGCGGTCGCTACGGCAAAGAATTGTGGGAATCATTCGATCGTAAATATAAAACTGAGGATGCCGGCACAAAGAAATTGTTGTCGGACGGTTCCTTGATTATAAGATGGTCGATTCCAAGACTGTGATAAGTCAGGTGCAAGAAATCCAATTGATCTTGCACGAGATCCATGCAGAACGGATGGTTCTGAGTGAATCTTTCCAAGTTGCGGCTATTATTGAAAAGCTGTCGTCGGGCTGGAAAGACTTCAAAAACTATCTCAAGCATAAGCGCAAGGAGATGTCTTTGGAGGATCTGATTGTTAGACTTCGAATCGAAGAAGACAACAAAAGGTCGGAAAAGAGAGTATCGAGCTCATCTGAATCGAAAGTAAACGTGGTGGAGCATAGCTCTAAAAAGGGCAAAGGCGCGTTAAACCCAAAGCGAAACTTGGGGCGACAGGAGGCGTCGCTAAGCCGAACTATAAGTTCAAGGGAAAGTGCTTCAATTGTGGCAAACTAGGCCACAAGTCGCCGGACTGTCGACTTCCAAAGAAGCACCATGAGGCCAATATGGTGAAAGACATCACCAAAGAAGTTGAGGACTTGAGCCTCGTCGCGGTGGTTTCGGAGGTAAACATGATTGGGTCGAATCCACAAGAATGGTGGATCGATACCGATGCTACACGTCATGTGTGCACGAACCGTAGACTCTTCTCTACATGTGAGCCGGTTGAAGGAGAAAAGATCTACATGGGCAACTCGGCTGCTGCTACCGTCGAGGGAAAAGGAAGCGTGCTGCTCAAAATGACTTCCGGGAAAATATTGACGCTGAAAGACGTGTTATACGTTCCGGAGATACGAAAAAATCTGATTTTCGGATTCTTGTTGAACAAGCATGGTTTTCGTATTGTTATTGAATCCGACAAAGTGATATTGTCTAAGTCGGGTGTGTTTGTTGGTAAAGGCTATGCCTGTGATGGTTTGTTCAAGCTCAATGTAATGACTATTGTAAATGAGAATGAAAAAACGTTCTTCCGTTTACTTGCCAATTTGTGGCACGGTAGATTAGGTCACGTTAACTTTGAATCGATACGTCGATTAATTAACATGGACCATATTCCAACATTAGAAATTAATTCGAAATATAAATGTAAAATTTGCGTTGAGCAAAAATGACGAGATCGTCTTTTCCTTCAGTAGCAAGAAGTACCGAACCGCTTGAATTGATTCATAGCGATTTATGTGATTTGAAATACGTTCAAACACGTGGTGGCAATAAATATTTTATAACATTTATTGACGATTGCACCAAATATTTCTATGTTTATTTGCTTAAGAGCAAAGACGAAGCATTAGAGAAATTCGTTCTCTACAAAACCGAAGTTGAAACGCAACTCAGAAAGAAAATTAAAAGATTGAGAAGTGATCGAGGCAGAGAATACGAAGCGCCAAATTGGGAGCTTCTGTGTGGAACATGGTATCATCCATGAATTGACCGCCCCGTATTCACCTCAATCAAACGGAGTGGCTGAACGAAAGAATCGCACATTAAAAAAGATGATGAATGCGATGTTACTGAGTTCAGGTCTACCGCCTAATATGTGGGGCGAAGCTATCTTATCGAGTAATTACCTATTAAATAGGATACCTCGAAAGAAAATGAATAAAACTCCATATGAGTTATGGAAAGGAAAGACGCCTTCGTACCAACATTTGCGGATGTGGGGGTGTTTGGCGAAGGTAGCCGTACCTGCGCCTAAAGCAGTAAAAATTGGTCCTAAAACGGTGGACTGTATTTTCATAGGATATGCACTCAATAGTACAGCATATCGGTTTATTGTCTATGATTCGAAAATTTCGGATATACACAAGAACACGGTAATGGAATCGAGGAATGCATGTTTCTTTGAAAATGTATTTCCTTGTAAATCCGATGATGGATCTGGTACATCTAAACGAGATGATATAGAAACCAAGATTCCTAGTACGGTTCATGAGATTGAACCGAGACGAAGCAAGCGTGCCCGAATAGAGAAATCTTTTGGTGACAACTTCGTTACATATTTGATTGAAAAGGAACCGCTGACTTATAACGAATCAGTGAGCTCCGTGGACGGGCCTTTATGGAAAGAAGCCATAAAGAGCGAGATTGATTCTATTTTGCAGAATCATACTTGGGAGTTAGTTGATCTCCCAAAGGGATGTAAACCTTTAGGATCAAAATGGATTTTTAAAAGGAAAATGGGACCAGACGGGTCTGTAGAAAAATATAAAGCCAGACTTGTTATCAAAGGATACAAGCAACGCGAAGGCTTAGATTATTTTGACATATATTCTCCTGTGACGAGAATAAATTCGATAAGGATGATACTTGCTATCGCGTCCTTAAGAAATTTGGAAGTACATCAAATGGATGTCAAAACAGCTTTCTTAAACGGTGCATTAGACGAAGAAATATATATGGAGCAACCCGAGGGTTTTCGTGCTCCGGGAACAGAAACGAAAGTCTGTAGATTGATCAAATCTTTGTATGGTTTGACACAAGCCCCGAAGAAGTGGCACGAAAAGTTTGATCACGCGATGATCAACTACGGTTTTAAAATCACTGAGAGCGATAAGTGCGTTTACTCAAAAGTAACAGGCGATGACTACGTCATTTTATGTCTGTATGTAGACGACATACTCATTGTTGGTAGTAACGACAAAATGGTCAAGTCTACCAAGGATATGTTAAATTCGAAATTTGACATGAAAGATATGGGACTTGCGGACGTGATTTTACGAATTACAATCATACGAACGAGTAACGGTCTTGTTTTGAGCCAAGCTCATTACGTAGACAAAATTCTCGACAAATTCCTCAAGGGTGATTCTGGTGTTGCTAGAACGCCATTAGATCGAAGCGTTCATTTGTCGAAAAATCGCGGAGAGGCTATTTCTCAAGTAGAATACTCCCGGATTATCGGAAGCTTGATGTATCTAATGAGCTGTACTAGGCCAGATATTGCTTATGCTATAAGCAAACTGAGTTCGTACACGAGCAATCCGAGTGCGGATTATTGGACCGCTAAAATACGGGTTTTGAGATGCTTACGGTATACTCGAGACTATGGATTACACTATGGTCGATATCCGGCTGTGTTAGAAGGCTACACAGATGCGAACTGGATATCTGACATGAAGGACTCTAAGAGCACAAGCGGCTATGTGTTTACACTCGCTGGAGCTGCTGTGTCGTGGAAATCCTCGAAACATACGGTTATAGCAAGATCCACTATGGAATCCGAGTTCTTTGCCTTGGAAATGTGGAGAAGAAGCTGAATGGTTACGACATTTCTTGGAGGATATTCCTAAATGGGAAAAACCTGTGCCGCCTATATGCATACACTGCGATAGCCAATCGGCTATTGGGCGAGCACAGAGTACTATGTATAATGGTAAGTCGAGACACATACGTCGTCGACATAATAGCGTTAGGCAACTGCTCTCAACTGGAGTTATCTCAATTGATTATGTGAAAATCAACGGATAACATTGCGGATCCGCTAACCAAAGGGTTAAATAAAGATGCAGTTGAAAGGTTGACGAAAGGAATGGGCTTAAAGCTTTAAAGTATAGAAGTGCTAAGAAGGAAAACCCTACCTATGTGACTGGAGATCCCAAGATGTAGGTTCAAAGGGACAACCTAATCTTAGGACTTGGTATCACTGTGGGGGATAACCCCGCTTATTTCTGTCAAGAAACAGTGATGACGGAAAAGGCTAGCATTATGATGCTTTAATGACTATCATAGAGTATTGATAGAAAATACTCGCGACGTGAAAAGTCACCTATGTTAGGGAGAAGTGGGGCCGCTTCAAAGGAGAACTGAAAGGCTTAGTTCTTTAGAAACCCTCGCAGAATCAGGACGTGTCCATGGCCGTAATGGACAAAACCATGAGAACGGAACAAGAGAAAAATGGTCTCTGTGTATTGTACGTGGGTTCGTTTACACGAAAAGCGGTACAGTTCAAAGACATCGCGTTCTACTAGACTGCAGTAAACCAAGCGTGCATACAAGGAGGAAGTTCAAATGGTAAAACATACTATCCTCTAAGCAGAGTATCATTAGATTAGCAGAAACATTAAACAAATAATTCTCATTCATGTGGGGGATTGTTAGATAATTTGAATGAAAAATTGGGTTTTCAAATTAAGCTAGAGAAATTGGGCTTTCAAATTAAGCTATCGGGCTTCGTTTTTGGCCCAATAACGGCCCAACTTCTAGAAGGTTGGGTGATGGCTTTGAGATGGATTAGTTTGATGGAGTGGTGTTAAACCAACTCCTCAAACGTGTTGCATCATAATTATTAAAAAAAAATTATTATTTTTTATTACAAAATTTTGGCTATAAATAGGCCATTAATCCTAAGGAAAAAAGACACAAGAAATAAAAGAAAAAAAATACTAATTCATCAAATATTGTTTCTGCTATAATTCTTATTCCGTTCGTAGTCGGTGTCGTTTTTGTGCTAAACGAACGCCGTGTTTTTCGAAGTATCCTGGGAAATAGACGCTCGTAAAAACCTCTAGCACATACGTGAGGGAGCGAATCTATTTTAAGGAAATTGTGTGCTACACAATCTTCGAATATTTTTTTTATTTCCCAGCCAACAATATATAAAACAAAACAGCACAAAAACCCACACTCCAATAATCACGAAAAGCAAGGGGAATATTAGTGACGATCTCTATTTTAGAATAGACCTTAGTTGATCAATTAAGGATCGTAATATTAGTCCTTTGACGCTTATTAACACTTGATCCTGAACCACACTGATTATCCCCATTAGATTTCTCCATAACTGCTTTAAGAGCTTCTTGTACCGCGCTTACAAAAAACTGCTGCTGTTGATGATGATGATGGTCACCTTCCTCTTTGCAGCCCATTATGGTGTCTGTTGAGTAGTATTGATCATCATTATCATCATCATCATCATCATCATCGTCTATGGTGATGAACAAGACATTCTTGACCCTCCCACCTAGTGTAATAATCTCTGCTTTCAAAGTCTTCAGCTTCAACGATTTGAGGGTCTTTATCAATTCAGGCAAGAGATCAGACCTGTCCTCGCAGCAGATCGATGCTTTGATCACAGGCTTATTTGATGATCCATATTCTTCGTCGAATGCAATGTTATCAACTACCAATTCATCGGTTTCAGTTGGGAAATTGCTTGTTTCGGCTATTAGAGAAGTTTGACGCTTTAGCTCCTTCACATGTTGGATCACTTCTGCTAGCAAGGAAGCTTTATCTGTCTGAGAATGAAAAATATCACATGAAGGATTAATTTATCAGACAAGAGTTGGAACAAAAAAAAAAGATCATGTCTTGATATACGGGTTATTGAGAATCTAAAAGGTGTCCGAGCTTTTACTGCACAACGGTATTAAAAGGGGTTTGGATGAAATGAATAGTTCTAAACATGGTAACAAATATTCTCCAGAATATTTCGAGTTTCGCAGAGAATCATTGAAACCTGCGATAGGGTTTTGAGATACTAGCTAGGCAGCAAGGTTAGAATAATATTAATAAAATAATGTGAAATGAGCCGAATTGACTGACAAGAATGCTTCTTTGTCTGTCTTTTTACAGGAAGAGCTTTTATTTCTAAGTTCTCTCTCGTTTTCTCTACCTCTGAATACGGCAAGAATTTTTATTTATTTATGGACGACGCCTTTTCGACTGCTACATTGGTTTCTCTTTATTGTATCAATATCAAACTGAAGCCCTATTAGCTTGTTCCCCGCCTCATTTTTCTTACCCCTTTCCTCGGAACTAACACCATGGAGATTCAATTACAATCACATTATCCCAACAGTAATTGAATAATCGGTGTAAGAACGTATCTGTAAGTAACATAGTAACAAATTAATGATGGTGGTACATAGTAGCTAACTGCTTACTTTGGTGGTATTAGGGAGTAAGCTCCTGAGCTTAGCAAGGTGATTATTGATTCTTTCTCTTCTCTTCCTCTCAGCTTCACTGTGACTTCTAGAGGCAGCAATAGCCTTTGCATCCATAATCTCTTGAGCATTCATCTTTTGCAGCTGATCGGCTTGAAGATCGAAAGGAGCCGATGATGTAATGGGATGAACCACTTGCAATAATGAATGATCTGAAATGAACCTCAGATGTTGATCCGCCGCAGAGGATAGTGAAGGAGTTCCACCTTCATATCCGAACTGAAGCCTCCTATTGAACTGACCCGACCCGTATTGTGGTGGTTGAGGTGGTGGAAAGTTAAATGATGGATAATTGTGAATAATAGGGTTGTTGTAGCTGTAAATATAGTCGTCGTGGATTGTCCATGGTGGAATTTGCGATGCTTCGTTTGGAAAAGTTAAGGTTGACGATGATCCACCTAGGAATGCTGCTGCTCCCATGTACGCATGATGATGATCATCTGAAGTTGCATTTTCTTGCTGCATCATTGAATTGTTTGGTAGGTCCTGGAACTTTTTAAATCACACGCCTTGCTCAATAATCTTGCTGATATAACGTAATGATACTAAACTGATAAAAGCCTTTCATCAAAGAGTTGCTAATATAACTATATAAGGGTAGGAAGATGTCTTATGTCTTTTATAAACAGGTGGAAAACAGTCGTATGGAATTAAAACGAGATTTAGGGTTAGTTTCTTAAACACTGCACAAAACTCTTTACATCCGACCCATAAATGAAAAAAAAAACGAGAGGAAAGGATCAAGATAACTGGATTCTGATTAGAAGAAAATTTTGTTCGAAAGAAATAAGGAGAAGTGAAAGAAGCTATAAGAAGGAAACGTAGAAGACAGACCTTTGATTTTTAGATATGAGTATTTTCGGTTCCCTCTCTATCCTTCTTCCTCCTTTTTCCCTTCCTAAAGAAGAATTCTTTTTTCTTCCAAGCTTTTTACTTTAAGTGGTGGTGATTGATGTGAATGGCGTGAAGAGTTGAATTACAAGCAGCAAAGGCTCCCCCTTTTTATATATACCGTGAAATTAACCTTTTTGTTTGGTAATATTTCTTTAGGTTTATATTATTTCTTACTTTCGTAATTGTTTATATGTTTTTTTTTATTCTTGGACCCCCCACACAATCACCACTCACCCCTAACACTATATAGACTTGTACGAAGCATGTTGTAGTAGTGCTCTAGTCGTCTCTCCTTTCCTTAAATCTTACGGCATTCTCTTTTACCACTCACTCGCTATCTATATAAGATTTGTGTATATCTATCGCACGAGAGTTGAAGTTATTACGAGACGAGGTACATTTCATATGTTCACATATGTAAAATATTATAATTAGGCACGTCGCCTTGTGATTGGATCGAAGCTATTATTACACTCTTCCTTGAGAGAGAGAGAGAGGAGATAAGCATGGACGAACATTATTAGCGAACACACAGATTGTCGAACTAAGAAGGAATTAAAAAAAAAAAAAAGCGTATTTACATGTTAGTGTCTGTTACATAATTGTGCATGTGATTGTGATGAATGATGATAAAAAAAAGTTGGGTAAAAAAATGAGCCGTGCTTTCTCATACAGTACATTGGTCAAGAAAGCTTTCCCATGTTCTTATGGCTCCTTTTTTATTATATTATTTCTTTCTTTCTTTCTTGTATATTTCCACGCGAAAGCTTTAATGCTTTCCCCAAGAACAATGTAATGATTGTGTCTTGGAACACACTTCTCATCTAATATACCCTATAATAATACTACTGCAATATCTACCACACCACACCAATCCAGGGTTTTCTTCTTTTGCATACAGTTTCTGTCTCTACATTGCAATAAATCTACTTACTGATATTGTCTCCTCAGTTTCAGTCGCATGTATTCAAGACAAATATTGATTTGCTCGTTTGGGGATTTAATGAAAAAGAACATTAAAACATGCTGCAACCTCAGTGTCTAACTTGTCTTGCCAAGGGATCTATGTTAAGTAACTTGATTATCTTGAAAAATAGGGAATGATGATACATTATTTTTAGGGTTAGACGATCATTTTGTTGCCGTTGCACCTTATTTTTCTGCGCTCAGGTATTTTTAAAATTTTAAATTTTGTTTTCATTTTAAGGTTGCCCATAATCAAGAGAAAGACATAATACACACTTGTCCTGCTTAATGTCACACGCATGGCTTCTCTGGTCCCTTATTTTTTTAGTACTGACCTTTTTCCATGGCGATGACCCCTTTTATGTTTTTCAGAAACAATTTCAGAAACTATATATATATATATATATATACTTTACGTTAAACAAAAACCCTACTTTTCAAATGTTTGATGATAGCTTCGCCCACTATTTTTACAGCAGCCCACGACGAAGGCCTTCGCTTTGTGGGACTCATGCTGACATCAGTCGCACGCTTTCATGACGTACATTCCCTCCTATCGCTGTTATTAATCGAACATTTTTTATACGGACTTTTCCTGAGGGATTATCACAGTATATATATGGATATAGGAAATTAATGGAAATCGCAGAAGAATAATTTCTATAAAATAACAAACAGAATGTGACAAATGGGACAGACAGTTCCTCGCTAGTGTGGGCAGAAAATCTAAGGGCATCTATCTATCTATCTCTCATTTGTCCGAATACAAATAAGTCAACGCACTAGGATGTTTACACTCCAAGAACACGATTGTTGAAATCTAATCTTTTTCAAAGGAATGCGCACAGAAAAGTGATATTTGAAAAGAAAAGACAACCCATAATAATATATAAACCTCCAAGCAAAAAAAAAAGTAAGCAATTAAAATGTGAATTGCTGCTTTAATCATATAATGCAGCATTGCATAGCATGCTCGCAAGTAATGCATCTCATAAGTGTTTGCACTTGCCGAAAGTGGAATTTTTATTTTTTTTTGACCGTTTGATCATAATGTCTTCTAGAGCCTAGTTAATTCGAGTCTTCTAATGGGCCTATACTACAAAAGAAAAGAAGATACTAAAGCCCATTATGTCGAATATTGGGCTGTAGTTGAATTTGGGCCAGGCCCATTAGTTGATGAATATGAAGAGAGCGGCGGCAACAATTAGCCAGCAGTATATTAACGTAATATTTCCTCATGATTTTTTAATAAATTAATGACCTATTAAGCAAAACAAAGAGGGCACACTGATCCAATCTGCCCACACAAACAATGTAGTTAGGATTAAAGTGAAGAAAATGACAATTCAGATAGTTAGGTCTGGCAATAATAAGACGATAGAGTGGGCTAGATAGGCAAGTCCTTTTAACTTAGGCCTTCAAAATTAATAAAATAGAAAAAGAAAAATAAATGCCTTCAATGTTATTGTAAGTGAGGCGCAAGACATATGTATATTGGTCCCCAACCTCAGACAGACATAGTACACCACACCACAGAGTGGGGCGTGTCTGTGTGTGAAATAATACACACTCAGGAAAAACTTCCATTATTCAACCCAACCATTAAGAAGATTGATGGGATATTTGAAAAGCTTTTTAGTTAGTCGTTTCACTTTTATTTTTACTCCCTTTGATTGACAGTTTGACGTTACTTGCGTCCCATGTAATCAATGAATCGAAATGCATTATTGCATTACCCAGAAACAGAACAGGACAGATAGAGAGAAATAAAGAAAAATTTGCGATATTTTTAGTATTGTTTCTCAAACTCCAAAGGTTTTTTCTCTGTCACATGGCCACTCTTTTGTCCTTGGCATCACAGATCTAATCTCTTTTAAAGCCAACAGCCTGAAAGGTTCTAAGAAGCTAGGCAGAGATGGGAAACTAAACGCTTTTGTCTTTCATGCAAAGTGTATGCATTGCATGCCCATCAACTCCCTACGTATTTAACCCTAGTTATTCAATACGGCCCCCCTACTCCCTGTTATAGAACCCTTTTTAATCCTTTTTAGCCCTTTAATTTCATGCAATTTAATTCGTGACCTGTCAAAATTGGATCTTTTTTGATAAATGAGATGAGATGTGAAATGTACGGGGCGGGCAAGCTTTTATTAAATGGAGCAGTCTTCTTTCGTTGGACTTTAGCTTCAGCTGACTTTATTCAAGAATTGCCATTATTCTTTACGATTGTCATTTTGTCATTTGCGTGTATTTATCATACCTTCTTCGCATATGATTTGCTTTATATAGTTTTGCAAACTGTGGTGACTGTGTTGTGTTACTTTTTTAGCTGCAGCGAGGACCCCTGTTCTTATGCTTCTGTTACTTCTGCAGCTCTACGCTTCATTTAATCCCTCGTAGTAAAGATTGAGCCTTTTTTCCATCGTGTATTTAGTTTCAATCTCAGTCTCTTATCTTTCGTTCTTGAGTTTTATTCTCTTGGTATCTATCATTCCTCTTCTCAACCATCTCTGTTTTGCTTTCAAAATATCCATAAAAGCGAATACAATACGTAGTTATATACGCACATTTATACCTTTTGCAAATAGGGTTTCACATAGTGAGGTTTCTGTTTTGCTACCAAAACCCTTTCGAAACTATTTCCTGGGCCATAGAACAACCATGGAAAAGCTTACGTTTATGGGTTTTTGTATCTTACTTCTCTGCACAATGGGTGGAGTTTGCAGCAATGCGCAAGATGAAGAAAGTACAACATCAGCTCCCATGATGAAAACAGAGCAAGATGCTCTGTATTCTGCAATACAAGGTTTTGTGGGGAAATGGTGGAACGGGTCGGATCTTTATCCGGATCCATGTGGTTGGACTCCTATTCAGGTGAGTGAAAATAATAAAGAAAAGAAAGAACTTGAAAGACTGTAACTTTATCTTCTGTTTTGAGTTTGGCACGAATTCTGCTCTTCGGTAAGAAGATGCTGTCAACCTTTTCTTACTTGTGCTTTAAAGAAAGATTCCTTTGAGCGAAAAAAGTGAAAATGATCAGAGATTGATAGCCATAAAAAGCTGAAGCTTTAGGCATTATCTTGCTTTTGCCGTTTTGTTCTTGGCCGATATAGATATGAGATCAAACATATCAACTTGTTTTATAGGCGAAAAATAATACTTGTGAATAGTTTCTTGCAGCCTTAACCTTGTCTTTTATAAGTTTCTGATAATGCCCACTTTATGAAGATTTGCTCTTACTGCATAAGATTCCATTGCCCATTTCTAGCTTTCATTAAAACACTTGGGCAAAAATCTTTTTTTACTCGTCCTGCATTATGCAGAGAGACTACGTACTTCTTTCACTCCTTATAATAGATTTTATCATCATCATCATCCATTACTATTTCTTTTTTTTTTTTAAAAAAAAATTCCACGATAAAAAACTCATCTTTATTCTTACACAGGGAGTTTCATGCGATCTATACGATGGATTATGGTACGTGACCGAGCTAAACATTGGTCCTCTCCACGACAACTCCATAACTTGTGCAGAAGAAGTAGAATTCAACCCTCACGTATTTGCACTCAAACACCTCAAATCTCTATCGTTCTTCAACTGCTTCGTATCGCCACGTCATCGCCCCGTCTCAATCCCGAGCAAGAACTGGCAAGTCTTTAAAGGCAGCCTCGAGTCGCTTGAGTTTCGATCGAATCCCGCCCTGACAGGCAAAATCCCAGACACTCTTGGTGAGCTCAAGAATCTCAAGTCCTTGGTAATAATGCAGAATGGATTGACTGGTGAATTGCCAGAAACTCTAGGGAACCTAACCAACTTAAAGAGGTTAGATCTCTCAGGGAATTCACTCAACGGAAGCATACCGTACAGCTTTGGAGGGCTGAACGGTCTTTTGATCCTCGACGCAAGTCGAAACTCTCTCTCAGGCGCTTTACCTCCTTCGATTGGATCGATGACTTCGCTTCTCAAGCTCGATCTCAGCAACAACCATTTACAGGGAAATATCCCTCAAGAGATTGGAAAGCTGAAGAGCTTAACGCTCTTGGATCTTAGCAACAATGGATTATCCCAAGGACTTTGTAAATCGTTCGAAAACATGGCTAAACTGCAAGAAATGATCCTCGCAAACAATCCAATCGGCGGAGACATGATGAGTGTGGAATGGGAGAAACTAAGTGAGGAGTTATCAGCGTTAGACCTGGCCAATACGAGCCTGACAGGTGGCATCCCGGGCTCTATTGTTTAGTTGAAGGCGTTGAGATTTCTGGGACTTAACGACAATAAGCTCGCGGGTTGTGTTCCTGATAAGATCTCGGAATTGCCTAACGTCAGCGCATTGTATGTCCACGGTAATAATCTTAGTGGAGAACTGAGATTTTCTGAGTGGTTTTATGGTAAGATGGGGAGGCGTTTCGGCGCTTGGGATAATCCAAACCTCTGTTATTCGGCGGGGTTGGCTTCGAACGTACCGTTTGGAGTGAAGCGATGCGAAGAGGAGACGACGGTTGTGAGATACGAAGATTTCGATTCGAGAAAATATTTGAACCTTGACGATCATCATGTTATTTCTGTGGCTTCTAAGTGTTGTTTAATCTCGGTATCTTACGTCAGTTTCTTGGTAGTTTTGTTAGTTTTTAATCATGAACAGTAGGAACT
The DNA here is from genome assembly GCA_027422505.1 of Craterostigma plantagineum. Taxonomy (NCBI): domain Eukaryota; kingdom Viridiplantae; phylum Streptophyta; class Magnoliopsida; order Lamiales; family Linderniaceae; genus Craterostigma; species Craterostigma plantagineum. Next base: position 5,870,157 of record JAPQWV010000007.1, read on the forward strand.
AAGAATTGAGTTGTATTTAAGGTATGTTTTCAGATTAGCTAGGAAAGGAGTTGAAAATGGAGCTAAAAGAGCCATCAGATTATGTATGTTGTATTTGTACGTGTAATGTTATAAGCCAATCGATTTTCAATACTGCATGAACTATTTAGGGATAAAATGTTCTCTTTTTTTTTTGGCAGCAATAATTATCAGAAAATGTCTGAATTATATACAATTGCGCTAAGTAACATGAAAAATGCATTCAAGAGACACGGATTCTCGTTAAAATATACTCTACATATGTGTTGCATATGGTAAGATCAAGAGCAAATGGATCTGAATCATTGATGTGAGTGTGGAGCTATGTTTTTTTTCTTTTCTTTAATGCAATGAATGAAAACGATATGCCAAACTAAATAGCAGGCAAGAGCTTTCATTTTGGCCTTATCGCAGAGAGTTGAAATGTATATTATATATATAATATATATATATATATATATATATATGCATGTGCAGATGGTCCTAATATGAATGAACTGTATATGTTTGTGTGATGATGAGGAAGAAGGTGGTGAGCCATTTATATTGAAGGTGTGGGATATATATGTATTGAAATTACCTGCAATTGTCTGATGCACACTGCTGCCTGGGGGTTATATATTCTTGTGATCTTTGTTTTTGTTAATATTATTTCTTTTTCTGTTTTTTATTTATAGAGTTGAGGAATGACATCAGGTTGTGACATAGATTACTCTTTCTTGGATATTTAAAAAAATATAAAAAAAAAAAGTGAGTCTGCAAAAGAGACTACAAATGGGTTTAAACCTAAATTTCTTTGAAGACAATGTCAAAATGTTTGATTTTCAAACATTTGATGTCATTTCCTATAAGACAATGTCTTTAGCTGCTACCGTGTTTCGCGTAAATTGCTCATGTTTGATTTTGTTAATGACAATACAATAATTGGTCCAAAAACATGCCTTACTATAATAATTAAATTGTCAATTAGCCAACTGAAGAACATTGTGTCGGTAATCTTGAATTGCATTTTATTAAGAAATAAAAATATATAAAACCCTACAGATATGAGGATTCGTTTGATTATTGGAACATGATTTGCATGTTATCATTGTTTAATAATCACTCTTTTGCTAATTCTTTTTATTAAAATTTCTAACAGTATGAGAGCAATATAGAGGACATCTGATACTGACACCACTGTTCCTATGTAGTTTATACGTAATCAATAATAATGATTTACTCGATTAATCTTGCACGCCACACTTCTTATTTCTGCCTAAATTTTGATATGTATCTACTTTGCGTAAAGTATTATTAGTTGTATTTTATATAAGAGATGTACATTTTTTAATTTAGTTTCGTTACCAGCAAACCCCCAAGATGATCGGTTATTGCTTAGTTTAACACGCTAATCACTTAATATCGCATGTCGGTTTCTAACTATGTGCCTATTTTTCCTAGTCAAACATCACATTGTAGGAATATTAATGGTCAAGCTTTTCCTACTATCTGTAGACTTCCGTAATAAAATAGAAAAACAAAAGTATTTTCTATCGTAACGATATATTCTACTACTAGTTATAAAAATAGGAGGGAGTGTATTTCAATATGATGACTTGTGCAGAATTTAGAATATATTGATAGCGTCCGTACGTTGACACATATATTTAATTTGGTTTTCAAATGTCATGCCATCACGTATGACAATAGGTTGAATAGTTTCAATTTTGGAGAGCAATAGTGCTATAAAAAGATTATAAGTTTTATAACTGTAATTAAATTTCTAACTAACCATCCATAAAATTTTGGAAACTGCCAAGGACACTTTACGTACAAGAAAGCCTAAATTGTAGAATTATATGCAATATGCATATATGCGTTGACATTGAAAAATTCAACACTTGATCATTTCGTGTAAAATCAAATTCCCGAAAAAGACAAAATCGGAAAGAGAAAACCTTCCCCTTGTCCACCTAACCAGCTGTCCGTAGGCTTCAAATATATGATAATTTATAATTTAAATACAAATCAAAATTCTATAAATTCATCGTCAATCTCAATAATAACACCTTCAAATCTAAAAATAGCTCGTCTCTACGTTCCAAGTTCCTAAAAGGAATATGCATCGTCAGTCATGTAAATATCTTACTTACACAATCTTTGTGTGTATTCTTCTCATGATGAATCCGTTCAATTCTTGCACTGCAATTAGGCACGAAAGAACATCGACGATCAAAGATGACGATGATGTCTCTACAATAATGGCCTCGAAGCATTTTGAAGAAAAGGACGACGAAAAATTACCCCATCGCTTGTATTTCAGTAAGCTTCCCAAAAAAGTGCCAATTCCTCCTTCGGCTCCTTCAAAAAGGCACAACTGAATAAGCATCTTTCTTGCATATTGCAGCTATAGGTACTAATATTAATTCATTAATGGTATTTTTGTAGCATTTTCTTGCTTTTTCTTTCATTCCCAAATCGGATCGGTCAAACCAAGTAATGGTGTTTTTGTTTGTTTTTGCTCTTTTTTGTTTCTTTTATGGGAATGTATACGTTCAAAGTATGATGTGCAGTAATAATCTTGTTTGATATACGAAACACCTAATCACCCTTTTTTCGTCTTTTATTTTCGTTTCCTTTTTGATCGGCCTACATCCGCCGACTTGGTGTGGACTTCTCTTTTTGGGCCTACACTAAAACAAGTAGTCTATTGGGCCAACTATTTTCAGTTGATCGGCCCAAAGTTTTACGGTTGTCAGTTTATTGAATTAATAGATAGCATTTCTAATGTTTGTAATTACTTGGAGATGAACATGCACCACGTTGATGTTAAGAAATAGAAATTGGAAAAAAAAAAAAAAAAAAAGGAAAAGGAGTCGTATGATCGATGTGTAAAGTAACGATCTAACTGATCATTGTTGCATTAAAAGAATCGAAAGGAGCCTTTGAAGAGGAAAAAGACAGAAACGGTCCTCGTTGAAAAGTAAGACTCGAAAGAAAGTATGCGATATATAGACGTATTTGCCCCTTATGTGCCCAACACTTGCCTGATACATTCTTGCAAAAATGTTTTTCATGTCTCAGTAACTGACCAACTGAATGGTAACTATCGAACTGCGCAGCCTGCAAAAAAAAGAATTATAACTCTTTGATTTACAATATATGGTATGGGAATTGATTATCACATTGAAAACAATCGTTAGTGGCTATGGACCTAGTATAAGATTAGAGCCCCTCTTTCTTCGCGATTATGGATACATGATTGTACATCATGCCTAATCATTTGTCTTCATGCAGTAATATATATATAAGTTGGACAAACTTCAGAAAATAAAAACGGTAACATATTGCAATTAGCTTTATTAATTAATACATCTATTAACTCATATACCATCTCACAAGTTACTCTCGCTTGTATACACCCCTTTGATGACCATCTCCCCCCAAAAAAACACTATCACCACTTAGGTTCCATCTAAAGACACGAATTGGCGAAGAAAGAAACAAGCAATAATAATAAACACAAAGGCAAGTTCTTGAACCTTAATATATAAAAGCGAACGCACTTAATGAACCCCCAAAAAAAAAAAATCCCCCACAATTATCAAACCCTAAGAAGGTAAACGCTGAGTTCAGGCCCACCATTATTTCCATCAGGATTCATCATGTAAAAAGCCTCGGAATCTTTATTGCCAACGACCCTCTCAAACTTGGCACGCATGTACATTATCTCACCATCTCTACAATCGCCGGCGGCCGCCGCCACGTGTCCTGAACCGGGCAGAACGCCTGCGCCCATCGAGATCTGCCCGATGGAGTTCAAGACTTTCCACTCTTCAGCTCCGCACTCTCTCTTGATCGCATAACCGCATTTCTTGCCGTTGCAGTAAGTTCTCCACAAGGGCTCTTCGATGATCTTGCTAGAAGAATGTCCCTTTTTTTCGGCCTTTTTGTCGCATTCCAAGGCGATTCTTACAAGCCCAGAAGCCATTTCCCTTACAAGGACGCTCGTCGGCGTCGCAAGTTCGACGATGAAAGAAGGTTCGGCCATGAAATGTTGCTGGAAAGATAGGAGAACGTGGCCTCGTCTGTGTCCGAAGAGAGTGCCTATGACTTTGGTTGTTCCATGGTTAGATGATGAGAAGTAGTTTGCCTTCGCTTTGCTCAAGGCAAGTGCAGTTTTCAGCTTCGAAAGTGCTATGATTGAGAGCTTCTTCCTGATAGATGGCTTTGCCGAGGTGTCTAATTTGAGGTGAACTGATTTTCAGGGTTTGATGAGGCGGAGGAAGACGAGGATTTCTTAAGCTTTAGCATCTCTCGCATGTTGTTAGAATGATTTTCCTCATCACAGTTATGATCTTCGGCAACTTCCTTTTTGTTGTTGCCGAAATGAAAGTATCTCCTTGAGAACGACAATGAACGTTCTTGGGGGCTTTTACAAGCCATGATTGTTCTCATGTCTTGCGACATAAGTAGGAGGTGGATAAAGCGAACTAAAGAAGTAAAGAAAAGCAAAAGATTCAATTTTTATAAAAGCAAGAACGGAGGAGGGGAAAGATAGAGAGATGTTTTTGAAATTCTCACAAGATTTTGCTTTTGTTTTTGTTAGATTTTGTACTTGGGAGTTGTAACTTTGGTCTTCTCTTTATCGAAAACTTGGTAGTGACTAAAGCACTGAGATCGCTGACAAAAGAAAACGATCAGTCCCCACCGAACTGACGAGACACAATTTTAACAAAGAATGAGAATTTTTACTACACAGAGAGACATAAGTGGCAGAGAGGTGAGAAATTGAAGCTCTAATGTTGGCTTTTAGAGTGAGATGTCGAGTTCTATAATCTTTTTTTTTTTTATTTTATATTTTATATTATTAACTAAAAAATCAAATATTGAGGAGGCTAATGAGAAAGCGTTTACAAAAGAGCTAAAGGGCTTGACTGACTAAAGGGCGCACTGCATTGGGAACTGTCGAAGAAAGGACAGAAAATTGAGACACGACCAAAACAGTTCTCATCTCACTCTAGCATTTGGGATTTGGACCATTTTTATGGCTTTATTGTAATTAAATGAAATCAATTAGCACCATATTCTTGATTTAGTCGGGCACGCGCATTTGTTTATATTGTATGTATGTGACAATTTGTTTTGAGTTCTTTCGGCTCTATTGATTACATATTGACTATTAGTCTAGGACATAAAATCAATCATTGTACAACATGAATTATGATTGATAATCTGAGGTAATGATGAATTTCATAATCTAAAATGGATCGACCAATCATGATCTATTGATGATGATTACCAATTTTCAATAAAAATTCATCCTTTTTACATTTGTGGTTACATTTGTGGGTAGATTGTTGAGATCATATCGTATGCATACCAAACAAGAATCTAAAATATTTTTGTTTAATTGCTTGTGTTTAATTGGGCCCAAGGCCCTAAAATAATGGGCTGAGATCAACTTGGTCCAATTAAAATGATATAAAAAAAATTAAAATCACTTAGGTTCAGTCGTTGTTAGTCCCTTCTCCGGCGAATTAAAATCACCGTTGAGCTGTTCAAAAGTAATAAAATGTGTATTTGGCAAACAAAACATTGCAAGGACTTGACCTAGTCAAAAGTCATTACCATTCAATCTGATCTATCTTTGATTAAGCAATTCTTTCCCATTTTAGAACAATTAAATGTAGTAGATGATTGTTACCGGAATATTAACAAGCACGCGCTAATAGATGAAAATTACTTCCTGACTAATTGAAAATATACTCCAGAACTAATTTCCCTTTACCTAACTACTATATTTCGGTTCATAAAAAAAAAATTACTATATGTTTGCTTGGACCCATGTCATCGTTGTATAGGTAACAAGGCGATCATTTTTTTTATTTCCCTATATTCAGCTTTGTACACATGGGCGGCCGTCGTGCATATTATTGAGCTGTTGTACGAATAATTTAGGTTATTTTAATTTCTGCCTATTTGGGATTAAATAATGCGCACATATTATATATATGTAACTATATAGAACTTAAAGAAGTCAGCTTTGTATACAGAGTATTTCTTTAAAATCAAAAGAGGATGTTAGGGATTATCAGTTACCCCATCGAAGTTACGGAGTTTTCTACAATTGAAATGTACGAAGGGTTTTGTATCATTTAAATTAGAGGTTTCGACTATTGTATGCTCTGATATTTAAATTAGAGGTTTCGACTATTGTATGCTCTGATTTACACCTTGAAAATATCGTAGAGAAACCTTTGCAAATGATCATAAATTCGATGATTAGTCAACGGGTTATTGAATGCTAACGATTTTTAGTGTAAGAATATACGTAGTAAATAGTAAATACTACTTAATTTCGTCGGAGAATATCTTGAAAAGACGGTAACTTATTGACTTTATTAGTTTATTAAATTAGACAGGCACATTTTTAATTTTAAATAGGAGCTTTTTACGGATCTGGAGATTATACAATAATAAATAAATATTATAATCACGTTATATTAAAGAAACGTGTTCTAGAAGCAAGTAGGTGAAGCACCATTCTTCATAGGCGGAGCCAGAGTAGGTCCAGTGGGGTCCATGGACCCCACTGGAAAGAAAATTTTATTAGTAAAGTAATTATGATTTTTTAATCCTAGGACTAAAATTGACAAAAATAACCCTATTAGGACCCCAGTGAAATTTTTTCAAAATATAGGGCTTGGGGTCCAATTATACTGGACCCCACTAATCGAAGCTCCTGGCTCCGCCACTGCCATTCTTGCCATATACTTTTGCCAACAAACCAAATTGTTGAGCTATGATCTTTAAATAGCAGCTTATGTAATTTAATATCAATTTCCAAGTTACTATTAAATTTTCTAGATTCGAGTTTGATGAGCTCATGCCTTATGTCACTCTTGATGCCAAAGTAATTAGCTTCATAACTAACACTTATTTTCTAATTGTGTTTTCACATATTTAAAACACTATAATCTAGTTGATGACTTACAGCAAATCTATATAAGAAGATACGAAATTATTGATAGGCCTGCGCCAAAACATTCATATTGATATTTATATTAGTATTTATAGATAAATCAATTGTTACTGTATATATCTTTTGAATTTTGGGAACTTAGTGCCATTTAACAAAAGTTTAATGTGTATCTCTGTATGTATCCCAAAAAAAAAATAATGAATACGAAACAAAAATGCCACGAATATTCAATAGCTTTTCATGGTGACAAGCAAAACCCCACATCAAGCTTCGCTGTTTTTTGTCATCTTTTACGTTGTATTTTTCTCGCTCTATTAATTTTCAAAATGTTCGAGACGATTTATTCAACTATGCAATTAATATTTCTAACAGATTGATTCTAGAAGTATTTAATTACAGCCTCGGAAACTTTCTCAAATGAGCCACGCGTGGGTCCAAATTTGCATACAAAACATACCTTTGTAAAGTCAAACAATGAGATCCAAGTCAATATTCAAAGCTTGGGTGCCATGAAAAAGAAAATTCAATTCCATGAATATTATTACGTCCCCTTCTTCGCATGTTCCTCCTATAGATAAAAAAACCACTTATATAGACTCCTTCGTCATAATTCAGAAAAAAATAAAAATCATTCTTTTGTTAGATTCATTTATCTCCCAACATCCACAGCTTCAGCTGTGTAAACCCGATCCTATTCAGCACAAAGATTGAACCTTTTCTTTTGTGCAATTTCTGATATTCAACTGTACAGCTCAAGGGAAGAGATTCAAGTTATTACTTCTTGGTGGGTCTTATTTTTGAGGTTGCTCGAAAATGGGAAATGGCCGGAGAAAGAGGTTGCATTTGAGCAAGATATATTCTTTCAAATGCTACAAAGGAACAAACGAAGACGACCATTCGCAGATTGGCGGGCCGGGCTTTTCAAGGGTGGTTTTCTGCAACGAGCCCGACGGTTCTGACGGCGGCGTCAGGCGGTACGCCAACAACTACGTCAGAACGACGAAGTACACCGCCGCGACGTTCTTCCCTAAGTCTCTGTTCGAACAGTTTAGGAGAGTTGCTAACTTTTACTTCCTCGTAACTGGGATTTTGTCCTTCACCAACCTCGCACCATATTCAGCCGTGAGTGCAATTCTTCCTCTGATTATAGTCATCGGCGTGAGCATGGTTAAGGAAGGTATTGAAGATTGGAGGAGAAAACAGCAGGTAACTTATTTGCTCATCTATGCATAAAGATTGAAACTTTCGATTGTTGTTTTTTCAGAGATTCTAACACGACAGCCTCTGTTTTCTGGGATTTTTAGGACATCGAAGTAAATAACAGGAAAGTCATGGTACACCAAGGAAATGGAACCTTCAAGGAAACAGAGTGGAAAGATTTAAGAGTAGGAGACATAGTGAAGGTGAAAAAAGACGAGTTTTTCCCAGCAGATCTGCTTTTGCTTTCCTCAAGCTACGACGACGGCGTTTGCTACGTCGAGACCATGAACCTCGACGGAGAAACGAATCTAAAGCTCAAGCAAGGGTTAGAAGCCACTTCATCCCTAAACGAAGACGAAGACTTCCGAGATTTTCGGTCAACGGTCAAATGCGAGGATCCCAACGCAAATCTCTACAGCTTTATAGGAAGCATGGAAGTCGAAGAACAGCAGCAGCATTCTCTGTCTCCGCAGCAGCTTCTTCTTCGAGACTCGAAGCTTAGAAACACGGATCATATTTACGGGTCGGTTATCTTCACGGGCCATGACACGAAGGTTCTTCAGAACTCCATGGCGCCGCCGTCCAAGAGGAGCAAGATAGAGAAGAAGATGGACAAGATAATCTACTTCCTCTTTGGTGTCCTTTTCTTGATGGCCTTCGTGGGATCTGTCTACTTCGGCGTAACGACGAGGAACGACTTAAAAAACGGGCACAAAAGATGGTATCTCCGGCCAAGAGACGCAGACATCTTCTTCGACCCAAAACGAGCCCCAATCGCCGCGATATACCACTTTATTACAGCCCTTTTGCTCTACACAAACTTCATCCCTATTTCCCTCTACGTCTCCCTCGAAATAGTGAAGGTCCTTCAGTGCATCTTCATCAACCAAGACGTGGACATGTACTACGAGGAAACAGACAAGCCAGCCCGCGCCAGAACTTCGAACTTGAACGAGGAGTTAGGGCAGGTCGACACCATCCTTTCGGACAAGACTGGGACTTTGACCTGCAATTCCATGGAGTTCATCAAGTGCTCCGTGGGAGGGACAGCTTATGGGTACGGCGTGACTGAGGTGGAAAGGGCCATGGCTAAGAGGAAAGGGTCTCCTTTGATCATACACGAAAGGGATCACAGCAGCCCTAGGAAGTCGAGCGTTAAGGGGTTTAACTTCGACGATGAGAGGATTATGAATGGGAAGTGGGTAAATGAGCCTAACTCAGAAGCTATTCAGAAATTCTTTCGTTTGCTCGCAGTTTGCCACACTGCTATCCCCGATTTTGATGAGGCTTCGGGGAAAGTTATGTACGAAGCTGAGTCGCCGGACGAAGCTGCCTTCGTTATTGCAGCTAGAGAGCTTGGATTCGAGTTCTTTAATAGGACTCAGACGAGCGTTTCTGTAAGAGAAATCGATCACGAAACTGGGAAGAGAGTCGAAAGGTCAGTGTTATAAAGAAAGAAGAAATGGAAGTTCTTTTTGCTCATTAACTTGTTAGAATGATGTGTTTTAAGTGAATCTTTCATTGCTGATTCTGCAGATCATACAAGCTGTTAAACGTCCTTGAATTCAACAGTACGAGGAAAAGAATGTCTGTAATAGTCCAAGACGAAGATGGCAAGCTGCTGCTTCTCAGCAAAGGAGCCGATAGGTATGCGTTTTTATTGCAGATCTTCTTCGAAGGCGAATTTCGTAACCTTATCATTCTTATTTAATTAGTCTCTGATTTTTTTTTCGACTTCAGCGTCATGTTTGAGAGGCTATCAGAAGATGGAAGGAAGTACGAAAAAGAAACGAGGGCGCACGTTGATGAATACGCAGACGCGGGTCTCAGAACGTTAATACTTGCCTACCGCGAGCTAAAGGCCGAAGAGTATAAAGAGTTCGAGGAGAAGTTTTCCCGGGCGAAGAACTCGGTCAGCGCTGACCGTGATGCGCTCATCGATAGTGTGACCGAAGAGATCGAAAAGGATTTGATTCTGCTCGGAGCAACAGCTGTTGAAGACAAGCTTCAACAAGGGGTGAGTTTATATGATCATATACCTCAGTAGATGGATGTAATGAAATTAAGCAGCAGAAAATCTTACACGAATGATTTTTTTTTTTCCGTTAGGTCGCCGAGTGTATCGACAAGCTTGCGCAGGCGGGAATTAAGATATGGGTTTTGACTGGGGATAAGATGGAAACTGCCATTAACATAGGGTATGCTTGTAGCTTGCTCAGGCAAGGAATGAAGCAGATTATGATTACCTTGGACGACCCTGAGATTGCAGCTCTTGAGAAAACTGGAGAGAAGTCTGCAATTGCTAAGGTACGCTAATTCACTCTTCTTCGGAGATGAGATCTCTGTTGTCGTAATAAATGGAGCTGAGATTGATGGTGATTTTGATTTCTTTTCGATAGGCTTCGAAGCAAAGTGTTCTCAAGCAAATCACTGAAGGCAAGAACGAGGTAGCGAGGTCGAAATCAGAGGGTTTCGCCTTGATTATCGATGGGAAATCTCTTGCATATGCCTTGGATGACAGCGTCAAGAATCTATTCCTCGAACTAGCAGTTGGCTGTGCATCTGTAATCTGCTGCCGTTCGTCGCCAAAACAGAAGGCACTGGTAAGTCTTAACCAAATTCATTCTGACTTCACAGAAAAAAGTATCAAAGCTTCTCTATTGCAAGGATTAACGTTTCTGATTATTACAACAGGTCACGAGGCTCGTCAAAGAAGGAACGAAGAAGACAACGTTGGCCATCGGTGACGGAGCAAATGATGTAGGAATGCTTCAAGAAGCTGACATTGGCGTAGGAATCAGTGGCGTAGAAGGAATGCAGGCAGTGATGTCCAGCGATATTGCAATAGCTCAGTTCAGATTCTTGGAGCGTCTGCTTTTAGTACACGGACATTGGTGTTACAGAAGGATCTCCACCATGGTAATAAATCTCAATCCCATCATCAGAAACTAATCAATCATTCATAGGATCATCATCATCGTCATCATCAAAAAAGTTCCGATTCTTAACTCATCCCAACTCTTCTTCTTCCCTCGTTTCGTCGCAGATATGCTACTTCTTCTACAAGAACATCACCTTCGGTTCCACCCTCTTCTTGTACGAAGCTTACGCTTCATTTTCTGGACAGCCCGCCTACAACGACTGGTTCTTGTCTCTGTACAACGTCTTCTTCACCTCATTGCCCGTCATTGCCCTCGGCGTCTTCGACCAAGACGTATCTGCTAGGTTTTGCCTCAAGGTACGCAAATATATATATCCATATGTAATATCCCAGAAAAGAATCAACCCTTTTATTACTAGACTAAGAATCTAACACGAATTTCAATCATCCACAGTTCCCATTGCTATACCAAGAAGGCATACAAAACCTGCTATTCAGCTGGCGAAGAATCATAGGCTGGATGGTAAACGCAGTGCTCAGCGCCGCCATCATCTTCTTCTTCTGCATCAAATCCCTAAATCCCCAATCCTTCAACAAGGACGGCAAAATCTCAGACTACCCAATCCTCGGAGCGACGATGTACACGTGCGTCGTATGGGTCGTCAACTGTCAGATGGCGTTAGCCGTGAGCTACTTCACACTAATCCAGCACGTGCTGATTTGGGGAGGAATCGCCCTGTGGTACGTCTTCCTATTAGCCTACGGAGCCATGCCCTTGAGCTTCTCCACGACCGCGTACAAGGTGTTCGTGGAAACGCTTGCTCCAACGCCGGCGTTCTACGCCGTGACGGCCTTCGTGGTGGTGTCGGCGCTCGTGCCTTACTTCGTCTACAACTCCGTACAGATGAGGTTTTTTCCGATGTACCATGGGATGATTCAGTGGATAAGGCACGAGGGTCGATCCGAAGATCCTGAGTATTGTAATATGGTGAGGCAAAGATCGATTCGACCCACTACAGTTGGGTATAGTGCTCGTTTTCCGGCGAGGACGATTCCTATGGAAGAAGAAGAAGATCATCATCATCATCGTAACAATAGTAGTACGCTTAGCATTGAGCTACATCGATGATAAGTACCAAAGGTTGAGTTTTTTGGTAGCTTTTCTATTTGTAAATTTTCCGTGGGTAGATTTTGTTTCTTACATACATGTCTATTCGTTCTTTTTTTTTTTCTTTTTGTATAATGTATTTGATTGAATAACGATGACGTACATAAAGAATACAAATTATATGATTTTTTTCATGCTATGCATGTTAATATAATATCCGTCTGTTGATTGTCTTCCAATAACGACCATCATGATAAGGACAAGAAAATATATATAATAATAATTCGATTAGGCATATCGGCCGCCCTCTCTGCATATAAAAATTAAAATACATAAAGGTCCATCACTTTTCTCCATGAACAACATGTCTCTTAAACTTCAGATACTACTCATGCTCGAAAGGTTAATCCTTACAACCTTGTACTACGTCAAGAAAATCCTCGGCCGTCGATCAAACATGGAGATAACATATTCTGACGACGATGATTATAAAGAAGAAGATTCGAAGGAAGTATGCGTTGTTTGTCTGAGTAGGATAAAGAAAGGAGAGGAGGCAAGTGAGTTGAGTTGTGCGCATATATTCCACAGAGCTTGTTTGGATAGGTGGATTGGTTATGGTTGATGGACATGTCCCTTGTGCAGAAATCACATGAAGAAGAAGAAGATGATGATGATGAACAACTTGGAAAACGAGATTCATCTGGTTTTCAATTTTTCTCATGTCAAGTGCTGTAATAAGGACGATTATTTTTGCTGGCTCAGGTGAAATTATTATGTCCGTACGTAATTCCTCGAAATTTTATAATAATGATGATATACTTAGAAACCTCGTATTCATTCATATTTCATGGCGATCTAGCATGTTGCAACAATTAGCTGTATAAGGAGATCATAAAAACTATTCAAGAACGAATCATCCATTCCATCATGGTACTTTTTTTTTTAGTCAAGGGGAAAAGGTATATAATCTGCTGGGGTTTTCTTCTGAACGAACTTGAACTTTGTTTATGTTGTTTTCTCTACACAAATGTTACACGGTTTTATAGTACATGGAAAGGATAAAATAACTAAAATAAACACATTGCATGAAACATGCACTAAAGTACTCAAACGTGTTTTCCTCCAAACATGTTCCTTAATTTATTAAAGTGGAGTTTGAGAACATTGTCCTTAATTTATGGTGGCTTGATACCCCCCTCAAGTTGGAGCGTGCAAGTCGCAAATGCCCAACTTGCCAAGAGATCGTGTAAACTGAACCCCATTTAGCGCCTTCGTGAACATATCCGCCAATTGTTGTGTAGTACCGACGTGAGAAGTATGAATAGTACCACGACGAATTTCATCGCGAATAAAATGACAATCAACTTCGATATGCTTAGTGCGCTCATGAAATACAGGATTGGCGGCAATATGCAAAGCTGCCTTACTGTCACAAAACAACGGAACTAACTGTTCGTGAACGCAACCAAGTGTTGTCAGCAGACTTCGCAACCACTTAATCTCACACGTAGTAGCAGCCATCGACCTATACTCAGCTTCTGCTGATGAACGAGAAACGGTGGGCTGTTTTTTCGTTTTCCAAGATATAGGAGAACCTCCAAGAAATATTATCCAACCAGTAAGAGAACGACGAGTCAGAGGACATGCTGCCCAATCAGAATCACACCAGGCTTCAAGTTGGATGCTACTATTAGATCGAAGCAAAATTCCTTGACCAGGATTATTTTTTAAATATCGAACAACTCTAAGCGCAGCATTCCAATGAGCGTGTCTTGGCTTATGCATAAACTGAGCCAAAACATGAACACTATAAGACAAATCTGGACGAGTAACGGACAAGTAAACCAATCGCCCGATTAAGCGCCGGTAAGGTTCTGGATCAGATAAGTACGCATCAGTTGCGACAGCTAAATGATGATTAGAGTCCATTGGGGAGGTCGTGGGCTTTGCACCAAGTAAGCCAGCCTCAGAAATAATATCCAAAGCATACTTTCTCTGGCACAAAAATATTCCCTCACCGTTGCGTGCTACCTCAATGCCCAAAAAATACTTTAATGCACCTAAATCCTTCATATGAAAACATGCACTCAAATAATCTTTGAAGTTCTGAATGGCATTATGGTTATTCCCAGATATAATGAGATCATCAACATAGACGAGAACATTAATCTGAATATCCCCTTGGCGTAAAACGAATAAAGAATAGTCCGAATAAGACTGGTGAAATCCATATTTTTTAAGCGCAGCAACTAACTTGGCGAACCAACATCGTGGTGCTTGACGAAGACCATATAGAGACTTCTTCAGACGACATACCATGTCATTGTTCCCCGAATAAAAACCTGGAGGCATACGCATGTATACTTCTTCCTCCAAGTCGCCATGCAAGAAAGCATTATGAACGTCCATTTGATGAAGCTCCCATTTCTTAATAGCAGCCACTGATAGCAAAGTGCGAACAGTAACCAATTTTGCTACAGGAGCAAAAGTTTCATTATAGTCAAGCCCCTCCACTTGTCGATTTCCAAGTATCACCAATCGAGCTTTATATCGTTCGATAGTTCCATCTGCATTATATTTGATCTTATATACCCATTTGCAACCAATAGCACGTTTACCTTGTGGTAGCTTCTCTATAGACCACGTGCCATTTGTTTCGAGTGCCTTAATCTCCATTCGCATCGCATTTCTCCATTTCTCATCTTTCATTGCTTCACTAAATGTGGTAGGTTCAACTCCTGCAGTAATAGATGCCAAGAAACCACGATGCGGTACAGAAAAGTTAGTATATTTGACATACTTCGTTATGGGGTACGCGATACCTGAGACATGCTCTTGGTGGGCTGAGTGTACGTGGGGGCTCTTTGCATTCACGTTGTTCAGGACATAGTCACGCAATCGAGTACTTTGTTGTCGTTGTCTATGACCTCGGCCCAAATCAACTTCATTATTTAAATTAACAGAGTCGTTCAATCCCCCCCTTTCGTCAACAACTTCTCTTTCGCCATGAATATCTTGAGCTTCGTCGATACCATCCTCAAAAATAGGCGTATCAGCTAACTTTGTGCCTCGTAGTTGCACACCTTCTACATCATCTTCAACTATCATATCTTGATTGTCTAATTGCGGCGGAACATGAGCATCATGTGATTTCGTGATATCTGTGGGGACTTCGTCGTACGGAAATTGATCTTCAAAGAATTTAACATCCCTCGAGACAAAAAAATTACCCGTCTCTAAGTCACGCAATCTCCAACCCTTTTTCCCGAATGGATATCCCACAAATACGCATCGTCTACTTCGGCTGACAAACTTATCGCCGCCCCGTGCTTGGTTGTGAGCATAAGCTAAACAGCCAAATACTCGAACATAGTTGTAGGATGGAGGGTGGCCGTATAAAATTTCATAAGGTGTACGCCCGTGTAGGATAGTAGATGGAGTTCGATTAATCAAAAATGCCGCAGTTAATACACATTCCCCCAATATTCGATAGGCAAGTGAGCTTGAAATCGGAGCGCTCTAGCCACATTAAGAATATGTCGATGCTTTCGTTCGACGCGTCCATTTTGTTGAGGCGTTCCGACACACGAAGTTTGATGCATTACTCCATTTTCCAAAAAATAAGTAGTCAGACAGAGAAACTCAGATCCATTGTCACTTCGCACCATTTTCACCTGTTTATTGAATTGTCGACGAACCATAGAGAAAAAATAATGTATTGTTCGAGACACTTCGCTTTTATCTTTGAGCAAGTAAACCCACACACCTCGGGAGCAATCATCAACCACAGTGAGGAAATAATATTCTCCATTGTGCGTCGATGTGCGATAGGGGCCCCATAAATCCAAATGAATGAGGTCAAAAATATTTCTAGCCTTACTCGTACTTGAGTCAAATTCAACACGACATTGTTTTGCTCGAAAACATACATCACAACTTACGGAAACCTTTTCGCTACTGCCATTTGACAAGAACCGGATAACTTTGTCAGAAGGATGACCCATTCTACGATGCCATAAGCCCATATCTCGATTTTCCACCGTTTTTAAAACACTCGCAGCTCCTCTTTTGAAGTAGTAGAGCCCCCCTCGTTCCTCACCCGTACCAATCAACATTCTCGTTTTCCGGTCCTGTAAAACACAAGAGTCTTTATCAAATGATACAATGCAATCCAACGACCTCGTTAGTTGCGATACAGATATTAGACTGCAATTCAAGTGAGGCACGTATAGAACTCGTGGAAGATCCAATCGACCATCCAAGACTGTCATTCCTTCATGTCTTGCCATTTCTTGTTTTCCGTTGGGCAGACCAATCGGACGAGGTAGCACTTCCCGAACATTACTCACTATCGTAGGATTTCCTGTCATATGATGAGACGCCCCCGAATCAATAATCCATCGTAAATCATTATCCTTACCATTCAGATTTTCGTTCTTCTGAGAGTTCAACATATTAAGAAGTGAACTCCATTGGTCATCAGTCAGCCCATTGATAGTCCTTTGAGACGTTCCTTGAGTTGATGGGTGTGCTTGTGACGATACTTGTGTAGCATTGGCTTTGATAGCTACACCACGACCCCGAGCTCCAGGATTCACCATTTGTTTTTGCCCTTGTCCAGATCCGCGATTTGGTCCTCGAGGCCGATCACCCCACCAATCTGGATAACCACACAATTGAAAACAAGAATTTACTTCATGACCAGATCGCTTACAGTATGAACACGTCACGGCTTTGTCCTTTCCGTCGGGTTTCACTTTGAGGTTTGATGTAGACTTCACCGCAAACGCAACATGTTGTTCAGTTGTGTATTCCTTCCCACGCGCTATAGCTCGAACTCGCTCCTCTTGAATGATCACAGCATATGCCTTATTTAAATTCGGCAATGGTTCAGTACTCAAGATATTTGAGCGTACCACTCCATAAATTGCATCATCAAGTCCCATCAAGAATTGATGAAGTTTTTCTTCATCTCGTTTCTTGTCGAAAACCAGGCGTATGTTGCATGTACACTTTTTGCACTCGCATGTAGGAAATTGATCATAATTTCCCAGTTCTTCCCAAAGCACTTTCAGCTTCCCATAGTAAGTCATCACAGACATACCTTGTTGTTTGCATTGAGCCAATTCTGACTTGAGTTGGTGAATACGTGGTCCGTTTCCAATGGAGAATCGTTCTTTGATGTCTTCCCATAGATCTTTGGCACACTCATGATAGGTAATAGTGGAACGTAGAACAGGATCAATTGTATTGAGAATCCATGAAACCAACATGGAGTTAACCGTCAACCAATCGTCGAGATCGTCATCCTCTGGTTTTGCGTGAGATCCGTCCACGAAGCCTAGTTTCTTCTTTGCACGCAGTGCGATGCGCATTGCCCGCGCCCATTCATCATAGTTCTCTCCCTTGAGTTGCACCTGGGCTATGATATTGCCCGGATTGTCACTCGTCGAGAGGGAGTAAATAGAGACTCCACTAGATGTAGATGCCTCCGTACGTTTTTCTTGTTTCTCAGACATTTTTTTTTTTTTTTTATGATTGCTCTGATACCATGAACGAACTTGAACTTTGTTTATGTTGTTTTCTCTACACAAATGTTACACGGTTTTATAGTACATGGAAAGGATAAAATAACTAAAATAAACACATTGCATGAAACATGCACTAAAGTACTCAAACGTGTTTTCCTCCAAACATGTTCCTTAATTTATTAAAGTGGAGTTTGAGAACATTGTCCTTAATTTATGGTGGCTTGATATCTTCTAATGCTAAATATTGAGTGAGTTCTTGATTTTTTTCTCTTTTTTTTTTTTTTGTTCTTTTACCAAAAAAGAAAATGAATGGGCCACATTAGTTGTTATTGTTAGGAAGATATCGCTTGTAAGACATACTTTTAACGAATTTTGAAGTGATGAGTCGACAGCATACTTTTCCACTTGGAAGCTTCTGCCAGATTTCTGGGCCATTTTACTCGAAATATCGTACTACTTGACTATTATTTGTCTAACGTAATTAAAATTCCAATAAATCTTGAGAAAAAGAAAAAAATATATAATTTGATCGAAGCCAATTTTAATTATATAGCAGGCAAAATGTGAGAACCACGCAAACTATACAATGAACCAAGACGCGACTTTGGTTCATTCAAGATAGTTATTTATGTGGACTTGGTAAATACGTGCGTTAAATATTCGTAATCATTATGTGTATGTGGTATGTGATATACTAAAGTAAAATAACAAATAGTTTTTTGTAATATTTTTATATAGAAATGTTATGGTGCTCACCTTGGGCACCTGTTGTGTGGCATTTTTTTTGTGCCACGCCAACATGCCAAATCAACTCCCGATGAGTTCATTAATCTCATGTATAGGTTATAGATCAATAAAAAATCCCATTATATGCTGATTTGACGCGTTGATGTAGTGACACCATAACATTACTCTATTTTTATAACCGCATAATTATTTATATATAGATCGGAGCTCGTGGCTCATATTACACCATTCTTGTGTATGTATGTGTGTACGGACCAACCACATGATATTGAACGAATAATATTTAATAAGGCAAAAACACAAAAAACACGACCAAAAAATATACATCGTGTGTCTGATAAGGATAAGAATATTATTAAAATAATATTAAATCGTCAATGATATTGGTAGGAGGATTCGATTTAAAAGCTTGCAATAATTGCCAAATATTTGCAACTATTACTACCTACCATATTGTAATAATTAATTAATAATTGAGAAACAAAATATTAGATTCCATGTCACAAAAAAGAGTGGCCTACCTTAGTCAACTATGTCACACAAACGAATCTACTTTCACAAAAGGGGCAAAGACCGTAATATATCTAAAGTTGGAGGGTGAAAAACTAAAACCCCAATTCCTTCTCCTATATAAAAGCCACATCCGACGTTGCCACATCTCATAAAATTCTCAACTAAGAAACGAAAAAAGAAAAGACAGCTAATATATTCGAGAGCGTCTAAATCTTTCTAGGGTTTGTTTATCTTCTCATTCGGCCGCCGTATAATTGCTTATCTTGGTATTGATTTCTTCGAATGCAGCTATTTTCTGATGAGCTTACTGATTTGTCACCCATTGTATTCTTTTGCAGGAATTGGAGGACGATTTTATTTACCTCAACGGGATTGGTTTCGCACAAAACAAAAACTACTTTTGTTTAATGTTCGTGGGCGTTTTTTCTTGCCGATTTGATTTTGATAGATTTCTTGATGGATATTATGAACTTGCATGTTGAGTTTTCATATCCCAATTTTACAAAGATGTTATATTTATAAATAATTGGAAAAAAAGACGTGATTTTGTCACGACAATTGGATTAGTTGTTTATTGGGTTCTATTTTCCATTCTCTTCCGATTTGAAATTCTTGCCAGATTATCTGTTGGAGAAACGTGGCATGGTCTGGTTTTTTTCATACCTTGTGTGATGTCCTTGTTGATCTGGATCTTTTATCTATAGTCTATGGATTTCTCATATCTGTATTGATCATATTAGCGAGTTTATCTTCTGTGTGTAAATTTCGAGTCAAGAGAAGTTTGTTTAGAAATCCATGCCGTTCCCATGTTTGCGTTAAGTAACTTTTAGCATGATGAATTTGGAGGCTTTGTTCTTTTGCTTCCTTATTTTGTTCTATGCATTACAATGAATCCCTCCCTTTGCTAATTTCATTCGCCAAGATAGTAATCATATTGTTGCTTTTCATGCAGCTAAGCGTTGATGTTCTAATGGAGAGTAAAGGGGGAAAAAAGAAGTCTAGCAGTAGTAATAAATCCTTATGTTACGAAGCTCCACTCGGCTACAGCATTGAAGACGTTCGACCAAACGGAGGGATCAAGAAGTTCAAATCTGCTGTCTACTCGAACGTAAGCCCACATTTCGTTTCACCTTTGCCTGTTTTCCCTCATCTTTTCTGCGTTTTTTATACGATTGCAAAATCGAATGATTGAAAATAATTCTTGTTGCTGTTGCAGTGCGCTCGCAAGCCATCCTGATATTCCTTACTCGTCCTTCTAATCACGTCCTTTGGCGTGGCAATCAGTTTTCGTTTTCTTTCATCTCTTAGTTTTCTAATATCTTTCGTTTTTTTTCACCTGCACTCCTTTTCTTCATTTTCCAACCACTCTCTTCTCCGACCACTTAGCTCGTCTCGAGCCTTAGCATCCCAAAATGGGTCAGCCCGTTTCTGCAATTGGGTTCGAAGGTTTCGAAAAGAGGCTCGAAATCTCTTTCTTTCTGCCCAGTTTCTCTCTCAACCATGATCCAAAGGGACTTCGATCGCTCTCTAAATCACAGCTCGATGAAATCCTAGGACCCGCCGAATGCACTATCGTGGCGTCGCTCTCTAACGACCACCTCGACTCTTATGTCCTCTCCGAGTCGAGCCTCTTTGTGTACCCTCACAAGATCATAATCAAAACCTGCGGCACTACCAAACTGCTTCGATCCATCCCTCCAATACTGAAGTTGTCTGAAAATCTCTCTCTGTCCGTTGAAGCCGTGAGATACACACGAGGAAGCTTCATATTCCCAGGAGCACAATCTTATCCTCACCGTAGCTTCTCAGAAGAAGTCTCTGTTCTTGATAGCTACTTCGGGGGGCTGGCTACAAAGAAGGCTTACATCATGGGAAGCCCAAACAATTCCCAGAAATGGCACGTTTACTCTGCTACTTGTGCCAAACGAATCGAAGAGGCCAAATCAGCCAATTCCATTTACACTTTGGAGATGTGTATGACCGAGCTTGACAGAGACATGGCTTCTGTATTCTACAAGAACGAAGTAAGCTCAGCCATGGTGATGACCAACAGGTCAGGCATAAGGAAGATCCTCCCTGAATCTGAAATCTGCGACTTTGAGTTCGACCCATGTGGCTATTCAATGAACTCAATCGAAGGAGATGCTTTGTCTACGATCCATGTCACGCCTGAAGATGGGTTTAGCTACGCTAGCTTTGAAGCTGCTGGGTATGATCTCAAGGCCGTCAAGCTCGACAAGCTTGTGGAGAGGGTTCTGGCTTGTTTTGAACCGAGGGAGTTCTCTGTTTCCCTTCGTGAGGATTCTGGTGCTAAGATGAGTGATGGTGTGGGTGCTTTTGATGTTGAGGGGTACTTTCTTGACGATAAGAGCTCTGAGGAGCTTGGGCTCGGTGGTGGTTCGTTTACGTACTTGAAGTTTGTGAGGGTTGCTGCTTATTGTGGGTCTCCCAGGTCCATTTTGAAATCTGTTGGAGGAGAAGAGTCTAGCGAAGAAGAAGAAGAAAAGGAGTAGCTTTTTGGAGTTCTTGTTACATGCTTGTCAAATGATTTTCTGTCGTTGCTTTGAGTTTCGAATGGTTTTCTGTTTCGTTGTTTTTTCTTTTTCCGTTTGGAGTTTTCTTTGCTGAATCGTGATTTTCGATTGTTTTGGTTAATAAAGGGTCTTGCTGTTTGATTTATTTCCTTTTTTTTTTTTACTTTGATTTATATATAATCGTAGAGTCCGTCGAATAAAATAGAAATTCTTGTCCCTGTGGTGTAAGCAAAATCACAATTCAAACGCAGAAGACATGCATACACAAACCAAAGGTTTCGTTGCAGTTCAAGAGTTCGTCTTAGTTACAACTATAGTTATTTATGAAACAATGCCGACTGACAACACAAGGAAAGGAAGCCCAAAATAAAAAAATAAAAAGAAAACCAAATCCTACTTCAGCACAGCAGCAACTGCAGCTTCCATCCAAAGAATATATACATATAACACTTTTCCTCTTTTTACCTAAACCGCAGGCCAAACACAAACCAAAGTCTTCTTCTACTACGCTATTATGTCTTCTCATCAAGCTCGCTCGACAAGCCTCTCAAAACTGGCAAGAAGTCCCAAGCCTTTGCCTCTGCCTCTGCCCAGCCATCGCAGACTTGCGCTTTGCAAAAGCGGGGAAAAGCAGCTCTTGAAACTTCTCTAAAAACAGAGCCCATTCCGACTCATTCATGTCTGACAAATTCACAAAGCTAACGCTCGCCGGGAGCTGCTCGTTTGCGCTCCTATGGCCAGAAGACGAACCAGCCAGATAACCCATGTCTTGTTTCTCCCTGGAGAAGAACGGGCTTTTCGGGGTCTTATCGCACAAGCAAGTTGCCTTGAGAGATTTTGACAGATTGGAGATGGCAGAAATTTTGGGTTCCTTTAGAATGCTAACCACGTTGTTGTGTTCCTCTTCTGCTTCGTCTTCTTCGTCTTCTTCCTCCTCGATGCTTTCCTCTAGCTTAGCGAGTGGAGAAGAACGAACATGGCCACTGCCAAGTCCAAAATGGAACGGCGTTTCAGACACAAAGACTTCAGAAGCAAACTTAGGATTCGGGTCGTGTCCATTGTTGTCATCATGATCTAAATCGAAATGAAACTCATCCGTGTCCGATTCAGACTTTGGCGAGAATATCTCTTCGGCCACGAGCCTCTTAGCCTCAATGCAAACTAATTCGAGCTCGCTCGGTTCCTCGTCAGCGCTTCGAAACTCCCTGCTCATCATCTCGCCAATCTCAGCAAGACAGAGCCCGTAAGCAGCAGCTTCTTTGAGGAAAACGGTGCAGACAAATAAGACGCGCAGACAAGCCTCTCGAATCATGGGAAGCTCGCTCCTTAACATGTCCGAGTCACGAGCTGGGTCGAGGTTTGCAATGTATTCGAGCTCTTCGTCTGAGAAGGGGATAGAAGCTTGGGGCCAATGAATCCATTCGAAATACGGATCTTCCAAGCTCTCAGGAAGGCAAAGGCCGTGATCGATGGGTATCAGCTCCACCTGGCCGAATCTCCCTACTCCGTCAAGCTTTCTAACTAGAAGATTACCACCGTGCCTATCCGTGTTGAGGATTCTGATATCTAGAATTCCTATGCCATGCACCGCTGAGACGGGGAAACTAGACGTTCCATGGTCGCTGGCGTCAAAATCGTGAGGAATGAACTGTTGGAAGGAGGCGATTTTGCTGACAAACTTGTCGTTTTGACCAGGCTTATTTCCTCCGTTCACGCCGTCGTTGACGTTGAAGATGGAGTGGGTGATCTTGACCAGTGCAGTAGGAGGAACGTTTGCAAAATGGTCGTAGTCGAGAAGATAAGCAGCCACTTCTCTAAATCCCGTCTCTCCAACCCTCACGGAACGCTTCAAACCTGGCTGTCCAAGAGCTTTGCCGACGAAGCCCTTTGGGTTGTTTGGTGCGAAAGGTTCTTCATCTGTGGGCTTAACGATGGCCACGCTTTCTCCCCTGACATTTCTGAAATAATACGCTCCTCCCAATCCCCCGCTAACTGGGATTGGTTCTACCCCATTCTTCATAGCCTTGACGATATCCTTAGCGAGCTGTTTCGTCTTGGCAAAGCGTGGCGAATGCCCCAAAATCTCAATGGGTCCACTACGATCTCTCTGTTGGATATCCCTGCCAGTGGGAGACAAACAGGGCGTGGAAGAGCTTCGATGCATCAGATTCCTAGTCAACAGCAGGGGAGAATCGTTTCTAATAGCAGTGAGATCGTCCTTTAGAATCATATCCCCAAAAGACAGAGAACTCCCCTCAATGGGAAAGTTCACGGCGAGCTGCAACCTACGCTTCACGGTATGCGCATTGTCACTTCTGTCCAACTCCATTCCCAACACACAGCCCGTCTCAGTCTGTACGAAAACACGTCTTCTCCCCGTGGTCTTCGAGTCAATCCTACCTTTGTCGTGGTAATCGCCAGTCCCAAGTGGACTCTTGAAGACAGAAACAGCCATTTGCGTCTGAACGGGACTGTCCAACTTACGAGACATTAAACAAACGAAGATAGTGTTGATGAGTTACGGTTCCTCCCCACAGCTGGCAAACAACAATGGTGACACAAGAGGGTCCTTTTCTCGGCTCTTGATTGAACACCAAATTCAAGATGCCTGTTGAGAACGAACCAGGCGTTATATCAGAACCTCAATTACTGAAAGCCCGAAGAACTCAGAGCCACATCACAACAGTCGGTGTATAAGATAGAGCCTCGTGTCTCACAATCGAAGCCTCAAGAACCACAATCTGAAAGAATGTAAAAGGAACCAAATAAAACACCTAGAAAACATAATAATATAAGCTCACTCATATCGAACGGGATAATAACTAAGCTAACATCTTATCGATGTAAAAACTTCACAGGATAAAAAGAGGAGCTAAAGCGAAAAATCGAAAGCATCGAACATACTTCTTAGACGACTGAGTAATCGAGATGAACAAAATTTGAGCAAAACATAACCATCGATAACAGAAAAAGTACAAACAACAAATTCTTCATGAAGAAATGAAATGATCACAAATCCTTCAAAACTTGATCAATGCTGAACATCACCAGCTACTTCGACGCAACCACAAGTAATACCCAGCGCAAAGAGATGCAGAGAAAAACAACAAAATCAGTCATCAAATGAGCAGAATCAAACCTCAAATGACGAGATCTCCGAAACAGACCAATAACTGCGAACAAAGGCACTGCTCGAAGGTTTTTCAACGACTAGGATTAGATCCGAAGTTGTAATCCCAGACTCTCAGCCGCCACCACGAACAACCCCAAGCTCGATGCTTTCTCTCTCTCTCTCTCTCTCTCTTTGTTCGCAATTCTGTGTTCAATCTCTCTCTATGCCTTAAGTTCAGCTGGATATACGTGAATTATATACAGATACAGTATAATAATAAGTAAACAAAATATACGTCAATTATTTCTTTCTTCTCAAACATTTAATCTTGTTTTTATCTTCTGAAGATGCTCAGTTATAATAATAAAGCTTCTAACCCCGGTTACAAATTCTTGACCGGGGTTAACACTGTCTCGTTATGAGAAAGGTCTGGAAGCTGATATTGACCGTCGATCTCCATTCCGATGCAATCCAAGCCGTTCATAGACTGTGACGTGGCATAAAGGGATTGGGTGATGACGTGTCCTTAGTTAAGCTAATCATGCGGGCGGGGCATGGATCTTTGTGACGTCGTACATTGGTAATAAAGTATAAATGAAGCGGTGTGATGAATGGACGTAACAGACCTCGGTTTTCTCGAGTGCCTTCTTATTTGGCGAGGGCATTTTCGACAATTAAAGTCGGTCAAAGGTTGGTAACAAACCGTAGTTCGCTCTTTAACGTGAAACGTGTGAAGTGACTGGTTTTTATTTACTAATATATATTACTTGGGGCTTTTTATTTAAAGTGCAGTTATTAAGAATAAATAAATTAATAAACATCCTCGAATGAAAGATGTTGCTAGTGGAAAGTTCAATAATTCTTTGGAATGCTTTGGGGAACATGATCCCATGCTCTCTAATCAATGAAAGATATGTTACATTACATGTAGTTGG
Source organism: Craterostigma plantagineum (assembly GCA_027422505.1). NCBI lineage: Eukaryota > Viridiplantae > Streptophyta > Magnoliopsida > Lamiales > Linderniaceae > Craterostigma > Craterostigma plantagineum. The sequence goes on from JAPQWV010000007.1 coordinate 5,895,703, forward strand.
TGCTTTTTATGTAATTAATGAATCCACTTAGATTTGAATTTACGAATAACGAGTAGAACTAACTGAATTACCAATTAATAATGTCTTCAACATTAATAGAGATTAGTGGTAACATAATCGTCAAGGACAGCGATTGATCTAACATTTCATTACATGGAGTGTTGAACTTGACTTTCTTGTCTTCTTTACCAATTATATGAAAAATGACTTGGTAGTGGTGTCCTACAGGTAGGTTGATAATGTTTGATAAAATAAGCAATCACTTTCATTAGTCTTATCAAAATAATTTAATCCCGCCATATAAGCAAGAAAGTTCACCTAGACGATGTGGGATGTAGATCTATAAATAATAATATAATGAGTTTATCGAATCGTAACTCGTCCATCCACTGTTTGACGATAAATGATGTGTTGGTCCATTGTTTTTTCTTTTTTAATTTTATTGTCACTCGAAGTTGAGCATTTTATCAATTAATAATCGTCTCAACATTAAATCGCAAGTTTTAGATTTGATTGACCGATTTAACCAATAAAGCCTTCACCAAATATGTTCCATGCAATAGTTTATAAACTAAATATCCAAACTCAAACTCCGAGGTCTATATTTTACTTTAATTTTGTAGCACATATGTATATGGGATTCTTCAACGGTTGAAAAGTCAACTAGAAGACAAAGTGCCACGTGATATCTACTCGTGCAAGAACGGATAGACTGTGAGGAATAAAAAAGTTATTCGATATTATCCTGATGAAATATTAGTTATTGTTAGGTCGCATTTTCGCCAGTTTTAATGTTTTCTTCTTGGGTGCATGCATTTAATTATCCCATCCCTCATTCTGCAAAATTCAGAAGCACGACAACAACTACGGACAATATAATATGAACCCAGGAGAATCAATAAAATTCAACCAAGTATTATATTTCATATTCAGTACCATCAATAAATAATAAATCATTGGCTGGGCTCGAACTGAGCTATAGTAAGCCCACGATTACATTTCAAAATAAATGTAAAACAACTGTAGGCCCAATGTATAGTTCGTATGGCTCGTAATTCATTCAATCAAAACTAATATGGCATATTTAATTTTGTCGGTCACCCTCACACCTGATAAGATCATTGTAATTGTTTAATAATAGTAATAATATGATCCAATTTGTTCATTAGTAACATCCAAATAGCTAGAAATCACAACAACCTCTTCTCAACCAATAAATCATACGAGTCCAAAACCCATTGGATTCTCTCAACTACCAAATCTTAGAATCCATTTTTTTTTTCCTTTTTGACGAATACTGATTTGATTAGGTCCCGAGCAAGCATCATTAAGCATAATAATAGTTGGCATGAACGAAAAAGTTTATAAGTTTGGTGATATTTATATATTTCAAATTCGAATAATCTTCCCTCTATGCATCTTTCATTGTATGTCATGTATTTCTATGTTTATGCAATTTTAATTTATATATATAATATGTTATTAATCGGTATCAAGAAACATACTAAAGGAAGTGATGGGATGTGAGAATAATGGAATAAATGGTGATTAATGGAAATGTCTGAAAAGGTAACATGAAATACTATAAAGGGTGAATTCCTTATCAGTCCCTTTCAACATTTCAACTTCCTTTAAATACCCCTCGAATTATTTCTTCCTTATAACTTATTTGAAAATTTATTCCTGTTCAGTACCTCAAAAGCTCTTTTCAGCGTTAAATGGACGAAAATACCCCTGTCTCACATATCAAAAAAGCTGAATAATTATTTTTCACATGCATTATACCAAAAAAAATCGTTATTGTACTAACAAAATTAGACATTGTACCAGAAAATGGTGAAATTATACCATCTGTTTCGGTTATTATACCAGTAAATAACGTTAGTCGAATTTTATACAGTGAAATTGGACGTTATACTAATTGATCTTGAAATTTTACCAGAAACTGTAGAAATTATACCAACTGTTGTCGTAATTATACCAACAGATTTGTACACTATGCCAGTTGGTATAATAATGATAACAGTTGGTATAATAATCAAAACAGTTGGTATGATGTCCAACTTAAATAGCGTTATTATAATTTACAGCGAAATTGGACGTTATACCAACTGATTTTGATATTATACCAGAAATTGTAGAAATTGTACCACATGTTTTGGTTATTATACCAGTAAATAACGTTATTCGAATTTTATACAGTGAAATTGGAAGTTATACCATCTGATTTTCAAATTATACCAAAAACTGTAGAAATTACACCAACTGTTGTGATAATTATACCAACATATTTATACAATATACAATTTGGTATAATAATGATAACAGTTGGTATAATTAGAATAACAGTTGGTATAATAATCAAAATAGTTGGTATGATGTCCAGTTTAATTTCAGAAAAGGGTATTTTCGTCCGTTTACTGTTTGGGGTATTAAACACACAACTTTTTTGCAGATGGTACTGATAAGGAATAATTTTTGTCAGAGGTACTGATAAGGAAGTTCAAAATTTGAAAGGTACTGAAAGGGAATTTACCCTACTATAAATGCCAACCTACAATTACTGTTCATGTCTTTGTACCTTTTCGTTTAACTATTGGTACCACCGTACCACGTCTCACGTGATGATGTTTTTTCTATCAAATATTATACACTAATTTATTTAACTTGAACAAATAAATAAAAATTTCATTAGAACCATCACGAAAAAACCAAATCCACCTCCACATCTATAAGCCCATTCCCAATTTTATTAGTATTATTTTTATAAATCAGCTACAATTTATTACTACAAGAATTATCCATCGAATCTTTATTCGTGGTCCTCTAAATCATTTTCCACACGGTCCTATGGACCATGTAGCATGTTATTATTCACGCACTCACATGAATGAGAAATAATAATATATAGTATTTTATGCAAATCGATGACGATCCTCTATATCATGAGAATTGACTTGACTCTGCAGTATCTTGCTTTCCTTTTACAAAATTCAAATTCAGTTTTTCTTTCTTTGCCACTTTTGGTGAATTGAATCTGGAAATCAAATATAAATTGGGATTGATGTGTGTTGTGCTATTCTACCATATTAATTTTCTACTTGCGGGTATTCCATTTTACACCTATTTACACGTGTGTGTCTATATATATATATATTCATGTATTTTCTTCATACACTTGCGAGCAGTATAAAGTTGAGATATGTTAGGACTTAGGAAGATGTCTGTGGTCCACTGTAATGACTCTTGTAATGTTTGAAGAGTCGTCTGACAATTATTTTAAAAAAACATTGGGAAACGTTAATTACAAAAAATATCATTATGGGCTTACATTTTGTTCGAGCCCGGCCAACACAATTTATTAAAAATATAATAAAACGTTTTTGCTTAGTAAGCGATCACGTGCGTTTAACCAGGAACGTCGATTCCATTTAAGCGGTTTTACACATAATATACACATTTGGGAAAAAAAACCTGTAATTTAGTACCATGTAAGATTTTTCTATATGTAGTTATCTAATAAAATAATTTTTTTGCATATAGGTACCCGATCCGCCGCCGGTACGCCATACAACACATTTAGGTACCCTTTATCACGTATTGTTGTACGTCATACGTTGAGAAAATGGTACGCCATATTAGCATATTAGGTACGCCTTCTATAACACATAAGGTACGCCATACAAACAGGTACCCTATATCAACGTGTTATGGTACGCCATACACACACGGGAAGGTACGACGTGACTGAAGAAACTGGTAAACATTAAATCGGGTACCTACCTGTAAAAATTTCTGCATGGTAGCTATCTGTGAAAGTTTTATTCAAGTAGGTATTTATGTGTCACTCTATTTAATTATTAGAGTACTTGTCTAAATATAATATTTATTTATAAATTTGTTCTGCATTAAATGCGAAACTAATTATGGATATGATGATGCATATGCAATGAATTTAATTTACTAGATAAAGTTGTGATTAATTTGAATTCATTTAGATGTATCGTTTTCAAGATTACGATAAGAACCTAACTAATTCGACTTTGATTTTTCTTCCTAAATTTATTAAAAAGATATTTCAGAAATGATTCTAATAAATTTATGGACATTACTAAAAAAATATACTCCCTCCGTCCCGGTAACTTTTGTACATTTTACCAAATCGGGCGTCCCACTATCTTTTATACATTTCCATATTTAGTAAAAAACTATCACACACAATCAATATAATAACATTAAATATTTTTAAAAGACGTGCCACACCCATACACTTTTCTTCCACTATACTATTAAAATATTATATTTCTTAAAACCCGTGCCGGAATTCAAATGTACATATCTTATAGGGACGGAGGGAGTAGTATATATTCAAGACACTGGGCGACTAGTAAGTATCAACTGGTAAAGTGATATTTATGTTCGTCGACGTCACGTCGAATCTCCGAAGATATTTCTGCGTTAACTATAGAAGGCTGCAGAAGTGATATTTGGGCAATTATACTGTGATGATTAATAAATTATCAATGCAAAATCCAACGTATCTCACTAATAGAGAGAATCATTTAATACCATCAATTATTACTATTCATCACTACAGTTAAACGGGAGACCAACGACATCTGTCTTGTCTATCTCCCCCAAACTTTGGATTTCGTTTAATATTATTTTTAAGATCACTAACCTATCAAATAACAACGCGCCATCGACTGACTGATGATGAAGATCTATCTAATTCACAAAACAAAATTACACAAAAATATTATATTAAACAAAATCGCCCTTCATCGCGCATTTTAGCATTATATCCCCACCAGCGGACAGGGGCCCCACTGCTAACATACGCCGTGTAAGTGGCATAACATATAAGCTCTTTCAATATCAATATAGAACGACTCCATTTGACTCGAAGCTTTGCTATATCATCAGATAGCTCCACGCATATATACAATACAAACATCATCGTTTTCCTTTTCTTTTCTTCGCCAGAATTGTTCTTCTTTAGATTGTATCTGTGTTTATCATATAGTCAGCGTTGTGGGTTCTTTTTTTGACATCGAGAGAATCAGGAGAGAATCTCGGGGAAAAACCTGCCAAAAGTTCTACGAATAAATTTATGGGTACGTACGTATAATCGTCGCCGGCTTACCTTAACCTCTTCTCTATATCAGTTGTTCATTCGATTTGTGCTTGTCGGCTGATTTTATGTCCTCTCTCTGTCACCGTGTGTTCTTTTTCCTCGCTCGCTATCACTGTCAGTGGAGTAGAACGCTGATATTTAATCTGTTGTTGTAGGGATTTGGCATCTTTTTTCTCTTTTCCTTTTCTCCACATGTATGCGCCTAATTGATTTTTTTCTGTTTCCAGCCTGTTATTACCGTACCTTCACGCACCTTGTCCTGTGTGTTTATTTTCTTTTGGCAATCTCTGTCTGCCTCTATGTGTGTGTGTATTGTTGTTGTTCATTGAATTCTTGTGTTGAATTTTTTTTCGTTGTTGTCGGTCTTTGCTGGCTCTGAAGCAGATAGCCCCCACCAATGGGCACCCCACATATTGAGATTTTAGTATTGAATTTTGCTGACTTTTCTTGAATCTCCATAAAAAATAAAGATCATTCCACACATGGACGGAGGTGCCTTCCCTAATTAAACTATAATTATGATGATAGATGATTTGGTTTCTGTTTAGCACTGATTGGTGTAGAAGATTTCCATTTTTATACAGAAAAAGGAATCAACTTGTTTGTAGTGTGTTTGTGCTGAAAATTATCCTATATTTCTCCTTCAGAGGCTTCAATCAGCTATTCGCAGAGCATGGATGATGAATATGAGAAGCTTGTTAGGAGGATAAATCCTCCAAGGTAACTTACGGGAAGTTTTTAAAATCGATCATGGAGTCGCTTCAGTTTGCTTCTAATCTTAACCGAATGAATTCGAATTACAGGGTTGTGATCGATAATGAATCTTGTAAGACCGCGACAGTTATTCGGGTAAGCAAATGCTTCGGTCGAAGAGAGTTTTCTTGTTCTCTTTCATGTATATCTTCGCGTGATTGATAGGTTGTCTTACTTTCCCCATGAAAGGTTGACAGTGTTAACAAGCATGGGATTCTTCTTGAAGTAGTCCAAGTCCTCACAGATCTCAATCTTACCGTAACTAAAGCTTACATATGCTCCGATGGTGGCTGGTTCATGGATGGTAATAGCAGTTCCTCTCATCCCTTTTTCATTTTCCCTTCGAATAATTGAGTACGAATTAATCGATCTTCTTCCTTTGTTTTCCTCCTCTCAGTATTCAACGTCACAAACCAGGACGGAAACAAGATAACTGACGAAGAAATGCTCAATTACATACAGAAAGTGAGTCACACCATTAACATTTGGATAAACATTCATCTCCTTTCATTCATGGGTATCTCTTCAAATCTAACTCGACTATTACTTCATCATCCTCAGTCGCTCGGCCCAGATTCTTACCTCGCCTCCTCAATGCGAAGATCGGTCGGCGTAAAATCAGCCACTGACCACACTTCGATAGAGCTAATAGGCAGCGACCGCCCAGGCCTACTCTCAGAAGTAAGCGCAGTTCTTACACACCTAAAGTGCAACGTAGTGAACGCAGAGGTTTGGACGCACAACACTCGAGCCGCCGCCGTAATGCAAGTGACCGACGAAGTGACACGCGGTCCCATAGACGATCCCGAGAGGCTGACCATGGTTAAGAGGCTGCTGTGCGATGTACTCAAGGGCAGTAACCGAACAAGGGAAGCTAAGACCGTAGTGACCCACGGGGCGACCCATAGAGAGAGGAGGCTTCATCAGATGATGTTCGACGATAGAGATTACGAAGGAGTAGGCGATGTGAAAGAGAGGCCTAAGGTCAGCGTTGCGAATTGGCACGATAAAGATTATTCGGTGGTTACGATTCGGTGTAAGGATAGGCCAAAGCTTCTGTTCGATATCATCTGTACTCTTACCGATATGCAGTACGTCGTTTTTCACGGAAGTGTTGATGCTGAAGGCCAAGAAGCTTATCAGGTGGTTATAATTTTGAACTCCACTATATTTATATGTATCCTTACTTTGTTTCTTTCTTGAAGTACTTATCTTGCATTCGAATTTACGTGTAGGAGTACTGCATAAGGCACGTCGATGGGTCGCCCGTGAAATCTGATGCAGAGAGGGAAAGGATCATACAATGCCTCGAGGCAGCGATAATGAGGAGGGTGTCTGAAGTAAGCATTAAAAAGTCGAATCTTTTTTGTTATTCGCCATGTCTGAATCTAACCAATGTAAGGTTTTTTCCTGAGTAGGGGTTGAAGTTGGAACTTTGTACTACAGATAGATTCGGGCTATTATCAGACGTAACGAGGATACTTCGCGAGAATAGCCTAACAGTGACACGAGCAGAAGTATCTACAAGATCGGGCAAAGCTGTGAATACGTTTTATGTTCGAGATTCGTCGGGATATCCCATTGATCACAAGATTATAGATTCCATTAGGCAGACGATAGGTCGAACGGTTCTAAGGGTTAAGGGTTCGCCCGAAGAGTTAAGCCGAACCCCTCAAGAATCTTCCACTAGATTCCTCTTTGGTGGGCTGTTCAAGTCTAGATCTTTGTGCAGCAGTTCTTCTAGGTCGTATTCTTGAATACAAAAAGAACATATATTTCAGTCGATTTTTAGGACATATTCGAGTGGGAAGTCCTCTGTTAGATGTGTATATATATTGCATGTGGTTGATTAGATGAATCTTCTGTTTATAGGAATTGATTCAACATACGTTGGGTCGACCCATAAATCCTTAAGGCAGTCATCTCATCTCCTTGTGTAATAACATAACACAGTTTGCAGTGAAATAAAAACACTATCTCGGAAGATGTAACGTTTCGCCTGCTTCCTATGGACACAAATCATGCGTAATTACGCGCAATCAATGGATGTATTATCGACTCTTCGATTGTCTTTCCTTTTCTTCGCAATTCGATAAATAAATAGCCCGTTGATCTAACCAAGAGAAGATAGCCAATTTCAATTAATGCTATTCTGTATAACGTGTTGCGTAATGGACAGCTAACAATGATGATAAAATGGAAACGAGAATTTACGAAGAAAACCCCTTTTTGATCGGGTAAAAAACTGTGAGGAGCAAAGATCAAATCTGTTGCTCAGCTGCAAAATGAAGGAATCAAGCAAGCTGCTGGTAATAAAACAGGAAATTCAGCTTGGAATGTTTGTGATGAAATCGTCGGTGTACTGCTGTAGAAATCGCTGAGTTAAAACAACTAATGAAGATGCTGCTGCCAGCAACGATTCCTATCAAGGTCTGAGGAACGCTTTTCGATTAGTTGGATAACACGATTTTATCTCAGCTTTAAAAGGTAGTAGAGCCGGCGGGAAATACTTCGGTTCATCTTCTTCATTATTAAGCTGTAACAGAAAACAGTTGATGTGAGGTAGCTCTGTAATCTCTCTGAAAATAATCGAAGCTCGTTCTTGGTCCCATGGACGTAGATCGTAAGATCGAACCACGTAAATCCTTCTTGTTTTCATTTTCAAAACTTCGCTACTGTTTCTCGTTCACAACTCGCATATACAAAATCTGAGAACTCGATTCAATCACACGAATTCTAGTTCGGTATCTTTGGGTAATTTCAGTCTGATTCTTTAACAATTGGTGCGGTGAGCGTGGATCGACACACACGATGAATTCGAAGTTCGACATAGACAAATTTACCGGCGCAAATGACTTCGGGCTGTGGCGGGTGAAGATGGAGGCGCTATTGATTCATCAGGGATTAGAAGATGCGATCAAGGACGAGGTAGTGACAGTAACGAAGGATGGAAAGGAGGTGCCAGTGGGAACGGCGGCGGAGCCGGCGGACTCGAAGACGTCGCAAAAGGCTCGGAGTATCATAATTCTGAGCCTCAGTGACAATGTTCTGAGGAAGGTGTCGAAAGAGAGGACAGCTAAGGATCTTTGGAAGAAGTTGGAGAGCCTTTATATGACCAAGACTCTGGTAAATCGACTCTATCTAAAGCAAGCTCTGTATTCATATCGGATGGTGGAAGACAAGCCGATTGATGAGCAGATGGATGTATTTAGCAAGCTGCTGCTCGATCTTGAAAATATTGGGGTAAAGCACGAGGATGAGGACCAGGCTTTGCTGCTTCTCTGCTCGTTGCCTAAGAGTTATTCAACCTTTAAAGAATCGATGCTCTACAGGAGGGTGACTGTGAGATGACAGCCCACTTGAGGTAAAAGGCATTGGAAATGTGGCATTGAAGCTGGATGATGGGGCTGTGAAAATTCTGAAGGAGGTGCGGTTTGTGCCTGGCTTGAAGAGGAATTTAATCTCAGTAGGAATGCTTGATGAAGGTGGATGCGAGATCAAGGTGGAGTCAGGGCAGCTTCAAGTAAATAAGGGACAGAAAACCATCATGAGAGGGCTGAAAAGAAATGGGATTTATGTGCTGCAGGGTACCACTTTCGCAGGGATGGTTGCTGCTGTTAGTGGTGATGAAAGGGTCTGGTTATGGCATCAAAGGCTAGCCCATGTAAGTGAGAAAGGTCTTGTGGAAGTGTCCAAGCAAGGATTGTTTGGCAAGGACAAGATAAGAGGGCTTGAATTCTGTGAAAACTGCATTTTGGGTAAGAGTCATCGGCAGAAATTTGGCTCAGGTGGGCAGATTGCAGGCGGGATTCTCGACTTGTACACGCTGATTTGTGGGGGCCTGCGAGGGTAGATGTTGCGAAAATTCGTAACACGCAAGTGTACGTATCGTTCTAACAAGTAATAGTGTACGTAAGTACGGATATCGAACCAAAGGACTGTGTTACCAAGTACCGAAATTATATTAATTCTAGTTTTATTTGAACAATCACTAGCTGGTAGTGGATGAAACGATTAACAAAAGATGCGTAGATAAATAATAAAATGCGATTAAAAAGGTAAATAACCAAATCAATAACGAAGCACGACGAAACGAATTTAATCAAAGATAAATCTGGGGACTCCGACTTCACCGATGACAATCATGCTATTGATTTCACTTCTTCAAAGAATACTTAATCTTATGTTGACGATGGATTTTTCCGTTTTAATTATCAATCTACCTCTAGCATCGATAACCTATTCTAACATGCGAATCCTACATCTCTGTCAAGATTTCTACACGTCGAACGCATTAAACTTAGAAAATCATAAATCATCGCACTAGTCACGTAACTATCTCTAGCTTACGAATGTTCTAATGGTATCATAATCAACGGACACGCTCAGATAATCACCTCTCAGTCTCATATCTAAACACCTATTTTTACGAAAGTTGATCAGAAATTCGCAAGCATTAACAACAGATTATGATACTCAACATAGCATTAAGGTCTTAATAGCATACGAGCTTACAATCAATAGCAATCATGTCCGGCTACATCGTAACCCCAGATAACGAAATTAGAACATATTATAATTCGACAAAAGCTTCAAAATAAATTCGTCCATAATAAAAGATAAATAAAAGACGAGAAAACGTATCAAATCTGTAGGGCGGTATTTGTGCGTCCTCGTCTCTCCGTGAAAGTTGCCCGCCTTTTGTCAATCTCGCTATCCTCTTGCGCGTCTGTGTAGTTTCTGTTCAGCAATGATATGGTAAACTGCCGTGAATTCTTTGGTGTGGGTGAGAGGTGAGTGAGATGCGATGATGTTTGGTGTGTGATGATTGGATCATATAAGTTGAAGGTTAAGTGGTTGCTTTATGTGAGAGAGTTCAGAGGTTCAATGCATGGGAGCTTCATAATCTCTTTTCTCATTTTCTCTCTCCCATGCTCACCAACCCCTACACGTGACGAAGCATTCTATTTATTAATAGATAAAACAAACCAAGTGGGTCAATGGTAGTGTGGAGGTGACATCTTTTCTTCCTCTTGTTTCCTTCTTTTGTGTTTAATAACCCATCGTGTCCCGACAAAGAAATAAATAAGGAGTATTTTCCGGTCCTTGTTTCATGCGTGTGTGTTTTCATTCGCTTTCTTTCTCCTTTCACTCGTTCCGTACGTAAAGCATCCTTGATATAGATAAACAAAAAGCAAAGTGGGTCAAGGATTAGCGGCTTGATGTGTATTTCTTTTTCTTTCAGCGAACAACGCAGCCAAGATGTTTTCTCCATCATCAAAAGCCGTATTTTTTTATCTTTTTGCTTTGAAAATAATGCACCCAATCACTTGAGCCGATCTTAACTTAAAAAGGTAAAATAAACTTATACCCACTTGCATATTGTCCATTTTTGCTCCAATATCTACTAAACAAGAAATGTAAAGGATATTCGAAGATATTCAGATCAATAACAACGCAAAACACGCTTTTACGGGGTATAAATACTATGTAAAATCATAACTTATCAGTAGAATCATTATCAGGTGGCAAATATTTTATGTCTGTAATTGATGACCATTCGAGGAAGGTTTGGGTCATGATCTTGAGGTCGAAAGACGAGGCTTTGAGCAGTTTTAAAAACTGGAAACTTCAGCTGGAGACATTGACTGACAGGAAGGTTAAATGCTTTCGGACTGACAATGGTTTGGAGTTTTGCTCGAAGGAATTTGATGCTTTCTGCAAGAGTGAGGGTGTGACAAGGCAGAGGACGGTTCCTTACACCCCACAGCAAAATGGATTAGCCGAGAGATACAACAGAACCTTGTTGGAGAGAACTCGGTGCATGATGATAGCTGCTGGTGTGGCCAAGAGGTTCTGGGCCGAAGCAGTGACCACGGCTGCTTACTTGATCAATAGGAGCCCTTCTACTGCAATTGGGTTCAAGACCCCTGAAGAGAAATGGTCAGGGCATCGACCAAACTTGCAGCATCTCAGGATTTTTGGATGCACAACTTTTGCACATTTGAAGACAGATAAGCTGGCAGCTAGAGCAGTTAAGTGCATATTCCTGGGCTATCCCGAGGGAGTAAAGGGCTACAAGCTATGGTGTATCGAAGCTGGTATGGGAAGGAGTATTATAAGCAGGGATGTGGTGTTTAATGAAAAGGAAATGCCTTGCAAAACACAGAAGCAAAACAGCCCAGGAGCTGGGAATTCTGAAAAAGCTGTTTCTGTGGAGATTGGTGATGAGTTTCTAGCTTCGATGGGTGATGAAAATCTTGAAGCGATGGCAGAAAATGATAACTGGCTAGGTGAGATTGAAGAAGATCGAGAGCTAGAACGAAACAACCAAGACTACAATCTGGTTAGGGACAGGACAAGAAGGGATGTGAAAGCTCCAACTCGATATGGATTCGCTGACAGTGTAGCTTATGCTTTTACAGCTGTAGGTGGAGTCTGCCTTGATAAAACGCATTCAGAAAATGAAGCTGAGTTAAGGAGTATTGACAGCAAACGATTTACAGCTGGGGAAAAGGAGTTAAGCAAGGAGCTGCAGCAAATGAAGTTAACAGCTGGGATGGTTTCAAGCACAAATTCTGATGTGTGCTTGAGATCATTCGGTTGTGTGTCTCTTCACTAAGAAGAGGAAAGTGGGCCAAGAATGAGGTACAAGATTTGACTTTGAGGTGGAGAAATGTGAGGAGCAAAAATCAAATCTGTTGCTCAGCTGCAAAATGAAGGAATCAAGCAAGCTGCTGGTAATAAAACAGGAAATTCAGCTTGGAATGTTTGTGATGAAATCGTCGGTGTACTGCTGTAGAAATCGCTGAGTTAAAACAACTAATGAAGATGCTGCTGCCAGCAACGATTCCTATCAAGGTCTGAGGAACGCGTCGATTAGTTGGATAACACGATTTTATCTCAGCTTTAAAAGGTAGTAGAGCCGGCGGGAAATACTTTCGGTTCATCTTCTTCATTATTAAGCTGTAACAGAAAACAGTCGATGTGAGGTAGCTCTGTAATCTCTCTGAAAATAATCGAAGCTCGTTCTTGGTCCCGTGGACGTAGATCGTAAGATCGAACCACGTAAATCCTTCTTGTTTTCATTTTCAAAACTTCGCTACTGTTTCTCGTTCACAACTCGCATATACAAAATCTGAGAACTCGATTCAATCACACGAATTCTAGTTCGGTATCTTTGGGTAATTTCAGTCTGATTCTTTAACAAAAACCACATGCGATGTAGAAATTTTATTAGTGGGTAAAACCAGGGGTTACAATCTCTTACAAAGGAAAAAACACTAACTATCTCCCTATATAATAGGAACAAATACCGAACAAATCCTCTATTTTTTACCACATCTATTTCTGTCTCTCTTTTTTGGGTAAATTCATTATCAGGTCCTTTCAAGGTTTGAACTTCCTTATCAGTACCCCTAGCAAAAAATCTTCCTTTTCAGTACCCATCTTCGAAAAAGTTGTGTAATTAATATCCCAGTGAACGGACGAAAATACCCTTTTCCTGAATTTAAATTGGACATCATACCAACAACTTTGATTATTATACCAACTGTTATTTTAATTATACCAACTAGTATCATTATAATACCAACTTGTATAGTGCACAATTCTGTTGGCATAATTACGACAACATGTGATATAATTTCTATAATTTCTGGTATAATTTCAAAAGCAGTTGGTATAAATGTCTAATTTTGCTGTATAAAATTATAATAACGTTATTTACTGGTACAATTACAAAAATAGATGGTATAATTTCTACAATTTTTGGTATAATTCCACAATCAATTGGTATAAATGTCCAATTTCGCTGTATAAAATTATAGCAACGTTATTTACTGGTACGATAACGAAAACAGATGGTATAATTTCCTTAATTTCTGGTATAATTTCAAAATCAGTTGGTAAAATGCCTAATTTCTTTGTATAAAATTATAATACCTTTATTTATTGGTATAATTACGAAAACAGATAGTACAATTTCTGTAATTTCTGGTATAATAGCATAATCAGTTGGTATATTGTCCAATTTCATGGTATAAAATTCGTATCTCATTATTTACTGGTATAATAACGAAAACAGATCGTATAATTTCAACATTTTCTGGTATAATGTCCAGTTTTGTTGGTATAATAATGAAATTTTTTGGTATAATGCATGTAAAATAATTATTCAACTTTTTTGAACATGTGAGACATGAGTATTTTCCACTTTTTAACGCTGAAAAGGCTTTTTAGGTACTGAACATGAAGAAAGTTTCAAATGGGTACTTACACCGAAAAATAATTTGAGGGGTATTTAAAAGCAAGTTAGAAAAATTGAAACGATCGATAAGGAATAACCTCTTTTTTTTTCTTCTCCCTTAAGCTTTGCCGTGTGGGGTGTATTTCATAGCCCGTCTCTTTTTTATTTCTTCGCTCTTAAGCTTTGCCGGTGGGGTCAGGGGTGTCTTTCATAGCGTGCCTTTATATAGGTAAAGCTCTACTCTAATAACTATTAAAATATTATTATAATTATAATTAAATATTACTATTATTAAATAATTCTTCTTGAACCGCTATATAAACAAGCCTACCAAGATCAATTGCAAATAGAGTCTGAAAAAAATGGGATCTTCTCTAAGCAATGAATCTGAAAACAGCTCGCAGATGACTGAGCGTGAGAAGAGAGACGAGGCAGTGAAAGGTGTAGCAGTAGGCGCAGGGCTTCTCTTTGCTGCGTGGGGCATCTCTAAACTAGTCGGCGGCGACGGCCAAAGGGAGGGGAAGATGATGAAAGCTCCTGGCAGGGATTATAATATCTATAGAGCTGATTTTGAGCGTGACCCTTGTGCTTATTTCCGTAGCCTTCGTAAAGATTAAGAATAATGATGCACTAGTTACGATTACAAACAATTCCTAGTTATGTATTATGTCTGATCTTCATTCCAGTTGGCCGTTTATGCTATTGTAAGATCTATGGATTACAAGTCCCTTAAACAACATAACAATCCATAACATAATCAACACTTTCAACAAACGCAAGCCTTTAAAAACAGAAAGTTACTAGATAGTAGCATAATCTTGATAGATCTTACTTACCTACCAAGGTAGACCCATAAAGTTACTAGATAGTAGTAGCATAATCTTGATCAAGGTAGATCACTCTCTTAAATTACGAAAATACCCACGTGGGTTCCTTTCGAAGTCTGATCTGCGAATAGTGGTGTCCTTTCTTCCCGGCGCTTTCATCGTCTTTCCTCCGCCGCCGCAGCAACAACCGCAGCAGCAACTTATCACCGCCGCAACGATGAAGAAGATGATCAGATAGAGCACTGACTCGTTAAGCTTCTGATTGTTCTTGGCGCTGCTCTTCTGTTCTGGCGTCAAGACCTTGTCCAGCAAGGACAAGCCTTGGTCGATTACGGCATCTTTTAGCTTCTCAACGATGGAGTTCATTATTTCATCCCTCTTACTTAATTCCTCTTTAGATGCGTCCCTTTTATTTCTTTCTAATACGCAGAAAAAAGCTGAAGTAGGTTTGTCGAAAGTCTGTTTCTGTGTATTTTTTATTTTATGGGCCGAAATGATTCTCCGATGGCCACTAATGGGCCGGCCCGTTAATCTCGGCCCATTTAAATGGCTGGAAGAAGACTATGAGGAAATATATATCATCGTCGTCGTCTTCATTGGTCTACTTAGTAGGAGACAATAAACAATTTTTTATTACAGCTCAAAGAACTCGGCGGAAAAACTCGATATGCTTCTAAGCCTTAGGCCTCGCCTGTTAAATGTAACGCCTATAATCGCCGGCTCAATTTCCACACACCCACGAACTAGTGCTCGGACGAGAACCTTCGCCGTGTCGTATGCCAAGTCTGCGAACCTGTCGGAAACCGCTCGGTTCGCGCGGACGGTTCTGTTCGTTCCGCCCGGGGTGGAGCCCGATGCCGTCACCGAGGAGATGGTTCTCCCCGGCTCGAACATCGTGATAGGGTCGTACGCCGGCGACGCGAAGATTAAGCAAGTGGATTTCGTTAAGAGCAGTAACCGGCCCAAGGACTGCCCTAGAGATGGCCTGCCCGAGTTTGCAATGCTGGGACGGTCCAATGTGGGGAAGTCTTCGCTGATCAATTTCCTTGTGAGGATGTCGCTCTCACACGAATTCTAGTTCGGTATCTTTGGGTAATTTCAGTCTGATTCTTTAACAATTGGTGCGGTGAGCGTGGATCGACACACACGATGAATTCGAAGTTCGACATAGACAAATTTACCGGCGCAAATGACTTCGGGCTGTGGCGGGTGAAGATGGAGGCGCTATTGATTCATCAGGGATTAGAAGATGCGATCAAGGACGAGGTAGTGACAGTAACGAAGGATGGAAAGGAGGTGCCCAGTGGGAACGGCGGCGGAGCCGGCGGACTCGAAGACGTCGCAAAGGCTCGGAGTATCATAATTCTGAGCCTCAGTGACAATGTTCTGAGGAAGGTGTCGAAAGAGAGGACAGCTAAGGATCTTTGGAAGAAGTTGGAGAGCCTTTATATGACCAAGACTCTGGTAAATCGACTCTATCTAAAGCAAGCTCTGTATTCATATCGGATGGTGGAAGACAAGCCGATTGATGAGCAGATGGATGTATTTAGCAAGCTGCTGCTCGATCTTGAAAATATTGGGGTAAAGCACGAGGATGAGGACCAGGCTTTGCTGCTTCTCTGCTCGTTGCCTAAGAGTTATTCAACCTTTAAAGAATCGATGCTATACAGGAGGGTGATGTGAGATGACAGCCCACTGAACATGGAGTGGATTGAAAGATGACTTTAACATGGATGATGTAAATTAAGGACTGGTGTGGAATGTGGATTGATGACGGGTTGTGAAAATTCTGAAGGAGGTGCGGTTTGTGCCTGGCTTGAAGAGGAATTTAATCTCAGTAGGAATGCTTGATGAAGGTGGATGCGAGATCAAGGTGGAGTCAGGGCAGCTTCAAGTAAATAAGGGACAGAAAACCATCATGAGAGGGCTGAAAAGAAATGGGATTTATGTGCGCAGGGTACCACTTTCGCAGGGATGGTTGCTGCTGTTAGTGGTGATGAAAGGGTCTGGTTATGGCATCAAAGGCTAGCCCATGTAAGTGAGAAAGGTCTTGTGGAAGTGTCCAAGCAAGGATTGTTTGGCAAGGACAGATAAGAGGGCTTGAATTCTGTGAAAACTGCATTTTGGGTAAGAGTCATCGGCAGAAATTTGGCTCAGGTGGGCAGATTGCAGGCGGGATTCTCGACTTGTACACGCTGATTTGTGGGGGCCTGCGAGGGTAGATGTTGCGAAAATTCGTAACACGCAAGTGTACGTATCGTTCTAACAAGTAATAGTGTACGTAAGTACGGATATCGAACCAAAGGACTGTGTTACCAGTACCGAAATTATATTAATTCTAGTTTATTTGAACAATCACTAGCTGGTAGTGGATGAAACGATTAACAAAAGATGCGTAGATAAATAATAAAATGCGATTAAAAGGTAAATAACCAAATCAATAACGAAGCACGACGAAACGAATTAATCAAAGATAAATCTGGGGACTCCGACTTCACCGATGACAATCATGCTATTGATTTCACTTCTTCAAAGAATACTTAATCTTATGTTGACGATGGATTTTTCCGTTTTAATTATCAATCTATCTCTAGCATCGATAACCTATTCTAACATGCGAATCCTACATCTCTGTCAAGATTTCTACACGTCGAACGCATTAAACTTAGAAAATCATAAATCATCGCACTAGTCACGTAACTATCTCTAGCTTACGAATGTTCTAATGGTATCATAATCAACGGACACGCTCAGATAATCACCTCTCAGTCTCATATCTAAACACCTATTTTTACGAAAGTTGATCAGAAATTCGCAAGCATTAACAACAGATTATGATACTCAACATAGCATTAAGGTCTTAATAGCATACGAGCTTACAATCAATAGCAATCATGTCCGGCTACATCGTAACCCCAGATAACGAAATTAGAACATATTATAATTCGACAAAAGCTTCAAAATAAATTCGTCCATAATAAAAGATAAATAAAAGACGAGAAAACGTATCAAATCTGTAGGGCGGTATTTGTGCGTCCTCGTCTCTCCGTGAAAGTTGCCCGCCTTTTGTCAATCTCGCTATCCTCTTGCGCGTCTGTGTAGTTCTGTTCAGCAATGATATGGTAAACTGCCGTGAATTCTTTGGTGTGGGTGAGAGGTGAGTGAGATGCGATGATGTTTGGTGTGTGATGATTGGATCATATAAGTTGAAGGTTAAGTGGTTGCTTTATGTGAGAGAGTTCAGAGGTTCAATGCATGGGAGCTTCATAATCTCTTTTCTCATTTTCTCTCTCCATGCTCACCAAACCCTACACGTGACGAAGCATTCTATTTATTAATAGATAAAACAAACCAAGTGGGTCAATGGTAGTGTGGAGGTGACATCTTTTCTTCTCTTGTTTCCTTCTTTTGTGTTTAATAACCCATCGTGTCCCGACAAAGAAATAAATAAGGAGTATTTTCCGGTCCTTGTTTCATGCGTGTGTGTTTTCATTCGCTTTCTTTCTCCTTTCACTCGTTCCGTACGTAAAGCATCCTTGATATAGATAAACAAAAAGCAAAGTGGGTCAAGGATTAGCGGCTTGATGTGTATTTCTTTTTCTTTCAGCGAACAACGCAGCCAAGATGTTTTCTCCATCATCAAAAGCCGTATTTTTTTATCTTTTTGCTTTGAAAATAATGCACCCAATCACTTGAGCCGATCTTAACTTAAAAAGGTAAAATAAACTTATACCCACTTGCATATTGTCCATTTTTGCTCCAATATCTACTAAACAAGAAATGTAAAGGATATTCGAAGATATTCAGATCAATAACAACGCAAAAACACGCTTTTACGGGGTATAAATACTATGTAAAATCATAACTTATCAACCACCCCCAAACTAGCTTTGATTGCCCTCGATCATAAAAGCGGAATAAGACCAAATGAAGTTAGGATTTTACGTCACTAAATGAATGCTCATGTTTTTTTTTTCTTCAGAAAAGCAAGTCGAGATAGTCGTTAACGAATAAGCGATCAGTCAAGCACGAGATATAAATGATAGTTCCCAATCATATTTGGCACATAAACATTTCTAGGATCCTACCACGTATCACGTAACAACTCGCACATGGATCACTCAAATCGCTCGAAGTGTAACTGGATCTGTATAATAGCGCTCAAATCACGACATCGAATGAAATTACTCTAAGCTTGCAAATATATCACATCATATTCACATAGCAGATATCGTGAACGAATCAAAAGGTCTTTAACAAGGTTGTAATGGGGCTCAGGGTAATAAGGTGTGACATATGGGATAAGTGGGCTAAAATAGTCAAACATGTTAGTCACTAAATCGCTTCCCTGTAGTCAGCAAAATACGACTTCGAATAATGGAAACTAAATACGCACTAAAAACTCGAGAAAATAATTCTGAAAATCTACTGTAACACTCTTTTTTTTTTTTTTATATATTTTTTTTTTCTGATATATATTTTTTTCTCTTTTTTTTTCGATATTTTTCTCTTTTTTTTTTCGATCTCTCTCTTTTTTTTTTCAAATAAGTAAAATAATGCAACCACATAATACATGCCGTAATCTTCTCTCCTCTAAATTAATAGACTCAATACTCCGAAGCGACTAGTAAGCTAACATGCTAACAGTGGTACAAAGAGAAGGATAAAATAACGGGATAGCTTGGCGAAATATCGTGGCTCCAAATCAAAGAATAAGGCTAATAAGGCTCAAATGGGCTCTAGTTGATTGATATATCGGGTACGCAGATATTTAGGCAGTGACTTATCCTAAGTGCCTTTATCATTTTTCGTACACAAAACTCCACAAAGTGATATTGACATGCATAACAAAGCAAGTTCGAAAATATTCAGACCATGCGTGTCACTCATGAAAAACACAGAGCAAGTAATAAGTTGCTCTTCTTTTTTTTTTGGGCTCAAAACTCGCAATATTTTTTTGGGTGTGTCTCATGATACGTACTATTCTCCTGGAGTAGTTAATGAAACCAGATAATCAAGCTAATATCAAAATACGTAACATGCAAGAGTTTCACACTCAATTCGCTAAATCTTATCACGACACAAAAAAAAAATTATCACGGGCATGAGCTTTCAGTAGTGAAGTCCTAATCATAACTTTCATCAGTTTATACCACTCAGAAATCAGAACACATCGATATCTAATATTATGAAATCTAGCATGTGTCACCCCACCCCCAAACTAATTATCACATTGTCCCCAATGTGTTAAAATAAAGCAAAGATAGAGTTTAAGTGACACTGCCCTGAATATTGCGTCGATCGATGTAGAGTGTGACATGAAGAAGGACTTGATCGCTCCACAGCAAACGAGCCACCTTGGTGAACAGACAACCCCCAAACTAGTTGCGAGCCTGCAAGAGAACAAGACCAACGACAACAGTAATACGAATTTAGGATGACATAAACATAATAAGACAAAAACTTAAAATATGAGATAACAATGCATAGATAGTGCTTGAGTTGCCTCCCAAGAAGCGCTTGTTTAACGTCATTAGCTCGACGGCTTGACTCTCTAAGGTGTGTTGAGCATTACAGTGGTCTTCTCTTGATCGAACCCACTATTGATGTACGGCTTCAACCGCTGCCCGTTGACCTTGAACGTTCCTTTTTCTGGGTCATTGATCTCTACCGCACCATAAGGAAATATTTTAGTCACCGTAAATGGACCTGACCACCTTGACTTTAGCTTGCCTGGAAACAGGCGAAGCCTAGAATTAAAAAGAAGCACTTGTTCTCCAACAACAAATTCTTTTCTCCGAATATATCTGTCGTGCCAAGCCTTGGTTCGTTCTTTGTAGATTTTTGCATTTCGTAAGCCTCATTGCGAAATTCATCCATATGGTTTAGTTGTAAAAGACGTTTCTTGCCTGCAGCTTGCATATCCATGTTTAATTGCTTCATTGCCCAGTACGCTTTATGTTCTAGTTCCACCGGAAGATGACATGCTTTACCATAAACCAATCTGTATGGTGACATTCCAATAGGCGTCTTAAACGCTGTTCGATATGCCCACGGTGCATCATCGATCTTCTTGGCCCAATCTTTTCGAGAGATACTCACTGTTTTTTCTAAGATTTGCTTAATCTCTCGATTGGATACTTCTGCTTGTCCATTGGTCTGAGGGTGGTAAGCTGTGCCGTGCGATGTTTAACACCATAATGCGACAGAAGAGCATCGAATTGCTTGTTACAAAAGTGAGTTCCCCATCGCTCAAAATCGCTCGCGGAGTTCCAAACCTAGTGAAAATATTCTTCTTGATAAAGTTGAGGACTGTCTTACCATCATTCTTTTGCGCAGCCACTGCTTCTACCCATTTAGACACATAATCCACCGCTAGTAGGATATATTCATTACCGTATGACGATGGAAATGGTCCCATGAAGTCAATGCCCCATACATCAAATAACTCAACTTCCAACATACTGTTGAGTGGCATCTCGTCTCGTCTTGAAATATTACCTGTCCTTTGACAACGGTCACAAGCCGATACGAAAGCATGAGCGTCTTTGAATAAAGTCGGCCAATAAAAACCCGACTGAAAAACTTTAGCAGCTGTACGATTTCCTCCAAAATGGCCTCCGTACTCGAGAGCATGGCAATGTCGTAATAATTGTCGTACGCCTCATCTCTCGAAACGCATCTTCGTATAACTTGATCGGCACAATGCTTATACAGATACGGATCTTCCAAATAATAATGTTTATATCCGCAAAGAATTTCTTCTTTCCTTGATAATTAAGCTCCGTTGGTATTATTTTCGCTGCAAGATAGTTGACGAAATCAGCATACCACGGAGCTTGCGATATAGCTAAGAGTCGTTCGTCTGGAAAGTTATCATCGGTAGTTTGTTTCTTCAATTCAATTTCTCCTGGCAACTCCAAACGAGAGAGATGATCTGCTACTAAATTCTCTGTTCCCTTTTTATCTTTAATCTCCACGTCGAACTCTTGAAGCAATAGCACCCATCGAATCAGTCGTGGTTTTGCATCCTTCTTTTCCATGAGATACTTGATGGCCGAGTGGTCAGTGTGCACAATTACCTTGTTTCCGATTAAGTATGATCTGAACTTTTCGAAGGCGAAGATGATAGCAAGTAATTCCTTCTCGGTTGTGGCATAATTGAGCTGAGCATCGTTGAGAGTTCGACTCGCATAGTAAATGGTATGAAATATCTTACCTTTACGTTGTCCAAGAACCGCTCCCACTGCATAATCACTTGCATCACACATCAATTCGAACGGTAAGTCCCAATCCGGAGCAATCACGATCGGTGCCGACACTAGTTTTCTCTTTATAGTAGAGAATGCCTCTTCACATGATGTATCAAAGATAAAAGGCGCTCCTTGAATTAAGAGGCTCGATAACGGCTTTGATATCTTTGAGAAATCCTTAATGAATCGTCGATAAAACCCGGCATGCCCCAAGAAACTCCTAATTCCCTTGACAGATGAAGGTGGTGGAAGCTTTTCTATTGTCTCAATCTTTGCCCGATCAACTTCAATTCCTTTGCGAGAAACTTTGTGACCTAACACAATACCTTCTCGAACCATGAAATGGCATTTCTTCCAGTTTAAAACAAGGTTAGTTTCTTCACAACATTTCAATACTAAAACAAGGTTATCTAGGCAATTATCGAAAGAACTTCCGATAACAGAAAAATCATCCATGAATACCTCAATTGTTTTCTCAACCATATCAGAAAAAATTGCCATCATACATCTCTGGAATGTACCTGGTGCATTGCATAGTCCAAATGGCATTCTACGAAAAGCAAACGTACCGTACGGGCATGTGAAGGTGGTCTTTTCTTGATCCTCCGGTGCTATAGCAATTTGATTGTATCCTGAGTATCCGTCTAGAAAGCAATAATAGTCGTGCCCGCCAGTCGATCTAGCATTTGATCAATAAAAGGCAAAGGAAAATGGTCCTTACATGTGGCTTTATTAAGCTTCCTATAGTCAATGCAAACACGCCATCCCGTAACGGGTCTTGTAGGAATTAGTTCGTTGTTATCATTCTTCACCACTGTGACTCCTCCTTTCTTTGGAACCACATGTATCGGACTTACCCAAGAACTATCTGAAATTGGGTAGATCACTCCAGCGTCTAGCCATTTTAGGACTTCTTTTCGCACCACGTCCTTCATTGTTGGATTTAATCTCCGTTGCGGCTCTACAGAAGGTTTGGTGTCACTTTCCAAGCGGATATGATGTGTGCACATTGATGGGCGGATACCCTTGATATCAGCTAATGTCCACCCGATCGCTGCTTTAAACTCTCGGAGTACTCGAAGCAGCTTCTCCTCTTCATCATCGTTGAGAGATGATGAGATAATAACTGGTAAAGTAGAATTTTCACCAAGAAATGCATAACGAAGATGAGATGGTAACGATTTAAGTTCGAGTAGTGGTGGCTTCTCAATAGATGATAAGGATCGGGGAGGGCTTTCGCCGAGAGCTTCAAAGTATTTTCTTCTATTTGGTTCGAATGAGTCCAACCACTTCTCACACTCATTAATATCTTGTTCATCGATCTCATGTATATCGTCTCGCACCAAACTGGATTCCAATGGATCTTCCCTAGTAATATGCTTAGGCAGTAGATCTACATCTTCTACACGGAAACAGTTATCGCTTTCATTGGGATACTTAATGGTATTAAACACATTAAATATAACTTCCTCTCCATGCACTCTGAGACGAAGTTCACCTGCATGAACATCAATTAATGCTCTCCCAGTTGCTAGAAAGGTCTACCCAAGATATTGGTATGTCCTTGTCTTCTTCCATGTCAAGCACTATAAAAATCTGCAGGGAATATGAACTTATAGACCTTGACTAAACGTCTTCTATTATGCCTCGTGGATGTTATAATGATCGATCTGCCAGTTGTAGTGTCACAGTCGTCGGACTCACTTCACCTAATCCAAGTTTTCTAAAATGGATAGCGGCATTAGGTTAATACTAGCGCCTAAAATCACACAAAGCTCTTTCAAATACAGAGTTCCCTATTGTGCAAGGGATTGTAAAGCTCCCTGGGTCCTTGAGTTTTGGTGGTAACTTCTTTTGTATAATGGCACTACATTCTTCAGTAAGCGCTACAGTTTCATATTCTCCTAACTTTCTCTTCTTCGACAAGATATCCTTCATGAACTTTGCATAGCTGGGCATCTGTTCAAGCGCATCGGCAAAAGGAATGTTGATGTGCAATTTTTTAAATATTTCAAGAAATTAGAAAATTGTTGATCAAGCTTATTATTCTTGAGACGTTGTGGGAATGGAATTCGAGGCTTAGGTTCTTCAGAAGGTAGACACTTAAGCTCTACAGTTTCAACATTCTTTTCTTCAGATGTATCATTTCTACTTCGGACGAGTTCACTTTCTTATTCTTGACTGGTGACTCCAATTCTTTGCCATTCCTTAGTGTTATCGCCTTGCAATGTTCTTTTCCTTCTCGCTTTGGATTAGCCTCTGAGTTACTAGGAAAAGATCCTAATGGCCTCTCACCTATCATCTCCGCCATTTGACTCACCTGAACTTCTAAATTGCGGATTTGCGCTGATTGGTTCTGCATGTTGGTTCTCATTTCGTTGATGAGTTGTGTTTGTGAAGTATCCATTTTCGCCCAAAGCCTCTCCCAGCTTGCTTTCTTGTCATTTGGCTGATGGTTATGTTCGGGTTGTAGAGAATTCTGATTATTTTTCCACGAAAAGTTTGGATGATTACGCCACCCTGGATTGTAGTTATTTGAATAAGGATTGTTTGGTTGACGATTGTAGTTTCCAACATATTGTGCTTGCTCCAATGATAGTTGTTCTGTTGCTTGACATTCAGAACTCTGATGCGGTCCGCCACAAAGATTGCACTCAACAATAGGCAAGTGAACGGAATTGACTCTGATTTGTTTGAAGTTGCTTCGTCAGATTCGCCACTTGAGCGACCAATTGAGCAATCGGATCATTTTTAACAATTTTTTTGTTCCTTGCTCGCTCCACCGGCCATTGATAATTGTTATTGGCGACACTATCTATCAACTCGTACGCTTGATCAGCGGTCTTCTTCATGATTGTCCCGCCAGCAGAAGCGTCGATGACGGCTCTTTCAGCACTACCTATAGCGTTGTAGAAGCTCAAGACTTGTTGCGATTTAGGTATACCATGGTGTGGACACTTTCTCATGAGCTCCTTAAATCTATCCCAAGATTCATAAAGCGACTCACCATCGATTAGAGTAAAGTGAGTGATCTCTTTGAGTATGTTGTTTTTGCAGGTGGTGGAAAGAATCGGGCGAGGAATTTGCTAGCGAGCATGTCCCATGTTGTAATTGAATTGGTGTGAAAGAGAATTCAGCCATGCCTTCCCTTTATCACGTAGAGTGAATGGGAACAGTCGCAGCCGTAATGCGTCGTCTGAAACTCCATTATATTTGATAGTATCACAGATTTCCAAGAAGTTGTCGATATGAGCATTTGGATCTTCGCTTGGTAATCCATAAAATGGAATTTGTTGAATCATTTGAAAGGTTATCGGCTTAAGCTCAAAGTTATTCGGAGGAAGCGCTGGTCGCCTAATAGCAGATTGAGTGCCAACAAAGGGAGTTGCGTATTCGCAGAGCGGCACATCATGATTATCATTATCTCCGTTATTGATTTCGTTATCAGCCATGGCTGTTCGTGTTTGGTTAATTGCTAGCTTCTTCTTTTTTCGATTTTCCCGACAAGCTCGTTCAATCTCCGAATTTAAAGGAATTAAGTTAGTGCTCCCAAACTTCCGCATAAACCGTTAAACACCTTAATGCTCTAATAAAAATAAATTTAATAAAAATAAAAATAATAATAGAAGTAATAATAAAATACTAAAAATAATAATAATAATATTATTATTAATAGTAATAAATATTAGTAATATAATAAGTTCAAAGTAAGACTAGAATTATTTGGTATCGATATTAGTAAAAAACACAGTCCCCGGCAACGGCGCCAAAAACTTGTTGCGAAAATTCGTAACACGCAAGTGTACGTATCGTTCTAACAAGTAATAGTGTACGTAAGTACGCATATCGAACCAAAGGACTGTGTTACCAAGTGCCGAAATTATATTAATTCTAGTTTTATTTGAACAATCACTAGTTGGTAGTTGATGAAACGATTAACGAAAGATGCGTAGATAAATAATAAAATGCGATTAAAAAGGTAAATAACCAAATCAATAACGAAGCACGACGAAACGAATTTAATCAAAGATAAATCTGGGAACTCCGACTTCACCGATGACAATCATGCTATTGATTTCACTTCTTCAAAGAATACTTAATCTTATGTTGACGATGGATTTTTCCGTTTTAATTATCAATCTATCTCTAGCATCGATAACCTATTCTAACATGCGAATCCTACATCTCTGTCAAGATTTCTACACGTCGAACGCATTAAACTTAGAAAATCATAAATCATCGCACTAGTCACGTAACTATCTCTAGCTTACGAATGTTCTAATGGTATCATAATCAACGGACACGCTCAGATAATCACCTCTCAGTCTCATATCTAAACACCTATTTTTACGAAAGTTGATCAGAAATTCGCAAGCATTAACAACAGATTATGATACTCAACATAGCATTAAGGTCTTAATAGCATACGAGCTTACAATCAATAGCAATCATGTCCGGCTACATCGTAACCCCAGATAACGAAATTAGAACATATTATAATTCGACAAAAGCTTCAAAATAAATTCGTCCATAATAAAAGATAAATAAAAGACGAGAAAACGTATCAATCTGTAGGGCGGTATTTGTGCGTCCTCGTCTCTCCGTGAAAGTTGCCCGCCTTTTGTCAATCTCGCTATCCTCTTGCGCGTCTGTGTAGTTTCTGTTCAGCAATGATATGGTAAACTGCCGTGAATTCTTTGGTGTGGGTGAGAGGTGAGTGAGATGCGATGATGTTTGGTGTGTGATGATTGGATCATATAAGTTGAAGGTTAAGTGGTTGCTTTATGTGAGAGAGTTCAGAGGTTCAATGCAGCTTCATAATCTCTTTTCTCATTTTCTCTCTCCCATGCTCACCAACCCCTACACGTGAAGAAGCATTCTATTTATTAATAGATAAAACAAACCAAGTGGGTCAATGGTAGTGTGGAGGTGACATCTTTTCTTCCTCTTGTTTCCTTCTTTTGTGTTTAATAACCCATCGTGTCCCGACAAAGAAATAAATAAGGAGTATTTTCCGGTCCTTGTTTCATGCGTGTGTGTTTTCATTCGCTTTCTTTCTCCTTTCACTCGTTCCGTACGTAAAGCATCCTTGATATAGATAACAAAAGCAAAGTGGGTCAAGGATTAGCGGCTTGATGTGTATTTCTTTTTCTTTCAGCGAACAACGCAGCCAAGATGTTTTCTCCATCATCAAAAGCCGTATTTTTTTATCTTTTTGCTTTGAAAATAATGCACCCAATCACTTGAGCCGATCTTAACTTAAAAAGGTAAAATAAACTTATACCCCACTTGCATATTGTCCATTTTTGCTCCAATATCTACTAAACAAGAAATGTAAAGGATATTCGAAGATATTCAGATCAATAACAATGCAAAACACGCTTTTACGGGGTATAAATACTATGTAAAATCATACTTATCAGTAGAATCATTATCAGGTGGCAAATATTTTATGTCTGTAATTGATGACCATTCGAGGAAGGTTTGGGTCATGATCTTGAGGTCGAAAGACGAGGCTTTGAGAAGTTTTAAAAACTGGAAACTTCAGCTGGAGACATTGACTGACAGGAAGGTTAAATGCTTTCGGACTGACAATGGTTTGGAGTTTTGCTCGAAGGAATTTGATGCTTTCTGCAAGAGTGAGGGTGTGACAAGGCAGAGGACGGTTCCTTACACCCCACAGCAAAATGGATTAGCCGAGAGATACAACAGAACCTTGTTGGAGAGAACTCGGTGCATGATGATAGCTGCTGGTGTAGCCAAGAGGTTCTGGGCCGAAGCAGTGACCACGGCTGCTTACTTGATCAATAGGAGCCCTTCTACTGCAATTGGGTTCAAGACCCCTGAAGAGAAATGGTCAGGGCATCGACCAAACTTGCAGCATCTCAGGATTTTTGGATGCACAACTTTTGCACATTTGAAGACAGATAAGCTGGCAGCTAGAGCAGTTAAGTGCATATTCCTGGGCTATCCCGAGGGAGTAAAGGGCTACAAGCTATGGTGTATCGAAGCTGGTATGGGAAGGAGTATTATAAGCAGGGATGTGGTGTTTAATGAAAAGGAAATGCCTTGCAAAACACAGAAGCAAAACAGCCCAGGAGCAGGGAATTCTGAAAAAGCTGTTTCTGTGGAGATTGGTGATGAGTTTCTAGCTTCGATGGGTGATGAAAATCTTGAAGCGGTGGCAGAAAATGATAACTGGCTAGGTGAGATTGAAGAAGATCGAGAGCTAGAACGAAACAACCAAGACTACAATCTGGTTAGGGACAGGACAAGAAGGGATGTGAAAGCTCCAACTCGATATGGATTCGCTGACAGTGTAGCTTATGCTTTTACAGCTGTAGGTGGAGTCTGCCTTGATAAAACGCATTCAGAAAATGAAGCTGAGTTAAGGAGTATTGACAGCAAACGATTTACAACTGAGGAAAAGGAGTTAAGCAAGGAGCTGCAGCAAATGAAGTTAACAGCTGGGATGGTTTCAAGCACAAATTCTGATGTGTGCTTGAGATCATTCGGTTGTGTGTCTCTTCACTAAGAAGAGGAAAGTGGGCCAAGAATGAGGTACAAGATTTGACTTTGAGGTGGAGAAATGTGAGGAGCAAAAATCAAATCTGTTGCTCAGCTGCAAAATGAAGGAATCAAGCAAGCTGCTGGTAATAAAACAGGAAATTCAGCTTGGAATGTTTGTGATGAAATCGTCGGTGTACTGCTGTAGAAATCGCTGAGTTAAAACAACTAATGAAGATGCTGCTGCCAGCAACGATTCCTATCAAGGTCTGAGGAACGCGTCGATTAGTTGGATAACACGATTTTATCTCAGCTTTAAAAGGTAGTAGAGCCGGCGGGAAATACTTCGGTTCATCTTCTTCATTATTAAGCTGTAACAGAAAACAGTCGATGTGAGGTAGCTCTGTAATCTCTCTGAAAATAATCGAAGCTCGTTCTTGGTCCGTGGACGTAGATCGTAAGATCGAACCACGTAAATCCTTCTTGTTTTCATTTTCAAACTTCGCTACTGTTTCTCGTTCACAACTCGCATATACAAAATCTGAGAACTCGATTCATCACACGAATTCTAGTTCGTATCTTTGGGTAATTTCAGTCTGATTCTTTAACAAAACCACATGCGATGTAGAAATTTTATTAGTGGGTAAAACCAGGGGTTACAATCTCTTACAAAGGAAAAAACACTAACTATCTCCCTATATAATAGGAACAAATACCGAACAAATCCTCTATTTTTTACCACATCTATTTCTGTCTCTCTTTTTTGGGTAAATTCATTATCAGGTCCTTTCAAGGTTTGAACTTCCTTATCAGTACCCCTAGCAAAAAATCTTCCTTTTCAGTACCCATCTTCGAAAAGTTGTGTAATTAATATCCCAGTGAACGGACGAAAATACCCTTTTCCTGAATTTAAATTGGACATCATACCACAACTTTGATTATTATACCAACTGTTATTTTAATTATACCAACTAGTATCATTATAATACCAACTTGTATAGTGCACAATTCTGTTGGCATAATTACGACAACATGTGATATAATTTCTATAATTTCTGGTATAATTTCAAAAGCAGTTGGTATAAATGTCTAATTTTGCTGTATAAAATTATAATAACGTTATTTACTGGTACAATTACAAAAATAGATGGTATAATTTCTACATTTTTGGTATAATTCCACAATCAATTGGTATAAATGTCCAATTTCGCTGTATAAAATTATAGCAACGTTATTTACTGGTACGATAACGAAAACAGATGGTATAATTTCCTTAATTTCTGGTATAATTTCAAAATCAGTTGGTAAAATGCCTAATTTCTTTGTATAAAATTATAATACCTTTATTTATTGGTATAATTACGAAAACAGATAGTACAATTTCTGTAATTTCTGGTATAATAGCATAATCAGTTGGTATATTGTCCAATTTCATGGTATAAAATTCGTATCTCATTATTTACTGGTATAATAACGAAAACAGATCGTATAATTTCAACATTTTCTGGTATAATGTCCAGTTTTGTTGGTATAATAATGAATTTTTTTGGTATAATGCATGTAAAATAATTATTCAACTTTTTTGAACATGTGAGACATGAGTATTTTCCACTTTTTAACGCTGAAAAGGCTTTTTAGGTACTGAACATGAAGAAAGTTTCAAATGGGTACTTACACCGAAAATAATTTGAGGGGTATTTAAAAGCAAGTTAGAAAAATTGAAACGAACGATAAGGAATACCTCTTTTTTTTTCTTCTCCCTTAAGCTTTGCCGTGTGGGGTGTATTTCATAGCCCGTCTCTTTTTTATTTCTTCGCTCTTAAGCTTTGCCGTGGGTCAGGGGTGTCTTTCATAGCGTGCCTTTATATAGGTAAAGCTCTACTCTAATAACTATTAAAATATTATTATAATTATAATTAAATATTACTATTATTAAATAATTCTTCTTGAACCGCTATATAAACAAGCCTACCAAGATCAATTGCAAATAGAGTCTGAAAAAAATGGGATCTTCTCTAAGCAATGAATCTGAAAACAGCTCGCAGATGACTGAGCGTGAGAAGAGAGACGAGGCAGTGAAAGGTGTAGCAGTAGGCGCAGGGCTTCTCTTTGCTGCGTGGGGCATCTCTAAACTAGTCGGCGGCGACGGCCAAAAGGAGGGGAAGATGATGAAAGCTCCTGGCAGGGATTATAATATCTATAGAGCTGATTTTGAGCGTGACCCTTGTGCTTATTTCCGTAGCCTTCGTAAAGATTAAGAATAATGATGCACTAGTTACGATTACGAACAATTCCTAGTTATGTATTATGTCTGATCTTCATTCCAGTTGGCCGTTTATGCTATTGTAAGATCTATGGATTACAAGTCCTTAAACAACATAACAATCCATAACATAATCAACACTTTCAACAAACGCAAGCCTTTAAAAACAGAAAGTTACTAGATAGTAGCATAATCTTGATAGATCTTACTTACCTACCAAGGTAGACCCATAAAGTTACTAGATAGTAGTAGCATAATCTTGATCAAGGTAGATCACTCTCTTAAATTACGAAAATACCCACGTGGGTTCCTTTCGAAGTCTGATCTGCGAATAGTGGTGTTCTTTCTTCCCGGCGCTTCATCGTCTTTCCTCCGCCGCCGCAGCAACAACCGCAGCAGCAACTTATCACCGCCGCAACGATGAAGAAGATGATCAGATAGAGCACTGACTCGTTAAGCTTCTGATTGTTCTTGGCGCTGCTCTTCTGTTCTGGCGTCAAGACCTTGTCCAGCAAGGACAAGCCTTGGTCGATTACGGCATCTTTTAGCTTCTCAACGATGGAGTTCATTATTTCATCCCTCTTACTTAATTCCTCTTTAGATGCGTCCCTTTTATTTCTTTCTAATACGCAGAAAAAAGCTGAAGTAGGTTTGTCGAAAGTCTGTTTCTGTGTATTTTTTATTTTATGGGCCGAAATGATTCTCCGATGGCCACTAATGGGCCGCCCGTTAATCTCGGCCCATTTAAATGGCTGGAAGAAGACTATGAGGAAATATATATCATCGTCGTCGTCTTCATTGGTCTACTTAGTAGGAGACAATAAACAATTTTTTATTACAGCTCAAAGAACTCGGCGGAAAAACTCGATATGCTTCTAAGCCTTAGGCCTCGCCTGTTAAATGTAACGCCTATAATCGCCGGCTCAATTTCCACACACCCACGAACTAGTGCTCGGACGAGAACCTTCGCCGTGTCGTATGCCAAGTCTGCGAACCTGTCGGAAACCGCTCGGTTCGCGCGGACGGTTCTGTTCGTTCCGCCCGGGGTGGAGCCCGATGCCGTCACCGAGGAGATGGTTCTCCCCGGCTCGAACATCGTGATAGGGTCATACGCCGGCGACGCGAAGATTAAGCAAGTGGATTTCGTTAAGAGCAGTAACCGGCCCAAGGACTGCCCTAGAGATGGCCTGCCCGAGTTTGCAATGCTGGGACGGTCCAATGTGGGGAAGTCTTCGCTGATCAATTTCCTTGTGAGGAAGAAGGATGTCGCTCTCACCTCGAAAAAGCCAGGTTTTAGTTGAACTTAATTTCGTCGTCATTCAATTGCTGCGGGCGGCGCGTGTGATTGGTGGGTTTTTTTTTGTTGTTGTTGCAGGGAAGACGCAGCTGATTAATCACTTCTTGATTAACAAGAGTTGGTACATCGTTGATCTCCCTGGTTATGGGTATGGTTTACGAATATGCATCGCAGGTGTTTGTATAAATGCCCCACTAATCCTTCATACGAGGAGACGCCAATTCTCATGTAATTATCTGACATGCTTGCTCCACCTTCAACAGGTTTGCTAACGCCCCAGAATCTGCAAGAATGGATTGGTCTGCGTTCACGAAAGGTTATTTCTTGAACAGGGAAACTCTCGTATCCGTTCTGCTCTTGATCGATGCAAGCGTACCGCCTCAGAAGATCGATCTCGACTGCGCAAATTGGCTGGGAAGAAACAATGTAAGCTTGACTTTCTCTTCACATTCATCATCAAGAACTCGAGTTTGATTCTGTGCCCAGTAGTAAACCTGCCATCCCCTGTTATTTGTATGCAGATTCCGTTGACATTCGTTTTCACGAAATGCGACAAATCGAAAGGAGGCAGTAAGGGCAAAAGACCAGACGAAAACATCCGTGATTTTCAACAAGTTATGAGGGATAACTACAAGCAACACCCTCCATGGATTATGACTAGCAGTGTCACAGGGTTGGGCAGAGATGAACTTCTCTTGCATATGTCACAGCTTAGAAACTACTGGGACAATGATGAGTAGTAGCTCGTGAGAGTGGTTTATTGAGACGAATTCATAGTATTCTTTCTCTTGTAAACTATGTGGTTGAAGTTTCTTCCGAGAAAGACAAATACTTATTACATCATCATGCTGGCTGTGTGGGCAAGGAAAGAAGAGTGAGTCTGAATTTCTGACCGAGACATGTTCAGATAAAGATTCACCGACCACTTGTGACGTGAGCATTATGCGGCGGCCAAAGGGCGGCTTCTGACTATAATATAATACTGTATTCATATTGCTGGATTCCTTTTCTTCAATGAGTCAAGATGATGAGCTTCACTAGCCTCGAAGCTGTTGTCAGAAGAGCCTTAAAGTTTCAAGAAATGAGCCGTGATTTGACCATAAACAACAAGTTCCATCTTTATCTTTCTATCACGAATCAAATTATCATTCATATCCATTTCCCAACTACTGTCCACGCAGCCATGCCAAACACCGATGGTTGGGCTGTTGATCACTTGTAATAAAACCAAGCAGCTGCGTGTAAGCTAACCATTCATTCTTATCACAAAAAGAAAAATGCATGCAGCTGGAAAAAGAGGGATGATGCCTTCTCTTAGCTCTCTATAAAGCTCTATCAAGCGGAAGGCGTCGTGCAAAATCTTTTGAATTTCTTTTCCTCATGCAATAACTAAGGTTTCAAGGAGGGTTTTTCTAAAGATTGATGGATTTAGATCTGATAAGAAAAGGATTGGAGCTGACTATAAAAAAAGAGAAAGTGGATTCTTATTCTTGGAGCATTTGGCTTCACAACCTTTGGTGCGTACAAGATATACAGCTCGCCTTCCTTCGTAAAGAAAAGGCAGAGATTGCTGAAGCTCTTCGGCGCTTTATTTGCAGTAGCCGAGGTTGTGTACGACTCGTCCGAGGCAATTGGGATTCTCTGCAAAGACATGAAAGAGTTTTTATCGTCGGATTCCGACCATATTCCACAGAGCTTGAAGCAAGTTTCCAAGATTACCATCTCCGACGAGGTCACGGACTCTATAACTCACCTGACGAAGGCAGTTACAGTTGGATTACTACAAGGTTATTTCCAGGAGACGGCGAAGAACGCCGGCGGCGGTTTTGTCAAAAAGCTTGAGTTTTTCAGACAGGGTTTTGGATAGATTGTTCTCCGACGCTGGCTCTGGCTTTGCTTCTATCGTTATTGGGAGCTTTACAAGAAACTTGGTCATGGCTTTTTACAGTAATTACGACCATTATCGAACGCCTAAATCAGACCAGAATCTTCCTACGTGGATCGAAGTGGCTTGCGAGGATAAATACAGACAAGTCATCGGAGATTTCGTAAGAGTATTCGTGAGCACGGCAGTCACTGTTTACCTCGACAAGACGATGAACATCAACACCTACGACCAAATCTTCTCTGGGCTGACTAATCCTAAGCACGAAGCTCGAGTTAGAGACTTGTTAGTGTCTGTAAGTAAACGGTGCTGTCGAAACTTACATCAAGACAACCAATCAAATCTCATCCTCAGACTCCTGTCGCCCCATCAACCACAGAATTGGCTATGAAGATGGCTTCTGCGGAGGAGACAACATGGCAGCAAAGTGGATCTCGGCCACCTTAGGATCCAAGAAACTGAAGGATAGGATCATCTTCAACCAAGAAAAAGGATGGATTGCTAAGGTATCCTCTGCTTTTGCAGTCCCAAGGAACAGAAAGTTCGTCCTCGATGTAACTGGGACGGTGACCTTCGAATCGGTTCGAAGTTTTCTTGAATTCGTGGTCCAAAAGGTATCTTACTGCATAAAGAGAAGCGTCGATATTGTCCAGCACGAGGTGATCGATCGAGGGGCCGAGGCCATAAGGTTCGCGAGTAGTAAGTCCTCTGTAGTTATCACATTCTGCATCACTCTGTGCTTACACATCTTAAACGGCCCATGGGTTTTCACTTACTATGCATGAAATATCTCGGATTTGCTTATTTTGTTAGGGGTAGTAGTCGCTTGTAATCTGTCTTGTACATAAACAAGTTTGAGAATTGAGTTCTTCTTACGCACATGTCATGTAGAATGGTTTCGAATCTCAGCTGTTACAGAACCGAAAAACAAGCGTACAAAAGGCTTACAAGATCTTCAACTCCTTTGCCACGACCATTGCATTGTACTCGGGCGACAGTTTGATAAAAGCCTTCTTAGTTCCTCCATTGGGCATTATCAAGGTATTCACTTTCTGGGCCCTAACCTTAAGCATGGCCATGAAGAAATCTTTAATATCATCCTTACTGCAAAACTCATCGACTGCAAAGACCAATGTGTTGTTCCCTATTATCGATTTTATCGCCGATTCAGTGGCTAGTGGGTATCGAATAACTGGGCGGGCGGTGATCTTTTCGCAATGAGACGCATCGCTTGAAAGCTCGGCTGGATTCTTACTACCCTTTTTACACTTTCTTGCCTTGCAAGATTTTCCTTTAGTCGAGATGCTGGGATTATGAAGCTTAATGGCCGCCCTTGAGACACAGAACAGATCCTAAATTCCACAGACAAAAGGGAAAATCATATCACGAAGGACAAGTAAATCTCATGAAACATCATACAAAGGTTTATATAAAAATGTCGTCTTGGCACACAGCACACAAAACCGCAATTTCAAACTGTAGACGATGAGTAAGAGATAAACGCACGTAAGATAGTTGATAAAATGCCTTTTCGAGTGAAATAATCCACCCTTTCGTAGGTGGATGAAGACGATAATAGCTTCGTAGAAGGCAAAGGGGCAGAGCTGGGAAACGAAACTCTGCTGTTGTAACGAACAGAAGATCAGGCCGAAGGCTATTGACGAAGAAGATATCATTTCTCGCCGACTCAGCTTTTCTTCGGGCGAAGAAGAACAATTAATTTAATAAATATATAAATAAATCCGAGAAGATCTTCGTGAGTATCGCTTCGCCACCTTCCTTCCTTCCTTGAGGGGTCAGTTGAAGTTAGCTGCTGACCTCAGATGAGAATCTCTTATGTTGATGGACTAAAAGCATAATTGTTTTCGGCCCAATTACAACTTGGCCCAATTGTGACTTCGGCCCATGTAAATGTAGTTGGGGTGATTTATCCATTGGAATACGTTGGCCCCTTACATTGTTTTTAGGACAAAAGTCTTTTTAATCTTCCTTTTAAGCCACTAAGACAACCTTAATATTTGATTTGCTCAAAATCTAAGCACTTACCTCCGCACGTCTGTGCTTAGAATCATCAAAACAAATCAGACAGAAAAGGTCAATATTTTTTAAAATCTTTAACGAATATTCCTTTGAACTGTAGAAAATCCAAAAACAGAGAGAAATCGAAAAAATACTTGTATATTGATTGAATCTGTTTCTTCACATTTTGAACGTTACATTTCGCGCTCACACACTAATCCCTAATTCCCAAATCTATTTATGTCTATTCTAATTGGGCCAATTATAAACAGTAGGCCCATTTACAGTATAAATAAAAAACTAGCGGATGTAAAAGAGGGAACACAGCAGTGTTCTATATATTCTGAACATAATCTTTCCATCTGATCATAACTTCTCAATACTCCCCCTCAAGAATGGGTGTATAGAGATCAATCACACCATACTTGCTCAGTAGGTACTCGAACTGTTCGCGTCCCAGAGGTTTAGTTAGTAGATCAGCTGGTTGGTCCATCGTGGAGATGTAGTTAGTCTTCATAACTCCTTCGTCAATTTTATCTCGAATGAAGTGGCAATCCACTTCAATGTGCTTGCTCCTCTCGTGGAATACAGGATTGGCAGCAAGTTATATGGCTGACTTGCTGTCTGTCCAGACCTGCACATGAATCAAACTATCAGTTTTCAGATCATTTAACAAGCCAAGCAGCCAGATTATCTCTGATGTGGCTGCCGCCATCGATCTATACTCGGCCTCAGTCGAACTTCTTGCCACTATAGTCTGTTTTTTTGACTTCCATGACAGAATAGAGTCTCCTAATTTTACCAAATACCCTGTCAAAGATCTCCTCGTGTTTGGGCACGCTGCCCAATCTGCATCACAAAAGACATTAACTGTTAGTTTACTGTCGGCAGATAACATTAAACCCAGACCCGGCTTTCCTTTTAGATATCTTAGGATTCGGTATGCAGCTTCAACATGCACATGTTTAGGTTTATGCATATATTGACTAAGTACTTGAACTGCATAAGTGATATCAGGTCTCGTGATGCACAGATATAACAACTTCCCAACTAATCTCTGAAAACCAGAAACATCAGCAATTACTGGGTCATCATTACTAATTTTCTGCCTTACCACCTTACTGTTTTGCTCAATTGGCGTGCTCACTGATTTACAGCCCACCATACCTGTTTCCTTCAACAGTTCAATTACATATCTTCTTTGGTTGAGATAAATACCTTCCTTGGATCTTGCTATTTCAATCCCAAGAAAATATTTCATCTCACCTAGATCCTTCATAAGAAAAACATCACTGAGATACTTTTTACAATCATTAATCATGCCAAGATCATTCCCTGCAATCAATATGTCATCTACATAGACTAATAGAACCATAAGCTTGTCCTTGTCTTGTTTGGTAAACAGTGAATAATCATGCTTAGATTGAATGAAACCATAATCACTTACAACCTCGATGAATTTGTGATTCCATTGTCTTGAGGCTTGTTTCAAGCCATATAGTGCCTTCCTTAGTTTACAAACCTGTTGTTTCTTTCCCTTTGGAATGTCAAAGCCCGGTGGGATCTCCATATAAACTGTTTCATTCAAATCTCCTTGAAGAAAGGCATTAGTAACGTCCATTTGGAATAAAGGCCAATCAAAAATTGCTACAACAGAGAGAACTGTTCTGATTGTAATGTGTTTTACAACGGGTGAAAAGTTTCATTATAATCTATTCCCTCACGTTGTGTGTATCCTTTGGCAACTAACCTTGCCTTGTATCTTTCTATATCCCCATTAGACTTATACTTAATAGTGAACACCCATTTGCAGCCTATAACTGATTTTCCCTGAGGCAAATCAGTTAGTTCCCATGTTTCATTCCTGTTCAAGGCTGTAATTTCAGACTTCATAGCATCTACCCATTTCCTATCCGCTTTGGCCTCCTCAAAAGACTTGGGAATATAATCTTTTGAGGTTGCAACTAGGAATGCTTTATATTCTGGATTAATTCTGTCATATTGTACTAGCCTAGACATGGGATAACTATCTATACTGATCATATTTGTGTCAGGTATGTAAGATGATATATAATCTGTATGCCAATATGGTGGCTTGGAAATTCTACCTGATTTTCTTACCTCTGCCGTGGAGAGTTGTTCTGAAGGCTGCTCTGAATTACCCAGGTCTGTCTCTGTGTTCTGCTGTGCCATATCTTCAGTGTTATCTGGAGCAGGCTTTTCAGGTGTCTCAGGCAGTGGCTGTTCCATTATACTGCTTCCCTGTGATTGCTGATATGGTATAACAGAGTCCTCACAGTAGCTCTGCTTACTGTGAGTGGGAAATTCTGATCTCTCAAGATCAATGGCATTCACAGCATATGGAAAGATATGTTCATGAAATAAAACATCCCTAGAGATAATAAATTCCTCACTGCCTAGATCTAGCAGTTTATACCCCTTTTGTGTAACAGAGTACCCCATTAATACACAAGGCCTAGATCTAGGTTGGAATTTATCCTTTTGTGTAAGAATTTTTGCAAAACAAAGACATCCAAATATCCTGAAATGTGAATAAGAAGGTTTCTTATCAAAGATCATTTCAAATGGTGTTTTTCCATTTAACAGAGGAGTGGGGGTCCTATTGATAATATACACGGCTGTTTTGATGCACTCCCCCCAGAATTTGATAGGCACATTGGAGTGGAATTTTAACGCTCTTGCAACATCCAAGATGTGTCTGTGTTTTCTCTCCACAACACCATTTTGTTGTGGAGTGTAAACACATGAGCTTTGGTGAATAATCCCTCTTGATGTTAAAAAATCATTGCATTCTTGTGAGAAGAATTCCCACGCATTATCACTCCTAATGACCTTCACACTAACACCAAACTGATTTCCAACATAAGCAAGAAAATCTTTTAGAATGCCTAACACCTCAGATTTAACTTTCATGAGAAATGTCCAAGTAGCTCTTGAGTAGTCATCTACTATAGTTAGAAAATACCTTTCATTATTATAAGTCCTTTCCCTATATGGACC
Organism: Craterostigma plantagineum; assembly: GCA_027422505.1. Lineage (NCBI taxonomy): Eukaryota > Viridiplantae > Streptophyta > Magnoliopsida > Lamiales > Linderniaceae > Craterostigma > Craterostigma plantagineum. The sequence continues at coordinate 5,934,913 of JAPQWV010000007.1, forward strand.
CCATATATCAATGTGCAAAAGTTCAAACATAGATTTGTCATTAAACTGTCTCACAGGAAATTTCTGCCTAGGATGCTTTGCTAAATGACACAAACTGCAGTATTCAACCGAATCATTTAATCTCAGATTTAAAACATCCAGATATTTGAACCTTCCAAATGACATGTGTCCAAGTCTACAATGCCACTTTGATACATCATCAGCCACATTTATTCTAAGGACATATTCTTTATTAGCATTACTACAGAAGCTACTAAACTTGCTATGATTTACTGGCAGATTAATGGGGCTCGGCTTGAATATGTATAAACCATTCTCTTGCCTACCAATCCCCCTTATCCTGCCAGTCAATGTTTCCTGTATCACACAATGATCATGAAAGAATCTCAAATGCACATTTTCATCCTTTGTAAGTCTAGAAACTGAAAGAAGGTTATGCCTAAAATCAGGAACATATAGCACATCACTCAGTCTAAGATTCTTATTTATGTCTACACTACCAGATATGCATACTTCACTTGATGAACCATTGGGTAGTTTCACAGAACTTATGCAATTGATAACAGTATCATTCTCAGTCAGGAGCTGTCTATTGCATGTAATGTGGTGGTTAGCACCCGTATCTACTATCCAGATTTTATCAGAATCAAGATAGTTATCAACATTGCTAAACATATACCTGAACTGTTTACACTGGTCGAGACATTAGCAGCTTTGGTGTCATCATGATTCTTCTCCAATAGCTTCAGGATTTGATGATACTGATCACTAGTAAATCCTTGGTGTGCATTTGAAGTCTCCCCCTTCAGCTTATCACCACTTGTTTCCGGGGCTATGGCATTGTTTGCTATGTATCCTCTTCCTGCCCCAGTCCTGCCTTGGCCTCTTCTCCCCCCAAAAGTCCTCCTTCCTCCTCGGACATTGTTGGTGGGATATCCATGCAATTTGAAGCAGTTTTCCCTTGTGTGTCCATTAATGTTGCAGTGATTACAGAAGAGATTAGACCTTCCAACTTGGCTGGTACTGTTTGTGTAACTGTTGGTGGAGAAATTGGACATGTGAGCCACCGATGAATCACTATTAGCTGCCTGTAGATTAATGCCCCTCTGAGCTTCCTCATTGAGCACCATGGAATAGACTTGGCTGTGAGATGGAAGTGGTGTCATCAGCAAAATCTGTGATCTGATATTTTGGTAACAATCGTTCAATCCTATAAGAAACTGCATCATTTTCTGCCAATTACAGAAGTTCTTGTACTCGTCTGATACTACTGCCGCCGGTGTAGGAATTAGGGAGTCATACTCATCCCAAAGAGGTTTGAGTCGATTATAGTAATCTGATACACTAGATGCTCCCTGAGAACTAGAATAGATCTCTCTGAATAAGCCATACATTCGAGCACCATTAATTTTATCGAACCTCTGCTTCAAGTCAGCCCAAATCTCAAACGCACTTTGATGATAAACGATTCCAGATATTAATTCCTCAGAAATAGATCGATGAATCCAAGTCTTAACCAGTGCATCACATCTTTTCCACTGAGAGAATAGAGGAGTATCAGGACACTTACATGACCCGTCGATAAAGGCAATCTTGTTCTTAGCTTCAAGAGCCACGACCATCCTCATACTCCATATCTTGTAGTTGTCAGATCCTCTGAGAATTCTAGTAGTCAAGTCTAGATTCGGCGTATCCGATGGATGGATATACATCGGATTATTGAAATCCACTGCCACGACATTCGTCTGTGCTTCAGTATTCTGCGTTTCTTGTTGCTCTGCCATTGCTATCTTTTGAACAATCTCGATTAAGCTAGCTCTGATACCATGTAGAAAATCCAAAAACAGAGAGAAATCGAAAAAATACTTGTATATTGATTGAATCTGTTTCTTCACATTTTGAACGTTACATTTCGCGCGCACACACTAATCCCAAATTCCCAAATCTATTTATGTCTATTCTAGTTGGGCCAATTATAAACAGTAGGCCCATTTACAGTATAAATAAAAAATTAGCGGATGTAAAAGAGGGAACACAGCAGTGTTCTATATATTCTGAACATAATCTTTCCATCTGATCATAACTTCTCAATATGAACTAATATACTTGCGGAAAGAAGTATACTGAATATCCAACATCTTCGAAAGAGCTTATCAGTAAAAGTGATCAAGGTTCCCCCTAAACCAAGCAAACCCTCGTATAAAAGTGATAATTATTTAATTATATTAAGTGGAAAGGGAGAATTGTCGAATAATAATCTCAACAAATAAATACCATAAACTCCAAAAGGGTAATCAGCAGACCCCGTTTCTATTGTGCCATTCAGGGGCGGATCTAGAAAATTTTTAATGGAGGGGCCGTAATCAAAATTGTTGGCTCGATAATAAGAGCTCGACGAGCCACGAGCCCAGACTGGGCTCGAAGCTTAGCTCGATTGCAAACAAGCCAGCTCGAGCGGCTCGTTTGCACGGAATATACTTTTTTGTTCGAACATATTAAATCACGACCATAAAAAAATCCACACTTGATACAATCAACAAAAATATCAATATTGAAAGACATCAATAATAAGATTGACGGAGCTCTAACGACAACAACTCACAATAGTAATATTTCTAAGAGTGATATGAGATCTTCACTAGCTTCTTGTTTGTATAATATAATATTAATTTAATAATAATATGACATAGAAAAAAAAAGAATAGAAAAGATAATGAGAACTAGAAAAGTAAAAAATAAATTTAATTACATATAAAATAAAACTTAATAAATTGAGTATTACTATGGAAATCATACATTGTATTTGGTAAAGCTTTGATTGATTAATATGTTAAAAAATATTTATATAAGTAAAAAGAATGAAATAACTAAATATTCAAAGAATTAAAATTCTTAAATATAGCGGAAAAAAAAAGGAAGAGCAAAAAAAAATAGAAAGTTAAAAAGGGAAAGTAAAAAAAGAATAGAAAGTAAAAAATGAAAGAAATGCAGGCCGTGGAGTCGAACCCACCTCCACTACGACAACTAAAGCCTATCAAACTACTAACGCTATCAATCAATTTGAGAGAGTACTCCTTATAAACTTTGTATTTACGTAAAAGCTATATAATAGATACATAATACTCAAAATTTCGAAATTTCGGGGAGGGGGGCCGTGGCCCCCTCGGGCCACTATGTAGATCCGCCGCTGGTGCCATTCATGCCCTGTCTCTCACTTCTTTTTTAAAAAAAAAAAGAAAAAAAAGAAGAGATTTTCGTTATTACATAAATTCCATATAAAAAAGAAAATGAATTAGATATCTGCTCGAAATATAATTTAGTGCCCCTCGCCTCACGATACAACAACTAACCCTAATTTAATGTCTATGATCGATTTAAATACATCTGATCAGCGTCAAGTAACGAGTATAAGATGTGGTTAACTTAGCTACCCACCACCATTTTCTAATTTTATATATATATATATATATATATGAGAGAGAGAGAGAGAGAGAGAGAGAGAGATGAAAGTTAAAAATGGTCCCATGAAGGTTGTGAGATCCATGGGCCGACCGAAACACGATGCCGAGGTCCGTGTTTGTTTGTATTAGCTGCGTTTTGCCATGATAATCATACCTGTTAATTGGACAATAATGTTAGAATATAATATACGTTGAATTATAATATTCACTATATAATACTTATAACTAGGGGTGAGCAAAACCGGATATCCGGATTTTCGGATCGGAGATCCGGATTTTCGGATATCAAAAAATGATATCTGTATTCGGTTCGGTTTTAATCGGATATCCGCTTTATTCGGATATTTAAACCGGATATTCGCATCCGGTTTTTAAATTTACTTTTCTTATATTTTTTATTATTTTCTTTTCAAAATCATTTTTTTTATATCTTATCAAAATTAAAAAAAAATATATTTTTTCATATAAGAATTTCTACGCATAGTATTTCACACAATATGTGAATTGTTGATTCAAAATTACATAATCAATAATAAACACAGTATCACAAATTCACATTAATTTTTTAAATTACATCTCGATGTTTTTATGTTTTTTTATTTCGATTCTCTAAGAAAGTGTTTTGCAATAATAAAATAGTATAAATTTAAATATTCTAATTGAGAATTTGTTTTTTTCTTTTTTGTACCTTCATTTTTCTTTTTGGACTATTTATTTTTGTTAGTTTTTTAAATATAAAATCGGATACCGTATATCCGAATTTAGACAAACCAATATCCGTATCCGATCCGGTTTATTTTAAAATAAATCGGAACGGATATCCGATCCGGTTTTTAAAATCGGATATCCGCTTTTTCGTGTTTTAAAAATCGGATACCGGATTGGAATCCGGTTTTCGGATATTTTTGCTCAGCCCTAGCTACTTATAACAAGCTTTCTTTACGACTTGATGGTTATTGTGTCTCAATTACCGATTTAGACCAAAACGTAGCATCTCATATGAGGTGTTCCTATATGTATAGGCTGCGTTTAGTTCGTCTGATAAGGCCAGATAACAATGTATTTATCCAACCAAATTCTGTTCAGTTGACAATCAGTATTTTATTGGAGGCCCGCTACAAACTAAAGGCCCATTGAAATAATCTGTCGTATCCAAGATAAATAAACCATTGGGCAGACCAAGTTTATTTATCAAGCCCAGATAATAGATCTAAATGACTAAAACACCATCATACCACCAAATTACAAATCCTTTTTTATTTCACATGATTTATATGATAAAACTACAACACTAATTTATTCCTTGTATCATGATGATCAAAATGATATCCACTTTTAACTTTTTTGGATGTTTATAAGAATAATTATTTTTGTAAACTAGGTTTTGATAGGTACGGTTAGTACTGTCAAAACGGGCCGGCAGGGCGGGCCGGCCCGTACCCGCCAAAAGCCCGCCACTGGCGGGGCGGGGCGGGTAAGCCCGCCTGATGGCGGGCCTAGGAAATGAAGGCCCGCCCCGCCTGCAGGCGGGTAGCGGGCCTGGCGGGCTTAGCCCGCCTGTTATTAAAAAAAAAAAATAAGAAAAATTTATTAAAAATAGGAAAAAGTAAAAAAAAAAAAATAATTAAAAATAGAAAAAAAATAATATAAAAATTAGAAAAAATAAGAAAATGAAGGAAAATATATCTAATTAAATAAACTTTTTTAATATTAATCTATTTATGTTATTAAGTACTTATTATTATATTTGTAATATTATATAATAAATAATATTTTTTTAAATATTCTGGCGGGCTACCCGCGGGTAAGCCCGCCCCGCCCCGCCAAAGCCCGCACCCGCCGCGGGCTTACCCGCCCAGGCCCGCCTCCAGGCGGGCCTAGGGCCCAAGCCCGTTTTGACAGCTCTAGGTACGGTCAGTTTAGTAATTTTGTAAATAATACATGAGATAGAATTTTTATAACGTTGGAAACTCAACAAGATACATTTTGGACAGATCACAAGTTAATAATCTTACGGTAGAATTTTCTCTCTTTTTCTTATCTAGACAACTAAACGTAGCCATAATCTCTTAAGATGTATTAACTTACATAACTAATTTGGTCTCGGTCTCACTATCTCTTCATGATTATTGACTCGTATATAGAGCTTTAATATGATATCAGTTATGATTTTTACAAGCGTATGCAGTAATAAGCATTCATTGAATTTTAAGTAGAAAATCGCACCAAACGCTCCGCTGACACGGGCAAAACTATATAGATATAACGACGAGTAGTGAAATAGTAGTAGTTCGTTGTCAAGTTATTGTTAAGTGTTCCAAATAGAGGCGTGTGTAAACTTAGGACAAGACACATTCAATTAGATTGAGGACACTCATCAGCTTTGTTGGTATTCATCGAAGGTGTCATTCAAGAATTTTTAGTTTGGGCTTTATAACTTCATCCGTACAAACTACAACGATTAAGGAATGAAACTAAGCAAATCATAGTTTCATATTATATTAGTATATCATCGTGGGTCGTGTTTAAATGACCTACTACATAATGAAAGTGAACATATATTATATACATACACACTTCCGCGCTTTATAATGCAAGCACGCAAACAAACATGGGTTGGCCATACGTGTCTGTTAGTACCAACTGTTACGTTACTTTCATCTAGGGATGAGCAAAAATATCAACCGGATTCTGATCCGGTATCCTGTTTTCAAAACCCGAAAAAATGGATATCCGGTTTTAAAAACCCTATCGGATACGGATAGTGGTTTGTCTAAAATTCGGATATCCGATATCTGGTTTTATATTTAAAAAAATAAAAAAAATAGTCCAAAAAGAAAAATGAAGGTCCAAAAAGGAAAAAAAAATCATCAAGTAGAATATTTATTTTATATTATTTTATTATTGCAAATAACTTTGTTAGAGAATTGAGATAAAAAAAACATAAAAACATCGAAATGCAAGTTAAAAATTAATGTGGTATTGTGTTTATTATTTATTATGTAACTTTTGCATAATAAATTCACGCAATGTGTAGAATTCTTATACGATAATCTATAAAAAAATACCCAAGTGAATAAAATTTTTACACATAACTACCCATGTCAGAAAATTTTACAAATAGGTACCCAGTTTAATTTTACCAGTTCTTCAGTCATATCGTACCTTCCTGTGTGTATATTGCGTACTATAACACGTTTATATAGGGTACCTAAATATAGGATACGTCGTACCTACGGGCATGCCTGTGTGTTACACAGGGCGTACCTAAATATAACATACGTCGTACCATTTTCTGTTATATAGGGTACCCAAATGTGTTGAGATAGGGTACCCAAATGTGTTGTTTGGTGTACTTTCGGGGATCGGGTACCTATGTGCAAAAATTTTATTCTGTTAGGTACCTACATATAAAAAAATCCTGATTGGGTACTAAATTACAAATTTTTTTTCAAATAGGTACTTATGTGTAAAAACCCCATTCTTATATTAAAAATATATTTTTTATTGTGATAAGAAATAAAAAATATGATTTTGAAAAGAAAATAATAAAAAATATAAGAAAATAAAATTTAAAAATCGGATGCGGATATCCGGTATAAATATCCGTTAAACTGGATATTCGATTTTCGGATATCCGATTAAAACCGGAGCGGATACGGATACCATTTTCCGATATCCGAAATGCTCGGATATCCGCCCGGTTTTGCTCAGTCCTATGCATGTTCTTTGTTTTTATTTCTGTCCTTTTCCTTTTTCCTTTATAATCTCGAGATGGAGATTTCAATACTGATGTTAATATACTAAATGATCTAACATAAATAGTACGATGACGAATTAATTATCATGTACGGCTTTATTAATATCATGGGCATTGAATTGACTTGAATTGGCATCAGAGTAATCAATAATCCCATGAGTACAAATAAGACAAGTCGTAAGTGCATACTTTGGAGAAAAGTGTTCACTTGATAGAAGCTCAAGCTATTATTTATTAGACAACAGCACGTAATCTTTTCACCACTTCCTTCATTGTCAAGTCGAAATCCGTCTCCGTTTTCTACATACACAATGATCACATCAATAAAAACCAATTATATATGATAAAAATCGTAACTTTTTTTGGGGATAAAAAGCATTCGAAAAGAGAAAAATACGCCACCGCACGTGTTTTTATTATTACCTCTGCAATAATTGTGGCGTCGGCGAAATTCCCAAAAGTCATGGCATTTGTGCTGACGATGCTCAGCTTAAGCTTTTCGAGCTCACCGAACAAACCTGCCATAAAACCCATACGCTTATGGGACTGAATTTTTATTAAGATTTGGTTGTTGCACAGCGTCGCTTCTATCGCCGGCATAGGCGTCTCTTTGCCGTCGTTTTCTCCGTCGCCGGCGTCTTCTTCTAACACCATCATCTTCGATTTCTTGACAAGTACAAACGACTCCACTGTGTGCTTGCTCGCCTGTTCTTCCAATGTCTTGACCTTATCTTGGAGTTGTTTCAAGTACTTTATTGCATCACTCAGTACGGAAGTTTTATCCATCTGTTGTACGGAAGTTGAGAGAAAAGAAGCTTAGTTATGAAAAAAAAAAAGAGAAAACCCTAAATTATTACTACATATACCTTCTTCAATCCTGGAACCATGGTGGAAAGTGCTAGAAGCATTTGTCTAATCTGCTCCCTGCGCTTTCTCTCTGCAACAATGTGGTCGTAGTTCTCCGAAGGTAGCCTCACGCGCCTCCTCTTCTTCTTCACCTCGACACACGTCAGCTTCTCCTTGACGACGACGTTATTATTCTTACCATTATTATCGTTGTTGCTGTTCGAATTATTACTGTGATCTTGAGAAGACCTCAAAACTTGGGAGACGAAAGCTTCTTCTTCAGGATTTAAATCCCTCGACGTCGTCACCAAAAGATCATTCTTCTTCGTCCTATTATTAACGGCGGCGGCGCTCGTTGATGAGTTTCCCTTTTCGAAGTTGAGAATCATTGGAGTCGTCGAAGGAACTGTTATTGATGAGAAGCATTTGGCCATGCTCGAAAGGTGGTGGTCGCCGCCGTCGTTCGGCCGCGTTTGTAGGTGGTTGTTGTACGGTGGTGGTTGCTGCTGCGCCGGCGGCGGCGGCGGGTGTTGGAGAACATTGTCTTGGTGAAAGTATGAGTGTTCTTCTTCCATCATAAGTAGGTCTGACAACTCTTCTATGGAGTTTATTGAACTCATGCTTGGAATGGTATTCATCGTCGTTGCTAATTTGTTGCCTTTTTCTTCGGTTAAGCAGCTTCCAAAGTCCTGTTAAGATGGTAATGCACTTGCATTATTATTGCATGTAAATGTGGATATTTTAACTTCAATCTTACTTTTCATTAGTTTTTGTTGTGATTTTAATTAGTGTCTTTCTGGTTGTGGTAATTATTACACTACCAATTTCCAGATTATATAAAACTGGGGCGAAAAAGATAATCATAAGAATTTCCTCGATTGGTAATGCATAACTAAACATATTATTATTTGTGAAAAAAAAAGCATAATATATATTACCATGTCAACGAACCATGAATCTACCGCTGGTGTGCAGTCCATAGTTGCAAAAAGTAGTGATTTGAACGATATATTTCAATCAACTGCGAAAGGAAATATATGTACACATAAATTAATCAAATATTATGTATCTGTGTGTGTCGCGGGAAGAATGGCATAAAAGGGCTTCGTTTCATTCTAACTTCAAAAAATTATAAAGAAAGAGCAAAAAGCACACCTTGCTCAAGCACACACACTCTTGTGCTGTTTGATTGAGCTTTAACTGAAATAAACTTGGAGATATTCTTCGAATTTTATATAGAATATTGAACAGCTATGAAATGGAGACTGATAAGATTTATGTGGCTAACGTTATCGCTTGGAATTGTGATGTCGGGGTTATTAGAACAAAACATTAATAAAATTTACTTTTTCCTTTCGAAGACGATGAAGTTGAATTATTAGTACAGCAAGTTGTTACGACTGTTTAGTGTTAGAGTTTTCAAATATCCATTAATACGTATTAATAAACAGATAGGACCTTAGCCTTAGATTGAATTAGCCCGAATTCTGGCGTCTACATCACATAATTTAAGTATATGACCTTCAAAAGTAACTACTGCATCTAACTTGCAAAATCTAGTCGACTATATGTCAGTAAGTTGTAAATCACCGACCGTTTAGGAAATTTAAAAATTTAGAAGAAAATTTGTCAAATCATTATCTATTCTATTTTATTAAGGATGCGGAGTGGCTATTAACTGCCATTTTGGTCTGCAAAATATTTAATTAAACCCTCTATTTTTAATTTCATTAATTAAAAAATATTTACATTTTAACTACTCTATTTCTAATTTCATTAACTAATATATTTAACCTTTCAATTTTTTGTTATTATACTTATACTCCTACTCATTATTTTTCTTTTATATATATAAAAATTATATTCTATCTACTAAACATAATTTATCAATTTCAAAATTAAAATTAGAACAATTATATTTTAAGCACGCGCACATGTGCACGAGTTATTAGTATATAAACAAAATACGAGAAATATGTTACACCCAATCAAAAATAGCAGAAAAAATTTAGGGATAGAACGTACATTTTGGTCACGTGCTTTAATGAAACCTCTACCTACCCACCTAACTCAAAAAAACAAATTATATATTTGTCTTGGTCACGTGCTTTAATGGTGTCCGTAAATTTGAGTTCTATTTTTTGAAACGAAAGTAATCCGTAAATTTGAGTTCTCGATCTAACCTTTTCAAGTTCCTCGATGAAGTCAAAGTCGAGTTGAATGTTTTCTTGTTAGCCGCTCAGAATTTTTGTTAATTTTCTTAAATATTTTGTTACATATATATATATATAAATTATTATTATATTTTAACTAAATTGATTACTTGTGTAGTCGATATTAGCCTTAAACTTGATCCCGCCAAAATACGATGAAGCCCCTACGTGCATGGCCCTAGTTATAACTATTATAAATAACATCATAATGTAATAGTTTGCTCAAGAATTAATTTCTTTGTTTGTCAACATCATGGAGCCTCGAGTAGGGCTGCGAGCTCGCGAGCTCGGCTCATTTTCTGGGCTCGAGCTCAAGCTCGAGCCAGACAGCTGAGCTCGAGCTTTTAAAAAAAATTAGAAAATTAATTAAAGTTCGTATATTTATTTAAAAAAAATAAAAAAAAAAAATAAAAAAAAGCTCGCGAGCCTCTTCATGAGCTTTCGAGCTCTTATGTTTGGGCTCAAGCTCGAGCTCGAGTCGAGCTCGAGCCGAGCTTTTGTCGAGCCGACGAGCCACTCATCTCTTACCTCTAGCCTCGAGTCTGTGGGCCTAAAAAAAACGGATTCTGATATCTTATCGTTACGATTTGCTGTTTTTTCCTACCTTATCGGTTTGGACCTACACTAGTGTCTTCGCAGAAAAAATTAAAAATTCACACCGACACATATACATACGTTTAAGCTCCACGTGACTAATTTGCCCAAAGTTATTGGAAAAGAACAAATAAATATAAACGCAAGAACATAAGATTATTTAAAAAAATTACAAGTTGTGTGAGTAGGGTAAGAAAACGGTTAACAGGGATCAAAGTTACTATCAACCTTTTGGACTCAACATGCATTATGCATGCATCTATCTTTGTCGAACATAGACTTAAATTTTATTTTTAAGTTATAAAATATTCATACTTTATTTTTAAGTTGGGATTAGGGATCCAAGTGACAGAAGCTTATTAAGCCGTTGGTTGGCATAAGCCCAATTAATAAGGAATAATTCTTTTGTTTTAGATTTGAAAACTTCAATTTTCACAGCTGCTACAAACTACAATGATCCAAATCTAAAATCATGTGAAAATGTATATTATTCGTATATGCACCATTAATATTATTTTTATGGAACAAAGAAAAATAAGGATAAGATCCATCATTACTAATCCCTACTTCTTTATTATGGGCTTCTCGTCCAAGAGAGTGATGAGGTTTTTGCTAATTTGATTTCCTTTTGTTGTTTCAACACCTTCTTCTTACAAACCCTACCTATCCACACAACAATGAGTTTGTTCCTTCTTACATGAATGCAATAAACACCAAAAACAAAGAAAACAATAAAAAAATAACCTAATCTAATCGAGAAACTTTGTACATTTCATCATCTTCACCACATAAAAGAGACCTCAATATCGCTTCACAGACATCACTATCATACACCAACAGATGCCCTCCATCTTTAACCTCATGGTATCGAATCCATGGAAGCTTCATAGAGATATGCCTCTGTAGTGAAAATGGAACAACCTTATCCTCATAACCTTGCCAAATATGCACCTTACTATTAATGCCTTCATTCTGGGGATAGGGATTGCAAAGCTCTAAAGGATCGAAATCCCATTTCCCAAACGCAACGATAAAGTCCCTTCTCAGCGAATCAAATACTCTTCGATCCCTTAACTTGTTCTGCACCAAATGATCAACACATAACATGTCATCATCGTACTGCATACTTCTCATGCAAGAACTTAAAAATGGCTCCTTTGTGTAATAATATGAGCTCAAACCTGACTAAGCAATTGGTATCCCGGCGAATTCTTGAGAACTTCCAAGTCCTTTCGACTAAAGAATTTAGGGTTTCCATCGAGGACAGTATTAGATGAAGGAAATAGCTTTTGAGTGAGCCACCAATGTACTAGCCATGGAGCATACTTCACCACCGTGTGGGTCCACCTGGCGAGTCCCTTGCGATAATCGTCCTTGATTAGGTCTTTCGGTAGGGATGGCCATTTGTAGTTTACGTAAGGGACGACGAGCGAAACGCCTGCGAGCCTAAAAAGAAGCTCAAGCATTTGTGTAAGAGATTCATTCTCATTTTCAAACAGTTAAGGAAAGAGCATACTTTCTTTCTTTCTTTTTTTTTTTTACCTATTTGGTATTCTTTTGAGGAGACTCCACAAGGGGTAACAACCAAGGGAGACACCTAAGACATAAAACTTAGATCCCAATTGGAGTTTGTCGGCCAACTCTTCGATATCTGATGCTTCGCCTTTTAACGATCTTTTAGGGTTGGGATCGCTTTCGCCATAGCCCGCTCGATCGAATAAGAGGAGGTATATTCCAAGTTCATTCAAGAGTTCCTAAATGCTAAAACAGAGTTAGACATCATTCACAATGTGGCATGGTGTATTCCTATTTTTCTTTCACACAATCATCAGATCCATCAATGTCAGAAATCAAAGAAAAGGTTCAATCTTTGGGTACATACGAGGAAACGTGTACGAAAAAGAATTACTTGGGATGCCATAAAGTTCATTTCTTTGGAGCTCCCAAATCCATGAACGACGATAACTTTGTAATCTGACTTGTTCTTCGGAACTCCTCTCTCCATGTAAGCAAGCAATCTTCCATCGCCAAGCCTTATCCTAAGCGGACCACTATCGTCATTACATTGTTTTACCTCTTCGTTTGGCAAAGATTCGACTCCTTCAGGTGTTGTTGACTGCTGCTTAGCCAAGCCAAAGCAACCCATCATCATAGCAACCATTTTCTTGAAAACCATGTCTTCAAATCCAAAAGACAATATAAAATGGGTCAGTCCTTGAATCATAAAAAAACAAAAAAACAAAAAAAAAAACAGGGGGTTTACTTTCGTTACGATGCTTACCATTCAGATTCTTGCTGTAGGGCGAGCTGGGCAGAAATAATGGCTTTTGACTTGTAATTAAAACAATAATGATCAAGTTGCTAAACAAATAATGCCGTTTGTCATGGGCACTTGTCTTTATTTTTTATTTTATTTCTTATACTGCGTACAGATGATAATCGTGAGCTTGGCTGCTACTATAATGGTTGTAAGAACATTTCTTGATGCATACAAGAACCACTTCGTTGGCAACTTAATGCACTAAGCAAGCCTTTTGTATCCCCTGGCATGTGTGTAGCAGAGCAGCACATGGAAGTTGATTCCAATGGCATATTCTCATGTAATTTAATAAAATATATTCCGTTACATAATTTTAAAACTTCTGCTGAGAGGATATTAGAAGAAGAAGCGATGAGCACAATTCCTTCGAAGCAACCTTTGAATTTTAGTCTAATATAAAATGTTTTTGGGCGCCTAGTGGCTAAAAGGTATATCCTCTCTCGTCTTCACGAATATAAAATAGAATATTCTAAATGTGCTATTTTGTGTACTTATCATCGTCATCGAAGGCCTTGCTCTCCAGCCCATTACAACACCAAGGCCCATTTAGGTATCGGGCCTCATTTAGGCCCAACAAGCTAGGGAAATGCATTTTGCATAGAAATACTAATCGTCACTCTTATTTATATCAACACTTAATTATTGTTCTCATTCATTATACTGGATTGCTATTCACCGCCCACTTTTTACTACTCACCGTCCCTTAAAGGGCTTGAAAAAGACGTTTTGCCCTTATGATATTTAAAATAATTTAAAAAGAAAAAACTAACTAAATATATAATTTCGGTACGAAATACTGAAAACTACATACACAAATAAATTCAAACAATCGATCGATACGAAAAAAAAAATTGATTTAACATTTTAGGACTGATCGATCGATATTTTCGGACCGATCGATCGATATTGTCGTAAAAAATCATTCGTACGTAGATGAATTAGCGAACACGGATCGAAATAGTTTGAAAAAAGTCCCGACCGAACAAAAATTTCGGCCGGCACTTGGTACGGCCGAACAGTAATTTCGGCCGCCACAAGGCACGGCCGAAACACAATTTCGACTGTCACATGTGGTGGCCGAAATTCTTGTTCGGCCGTGCCAAGTGCCGGCCGAAATTTCAGTTCGGCCGGTGCTGCACAGGCCGACACCCGACATCGGCCGTCGGGACTTTTTTCAAACTATTTTGATCTGTGTTCGCTAATTCATCTACGTACGAATGATTTTTACGACAATATCGATCGATCGGTCCGAAAATATTGATCGATCGGTCCGAAAATATTGATCGATCGGTCCAAAAATTTTAAATCAAATTTTTTTTTCGTATCGATCGATCGTTCGAATTTATTTGTGTATGTAGTTTTCAGTATTTCGTACCGAAATTATAAATTTAGTTAGTTTTTTCTTTTTAAATTAATTTAAATATCATAAGGGCAAAAACGTCTTTTTATAGCTCTTTAGGGGGCGGTGAATAGTAACTCCCTTCATTATAACTATGTTTTCGCATTGAAGTGGTGCACCAAATCTCTGTCCCAGAAATATGTCCCACACCATGTCCCAACGTGTTAAACATACGAAAAAACTGATCATCGTAAAATCGAAAAATATTGGATATGGATATCATTTTGATCGTCATTAAACAAAGAATAAATTAGATGTATTTATTTATTTTTGTAGGATAAATTACATGAAATAACGATGATTTTATGATTTGGTGGAATATGAAATTCAATTGTTTTTAAACAATTAAAAAATAAAAAGAAAATATATCAGCCATTTCAAATATGACGGTTGTGATTAAATGGGACAGAGTGAGGGGAAGGGGGACATGCGATTGAAGTGGCAGTTCTTAGCGGAGCAATCGTTGAAAACAACTAGGGGTGTTCAAAATTCGGTTAACCGACCGAACCGAACCGAAAACCGAAAATTCGGTATGAACCGAACCGAACCGAAAAAATTCGGTTCGGTTTTCGGTTCTTAAAAATAGAAAACCGAAAATTTCGGTTTTTTCGGTTCGGTAATTCGGTTAACCGAATAAAAACCGAAATACCGAAATAACTATATTAATATACTTCACTTAAAAAGTCAGGCCCATATTTATATACGTTTATGTAGGTGTTTGGGCCTTTAGATGTATAATAGCCCATGTTTTCTTAATCTTTTCCAAATTAGAGATTCAGAATCGAAAGGGGAGTCGTGTGTTGAGATTCCACCATTATCTTCTCTGCTCTAACTCTCTTGTGCTGCGATTTCACCGTTATCTTCTCTGCTCTCACTCTCTGTTTGGGTCATAAATGGCATCTTCTGGGTTTTTTTTTTTTCTACAATCATGCTTGGAGGAGGTGTGGGCTTTTAGGTAATTACGCCAAGACGACGGCTGCTCTGCCTTGTAGGCTTTGCGAAGTTGTGAGCAGAAGAAATGGTAGAGATGCGAAGGCGTTCTTGTGCATCCCAGGGGTCGATTCTTGAATTTTTTAGCGTTTCAAGTTTTTAACTTTTGGTGCTCGAGGCTACTGACTGGTATTTACCACTTGGATTGCTGCCGGGTATTTAAGCTTCAGTGTATTTTTTTTTCTAATTTCGGTTTTCGGTTTGTAACCGAACAAAACCGAAAATTAATTCGGTTTAACCGAAACCGAACCGATAAATTTCGGTTCGGTATTCGGTAATAAAATCTTCGAACCGAAATTTCGGTTAACCGAATTTTCGGTTCGGTTCGGTTTTTACCGAATGAACAGCCCTAAAAACAACGACCAATAACCGTCATTAACTAATAAAACACCTTGGAAAAGTATTCACAATGTAAAGACAATAATATAGACCCTTTCTTTGCTGATTTGATGATAATAACCATGAGGTTACAACAAATGGTATTTTAAAGTGTGAGCTATCTAACTAAGCAAAAGCAATCAATGCCCCATCAAAAATTACACACACAAAACGGTAGTCAACGATAAATTATTACACGAGGAAACTCGAACCCATCAGAAACGAAGGGAATCTCTCGAGGATTCTCCGCCAAGCTTCGATAGAAATCGTACTCAGCCTCGTAATCGTGCAATGAAAGCTCTGCTTTCTGATTCGTATGGTAATGGTGCCGACTAGACTGAGATTTCCCAAACCCAAAGACGCTAACTTTATCGCATATTCCCACGGCGAGCATAATCGCCTGCATACCTGAAGAATAGTGAAACTCTGCTCCGCCGTGATTCTGGGCCCACTCAAGAACATCTCCACCCTTTACCTCCACGAATCTTTTCAGCGAATAGTACTTGACGATTCGAGCGCACAGCACATCGAATCTTGAATCTGTCAAAATCAACGGCGCCTTATGAGAGGAATTGCAGGCTAAATAGTCAAAGAATTGGGCTGGCTGGCACATGTACATGACGATGGGCACTTTCGGCCCATAAGGATGGCAAGAACAGCCTTCCCTGCGTGCGCACAAGTGGAGAACGTTACTGTTTACGAAGGAAATGTTTGTCTTAGTCCCGACATTTCTTTCGAAGCCTGCGATTCTTGCGTTGTTGAGCCTTATCACAGCTTCGTGGCTGTCGATGAGCTCGCCGTACTCTGTTTTCAGCAAGATCCCGCTGTTTCCCACCACGGCGCAGCTCTTGTACTTCACCGTCGAGCCCTTTTCGCCGCCGGCGCGCTCGTCTATCGAGGCCTTAACCTCGCCGACGAGGTTGGACATGACGTAGGCGTCGTACCTCCTATTCCTAAACCAATCGGCCAAAAGCCTTCGAAATTTCAGCCAAAGCCTGTAAAACTCCGGCGAACGCGTCTGCATCATCCCTCCTCTGCTAGACCTTAGCCAGATATCGTACTTCTTCGTCGAAAGAAACGATCTTTTCCTACCGCGAGTTGTGAAGTTCCCGTGTAATAACTGCTCCACCTCTTTCTCTAAATCGGGCTCGGCTATGTCGACGGCGGCGTAGCTCAAAAGGGTCTCGTTGAAGACTGGTTTTTGAGGGACTTCGACGGGCGATACGTCGTAGGTATGAGTAAAGATTCCATCTTGGAGCATGACCCTTGTGATAAATAAGGCGGCGGCCAAAAGGAGAAGCAATATGCTGTAAATAGGTCTGAAACTGTGCTTCATTGAGGTGTACATTGTAAGGGATTTGCCTAAAAGAAGAACACTAGGCTCAATCCCTCGTTATTTAGGGGCAAAGGGCTAACTTTTGGAGCAGATTATGTGGAGGAATTTGGAGGAAATGAGAAGGGTTCTGCTGTGTTTCATATCGAAAAAGGGATTTGAAGAACAGACGAAGGATGCATTTGCATTGGACATGAGAAATGGTTCAATTTGGGTTGTGAGGGGTTTTATAAATAATAATGTGACGAAGGTATCGTTGATTTCTTTGAGGTTTGGAAGAAGCTTGGCGATGGATCTGAGGTAGAATGGATTTAATGAATGATAGAGTGATGGACATGACCTAATGGAACAGAGAGAGGGTAGAGAAATACTCGGCGTAATCTATTTTTCTTTTTTGCTATTATTGTAATCATGAATTAATTGAAGAGTGGACCAATAATAGTGGTGTTAAAGTTAGTTTTTTTATGGAGTTTTCCAAGTTTTCTTGATGGCGAGCATTCTTGGGGGAGATAGAACTTGCGTTAGATCACAGATGCGTGTGTGTTCAGATTTAGACATTGTATTAAAATATTGAAATTTAAAATTATAAGTAAATGAAGATTTAACCCGTTATTACTAACAAATTAGGACTCCACGTTGTGCCTAAATGGATCGGGCAACTATAGATGTTAAAATATAATTGATGTTATGTTACTAAATTATAGTTTACATCATGGTCAACTATTTTCTTTCAGTTGATTTACCACCAATTTTTAGCAGCCAATTTAGGTTTGGAAGTTGAAATATTTGCTGAAAAAGTATATCGGGATAGCTTTATAGAGATAGTTATTGTAGCAAATGCCGGAGTTGACGAACCTAAATTTTCAAGTGGTGACGAGGTATATTTATTGTTGCAGTCCTATCTATATTCAATACCATATTTATATATTCTTTTTATAAATTAGTAACGCAATAGATATACATATACACATTTATATATTATTATTTCTCCATGTTCCCCTTGTTAATTGTTTCTTGCCATACTAAACCGAGACAGCAAGCATTGTAACATTTGTAACAAGAAAAGAAACGATCATTACATGAATATATCAACAATCTTATACAAACGCAAACAAACATCTTTAGGTATCTAATTATCTGTATATTGAGTTTGTCAACAAGAACTCATGATAATCGATTCGTCCAAATCACATAAAAATATATAATTCAGTTGGCAGTAACGTAAATTCGTAACTATATGTGTTACGTGAATTGACATATATTGTCGTGCACGTTCTTGGCCGGTCTCTTTGATGTCATAATATGAAATTCCAACTAGCAAAGGCAACAATTAATATTTTTTGCACGCAATTTCCCAAGTTAAAAATTTGCTAGATAACGCCTGTTGTTTTCGTAATTTTTTTTTAATAATCTTCCAACTCTCATCGAATGTTTTGACTTTGATCCAAACATAAATGTATTTCTGTACCCAGTTATCTATAGCCGTATATTTTTTTGTATTTATTTATTTGTACAAGAGTCCGGCTAGCTTAGTACGTAATTACTAATCAATATAGATAGTAAAAGCCGAAAACGAAGATCAAAATCTCTCGAAAAACCAAAAAACATAGCTTCAAATTGAAATATTCATCAATACGTCCATCTAACATCAGTGAAAATGCAATTCAATTACCATACTAGGAACATCCTCTCTCTCAAAAAAAAAAAAGCCTGAAACACTAAGCAACGCCGACGACATAGGCATTCCAAGAATCGCGCTGTTGAAAGGTCGTAGCTTCTTCGTACTTTAAATCTCGTCCCACAGATAATCCATCGACGCATTTGATCTGAGCGCTGTCAGGCATACTTCGAACCCAAAAGTAAACCCTTTGAAAACCAGCTTCTTCCATGCATTCCTTAACTTCAGGCAACGACCACCTATCAGAAACAGACAAGTATCAGCATCTTTCTATGGATAGATAGATGTTAGAACTTCGTGTTGTAGTGAAAAAAGGGTCTTTACAGTCTCCAACTGTAACTAAAAGCGTGTCGAATCTTTCTTTTCTGCTTGTGGAGGTTGTAGTGGAGACTGATTCTTGTCTTCCTTTGAATAATGTCGAACTCAGCTTGCTCCCAAGTGTACTGCAGTAGTAGTAGTATTAGAATTTGATAAAAAGCTCGAAACTTGCAAACTTGGGCAGGCTCGATAAATTTAATCCAACAAGGATATGGATTCTTTTGAAAACCCCGTCTGACTATACGGAGAAAAGGGCCTTAATTGTATACGCTTTGCAGCAAAAGGTAGGTCAAGATTAATGTACCGTGAAATTGGGAAATTTCCTCTGCATCTTGATTGGACCTTCAGAAGATGTGCCTCCGTATAAATCCATTACAAAGATGCCTCCTTTCTTGCTTAGGGAACTAATCGCATGTTTGAAGTACGAAATCAGATCTCTACGGCTGTGCAGACAGCAACAGCTGTAGTTGAAAGCACATATTACATCTCTTGGAGGCAAGCGAACATCCTTTAAGTGCTTTGCTTCTGTGAAATCTCTCTCTAATGGAGGATTCAGTTCATCTCCTTCGATGATGTCTTCAAGTGACATTTTCTGCATGCTCGTGCTGTTAGTATTGCTGTCGAGGTTGAGCAGTTGAGATTCTTGAGGTTGTAAGACATTTCCGTGGAATAAGAACATCCTCGGGGAAACATCAGCTCCTATTCTGTTGACATTGTTGTCCACGCACCATTTTAGCGCATCGATGTCCAAGTCTAACGCAACAGCGGTTCGTCTAGGGTCGCCGTGAAGCCACTCTACACTGATATGAGAACATAAATATTCAGAAGAATCCACAGAAACTAAATATCAGTTATAGACATACACCACTTCATACATTAGGAAGGAGTTCAAGATTTTCACTTCTGCCTTGACAACATCATTAGTACAGTGACACCATACTCTGATAGATTATTACCAAAAAATTAATCTTCTACAACATGAGATTACAACATCTAGCTAGCAAGGAACAGACAAAAGCACATCACAGACACATTAGGAAACTCAATGCATTGTTTGTACCTTAACAGAGCAGTGCCACAGAAATCTTCTTGGAGATGAAGAGGTACCCTTCCACCAACATACATCATGAAGAACTTCTGCAGATAGCTTATATCTCCCTTTGGAGACTTCAAGGAGATGAAGAAAACACAAAAGTGAAAGCCCATCAAGCAGCACCAAGAATCAATTGCATATATAAAAAAAATGTTCGAAGTTTAACAAGCAAAACCTGCACAGATTGCTGATAGAGCGAAAACTTAGAAGGGACGGAAGTATCGTCTGCTAGGGCTGAGCCCACATCGGTTTCTTCCTCTTCTTCGTGTGATTCTTGGTCAGAGTCAAGTTCTTGAGCAGAGGATATTGATGGGTTAGAAGTGTAATTATCGATTCCTTCATCTCCATCTTCTTCAAGTTCCGTGAATGACTTCATTTTTCCTCTTCGATGATTGAAGCCTTTCCTATTCCCATGCTTCCCCATACTTAGCTCAGCCGCCAAGAAACTCTTTCACTTGTATATTTTTGTGGGCAGGTTACTTACTTCACTCCCAATTTTACCTGCCCTTTGTTTTCTTTAATTGATAACTCCTTTTTCACCTCTTTCTTTTCCTTTTCGGGGACTTGCTGATTTCTTATGAGTAAAAAACGGCAATTATAGTATTTCAAGACGCATAGAATTAATCAAACTCTACGCGAGAGCTTTCAATTCTTTTGCAACTAGGATGAATCGAGACAGATTGACCAAAGTTTAGAACTCAAAAATTAAGCAGACACGAAGTATACTAACTATATACATTTATATAACCATGTTGTCTTTCACCTTCTCACCATACCATACGCAAGGAAATGGAAGTGGAAATCACAACTCTTTTTACCTGTACGTCTTCAAAAAATATTTCATCTTTAAAGATGTAAGATCACAAGGTTCCAAAATGAATAGTATCGTGTCATAAAAATTAAAATAAAATAAAATAATTTTTGTCTATTAATATATCGAGTAAAAATCTTTCTAATATGTACCAGGGACTATGTTTAGTAGACTGACTGGCAATAATTTCGATGATTATATAAAGCTATTTCATTGCACCCTCACGTTCGATAAGAAAAAGACCATGACCGCTTAATGGAATTATATATATAATAATAATAATAATCACAAATATTTGCAATTTTGAAGAAAATGTTATCAGCAAGTGCCACGTTTACCCGCTCCTATCCAGCTTCTTCCAGCTATTTCCTCACTCGGCGCCGGCGAGGCTTCTCCACCGTACGATGCTGTCAGGCCTCCGCCGACGTGGCGGTAGAGGCAAAGACGGCCGTCGTGGCGAACGGCAACGATTCACTGGCGATATGCAGAGTGTTGAACGGTATGTGGCAGACTAGCGGCGGTTGGGGGAGAATCGACCGAGACGACGCCGTCGAGGCTATGCTCCGATACGCCGACGCCGGCCTCACCACCTTCGACATGGCCGACCACTGTATGTCAATTTTACTCTTACGCCCCTCTCTATCATGATTTTGTACCTTTTGGTCTCGGTTGTCTTCGTGGGTCGAAAGTGCCACTGATAGGGGCAAAATAGTCATTTCTTACTGGTAAACATACGGTGGATAACTGGATAGAGCTGAGAGTCGGATAAATAGGTGACCATGGATTGTTTGTAACTTCTGGGCTTATTTTCCCCTTTTCAATCTTTTGCAATGACGAAAACACTGAGCAATTCATGGAGCCTAACATCTCCGATGAGTTCATTCGTTGGAAGGGCCAAGAGCAAAGTGGTTCTTCCAAGGCCATTTGTGTGCTTGCTAACCCATGAAAAGAAGAGAACAGTGGTTGACGACGGAAAAAATTCACTCGAAATATGCAGAGTGATTAATGGGATGTGGCAAACTAGTGGAGGTTGGGGTAGAATCGAAAGAGACGATGCAGTCGAAGCCATGTTGCAATATGCCGATGCTGGGCTTAACACTTTTGATTTAGCTGACATATGTAAAGCCATACGAACAAACAAGAATTGAGATGAATTACCATGTTGTTCTCATCTTGTTTTTCTTCTTCAAAATTGGTTCTCTGTAGATGGGCCTGCTGAAGATCTCTACGGCATTTTCATCAATAGAGTGCGCAGAGAGCGCCCGCCAGAGTATCTTGAAAACGTCAGAGGGTAAGTGCCTGAAAACGAAATGTGAATTTCGTTGAATTCAATGCTGAGTTTTCGTTATTACGATCGAATGCAGTCTTACTAAATGGGTGCCTCCCCCTGTGAAGATGACTAGTAGCTTCGTTCGTCAGAACATTGATGTCTCGCGGAAGAGAATGGATGTTGCCTCTTTGGACATGCTTCAGTTTCACTGGTAATAATTCAGTTCCCGTTACTGTGTTAGCCATCGAATATCATGGACAGTGAGCTTCTTAACTGCTCTGTAACTAAACCAGGTGGGACTATTCCAATCCTGGATACCTTGACGCCCTAAAACACCTCACAGATTTGAAGGAAGAAGGTTTTTCTGGCCATTCTAATATTGAAATCCCAATTTTTCTACGTTTTTTACCGGGCTAACTCGCAAGCTTGGCACATGCAGGAAAGATTAAGACGGTTGCTTTGACCAACTTCGACACGGAGAGGTTGCAAAAGATTCTCGAGAATGGTATCCCAGTTGTTAGCAATCAGGTAAAAAAAAAAACCTCTCTAGTTTGAGGTTGTGTACTTCATCTTTCTTTCTTTCTTTCTTTCTACAGGTTAATGAAACACTCTTATGTTTCTTCAGGTACAACACTCAATTGTCGACATGCGCCCTCAGCAGAGGATGGCCGAGCTTTGTCAGCTCACAGGCGTCAAGCTTATAACGTCTCTCTCTCTCTTCTCTCTCTCTCTCTCTCTCTCTCTCTCTCCATGACTCACAGCTAGGACCTTTGTTTGCAGGTATGGAACGGTGATGGGAGGGCTTTTATCCGAAAAGTTCCTCGACACAAACTTAACGATTCCTTTCGCTGGACCACCGCTCAACACTCCTTCGCTACAGAAATACAAAAGAGTAAGCAGCCTTTTTTTTATACGATTTCTACGACTAAGATTGGTAATCCTTCGATTGCTGCTTTATGTATTGGTTTTCAATTAAATCTTTTCGCCGAATTCATTAAGATGATCGATGCTTGGGGAGGTTGGACTCTATTCCAAGCACTTCTCAAGACCCTCAAAACAGTAGCGTCCAAACACGGCGTTACGATCCCCACCGTCGCCGTGAGATACATACTCGATCAGGTACGTACGTATACGTCTTCCTTGGACGAATAATAACATCAAACCGAAAAAAAAATAATCTTGTAATGAAATTGCAGCAATCTGTGGCGGGATCGATGATAGGCGTGAGGCTCGGCTTATCTGAGCATATCAAAGATGCAAACGCCGTGTTTTCGCTGGCGCTCGACGATGAAGATAAGGGCAGAATCTTACAAGCTTCGCAGAGAGGCAAAGACCTTATCAAAGTTATAGGAGATTGCGGGGATGAGTATAGGCGTGTATAAAATAAAATATGTAATGGTGTCTTTCCATACGTTGGAAAACAATTGTTTCTGGTAATTAATTTGGGCAGATTCGTAAATGAGTTAATTACATTTCTAGGCACTTGACCAAGTGTGGATAACAATGACCAAGTGTGGATAACAAAAATAGGGCATTGTGTGTTTTTTGTTAAAAATAGGCATTTTTATTTTATTTTCTTATTTTGAATTGAATTTATTATATACACAAAGTTATTAATAAATAGACTTATTTTATTCTATTTTCTTATCATAAATTAATTTTATAATCACATTAATGACAAAGTAAAATAGATCGTGTTCGCAAATTACAAATCGATTCAAAAACCGAAATTGACCCAATAATCCACATAAATAGACTGGTTTAGGCCAAAATCAAAACAGGAGCCAAACCAATAATTATAACCTCCAACTACTATATGAACAAATTAATATGTAATCGAATATATTAAATTTATAGTCTGAATAAGACCGAAAGTAGTTTTGATTCCACAACTGATTTGGAATCGATTCTTGTTTTTTTATCCAAACCAATAGATAGCATGAAACGAAAATCAATAGGGCCTATTTAGAGTATTTACAGTTAACAAAAGTTTTAGTTTCGAATCTTTTGTTAGATTATAATATTTACCGTACTTTTTTAATTGGCTTCAACTAACCAGCCAAAATTGTAATATTGTTAATAAAGTTCCAGATATATAATACCTTATATAAAATTGGTTTTATGTTTTTGGATCGAACCGCAATCTATAAAGAATTAGAGACCAAACAAATCGGTTGCATATTCGGTGCCATTCGAAATTTGGTGTTCGGTCAGTTTAATAAGTTTAAATAAATTAGAAATATCACTAGCAATTAAAAAAATGTAAAAATAAAATGGAAAAGGAGAAGTGCCTATATTTATAACTATTTACACATAGTGCCTACTTTTGTAAATCACTTTCAAACGGATGCCTATAAATGTAAATCACCCTTCGTAAATAGATGTTAGAAATAATTAAGGACGTCTTAAAATTATGGAAACGTGACTGTGATCTTGGTGGGCAACAGTTGTCAGTCACGTCCCCAGAATATATAAAAAGGTTGACTTTTGCGTCAATAATATACCGACATTAGTATTAATTTTCGGGAAGTCTTTGGACTTCAACGTGGACCACTCATTCTGACAATGACTAAAGCCACACCTTTCTTTAGTCTTATCCCCACCCCACCTTTGTTTTTTCTTATAAGAAAAAACACTTGAAATAGAAAATTGTCTTTCTTTACAAATTCTAATAGTGATATCATGACACGAATAAAGAAAAAAATTCCACCTTCTCAAATTATAGTGTGTGTGGGGGTGGTGGATGTCACATGCATGGATAGAATAGAATATTGATATATTAATATTAATATAAAGAATTTGCTTGGCACCATGAAATAAAATGACAAGTCAAGTAGGGTTATTATCATACTTCAATTCATTTGCATGTAATAGTTTTATCGCTCCGCAACTCCCAACAAGAAACATTTCAGAGCATCTCTGTCCCTCTTGTATAGAAACCTCTTCAATTCACACACAAGAAGAGAAAAAAATGAAATCTAGCTTTAATAACTCACTCTCTCCTTTCTTCTTCCTTGTATTGATACTAATCTCATCTTCATATTCATATGCAAGAAAGCTCGCAGCCGAAAAAGGTAAACGAAATATTCTAAATTTTTTCTTTGATTTTTCCTAACTTTTGAGGTGAAACTTGTGAAGACCAAAGCCAAACACATATGTAGGTACGAACAACATCAGCAGCAGCAAGGCATACGAGGTAATAAAGATGGAGTCTTTTGATGTAAGTACTCTGTCCTCAAAAGAAGTAAATAAATATGATTTAAGTAAACGAAGAAACAAAGTTATACCATATATTTCGTAACTATTTTCTTTGACAGAAGGGGATGGGCTTAGAAGAGTGTGCAAGTGAAGATGAAGAATGCTTAAGGAGAAGGTTTATGGTAGAGGCTCACTTGGACTACATATACACTCAGCAACATAAGCCTTAAGCAAGATATAATACTGCTGTTTTAATTAGGAAATTATTAAGATTAATTTTTCTGGGTATTTTGGAATATTGTAAAACCTTCGTAGCAGCTGTGTGTGCTAGAACATTGATCTGATCGTTTGCTGTGCATCATGTGATAATGCAATTGACATGATGTCTTTTACTAATCGTTGAATATTTTTTCCGGTAAATAATCTTTTTAGTTTTAGTTATCATGTTTAAAATAATTAAATAAAGAAACAAAGTATTACGATGACTACGAGCCAAAGCCAAACACAATCCTCTGAGTATTAAAAGAAGAAATCGGAAACCTCTATAATCAGGAAAGAAAAGATTTATATAATTGCCAATAAGAGGGTAAAATAGGAAAATGTGCCGATTCGACAAACCCTAAAACGAGAGCAGAGCAGAGTAGCGGTCACTCAGAAACCGTCGAACCCCTACAATACTTTCACGCCTCGCCTCATTTCCCTTTCTCTGAAAATATAAAAACGAAAATCTTTCGACGGAGAGGAAGCAAATAGAGAATGGAGTTCTGGGGTAAAATGATCTATTGTGTGTATGATTCTTTTGTGTTTTGTTTGAAGGTGTAGGTTCCGTATTCATTTGTTTAAAATTAAGATTTTTATGTACTGATTTTGAGGTCATCTGTTTCTTGAAATTGATTTTCCTATTCTGTGGACGATATTTGTCTTTAACAATTATCTTTTTCCCTTCCGCTCGTTGCATGATGGAATGGCAATTTCTTACTAGTCTTTTTTTGTGTGGTCTACTTTCTCACTGTTCTTTGCTTTTTTTTTTTGTTGCTAATTGTATATTTTCCACCGTTTAAGCTGTCCTCGTCGTGTTTGTGTTTTCAGGCGTTGAGGTGAAGTCTGGAAAACCACTTAAAGTGCGACCTGAATTAGGCAAACTTGTTCACATCTCTAACGTAAGACCTTTTCTCTTGTTATCTGGCAATTCATTCTTTTCTCTTATTATAATTTTTGTATACTCCTTGCAGGCAGCACATGGTGAGGTTAAGGATGCCAAGGCGGCCAAGAATGTGCCACTTAGGCTTAAAGTTGGTGATGACAAGTTCGTCATTGGAACACTTTCTGCAGAAGTTAGACCACAAGTGATGTTTGATCTAGTTCTCGAGAAAGAATTTGAACTCTCACATGATTGGAAGAATGGAAGCGTGTACTTTGTTGGCTATGTTGCTGATGAGCCATCTCCAGGTACTGTAATGATGCTTGTCTTGTGATGGAATTCGTGATTTGATGTTTTGTCATTCTACGCATATATTTTATTTGTCTTTCTTGCTCATATATTCGCACATGCCAACTAAACAAGAAGGCACCATCACATTTTGCAATTAGCGATTCGATGGCAATCACTTATTTCACAACTCTTATTACTAATAAATTCCAACCTGAGAATTATCTAGTGGTATCCATACGATATCTGGAGCTAATGCAGTTGTTCTTTTGTAATCTTCTGTCTTTCAGATGATGAAGGTTTTCCTAGTGAATCCGAGGATGTGTCTGCGGACGAGCTTGTGGGCGCTGACGATGATGGTAATTCTATCTTTCATTCTTGTAAAACTGAGCCTGATTCTTCATAATGGCCTGTAAATGTTTCATATTCGTCAACTTTAAATCATGAAGCTCACTATAAGGTAACTCTAAAATTCGTTAGGTGGTTCTAAGCCTAAATCTGGAGATAAAAATCCTGCTAAACCTGCTGCTCCTGCTAAGGGAGTAAACAAGAAAAGAGATGATTCCGACTCTTCTGATGATGGTGATGCTGATGACCACGAAGATGATTCCAGTGATCTCTCTGGAGATGTATGGTTTCATCTACTTGCCTTTTGTCGAAGACTTCGTGCCCTATTAATGTCCAATTTCCTTGTGTCATTTTCTTTCAGGACTCTGATGACTCCAGCGATAGCAGTGATGCAGAGGAAGAAATGCCCAAGGTGTATACTATCATTCTTTCTTTCACGGCCTTTCTGATCTATGTCGATTGATTGTTGATACGATGGCATAATGTGGTATTGATGATGATCTTCTTTTTCTATAATAGAAGGTTCCGCAATCCAAGAAAAGACCAGCTGCGCAACAGACTCCTCCCATTGCCAAGAAAGCTAAATCAGCAACCCCTGATAAGTCTGGTATGTTTTTTTCATCTCTTATATCGTCGAATAATCAAACTAACAGTGTGTGCTAGTGGACAACGATATGACTAGAATCGTGCGCCTTTTGCAGGCAACAAGAAGGTTCCTCATACTGCTACACCTTTCCCTTCAAAAGCTGCTGCTGGAAAGAACCCCAGCAGACCTGGTAAAAACGACGGTCCTTTAAACAAGGGGAAGAAGCGTTGAGGCAAATGAAGTTGATCAAGAGGATTTGTTTCGTTTTTAAGTTGAAAGATCGGTTTTGGGTTAGTTTGAAAATTTCTATTAAAGAAGAATGCTGATATATGGGACGGCTTTATGGGAGGGAATCAAAAGTTGTTCTTAAAACTTTGCTTTTGTTTTGGAATTTTCATGATGAATTCTTATTCTCTTGCATGATTATGGATCTTGTACATTTACCGACAAGTTTTCAACTCTGGTTTTAGTAAAAATGCCTTGTCCTCTAATCTTGTTTTTCATTGCATTTCGTCGCGTAGTACAGTAATATCAGGAGATCACCTATATTGAAGTCCAATGGTGATTTGCCCGAGTGGTTAAGGGAAAGACTTGAACCACACAGCCACCACCTAACTTTCTATTTTTTAGTTTGTTAATCAATGTTTGACTCAATCAAATTAATATTTTTCAGAATTTGATTATATATTACCACTTTCATCGTTTATATTTTAACTATATATCATTTGGAGGATCCTGTATAATCAAATCATCAACACACAGACACACATTCAATTCAAATACTACTAGAGAAAATAAAATGTCACAACGAGTACAACACAAATGAACTACGCGAGAACGAAAGCACAAAAAAAAGAAAAAAATATATATTTTTCAAAACCTGAATAAATTCATATATATCTGCTTATCCAACCTTTGTCTTGAACTTGATCGTATAAAGCATACTCGCACCATTATATGCTCTCTTCTTCAACTTTCACCTTTCTTCCAAGGGTTGATGACGATGACGACGACGGACATATACATCAAAGAGGCTAACAAACACATACGAACTTCCAACTGAAACGATGGCTACCATCATCAAGAGCTCGGAACAATAGTTCCCACGTAGCCAAACCCAGCAATGGTGAATGTAATAACTTGAAGGAAAAGGTATATGAAGTAGTTGTTCTTCCCATATAGAAAATCGTAGCATCCACAAACGAACAAGAACACCGCAAATCCCAGTTCTTGCAGGTTAATCCTAATTCAAATCCATGCAATTCAGACCAGAAACTCACATATGAAATAACGTAATAACAACAATAACAGTAACTTATTACCTGTCTCCAAGCAACTTAGAAAGGGATCTCCTCGGCGCAGCAGTCTTGTTGCCAGCCTTGTTCTTAAGAGCGTCTCCAAGCTTCTCAGTGACGACCCACTCGTTGACCCTCTTTGCTTCTAGAAGGCCGATGAAGGTTGCCTTTGTACGGTGGAAGGACATGACGTTTTCGAACAGAACCCAGTAGAAGAGAAGGTGGAAGGACCTCGGCGTACCCACTGAGTTGAGCGCTGTAATAATGCAAGGTATGTAAATGGCTCCCCACTTGGGAACATCCACTTCAGGTACGAGGATGGTGAGTGGGATCACAACGCAGTAGAAGAAGAAGGTGAACATGTGTGCCACGATCTTTCTCACGAAGAAGAAGCTGTAGATTACGTAGAACTTCTTGTACAGAGTTACTTTCTGCCAATAGTAGCAAGAAGATGATGGTAAGTGTGTCATCACCGTTCGTTTATTACCGTTGATTATCATCATTCATTGGTGCTATACCATACCTTGTTTGTGGCAATATCCATGACCATTTTTCTGAACAGATTCGCTGGGCCGCAAGACCAACGATGCTGCTGAAAGCGGAAGGCCTTGAAGGTACTTGGAAGCTCGCTTTTCACCTGAGTTTATTATCATTAATTATTATTACATTGAATGCGTGTGTAATTATTACCTGAGTTTAAAGAGAAGATGGGTAGGTATTAATTAAGTACCTGAAGATCACCCAAGTATAGGAATTTCCAGCCCTTGAGGCCCGCGCGAACGGCGAGATCCATGTCTTCGACGGTGGTGCGATCTTTCCAGCCGCCGGCTTCGTTTATTGCAGCGATTCTCCATATTCCGCCAGTTCCTACGAATTCATTATCAGTTATAGTTTTGATCTTTAGTTATGATTAAGGATGTTTCTTAAGTTGAAATAGTACCGTTGAATCCGAAGAAAGCGTGGGTAGCTGAACCCACTTCTTGCTCGACGGTGAAATGGTAGTCCAATGACATTTCTTGCATCCTCGTCAACAAGCATTCATTTGAGTTCACTGCAGAAGATTTAATAATTGTTATTTAATTTCAGCCACTTACTGTTGTTACAGTAATTAATACGAAATAAAGTTCAGAGAAAAAGAAAGTGCAAATTACGAGACAGCCCCCAAATGATATTTTAAATTAAGTTTTAGACCCCTGTCAGAAAATTTATAGTTTTAAGGATCAAATTTTTATGAAATTTAGAGATAATGATCTAAATTTTTGCAAGTGTTATACAGTATACATGAAGTGATACTTTAGATCCATAAAGTGGTACTGTGAACAGTGAAATGGTACTGTAGATCGTGGTACTGTTGAACAGAGAAGTGGTACATCGAACACTTTAATGAACAATCCTAAATTCTAAATTCGAGGCTTGAACTTTAAAAGCCAAAAGAGAAAGTCTATGTCCTATGATCGAATCTTGTATTATGCTTGCGTGGGGAAATTTAATACGTTGGTCGTTCGTTGGTCGTAATCAGGTCATAAGAGTTACAGTAGGAGACAGAACTGTGATTTTTCTGACACCACGTGAGCCGACGACGACAGATATGAACTGCCACGTCATACTCTACTACACGAAAATGACTAGTTTGCCCCGGGACTCCTATTGATTTTCACATATAATTGTCGGTGTAAGCGATGTTTAATAAAAGCCAAGTGCGGCTCCACTAATGTCAATAACAAGCATAATATCACGTGGGGATAGATATTACAGTTATGCCCCTACACAATTCTAAGTTAGGCTGTCCATGTGATGTGGATCGCAAAAGACAAAACTGACCTTGGCGTATCATCACTAGAACTTAGAAGAAGACAAGGTTAAGTTAATTAATAATTATGAAGGGGAAGGGATATCAAAACGATTTACGGTATAATTAATAAATTACCACTATGGGTTTGCAGTTTGCTGCTCCAAACGAGGGAATTTAATTTCTTGGTATCCCCACAATTTAATACTAAATATTAAATATAGAGTAGCTACAACTAATCTCTTCGGAGTATTTTGATTCTGTCATATCATGCGGTAGTAGTTAAAACCACTTCAACGTTGTAATAACAATATATGAATAATCAGGGAAAAAGCGGAGAAGATGAACAAGAACTACACAAAAAAGTAGTTGACTAGTACGTTCTACCTATATCATCTTCTACTTTACAGTCATATATATATATATGTATTTGTAGAAATAAATATCCTATTCATATCTTGAGTAATATTAATTTTCAGAATTAAATGGTCCTACCTTAATAGCTCGGTTATTTATTTATGGGTCCCCAACCGTCCCAACAATAACACTATAACAGTACTCATGGTAATCTAACCAAGAGCCTTGCTCTTGTATTATATATTATGGAATAATATTAACTTTTTAACAAGAGCAGACCACCGACACTTTCTAATTATTGCAAAATGATAAATTAAAAGATATTAACAAATATATGACTTATGAGCATAAGAAAGAATACTAACCGAATCTCCAACGAGCTTGAACAAGGGCAATATCCGGGTTATGGATCAAGAAAGGAACGGATCGCCTTAGGAAATCGGGTTCGGGTCGAAAATCCGCATCGAAGATAACAACGTACTCGCATTCTTTGACATAATCGCGTTTTAATCCTTCCTTAAGCGCGCCCGCTTTATATCCTCCCCTTGTTTCTCTGATTTGGTATCTAACGTTCACTCCTTTGCTCGCCCATCTTAGACATTCTTTCTCAACCATGTCCTGCGTTTTAATAAGAATACCCATTACATAAAAATCGAATCTTTTTTACAAGTTGCTCATCAATTCAGATTTTCTTGAAACCTTAACCATATGGTACTTACTTTGATGACATAGTCAGTTGAATCGTCAAGTACTTGAATCACAAGCCTATCAGAAGGCCATGACAGGTTACAAGCTGCACCAATGGAGATCTTATAAACCTGTAATAAGAACAAAATAATTAACTCTCTCTTTTATTCCTCAGACAAGAAAAAAAAATCAAGAAAGAAGAAGAAGACCTCTTTCTCATTGAACATGGGGATCTGAACAAGCACCATAGGATAAGCGCCACTCCCCATCTCTAAATCTTCTTTCATGGGCTCCCATTTGTATCTTTTGTCGGGCTTTTTCCAGAATAATTTGACAAGAATAATGACGACTCCCATGTAAAGCCTTTCGAGGAAAACCATGATAGACATTGCCAAGCAAATGTAGACGCATAACCTCAGAAGTGGGACTATCAATGGAGCCTTTATGAGCTCCCATAAAAGGCCAATCTGCCCTGCAATGTCTGATGATGCTGATGAGTAACCTGGTAATGATTCAGGTATAAAGCTTTTACCAGAAACCTCAGCCATTTTTTGTTTAGTTTTATTTTCAGATCTTTGACTGATGAATGTATTTGGGAAAAAAGATTGAAGCTTTATAACGAGAGGGATGCGTGTGGTTTGATAAGCCAAGCAACACTTTCTGTTTCTTTTCTATCGCATTAGAACAGAAGAGAGACAGAGAAGCATTGTGGCATTGTAAGAAGAAAGAAAGAGGTTGCAGGGAGATGGAAAGAGTGTAATGAAGGTTGGGTGTCTCTGATATGAGGATGGGTTTTTATTGTGTAGTTTTATAGTCAATAATTGAGTCTCATTTTTGGCTGACTTTGGTTTGGTTTGGTTTGGCTTGGGATTTATTTCTTTTTTCCTTCAATATATAATTTAAAATCTCATTTTTGTTTATTGGGTGAGCAAAGTAGCCCTAAAGGGTGGCTTGTATATGGTGTGCCATTTATATAATGATGGAAAATCTTGACCAATTTGTTTTTTGCCTCTATATATAATGTTTCTTGATCTCCCATTATCAAGAATAGCAAAATGCAATCAACTAGGATATGTAATACGTCATAATAACCTATTAGAATATAACTTTTGAATTGGTAAATCTAATTGAATTATATGGAAAACTGGAATGCATGTGAGAAACAAAGTGACGGTTTTTTTTTTTTGCATGATTCATGTGAGTAACACCAGAAATAAAGGATTAAAAGAGCTGATGTGTTAAAAAGAAAACATGTCACCAATGCATAAGACTGATACGTGTGACGTGCAATAAATAAAAATATATAAAGTTCAACTAGGATTGGATTTGGAATTAGAAGAAATATATATGTGTCGTTTCTAACTTTGCGTATTCGAGAAAAATCGCATGTAATTGCGGAGTATATTTTGCTTTTTGTCACGGATTAATAATAGAGAGTCTCTTTCATAGTCCCTCCTTTATGAGTGTTTCTAATAATGTTAGGTTGCATTTGAAAGAAAAAGAAAAAGGATATCAAAGTTATCGCTAGTATTTGTTTTTTATTACCTTAATTATTGGAATAATTTGCGCTCCCCATTAATTACTCTATTATAACCCTTTAACTGTATTAATTATAAATAAACCAACCCAGACATGATATAACTGTAACTAAGTGGGGTCTATATGTTATTTTTCTTTTTTCGACAAAACTTACCGCTACGATACCGTAATCTCAATAATAGAACAAAGCTTCTAACTGAATAGTAACATCACTTTCTTCTTTCATTTTATTTTCGTATCTTTATTTATTTTATATGAAACTCAACCGAGTCTACTTCTCTGTGCATCTATCGACAATGTGCACTGTGATTTAATAAGAGTGATGTATACATCGTTTGGTAAGAGAAGTGTCGGCAACTTACAACGTTATTAATGAATGTGCTAACTCAACAATGGACAATTAATTTACGTAACGATGATTTAGTACAAGAAATCCCCCAAGACAAATCTGATTTTATTGGTCCCTCCAAATTTCTACGAAAAGGACTTGAATGCAACTACCAAAATACCACGCCAAGGAGCTTGAAAGTTAACAAGTCTTTTTCTTTTCTTATTTTAATTGCGAGGCCTTTAAATAAAGAAACTTGTTATTTGCATAAATCAGGTCATATTGTCTTGGTCAACATTTGCTTGGAAATTGTATTTATATTTAGAAGCATATCTGAGATTTGGTCTTCACAAAGCTATATTTTTCAAAGACTTTCGGACTAAAGCCGCCGTGAAATGCGCAATAAGATGATAAACGATCTCATAATAAATTCTGATTTTTTAATTGTGATCGTGTCACTAAGTAATCCGTAATAAATGATAAATAGGTTTCATTTATAAATAGTAATTGAATAAATACGATAGGGATTTATATGTATATAAGTTCATGTTGACACGGATTTCATGAGGTTTTGTATTTGATGAAAAATATAGAAGTATGTCACGTGACGGACAACTAGCATGCATGTTAATTTGCAGGGATAGCACATGCAAATACGCCCCTTTAAATAGCTGACAAATAAAAGCCATAATTCTTCTCATCCACGTCACACGCCTTATATAAATTGTGATTTGTTTTATTATTATTTTTACAGTTCAGTTATTTTTTTGTTTCATTTAGTGCAATAAATGTATCCAATGGATATATTAAGCGTGGTTAAAAATGAAACGTTTAAAAATGAAACGTATATCCAATGGACTCATTGATGTTTACTGTTCAACTAGATTTGAACTTACTCAGAAAATCAGGAAAATTAGTCTAATTAGAAATTGGAGTTGTCTTTTATCGCCTATAGTGGGTTGAAATTTAACTCAATTGCACTATGCAGGAATAAATATATATAAAGAAAGGGGGAGAAATCGTGGAATAAATATTATATGCTGACTTGTCCATTCCATTACGAGGCACAACCCATAGTCTTGTATATAATTCTAACGGCTAGATTAAGAATATTCCTTTTATTAGTTGCGGTATACCTTTCATTCTAATCGTACTATAAATTATAGGAAATGAATGCAAGGCATGGGACACGAATATGCCGATGGGAATCGCCTTTCTCTCATTACTTCCACACATTCGTTATATTATATTGCAATAAATAAAGTTGATAAATCTGTATTCAACTCTTATCTTCTACTAGTCTAAATAAATGAATTGACATTCAAAGAAATACAACAAACTAGAGAGGAGCCAAATATTGGGTTGGGCCCAAGACCATTTTCGATTCAGATTGAGCCCAATTATGGATTTGACACGGCCCAATATAAGGTAACATTTTCTAACACAGAAAAATGAAAGATCAATGCAGAAACACATCAGCTTAGTTCTCAAGTCATCAGTCCTAATACCTGTCAAGTGTACCCATGAATAACTAACTAACTTAACCTCAGTTAAGAGCTAGGAACCATGGTTCCAAAGTAACCAAATCCAGCTGTGGTGAAGAAGATGGCCTGAGGAAATAGGTAGAAATAGTATCTATCGCCTTCGCAGAAGAATCCGTAGCATCCACAAGTATATAGAAACAAAGCTATTCCCAGCTCCTGAATTAGTATTCTGAAAGAAAAACAAGACGAGAAAAACATCGATGATCACCGTATTAACCTACCATTCATTCCCAGCAACGAAAAATGCATGGGAGAGAGAATTCATTCATTATTACCTTTCTTTAAGATGTCTGAATCTTGCTGTTAGCATTGGCACGTTCGACGTAGCATGACTAGCCCTGTTCTTGAAAGCATCTCCGAGTTTTTCTGTCACATCACAACCCATTCGTTAGCTCTCTTAGTCCCTAACATAACAAGCCTATGGCTATGCCTTTTGTCTTGTGAAAGGACATCACATTCTCAAAGAGGACCCAAGGAACACCCAAATAAAGTGACCGGAGAATAGTTTTGTCATCATATTGCTATGAACAGAGCTGTAAAAATCTGAAAGTAACCATTGTTATTACAGAGCAGACAAGCCTTGGAGTAGTGACGAGGGTGTTTAAGGTGGCGATAATTGTTGGGGTTGAGTGGTAAATATTTAATTCTGGGCCAGCGATAATTGTATTTGGACTCCGCGACAATTTATCGGGATATTAATTAAAGCCGAAATGACACCGAAAGAACACCGAGATTTTTACGTGGTTCGGCCAATACCGCCTACATCCACGGAGAGACAATAGTTTTACTATATTTGAGAATATTACATCGTACAACATGACGCTCGTGTTTAAACCCAAAACCCCGAGACCCCTTAACCCACCCGGGTAATTTTTGTATCCACTCTCAACTACCCAGTAAAACTACACCTGCTCTCACCCTTATCCACCCGGACAAGATTTCCTTTTTTTTCTTTTCTTTCTCATTTTCTCTCCCTCTCTCACTCCACCGCTCTCTCTCTCTCCTCTCTCTCTCTCGTTGGGGGTGAAGTTTAACTCCATCACCACAAGCCTATTTATAGGCAATTCTTTGAACTAAAAAACAAATCATATTATGTCATTGCAAACGACATAAGATGAAGTCTCCAATTTTGCTTCTTAATGTTGAAAAATCAACAATTCTCCCCCTTTTCAACATCTTCGTGTTCTTTACAGAGCATTCCAGAGAACCCGAGAATGACAGTAATCCGTTCGTAATTACCACGAACGATCATTGGCCTTCCTTGTAGCACCTACACATAATCCAAATCAAGAATTTATGATCCTACCCCACTTGATTCATTCAGCGGCCAATCTTATGTGCAGCTATGTTGAACCGACTCGACCCGTCGATTCCCGAAAAGGAACTTCGATGCAACCCCTTCTCCAGCAGGATTTTCCTTCTCACCATCGTCTACCTTTATACCACGCGCGCGATTTTCGTGAACCCATCGAAGTCTGAGTATTATATACCATACTCACGTCCAGACGATACAAACCTTTGCACTCTTCTCCCTTTGGTAGGACCTTTTCTGCCACGTATGATTTTCCAGACTCCCCCTGCTATGAAAACCCCATAGCCCTGGAATCTGACTGGCTCAAGAATATTAAATTCTACGCAACTTTGAGACAACGTCACACCACCCAAAATGCGTACCGCTCCGTCAACCATTTTGATCTTCCCCGTTCCAACATACCGAACAACACAACGATATCCATCGGCCCATGGAGATCGAAAAAACCCGTTTGCATTTTTCGGAACGCATCAAAATATTCTCTTGGAGCAAACCCGAATTTAATATCCTTCTTCCTGAGAACGAGCGCCATCATTAGAGACTGTGAGAACGTCTCTAAGATAAACCGTGTGCTACTTCCGTTTTGGAATTTTCCTAGCCGCTTGTCCTTCCTCCAAGTCGGACAATTTCTCCTTACGTGTCCCGGCTCACCAAACTATAGCATCACATGCCCTTCCCACCACCTGAATTTGGACCTACTGCTGTCTCCAAATCCCCTGGCGTGTCACCTTCCTCTACGATTCTCTCCGTGTATAGCCAACGCCCGACTATCACCATAATTTGACCGCCTTCTCTTTTCATGCTCAAAAAAGAGTTGACTTCACCATCCACCGTCTGCGCCGTCTCGTACCGAATGGTTGATCAAATTATCACCCGAATCAGGAAGCGAGATAAGAAGCAAAAGGGCCTTACTTCTTCCTCGCCGACATATCATGACCCCAAATCGTTTGTTACTTCGACTTTTCCCGTCTCCCATCAAAGCTTATCACCCAGCTTTGACAAACGAGCACATCCTTCACTCTTCTTTGCCGCAGAGTGAAACCTCCCGCACCAGCACACTGTCGCACTTTGATGTCATCCGTCGCTATTATCCTTTCGAAACTCCACCGCCGCACAAGCTCCGCCCGACACCGAGCATACCATCAACGATAACCATCTTGTACCATCATTTTCTCAGCACAAGGCATCACCTCGTTGAACCTCGCTCTGACACTGGCTCCCCCCGATCGACGTTCCCTTCTGATATCTTTTCTGATGTGGAAGATCAGACACAGCTGCAACCACAGAGCATACTCAGAATACCAGCAGGATTTGGCTCTGATACCACTTGTTGGGGTTGAGCGGTAAATATTTGATTCTGGGCCAGCGATAATTGTATTTGGACTCCGCGACAATTTATCGGGATATTAATTAAAGCCGAAATGACACCGAAAGAACACCAAGATTTTTACGTGGTTCGGCCAATACCGCCTACATCCACGGAGAGACAATAGTTTTACTATATTTGAGAATATTACACCGTACAAATGACGCTCGTGTTTAAACCCAAAACCCCGAGACCCCTTACCCACCCGGGTAATTTTTGTACCCACTCTCAACTACCCAGTAAAACTACACCTGCTCTCACCCTTATCCACCCGGACAAGATTTCCTTTTTTTTCTTTTCTTTCTCATTTTCTATCCCTCTCTCACTCCACCCCTCTCTCTCTCTCCTCTCTCAATCTCGTTGGGGGTGAAGTTTAACTCCATCACCACAAGCCTATTTATAGGCAATTCTTTGAACTAAAAAACAAATCATATTATGTCATTGCAAACGACATAAGATGAAGTCTCCAATTTTGCTTCTTAATGTTGAAAAATCAACAATAATAAGGTGGCAACAATGGCACCCCATTTAGGAACATGGAGAAACCAAGAAGAAAGTTGACCTCTATCTCGTTGTATATTGGAATTTGAACAATGACAATAGGGAAACCAAGACTTGCACTCTCTAAATCACCTTTCATGGGTTCGCATTTGTATCTTTTGGAAGGTTTATTGTAGAGGAGCTTCGGAAGAGCAGCGAGGAACATCATGTGAACCCATTCGAGGAATAATAGGAAGGATAAGAACGAGCATGTGTACAGAGAGAACCTCAACACTGGGACGGACGATGAGGAAAGCTTTTACCAGCCTCCATGAAGGCAAAAACTTTCCTTTCAAATCTACTTTTGAGTCGAGAAGCCATTGTAATAAAAACTTCTTTGGAGAAAGTTGATGCATGGGTGCACGAAAGAATCCTTTTTTTATTGTTTACTCTGTTTCTTTTGCCTTACGGTTTGAGCTATAGCTTCTTTCAAGTTCTGTATGTTCTATTCCGAGCAAAGAGTAGAGCTTTGCATTGTAAGGAGTTACAGGGATGTTTGAGGAAGAGCAAATGAGAGTTCTCTATTTAACGAGCAAACATAGTCAATTGCTTCAACTTGGGATTTCATATATTCTTTTTGTTTCGAAACATATACATTACAAAATTCAAAAAAGTGAAGGAGAACATGGAATTGGAAAGATTACCACTACCACTACTGTGGCCCGCTTGGGATCCCCTGTGCCCCATTTATGTTCCAATCTTCTATTCCCTTTCTTATAGAACTACACGTGTACTATTGATAGGAGTTGCAAACGGTGGGTCTAAAGCTCCGTTATCTCACTCAATAAGGAAAGAAAATTTAATGGATAAAAAAGGGAATAGAATATTTACCAATAATTTCCAAAACAAATAAATAATTGGGTCACAAATAAATCAAAATTAAAAAAAAAAAACTTAGTGGAAACACTGCAGACTAGTTTAGTGTCAAAATCTTTGAGACGTGGAGCCAAGATGGAATTTTTTTCCAGTAATTTAGACCACCGAGCTTCTGTGTCCAATGGGATCCATCTTCAACTCCATTTTACTGCTCTTAGCTAAAATGGCGAGGCAGGAAAACCTTTAGTTAAACCGTGAAAGAATTTAGTTAATGCTCGGGTTTATATATCTTGATGTATGATTTATTTGTCCGTGCAATATATTATGTATATAATTTTGGACACCTAGTAGTAATATATGTATAATTCGATTGATTGAAGATCGCCTGGAAAAGCTCAAAGCATGAACAAACAATCACTCACCAAAGAACACAATGTCAAGGATCCGAAGAAAAGTTCACTGGAAAGAAGCTGAATAAATCTAAGCTCTTATAATAACAGAGACAGAACGCTAAGCTAAATATGACTTTATTTCTCCTATTTGCCATAACATTTCATATTAAGAGCACATCAGCATTTCAAGCAGCGGATTTCTCTGGTGGATTGTGAGGCATCGATGATTGATGTGTAACGGCTACTTGAGAATTCAGTAGTTGTTGCTGTAAACATGATACAGAATTGAAAAAGGAAATTCCTTTTGCATGTAAAGAACATAAATAAAATAGAGTATGTCACCACCTGAAGTAGTTGTGTTAAGCTCGGTCCACTTTGTTGGTCTTTTCTTGAATAGAAAGAAGCAATATTGAGTTGTTGATTAGCAATTGGATGGAGAACCTACAACAACATAGTTTAGATTAAACATAGATACGATTGAACTACCTGTAAATTCAAACTATAAGGTACCTGTGCAAATTGAAACGGTTCCATGTGTGGTAATGAGGCGCTCTCAACGGGACGAATCATGCTTAAATGGGATCTACCATATTCATATGTCTGGTTTAACGGAGAAAAAATAAAACTATTATTGAACTAAGTTAGCTCGTTGGATAGAAATCATATATACTAAAGTTGTTATCAAAAAAATATACAACAATGCCAAAACAAACCTGAATATTCTTTCCATGATCACTTGCAACGTTAGCTCCATCTGTTTCATTATTTTTCTTTTGTTTCTTCATACGCGTGGTCTTCTCCAATCCACTTCTTGGTCTTTTCCCCGAGCGCACAGACCTCTCTTTAATTTTAATCCCTTTTATAATTACCTCATTAGATGTATTCTCATTCTCGCCCAGCGCAAAAACTTGCTTTTTTGACACTTTATAAGCAGAAATTGGTTCCTCTTCTAGTCTTGATAATAGATTTTTCCATGCACCAATCTTATCTACAAGAGTTGGTCTAGAGACTCCATTTTCCAGAGTTGCATCAATTTCTTCAAGTAGATTAAGAATACCAACTTTTGCAATTCTGAATGTTTCTTGGGTTAGAGCAGACCTCGTGGCTAATTGATTACTCAAGCCGCACAACTCTTTGTATTGAACTCCAATCATTGTTTTTTCACCATCTTCATTCATAGATTCAACAGACTCCACATTATCTCTATGATATTGTCCTTCAATGGAACTTTTCTTTGCTGTCTTCGTCCACCTTTTCTTGATATAAAGTTCTGGA
Source organism: Craterostigma plantagineum (assembly GCA_027422505.1). Classification (NCBI taxonomy): domain Eukaryota; kingdom Viridiplantae; phylum Streptophyta; class Magnoliopsida; order Lamiales; family Linderniaceae; genus Craterostigma; species Craterostigma plantagineum. The sequence continues at coordinate 5,976,178 of JAPQWV010000007.1, forward strand.
ATTCTGACAATATTTCTAGCTGAAAGTACCTTAAGAGCATGTGAACATAGATTCCAGCAAACTCAATTTTTTTGCAGCTACACGTAACTTCACCTTGAGCTGAGTCATACATTACTGTGCTGATACTGCTTTCTAAAAGGCGTAACATAATACTCAAGAAATCCTTCATATTCAACACGAAGTTCCATTGTTAAATCATAAGCCTTGCTCAACTCATTCTGAAACAATTCAAATACTTCATGCGTGTATATGCTAGCGGCGTGCTTGAGAATTTCAATAGGAAAAGAAATCACAGGTCGACTCTGACTTGATCTTAAATCGGCTTTCAACTCTTTATAGCGACGATCTTCAATCAATCGATCAAAGTGTTGGAAAAATTGTAGTAAGCTATGCTTGTAGCTTACATATCTTTTAAGCACACTATTCATACTTTCACTACGCTGAGTAGTTGTCAAATCCCCACAAAATGATTGCCGCCCATAAACTAGTACCCACTTTTCTTTGATCTTGAACAAGCCACTCATTACTTTGAAGTTCATATTTTTCCAACATTTCCTGTCATGCCTTTAAGAAGTCTTCCTCATCCTCGTAATCGTATACGCATGAGCTGAAGTCTTTAGAGAAACTTGAAAAACGCGCGAAGACACTGCTCAAATGCGTCGCAGCATTTTGATAGATATGCCAGATGCACAAGCGATGATAAGTTTCAGGCCATGTTGTTGTCAAAGCCTTTGCCATTGCCGCATCTTGGTCAGTGAGAATGGTTTGAGGCTTTCTTCCAGCCATTGCTTTAGCAAAAGAATCAAACAACCAAATAAATGTTGAAGCAGTTTCATCGTACAATAACGCTGCACCAAATATGATCGTTTGCTTGTGGTGGTTTACTCCAACAAATAGAGCAAATGGTCGACCCTCTTTGTTTTTCCTGTAAGTTGTGTCAAAAGAAACTACATCACCAAAATGAGCATAATCCACCCTCATCTGTGCTCTAATCCAAAGTATATTAGCCATCAAATCATCTTCATCAACTTGAATGGCGTAAAAGAAGTTGGGATCATCTAATTGTCTTCGCTGCAAGTATTCAAGTACACCACCCGTGTCTCCATTTTTCATATCAATAGTTCTCTTTGATCGCAAGTAGTTCTTTAAATCTTCATAAACAAATCCGACATTTTCACGCCCACCCACTTGGTTGGTCATCAAGGTAAACCCTGCTTTAGGTGCAATTCCTGATTTATCTATAGCATCTGCTTGTGCAGCTTGTGAGGCGGTTATTTTTCTGTATACTTCAAGAAAAACGATTTTTTTGGGCTCACTACATCATGACCACTATGATCGGCATTAAAGTCGGCAACTTTATACTTACCATAGCGGCCATTGATCTTCATCAATGCACGACATCCCGTTCTTGTTTCCGGACGATGGGACTTAACATTGACATCTCTTTTATCTTTTTGTCCGTAACCTTCGGATGAACAACAGAATGTCCTTGTGACTATCCTTTCATTTTTTTTGTGGAAACTGCTCTTCTAACACTAAATCCAATCGCACGAGCATATTCGTTGTAGAAGTTAAACGCCTCTTCTAGAGTATCGAACTCCATACCAATTCTTGGAATTTTGTTTTTCAAAACGATCGACTGATGATCAGATATGAGTCCGTCTACACTTCTCTTGTCTGAAATATCTTCATCCATTGACGCTGACTGAACAACACTGGCGACGATGACATTATCGAGCGAAATTTCTTCAGACTCGTTCATGGCCTCGACGTCTCTAAGATGTCCCCACAGACCTTATTTTTTATTACTGTTTTTGATTTATTCTATTCCCAATTATTTATTTGATTTTGGAGTTGACAAAGATTTTTATTTTTTCATCCGTAATATTTGCTTTCTTTACTAAGTGAGATAACAGAGCTTTTAACCACCGTTTGCAATTCCTATCAATAGTACACGTGTAGTTCTATAAGAAAGGGAATACAAGATTGGAACATAACTGGGGCACAGTGTGCACAGTGGTCCCAAGCGACCGTGGCCCTATTAACTTTTTGCTTCTTACTGAATTTTTAATATTAATATTTTTCACAAGTCGTGTTGGGGTGTGAGATTTTGATGAAAGTCATAATAATTATTAAGGATATGTTTTTGGTTGGTGGGAAACGTCTCGCTCGGGGGTTTGGTTTGGTGGCGTTAAGTCAACTACTACCGAGTTTCAGCATTAGGCTTGGAGACCGAGCCAGCAATTTTACTTTTCATCCTCTCAAGGGCCCAAAAAGAGCCCAATAAAGAGAGAGTCAAGTTTGGGAGCCCAACTCACAATTCTAATGAAAATCCTCTTCCATCACAAATTGGAAGCTGCTGTTAAATAAATGACAACAGGACAAAACAATCTTGTATATTTTAAACAACACAATACAGCGCTTTTCATTCTCGTAGCAGACGTTTCTCGAGGAAAATCAGTACGAAGAGAAGAAAGTACTACGGGTACAGTGATGTAATGTAATACATAGGCGTCATAAAAAAAGCATTATCATATCACACTCAGACAGACAAAAGAAGTAGCAAACGGGTACAGTGATGTCATACTCATATAGTCCACATAAAAAAAGCATTATCATATCACACTCAGAGAGAAAAGAAGTAGCAAGAGGTAAACTTACTGATAACTTCCCAATTCTTAACTTGCCAAAGGTTTAGAAGTAGCTTTCTTAATAGCTTCAGCGTATGTTCTGTGTTGATACGTGAGAGTCGATTCCAGCAAATCCCAAAGGGATGTTTTTGGATTCCAACCTGGAAAAAAGGAAAACATTAATCCATACATTATTACATGGAAGATTTTTCGTAAAAATTTGATTATGTACCAAGTTGTCTATTGATTATGGTCATGTCTGGAATTCTCTTGTCACTATCATCGTACCCTTCACCATAAAACTCTTTGGAGCTTACATCGATTGTTGGTGTATCTAGGGGAGATTCACCACTGACCTTTGAGTAGATCTACAACAAACATGGGATAAAATTCGTCAATGTGAAGGAACTGGCGATTAAAAGATAAAGAAAAAAAAAGAAGACAAGAAATAGGGGAAAGTTGAGACCTGGGTCATCATTTCCGCGAGTTGTCTGACGGTAACTTCATTGTTGGGGTTGCCCACATTGAATATTTGACTGTTAGCTCGGGCAGGATTTTCCTATGCAAAAGCAAAATACGAACACTCAGAACTCGTATAAGCAGTGAATTGCACATAAATAATATGATGCACGTACAATCATCAAAAGAACAGCTTCAATGGCATCCTTGATATAAATGAATGTTCTCTGTGATTCGCCGCCGTCAACGAGCTTCAGAGGTTCACGCCTAAGGAGATTCTAAACACCAAAAATAGAAGGAAAAAAATTAGAACTTCACATCTCTATTTTTCCATGTTGGTCAGAGAAACTATAACTTACATTGCTAAAGCAAGCAAGTACTCTAGGAACACCCTCGCTTGGACCATCAATTCCAGGGATAAAATCCATCCTGGGACCGATCCAGTTGAAGGGTCTCACAATAGAAAATTCAAGACCATTCTCAGCACCTTCAGCTGTAGAGCAGAGCAAATAATATAAGTCTCAGCACTATTCCAAATGTTATGCAACGTATAAATGAAACGGCTCACAAGCTAACCATAGATCAGCCGCTCTATCAACTGCTTTGCACATGCGTAAGACCACCTTTGCTTTTCAATCGGGCCAAAAATGCAAGGGGAGGCATCTTCCTTGAGGATGTAGTATTGGGGATCCTGATTAAATAAGTTGAACATGTTTCACTATACTTCCGATATCCATTGAAAAAACGTGGATAATATAAAGTCTAATGCGTACTTACATACATATAATGAAGAGAAAATCAAAAGATTACCTGACGCAGGGGACTGTCTTGGGGTAAAAACGCACCAATAGTTTTCCCGTAAACCTCACATGTCGAGAAATGTATGAGACGCTTTCCATTCTCAGAACAGTATTTGACCTGAATCAATTGAAGTCAATACAGCTTCAGTATTTACAAAATTAATCATACCATTACCAAGACACGTCCAGTTGTGAAAGATCAACAAACTTACCACTGGGAGAGCGTCGATGAAGTTGCTGTAAATTGTATCGAGAGGGCGGGTGTTGTAATCAGCTGGAGTGCATATGGCAGCAAGATTTACAGTCTACATCATACACAAAATAAGGTTAGCCAGAGTCTAGGGCCAACGCATTTGTCAAAATAAAATTGATGTTAGACCAAACAGCTTGCATTAACACAGAATCAAAGCACAACGATACTTACGCATGCAAATCATGAAAGAAAACACGACAGCCAGAAGACTAAAATAACAAAGCTATTGCCATATAGTTCAACGGTAGATCCAAGCAAGATCTGGACAAATCTAGAATATTCTAAGAGGAAAATAATTCATAGTCAAGTAGGATTTTAAGTTAAGAACTTCGCTTGAAAAGGCAATCATGAACAAAAAAATGACCACGACTGTAAGTCTTACTATGCAATGCAAAGAGGAACAAATAAAGTAGATAACAATTTGGTATGCACGACTAATTTATCGCTGCAAGTCAGCATATCGTATGAGAATATCAGATTCAGCTCCACAACTATAATAAGTCAGCTTCCACAAAGTGAATAATAACTCGCGAGCTCAGCTGCGAAATACGCAACCAAAACCGAAAGTTTCTTAAAGGAGAGATGAAGATAGTTACGAGATCTGCCATGCGGATGAGTCCTTCGAGCCGTGAATCGTTCTTAATATTGAGCCTGTGGAACTGTATACGATCAGACCAAGGCTGATTCTCCGGCTCGAGCAAGTGCTTGATCTTGTCGTTGTAGACATCGACGGCCAAAACCTTGTGAGGCGTCTCAGCCATCAGCTTCTCGCACAGGTGAGAGCCTATGAAACCGCCAGCGCCGATCATGCATATCGTCAACGGCATAATCGGATTGCCGTCCAGATCTAATCTAACGCCGCCTGTAGACATTTCTAAATTAATTCTCGTTACCCCAATGCCGAAATAAAAAGTCCGTGTACAGAGGGAGATAGAGGGAGAAATGGTTGGAGGATGTGTGTATTTATAGACGTGAACAAGAAAGGGAAGGATGAGAGAGGTGAGCGAAACGAATATATTCATGCACACGAGTCATCATGAAATATGAGCAGTCAATTTTTTATTGGATCTTTTAAAGTTCAGCCCAACATAAGTTTCATTTAGATTTTAGGATCCTGTCAGAAATTTCGTAGTTTTAAGGACCCGACTTCTGCAGAAACACTTAAGGGTTCTGTTGTACCACTTCTCTGTTCAACAGTAATCCTTCATGGGTCTACAGTAGACCTGTGTAATGGATTGGATCGGGCCGGTTCCGATTCTACTGGTTCAGCACTGTTTCTTCGGTTCCGGGACCATTTTCCCCGGGCAGGACCAGAACTGCAGAGCAGAACCACGGGCCACTAATGGACAGGTTCCGGTTTCAGAACCGGTTCGGCCTATTTAAATTTTTTTATAACTTAGAAACATTTTTAAAATATATATAGCATGAGCCGTTCGACCGGTTCCGGTTCCGAACGGGAACCGGAATCGGTAATCCACGATTCCGGGTTCCCAAAATCGGTAATCCACGGTTCCAGGTTCCCGAAACCGGCCCAAACCATTATTATTGGGCCGGTTAATGGGCTCCAGTTTTGGGCCGGTTTTGGGTTGGGCCCAAGGTGAGCCGGCCCATTACGCAGGTCTAGTCTACAGTACCAAATGGGTCTACAATACCACTTCATGAATATACAGTATCACTTCATGTACACTGTCTAATACTTGCGAAAATTTAGGTCATTATTTCTAAATTTTATAAAAATCGGGTCCTTAAAACTATAAATTTTCTGACAGGGGTCTGAAACCTAATTTAAAATATTTTTGGGGCCTGACTTGTAATTTGCACTTTTTTATTCTCCTCGTGAATCCTATGGGTTAGGTAGGTCTCGTTTTCATCATTCATGCACATGAGTCATCATGAAATATGAGCTGTCTATTTTTTATCCTCCTCGTGAAGCCCATGGATCGTAATGCTATGCAATTTGCAAGCGTCAAATCTATTTTCTTTTCATAATATTTTAGTATCCTGTCAGCATTTTTTAAGTATCCTATCAGCATTTTTTATTATGTAGGTACCTAACAGAATTAATTTTTTACACATAGGTACCCAATCCCGCCGCAGGTACGCCGTATTAGCACTTTTAGGTACCCTATAGCAACGTATTGTGGTACGTAATACGTTTAGAAAATGGTACGCCGTATTAGCACATTTAGGTACCATGTAGAAACCGTATATAGTACCGTATAAAGGCGGTACGCTATGCACACATAGCAAGGTACGGTCTTTACATAAACTGGTACAAACAGTAACTCAATATTTAATATGGTGGAATCTCTGTGACATAAAGATTTACAGCGACTTATGTCATATAAAATACAAATACTGATGTTGTACTGTATGCCAAACGGTTGTACTTCTCTGGTCTCCAAAAATCAATAGTGCTTATTAATAAAATGAGTAACAACACAAAGCACGCAGATAATTATTGTTAGTATGATTCACATCTTTCATGTGTGATCTTTAAAATGAGATATGCTAAAGCACGACGCCGAACGAATCTCCTTGTTATCTATTTCCCTCTTTACAATATTTTTCAGGCATCACAACTTTGATTTTTTACTTTAATTAAATAGAATGGTGGCCTTCAATTATTTCATCAAATTCTTTCGTTGCCTCTGAAACTTTTTGCTGTTGTATCTTGTAAGAAATGGACACAAAGCCAAAGTGGGCTCTCTGCCTTTTGAGGCGAAATTACCATAGTAACCCCGTAATGAGTGTAATATTGTTTCTCGGCTTTATAAAATAAAGTGAAGGCATTTATATAATTTTGACCCAAAAGTCGGCGAAGACAAGTTCTCATTCTTGGAAATGTGGGCACGTCGAGGTAACTTAATTAGGTTGTCTTAGCTTATAAGAAGAGCCCAGCGAATTATAAAATTATAAAAAGAAAAATACAAACTTCGTAACATGCATAAAAACATTAAACTAGGAATTGTGTTGTACATTTGTAGAGATTTGTCATAGATTTTTAAGAGATGGGGCAATTTTCGTTCGGGCCTGTCAGGGCCTGAATTTAGAATTCAGGTCACGTCAGGAAAAAAATTCGCTTTAAGGACCTGATTTCTATAGTACCATTTCATTGTTCCGCAATACCACTTCATTGTTATGCAGTACCACTTCATTGTTTCAGTGTCAATGAAGTGGTACTGCAGAACAATGAAGTGGTACTGCATAACAATAAAGTGGTACTGCGGAATAATGAAGTGGTACTGCAGAAATCGGGTCCTTAAAACTAAATTTTATACAGACAGGGCCTGAATGCGATTTAAAAAATTAAAGGAATCCTGAACGTAGTATACCCTTAAAAAATCCGCTTTCGTGTCGTAATGAAACAAAAAGCAACACTTAAACTGACATGTGCAACTGCAAGGCACTAACTAAGATCATTTATTACAAGTCAAATCAAAGTGGTGATGTGTTCATTAGCCACAAGCTTCATCATATGTAAGGGCCCAAATGCACTTCAATCATATAGGTACTTCACACATATATGTAGCTGAACAGTGTAAAATTAGCTTCTCAACGTGTCAATAGCGCACCCACGTAACATCAGATGATGAACCAATATCTCGTAAAATCTGCATACTGGTTAAGTTGGATTCCGAGTTGATCACCTGCACATCCGAAATAAAAGAGGAAAAAGCGATTAGAAATATAAAATTCCATTAAAGTAGAAAATAAAATAAGAACGAAGGACAAGAGGAAAATGAAAACCTGGCACAAGAAAACTCCATATTATTTCATCACGCATGTTTCATATGTACATTGATGATGCTATCTTCAATCTTCATGTTGAATATTATTAGATTATTGATGAATAAAATAGGTTCGGACAGCCTCGACAATAGGAGCTCGACACATTGGGCAGTTGCCATTGTCTCGGACTAACTCCACAGCACACTCAGAGCATGTACACATGTGCCCACACCTTGTCACAAATATTATCACCATGAACCATATATGCAGTTTTGTAACAAAATCAAGAAATAACTGTGCTATTTTGTAATCTGATGGCTTACCTATATAGCAATGAATCAATCTTGCTCTCAGCACAAATGCAGCATATTCCTCTCCTCACTTGCTCCCACTGAGATTTGATATCGATCGAGTTTTCCTTCCCTGCTTTATCATCTGCTGCTCTTGTTAAGGTTGTTCGATTGAGCGCAGCAGAGACTTCTTGTCTGAAGCAACGGTGCAGCTCTATTTGCATGTCTATGCATGCTTCAAGCATACTCTGCATGTTACTCATCCTCTGGTGAAGCCTAGCCATGTCGATCCTTAACTCGTTTACTATTACTTCCCATTCCTATTGCGAGTTTGGCAAATCATAACATGGAATTTAATTTTGAAAAACTGAGATTAGTGGGACGATAGGAACTTACTGTTCCCAGCGTCTGATGTGAGTTGGCATGCAAAAAACCTTCACCGTTCAAATCGTCATCCCAAAGCCTATCAGGCTCAGAGACAGAAGTCGAAGGTGGATCGAACTGATTTTCCTCCTCAACATCATCAGATATAGTCGAACTTCGTTCAGCGTTCAGTCTTTCCTCGTCTTGTTGTCCAATTATGGATGGCAGAGTATTAGCTTCATCTTCAGAATCGCCAGGAGAGAGATGAACTTGTGTCTCCATACGAGATCGTAGTACTTGGTCCAAACTCCCGCGGAAGCTACTTCGAAGAAGGCTCGAAACCCGCCTCCTAAGTAAAGTTAAAACACTCAAAGAAATATTATTATTGATAATAATAGAGGATTTAGTGACATACCTGCTTGAAAGCTCCCTAATTTCCATGGTCAGAGTAGTTTCGTGGTCGGGAAAATGATCATAATGAAACCTACCAAGAGACACGCCTACGTCTAAAGAAGAAGGCATGAACAGCCAACTGTCGATCATGGCGTCTTGCACATCATGGCTCTGCCAATCTTCATGTGGTTCTTGGACAGTATTATCATCATGGTCCAAAGGATCAACAGTGTTCTCGGGCGTTTCTTGGAAAGTCTCATGCCAATTTCTGGGAAAGTCGCCTTCTTCTTCTTCCTCTTCTCTGTTATGATCAGTAAATTCGGTATATTGAACGCTAGTAATTGGCTCCTGTGAAGAACTTTCTCGAATCTCGACTTCAGAATCCAATTGTGACAGAGCATCCCAGCATTCAATTTCTCGGTTGATGTCTTCGATATTAGCAGAACTCGCACTTGCTTCACTAACACGAACGGTCTGAAACGAGGAATCATTAGTAATGTCGATGATATTATCCATATTTTCACTGTTTAAGCTATCGGCATGTTCGATATCAATGGATGCTTCTCCCTCGCTCATTAAGCTTATTGAAATTTGCTCTTCTCTATGGGGAACACTTTCGACCTCCACAGACACGCCTTGATCAACTTGCAAAGAAGCCTCATATTCAGTTTCCTCGTTTCGATGGCTTTGAACACTTTCGACCTCCATAGAAGAAAGAACTTCTTGCTCATTGTTCTTACTCAAGGTCACTCCTAGCACTCCATTGTGATGAGTTCTGCAGCTTCCATCGACATCGTTGTCTGATTGAGTAGATGCAGAGCTGTCCAATTTGGACAGAAACTCTTCCCTGATAATCAAGATTCTCTATTGCAGTGAGAAACAGATAAAAATACAATGAGCAAGCAATGTGATGAGGAGCAGATGTGAAAATGAAATGGTTAAACATTACCTTAGGTCGGATACTGTTTGTCTTTGCCTCAGAAAATCTAGTTCCATTGCAGCTACAGAAGATTGGTCCTTGTCCGTGGCCAATCTCTTGTTTATGAGGAATCTACCTCGGAGTAGAGCCTTCATGTAATAAATGAGTCAAGCCACGTTAATACTCATTGATAAGGTGGGTAATGAGCAGCCACCAATAAAATGAAAAACAAAGGGTATAGGAAAGAAAAAAAAGGAAGAAAAAAAACTCGCCTGAATGCGATTACGATGAGAAAATTCTGAGACTGGCTTCTTCTCGGATAAACGCTGAAGCTCTCCTTTTCTTTCACACTGAGCCCTTGATAGAAGATCGACAAGAGTCTGTCGACCACACAGCCTTCGTATTGGCCTTCTTGAACGATTCTCTTGACGTTGATTGATCAATACATCAGAATCAGCTTCTCTTACAACTTCGCTGCTCGGTCTGAGAATCACCCTTTCACATTCGTTCTCTCCACGCCAAGAACGACTGAGCGAAGAATTTGAGGGCCCACCTGTTTTCCGTTCTCGAAAGATTTGTCTGACCCTCTCACGCTCACTTTCTCCCAAATCGCTCGATTGTTCTGACATGGCACTGAGGCTGTCCTCACTGTGGTTGGAATATTCAGAGATATCACAAGCATTTGTCCGTTGACTCGACCTATGAGAAGGGCTACCAACTGCTCTATCGCCTTCGAATTCTCGCCAAATTTGCAATACAGAAGAAGTACGTGTTGTTGATTCACCAAAGAAAGGACCGAACGCAGAAACATTTTGTAATCCCGCAACAGCCATCTAGTTATTACCACATTAAATTCTCCTACACAATGCAGCATAGATCGTCAAGAAATGAAGCACATTCATAAACTTACGTCGCTTTAGCTTTTTCGTACCAATAAATCACCAGCTTTCTTATTACAACAGGTAAATTGATACATAAACATTAAATAATGGCTGCAAAACAACACACAGAAAGTTTAAGCGCTCCTTGCGGACATCCAAGTGCAAGGTATAAACACATGTATCATTACACAAGTTATAGATATCTGTCTATTCAGAAATAAAAAGAAAATCAATGCGATGGTTATAGATATCGAAAAATACTACCAAAACAGGCCAAGACAAGGGGTAACTGGTTGGTCTGGCAGGTATACTCGTACCCGACCAATGACAACTCATGAAAAAGCGAAAGTCTAACAAAAGTGAAAATCAACTCCTTTCAACGTTCTAATCCACAGTAGTTTCGTCTCTTTCAATCTTTGATAAGCTGAGAAGTAAATCGATTCATTTCAACCCAGTTCGTAATCTACCTACATATCTAGACAAAACTCCATTTACATTCTAAAATGAAGATTAGGTGCAAGAATCCAAACACACAGTACATCATAAAAACGCATCCAGCTGAAAAAGAAAAAGCAATCTAAAACACCATTACCACTATAAAAAAAAAAAACAAGATATAAACAAAACCCAAGGAATTTCAGTTGGCAAGACAATTGTTACCTATCTGCAACAATATAATAGCTCGACCACAATTTCCACACGTTCAGATTGTCAACAAGAACAACACGGAGCTGAAAAAACACTATAAATTACAGAGAGAGAGGCGATAATGGTGAGGTGAGATTAATGGGTAATAAATACAAGGCAAAAAATTATGAAAGAGTCACCCACCGTTTACGTTTAGGTGTCATTTATTACATTTTGCCGTAACTCAAACGTCTATATTTGTTCTTCCTACTCGAGCCACAATATAATAATGAAATCTTTTGGAGGACTTAATGTGTAATTAGACGCTTGGTTGGAGTTCTTCTCGCATTATGCAATTAGGCTCCCTCAAGTTATATTGTTGTCAATGGTAAGTACATTGTGTTGTGGTAGGTGATTTTTCTATTTTTCATTTTTTAAATTTATTTTTGTTGTGAAGATCTTTATTCGGGGACATTTTTCATTTTTCTTTCTGGCTTATGCGAGATTTTAAGATGGCGTGACAAAGGGATTTTGTTTCCGTTTTATTCGTTCGATATGTAATTCGTGGTGTCATTTTAATCCCCACTAATTACACCCTCGTAATAGAAAAATTATTTGTTATAACTTACAAAATTTCCTACATTTTCTGGAAATGTCGTGGATCGATAACATGGAAACATCATCGTGCCAGCCATCACCACTCTATAAATATTCTTCCTTTCATATTCTATAATTATATTTTTTTAATAAAATTACAATATCAATTCCTCCAATATAATTGTCAAACACGACAGATGTTTCTAAAGCGGGCCACAAAAAAATGATGAGGCCCAAACTGAATATAAATGGGCCTCCGTTTTCCTATTACCAGATAAAGGCCCAATTCTTAAACGATTCGTATGCTCCGACGTATTTCGTTGGTTGATTAGCTCAGCTCATCATCTCCTTCGCTTCGCCTAGGGTGGATCTTGACGGGCAGGGGCTGGTGACAGCGCATTTACGCAGGCTTTATGTTTTGAATTAGCTGGCGTCTGAGTTATCGGAGACAGGTTTGTTGATCAGGGATTTAATTGAGTAATTTCTGGTACTGATATGAGCTTATTCTGTTGAGCTTTGTTCAAGCGACTCCCACGATTATTGCTTGTTATGCTGTTTACTACCTCTGTCATTTTTTTTTCTCACCGTTTTGATAATTTTGGTTGGGGAATTGAAGTTCTGCTTGAATGTTTGTTGACCCAACAATATAAGTAACAAGGCAGTGTGCTCCTAACAATGATGGGTGTCCTTTCATAGCATATTCAAGTTAAAAGACGAAAGTTTCTCGTCGTAACAATGATGGGTGTCCTTTCATTTTCAATTGGATTCCTATGCTGCTCTTCATTTCTTGCCTTATGTTGTCTTTCTCATGCCGTTCGACTTATTGATTAATCCTCACAATGGTGTCTCACTTCAAGAACATGCCTGCCTTCATAGTTTTCGCTGTGGTTTGCCAACTGCTCATTTGTTTCTTGGAAGATATGCACAGTAGCTTTATGAGGAAGAGATTGTAACACGCTAAAATATTATCTGGTTATTGCAGTATTACTTACTACTCATTTGTTTTCAGTGACATGACAATCAAGTGACTCAGTTTCTCCATGACCTGACTTGTTTCTTGGTATGTTTCATCAGATTCTCTGGTTAGTGTGCCCGATTGAAGAACGATCTGATCTAATAATGTCCCGCAAACGCAATGCGATCGTGGCTGCTGGCTTATTAGCTTTTGCATCGGCAGGTTTGGCCTTTCCATTTTACATGGCTTCAAAGTCATCAAAAACGCCTGTAATAGATTCATCGAAGCCACTTCCTCCTCAGGCCACCTTCAGAGGACCCTATATTAACACTGGCTCACGCGATATTGGCCCCGAAGGTCGAACTTATCCCAAGAAATAAAATTCCCTTTGTCATTTTCTTCTCCCTTTTCTTGTTGCCTTTTGGAAGAGTTGTGATTAATTTACTGTTTCAGCGTGGCAACGCATTATTGTACGCCAAAGACCAGTTTACTTATATTGCTATCTACTCTTCCTCATTATGGTAGATGGAGATATTACAAGACGTAATGACACATGTAGGTATCCTATTGTCCTAAACAAGACAAATATGGAATAGCCTAATTGAAAAGTGAGTTTTTTTTTTTTTTGTTTCTTTTTCCTTGGCCATACTTCTCAATTAGTCCAGTGTGAAGGTAGATAATTCCAGAAGAAAAGAAAACACACACACTCGAGGAATTGAAGTCTTGCACGCAAAGCTCTCATATCTTGACAAGTATCAATAATAAACAATACAGTACAATAAAACACTGCGCTTCCATTCCACACAATTGAACCGTGTATTATTTAATCGATCAGTTCTTAAAATATTGCAAGAGATATAACGAGAGAAGAAAATGGTAGTTTCTCTTGCTTCATTCACACATATATCTGCCACTCATTCTAGAGCTAATAGTAGCAACACCACAACAGCCCACTGCTCGATTTCACCTCGCTTATCGAGCTTTGGAAATCCTTGGCAAAAATCAAGAAAAGTACCCAAGAACCCAACTTTAATCCACGTAGCTGCTCCGCCGACGAATCCCGCCACCGTGTCCGATGATCAAGACACGTTAGACCCATCCCTCGAAGCTGAAGATTCGTCTTCAAAGTTCTCTTGGAGAGATCATTGGTACCCTGTCTCGCTCGTGGAAGACCTTGACCCGCGTTATCCAACTCCCTTTCAGCTCTTGAACAGAGATCTTGTCTTGTGGTTCGATAAATCTGCTTCCCAATGGGTTGCTTTCGATGATAAGTGCCCCCACAGGCTTGCTCCTTTATCGGTAAAATTCCAAAACTTTGAGCTCTGTTTTAACCGTGCCTATATTTTCCCCCAAGATCCAATCTTTGTTCCCCTGTTTCAGCGCTCGTCTCCTATACAATAAGTTCCATATGTTGCTGAATTCTTGTCGACCCTTTACCCGTAACGCAGAAATTAAACGATGCATCTGAAGAAGAAAAACAAAAGATGGTTTTTTTTTTTATGCTAATTGTGCACACACTTATGCCTCTGCTCTGTTTTGTAGGAAGGAAGGATAGATGAGAATGGACACTTGCAGTGTTCTTACCACGGTTGGTCTTTCGACGGCTGTGGCTCGTGTACAATTATCCCTCAGGCTGCACCACAAGGGCCCGAGGCCCGCGCGGTCAAGTCACCGCGGGCTTGTGCTACGAGGTTCCCAACCATGGTCTCACAAGGGCTTCTCTTCGTCTGGCCCGACGAAAATGGCTGGGAAAGAGCTCAAGCCACTAGCCCACCAAGGTGCAGAATCCTCATTTTACAAAATTTTCAGACAAAGATCGCATTTTTAGCAGTCACTAGTCATCTAATGATCCAAGCATCTTAGGTTGCCCGATGATTTCGACAAGCCCGAGTTCTCATCGGTGACGATCCAGCGAGACTTGTTCTACGGTTACGATACGCTAATGGAGAACGTTTCTGATCCTTCCCACATCGACTTTGCACATCATAAGGTTTAAAATTCTTTAATCTCTTGCATTCTATGTGTTTCCTTTCTACGAATGTTTCATTCAAATGCTTATAACAGGTCACTGGTCGAAGAGATCGGGCGAAACCCTTACCTTTCAAGATGGAATCGTCCGGCGATTGGGGCTTCTCGGGCGCAAACGAAGGCAACCCGAGAATCAGCGCAAAGTTCGTCGCCCCGTGTTACTACATGAATAAGTAAGTAAGCTGTTCTATTACATGCAACACAGAAGCTAATTTTCTAATTTTCTAACGACTACTGTTATGCTCGTCTTCAGAATTGAGATCGACACTAAGCTACCGATAGTGGGTGACCAGAAATGGGTGATATGGATTTGTTCGTTCAACATCCCAATGGCGCCTGGAAAGACACGGTCCATCGTATGCAGCGCCAGGAATTTCTTCCAGCTCACCATGCCCGGGCCCGCGTGGTGGCAGGTAATAAGCAAAACACTTTTTTCTTTCTGTTCGACCATGTAATATCGATGTTAATCATTTCTCTTGCGTGCGATTTCTCAGGTAGTTCCTCGATGGCAAGAACATTGGACGTCAAACAAGGTATACGACGGAGACATGATCGTACTCCAAGGGCAAGAAAAGGTCTTCCTCTCCGCCGCGTCCAAGGATGGCTCGAACGACGTCAACAAACAGTACACGAAGCTAACGTTCACTCCCACGCAAGCCGATCGGTTCGTCCTGGCGTTCCGTAATTGGCTGAGGAGGCACGGGAATAGCCAGCCCGAGTGGTTCGGCAATCCCGAGGAACGACCATTGCCTTCCACCGTGCTGTCCAAACGCCAGGTAACTATATCGGATTGTTTAAGGTTTAATTATTTTTTCAGTCCAGTAATTTAAAGGGAATGTAATAATTATAGGGAACCTGGTATAAATCGAGGGGTCTTTTGAAGTCTCTTGTAAAGTATAGTGGATTGAAGAGCTTGATTCGATGTTGGACAAAAACCCAATTTTTAGAAGCAGTACCCAACGAATTTATGGGGTTGTATTATTACTATATAAGAACTCTATTTTGTCCCGAATCCTGGGGTTTCGGCGTATAATCTAGGATTATAGCAAATTTAGGGTGATGCACGCACTGTGCAGACAATAACTTTCAAAATTAATTAACCCAATGTTTGAGTGTGTGCAGATGTTGGATAGATTCGAGCAGCACACGTCGAAGTGTTCTTCGTGTAAGAAGGCGTACGAGAGGTTTCAGACGCTGCACAAGTTCTTGATCGGCGCAACGATCGTAATGGCTTCGGCGGTCGGGATACCGCCTGACACGAAAGCTCGGGTCGTGTTGGCGGCCATTGCGATTCTATGCGCTGGGTCGGCCTACGCCGTTAGCGAGATTCAGAAGAACTTCGTATTCGTCGATTATGTACACGCAGACATCGATTGATTCATAACGTTGATGGTTGTAAAGAACAAAACTGCAAGCTGCTTTATTTTTCGACCAATTCACGCAAAGCCGAATTATTGGGTACAGAAACGTCGAAAACAACAGCAAATGAACATCAATAGTCTCCCATGCCAATATACCACGGGCCCTTAATCAAGACGCAACTACAAGAAGAAAATGCTCGTCTGATAAGAGGCGATTCGACCAAGGTTTACATCGGTGCTATTATTATATAGGAGTCAGGCCAACAACACCTGCAATTTTGGGCATAGGAAAGATGCATATAAGTGTTAGAATGAGTTACCAAAGAACGTTTTTTGGACGATATATGATTTTATCGCCGGTCCACTAAACATAAGTTATAGATCTTTATTACCAGGTTGGTATTTTTTACAACCATAATCACAGCTTCATCGAAAGAGATAGAACGACTACTTACCACAAGCCAAACGCCCGCCAGCATTTCCAGTGGAGAGACTGAGCTCATGACCACCTGCCCATTATTGCAGATCGAAGTTATGTATATCTTAGTTACGTTTTGGAATTACCGAAAACTTGATTGCAGATCGAAGTTATGTATATCTTAGTTACGTTTTGGAATTACCGAAAACTTGGACTTATATAATCCTACCTTTTCCAAGATCATCCTCAAGTTCATGAACAACGAAAGCTCTTCCCACGACGGAGTTTGGACCAGTCAATGGTATCTGATCATACCTTTTTCAGTTATCGCAAGAACAAAGCAAACGACGAATAAAAATATGGGGACATTCATATACCTGACTGTCCACTAGTGTTACTTCAGCCACACCTACATCAGTTCGCATTTGAGCTAAGATAATCATCGTAATAATAGAAAACCTCGCATAGAATGGCATATGAATTGATGGATAAGATAAATACCCTCATCATTCGCAACTATGTTTCCCAGGTCGCCCGCGTGACGCACTTCATCTTCAGGAGCACCGTGCGTCAAACCGTTTGGGTTAAAATGTGGTCCTAACAGACGCAAAAGAGCAACTAGTAAACAATGTAGTCTGAAATATCATATATGTAAGAAATCGATCAACTACTCGGCTATCGAAATCTTGACAATAAAGTACTCACCTGTTGACAAGCACCCATTTGTAGTGTCGCCGAACTCGTGCTAAAACATGACAACAACAATACAACAATAATCAGCTCAATAGCTTATATTCGGAGGCTAAAATTACAAATTTCCAACAAAAAAGATAAACATATACAACTCACCAAATGAAAGCCGTGCTTCCCTGGGGTGAGCCCAGTGATGCGAACGTTCACAGTAGTTGGCCCTAGAAACACAAAACAAACGCCTAATCAAGCTAAGAAATCATATATCCAAAGAAACGACGATCCCGAAATAATGGCACTACACAGCAGAAAAATCAGAGCGTTCCGACGAAATGCCGGAGCTAGATAAGGGAATAGTAAGCTCTCACCGCCGTCGTCCTGAGTAAGAGTCACCACACCCTCGACGCCGGCGGTTCCCTTGAGCACGGCAACGGCCTTACTCGTGGCGGCGACAGCCGTGAGGGGCTTCGGAGCTGAGACCACGGAGAGGGACAGGGATGGTCTGAGATTGGTTAGCTTAAGCGCGACTCCGTGGAACGAAGAGCGATGCGCAGGCGAGGAGACGGCGGCCGGGGAGAGGAGGGATCGGTGGGCCGTAGCGGAGAGAAACGTTTGTGCGGCCATCGACTGTGTTGAGTGTGGATTGGAGGAGGTCGATTCTTCTGTTGATATGATAGATAAGGTGAAGAAGATTGGTAGGTTTTTGTAATTTTGCGACGTCTGATGACGTTTCTCACCTTCTCGTAGTTTCTTCTCTCTTTCCGCGCAATGTTAGGAAAAAATAGTGTGACGTCAGGCTAGACGTCAGCTGGCTGCTCACTATTGGGCTGTATTAGTTGGGCCTGGAGCCTTTATTGGGCCTAGCTCTATTGGGCTTAATTAGTCGTCAACCCCTTCATCTCAGCACTAGTCTTCGTCTTAGCGTAGTAAGAGGGAGTTTTTTGTTAAATAGGATTACTTTCGTGTGAAATTAAAAAAAAAGGGATTCTATATTTTCTAACTAAAAAAAGGGATTGGGTGTTTTAAAAAAAAAATCCAAGTGTTTGATTATCATTTTGATCCGCTCGACTGAAATTTCATGTCGAAATGAGATGTTAAATCGATGGGTTCGTGATTCTTACATGTATTAACCCCAAATCTGGGTGAATTTTCGTGTTTTTGAGCCTGAAATAGACGTTTTCGAGTAGAAAACGGTTTATTCGAATATTTTATTCGAACTATTCGAGTGATTCGTATAACATTCGGATAGAAAAATAGCATTTATTCGAGTAAAAAAAAAATTCGAATTAAAAATTTGAATAAATATTTTTCAATTCGAGTTTTTTTTACTCAAATTGGTTAATTCGAATAAATTCGAATTAAAAAATATTTATTCGAATTAATTCGAATTTTTTATTTACTCGAATAAATGCTATTTAAGTTGGGGTATTTCGGTAACTTTCGGTCCACTCCTTTCTGTTTAATAAAAATAGGGAACGCTACCTTACGTTAAAATAGCCCGTAGTAAGAGCATCTCCAACGATGCACTAAACCCAACGTGTAGAGGGCTGAAAGGACTCCAATGGCACACCATAGGCCACGCTAAGCTTGGAGGAAGGAACAGTGCCACGCCATCTAAAGCGGGCACATTTCACCCTCTATATCTGTTTTTCTTTTCTTTTTTTCGATTTCTTTTAATGCTAGGTAATTTTGGGGTTGTGTATTTATAATTTTATGATGAACATTGAAGTTATTTGGTAAAGAAGATGAATAGTACATATGAGAGAGAATGAGCGAGTTTGGAAAGTAATAATAATAATTTCACCTTAAATAGAAATGTTAAATAGATATGGAATAAAATGCTTATGAAATCATACGTTCTTTTACACATTAATTTTTGGTGAATCTATAGAAAAATACCCAATTGGATAAAATTTTTACACATAGGTACCCATGTCAGAAAATTTTACAGATAGGTATCTGATTTAATTTTTACCAGTTTCTTTAGTCATGATGTACCTTCCTGTGTGTATATTGTGTATCATAACACGTTGATATAGGGTACCTAAATATAGCATACCTCGTACCTACGACATATCTGTGTGTTACATAGGGCGTAATAGCATACGTCGTACCATTTTCTGTTAAGTAGGGTACCCAAATGTGTTGATATAGGGTACCCAAATGTGTTGTATGGTGAACTTTCGAGGATCGGTTACCTATGTGCAAAAAAATTATTCTGTTAGGTACCTACATATAAAAAAATCATGACAGGGTACTAAATTACAAATTTTTATTCAAATAGGTACTTATGTGTAAAGACCCCACCTTAATTTTTTTATATGATTGCAATTTTTTATACTTGTTTTATTCTCTTTGGGAAATACTATCGTGGCCCAGATTGATGATATAGAGTAGTTCGATATTTTTGTGGATTAAAATTTTCAAAATTTCTCAACATGAAATAATTTACTATAAACTTATTTTGCTAAAAATATATTAATTATTTTATATATAAGTTTTATTCAGATTACATTTAATATTGTTGTTAATATTATTATCATTATATTATTTTTATGATTTTAAAGAGATTCTAATATTTTCAAAATAATATCTTTAAATAAAATTTAAAATATAAATATTGAGAATAGAGGAAAATATAGAGAAAATGGTTGGAGTTTGGTGACACTGTTCACACTGTTAGAGCTGTCAATGGGCCGGTCCGGGGCGGGCCTTCAAAACTGAAGCCCAGCCCGCCCTGCCAGCGGGCCGGCCCGCCCGCCATGAATTTTTTTTAAAATTTTTTTATTTAAACTTTTTAATTAATTAAGAATAATTCATATAATTATGATATTTAAATATACATTAATTATGTATTAATTAATAAATGCATCATTAATTATTTAATTATAATATTTAAATATACATTAATTATGTATTAGTTAATAAATGCATCATTAGTTATAAATAAAATCATTAATTAATTCCTCTATTTAAATAAATATATATTTAATTTATAAATAAATTAATAAAGAAAATATGGCGGGCCGGCCCCGCCCCGCCTAGCCCGCGGCCCGCGCGGGCCTTAAAAATCCCAGCCCAGCCCGCCGCAAGGGCAGGGCGGGGCGGGCCGGCCCGTGGGCTATTTTGACAGCTCTACACTGTATATATGGAGAAATTGTACTGTTTAGACTCAATATATAGAGGAATTGTTGGAGATAACCTAAGCAGTCATATAGAAAATGGAGAGATATGTCCAATTTGAATGAACATATCTACACGAAAACAAAAAACAGTTCCATTGTAATAAAAATGTCTTTTTCATAGATCAATCACTAACTTCAGAAAATAATCAAAGCCATGCTTTACATCATTTCTGAGGCCATATATGAGTTTGAAGAGAGAGTTTAGGCTCCTCCGTCAACAGATATCTTCGACTGAATTATAACCCGAGCTCCTGAAGCAAGCCTGTTGATTAAAAAAAAAAGAAAGAAAAAAACATGATAAAAATATAGAAAGAAAACCCCAAACTAGCTCAAGAGTCCAATTGGGACGAAAAAAAAACTCAACTTTCTTCGATTTTGATCACATTCTCATCCCCGTTTATGGAAGAAGAGCCCATTTTTACATCATCAGCCGTCATTCTCTTGCTCCCGCCATTAGACGTGCACGTCGATGCAATTCTTGAACTCCCAAATCTACTCGACGAAATCCTCGGTCCTTCTGAGGTTGGAGATCTCATTGATTCGCTCTTCGGTTGCTTACTCAGCGAAGCTTTGATCGATCTTGGGATGCACTTTAAGCCCGAGGAATTACTGTCTTCCTCATCTTCAATGGATTCGAGTTTCTGGGCACTTCTGTAATTGCCAAAAACAAACAGTTTGAAAGAAGACAATCTGCGTTTTGTATTAGGGAAATGAGTAATCAATCTTTGCAACTAACCTCTCCTCGTCGTAAGAAGACGATCGTTTGAACGCAGGCAAACTCTCCTTCACCATTTTCGACTCGATTATGCTCCCGCTAAAGTACTCCTTCTCTCCCACCATCAACGACGTGGAGAAGAAAGGGGAACTACTAAACTTGGAATGCGATAACTTAGGCACGTTATACATCGGGCCCAGGCCAAAGCCGTCATCTTTCACAGAAATCGAACCACACGAGACTAACTGAAGTATCATGTTCGAAGCCTTAAACCTCGTACTAGTTTGCATCGTCCTAAATTCATCTCCTTCGAGAATCCTTAAGCTGCTAAGCTTCCTTGCATCAGCTCTTATGAGAGATTCCAAAGTATCAGTCCTACCACTCGACGAAGGCGTACTAGGCGTGGATGGAGGTGGAGAAACAAGGGGCCCACGTTCATTATGACGAGCCACGCTATGACCATGTTGTAAGAGATCATCATCGGTCGAGACGCCCCTTGTACGAATCTTACCATTTTCGACGATTCTGCTAGGTTTATCTTCGGTCTGAGTGGACGCGTCGGCGAGCCCATCGCTTTTGTAGACGTTGTATTCTGTGAGGCTTAAGGAACCGTTCCACGAAGAATTTTTCGATTCTGTCGAAGAGCTTGGCCTCTGAAGAGGAGGAGATAGTACGTCTTCGTCCTGAGAATTTATTGCAGTTATTCCTCCGTTCAAACTAGACGAAGACGAAGATTCTTGGCTTCTAGATGATTGTGGTTCGGGCAAAGCCTTTTGATTCTGCAACAGAAGCGCTGGCGAAGGACTAAAGCGACCTATCATGATGCAATAAATACGACCCATTATACTCAGACGCGTGTTTTTAAGGTCAAAATCGCCATGATCTAGATAGCAATAGAGCAGCGAAAGTACCATGGTTTGACTCTTCGAAAAGCTCCGAGCCCTTGAGAACGTACTCATTGCCATGAGAAGGAAGGATCAAGTCGTCTTCGCATAGATCGTGCCACACATAACCACTCTTGTAGCTCCTAAAAGCACACAAAATGACCCGATAAATGGATCAAGAAAAACAAAAGAAAAAAAAAACACTCAAAAGATTAAGTGGGATGCCTTTTTTCACCTCTTACACGACCAAGAATACATCGAAGCCATGCCTCTGCCTCGCAAAGCATTGAGCTTTTCAACCACATCTACGCAAAAAGCCCACAAATTCCAGAACTTAACCAATTAGAAACCATTTCAGATAAAATTTCAGACAAAAACTACCTCTTAGGTATAGGCCATCTGGAGAAGACAAAGGGACTTCCATGAAATGAGGATGCTCGAGCTGTCGATTTCTACATAGATAATATATTACGGGTACTTTGCCACTAGCCTGACGTTGCTGCTTTTGTCGATTGTAATGGTCGTAGTTGTAGTAATACTTGGGCGACTTTTCGGTCCAAACTTTTGCTCTTTCTGGGCTCACCTGCCTGTACTTCTTCATTCTCCCTTCCATCGTTTTGCAGCTTCAAATCGAACCAACTACAACAGTTATTTTACACGTTAATTCACTTTCTGATTCACATTATCGATCATCAGTGCTCAAAGTTGAGAACTTTATGCCTTTGAGCAGTACCCATTAACGATAAGCGTTCAATCGAAGTAGGCATAAGCTAAAAAATTTCAAGAGATTTTAGAAGTAAAAAAGATGTCCGAACGGAAAAAAAAAAACGATTGAAGAAATGAAAAACCCTACAAGCATAACGTACAACGCTAACAACGAAACAATTTTTACAGAAAAGAAACTAAAGACAAAACCGAGAAATCATAGGTAACGAATTCTTCTTTTTCTTTTGCAACTGAAACAGAATAAAGAGAGCCAACCTAGCGATTTTATCGCATTTCCTGCGTCGTTTGATCTTTAGCTGAAGCTACGGTGCTTGGAAGACGATCGACATAGCAAGTGTTAACACAAGGTTGGAGATGCAAGGAAGTGAGCTTGTCTTTTGGGGGTAGACAAGATGTCAATATGTGGAATAAATGCTACATACTTAAGCGAGCTTATTATACATATGATTTACTATGTTTAGCTATTTGTTTATTACATCTAGTCCTATTGGACCTAATCTTATTATATGCTGCAATACAAATAGGTCTACTATACTATTTCAATTCTTGTCCGACGCTCTTCAACTTTATGTAATTGCTGGTTTTGAATTTTGGCCACATTAATCAAAAGACGTCTTTTTAGGACCCCACGAAGTTTATTTGTAAAAGTTTTGGAGCATTGAACATATTTCCATGCCCATGAGTTAGCTTCAGTCGAAAGTGCTCTGACTCGAAATCAAATATGCATATGTTTTCGTTAAAATAAAAAAAGAAAAAGGAAAATTGAATAAGATAAATCTTATCACTATTGCAATGCAACTATAAATTTTGCCGCTACACAATATTGTTGGGTATAGTATAAATGATTATATGGGCCATCGTATATATGTATGAATTATTATTGCGCAAGTCAAGTGGAAGAAATGATTGGATAGGGGACGCCCGAGTACTGAAAACAAAAGTACATGGCTGGGCCTAAATGGATTCTAAATGGGCTTTAATAAGCAAATTAGTGGACTAATTTTCGATTTTATTTTTAAGATTGGTTATAGTCTGAACGCATTAGAGCATCTCCAACCGAGCGCAAAAACGCAAAATTTGGGGTAAATTTACTCCAACCGAACACCAAAACTCAACTCAAAATGCGTACCATGTAATCTCTCTCCTCGTTTCGACGCATCTATGCGACGGTTAGTATGCGATTGCTTTTTTAATTTGCAATGAAGTCCTACTTTTCTTTCCTCCATGGTGTAGCTGCGTTTGTGTGTCAGAAAAAGGAGACGAAAGTCACCTCAAAAAATAGAGTTGATTGTTTCTTTCTATCTCTTATACTTTTATTTCTCTCTCGTATACTTTTATTTCTCTCTCATCATTGAGAGGCTGAATAATGCAATAGACTTGAAGATGTCGGTCAATACAAAGTCAAAATCATTCGCTTTGAACAACTAGGCAGAATCTAACTTCAATCAGGCGAAAAAAGAAAAAGAAGCAAAAAATATAGTATTGAAATTTATAAAAATATATGGCTAGTATTGAAATTTATAAAAATTATTGTGGAAGTGAATATTACAAAATAGTCTATTGAATTTGAGAATGAGTTGATCGGTTGGAGAAAAATTACTGCATTTTGAGTTTGAGAATGCGTTTAAGTTTGAGAATGCGTTGCTCGGTTGGAGATGGTCTTAATACGAGTCCCTTGGTGGAAAATGGAAGAACGGAACAAAAAGTCAATAAATGTATATACGTTGATTAAAAAAGTGCATCTATTTTAGATCTACACGAAGTTAAATAATTATTCAATCCCCTTTTCTCCGGTCTATACTTCCTACATCGCACTTTCCTATTCAAACAATGATCGAGGCCGAGGCTCTCAGTTCTTTAATTATGTACATGTTAAAACTATTACATCTTAATGTTAGATACATTTTATATGGATATGTACAAATTAAATATCAATATAGATCTATTAGCGTATAGATGGACAGCGTGGAACGTATCAAGATCGCACGCACATAAATTGTATTAATTACCACTAGATTAATGGCAAAGTTACCACAATTTCTAGTTTTGGACATTTTACTAAATCGGGCGTCCCACATCTTTTGGACATTTCCTTATTTAGCAAAAAAACTATCACAAACAATCAATAGAATAATATTAAATATTCTTAAAAGACGTGCCAAAATATACACTTTTTTACCTTTTTATCATACTATATTATTAAAATATTCAGTTTCTTAATTCTCGTGCCAACTCACAAATGTCCAAAGGGTAATTCTATTGGCACCCATTCTTTTTTCTATTCGCACCCCCCTAATTAATATGTAGAGTAAACATTAATTATTTACCAATTACATACACTATAGAAAAAGGAAAAAAGGTGTTCAATGTTAATAATTTAATTAATATTTAAAGTAAAATTAGATAAATACTTGCCGATTAAAAAAGGCAATTTTTTCCAACTGACGGGCATGGTAAATGAAGGCCCGCCCCGCCCTACTGGCGGGTAACGGGCCTGGTGGGCCCGGCCCGTGCTAAAAAATAAAAACGAAAAAAATTATATATATTATATATATATATATATAAAAGAAAAAAATATTAAAATAAACTAATGAAGTTGAATTACGCCTAATCAAATTCAAATTCTTTAATAAAAATTTATTTTGTTATTAAATTTGATTAAATTAAAAGTTGAATCTCAAAAAAATAAAAACCCATATAATTCATTTACATATTGATTTTTTTAAAAGAATATTTTATGATATTTGGCGGGCCAACCCGCGGCCCGCGCGGGCTTCCTGGCATAGGCCCGCCCTCTGGTGGGCCTGAGAAATGGTAGTCCGCCCCCACCCTAGTGGGCTCGGCCGGTCCAAAAAATAAAAATGAAAAAATTATATAAAAAATTAAAAAACATTAGAATAAAGTAATGAAGTTGAATTACTCCTAATCAAATTTAATTTTTTAATAAAAATTTATTTATGTTATTAGACTTGATTAAATTAAAAATTGTATCTCAAAAAAAATAAAAAACTTATATAATTAATTTATATATAAAATTTTTTAAAAAAGTATTTGATATTTGGCGGGCCTGCCCACAGCCCGCGCTGGCTTACCTGCATAGGCCCGCCCTCTAGTGGGCCTGAGAAATGGCAGCCCGTCCGTCATTTTGGCGGGCCCACGGCCCGCGGGCCCATTTGACAGTACCAGGGTGGGGCGGGCGGGCCCGCGGGCTACGAGTATTTTTGCTAGTTCAAAATGTGTCACTGGTTAAAATGACTTAATTAATCATTTTTTAATAGTCCATGTAATTAATATTATTGATTTAATGGAAAATAAGTTAATAAAATATTTTTTGTTGAATCATGTGATTATTTAAAATTATTATTACAAAAATCAAGTGTTAAGGGGTGTAAAGAGTGGTATAGGGGGTGTAGGGGGGTGTGAATAGTAGGACCCATGTCCAAAACCGTTTGGGACAGAGAGGGAGTATTTTACTTCCATTTATGTCACTGGGTCCATTAATTGAAAGTCAACATCAATCAAATTATAATAATTAATATACAATTCGTTATACAAAATGATCGTTTCCAGCCCTCAAGTTTCCACCTTTTTTATTCCTTAACAGAACAGCGCACATACATGATATGTTATACAGTTCATCTCCTCGTCAAAACCCTTCCTATATATATATATATATTGTTACCCCGGATTTAACCGGTAAAATATTCGAGTATAATCGAAGACGGGGCGGGAAATATCTCCTGCGGAAAATACATCTCGAGGCGGGAAACATACCCCCGCGGGGAAAACCTCCCGAGGCGACAAGCTCGCGACATATGCTCGAAGAAGCGTCGCTCGAGACGGAAGACAGACACGGGAAATCTAGGTGTGTCGTGTTGGACCCAGTATCTCCTAGAGGTTACCCATTAAGCTATGTGAGGAAACCACCCACCACTACCTTGGACAAGACCCACTAACAACATGGGATAGTGCTTGTAAAGTGAAGAAGTCCCCATTATAAGTAGCTCATCTTCGTTGGATGTAGAGGGGAGGTTCTATCATTTTCTACTCTATAACTAACTATCATCGCAGACGAGTCTCGGTCTCTCGCCGGAAGAAGACCGCGGCAACGGCAAAACCGCTTACGACGGATGCATTTCTCATAGCCGAAGATCCGTTCATACTCTCTTTAATTATTGATTTCATTTATGCTTTAACGTCGACGAACAATAAACTGACTTGAGCGTCGGAGGGGCGTCGCGGAAACGGCGCCCTTTAGCTCCTCGTTTTCGTGGTATTTCAGGAATCAATTGAAGATGAAGACGACAAACTCGAAACGGCGACGAACCGATAACTTCCAGTGCACTATTGATGCTATGGTCGATATATAATCATGACCACCTCATGACCAATCTCGAGCATAATATATTATTACCGAAATAGAAAAAAAAAAAGAGTCAAAATGGCCTCAGCCCTCCTCGTCTTCTTCAACCTCTATGTATTGCTCTTACATATGATGAGCCTTGCATCCTCGAGACCTTGCGGTGACAGCTTTTCACTGTCTTGTAATAACAATTCACCAAAATCTCAGGCAGAACGAGCAATTAGATGCCTTAATTTATTTCCAAAGCTCGATGTGAACCGCCGTGCTGTTTCAGATGAAGAAATCGGTCGTCTTGGCGAATCAAAAATCGTGGAGAAGAGATTTAAATTCCCAGTTCTTGGAGATTCTGGGGCTTCTGTTCAAGACTTGGGACACCATGCTGGTTATTACAAGCTTCCCCATGCTATAGATGCCAGGTTTAATACATACATACATACATACATACATACATACATACATACATACATACATACATACATACATACATACATACATATATGATTTTCCTGAGGAATATGATATGGATACCTGTACTGATGTGCCTTTTCTTTTATAGTAATATGTGTAACTAATATGCTAATCATTTATTCTTTATGTATTAATGTTGTATTTGGTTCTATTAACTCGTCAGTTTGTTGATGTTGCAAAAGGCGCCAAGAACTTTAAAGAAAAAGTAATTATTGAGTGTGTATGTGTATTTTTCTTCGGGGTGCTAATTTGTTTCGTCAATTGCTTAGGTAAAGTGTGGGATCCATCCATATATAGCTCAAGATCACGACATTCTACTAGCTCTTTGTTGTTTATTCATATATACATGTATTTGAAAGAAAAAAAAAAAAAGATAATATCTTGTAGGAAAAAATTTCACCGATGACGACCTATATATCTATTTATGTATTCGAAGGATGTTTTATTTCTTCTTCGAGTCGAGGATCGGCAAAGCCGCCGACCCCGTCGTGATATGGCTAACGGGCGGGCCGGGCTGTGGCAGCGAGCTGGCTTTGTTCTACGAAAACGGGCCTTTTCATATCTCAAATAACGGCTCATCCTTGACATGGAATGATTTCGGATGGGATAAGGTATATGTTAGATTTTTAAATATATAAAATCACCAAGTTTTTATCTCTTGCAAATGTTAAACGAAGAAGAAAGTATACATAATGTACTCTCTGGTCTATTATGAAAAAACGATACATTAGGTATCGAATCTCATCTACGTCGACCAGCCGACTGGTACTGGTATTAGCTACACCTCCAATGATAGTGATATTAGGCACAGCGAGGAAGGCGTAAGCAACGATCTATACGATTTCATGCAGGTTTGTATAATAACGACAATCATATGTTGTAATAACTAATAATAGGTTTTCTTGAATCTGCTCATGATTGTTTCGTGCGTGAATATATTGCGTAGGCGTTCTTCAAGGAGCATCCTCAGTATGCGAAGAACGACTTTTACATCACTGGAGAATCTTACGCCGGGCATTATATCCCAGCTTTTGCTTCTAGGGTTAATCAAGGGAACAAGAACAAAGAAGGCTCACATATTAATCTCAAGGTGTCGTTAACAGCATACACTTTCATCATTTCTCTCTCGGAGTTATTTTACTTTTAAATATATTTGATGGTGTTTAATTGACGATTAATAGGGTTTTGCAATTGGAAATGGGCTCACTAACCCTGAAATACAGTACCAAGCTTACGCAGACTACGCTTTGGACATGAAACTGATTGGGAAATCTGATTACTACAGCCTCAACAAGACTGTCCCAGATTGTCTCAAAGCCATTAAACTCTGTGGTAAGTTATAATGAAAAGAGAGGTATTCTCATCAGTTATACCTACTACACATCTGTTGCATATGGTTGTTTTCTTATTTAAATTATTCTCCTGCTAATTCCTTCTTCTTCAGGTCCTAAAGGTGGAATTGTATGTGAATCGGCCTACTCGATATGCAACGCCCTCTTCAATCGAATCGTCGACATCATCGGTGGCAAAAACGTAACCCAAAAAAACCCCGCACTTGTCATATAAGTTTCTGATTCCATCTTCTAAATATTGAATTTTGATGTCTTATTAATTCTTGATCACACAGTACTACGATGTAAGAAAGCCTTGCAAAAAAAGCCCGTGCTATGATTTCTCGGGCATGGAACGCTTCCTCAACCTGAAAACAGTGAGGGAAGCCCTCGGAGTTGGGAACATAGATTTTGTGTCGTGCAGTTCGACAGTGTACGATGCGATGCTCAACGATTGGATGAGAAATCTCGAGGTGGGAATCCCTACGCTGTTAGAAAATGGGATCAAAGTACTGATTTACGCGGGCGAGTATGACCTCATATGCAACTGGCTAGGTAAGAAAAAACAACGTCAGGCAAACTATCAGGTTAAGACGAACATAAGGATATGAAAAAGATTGACTTTTTTTTTTTCGAATGTGGGCTCATCACTGCAGGGAATTCGAGGTGGGTTCATGCGATGGAATGGTCGGGGCGAAATGGGTTCGTCTCGGCTAAGACCGTTCCTTTCACGGTCGATGGAGCCGAGGCTGGGCTCGCAAAGGCTCATGGACCATTGGCCTTCCTTAAGGTTCACAACGCTGGTCATTTGGTTCCAATGGATCAGCCCAAGGCTTCCCTGGAAATGCTGAGTAGGTGGATTCAAGGAAAGATAGTAGTATAAGAATAAGATGATTGTCATTTCACACCATTGTCATAGAATGATTGATATATAAAAATCTTAGCTTTATGGTATGATGAGATTCATGACTTATTATGTACTTGAGAAAATGGCAATGAGAGAACTACTGTTCAAGCCAAGCCCTGGTACAATCAAGCATGCCCAGAAAACTATTCAAAACCTCAGAAAAAAATTCAATTTTTTTTCTTCTTCTTCACCAGCAAGTAGAATTTCATAAACAGCAAGAAACTCCCAACAAAAAAAGCAAGTCTTCAATCCAAGCAAATCTGGCCAGCAATAATTCCTAACTATTCGATAGAAGAGACAGATATAACTGAGTAACAAAATGCATCCACAGACCACAATCATAAAACCCACCAATTTATTCCCTGTCTTGATAAAATTTTCAACTTCTTTGGACGGGCTTGTAAAGCACGACGGTGACGAACTTGGAACGAAAGCGATGAGTAACGCCCAGAGCAACAACAGACCTCGGCGCTGGGTCTCTGTTTTCGATGTAGAGGTGATTTACGTTGACGTTTCTTGGCAAAGGGAGGGAATTGGCCGCCGATGGGTCGTTGCTCGTAGGGTAGTTGAGAATAGCTTGCTGTAGATGGGGCGGCAGAGCTGGCGGTTCGCGGCCGTCGTCTTCTGTTGTTGGGTAGACATTGTTGTAACTCACGTCGGGTGAATTGGGCACGTCGAATCCAGCCACGCTTACTTGATCCTGCAAGAAATAGTTTTTATACGCAAGATTTTATCGAACGAAATCTCATCTCTTTTTGGTGAAAGAGTTTTGGCGTGTGGTATAGACGTACTTGATCTGGGCCGTATTGTTGTTGGTTCATGGTTGCTTGTGAGAACAGAGGAGCCTGAAAGAGAAATTAAATACAAATCAGAAATCACAAGATCACAACAAGAATCTATATAATGAATTGGTTAGCTGTCTTGACTAAAGATAAAATGCAGGCATTTGGACCTTAATTCATGAGTATGATCCGAGGCATAAGATCAAGAAGGGGGTCAAATGAGGGGGGGAAAAGAGGAAATCTTCGAAAATTATTTCTACATTTACGTTGAGTTTCAAAATTTTCCTGATAATGTAAACGAACGAAGAAAACGTGAATCAAGTGTAGGTTCAACGTGGCCGACATGATGATGTAAGTAAAGTAACCAAGTAGCTATTCTCTGGGATTACATTTAATGTAACGGTGTAAAAATCTTGAAATCAATTCGTAATCTAGAGATCATGTTGCATGCAGCACGCCAAGTGTCCGCAAACTAGAGTCGAAGACATTTACTCGTTTCTCAAGTTACTTGACACGTATACAGTTACAACCGCCTAAGCTGATATGATCTAACGGTAGCTTTTAGAGAAATTGGAAAAAAGAAAAATGACTTAAACATTGACATAGATCTGCATTTCAGCTTGAAAGGAGATAACTTTAAAGTAAACGAAGACTCAAACCAGCGAGGGAGAAAAGGAAATGAGATAAACCAGAAACCGATCGTTTTTCAGTTACGACTAACAAAAGAAATCCCACCAACAATGCAGGAAAGGAAATGTAATGAAACAAACCAAATCTGATAACGAGTTGCAATAACTATTGAAGAGATCATTCAAACAAGGCAATCTTGCCCGAATCATGTTCAGATAGCCACAGGAAAGCCCGAGGAACAAAGCCTCGTTTATGCTGCAAGGTTCAAAGGGTACTCATTCAAGTGATAAATGAGCAAAATAACATATTCACGATTACAAAACAAGTGCCAGACAATCAATTCATGGAAGCTAACATAGAACTGAAAATTTCGCAGGAAAAAAAGACATTGCATGTATCTAAAATAAAATGGCAGAGTAGTATAGCATAGGCAAACATCCGCACGCCCACGACTAGTTTTGATAAAATAAAGATACCCCATCACGCAAACATGCCCAGATATAAAAAAATCTCAAGAAATTAACCAAAAGAAACAATCAATTTCCATAAAGACGAAAACTTTCTCTGAGAAACACAAGACCAGGCGAAACCCCATCGGAAAAAAACGTAGAAGAAGAGAGAGAATCACAAATCAAGGAGAATCTTTAACAGCTACAGCAAGAAAGGAATAACAATCTTCAATGAAATCAAAGAAAGACTTATGCTTGCTGCTGATGCGAGGGAGAACTTGATACCTAGCAGAATCCGCCACAATTGGTCTTTAAAGAAAATTACACACGTGAGGCACTCAACGATCTCAAACAATTGTTTTTGGCAAATATATTTCCCAGTTGTGTTCAATTTATGAGGCATGTGAGAGCGTTTGTGAACAAAATTCCACGCAACTACTTTCATTAATTAATAAATAACTTGACAAACATTGGGCTTTCACTATAAAAGCCCAATGAGCCTTATATCTTAGTATGGGTCAGGCCCAACATACATTTAAATAATATGGTAGTGATTTATGTTGAATGAAAAAAAAAATTTAAACAACGTAAACAAGTGTGAATTTAAAGGACAACTTTATTACATTAAACTATCAATAATAGCATTACTAGGGCATGTCATGTTTGGTTATTTTAAAAATTAGGTAATCGCTAAAAGAGAATGTGATGTGTATGCTATCTTCTTAAGAAACCATAGGATACGTGGACTTAGGTTAGGTCCCATGTGAAGATAATTTAAATCGTTTACTTAATTCCTTTTTCTAAGTATCCCCACACATGACACAATGTCAGTGTAGTCATCATAATTCATAATTCGGCTAAATTCAAGTAAATTCGAAGTTCACAGTGCAGTTTTAATAGCACAAAACATAGTGTTAAGGTAAAGCATATCACCATTTATTATATTGGAAGAATAATTTTGGTATGCGCTTAAAAAAAATTAGGGGTGATAAACAGGTTGGCTTGTGCCACATTCGGGTTCAACCCGTTTAACTCAACACCGACCCGATCTGTTTACTTTAACGAGTTGAAATATCGAACCCTAACCCGACCTGCTTTAACCTAAATATAATCCATTAACCCGCCAACCCGTTTAAAATAAAAGAGAAAAATAATAAACAACTAAATAATCAGAATTATAAACTCAAATTAAATAAAACAATAGAAAAACAAAGCAGTTGTTTTCTTTTTTTTTGTTAAAAATCAACAATTAAAATTCTAAATAATACAAGTCATATAATTAAATAAAAGCAGTTTATTTTATTTATATCGAGGATATTTTTATAATTATTCAGGTTAAATGGGTTGATTTCGGGTTGATTTCGTATTGAAATTCGAACCCTAACCCAACCCACTTAATATTCGGGTTTCGAGTTTACCCTTTTACTTAAACAGGCCGAAAATGCTAACACAAACCTGCTATTTTTGTGGTGCGATTCGTATCGGGTTGGCGGGTTGGGTTGGTTCTTAGCAGCCCTAAAAAAAATAATGGTTGATCTATCTACTTCCACCATCCCACAAGTAAGATCTTGGCCACAAGTTCCGAAAGCGATGAGTTACCATTTTGGATTTATTTTTAACTTGGGACCGATTGAAAATGAAAAGGTACTATACTAAATTATTGAAGATTCTTGAGTGGCTTTGGAGAAAGAAAACGAGGGAATTGTGCAAAAGTAGCTACGTAACGTAATTAAATACGATATGCAGCAAGTTTAATGCTGTGGCCCTTGTGTAATGATTTACGGAGAAAAATAAAATAAAATATAGATATGAAAATTTGAAATTGTATCAAGAGGAGTCAATTAATAAATATACTTTGGAAACTCCTAGTTATATTATACTTCTTTATTCCAAAGCTTTAAACTTAAAAAGAAAATCAAGAAAATATCTTCAATCAAGTCATTTGATCATTTGATGCAACGCTACGGTGGAAAAAAAGGGAGAAAAGTTGGTTATTTTTTCTTTGAAAGAGTTGTCTTGAAGGGGCAAAGGAAAATGATTTTTTTTTTTTAAGAAAAAAGAACTAAAAGAAGACTACAACACATTAATCATATTGTACGGAAACGGGGTCCTATGTTGAGTCGGGTCATGTGGCTCCTTTGTTCAGGAGAATCTAACCCACTTCAAGTAACTTTTTATTATCTATTTTTAATCAACTCCTATTCCATTAATTGACTTCTTTTTTATTTAAATTTTCCTTTTACTTCATATAATGATTATTGAGTACATCGATAGAATAATACAATACGGATAAAAATAATCTTCAAAATAGAATTTATGTGAGAGGCGGTCACATCCTACCATTTCCAGAAGAAAAAAAGATGAATTTGGACCACCAAAGCGAATATTGCAAAACATTATTGTCTTTTTTATGTGGCATCTTTTCAACATATTGAAAGTGAAACCTTCTTATGGTTAATTCTGAGGTAGACGACGTAGTTATATATAATTAGTTCTGTTACAACGAAGCTTGTTATTTTTCTATTTTATTAAGGGAATGAGCTTATACTATAGTAACTGTTCCCAAATTGATTGGTGTGTCAGTCGTAAAATTAATATTCTACCACTAATTTTAAATTTATCCTCTTTACATCCTCTAAAATTAATTTTCCTATTCTTAAAAACAATATAAAATTAAATTTAAAAATATAATTTCGACTATTAAAATTTCAATAAATTATATATTTATATAGTCACACACATCGGGTGTACCAAAAGTAGTAGTACATATAATTTCTACAATGCTATGTTGAAATATCGAGATAGCACCTTGTGTGTTGATCTATTTCAATGTTAAAATCAGCATTTATACCCAACGTGTATAGAAGGAAATGGTATTCCATCTTCCATTTGGTAATTATGATTTTTTTTTTCCATGCCCCACTATTGCATGATTATCATTATGATGCAACATATGTAAATTTTGTAGAAAAATCTAAATCGCCCACGGTGCACATAAACATTCTTTTAGGGTAAGCAAAGTACGCACCAACAGTGCATTAGGGTTTTGAATTTAGATGAATTAAAAATGGTCAAACTAATCACACTGATGCTTTGTGACAAAACTAATTGTTTTTAGAAATAAATAATCTTAAAAAACAAATAAAAGAATCATCCACATGTGCTTAGTGAAACCCACACTAGTTTTCAATATGGCCTATAGGTACTTGCCATATAAAATAAACAATTTATTTTTATGTTTGGGAAGGTGTATTTATATCTATATAAGAAGCGTATGTGTACTAAATTCTAAACTATATATACCCCCAGGTCGAGAAAAACAGTCCATCCTCAAGGTATGAGCTCTCTCTAACTCTTCCTCAGTCACACCCCAAAATAAGAAAACCCTCTTTTCTCTCTCTTTCTCTCTCTCTGATAGATCATCTGAGATCATACAGATCTCATCCATGATCACACGCATACTTTCTTGTTAATTCATTTTATTTTTTTTCTTGATGTGTGTTTTTTTAAATCATACTCTCATTTAGATCTTTTCATGATCCTATCTTGGTCCTCTCACACTGTCCTCTTCTTACAATAAGTATCTGAATACAAATTTTGAAGATTTCTAGCATGGATCTAAAGTCGTTGTATTCTGGTGCGGCATCATTAAGATTCACAGAGCAAAAGGGGATGACGATGGTAAAGCTGAGAAATCATATATATATATATATATATATATATATATATATATATATATATATGTTTTAAATCTCATAGGCTTTAATGGGTTAGAAAACAACCATCCTTGTTGTTGAGAATCTTGATGATGCTGCATCGGCACTAAACGACTGCATAAGCATATCTTGATTTTTGGTAACACGTTCTTCTATATTCGTTCAGGTGTGATTTACATGAAAAAGTCTTATGATTTCGTACATGAGTTTAAGTAAGAGTATTTCCAGCACTCGTCATGTAATGAATAACTATAAATTTCCTTTCTTTGATTTAGTTTCTTGAGATTTTCTTTATTTCTGTCAGTGCAGTGCAGTGACAGAACTGATGAACTCTTCCGCTATAGTACATATCCATGGAGAGATGGATAGATCTCTCTATCTGTTGATTATTCTCCTAAGATTTGTGCATCACTATTTTGTCCCTAACAACTGAAAACCTCGCTCTAAATCTCAATAATGGCAAAAGAATTGGGCGAGATGATAGAAAAGTATGTTGAATGGGTTGGTGAACCAACCCATCTCAACTAGTCTTAATAATACTATTATTATATTAATATTATAATAAGTATGACCTAAGCAATGACATGTTTAATATTGTCATTTAGCTTAGGTATTAGTCTATAAATAGGCTCTAAATCTCATTGTAATCTCACACCAAAATCAAAGCCTAAGAGAGATAGAGAGAGAAATAAAAAAAAAATAGAGGGTTTGTTCGGTATTTGCTCCGACTATAAAGAGAGATAGTGAGCGTTTTCTCCTTTATAGATTGAGAGGTTGTAACCCCTGTTTACCCCAGTAATAAATTTCTACCTCACCCGTGGTTTTTTACCCCAAGTTAAAAAAGGGGTTTACCACGTAAATTCCCGTGTTCCATTTATCCTCACAGTCATTTCCAATTTCGTTACGCTGTCCATTTCGCAACAAGTGGTATCAGAGCCAACCCTGATTGATATTCCAATTATGCTCTGTGGTTGCAGCTTTGTCTGATCTTCCACATCAGAAAGGATATCGAAAAGGTTTATCGTTACGGAAGAGTTTTTTGGCAAGTCGTAGTAATAGACTGTGTAAGTAAGTTCTGTCTAGGTGGCTGGTGCCAAGCGGGACACATAGTGACCCCACCAGATCTCATCTGGGAATTTACTTAGAAGGGTAATTTTGTCTTGAAAGCTGGTCGCTACCCTTTCTGCAAATTATCTGATCAGTACTATTTGGCTGGACTGTCGAATTTCTCTGACGATAGCGACGTGGGAAAAATGGCAGCTAAAAATGAAATTGAGAAATTCAACGGGAGAAACTACTCACTGTGGAAAATGAGGATAAAGGCAATTTTACTCAAAGAAAATTGTCTGGAGGCGCTCACTGGCAGACCAACAACTATTGTTAGTGATGCCAAATGGAGGAAGATAGACGGGAGAGCCATCGCCAATATTCATCTGACATTAGCAGATGACATATTATCAAGTGTAGAAGAGAAGACTAGTGCGAAAGAAATATGGGATCATCTTGAAAAGTTATATCAAGTCAAGTCACTCCACAGTCGAATTTTCCTGAAAAGAAAATTATACCATCTACGAATGGAAGAATCTTCTTCAGTGACCGAGCACATCAATAAGTTGAATACTCTGTTCTCTCAACTTAAAGACTTGGACTACAAAATAGAGCCAAGTGAACGTGCCGAGCTTCTACTGCAAAGCCTGCCAGACTCCTACGATCAACTTGTCATCAATCTGAGCAACAACCAAGCTGCGGGAAAACTTATGTTCGACAATATTGCAGCTGCGGTTCTCGAAGAAGAAAGTCGGCGCAATAACAAAGAAGACAAGTTGATAACGTCCCAACAGGCAGAAGCATTGGCAGTGACGAGGGCAAGATCAGGAGCACGTGGTCCAAATATGAGCCGAAAACGGACAAGACCCGGAGAGTCTGGTCCAAGTGGGAGTCAAAAACGGCAAAGCCTTGTTACCAAAAATAAGAAGGCTATAAAATGTTACCACTGTGGCAAGAAAGGTCATCTGAAGAAAGATTGTTGGGCTCTAAACAAGAATCCCAATCCCCAAGGAAATGTCGCTAACACTACCGACGATGGAATTGCCTTGGTATGTGAAGTCGCAACCACTATCGCTGAAAAGAGAAGATTCAACGACGTGTGGCTCATCGACTCAGCAGCTACTTTCCACATGACCTCTCGAAGGGAATGGTTTCATCAATACGAGCCAACCTTTGGAGGGTATGTCTACAGCTGTAATGACCAAGCGCTGAAGATTGTCGGGGTGGGTACAATTCAAATAAAGATGTGCGACGGCACTGTGCGTACCATCCATGCTGTGCGACATGTGGAGGGCTTGAAGAAAAATCTTTTGTCCGTGGGGCAACTCGATGATCTTGGTCTCAAAATTGAATTGGAGAACAAGATCATGAAGGTTTCCAAAGGAGTGCTAGTGGTGATGAAGGGAGAAAAGATAGCTGCAAATCTATACATGCTGAAGGGAGAGACTCTGCAAGAAGGGCAGGCATCCGTTGCCACGACA
Source organism: Craterostigma plantagineum (assembly GCA_027422505.1). NCBI lineage: Eukaryota > Viridiplantae > Streptophyta > Magnoliopsida > Lamiales > Linderniaceae > Craterostigma > Craterostigma plantagineum. The sequence goes on from JAPQWV010000007.1 coordinate 6,014,258, forward strand.
AGTTCAAATGAAAAGTCTACGATGACTTGGCACAAGAAACTTGGTCATATGTTTGAACAAGGCATGAAAATTCTTGCGCAAAAGAATCTACTTCCTGGTCTCACGACGGTGACGCTCCCATTCTGCGAGCATTGTATTGTGAGCAAGCAGCATCGCCTGAAGTTCTCCACTTCAAATTCTAGAAGCAAAGAAATTCTAAAATTGATCCACTCTGATGTATGGCAAGCACCGGTTGCGTCCCTGGGAGGAGCTAGCTACTTCGTATCATTCATAGACGACTACTCCAGGAGATGCTGGGTGTACCCAATCAAGAAGAAGGACGACGTGTTTCCTAACTTCAAAACATACAAGGCGCGAGTTGAACTTGAAACCGGCAGAAAAATCAAGTGTCTCCGGTCCGATAATGGAGGGGAATATATTGGCAGAGAATTCACTGAATTCTGCAAAGGTGCGGGCATCAGAAGACAGTTCACCACGGCGTACACTCCACAACAGAATGGAGTGACAGAGCGGTTGAATAGGACCCTGTTGGAAAGAACAAGGGCTATGTTGAGAACTGCGGGCCTGGAAAAGAAATTCTGGGCGGAAGCGGTCTGTACTGCCTGTTATGTGGTGAATCGGGCCCCATCTACTGCTATAGAGATGCGGACACCGATGGAAATGTGGACTGGTGCACCTGCAGACTATTCGAACCTCCATATATTTGGAAGTTCAACGTACGCGATGTACCACAACCAAGAAACGACGAAGTTGGATCCAAAGTCCAGGAAATGTCTATTCTTGGGGTACGCTGATGGAGTAAAGGGGTATCGCTTGTGGGATCTCACTGACCACAAAGTGATTATCAGCAGAGATGTTATCTTCCTGGAAGATAGCGATGAGGAGCAAGTCGAAAATGATAGCAGTTCAAAAGGTGTGACAGAGACTACACCGATGAAAAGAAAATTGGAGCAATATAATTCTTCTGAAGCTGAACCGGCGCACGAAGAGCTCAACCCAGTCGAATCTGAAGTACCGGATCTCTGGCGGTCATCACGCGAGCGTAGGCCGCCAAGTTGGCACTCAGATTATGAGATAGAGAGCAATCTTGCATACTGTTTTCTAACGGAGGATGGAGAGCCAACCACTTTCCAAGAAGCACTGAATAATTCAGATGCGAGTCTGTGGATTTCAGCGATGCAAGAGGAAATGGAAGCTCTCTATAAAAATAAGACATGGGAGTTGGTGCCATTACCGCAAGGAAGGAAACCCATTGGCAACAAATGGGTGTACAAAATCAAGCGGAATGGTGATGACCAGGTAGAGCGCTACCGTGCTAGACTGGTTGTAAAAGGATATGCTCAGAAAGAAGCGATTGACTTCAACGAAATTTTCTCACCGGTGGTTCGACTTACAACAGTCAGGGTGGTCTTGTCAATGGTTGCTACATTTGACTTGCATCTTGAGCAGCTGGACGTGAAGACGGCCTTTCTCCATGGTGACCTGGATGAAGAAATATATATGTTTCAACCAGAAGGTTTCAAGGAACAAGGAAAAGAAGATCTAGTTTGCAGATTGATCAAATCTCTCTACGGGCTCAAACAAGCACCTCGATGCTGGTATAAGAGATTTGACTCCTTCATAATGAGTCTTGCCTACAACAGGCTATATTCAGATCCTTGTGCGTATTTCAAGAGATTTGGCGATGACGATTTCATCATATTGCTGTTGTACGTCGACGATATGCTGGTAGCAGGACCCAACAAAGGTCGTATCGACGACTTAAAGACTCAACTAGCTAGTGAATTCGAAATGAAGGACTTGGGACCAGCAAACAAAATTCTTGGCGTGCAAATATCTCGAGACAGAAGCAAGCGGAAGATTTGGCTTTCCCAGAAGAATTATTTGAAGAAAATCTTGCGAAGGTTCAACATGCAAGATAGTAAGCCAATATCTACCCCTCTTGCTGCAAATTTCAAGCTATCCTCCGATATGTGTCCTACTGATGAAGACGAGATGATAGAGATGTCTCGACTGCCATATGCATCGGCAGTAGGAAGTCTAATGTTCGCAATGATATGCACCAGACCAGACATTGCCCATGCAGTGGGAGTTGTTAGCCGATACATGTCCAACCCTGGCCGGGAGCACTGGAGTGCTGTTAAGAGGATTCTCAGATATATCAAGGGAACCTCGGATCTTGTCTTATGTTACGGAGGTACAGATTTTACTGTCCATGGTTTTGTTGATGCAGATTATGCAGGTGAACTTGATAAAAGCAGATCCACAACCGGATATGTGTTCAATCTTGCCGGCGGTGCTGTAAGCTGGGTTTCAAAACTGCAGTCCATTGTTGTAACCTCAACAACGGAAGCAGAATATGTCGCAGCTACGCAAGCCAGTAAAGAGGCAATATGGTTGAAGATGTTGCTGGAAGAACTCGGCCACAAACAAGAGAATATTGTTCTCTATTGTGATAGCCAGAGTGCGTTGCATCTTGCAAGGAATCCAGCATATCATTCAAGAACCAAACACATCCGGGTCCAATACCACTTTGTTCGTGAACAAGTGGAAGCGGGGACTGTGGACATGCAAAAAGTTCACACTGCAGATAATCTGGCAGACTACATGACCAAAGCAATTCCTGTGGACAAGTTTATCTGGTGTCGTTCCTCCTGTGGATTGACCGAGCATAACTAACATGCAAAGGCGAGCTAGAAGAATGGTGTGAAGATCTGATTGAGAATCAATCAAATCTTCAAGTGGGAGATTGATAGAAAAGTATGTTGAATGGGTTGGTGAACCAACCCATCTCAACTAGTCTTAATAATACTATTATTATATTAATATTATAATAAGTATGACCTAAGCAATGACATGTTTAATATTGTCATTTAGCTTAGGTATTAGTCTATAAATAGGCTCTAAATCTCATTGTAATCTCACACCAAAATCAAAGCCTAAGAGAGATAGAGAGAGAAATAAAAAAAAAATAGAGGGTTTGTTCGGTATTTGCTCCGACTATAAAGAGAGATAGTGAGCGTTTTCTCCTTTATAGATTGAGAGGTTGTAACCCCTGTTTACCCCAGTAATAAATTTCTACCTCACCCGTGGTTTTTTACCCCAAGTTAAAAAAGGGGTTTTCCACGTAAATTCCCGTGTTCCATTTATCCTCACAGTCATTTCCAATTTCGTTACGCTGTCCATTTCGCAACACGAGAGATATAAACTAGCAGTGTCCAGCAATGAGAGACAAGGAAAGGCAAGTCAAGAACAGGCGGTAAGGAATGAAACTAATACAATATCTGGCTTATTATACTACAGCAATCAGCTGGTAATATCCTCAGTCTTGCGCATGTCTTTTATTTTGCTCTTTGATCTTACCTTATGTGCTTTGCTCAGATTTCCTTCACATCCCTGTTGAAACCTTAAGGTTTTCAGAAATCAATAAATGATTCTTTGGATGCCACCGAGGGCAAGAACAACTGACGAGGACACGCACATCCTTTTATCAGAACAATATAGCTATACTTTATATTGTTAATACATTATTTTTACTGCAAAACAAGTTAAGGCAGTGGACTTAGTAGCTTACAGTTCTCCATATTGATCATTTACATTCATGATTTTAATATATTTGAAAGCAGTGGTACTTTTTTCGTGGTACGTATACCCATCTTCCAATATATATGTTCGCTTGGCAGGTAAATATATCAATAGAAGCATAATAAGAACCCTTCTGTTAATATGTATGTAAGAGAATGTTTTTTGTGTAATATGTCGGTAGTAAAAAGATAATTTTTTTGAGGTTGTCCATCGTGTTCATTGATGCGTTTCTTTTTCCCTGTATATATTGACAGCACATCTTTCGCAAAACGCTTATTTATTTCCAGAAACGAATTATTGTATTAAGTCGTCCATTTATGCCTGTGTATGTAGGTATGTTATACATACATACACAAGCTCAACCGTTACACACTTTCTTGTATGCATACACATACACTACGACCCCTTTATAATATAGTTGATGATATAGAAATTAGATTTTATGTTCCTATAGGTTATGCTGTATTAAGATGATCAACATATACATTTCAGTTGATGCATGTTATTTTCTCTTCGTACTATGTGTATTCGTATGCATCTATGATGAGTAGTACTGTCGAATTGACATCTTTGCCAAATATCAATGTAGCCCTCACGTAAATTTGGATTCATCAATCATTCTTGATGGATATTTTTACAAAGAATATGATTTCCTGAAGTTTCCATCGGTAGGACTTTAAATAAAGGAACATATATTCAGCAAAATAAAAAGGAACATTACATTTTGCAGTAATTTATATAGAAATTTACTTTACCTTTTGATAGTGTCTACAAAAATTACCAATTCTCCGTCCCTGTCAAGAATATCTCGAATGGTACAAACGAGATCCAAAAGAAGACAAAAGACCCACTTGCGAGCCATAAAGACTTTTGCAGTAAATATATTGTACCATATCAACTCGACATTATTACCTCAAATTTCCATAAATTTATCATCACTCGCTCAACTTCACCATCGCCATCATTCCAGCGTCAAGACACTTAAAATTCCTTTGTTTTGTCCATTTATTACATAATAGCCCTTAAAATCAAAGACAAACTACAAAATCACCCAAAAGTTCACAATAGCTCCTCCAAAAAAACAAAACGCCTCTCCCAACCAAAATCCATCAATCAAACCGAGTAACTGCCGATGGGCGGCTCACCGCCGCCGGCTGCAGCCGCCGCCGTCTTGGGCTTAGGCTTATCAACCACAATGGCTTGAGTGGTCAGAACCATCCCAGCCACCGAAGCAGCGTTCTGCAGCCCACACCGAGTCACCTTGGCCGGGTCTATAACACCCGCCTCCACCAAATTCTCGTACTTATCAGTCATAGCATTGTACCCAAATTCCCATTCGCTCGCCTTCACCTTCTCCACCACAACCTCTCCTTCCACCCCAGCGTTCTGCGCTATCAGAGACGCCGGCGCAACGAGCGCCTGCGAAAAAAAAAAAAAAAACCGTAAAAATTCTGCGCAACCAAAGAGTCCAAAACGCAGAATTGCATCGCGCACCTTTTGGATGATGTCGGCGCCGAGCCTCTCGTCGGGGTCCTCGAGCTTCTCTTTAATGGCAGGGACGCACGCCGACAGGTGGACCAACGCCGCGCCGCCACCTGGCACTATGCCTTCCTCGATCGCGGCGAAGGTCGCGTTCTTCGCATCCTCGATGCGCAGTTTTTTGTCCTCGAGTTCGGTCTCGGTGGCTGCGCCGACTTTGATGACGGCTACGCCGCCCGAAAGCTTGGCGATCCTCTCGGCTAATTTCTCGGAGTCGTAAATGGAGTCGGTCTCCGCCAACTCTCTCTTTAGCTGAGATATCCTAGCTTGGAGCTCGTCTTTGGAAGCAGCGTCTGCTATTATGGTAGTCGAGTCTTTTGTGATGGTTATCTTTCGAGCCACGCCTAGCTGGTCTACGTCTGTGTTCTCTATCAGTAAGCCCAAGTCGGTGGCTTGATACTCGGCCCCTGAAAGTTAGACGTAATTAAAAAAAACAAAGTTTTAAGAAATGCGAAGAAATTGCTGAAATGAGATTCGTGGAACTACGAACTCATACCTGTCATTATGGCGATGTCTTGAAGGAGGGCTTTTCTTCTCTCACCGAAGCCTGGGGCTTTAATGGCAGCCACGTTTAGGATGCCGCGAAGCTTGTTCACGACGAGGGTGGCCAAGGCCTCCCCTGTGATGTCCTCGGCGACGATGAGTAAAGGAGCTCTGAGCTGAGTGGTTTTCTCCAGTATAGGGATGATGTCTTTGATGGCTGATATCTTTTGGTCGGTGACCAAAACCTTGGCGTTCTCGAATTCGACGATTAGCTTCTCGGGATTGGTGACGAATTGCGGGGAGATGTATCCTCTATCGATCTGTTTTTATTTTGTTTGTTTTTTTTAGTGAGGAAGAATCGACGAGTTAAAGAATGGAGAGAAAAAAGCTAAACAGCAGTGAAATGAAATAGAGTTTGAAAAGGTGTAAAACCTCCATTCCTTCTTCTACTTCGATGGTAGTCTCGAAGGAAGAAGACGACTCGATGGATAAGACGCCGTCTGGGCCAACTTTGTCCACGGCATCAGCAATCATTGTGCCGATGCTCTCATCATTCCCAGCGGAGATCGAAGCAACAGCTGTAATAAGTGAGCCTGAGTTACTACTACCTCATTCCCATGGGTAACTGATGTTTATGTCAGAAGAGTCAGAAACATAAGCATGTATTATCTCACCTTTGATATCATCTGTTCCCTTAATGGGTCTAGCTTTCTTTTCAAGCTCCTCAACCAAAGCATGCACGGTTTTGTCGATGCCTTTCTTCACGGCCACGGCATTAGCGCCAGAGGTCACACTGAGGAGGCCGAGTTTGATGATTTCGCGAGCAAGAACCGATGCAGTCGTCGTCCCATCGCCAGCAGAGTCGTTCGTCTTGCTAGCAACCTTTCTCACACGAATTAAGATTCAATGGCAAGAACAATAATGTTATAGAAAGAAGGTAAGAAGCAAAGCCACTTATGGAACAAACGCACCTCTCTGATTAAAGCAGCTCCAGCATTTTCCATGGCATTGGGCAGCTCAATTGCCCGAGCAATTGTCACGCCATCGTTGACAACCTTTGGGGAACCAAACTCGTCCAAGACAACGTTCCTTCCTGCGTATTAGAAGTGAAATGTGGTCCAAACAAACCAGAGTCACACTATCCCAATATGTAATAGAATCGAGTCATCGACTACCCAAACTTTTTAAAGCAGCAAATTCATCGACTAAAATCAAACCACATCAATTAACTGCTAAATACATCGCCTTTCAGGCATCTCACGCAGTAAATTAACGCAGAGCAGCTCCTCACCACACCAACTACACCATCTTTAAATTGACAGAAACACAGAGAAGAAAGTTTACCCCTTGGACCAAGAGTCAGCCCAACAGCATCAGCCAGCTTATCAATACCAGCCTGCATCGCAGCCCTCGATTTCTGATCGAAAGCAATGTCCTTGGCATTAGCCCTCACCACAAACCTCTTCTTACCGAGCCTCTGGCCTTGTTGCAATTGGTTCACTCCCTTTCGACTCCTCAACCCACCCTATAAATAACAGAGAAACGATAACCCCGTAAAGAAAACACCTAAAGAAACAACAACACATCAAGAAAGTGCAAGCAACAGAGGTCTCATTACTTGCTTAGAATGGTGGGAAGGAAGAATTGACGCCGTAGAGATAGCATTTGCTGATGCCATCGTTAGTTGGGATTTTTCTCGAGCTTGGGTTCTTGGAGATAAACGGATAGAGGATAAGGCAAAATGGGCAGCCTTTTGCAAACAAGTAGTAGGTGGAGTGGATTTAATTCACTGAACTAACTAGGGTTTTACTACTTCAAAGACAAATCGTTAGTTTTTAGGAGTAGCGAGTTTTAGTCTTAAACTACGTTTTAGGAAGCCACATGGGATTAGGAAGGGTCCTACTATTCATACCCCTTACACCCCTTTTACACCCTCTTAGTGAAAACACATGAAATATGTAAAACTTATTTTATCTAACCTCATGAATTCAACAATTACTATTTAATTAATTTATTTTTCATATTCAAAATAAAATTAATTACATGTGTTATTCAACTAATTTATTTTATTTAAAATCATTGAACTTTTTTAATCATCTTAAAAAATATTTATATTTTAAATTATTAATATAAATATTTTTTATTTTAATAAAATATTTATATGACACATATATTTTCTTAACATATACAAACTTAAATAAACATATAAATAATAGATAATTAGCTAAAGACTAATATATTTTGTATCATTCCAATATAACACGATCAGGAGTACAATTAGAGCGCAACTGCTTTTCATAATTATTAATACGATTAATATACGGAGTACTCCATGCAGCTGCACATTTATCTCTGAAATAAATCCGTTGTGGCATGATATTCGGCATCGGGTATCCTTCGGCTAATAAAACTTTCATGTAGTGATTATTATTAACATGACCAATCGCAATAGCAACATGTTGATACCATGGTGGCGGAGCAGACCGAAGTAGTAAGTATGTCATACTGCTTCTATTGCTTATAACATGTAATATCACGCTATATTTCGAAGCAATCAAGACGCCCATATCAGGCATAGTCATCCAGTGTTCACAAGGTGCACACCTATCTGACTCGAAAAAATTTATCGAGTTATAGATATTGAGCCATCCTTTAGAACCAAACATGTCGATATATTGTAACTAGAGCTGTCAATGGACCGGGGCGGGGCGGGCTGGCCCGCCGCCCGCCAAAGCCGGCAGTTTGGCGGGCGGGGCGGGGCGGGCCTTCAAAACTGAAGCCCAGCCCGCCCCTCCAGCGGGCCGGCCCGCCCGCCATGAATTTTTTTTAAAATTTTTTATTTAATCTTTTTAATTAATTAAGAATAATTTATATAATTATGATATTTAAATATACATTAATTATGTATTAATTAATAAATGCATCATTAATTATTTAAATTATAATATTTAAATATATATTAATTTAATTAATAAATGCATCATTAATTATAAATAAAATCATTAATTAATTCCTCTGTTTAAATAAATATATATTTAATTTATAAAATAAATTAATAAAAAAATGGCGGGCCAGCCCGCCCCGCCCCGTCTAGCCTGCGGCCGCGCGGGCTAGCCCGTTTAGGCCCGCCTTCTGGCGGGTCTTAAAAATCCCAGCCCAGCCCGCCCCATATGCAGGGCGGGACAGGCCGGCCCGCGGGCCGCGGGCTATTTTGACAGCTCTAATTGTAACTTATACATCTCCAACTCTTCTATTAAATCAGCCCAGATGATAGTCCATGCATCTTCTTGAAGACCAAGACATAACGCTATTGCTCGAAAACCACAATTTCCATTAGATCTTACATCTTGCACCTGTCTGATATAAGGTTGAAGTATAGTCGGAAATTGATGAACATATGAATGAGAAGAATAATGCTGATCCGAAAAGTAATTGTGCCTGGATATTTTTGGAAATTGTGCATCATCTCGGTCACTAAATTTTGATGAAGGTGAACAACTACGTCGATAAGGTTCTTGAATTGGCGCTGAAAATTTAGCTTTGTGAGGTGGACGTCCACGAGTAATATGAATTTTCGGTTCACGAAGCAATGTTGTTGATGGCGCAATTATCTCCCTCAACTTCTTCAAAATACTAAGTTTTCTAGTTCTTGTTGTTTGCTAAATTGGGTATTAATCATTTACAGCTCAAAATCACAGCATAAATCGTCTTCTTCAAAAGATTTGCAAGGTAAAAGGTCAAGCTTCTTCCAGAACTCGTCGATTGAATCTAATGGGATAGACTGACCTTTATTGAAATACATTACTTGCTCATGTACACATGGCAATCCATGACTAGTACGAAGTTGGCATCCGCAATTTTCAGAAATAAATTCAGCTGTTTTCGATCGTTCAAATTCCTTGAATATTATATCAAGCGCATGAATTGAAACAAAACCACACAATTCTTGATAGTGATGTTCGTTGAATCGATGCCGAACGAGAATCTTGCTTTGTTCGATACTTGCTTTAATGGCCGTGACTTGAGACTGAATTACTTGTTGAATAAAAGATAATGATGTCTCCAAATCTGATTGTGAAGACTCCAACTACCGCTTTAACTTGGCGTGTTGGCTCTCTACTCTATTAGTTGTGTGATTTCCGAAGTTAAGAAACCTGCCGGTCCAAACATATACAAACATCTCCTTGTAAGGTGTCAACCAATAGTTATTTAGATAATTAAGTACACCTGCAAAATAAACAAACTCATTAAACTCTTATGAATAATAATTTATAAATAATTTAATTATATTTAAGCATATGGTCGAGCATACCTGGAAAATCGAATAATTTTGCTTCAAGATGAGCCAAGTTGGACAAATACGTCATCTGTTTTAGATTCAACCAGCGTCGTCCATGCTTTATAGAAAGAGTTCCATTCTTTAAGGGACGTCATTGAAGGCCTGCACTTCTTCATAATACTTCTATAAATGTGCCATCTACAGAGTAATCCTTTAGCTTCTAAAAAAACGTTAGTGCATGCTTTCATTAAAGCAACTCCCTATCTGTGATAATAACCCGTGGAGAACGAACTCATCCATCCATCGTCGATTTAAGACAATTTAACGCCCAACTGTAGTTAAACTCCTTCTCTTTATGCATGAGTACAGATGCTATGCAAAATGTCATATTAGTCGATGTTACGCCAATAATTTCTAGAAGAGGCATTTTATACCTCTTTGTCTTGTATGTCATGAAAAGTACATGTGGAAATGCACGCCATAGCTCCAATGATTTTGGATGCGCAAAAAATAATCTTCCAACTGTTGGTTGAGTTATTGGAACGATTTTAAAAAATATAGCCTTCTGAATGTAAAAAAGACATAACAACCTGCATTTGATTTTCACCATTTTTCTCCATCATCCGAGACTTTTGGCGAGCATTATAGATGGTTTTGATTGTTGAAACAGTATCCACATTTTGCTTCTTGAGTGTTGACAAAATAGCTCGCAGCTTCACATTCTTTTTTGACAAATCTTCAACTAATATATCTTCATTTTTAGACAGTCGTCTTGGATGTGGATGACCTTCTAGATCCACTGCAGGTTCATGATTATGTGTTCCACATATAATCCTCAACTTCCAACAATTATCTATGATCGCTTTTCCCTTTAGTTCAAACGGACAACCAACCTTTCTCGTGCCGGTATTTCTTGTAGAGATTATTTTTACTTTCGTAGAAACCACCACGATTACATTGAAATATAATTTTCGAACGCTTTCCACTTGAATAAGTCGTTGATCTTTTAATGACAATTATGTAGCCAAGACTTGTTCCCGTACGTTTCACCAAATTAATTAATTCCTCCCTAGAAGTGAACACTTGAAAACAAAATTATTCTTTAGAATCTAAACTAACACGTTGATCAGTAAATTAAGCCAATATAATAACACTTGCAATATATCTAGAGAAATTATACCCTTTCAGTGAAAATTTCGCCAATCACATTGGCATTTGTATCATCACTTTCTCTATTTTCATCACCTTCTATTATCCGTAAATGTCATCTCCCTACACATAAGAAATTTAATGGAAAATAAATAATAAATAAAAGAAGAAAATAGTACTATAAAATCAAGTGCTAACTTATGAATTACCGAAATCATGTTAGCGCTGAAAAGGCTTAGACAATCTTTTACTTTTAATGTGCCGCAAATCCAAGACAAAGGATAAAAAACCACAAACCGAACACGTATTGGCCTCGCCTTCAACCTCGAAAGCAATCTAATCAATGAGTTGCCTACTCTAGCTCGAACATATTCATCTCACTAGAACTTATCTCGTTGGCGCTTATGTTTGTTGGAGTGTGTTTTGAAGAAGGGGTCGAGCTCCCTATTTATAAGGTTGAGGCATGCTTTTAAGTTGCCTAGAATCCTTCTCTATAAAGCAATTTCCTTATTTGGATAGATCTCTATAAAGTATTTTCCACAAGTCTATCGTATGTTTCTTATGTTAAAGAATATCTGTTGGGGAAATGGCTACCTCTCGAAGAGGATTCAATGTAGTTTCTATGTTTGCAAGTGTTAAGGATCGAATTGAGCACAGAAGAGCTCAATCGAAGCTTGAATCGCAACCCACACACACACTTTTGTAAACACAGATTTAACGTGGTTCGGCCCTAACTTTGGCCTACGTCCACAGATCAACCGCCCCTTTCGTATTAATCACAACACAAGAATTGTACACCGCCGTGCCCTCTACAACTCTTATGTTTAACGCACACTGTGATTCTCACTCTACGAAACGCTACGAGCTCTCAAAGATGCTAAGTCGAAATCGCAACATTATTTAAAGAGCAGATTTCATGTTAAACACATGTCTCGCGATTAATCTGTACAGTTGATTTCATCCGATCGAACGCTCCATAGCTTGCCACGTGTCCGTGTTATTTCGCGTGAGGAAGCAAGAGTCAAGTGACGTCTTTATAAGTGAAATGCCACTTTTCACTTGAGCCGTCCGATCTTAATCCAATGGCTGTAATCCTCCATCCGCGCCATCACTCCACTTCTAACCGTAGCCGCTGATCAGTTTCGCGGGTCATCCATCGGCCAGTATTTAATCTCGCGGCTTCAAATGCTGGCCCTCCGATCGCGCGCCAACTGATCGAACGGCTGCTGCTCGTCGCGAGTTCATCCTTCAGCAAGCCTTCAGTTCTTCAGCTCAGTTCGTCCGGTGACTTTCTCCGGCCATTGCCGGCGGCTCCGGCGAGTTTCTGGCTCGCCATTCCCGACAATCTCCACCTCGAGACAGCAAGCTCGCCATTCCAACTCCCCGAATCCTCATCGCAGCCCAAATGAGCCTGCTATAGCCGCCCAAAATTCACCAAAAACAGCCCCATCTCTGTTTTCTGTTATGAGAATCACACTTCATGAGCTTCGAAACCCCATCAAAGCTCCACCTCGATCAATACGCCCTTGCTCGGTTGATCAACTAGCTCCCCTAGGAGCTGTGAGCCTCAAGAGTGAACTTGCCAACCCCAAGTAGGATTGAAATTTCCTACTTGGAGTCGACTCGAACACTTGAGCTCACTTCCTTCGTCGGCTCGAAATTCCTCCATCCTAGCCTCCTGAGCTCTTTCCCAGCTAGAAAACATCTTCTTTTTGCCCTTACACGCATCCAAGCCCGCATCTGAGCTAGAACCTGAAAAACAGTTTATATCATTTTTATCAAAAACTGTGTTAACAGCCCGACTTGTGGTCGAATTTCCGCCGATTTCTTCCACGGAGCTTGAGCTATTCTCCACCTCTGAACCATCCCCATGTGGGCTTGAGGTACCTTCATCCCTTGGCACAAATAGCTCCATCTCGGGCTCGGAAACATCCTCGCAAGACGCCAGCTCGACCAGCCCTGCTTCAGTAGCAGGTTTCAAAATTTCAGCCGCGAGCTCCTCTTTTGGGCGAACTGTTTCTACCTCTTCCCGAGCTTTCTGGGGCACCTCTCTCACACCATTAGGACCACCATACGTCCTAGTTTCATGATGTGCCTTTGCCTCTACAGAACAGCCCTCGAGCACGTAGATACAGTGCCTCCTTCGGCCCGACAGAATCAACCTATTCTGTTTTTTCACTAGAATTTTCCCAGCTGCGATTTGGGTGTTAAATCCTTTCCTATCCAAAGCACCTATGAATATAAGATTCCTCTTAAGTTCAGGGACATACCTGACCTTCTTGAGGATGCTCAACACCCCACTTGCAAGCCTCATTCTCACAGAACCATAGCCTCTAACCTCGAAGTTTTTTCCGTCACCTACCTTAACCGTTTTACCCCTTAGCTCCTTGAAGTCATGCAACCACTCTCTCTTGCATGTTATATGGACCCTGAGTCTAGGATCCATTCCTCCCTCCTCTCCTCCTCGGAAATGGCTAGAACCTCTACATATTCAAAACCATCGTCAACATGGTTAGTAGCATAAGAACTTCCCTGTTTTTGCAACTTCGGGCAATTCCTCTTGAAGTCCCCACTTCATTGCAATTAAAACACCTCCTAGGCTCAGCAACCTCCTTCCCCTTGCCCTTCTTCCACCTTGGATTGGACTTATGTTGCACATTGAGCATCTCGGCCGAATTTGGCTCAACCTTTGGAATGATCCTTGTGTTGAGTTGCTTAGTGCTTAGAGCTGCCATCACATCCTTCATGCTAAGCTTCTCTCTTCCATAAAGAAGAGCCTCCTTGAAGTAATCATGGCTCTTAGGCAATGAGCACAAAAGCAACAACGCTTGATCCTCATCCTTGATCTCCTCTCCAACATTTTGCAAATCCAATATGAGCTTTTGAAAATGGTTAATCTGCTCCTCAATGGCAGATTCTTCCCCCATTTGGAACCTATAAAGAGCTTGCTTGAGGTAGAGCCTCCTTGCTAGAGACTTGGTCATGTAAAGAGCTTCCAATTTCTTCCATAGCTCCTCCGTCGAGGTCTCACTTGCCACCTTACGAAGAACACTATCCGAGAGGCAGAGGATAATGGCTGGGAATGCCTTCTCCTTGATCTTCTTCTTTTGAGCCGCGGTTAAGGTTGATGGCTCCATTTCGGCATCCGGTTTCAAGGCTTCCTCCAAGCCTTTCTCCACGAGCACGGCCTTCATTTTGAGCTTACACAGCCCAAAGTCATTAGCACCATTGAAGACCTCCATCTCGAGCTTGGTCATGGTAGACATTTCCCGGGGATCCGAGCTCTCGTCCACGCTCACCTCACCACTTGTCGGGGAAATGGCTACCTCTCGAAGAGGATTCAATGTAGATTCTATGTTTGCAAGTGTTAATGATCGAATTGAGCACATAAGAGCTCAATCGAAGCTTGAAATTGCAACCCACACACACTTTTGTAAACACAGATTTAACGTGGTTCGGCCCTAACTTTGGCCTACGTCCACGGATCAACCGAGCCCTCTTTCGTATTAATCACAACACAAGAATTGTACACCGTCGTGCCCTTATGTTTAACGCACACTATGATTCTCACTCTACGAAACGCTACGAGCTCTCAAAGATGCTAAGTCGAAATCGCAACACTGATATTTAAAGAGCAGATTTCATGTTAAACACATATCTCGCGATTCATCTGTACCGTTGATTTCATCCGATCGAAAGCTCCATAGCTTGCCACGTGTCCGTGCTATTTCGCATGAGGAAGCAAGAGTCGCGTGACGTCTTTATAAGTGAAATGCCACTTTTCACTTGAACCGTCCGATCTTAATCCAATGGCTGTAATCCTCCATCCGCGCCATCGCTCCACTTCTAATCGTAGCCGCTGATCAGTTCGCGGGTCATCCATCGGCCAATATTTAATCTCGCGGCTTCAAATGCTGGCCCTCCAATCGCGCGCCAACTGATCGAACGGCTGCTGCTTGTCGCGAGTTCATCCTTCAGCAAGCCTTCAGTTCTTCAGCTCAGTTCGTCCGGTGACTTTCTCCGGCCATTACCGGCGGCTCCGGCGAGTTTCTGGATCGCCATTCCCGACAATATCAATGGAGTATAATATATTATTTAATTGCAGCCTTCAATCAACTTAATGGTGATGATCATGTCGATGCATTTAATCCCAATGAAGAAAGACTATCCACCAACTTACTCCACTATATTGTGGAGTTCGATCCTTTTGGAGTTATGTGATTTGACTTTCCTAATGTAAATTATATTATATACAATAATTAAATTCTATTTTAGGGAAAATTGTGAAAATAATTAATAAAGTGATAAATCTTAAAAATAGAAGTATTTAATGACTTACTTCCATTATTATGTGGTGTATATAGAAAAAGAGGGTGCCAATAGAATCACCCGATTAGGAATCATTCCCCAGCTAACAGAATATGTAGGATGTTTTATACGTCTTATTTGAAATGTGTTAGAATTATAGTGATTGATGACTTGTGATAAAAAGTAAAGGTGATAAACTCATAAACAAATCGAAATAGGCCAAGGTAGATCGTATAAGGTTCAGAAAACTACTTTATTTAGATGGGAATTTCGCTTGGTACTAGCTAGATAGAGCGGTCAAAATGGCCCGCAGCCCGCGGGCCCGCCCGCCCTGCCCTGCCTAAGAGGCGGATTGGGCTGGGATTTTAGGCCCGCCTTGTGGGCTAGCCACGGGCTAGACGGGGCGGGGCGGGCTGGCCCACGGGTCGGCCCGCCATATATTTTAATTAATTTATATTATATATTAAATATATACTAATTTAATTAATGTAATTAATTAATGATTTCATTTATAATTAATGATGCATTTATTAATTAATACATAATTAATGTATATTTAAATATCATAATTATTAAATAATACTTAATAAATTAAAAAGTTTAAATAAAAAAATTTAAAAAAAATTCCAGGCGGGCGGGCCTGTTGGCGGGGAGGGCTGGGCCTCAGTTTTGAAGCCCGCCACATGGCGGGCCAGCCCGCCCTGCTCCGCCAAACGACGGGCTTTGGTGGGTTGCGGGCCGGCCAGCCCCGTCGGCGCGTTTTGACAGTACTACTTGGTACACATGGCTAATGAGATAGGTAGATCATATAGATTCTGAAAACTACTTTCTTTATTCGGAAATTTCGCTTGGTACGCATGTGTTTTAAGCTTTTTCAGTTGGTGCTCAAAGTTATTTTCATTTCCGATTTCCAACTGGTACTCAAAATACTTTTCAATTTCAGTTGGCACCCATGTATTTAAGGTTTTTCCAATTGGTGTCCAAAGTACTTTTTAAGGTAGTTATTCCTAACATATGAAGTCGTGATTTTAAATTATCAAAAACGAAATTTCTAGGTGTAAGCCTTGTTAATTGCTAATGGAATTGTAGACTAAAAACGATGCATACATCTAAAAATCACATTTGTAGCTTTTTAAAATCACGATGTTATACGTTATGGATACCTACCTTCACTTTGTAACCAATTGGAAAAACCTTAAACACAGGGATACAAATTGGAATTGAAAAATACTGTGAATACCGTTGGAAAAATCTTAAATACAGGGGTACTTACCGGAATTGAAAATAATTTTGGGCACAACTGAGAAAGGCTTAAACACAGGGGTATCAAGTGAAATTCCCCTTCTTTTATGTGCTATTATCTGTTTTTTTTTTATGTGACAATGCATATGAAATGAAAATCAAAGATAAAATTTAAGAAGAAAAGAAAATAACAATCCGATGAGATCTTAGATCTCGCTCGGTCGTAATTTGAAGAAAGGAATGCAGTGCAGTGATCGATATAATTAATAATCGAGTTGACTAAACGAAAGATTCCTCGACTTCAATAGTCTTAAAGGCAGCCAAACCAAGTAATGCATTTTGTTTTTATGAATAGTTTCAATCTCATATTGAAATCTTATATATGTTTACACTATATGTACGACCAATAATATGTCTTTTCATAGGTCAACCTTCTAATTATATGTGAAAATTGAAATGCATCGACAGTCTTTCTACTATGCGAGTGCGTTTGGCACTTTTGGCCGTTACAGTTGAAAGCCATCGATAAATAATATAAAATTAGAATATTTACATTGACTTTTATTTTCTTGAATCACGTCGCCTCGAATCCAACTGTTTGATGAAGATAAAAGAAAATTGCAATAAAGACATGATTTTGGAAGTAAGAAGTTGTAATTAACAACTATAAATGTAATTAAAGCTTTGATGTTATTATTTTAAGTAGTAGCTTATGTATGATTCCCTCGCATGCCACATCAACAAATTAGGCAATCCTATGAAACATCAAACAAGTGGCTGCTGCCGCTTTTAATTGCATATATTCTCTCTTTTTATCAACCATAGGTTATATTGCATTAATGACTATGATGTCAGAAATTATAACCTATATAGCTAGTTCGTAACTTGTAAATCACTAACCGATTTGTGCTCAAGATCCACAAGATAATACACGTGATTAATTGCATCATTGTAGTCGACTAATCTGAGAATAAGTAGCTATTTACTCTTTTTATTTTTTGAAATAGCGATTATATGTACATAAATATTATATCGGTGAGTTCAAATCATCTCCGAGTCGTCCTCTCTTAGTGGGATGCATGCCAAACTTCACAGCATTTTAGACTATATATTTAACTTATTTGGACTATTCTGAAAAATAATATCTATTATTAATCAAATAAATAAGGTGATAGAATTAATGCTAGAGTGAATTAATTTTGTTTTGATATGTGTCGGCAATTGGATTTTTACAAACATCGAGGCACGTATATACTTATATACTTGTTTTGTTTCTTACTAAATCTAATTTATTTAATAATTCATACGCATATGCTTAATGTATGTATATTCCTCCCTTTGACTTTCCTCACGTAGAGATTCACCAAACCTTGATTTTATAAAGGAGCAGTTCATGGTTTTGCCTCTGTATTAGTACAATACGTAAGAGATTCCACGGTCCAATAAACTACAATTATTTATTTATTAAGCTACCTAAATCTTCTATCGAAATTATTGATCCCTGTCTTAATTTTCGATTATCCTTCGCGCTAGAAAAAGTATGATGTTTTTTTTAGTGATTCGAAGTACTTGAAATTTAAAATTTTCCTCCCTAAAAGAATAGTGTTATAATAAAATCATATTCAACTTTCATAAGTTGCTGGGCAAGTTGTAGAAGATGTCTTGATCTGCATTCCCACACCTATCACACGTATGCTGACGAAAAGTCAAAACCCCATTTGCCTACCGTTTTGTTTCATACGTATATGTAATATATATACATTAGTTATTTCACGTCATACACAACGCACACATACATATATAGGGAAGATTATGACGACGATCATGAGCTTTGCATTGTTTCGATGGTTTGCTTTTTGCTTAATTTGCTGAAGAAGAAAAGTTATCCTCAAGTTTCTTGCGTCCGTCTCCTAATTTATTTTCTTTAATCTCAAGGTACGTATGCGTTTTGCTTTAATGAACATACGAAAAATTTATAGTATATGTGAAATTACACATGCTTCATCACCGTTCGTATTCAAGTTTGACCGACCATAGAAAAAAGAAAAATGCAATTCATGAATATGTTCTGAAACTGCTGAAGAAAATGGTGGGGGTGGCCTCTTTTAACGGCGACACTGCAGGCTTTTTTTTTTAAAAAATTATTATTAATTAATAACTAGTAATGATATATTGTAATGGGAAGAGTTGCAAGAACTCGTTGACAAAGCTCATGCGTTGTGTGTATATGTATAGATCTCTCTTACAGCTTTTCTATGGTGTCTTTCAACACACTCTCCTTACATACTACTGCGCTTCTCCACCACCACCATCATCATCATCTACCTATATACGTAAAATCAACGTTTTCTTTCTATTTCCATCCAAGATTCGCTGTTTTCTTCATTTTCTAGCATCAACTGGGCAGGAAAATCTCACCACACAGAAGCACACACTGGTCAACGTTCATTCCCTTCTTCAGCATAGCACAAAAAACCATCAAATTGAACTCTAACGAATGCGTTCTTCTCAATGCACTGCAGGTGTTTGTCAATAATCCGACATGGGCTTGCCTCGGAACAACTCATCAAGGAGCAGCTCAGAGTACTTGGAAAGCATGCTCGGCGATTACATGGGTGGAAGCGGAGTAGGAAAAACCAATAAGCTAAGATCATCGCCTTCCCCGAAGAACTCATCGACCCGCCTCGTCTCCCTCCTAACATGCCTTCAATTTGGGTTCGCCATTTACGCCACTTTTCTTCTGTACATAATGAGCCCATCCATCGATCTGAGGAACACCACGCCAGACTTCTCTTGGGCTTCTCGCATCGCAAATCAATGGAGGCAGTTCATCGTCACTTCTTCATCATCATCATCTTCTTCTTCCCACGTTGTCAGCCATTACCAAGAATCGAACAACCTCGTCAGAACTGAGATCCCCGCCCTAACAACGCCTTCAGAAATATGCGAGCAAGAGAAGATAGATTTCGAGCAGAAGAAGAGCAACGATCAAATCATGATCAAGCTGAAGCAAGAGCTATACCGCGAAGTGCTCGACTTCCAAAAGAGGACGATCAAGACGGAGACTTTCAACGAGCTGATGGCGATGAAGTCCAAGTGGGACCTACGCGGGCCCACTGTTCCTAAGGTAACGGTGATTTTAAACCACTTCAAGCGCAAGACGCTATGCGCCCAGCTCGACTCTCTGCTTCACCAAACCCTACCCTTCCACCACGTTTGGGTGCTGTCCTTCGGCAGCCCCAACGAGCAGTCGCTGAAGAGGATCGTCGATAGCTACAACAATTCGAAGATAAGCTTCGTAGGCTCGACCTACGATTTCAAGTACTACGGCAGGTTTCAGCTCGCCCTTCAGACAGACGCCGATTTGGTGTACATACTCGACGACGATATGATCCCAGGCAAGAAGATGCTTCAGATATTGTCCCACGTCGCGGGGACGGAAAAGTATAAGAACTCTGTTTTGGGAAGCATAGGGAGGATTTTGCCCTTCAGGCAAAAGGATTTCACTTTCCCGAGCTATCGAAAGTTCCGCTCGAAGGAGGCCGGGCTTTACTTGCCCGACCCAGCTTATGACATCACTATGGATAGAGTCGTCCAGGTCGATTTCCTGTCTAGCTCGTGGTTCCTCTCCGCCGAGCTAGTGAAGGCGCTCTTCATCGAAACGCCTTTCACTTTTATGACCGGCGAAGATCTTCACTTGAGGTAATGCAAAAAAAGAAAAAAACTACACGCTGATGCTTCATTTTTCGCGACCCTTATGAAAGAATTTGAAAAATTGCGCAGCTATCAGCTTCAAAAGTATCGAAATGCGGGCTCGTTTGTGCTGCCCGTGGACCCGAAGGACAAGGAGACGTGGGGAGACAGCGAGCACCGATTGGCGTACGTTTCAGAGACGACGGTGATTTTCAAGGACATCGTTCAGGTTAGGGACGACCAGTGGTGGAAGGCGCTTTCCACGGGCTACGTAACGCAGTGGGCTGCGATGAATCCTCAGAAGATCGACGCCCTCTTCTACGCTCATTCCGTGGGAGAAGCCAAGGCTCTCGCACCGCTGCTCGAGAAGTTTAGGACGACTTTCGGAAAAAAGGCGTACATCGCCGTCTCGGGCGGGAGTTTCTGCCCGTGCGAGGACGCAGCGGTGGGGTTGAAGTGGCCGAAGACGGTTTGCAAGGAGAGGAGGTTCAAGATATTCGACCTCGGAGTAGGGGCGTTGTCGGGAATTTCCAACTCGGAGGTGCCTGTGTTTCAGGCGGTCTACGCCAGCATGAAAGGGTTGATTAAGATTCACAATCCCAGCGTTGTGATTGCGGTTTCGGACATCGATTCGAACGTTAAGAAGGCTTTGAAGATGGCGGCCGAGTCTAATACGAACGGGTCGACGACTCTGGTGATGCTTCCGAGGCCTTCGATTCCCAGGGTTTTGTGGATGGCCGACCTTCGCCCCACCGCTTTGCCTAGTAAGTTCGCTCTAACGATAAACTTCTTTGCTATCTCGTTACGTTTTTAGAGGGTTTTGTTGAGATTTCTATCCTACCCGACTCCGTTAACATGTCAAAGGGGCAACTTCTCCTATCGCCAATTGGTTGGTTTTATGATGAAACCCACAATTTCTAATATGTTTGTTAGCAGATCCGCAAAATTTTCCTTTAAATAATCCACGATTTCAAACGTGCAGACTGGAACAAGATGAAGCTCTCGATCAACATCATCACGCAGAACCGAGCCCCATCGCTGGGGCGACTCCTGAAATCCCTGGCGAACGCATTCTACGTAGGGGACGAAGTTCCCATAACCTTCAACATGGACAGCAAAGTCGACGAGGCTACGCTGAAGCTCGTCGATTCCTTCAATTGGCCACACGGGCCCAAAATTTACCGCAGGAGAATCATCCAAGGCGGGCTCATTCGGGCGGTGAGCGAAAGCTGGTACCCAGCCTCGGACGACGATTTCGGCCTACTCCTCGAGGACGACATCGAAGTCTCGCCTTACTACTATTTGTGGATCAAATACGTCGTCCTCGCCTACCACTACGACCCCATGGTTTCCCTCCCCGAGCTATCTTCGATCTCCCTCTACACGCCTCGTTTGGTGGAGGTGGTTAAGGAGAGGCCCAAGTGGAACGCCACGGAGTTCTTCAAGCACGTACACCCAAACACGCCCTACCTCCATCAGCTGCCGTGCAGTTGGGGGGCGGTGTTCTTCCCCAAGCACTGGCGGGAGTTCTATGTCTACATGAACATGAGGTTCACGGAGGACGCCAAGCAGAACCCAGTTCAAATCCCTAAATCGAGGACGAATGGGTGGCAGGCTTCGTGGAAGAAGTTCCTAATTGATATGATGTATCTGAGGGGATATGTGAGCCTTTACCCGAATTTTCCGAGCCAAGCGAGCTTTTCGACGAACCACATGGAGCCAGGGGCTCATATCAGCGCCAAGGATAACGTGGTGAGGCACGATAAGTCGGATTTTGAGGTGCCGCTTTTGGATAAGGATTTCAGGGTTTTCTTGCCGGGAGGGAAGCTGCCGCCGGCGTCGAAGCTGCCGAGTTTGAATCTGTTTAATCAGCCGCTATCGCTTAAGGGGTTGAAGGCCGCCGGAGCTAAGCTGGGGCAGGACGTGCTTGAGTGTGGGCCGGCGGAGACGGTGGCGGTTCATAGGGATACTGGGTTGCCTTCGCACTGTGCCAAGTTCTGATCTCGTCGAATGTTGTAATTGTATTGTATTATTCTTTTTTCATTTCAAATTTTATTGGAAGGCTTTTAATTTGAGTTCAGCCCACCCAAAGTGCAATTTGTATACAGAAAAAAATGAATCCAACTTGGTGAAAAATTCGAAGATCGATCCTTTTATTTCCTTGGATAGACTAGCAAGTAGCAAACCATTAAAAAAAATAAAAACAACGATATAATTAAGTAATGGGACGATTTGAATTCAGGCCCCCATAATTTTCGCAAATAGAATTCAGGCTCCTGTCAGAATTTATTTAGTTTGAAGGACCCATTTCAAAATTTTAGTTAGAGTTAAGGTTGTTGGACGAAAATACCCTCACAAAAGAATAGTTATGAAGTGGTATCCAGCGCGCATGAAGTAGTATCCAGCGCAACATAACAGAAGTGGTACTGTAGATCCATGAAGTGGTATTGTAGACCCATGAAGTGGTACGGATGAACAGTGAAGTGGTACTGTAGACCCATGAAGTGGTACGGGTGAACAGAAGTGATACTGTAGACCCATAAGTGGTACTGGTGAACAGTGAAGTGGTACAAACATTTGTAGACCCATGAAGTGGTACTGTTCAGTGTTGACCAGAGAAGAACTGGTACGAGAGACACATGAAGTGGTACTGTTGACACAGAGAAGTGGTACAGCATTTTGTAGACCCATGAAGTGGTATTGTTGAACGGAGAAGTGGTACAACAGAATTCTTTAGTGTTTATGCAGAAATTGGGTAAATATTTGCACAAGAAACACATAAGAATTCTTATGTACCACTTCTCCGTTCAACAATACCACTTCATGGGTCTACAAAATGTTGTACCACTTCTCTGTGTCAACAGTACCACTTCATGGGTCTCCCGTACCAGTTCTTCTCTGGTCAACAGTACCATTTCATGGGTCTACAAATGTTTGTACCACTTCACTGTTCAACAGTACGACTTCATGTGTCTACAGTACCACTTCACTGTTCACCCGTACCACTTCATGGGTATACAGTACCACTTCACTGTTCACCCGTACCACTTCATAGGTCTACAGTACGACTTCATGTACAGTCTATACCACTTCTTCGTGGTTGAAGAAGGCGATGGCAACTCTGTGTAATTTCCGCAACACGCAGGGGCAAATGCGTCATTTTTTTCAAAATTGGTCCTTAACTTTAAAACCAAACTTCAAATAGATCTCTAACCCTATTTTAAACATCATTGGGTCCTAAATCCTAACTAAACTATCGAAACTATACCTGAAATCTAATTAAACGTATAATTAAACAAAAGAATATCTTAATTATTTGTATATGAGACTAACACGACTCCAAATCCAATGTCCCTTCTCACTTCTCAGCAAGAGTACTCAGCTAGTAAAAAAAGTGGGGTTTTTAATTAAATAATTAAAAAAAACAATCATTAATAAAATAAACATCAAATGAAAACTATTAATAAAACAACAATTTTCGTACTCTGGGAGTACGAATTACTAACTCGTATTCCAGGAATACGAGTTACTACTCCACGCTGGCGTGACATGACTTTTCAACTAACTCGTACTCCTGGAATACGAGTTACTCTTTTTTTTTTTAATTTTAACTTATTTTATATTATTAATAATAAAATCCACCAAATCATAAAATCATCGTTATCTCATGTAACATACATAATAAAAATTCATAAACGCATCTAATTTACTTTTTGTTTCGCGACGATCGAAATGACATGCACATCTTATATTTTTCGAATATCGGATATATTTTTTATTTATTATTTATTTTATGTAGATATAGTGGTGTATTATTTCATCTAGTTTTGCTCTGTTTTAGTACGAGCCTCTCTTTAAAGTTTCTTCCATAATATAATATGTAGTTTTTGCGGGTCCCTTTCTTGGTGTATGTGTCTGTTACAGTTCTGCTTTGCCAAACAAAATGAAGATGATGAATTACAGTCCAACAAATTATTATCGGAAAATAAAAAATATATTTTCGATATTCGAAAAATATAAGATATGCATGTCATTTTAATCGTCGCGAAACAAACAGTAAATTAGATGCGTTTATGGATTTTTATTATGTATGTTACATGAGATAACGATGATTTTATGATTTGGTCGATTTTATTATTAATAATATAAAATAAGTTAAAATTAAAAAAAAAAGAAAAGACTAACTCGTATTCCAGGAATACGAGTTACTTGAAAAGCCATGTCACGGTCAGCAGGCCAGCGTGGAGTAGTAACTCGTATTCCTGGAATACGAGTTAGTAACTCGTACTTCCAGGGTACGAAAATTGTTGTTTTATTAATAGTTTTCATTTGATGTTTATTTTATTAATGATTGTTTTTTTTTAATTATTTAATTAAAAACCCCAAAAAAGTAAAAAAAAAAAAAGAAAGGGAAGAATACTCAGCTGAAGCCTCGAGTCATAACATAACAGCACCGCCATCTCTCTCTCTCTCTCTCTCTCTCCGTTGCAAGGAACAAAATCGTAAGAATACTGTAACATTAGCGTTCTCCTGCAGTTATGACTAAGACTGGTTAAAGTAGTTGGCTATTCAACGATTGTATCTCATGTCTTGCTCTGCTTCATCAAATTTTCATTTGAAAATTCAGGTGATATGGTGATTTTTGAGTTTCGTCTTAAAAAAGGTCTTTTTTTTTAGAACGTTCGTGGGGTTTAAGATTCTTATTCTTTATGGTATTACCTGGGAATTTTGTCTCTATCTAAGTTGTGAAATTCAATTATTTTTCGGTAAGTGCAGATTGTTGGCGCCCAGCTTGAAGATCAGTGTTTATTCGCCTGTTTATGTCGAATATTTTTTCTATTTAAAGAATCGAAAACTTCGATATTCTCAACTTGTGTAGTGTAGCTCTACTTCGGAGTTTTGTAGAGTTGCTCATGTGGTTTGTTTCTGCTTAGTGCATGACCTGCTGAGTGGAGATCCTCAAAGCAATATGAGAACCTCGTACCGTAGGTATGTAGAAATGTATGATTTGTGATGCTAAAGATCATCTTGTTTGGTTCGTTATTTGCTTATCTTTTTCGGTTTTCTATTTCGTGCAGTGGGGTTTTCAAAAGGTCAAATGATGGTGCCCGGCTTATCATAACAACGTTATTGGGAATGGTATTAGGTTATCTAATAGGTGTTTCTTTTCCATCTGTTTCCCTGAGTAAGGTATGGTCTGCAGATTCTCTTTGCTAAGTTAGTATATTGATGATCCATGAGTGCTGTTACTTATTGCCTGTTTTCATACTTTACTTTCAGATTAATTTACCAGCTAGTATAATATCATCGTTCAATATTTCATTTACCGATGAGCATCGCCGTAGCTTTCCAGAAAATCTTGGTCCGGGAAACACACCAAGTATACCCAAGGTACTTCTGTTCTCTTACCTCTCAATCTTGCTTTCTGCTGAATATATGTAATCTAATTGTTTATAAAATGCTTCCTCAGATCTATGTACCTACAAATCCTCGTGGTGCAGAATCGTTACCGCCTGGAATTGTTGTCTCTGAATCAGATTTTTATCTGCGAAGATTATGGGGTGAACCGAGTGAGGTAGAACTTGGAGGATTTGGAAAATGTGATCCCTCTTTCATTATCACTATTCTGATTGCCTTTGCTTGTCTATCTTTCCGATTGACACACATATACGTTGATAATTAAGAAATGAAGCCTTGGAACTTATTTGAGCCATTTTACCATAGTTCATGCTCATTGTTACATTTACGTTTCTCCTCGTTTACTGTCTTTGGTGTCATTAATATTCTGTGCCTTTCGATCTGTAGGATAATGACATAGAAGCTAAAGAAAATATAGGTGAAATAGATATTTTCAGTCACTTTCTTACATCCCCTGTACTTAGTATTCGTGAATCAGCTATTTAGATCATATAAGAAAAGGGACAGGAGTTGCATTCATAGCATCTTTCTGAATTTTGTTTCATAGACTAATTTCTTGAATTTCCAGGATCTTAAAGAAAAGCCCAAGTACCTGGTGACATTCACAGTTGGTTTGGATCAAAAGGACAATATTAATGCAGCCGTGAAAAAGGTTTCCTCTTTTTTTTTTTGGAAGTTTGTGTGCTCAGAGAAGTACTGTTGTTGCCTAATTTCCAACTTGCTTACCTTGTTTGGTGTTTTGCTGTAGTTCTCTGATGATTTTCAAATATTGCTGTTTCATTATGATGGACGAACAACTGAATGGGATCAATTTGAGTGGTCGCAGAAGGCCATACATGTCAGTGCTAGAAAACAAACAAAATGGTAATATTTCTATATTATTTTGTTGGATTGTAATGCAATACATTCCTAGTTCGGAGAACCTGCTCTGAATGAACTTCCTATTATGATACTGAAAGTTGAATGGCTTTGTACATATACTGGAAGTTAATCTTTTCTTCCCTTAACATGATCTTATCAATCGAACATTGCACTGGCACTTGGTGAAAGACCATTTACCTCGTTAACCATCACTGGAAAAATTTCTTTATCAGATTGTTTCCATGATATGATTGGTTCTGTCTGCCATAGGTGGTATGCAAAGAGATTTCTGCATCCAGATGTGGTTGCTGTTTATGAGTACATTTTCATATGGGATGAAGATCTTGGTGTTGAACACTTCAATGCCAACAGGTAAGATTGTTTTCAGTCTTAGTCAGTGAACAAAAGCTATTTTTCGGTCTTAGTCAATGAACAAAAGCTATTTGTCATGTTTTTCAAACGTTTCAGCTGACACCCTTATCTTCTCTTCTTGTAGATATATACAACTTGTCAAGGAACATGGTTTAGAAATTTCCCAACCTGGTCTTGAACCAAATCATGGACTGACATGGCAGATGACGAAGAGGCGAGGAGACAGAGATGTACACAAGTATGTGGACACATGATACTTGTATTTCATCCTAGAACAAAGAATTAGTACATATTAATTGGTACTCATGACAGGGACACAGAGGAGAAACCAGGCTGGTGCAGTGATCCACATTTGCCTCCATGTGCTGCGTACGTACTCTCTTCTGTTGCTTTATGAGCGGAGTGTTGGAGATGAGATCAAAATGTTGGACTTTATCACTTATCAGATAGATTAGTTGTGTGGACTCTTCTGCTTCTAATTAGACCTAGACGAGGGTTATCTAAAGCAACACGGAGTTTATATGGGATACTGTTAAGTATATGATACATGGACCCTCGGCAAGAATATCCAAGAAAAGAGAACTTACATGACAAACTTATATCTAAAAGGTTCTATGATATTTGATAAGCGAGAAATTTATGTGCTTTTTCAGCTTTGTGGAAATTATGGCTCCAGTTTTTTCTCGTGAAGCTTGGAGATGTGTCTGGCATATGATTCAGGTACCTATCATATTTTCTTTAACATGTTGAGTATCATTTTGAGCAAACAACAATATAAGATAAATTTGGTGTTGGGAGTTAAAGCACCTGCCAGCTCCTTGCAAAATTATGAGCTCCTGTATTGGCTTTCTGCTAAAACACCAAATGGGGATGGGAAGATTTTGATAAACTAACAGATCCTTTGGTGGTCAAGTGCCAAACAATCAGTCCGAACTGAACAGTTCAAACATCTTTCTGTTGTGTTTTGCATGCTCAAGTTCAGGTCTGTTCAACCATAACTTTTCTACCCTGTTGGCAGAATGATTTGGTACATGGATGGGGATTGGATTTTGCCCTTAGAAGATGTGTTGATGTTAGTCTCTCTCTCTCTCTCTCTCTCTCTCTCTCTCTCTCTCTCTCTCTCCCTCCCTCCCTCCCTCCCTCCCTCCCTCCCTCCCTCCCTCTCTCTCTTAAATCAGCAATGTGGAAAATGGGAGGCAGTGTATAGGAAAACAAGAATTAGCTTGATGTGAAGCTAGGGGAGGTCCTGAAAAACCTTTCTAATGTGCATTATTTGTTAATGCAGCCTGCACATGAAAAAATTGGTGTAGTTGATTCCCAGTGGATAATTCATCAAGTGATTCCATCACTTGGAAATCAGGTCAGATATATGTTATCTACAACCTTTCTCCAAAACAATCTTGCTTGTGGTTATCCTTTTCCCATTTTAAGTTCTTACCACATGAAGATTGAAGACTTGCTAATCAAAAACTGCAGTAGTTTTCTATTTCCACCGTGTTCCTGTTGCAAGTGATTCATTTCTCTTAGGTTTCCACTGTTGTCAATCTATTATGAACTTTTTCAGGGCAAGCTTGAAAATGGCACAGCTCCACGCCATGGGGTATGCAATTTTGTTTAGTCTTGATAGAGCTGTCTATATCTTTCCTTCCTCACTTCAAATCCAACCACTTCTCGCCTGTGTATTGTTTGTAAGTAGTTTTAGTTCTCATATGTAGGTAAGAGAAAGATGTAGGCACGAGTGGGCACTTTTCCAGGACCGCCTTGCTAAAGCCGACAAAGCATATCGTGCTCGGCTTGAGAACAACAATTAGCCATTACCAAGTATTGCTCAGCTGCACTTGCAGTATATCTAAAGCTGTCTTCAGAGGAGCTTTTCTAGCCTTTTTTTGTGCAGAAGTAGATGTTAGTAAAGTAAGATGCAACCGTTCTTCATGTACACTATGAATCGTTTTGATCGATTATATTATGCTTCTACTATATAATCAGCTGTAAATTTGTAAACATGAATTCTATTGTCTTATATTCTCTAATTTGATTCATAGTACAGCTCGTCGAATTCTTGGTAACCTATGATTCCCTTTATTATCTGCTACTACGAAAGCTGAAGTTTCTAAAGGGAAGCAACAATTCCGTATCGGTTTAACCATGACATCAGCTTTGACATCTTCGCCTTTCTGATGTGTACGCATGATTCACCACAAGCAGAAAGCTGCATAGTTAGTTTCCTTATAAGCTTTGCATATGTAGCTCACAAGGTTCTCATAATCCTGTAGGAAAACAGACGAGGTTATCATAAACGTTGGAAATATCTTCTGTAGTTAAGAGAATCACAGGAAATTAACGTCGTAGCTGGGTTCTCCATTGACAACAACCCAACGGTACGTATCTATGGGGCGGCTGAAGGCATCCGTTTGAGCTGCATATCTCAGTTCTAGCTGATGCATAAATTCTTTGGCATTAGTATATTGATGTTTATTCTTACATCGATGTATAACGGTAACCTCATTGCCATGAGAACTAACGTAGCAATCAGCTACAGGCGAATCATCCAAGCCCAGCTGCTCAAAGCATGTCCTCTCCCAATAGGTGTAGTTGTGCATGCTTGTGGACAAGAAGACTTTCCACGCAGTATACAAATGGGAAGTGATCATTCTGGTAATTAATGAATCCGTTTAAGCAGAGATAGACAGGGAGACAATTTATTACAGTAGAGGGTTTCAAACAAGAAAAGGGCACAAGCATTTCTTGGAACTATAGCCGATGAAAACAGATGCATGCTAACCACGCCAGGCCAGGCATCAATGGCGCAAGCCTCCACGGTGTTGAGCAAGCATTCATAAGAGCCATGCCATGCTGCAAGAAAACCTGAATGAGAACAAGAAAAAAGATCGAATTTTTAGCTGCTAGCCAGCAGTGATTGGGGTTAAGAAACAGTTTGAGTCAACAAATATGTTGTGACCTGACACTTAAAGGTGTCGTCTTTTTTGAGTTTGGCATTCCCCCAAGGCACGCACGAGCTTTAGATCGACGACGTCGATTAGACCGTTGCTGAAGATCGGAGCAAGAGAATCAACGATGAAACTTGCACTGTCTGGGCAGAGACTCTCGTAATACACACCCACGGACACCTTTCCGCATGTAGTGGGCTACTTCAACAATAGAGTCAGAAAGAAGCAAAGGAAAGAGCAACGAAGCTTTCTTGGAAGCCATTTCTTGGAAGCATATGTTTGTGGGCCAAGAAAACTTGCAGTTACAGAGCTATTTAGAGAAAAAAACAAAATCCCATGCATGGATTTATAAATCAATTCTTTAGCTTGGGACAGACAGCACATCACTTCCCAACGCGCAAGTCTCGAACTCTCGTTGGACCAGAAACTGAGAATGGCCGCGTAGTTATGCTTCTTTATGAAAAAATAGAAAAATTGCCTTTGATATACATGCGAGTAAAAACTACGATCGATCTTCCAACGATAATGCAGTCCTTTTCTTTTTCACCGGTTTCCGCGTTGCCCCGACTAATCCGGTTCGCCCCGCGTCGCGTAAATGGTAACGGCAAGTGAGGCTCCCAAAGGGGGTGCTGCATACACAAGGATTCGAACTCGAGACCTTTTTTAAGCGATACCAAACCGATTATCACTTGGACCAACCCCGTTGGTAACGATAATGAGTCTTATTACACGGCTAAATTACCTTGGTTATAATTTCGATGGACTTGTAATAATTGAGATAACGGTAAGGCGCGTGCCACGTGGCATCTATATGGCGAAAATAATTTAAGATTACTCGAGGTCAACATCATCGTCTTGAAAACCTAACAGCCTTCAATTCACTTCAGTTCACAATTCACATCCATCTGTTTCTCAATCACACAGTACACTCAACACCTTATTTGGATCCCACCGAGCTTCGAAAGTATCTCTCTCCCTCCTTGCGAAGATTTCGCTGATGATTGCAATTTAAGATATGAAGTAGGTTCAGATCAGCAATGGCGAGCATGGCCCCCCCAAGCAGGGTTTGGCTTGGTAACCAAATGTCAATTAGATTACTCGTGGGTGGAAATCACACCTCGTCCAGGTTTTGTACTCGCTAAACGCTTCGTTCTTAGTTCGTTGGCTTCTACCTTAATTTCCTTGAATCTAGCATTCTACTCTACAAGATCTGCTGTTTTCGAATCGCGCGATAAAGATCTGTTCTTTAAGGTGAAAACTTTGGGTTTGTAAAGTCATGGACTTGAGCTTGCTGAAATGGCAATTTCTTCGCGGGACATTGTTGAGGCGTGCAGTGCTGAGAGCATTTATGTTCATGATGGCTTTGGTTGTGGTTTCTGTCCTGCAAATGGCCCATGATGTTAGGGTTATCGAACCCATGATGCCCAATTTCGACGAATGTTCTTCAACAATGGGATTGAAGAAAGATCTCAATCTCACCGGCCCTTCGAATTCTGGCCTACTGTTCCCATTTCCCCTCTCTGGGACGTATAAATTGTCGAACAGAGGGAGCCGAAACTTAACCGTGAATGTCTTCAAAGAACTGGCGAAGAAGAACTTATTACAGTCCAATGCTAGAGCACTGTGCGTCGGCTATGGATCTGCTTACGCCACTTCGGTCCTTCAACAGCTGAACTTTCATAACTCAGTCGCGGTGGAAAAACACCCCTTTTTCTCCATCCTCAAGAGGAAGTTCGTTTACGAACTCGAATTCAAAGACAACGAATTCGACTTCGTCTTCTCAGGCGATCTAGACAGGGTTTCAGTCCCATCTCTCCTAGTATCCGAGCTCGAGCGTGTCCTAAGCCCAGGTGGGACCGGCGCCTTAATCGTGGGCTCACGCGAGTTCTACGCCGGCGGCGGCGGTCTCATAAAGTCAACGCAGATCCCAGTGGTCTCATTCTTGAAGAATTCGGACGTACTTCACATATGCAGCGTCGGCCCATCTGCTCTAGTGATATTCAAGAAAAGGCTAGAAGCATTCGAAAGTTTTCAACTTCCCAGTAACTGTTCCTCCGTGGCGAACAACGAGCCATTCATGAAGCACATCGAGCCCATCGAAAGCTCGAACCTTTCTTACCTTCCCAAGTTCATGAACATATCCTCGAGGAATAAGCTGATCTACATGAACATTGGGGCCGGAGAATTTGCTAAGTCAACCATCACGAAGATTTCTGAGGGTTACAACCTCGGCGGCCGTCGTTCAGCCTTCGAAGCGTTCATAGTTGACCACAAAACCTCTGTCCTGGCGTCGATCTCCTCCGCCCAGGGCTTCAACTTTGTGTACTACCCTTTCTTCTCCGGCGAGAATTACTTTCCTGAGATCAGCTCCGACGAACACCTCAGCGCGCCTATGGAGGAAGAAGGAGGTTTCGACTTTAGCCTATGGTTCGAAGAAACGGTTTACGATGGCGATTTTACAGTTCTTGTGATGAACGCTAGGCCCGAGACGTTGGGAATTCTCGTCGAGCTCTTCAAGGCTGGGGCTATATGCCATGTCGACGAGCTATTTCTTATATGCTCGGATTGTGGGAGAGGAGGAAAGTGCGATGGCTGCTCGAATGTAGTGAAGAGCCTCAGAAAGAGCGGAGTTTACGCTCATCAGTGGTCGGGCGACTGAGCGTCGAAGCTGCTGCCGAAGAAATGTATCGTAAGCTTGTGTTTGTTGTTTGGTTTGTGTTATGAAATAAAGTGAGAAGGGTATTTGTGGGTTGAGAGCTGATCTTTCAATCTATCTCTATCTTCTCTGTTGAACCTTTGTTGTTTCTTGTTTGTTTTGAATGCTTTGCTATTTCCTCTGCATTGTTGCGAGGAAGGATTCGTTTGATATTATTATGAAGTCGTTGGCTGTCTCCGTACCTTTTGTTGCAACACACGGAAAAACGAAAACAGGCGTTAAATTAGGTCGCATGTAAATATGGGCTTTATGATCGATTGGGCTCAAGTGTGACGGGGCCGTTAAATGGGCTCAAACATGATCCAATGGGCCCATCAATTTGATGTTGGATGGGCCCAAATATAGAGAAGCAAGCAACTGGGAAAGCAAATTTATTGGCGGCGGAGAAAGCTTCTGTGGTCCCTTCATATAGGGACATGTGTGCCTTTGTTCATCGGGACTTTGTTTATTGATTTATAATCCCTATATTCAGTGAAGCAGAGGCTGACACGGTTCCTTGAGAAAACGCAAGCCACTCTACGAAACGCTTCCAAAGGCTGTACCTTTGTCGTGCTCTGGTGTATAGAAAGATGGCGGTTGGGGTTCTCGCGTTACAGGGTTCTTTCAACGAACATATTGCAGGTATCGTTCGTGTATGTTGTTATGCGTTTATCTATATGGGAGTGATGTGTGTTATTGTGTGTGCGTTTTTTTTATGTTTGTTTGCAGCGTTGAAGAGGTTGGGCGTGAAAGGCGTGGAGGTAAGAAAAGCTGATCAGCTGAACGCCGTGAGCGCGCTTATCATTCCTGGTGGAGAGAGTACAACAATGGCTAAGCTCGCCGAATATCACAACCTTGTACGTGGGCTTCTTTGTCGTCTCTCTTCTGTTCGTTTCTTTTTATCTTTTTTTTTTCGAGTGCGGAACTTTTTGTTTCTGTTCTATGATTCAATTTTTATCTAAAATGCTGCAAAGAAAAATATCCGTCTTTTACATGTTTTAAGGGAAGAAATCATTAGTCTTGTGCTCACCTTTATGGCAATGTGAAATTGCAGTTTCCTGCGTTGAGGGATTTCGTGAAGATGGGGAAACCAGTTTGGGGAACCTGTGCAGGTTTAATTTTCTTGGCTGACAGGGCAGTTGGTAAGAGACATACGAAACTTTGTCCGCTTATTCATGATTGTTATTGTAGCAGTTAGCTGCGATGCTCGATGCTGTTCCGAAAGAAAGTGTCGCCATTGATACGCGTCTTGAGATAAATTGCGTTGCTTTAACTTTCAGGACAGAAAACTGGCGGACAGGAGCTAATAGGTGGCCTTAACTGTTTGGTCCATCGCAATTTCTTCGGCAGTCAGGTATCTTACCTCCTCTTTACAGATGAAGGTGAAGCAATTTTTCTGCGACATTTATTGCTGTTTGCCTCGTACGATGACTTATTACATGATCGAAATAACGGTCCTGTGGGTTGTAGTGTCATTCTGTTTTGGCACGAGTCGCTTGGTTATAGATTCTCACGAACCGTTGTGCTTTTTGTGCTCTCAAGTTGAACTTTTAAAGTTTCCTTTTCTGCTTCCCCTGTTCTACTAAATTTTTTATTTTCTGATGAAATCCAACTTGAATCAGATTCAAAGTTTTGAGACCGAGCTCCCCGTCCCTGAACTCACTGCCAAAGAAGGAGGTCCTCAAACCTTCCGTGCTGTGTTTATTCGAGCGCCTGGAATCCTCGAAGCGGGCCCCGAGGTACAAGTCCTTGCAGAAGTTCCCCTTGAGTCAGAAACTGCCAAGTCTGCCCGAACCTCTGAAGCTCAAGTGGTGAGCGAACTCTTGCGTTCTCTTACATCATCGAACTGATAGAACATTCCTCCTCTGAATTCATAATGACCAACAACTGGTTAAACCTACTGTGAAATTCAGGAAAATGCTGTATCTGAAAAGAAAGTGATCGTCGCCGTAAAGCAAGGGAATTTGCTGGCAACTGCCTTTCACCCAGAACTGACTGCAGACACTCGATGGTAGGCGCTGAGTTTGCTTGGCGAATGAAATGATTTCTTCTGTTGATGAGTTTTATGATGTAATATGCGTACTTTTTCTTTTCACAGGCATAGTTATTTCTTGAAGATGACGAATGAGGCTGGCAATGAAGTGCCGAGCAGCGGCGGTTCCTCGTCGCCCGAGGAGGAGTTGACCTTCTCCAGCCCACCTAAATACGACTTACCAGTCTACAAGCAGTGATGATAAAAGCTCATATCTTTTCAGATTTTCCCATTCATACCAGAATTTGCAGGCAAATCGTATTGGTTAGTTTGAAGTTGTGACAGTGGAGATTCTTCTTCTCATTAGCACCGATTCGAGACGGTTGTTGCATCTCCTTTGTACATAGTACTGTGGTTTCCCCGTTTTGTCCCTTCAAGAATTTACGATATACCGAATACACGTTAAAACGACTTCCAACCGCCGACTTCCTCTGTTTATGCCAAAATGTTTCCTTTTTTTAGACCAACTGTAAAAGGCTTAGATTGACACAGCGCTTCTCGTTATTACATTCGATGGCCAATGCGCTTTTCCTTAACCCATGCGTTAACGAAGCGATAATCTGCTCTGTCTTCCTTCGTCCCCCTCGACAAAAGCGATAGCCGACTAGACGCATGAATCGTAAATTGGCTCAGTTTTTAGGAAGAACAATGAAAGAAAGTTTCAATGCAAAGGGGGATATCACAACATCACAGTACGTTACGCGTGAAAGGATGTAAGAAGCGCCATAAAAAGTGTGGCGCCAAAGGAGATACGAGCTGGTTGGTTGTGTGCCGTACACGTGACACTGCTTCGTAATCTAACGGATAAGATTTAAGACATAATGTTTGTTTGTGTAAGAAAGAGGAAGAGTATGTTTCTTTTAGGGAAATGTAAAATAACCAAATTTGAATGAATGCATTTGGGAAATTCGGAATATAGACGGACTGATCGAAGCGTTGTTCCTCACATATAGTAAATTGTAGTAATATGTGGCAGCTCAGCGCTCAGCTCATAGTCATATTGCCCCACAATTTCAAAATAAAAAGGCTCGAGTGGGCAGAGCAGAGAATCCAAAACTCGGACGCCTCCTAATGAATTAACTTGTGTTGACAGAGAGACGGTACGTCCGCTTAGTTTTTTCCGCTTGCTTGCGTGTAATAACGTATAATTCAACTCTGTGCATGCGCGTGTAGTGCGTATGTGTTGGTGGTTGATGGTTGAGGTTGGTTTCTGACATGTTTTGGTGGCCGATTGATGTCTACTTGAGTCGATCGTTGACGAGGTGCGTGGTCGATGATGAGTTCTTTTTTTTTTCTCCAGGGTTGAGAAGATGGAGTCAGCGGAAAGTTACGAGGTAGTTTTTTTGCAGCGTTGTATGTTTAACTCTTACATTTATCTATGTACCTTGGATTAGTTGATCGAAATGGTTTTTTTCTGGGTATTCTATTGACGTAATTGTTGATTTTATGTTTGATCGTAAGATGGTGGTGGTCATCTTATTCCCTTGGTGATTTTGTTGGAGCATGATAGCTTTTGTGTTACTCAACTCTCGTGTCTAACTATAGGAAATCAATCGGTTCTAGTGAATAAGATATGTGTTCCACCTAATGTTTCGGAAAATTCATGTTTTTCTTTGGGTATATCATCTGCTGTAGCAGTAGCTCTTATATACTTAGTTCTATGTGTTGTATACTGCGTGTGAGTGGGGTTGTCTTTGTCCTTTGGTATCCTTGATCAAGGAGAGGAAGAGAGGTATAATATGTTTAGAAACCAAATGGTTTTCAAAATTTTGGCTGTATAGTAACGGTAACGTAATCTTGTTTTCAGATATCTTTACTCATATTCAACTTTATTGGACTTTGGAATGGAAACCGATGTTTGACTGGTTAATCGGTTTTTATTATACATAACGTGCATACCGAATTTTCATTCTTAAGTTGTACTTTGCATGTGCCACACATTTTCTGAAGAATTTTCTCTATTTATCCAGGACAAATTAGCCTATTTTGGTATGAAGGATCTCAAGGACGTTTTAACCGATCTTGGGTTTCCGAAAGAGGGAAAGAAGCAGGTTAAATGACAAAATACCCTGATAATACCGAACTTCTCAATGGCGCTATATATCATCTTTTCAGTTGTTTCGTATTAATTGATAACTTGAGTTGTGGGATATTGTAAACATAAGCAAATGAGTTTTCTCTGTTTTGTATTGTAGCAACTACATGCTTGTTGATCCCCTTCCTTGTAGAGATTGTTTGCACATGTTCCTTTTATGTTTGCATATTGTTCTTTTGATACGTGGCTCTTATGTATTGCTACACAATGACAGTTGACTGGGCCGTGCTTTACTTACAAGAACCTCTTACTTGATTTTGTATGGTTATTATGATCACCTCATTTAATCTTAAAATGCTTACCGAATTAGCTGAATGTTTCCTCTGTTTGACTTGGTTCAGGAACTAGTTGACAGGATATTGGATATTCTTTCCTTCGATAGTGGTAACTATTAAGGCATCCTTTTGTTCCTTAGATTTTCATATCTCAACATTAATTGTCATCGATACCATTATTCATAATCTTTGAAACTGCTCCATTGATTTGTTTCTATATTCAGCATTGTAATTTTGAATCGGAAAACATGGTTTTCATGATTGGATTCTTATTGCTTCATTTGTCAGTGCCAATTCAGTCAGTGCATCTAATTTCGCTTTTCTCTGTCTTAGTTTCCTGGCCCGGGATGAAAGATGAAGTTGCAAGTCTAGTTGATGACACTTACAGGTTCTTTTTGTTCGGTACTTTCATTCTTATATGTGTGTGTGTGTATACACACGCAAAAGAGAGAATCGACAACTGAAGATCAATTTGCATCCAAGTTGTGTTTTCAACTTTTTCAGAAACATCAAGGTCTCTAGGGCATCTATCCTTGCTTCAAAATCCGAAGCAACGGTAGATGATTTAGATGTAAAACTTCATGAGGTGGTCGACATATTGGATCAGATGGCAAAAATACGCTGCATCTGTGGAAGGACGGCGTCCTCCGATCCAGTGATCAAGGTAAATGTGAGCTTATAGAGTAAGAATAAATTCAACCATGTTAATATTCATTCATTTACATCCGTTTAACTGCTATATCCCCAATTACTATGTGGCATTATACTATAGTGTGGAGATCCTAGTTGTGGCGTTTGGCAACACATGGCATGTGTGTTGATTTCGGAAAACCCCCTTGATGGTGTTATACCTAGTCCGCCAGATGTATTTTACTGTGAGCTTTGCAGACTTAGTAGGGCTGACCCGTAAGTGACTCATCTCGGTTCATTTTTCAACGACCTTATGTATCAGATTCCGTTAGTGCTTACCTAGATTTCTCTTGTAGATTCCTTACCTTGAGCATGTCAGAAGGCCACAATTTACCAGTTGATTCTAATTTCTAATTGGGTGATTCATTAACCTGCACGTGACTAGTGAAACTTCCTATTCCCCCATCAGTTATTTGGCCAGCAGTTCCGTGTTTATAATTGTAGTAAATGGTAGCTGCTGTTGTTACTTTTTACCTGCGACTTATTTCAAACGTGTTAGTCTCTCTATATGATGCAGCGACTTTTTACCTGTTACACCGAGCTTGTTCTCCTCGTTCTCTTGGAGTTGAATATCTGGGCTATTTTCATGCAGTTTTTGGGCGAATGTGTCACATCCTTTTTGTCCTGTGAAGTTGAAACTGGGACGTATTCCAACTGATGAGTAAGGATGCTTTAAACTTTCCTTTAGTCTGATGTTCTGTGTTCTTTAAGCCAATTGTGCCGTTATCTACGCAAAGCAATGCCATTTTATGTCCATGTTGGCTGTTCATATACTAATTCTTCTCCTCAAATAGTGATCAAAGCCCTGAAAGGACATTTAGACTAACAAGACAAGAGTGGGGCTTGCTGTCTAAAGAAGACTATGATGTTCAGGTTTGTGTGGATGCTGCATGAACGTGACAATTGCTTCCAGTGATCCCATGAGTTGAGAACTGATCAAATTTTTATGATGTCTATGATCTTGACTAGGCCTGGTCCATACTTCTCAATGATGAAGTGTTGTTTCGGATACAGTGGCCACTGTATACAGATCTTTGGATAAATGGTATCACTTCTTCTAAGATTAATCGTTCGTGGAAAATTGTAGTAGTGGAAACGAACCCATTTTCTTTTAGTGACTTGTATCATTTTTATATGCCGTGGGAACATATTTGTTTTATTGACTTAATAGGTATACCTGTCAAGGTAAACATAAGACCTCCAGATAAAATGCCTGGACCAAGTGATCGAGATGACGGAATTATTGTGAGTTCATTTCACGTGTTACTGTACTTTGTTATCATTCAAACTTGGCTTTCGTGTCTCTGTTTGGTATTTGATTCTGCCCTTTCTTTGGGGCAGCGATATTGTCGCCAAATTTACTTTCTGAAGCTTCAGATGTCGCCTTTTCTTGTCAGATTACACCGACCATGAGAGAGGGAATTAATAGGCTTTCTTTACAAGCATTTGATTCCCGTAAGTTCTGCGTGGGAGTTAGACTTGTCAAGCGACGCACTCTAAAGCAGGTATTTCCTTCAAATATTATGTATCGCAAACTATCGGTTAGCCAGAATTCTTTTAACTGCTCGCTGTTTTCAAGGACTTATATGTTATGAAGAACTCTATGGCTTCATCTTTATAGGTCCTCGACATGATACCGAAAGAGGCTGATGGAGAGCCTTTTGAAGAAGCACTGGCTCGAGTGCGCCGATGTCTCGGTGGCAGTAGTGACAGCGATGTTGAAGTTGTTGCTGATTTTCTTCCTGTCAATCTTCGCTGTCCTGTAAGTATGAACTATCCTTGTTATTACCTGCCTTGAAAACTTGTATCTTCCTCTTGGAAGTCTCACTGTGTGTGCTTATTCTCATGTTTTTACCTGAAACTGAATAACGATCATGGTCTCATTCTTTTTTTTTTCAGATAAGTGGCTTAAGAATGAAGGTGGCTGCGAGATTTAAGCCCTGTCCACACATGGCTTGTTTTGATCTACAAGTGCTTGTGGAAATGAACCAAGACACTGGGAAGGTAAGTTATTATCCTTCTTCCTTGCCGAGATTCAGTAAACCTTTTTGAAACTTGTCTCTGCTTCCATGATGCAGTGGCAGTGTCCTATTTGTGTGAAGAACTACTCTTGGGCGGATATCATCGTCGATCCCTACTTCAATCGAATTACATCTGAAGATATAAATGTGCCTAAGAGGGGGGGGGGGGGTGAATTAGGCCTATAGAAATTTTTTGCTTCTTTTCACAAATACTAAGTGTGGTGACTTAGATATGCCTACTGATGTTTGTGACGAGTGCCTGATATATCCTAGTAACGTCGGATGTGCGTCGGGTCTGTCTCACAGCGATAACGAAATAACTGAAAAGTAAATGCGAGACATGATTTTTATAGAGGTTATATCCCCAACTGGGGTTTACTCCTCTCCTTGGGATTTTCTTCCCAAGAGTTTAACCAATCACTATAATGCACCGTAGCTGGATACAAAACTGATTGGTTAGCCCAATACACAACCGAAGCAAGTCAAACACTAGCTATAACTAGGTTACCACACGCCGAGTTTCGTTCCTCGGAATCTCCTTGATCCCGACAGACACAGCTCGCTACCGAAGGGCCCCCGGACTTGTCCTTCCCTTCACGTGTGCGTAAACGTTGACCTTGCCTCCTTTGTATTGCTCACGTCCGAAGACAACACGTCCGAAGACAGAATGTATGGCAGGAGGTTGGAATATCAAGATGAATCACTCTCTCAGTGATGGATATGCAAATTTACGCTCAGGTGGGCAGAAAGCTATCGCAAGTGGAAACTCAGGAATCTCTTAGTATCTTTCTGCTTACTTTTCTCTCGTACGCTTATTTGTCGTAGGTTCGCAAAATCTAAGTACTGTGAGAGTCTGAAGTGCAGCTCATATATAATACTTTTCAAATAGCACTTCTCATGGAAAATCATATGAAACAATAATTACCTAATCAAGCATAGTTTCCATGCAATCATACCATATAAATCATGCTCTTAATAAATCATCACAACGGTCATATAGCATATTTACGCATGATTATATTCCATATAGAAAGGTCAATTTCGTTCTCAAGCATATTCACGCATTTCGCATATAATTACCATATCAGGATTTTCCACAAGAGATTCCCTGCTATCTGTTTCTAGACTAAGTCAATCCAGATTTTCTTTCCAAGTGTAGCACATAAGATAGCATCACATCAGCACGTTTTCTATGTATAATTCATAGTATAATTACCATGTTTAGCACAGAAGTCAGATCCGAGAATACTTAAAACGATTTATCAATCATGGCTCAAACTTTCCTTATTTCAGAGATCACATCCGTTTATAGCATATAACATCTTATCCAGAAAATCAATCAAATCAAATCACATCTTTCCTAAATATAATATTCCAATCAACATAAGGAAGGATATCAATTTAATATTGCACATTAAATTCAGTGTAAAGCATGCAAAGAATCGCATAAGTGATTTTCGTCCAGGAATAAACTAGTGTCAACGGATATATCACTTTCCATATATAAACAGCATATTTTCCATATATAGCTCAGTAGGATATCTCATGCATTATTTCCATATATAGCACAGTACGATATATCCTATCTCATGGACTGTCTATAACATGCGATCACTTAGTTCCATCAAATCATCACAGAATCACACGCAATTAAAATATTCAACACTTAATCGATTTTATAGCTCACAAACAATGCATGGTTGAATATTATCATGAACTTAGACATTTTATTTGTTCCAAATCGAATTGCTTATTTTATAGACCTAATGTCATTACAATTACATTGTCCATCAAAACTCACTAACATACATAGACCAAAAAGGTCAACATTCTCCCCCTTTTTGATGATGACATGTAATTGACACAGCACCGAAGCATATAAGCATATTCGATCATGCAAGTCCTAGCGCATATGTCTAAGTGTTTCATAATCACAAAGCAGAGCATACGATATTTCCTAATCACATGTGATACATATTTGCTCCCCCTGCCTACGTGCAGTTATCTCTATGACATGCTATGATATATCATGGACTAATTTTGCTCCCCCTGTCTAAGTGCGGATATATCCTATCTTTTCTATGTTATATCCTGAGTATTAAAAATTTAGAGATTACCCGTGAGTGTGCTCCCCCTGCCTAAGTGCGCATTTTCCAAGCATGGTTCAAGCAATCATGTAATCATCTCAGCAGGCACTTAGCATTTAGTAAGAAATTTTATGCAAGTCAAGTAGCACAGTTACGCATCAGAGTGTGAGATCAACAAACGATATATCCTAAGATCAGAGCAAAAGATGTTAAGCACAGGAGATATATCATAATAGCAGCAAAATATTATATTAGGGTTCAACGAGCCTCCCTATACATACTTACCACTAACAAACTTAGACGCTAAACGTCTAAACTTACCTTACTACTACTCCCCCTTCATCATCAAAAAGGCGGGAGGATCAACTAAAAACTGAACAGAACTGGAATATCCTAGTGGCAACTAGGAGCAGAAAGGAACTAGAAGGGCAGCCTACTGGCTTGAAGAGGTCTCGGAATCTGCGGGCTTAGAGAGGGACGTCTTGATGAGCTTTGAGAGCTTGGATAGTTTCAGTGAAAGCTCGGTATACTGCTCTTTGAGCTTGCGGAAGCGCTTCTGATTATCAGCCTTATCGGAGATATCTCGGCGCAACACAGAGATTCCTTCCTTCCCTATGCTCAGCTCATCTTCGTAGTCGTCGTCCTCGTCGCTTTTGACCTTCGCTTTTCCTTTCGCAGCCGACCGTTTCTGGGCGCTATCCACTGACCTACTCTCCTTAGCCTTGAACCAACCTTGGCCCTTTGTGTAGTGAATACCCATCCGCTTCAAGGTCACAAGGTCCACAATGTGGACGGCCTTATCTTCCCAGCCAGGTGGCATAATAATGCCCTCGCACTCAAACATATGAGTGAGCAGCATTCCATAGGGCAGCGCCTTGTCCTTGCTCTCAACGGCCTGAATCATGTGCTTCATGACGGTATATCCGAGGTTGAACTTGCGGTTCTGAGATATCATGTACACGGCAAAAGTGCTCATGAAATTCATAGTGGTAGAGTGGCCGCCACTTCCGATTTTGGCACTCCACAAGGTCATGTTCAGCAGCTTATGAAGGAAGAAGAAATCTATGGGAAGTTGATTGAGAGCTTCTCCATCTGAAAAGCGGGGCTTGGTGCGGGTATTCCAGAGTTTCTGAAGGACATCACTGGGGTCGAAACCATCAGCATGGCACCAGTCGTTCATGTCGTAGTGGCAGAAGGGTTCATCAGGAACTGCAAGCATAGCATTCATCTTCTTAGTGGTCCACTCGATCTTGTGTCCGAGAACATAGGAACGGATGGTGATATGTTCTTCAAACTCGTCGTAGTCGAAGTTTGCATAGAACAGTTTGACGACCTCAGGATAGAATGGCGTGTTGAGACTAAGGAATTGCTCCCATCCGTAGTCTTTCAGCCAGGTTATAACAGTTCCAGCAGGCAGATTGTCAAAGGCAACAGCGCGACCACGGGCGATATCTCTTTTGAGGAAGCTTTTGTAGGTGGTACGGTTACTTTCTTCCAGAAAAAGGTGTTCAGCAGGGATCTCACTCGTTTTGGACAGATCAAGAGGCGGAATGGTAAAGGACTTTGAACTTGATGGCGGAAATGGAGAGGTTTTTTCAAGTGGTGATGGCTGTTTTTCAGGAGACTTTGGCGGAGGTGATTTCTGGGTTTCAACTGGAAATGGGGATCGCGGCGGCGATTCCTGGGTAACCTTGGGAACTTCTTCAGGAATTTCAGAGCTTGAGGCAGACTTTTCTGGTTCGGGCGTCTTGGATTTCTTGGTTTTCTTCTTCTTCTTTGTAGTTTTGGAAGGGGTTGAGATCTTTTCAGAGGATTTGGGAGATTTGGCTTTGGAACGGGTTTTGCGAGCAGAAGGCGAG
Source organism: Craterostigma plantagineum (assembly GCA_027422505.1). NCBI lineage: Eukaryota > Viridiplantae > Streptophyta > Magnoliopsida > Lamiales > Linderniaceae > Craterostigma > Craterostigma plantagineum. The sequence continues at coordinate 6,057,889 of JAPQWV010000007.1, forward strand.
GCTTGTTTTCGTGATTTGTAAGGTGATCCGAGTGGGGTTTCTTCAGTGTCGGAACTGGGCTCCTTGCGTTTACGGCTTGATGATTCAGGGTTGACAACTTTGGAAGTTTTGGCCATTGATGAAGGTTTGAAGATCGAGAGAGTGTTTGGAGAAGATGATTGAATGATGAAGGTTAAGGAACGGTTCTGAATTTTTAAAGAATAGGATCGGTTTATTTTGGGAAGAGATAAGGATGAATTTCGAAATTTGAAATTTGAAATCTCAAAAAGATAATGGAAAACTGTCAGGGATATCAGACTGATTTGACGGGATTTCATAATTAAGGAAGGGATGTGACTGGACTGGATAGGAATATATTATAAAGGAAAATGAGTTTCCTAGAATAACTGGACGGCTGAAATAATATCCACGCGTTCCTACCTTAAATAACCTAATCACATTTAAGAACGAATCTAGAAGATCGGATATTCCTAAAATAAACTAGATGGCTGAAGAAATATCTTGGAAGGGATAACTACGAATTTCTTCCTAAAATACGAGAATTTTACTTAAGGAAAAGATCTATAGGATCCACAGAAGTATTCTAAGGGCTGAATATCTTAAGATGGGATAACTATGAATTTCTATCTAAAATAGAATAACCTAGAGTAAATGATAGAATTAGGCAGATTTACTAACCTTATTAAGCTCGAGGATTCCCAATCGATCATGGATGTCGAGGAATCTTGCCTCTATTAGGGGTTTAGTGAAGATATCAGCGAGCTGATCATTTGTTCCTACGAATTCCACACTGATATTCCCCTTCTGAACATGGTCTCGTATGAAATGATGTTTAACCTCAATATGCTTAGTACGAGAATGATGCACGGGATTCTTAGTAATACTAATAGCGCTAGTGCTATCACACATAATGGGAATTTTGTCATAGCCTAACCCAAAGTCACTAAGGGTTTGTTTCATCCAAAGAACTTGTTGACAACAATTTCCTAAGGCCATATATTCAGCTTCGGTTGTGGAGAGGGCGACAGCATTTTGCTTTCTACTAGACCAAGTTACCAGGGAATTTCCAAGTAATTGGCAAGTTCCACTAGTACTTTTCCTATCTTCCCTACAGCCGGCATAGTCGGCATCGGAATATCCCATTAATGGGAAGTCATCCGTATAGGAGTACCATAGACCAAAATTGACAGTACCCTTGATATATCTAAGTATCCGCTTGACTGCGGTCAAGTGAGATTCCCTAGGGTCAGACCGATATCTCGAACACATACCAACAGCAAACATGATATCAGGGCGACTAGCAGTTAAGTAAAGAAGGCTTCCGATCATACCTCGATATTGTGTTTGATCAACCGGTGTACCTGATTCATCAATGTCTATTTTGGTGGTCTGATGCATAGGGGTGGAAATCGCTTTGGAATCACTCATCCCGAATTTAGTCAGTAATTCCCTGCTGTATTTCGTCTGGGATACGAAGGTTCCATTGTCAAGCTGCTTTATTTGCAACCCGAGGAAGTAGTTCAGCTCACCCATTAAGCTCATCTCAAATTCCTTCTGCATAGACTTAGAAAATTCCTCGCAGAGAAGGATATTAGTACTTCCAAATATGATATCATCAACGTAAATTTGGACTAGTATCATGTGATCACCTTCATACTTAATAAACAGCGTGTTATCAATAGTTCCAGTCGAGAATCCTATGTCAATCAGAAACTTACTTAGCCTTTCATACCATGCCCTAGGAGCCTGCTTTAAACCATACAATGCTTTATTTAATTTAAAAACATGATTTGGAAAATCTTCCCTAGCAAAGCCCGGTGGTTGTTCTACATAAACCTCCTCATTTATAAAACCATTTAAAAATGCACTTTTTACGTCCATTTGAAAAAGTTTAAAACGTTTAAAGCATGCATATGCAAGTAAGACACGTATAGATTCTAATCTAGCTACCGGTGCAAAAGTTTCATCGAAATCAATACCTTCCTCCTGGGAATAACCTTTTGCAACTAACCTCGCTTTGTTTCTTGTGACATTACCGTGTTCGTCGAGTTTGTTTCGGAAGACCCATTTGGTTCTTATGATGGATTTATCGTCTGGTCTTTTTACGAGTGTCCACACTTCGCTCTTTTCGAACTGAGATAACTCATCTTCCATGGCCGAGACCCAAGATATATCATCTAGAGCTTCATGGACTGTCTTTGGTTCCATCATTGAAAGCAGTACATCATGAGATTCCTCCGTATCTTGATTTCGTACAGTTGCTCGAGTTTTGATTCCAGATCTGATATTTCCTATCACTTGATCTATTGGATGACTGGACGCATGTTTCCATTTTCTAGGTTGCAGCTCTCCAGCTTCTGGTTCCACTGCTTCAGTATTTTCATCTTTAGGAATATCTTCCTCACTGTCTTTAATATCCTGCAATTCTGCACAGGGCAAATCTATACCTTCCTCATCAGTAGCATCTGTGTTAGGCATCTCATCAAAAGTAACATGTATGGATTCCTGAACAGTCAGCTTTCTTTTATTATAAACACGATATGCCTTAGACGTAAGACTGTAACCAAGGAATATCCCTTCATCAACCTTAGAGTCAAATTTTCCTCTCTTATCTCTATCGTTCAAGATAAAACATTTACATCCGAACACATGAAAGTAACCTATATTTGGAGTTCTACCGTGCCAGATTTCATAAGAAGTCCTTTTTAATATCGGCCTAAGGAAGACACGGTTAGATACGTAACAGGCTGTACTAACGGCTTCCGCCCAGAACTGTTTAGGAATATCATACTCATGTAACATAGATCTAGCCATTTCCTGTAATACCCTGTTTTTACGTTCAACAACACCGTTCTGTTGGGGGGTTATAGGAGCAGAGAAATTATGACTATATCCATACTGATCACAGAATGATGCAAACGACTTACTATCGAATTCCAGACCGTTATCACTTCGTATCCTACATAAGTTCGTTTCTTTTTCATTTTCAAGTCTCTTTACTAGTGATGCAAAGTTATCTAATGCCTCGCTCTTATGTGCAAGGAATATCACCCAAGTATACCTGGAGTAATCATCAACGATGACAAAGGCATATCTTTTACCTCGCAGAGACATCGTCTGAACCGGACCAAAAAGGTCGAGATGCAGCAGTTCCAGAGGTCTGGATGTAGATATCACATTCTTTGCTTTGAAAGATGTCTTAGTCTGCTTGCCCATCTGGCATGCCTTGCATGTTTTGTCCTTGACAAACTTTATGTCAGGAACACCTCGTATCAGTGCATTGCTTGTAATGTGAGATAGCAATTCCATGTTGGCATGTCCTAGGCGTCTGTGCCATAACCAGGTGTCATCCTGTGTAACTGCTAAACACTTGACATTCTAGTCAGTGATATCATCAAGAGTTATACAATATATATTTCTATCCCTAGATGCACTGAATAGTACCTTATCATTATTTCTAACTACACACTTATCATTTTCAAACGTAACCGTATGACCTTTATCGCATAATTGACTGATGCTAATGAGATTATGTTCTAGATTCTTAACCAACCATACGTCATCTATAGTAGTATGTAACGTGTTACCGACAGTTCCCACTCCTATAACCTTAGCTTTTGTGTTGTCGGCGTAGGAGACATATCCTCCATCATATGCTTTCACCGACACAAACTTACTGATATCACCTGTCATATGGTGGGAACACCCACTGTCGAGGTACCACTTGTTCTTCCTACTGGATTTTCTTCTTTGTATCTGCATGAATCAGTTCTTTTCTGAGGTGCCCAATTTTGATTGGGTCCTAAATGGTTAGCAGCAAAGTAATTCCTATTAACACGTGGCATATCATGTATCACAGGCTGTGATCTCTCAGTCACAGGCTGGCCAGAGTTAGAAACTTCAGGAACTTTCTTAGGTCTCCAGACATATCTGGATTTATCAGCTTTCTTCAAGAAACAGTGATTAGCATAATGACCAAGACGACCACATGAAAAACATTTAGGTTTCCTAACGTTTTGTGGAGGTGCAGCATGTTCATGTGTTGTGGAATATCCTAATCCTGTTTTCCCGATTTGTGCAGGAATACTAAGTAACATATCAAGATTTTGTTGTCCCTCAAAAAATCTAACATTAGTACGAGAGTTTTCTTCTAAGAAATCCTTAAGAGCGGACATGTCCCTAGATATATTCTTTTGCTTCCTAAGTTTCTCGCAATTACACAAGGCCTTTTCTTTCTTAAGAGTCTCTAGCTCGGCTTTCAGGCGCTCATTTTCTAGATCCGTTTGATGCTTCTCTCTAGCTACTTCATCTCGTTGCCTAATTAGACCCTTCACTTGTGAGTTGAGTGACTTAATCCTTCTTTCTGCATTTTGAATTATCTCAAACATCTCTTCTTTTTCATCTACTTCCAAGGCTGAGGAAGCGTTATCATGAGATTCATCTTGCCTAGCATATAATTCATTCAGAAATAATATTTTCTTAATAGTAGATGAGTCCGATACCTGATCATCATCCGCGGCCATGTAGGCGAGATCTTCCTCTTCTTCGCTCCCGGCCTCTTCCCAGTTTGTGACCATGGCCTTCTGTTTCTTTATCTTTTTGTCACCATTTTCCATCGGGCAGTTTGAGGCAAAGTGGCCTGGCTTGTTGCACTTGAAGCATTTCTGTACATTGTTTTCGGATGACGATATTCCCTTGTTCCTAGGTTGGAACTTTGAATTTCCCTTGAACTTTCTTCTCATCCGAAATTTGTCAAACTTTCTGGTCAGCATGGCGATCTGCTCCATTAGGTCCTCCTCAGATTCTTCTTCGCCTTCAGAGTCGTGTTCTTGTTCGGTATTAAAGGCAATGTTTGGTTGATTTCGGACTGGTGGTTTTTCTTTGATGGAGATCTGAGTCATCTCGTAGGTGGTCAGAGATCCGATCAGTTCTGACACTGAAAGTTCATCCAAGTCCTTTGCTTCATAGATGGCGGTCACTTTGGGATTCCATTCTCTAGGAAGAGATCTCAGGATTTTTCGCACTTTCTCACCATCTTCTATTTTCTTTCCCAACGAGAACATTTGATTAATGATGTTCATGAATCTGGCATACATGTGGCTTATGGTCTCGTTGTCCTCCATCTTGAACAGCTCGTATTGGTGGGTCAAGAGGGCTATCCTTTCTTGCACAACTCGAGTGGTTCCTTCATGTGTGACTTGAAGCATGTCCCACATATTTTTGGCAGATTCGCATGAGCTCACACGATTGTACTCTTCTCTTGTGAGTGCGCAAGCTATCATGTTCTTAGCTTTGGCATTTAGGGAGATTCCCCGCTTGTCTGCTACATTGTAATCAGGGCCTTTCTTTGGAGTTCCATCTTCGTTTTTGGGAATGTAAGGTCCTGTTGCGATGATATCCCACAGGTCGTAGTCTGTAGCGATCAGGAATTCCTTCATGCGATTTTTCCATATGGCGTAGTTTGTTCCGTCGAAGAGTGGTGGCCTGGAATGGGATTGTCCCTCTGCAAAAACATCAAAACTCGAAGAAGCCATTAGATTTTTAACTCAGGCTTGTTAGGCCCGTCGTTTGAGTAACCCTCTCTGATACCAAATGAAGATATAAATGTGCCTAAGAGGGGGGGGGTGAATTAGGCCTATAGAAATTTTTTGCTTCTTTTCACAAATACTAAGTGTGGTGACTTAGATATGCCTACTGATGTTTGTGACGAGTGCCTGATATATCCTAGTAACGTCGGATGTGCGTCGGGTCTGTCTCACAGCGATAACGAAATAACTGAAAAGTAAATGCGAGACAGGATTTTTATAGAGGTTATATCCCCAACTGGGGTTTACTCCTCTCCTTGGGATTTTCTTCCCAAGAGTTTAACCAATCACTATAATGCACCGTAGCTGGATACAAAACTGATTGGTTAGCCCAATACACAATCGAAGCAAGTCAAACACTAGCTATAACTAGGTTACCACACGCCGAGTTTCGTTCCTCGGAATCTCCTTGATCCCGACAGACACAGCTCGCTACCGAAGGGCCCCCGGACTTGTCCTTCCCTTCACGTGTGCGTAAACGTTGACCTTGCCTCCTTTGTATTGCTCACGTCCGAAGACAACACGTCCGAAGACAGAATGTATGGCAGGAGGTTGGAATATCAAGATGAATCACTCTCTCAGTGATGGATATGCAAATTTACGCTCAGGTGGGCAGAAAGCTATCGCAAGTGGAAACTCAGGAATCTCTTAGTATCTTTCTGCTTACTTTTCTCTCGTACGCTTATTTGTCGTAGGTTCGCAAAATCTAAGTACTGTGAGAGTCTGAAGTGCAGCTCATATATAATACTTTTCAAATAGCACTTCTCATGGAAAATCATTTGAAACAATAATTACCTAATCAAGCATAGTTTCCATGCAATCATACCATATAAATCATGCTCTTAATAAATCATCACAACGGTCATATAGCATATTTACGCATGATTATATTCCATATAGAAAGGTCAATTTCGTTCTCAAGCATATTCACGCATTTCGCATATAATTACCATATCAGGATTTTCCACAAGAGATTCCCTGCTATCTGTTTCTAGACTAAGTCAATCCAGATTTTCTTTCCAAGTGTAGCACATAAGATAGCATCACATCAGCACGTTTTCTATGTATAATTCATAGTATAATTACCATCTTTAGCACAGAAGTCAGATCCGAGAATACTTAAAACGATTTATCAATCATGGCTCAAACTTTCCTTATTTCAGAGATCACATCCGTTTATAGCATATAACATCTTATCCAGAAAATCAATCAAATCAAATCACATCTTTCCTAAATATAATATTCCAATCAACATAAGGAAGGATATCAATTTAATATTACACATTAAATTCAGTGTAAAGCATGCAAAGAATCGCATAAGTGATTTTCGTCCAGGAATAAACTAGTATCAACGGATATATCACTTTCCATATATAAACAGCATATTTTCCATATATAGCTCAGTAGGATATCTCATGCATTATTTCCATATATAGCACAGTACGATATATCCTATCTCATGGACTGTCTATAACATGCGATCACTTAGTTCCATCAAATCATCACAGAATCACACGCAATTAAAATATTCAACACTTAATCGATTTTATAGCTCACAAACAATGCATGGTTGAATATTATCATGAACTTAGACATTTTATTTGTTCCAAATCGAATTGCTTATTTTATAGACCTAATGTCATTACAATTACATTGTCCATCAAAACTCACTAACATACATAGACCAAAAAGGTCAACAACATCAAAGGTATATAATCTGCTTACATAAGTTTGTTTTTTTTTTCCCTCAAATACGCATGATATTCTTCTAACATCATCGTATCTGCAGATGAGAGATCTAAGTGCTGATGTGTCTGCCATTGAGGTGAAGAACGATGGCTCTTGGCGTGCAAAGTCGGATGGCGATGGTAAAGAGCTCGGCGAGCTCGCCATGTGGCATTTTCCCGATGGTACCATCTGTTCTGCGGGTAGTAAAGCTATCGTTCGTAGTGATTCTTTCGGCGAAACAACTGAGGCTGAAGTGAACCTTAACGATTCAGACGATGAAATAGTGCAGCAGTTTGACGACAAGTGCAGAGTAGGGACAGAAACGGATGCTTAGAGATTGTGATTGGACGAATTATTACCAAACTAAACGTATGCTTCCTTTTTTTTTTTAGTTCTTTCAATCTCGGAAGATGCTAACTGACCGAGAAGTGGGATTATAGTTGTTGAACTTAACTGCTTTTTCGTATTATCTTTCTTATATGGGTCGAGGTCGTTTTGAACTTGGAAATATGAAACTGTTGAGGTTTCTTTGATATGGTAAAAGCGTGCTACTGCAAGTAGCAACATCTTCAGCGGATATCTGACGTTAGAAGTGAAATCGTGAGTTAGAAATAAAAGTAAATGTGATTTGTGAATTGTGGTCGATGTTCAAAGCTGACGGCTGAAGAGCAGAGACCGAGTTGGATTTTACACCAACGATACGAAAGCCTCGTTTTCAAAAAAAAAAAGAAGAAAAAAAAATTATATTTCTATTAAAAATTGATTATTTGTTAGAATCCTTGTCTATTTACATGCAAACAAAACTGCCACGGAACTGCTGACGTTAAAACCTAAGTAGCAAAAAAGACGATTTGGGATTATAATTACATCATAAAAGACAAAATGTAACTAGAGATATTAAAATAACCAATTCAATTTTGAAAGAACAATGTAAGGTAAATAGAGTTGATATATTTTTTTGTGGGCAATAGCTAATTAATACCTAACTTGAAAAAATTAAAAAACACGGTGTGACAAGTAGACTCGAGAGCAGAGAATCTAAACCCGGACGTGTTCCGCAGAATTAATCGGAATTGATAAACCGACGATACGTCCGTTACCCTTTTCCGGCAGGTTTTTGTGTAATACCAAACAAAATCCACTCATTTCTGTGTATCTGTGCGGGCGAAGAGAGAGAAAGCCATAGAGGTGGCGGCGGAAGATCACAGGTGAGTCACCGCGTAACCCCCCGTCAGTCCTCAGAAACCTTAATTTGGTAAGCCTTCGAGGGTCTCGCTCTTTCTTATGGATATCTGTTAATTTTTCTTGTGACGATTAATTTACGATGATTGAGCATCTACGGGTGGCGCATTTATGTTAATTCGTTGATGGCCAGGGTAGAATGTTTTGTTTTTGTGGCTGATTGACGCCTCCTGGATTGATTTGATCGTTGGCAAGATGGGTGGTCCTGATTGCGAAATTCAGCTGATAAAATTCATTTCTGATGTTTGTTTTCCCCTATTTCTTTCAGGGTTCAAGAAGATGGACTTATTGGAAAGTTGCAAGGTGAACTTAGTTTACGTGGTTGTGTGTTTCCTAAGCTTTTAAAATATATACCTTGTTATCGTGGAATTCGTTCAAAATGGTCTTTGCATAATTGTAAGATGGTGCTATTTATCGTGTTCATTGATGCTTATGTTGGAGCTTGACAATTGGCGTACCTGGTTGAAGGGAGCCGGGTAGAGGTTTATAAATCAAATGTTTTTCAAAATCTTGGCTGTGTATATTAATGGCGTAAAGTAGTATACTTTTCAGATGTATTTACTCATGTATAACCAAAGTGGGCGTTTGAATGAAAAACACTACTAAATATTTGATTCTTTGGCTGTCAATTATTTTTGTTCAAGAATCAGGCATCAATTGAAAAAAAATAGGTCCTTAGGTTTAGTTTTGCATATTTTGCCGTTTCTCAAAGACTTTCTTTATATGTGCAGGACAAATTAGCTTATTTTCGCATAAAGGAGCTCAAGGATGTTTTAACCCATCTTGGGCTTTCAAAGCAGGGAAAAAAACAGGTCCCTGATTTTGGCCGATTGAGTTACTTCTGTATTGTAATGTAGTACTACATCCTTGCCACCCCCCTTTCTTTTACTTGTTTGATGGACCCCTTTCTTCTCTGATTTGCTTGCAATTTTTTCTTCTTATGTTTGGATATGAAACTTTTGATTTGGTTGGTTCTTATGTGTTGAGTCGATGCTACAACAAGACTTGACAGGAATCTGTTTTAAACTTATCCGACTACATTGAAAATTGTTACCTAATATTTTATGCATATCAAAATTTACCTCATCCGCTCTTAAAATGCATACTGAATTCATAAAAAGTATTTAGCTGAATGTTTTCTCTATTTGACTTGGTCCAGGACCTAGTTGACAGAATATTGGCTATTCTTTCGGAAGAACGAGGTAATCATCAAGTCAGCCTTTTGTTGCTCAGATTTTAGATAAATATTGAACGTAAATTCTTACGGCCACCATTATTCGTATTCTTTGAAGTTGCACATTTATTTGTTCGTATATAACATTGTAATTGTTAAATTTGATTTTGCAAGTGATTACCATCGTGATTGAATTCTTATTTGTTTCAATTGCTATCTTGGCTTAAGTTGAATTTGCACATTTCTCTGAGCTAATTCGGTCATGCAGTGTGCCTATGCATCTAACGTTGTTTTTCTCTGTTTAGGAATGTGGGCCAAGAAAAATGCTGTGCGGAAGGAGGAGGTTGCAAAGCTAGTTGATGACACTTACAGGTGTTCGTTTTGTTTCGTATATTAATTCTTCGGGTGCTGTATTACCAGGAAGAAGTATGGGGGTGTGATTTATAATAGAGAATGACTACTCGTCCACCCGCCCAAAATCAGCTTGTATTACATTACATTTCCTTTTCTACCTTTGCAGAAAAATGCAGGTCGCAGGGGCAGCTGACCTGGCTTCAAAATCTCAAGCTACGTCAGATGGTGTTAATGTAAAACCTAAGGAGGAAGCTGAAGATTCGTATCAAATGGAAAAAGTACGCTGCCTCTGTGGAAGGACACTACACTCCGATTCAATGATCAAGGTAAATCTGAATTTATCTAGAATAATTTCAAGCGTGTTTATATTCTTTCGTCGACGTTCTATAAACAGCTATCCCCTTTCCAGTATATGGCTGTTTGTATTCATTTCTGAATTGTTTTTCATGTCAATACCTTTTACCATTGTTTTTTCTCATATGTTGTAGTGCGAAGATCCTAGGTGTGGTGTTTGGCAACATATGGCATGTGTTCTGATTTCTGAAAAACCCCTGGATGGTATTATGCCAAGTCCTCCAGATGTTTTTTACTGTGAAATTTGCAGATTGAGTAGGGCTGACCCGTAAGTGAATCCTCTTTGTGCATTTTCGATGATCATTAGTATCAGATGCAACTACTGCTTTACTAAAGTCCTCTTGTAGATTGTTTACCTTGTACATGTCGACAACTTTCCAGCTCCTCATTGTGTGTTACCTCCTGCGCATAACCTGTGAAACATCCATGATCCCTAACAGTGATATGGCCTGTAGTTCAGTGTTCATAATTGTAGTACATGATTGTGTTGTGGCATTTACTCTTTATGCATGACTTATTTGTAACATGTTTGTTTATCTAGACTGCTAAGGCCTCATCTTCTTTCTTTAAGGAACCAGATTGCGTTCATAGTAAAAACGTATTGTTGACATTTTTAGCTTTTCTGTCTCATTGATTATGAATATGTGCGCTGAGGGTTTGCCTTGGGCAATGTATGGCATGAGCTAGGCTTGTTTTCTCTGTGTGTCATATGAAAACCTCGACTCTTTTAAGCTCCTAATGATGTGGTCTAACTCCATTTCATGCAGTTTTTGGGTGAACGTTGCACATCCATTGCTTCCTGTGAAGTTGAATATAGCAAATGTTCCGGCCGATGGGTAAGGACATACGTTTGCCATTAATCTGAATTCTTATATCTGTGATTCGAACTTTGAAAATTAACAAGTTGTTCTCCCCAAATAAACCTATTATATGTACTACCCATTGATGTTGAAATCTCTCGAAGAATGGATTTGTTGCTTTTGTAGAAATCAACTGTTTAGGCTTTTCTTTATGGACAGATACCACCTTTCCTGAAACTGAATGTCAATCTTTTCTGTTCCAAGAGATGTTTTTTATTTATATATCATGTTGGAATGTCTTCTACAGCTCAAGTCCTGGACAGAGCATTGAAAGAACATTTCAACTAACCAGAGCAGATCGTGACTTGTTGTCAAAACAAGTATATGATGTTCAGGTTTGTAAGGATGTTGCATGAAGGTGACCATTGTTTTTAATGCTTGTCATATGTTGCGAACTAATTAAATTCTTATGATGGCTATGATCGTGACTAGGCCTGGTGCATGCTTCTCAATGATAAGGTGCTGTTTAGGATGCAGTGGCCACAATATGCAGATCTTCAAATCAATGGTATCCTGTCTGCTGAGATTTCTCAATAGTTGAAATTGTTGTAAATGTAGTAGAAGAGTTCTTATAATGAGTGATATTGTCCTTTTTCATGTCTGTATTTTACATAAGATATGAGATACAAGTTTATTTGTAAAATCTGCTATTCCTCTGCCGCATTTATTGAAAATCGGTCTGAATATTAATTTTTTGTATGACAATTCTTATTGTGTGTACCATTCATGTCTTGTTTTTTTATGGGTGTACTAGATTAGATGATGGCCTTAAGGTTGCTGGCGCTTGTTTGCTGGTTTTGTTTTATATTACTTTACCAAGCCTTCAGTTTTATTGTCATTTACCCAGCCTTCAAGTTCTTGCGAGTTCTCTTTTTCCTTTTGAAAAGAGAAAACATCCATTTTTATTGGTTGAGTGACCTTTCTGTATTATGGTCTTAAAAGGTGTACCTGTGAGGGCAATTAACAGACCTGGATCTCAACTGCTTGGAGCAAATGGTCGAGATGATGGCCCTGTTGTGAGTTCAATTTATGTCCATTGTATTTCACTTACCAAATTGAAAACATGTCGTGTTTCTTTGTTGTCTATGTGTGATATTGGTTTACTCTTTTCTTGGTAAGAAACTTTCTCATTTGTTCTGGGGAGAGGTTTTCGAGCTGTGAGAATGTGTTTCAATTAAAATTATAACTTATAACCTGTTTCCGGTGTCCTGTGAGGCAAGCAGGTTTGGATAAATGTTATTCTGTACCTTTCAGAAGATAGTTAATCTTATAATTTGTTTTAACCTTTGTATTATTTTTCTGGGATATCCGTCTGTGGGGGCAGTGCTCTTTTGAGTCAATTTACTTTCTGAAGAAGATAATATTCCTTATGATGCTTATTTTCTTGTCAGATTACACCATGCACCAGAGATGGAATTAATAAGATTTCAGTAAAAGGATGTGATGCCCGTGTGTTCTGCGTGGGTGTTAGAATTGTCAAACGACGAACTTTACAGCAGGTATTTCATTTTATTTTATATTATGAACAACATTCTGCTGGCCAGAATTGTTGATCTTAGTCATAACTGTCAAGAGGGATGAGTATAACTTAGGTCCTGGATGCTATTGCCTACTTGACAGTTGTTATCATCACAACTTATGACATTTGTTCACTGAAATCTGGAATTTGTGCAGCCTTTGTTTAATTACTCTACGTTTTGGGGCTTATTTTATCAGGAACTTTATAACATCATCAAGAATTGCTGATATCCTTTTTTAGGTCCTCAACATGATTCCCAAAGAGGGTGATGGAGAGCCATTTGAGGAAGCACTGGCTCGAGTTCGCCGATGTGTTGGTGGTGGGGATGCTGCCGAAAATGCTGATAGTGACAGTGATATTGAAGTTGTTGCAGATTTTATTCCAGTCAATCTTCGTTGCCCTGTAAGTGGTTTTTGATATATGCAAATTTAAAAGCTATAAGCCGATGACGTCATGGCCTAGCAATCAAGGCTGAGGTCTCACGGATTATGGGGGTGAGGTCTCAGAATCGACTCTGCCTGCAAACATTTCCTTGACTGAGCCTGTCATGCATGGACCTGGACTAGTGTGGTTGAACCAGTTGGCGTGGTTTGCAGGCTATTGCTCTGACCCCCGGGGTTTACCTGGTCTCCCGGCCAGGGTTTCCTGGTTCACCCAAAAAAACATAAATAACTCTTTAACATGTTTTCCATGAGACATTTTCAAAGTTTAATTTTCATAAATCACTTGTAAGTTTTGTGTTTAAGTTCTCATAATGTGTTGAACACTTCTCCTCTCCGAACTCTAATATGTGCATGTTGCCACTTTCCCACTATATGCTTAAATATTTACCTTCAACTGAACAACGAGCATGGTTTCATGCATCAGATGAGTGGCTTAAGAATGAAGGTAGCTGGAAGATTTAAGCCCTGTCCGCACATGGGTTGTTTTGATCTAGAAGTGTTTGTGGAGATGAACCAACGGTCTAGAAAGGCAAGTTGTCTTTGTTCCTTGCCAAATTTTCCTCGACAGATGTTTCTTTATTATGTGCTCCTTTAGCATATGTTTATTGAGTCCGTCACTCATTGCTTCAATTTATTTTAACTTGTTTGTGCTTTTGGGATGCTTATTTAAGTGCAGTGGCAGTGTCCTATTTGTTTGAAGAACTATTCTTTGGAGAAAATCATCATTGATCCATACTTCAATCGAATAACATCAAAGGTATAATCTGCATGCATAAGTTGTTTTTCCTTAACCAGGCATGATCTTCTTGCTACATCTTATCTGCAGATGAGAGATTTTAGTGAAGATGTGGCGGACATAGAAGTGAAGCCTGATGGCTCCTGGCGTGCTAAGTCTGATGGTGATCGTAAAGGGCTTGGGGCGCTTGGAATGTGGCATTTACCTGATGGCACGATATGTTCATCGTCAGATGCAGAATCAAAACAGAGACCGGAACTAAAACCCGTTAAACAAGAAGGTGGATCCAATAGTCATGCTGGTCTTAAGCTGGGGATAAGAAAGAATCGGAATGGTTGCTGGGAATTTAACAAATCAAATGACGTAACTGGAATTTCACCTGCTAATAATAGATTCCACAATTTTGAGAGCAACGGTCAAAATATAATTCCTATGAGCAGCAGCGCCACTGGTAGTGGCAGAGACTGTGAGGACGGTAGCGTGAACCAGGATGGTGGTGGTAACCTTGACTTTTCTGCAATCAACGGTCTTGAGTACCAATCAATGTCCATGAATTTTGATCCAACCGTGGCGTTTAATGAACAAATGGTTTCTGCACCTCCTGGGGATGCTGAAGTTATTGTTCTTAGTGATTCAGATGATGACATTGAACCTGTGAGATCTTCGGAGGCTGCTTACAAAGCTTCCGGATCTAACGCCGGTGAAGCTACATTTCCAGTTCAGCAGAATGACATTGTCGCTGATCCTTATTATGAAAATGCTACTCTTGGTAGTACTAGCGGTTTGGGTGTTTATGGTCCGAATGATGATGATTTTGGGATTAATATGTGGCCGATGCATAACGGCGGTCAAGGTGGGCCGGGATTTCAGTTGTTCGGTTCTGATATGGATGTTTCAGATGCGTTAGCTGACATGCAACATGGTCCTCTTAATAGCTCATCGGCCATCAATGGATTTACCTTGACTGGTGAGAATCCCGTGGGCTCTGATGGGTTTCTTCCTGAGCCCAGTGGCCAGAATAATACTACCATGAATGATAGCAGCCTAGTGGATAATCCCATGGCATTTGGGGACGATCCATCACTTCAAATATTTCTGCCGACTAGGCCATCTGATTCAGCCTTGACCGCGCAGCAGCATCTGGGAGATCGGCAAGATGTTGCTAATTCTGTTCGTACTGAAGATTGGATCTCTCTCAGGCTTGGCGATTGTAGCGAAGCCCGCCAAGAAATAGCCTCTGACCCTAGTGGTCTGAGCCCAAGGCAACATTTGCAATCCAAGGGTGGTGCCTTGGATTCGTTAGCTGAGCATGGTATGAGTTTCTCTTTCTTCATCGCACTAGCTGAGCATGATGATTTTTTCTTGTTTTATCCGTCCGTGCAAAAATAATTTCCCAAATGACTTGGTTGATTTTGTTTCTCGTGCTGGCAGCATCTTTGTTGGCGGGCATGAATGATAACGTCGTGTCTGGTAAAACAAGTAGAGAAAGAACAGAGAGCCCTTTGGTCCCTCGCCAAAAACGTTCAGTGAGACCGAGATTGTACCTATCCATTGATTCAGAATCCGAGTAGAGCCATTTGGGGCCACGCTATCCCATTCAACAAAGACAAGCTTCCCGAGGAATTAGTTTGTGTGCCTCTCTGCTGCCATGAGATCTATCATCGCCATCCTGGATTGTCAGTCATCTGTACTCACCTTTCTGTCAGCGAGCAACAAAATAAGTTAACAGTACAGTAGTAATCTAATGTGCTGCCATCCATCGCAATGGGGGGACTCCATTAGAGAAATGGTTAAAAGAACCTGTTATGATTTTGTCAGTCAAAAGTAGAGAAGTATGTATATTCAGATAGATAAGATCCTGGTTCTGCTGTTTTTATTAATCGAAGTCGGGATATGGCTGACTGTGACTTACTGGGCTGAGAGTGCTGCCTTGTTTATTGAGTAAAATTGCTTGTTTTTTGTAAAATGTACATTCAAAGGGTAAGTTAATTAAGCTCATGTTTTCCATTCCTACTTTATGAGATTGATGGTGGAATAGAGATACTGAGACCCCATTAGCTCATTACATGTTAAGGCGAGGATACTTGGAGCGCCTGAATTTATATTCGGTGCAAAAGGAAGCTTGTAATAAGTAAATAGTTTGATAGCAGAATACAAGTGGACTGAGCGACACTTATTTTAGTTCTCTTAGACAGCAGCAGCTTGTTTCTCCTCCATTTTGTCTTCACCTTCGCCGGCGTTTGCAATAGTAGTATCAGTCTCGTCCATCAGAAGCCCGTGGTACATTCTGTACAGCCTTTTCCACTCTTCCTCTTCGTTTAAGTATTCGTGCCTCGCCAGATACTTGTTGAGCTCAACTCGGATGTTACGGAAGGGCTATTCAACGATCCAATCGAAAAGAACATAAAACTATGAAATTTGATGTGCTAATCATAATAATGATTAATACCTCTGCTTTGCACTCGAAAGCCAGTCGAAAGAAGGAAGAAGAGACAAAATGTTTCCCTGAAGTTTCAGCCAATTTGATCTGTCCTACCCAATAAGCCGACGTCTCGAGCCTATCGTACCTACATTTGCTGCACGTGCCTGCGCTCATATAAGGAGTGGACGGTCCACTGCCCTGATGCTTGCTGGCTACAACAACAAACGAAGGCGATTTCACAGGCGTTCGAGGGAAAGCGATAATACTCTTGTCGTCGATCCCTTCGACGATTTCTTGGAAACTCACGCTTTTCCTCTGTTTTGGGATGTTGTTCGTCGTTTTGCCATGGGTGGGGTCATCATCATCATGGCTGGCTATGGCTTGTCGAGGTGGGGTTTTCCCATGAGATGGTTCTGTTGATTTCTTTGTGAACTTGGGCTTTGTCTTCGGCTTCAGCTTTTCCGACGCTGGTTTTGGAAGATTCGAATTCGATGGTACGTTTTGGTTCCGCGTGGTTCCGAACACTCGCTTTTGCCTTGGGACAAAAAACGATGAACACAATTTTTAATGTCTTTTGGTTGAACCAATTTCATTAAGCGTATAACAGATCGTACTGTTTTTACCTTTGAAGATTGGAATCGTGTAATGGTACTTGCGTGATCTTCCATGGTGGTCTTACTTTACTACCTTTCCGTGACTTAACTGCCATGTTTCAAGACCAACGTTTAATGCACACACACACACACATGGAGAGAGAGTAGAGAGAGAGAGAGGAGAAAAAAAACAGAACTTGCTGGAAGAAACAAAGGAACCTGGGAATGGAGTTGGGTGCTGCTGTTCTTCCATGGGAGCTAACTTGAACTTTTATATTTGCTTTTCTTTCTCCTTCTCCCTTCGAAGTTCGAAGCGTAGCAGTTTTAAATATGGGAGTTTGATATGGTGTTTGAATGAGAAAAACATGGTGGGAACAGTTATTATCGGTCTTTTTTTTTTGTAAAAGAAAAAGTGAATGCTTTTTACAGTTTACACACGCTCCTGCCTTTCATTAGTGGGCCATAACAATTTTTTTAAGAGGTCACTTAGTCAAATGGGCCTACATAAGGCCCACGGGCCGAGACGCGGATAGTTATATGATAATAAATAAAATTTTTTGGAGTATTTTATATTGTGGAGTTCACTTCGTAATGTTTTATAGGTAATGTGAGTGAGGTTATGTTGATATTCTTCGTATATACCGAGTAGACTTTGGTACGTTCATAACAGCAAGATCCGAAAGGTTCAAGACAGAGGTTGGTGAATTATGGTACGGCAATAATATATTATATACTCACGAGAGATTCCTCTCTTCTTGAACGTTTGTCTTTGCATGAAAGATAAGTGATGCACATTATATATATGTATGTATGGATGGAGATAGAATTTTCAGAAAAACGTGTGGGTGACGTTATTTAACATATTTTTCTTATAGTTAGAGGCCGCACTACATATTTCGAAGCCGTGATTAGTCATTAATTAGGGCTTGGTAAAGATGTCTAAATTCTAATTCCCAATAATAAAACTCAAGGTTCATAGTTCTTTTTCCACCTAAAATATATATAGGGCCTTACCACCACTTGTCATGTCTTTGGAAGACAACACATGTTTCCTAGATCTTCAAATTTTGCTATTTTCTTCTAAACTCAAGAAACTATTGTAGGCTTTTACTCTTTATTGGTGGTATATTACATATATTATTCCGTTGTAATATAATACCCCATAGGACGTGTTTTCGTTGAAGGGTCAAATCAATCCAACTCAATCGAGCCATTCATTGAAAATTATTCGTTTTCTGATAGAGTGGCTACATTACATCCAGCTCATGGTATAATATATAGTCCTCTCAACTAAATATACTCTTTTTTTTTTTATTGTAATCGAAATACGGGTGGGCCCCAATGACATCCACCTACTCTTCCACTTAAATCATGCGAATAAAATAATTTAAAATTCGACTTACATGCTGCAAAGAAACAATGAGAAGCAACCAAAGATCAAGAAATAAAAGTAAAACGACTCACAGAGGATGGTCCGAAACTAATTATAGAATAATCATTTTCACTTGAATTAGGATGATGTGATGAAAGATCATGTCATGACTAATTCACATGCACTTCAAAAGGTCTATTCTTGACAGCTTTTCCCATTAGTTTTCTATTCCGCGTAATTGATAATATTGAAATTCACTTAAATTGCATTCTAATTTTGTATTCATCAATATCGCAATTTACATGATGAAATAATGCGTCACACACACTGTGAAATAGACTGAGGTTGAAATGAGATAGACAGAGTGGTCCATCTCTCTGTGTGTGTGTCTTTAAGCTGACCACCTTTTATACAGAAGCAGCGCTAGCAGCCGTGTGTAAGATAAAAGGAGAGAGAGATAGAGATAACACATTTGAAAAATATTCTCTCCCTCATTTAGCTATCAATCATTACATAAAAAATATTCCATAATACATAAATTCCTCTAATTCTAAGAAATGACATGCAAAAACCATATAAAATTGAATCTTTCACATGCCCAGCTGACGCAAAACCAAGCCACTTGACTTGTATATATATACAAGCTTTCGTTTGTCTTCACCTTCATTTGTTGTGAGGGATAAGAACTAACTTTTAACCTCTCTCAGCCATTGAACACATCAATCTTTTTGGTTTCTTGTTTGAGAGAGAGGAGTATCAACTATGATGTCAGGTAATAACGGGCTTCCTCCAATTTCCACCAACATACTGGGAGGTGGTTTCATTCAAGAACTAAGTAATAATCCAAACCCTAGTTCAAACCCTAGTTCAAATAATCCATCTAACAAGAGAAGAAGAAGTCTCCCAGGTACAGATACAAGCTAAAGGCGGCTCTAGAATCTCTACCTTGTTATTTATTACCTTGAGCAAAAAAAAAATGACTCTTTAGCTAATATATTTGTGCTATGATACCTATATCTATCTGATGCAGATCCAGATTCTGAAGTCATAGCACTGTCTCCAAAGTCACTGATGGCGACGAATAGATTCGTCTGCGAAATCTGCAACAAGGGTTTTCAGAGGGATCAGAATCTTCAGCTTCATAGGAGAGGTCACAATCTGCCATGGAAGCTCAAGCAAAGGGAGAAGAAGGAAGTCGTGAGGAAGAAGGTGTACATCTGCCCTGAGAAGAGCTGTGTTCACCACGATCCATCTAGGGCGCTCGGAGATCTTACTGGGATAAAGAAGCATTACAGCAGAAAACACGGAGAGAAGAAATGGAAGTGCGAAAAGTGCTCGAAGAAATATGCTGTTCAATCTGACTGGAAAGCTCACAGCAAGATCTGTGGGACTAGGGAGTATAAATGTGACTGTGGAACACTTTTCTCCAGGTGCTTGTTTGTTCTTTAACTATTACTTCCGTCAAAGACTTTGATTTTTATAGATATGAATGCATAGCCTGCAGTTATTACAGCATTTAATTGAGATGGGAAGGCGTTAAAGATCAGTATTTAATCTTTGTGCTTTTTACTTATTACATGGAACAGAAAGGACAGTTTCATCACTCACAGAGCATTCTGCGATGCACTAGCCGAAGAAAGTGGAAATATGAGCATGAGAACTGAGCACATGATGAATGTGAGCCTAAACAGCAGTCTTCATCAAAACCCTGCTGCAAGTTCATCGTCGCAGTTCCACGCCATGTTCAGACCAGAGAAGATTGGAGGATTAATGGAGGATTCTGGGCTTGATTTTCAAAAGGGAAAGTTTCCTCTATGGCTGGACATGAGTTCAGCTTCTCAGCACCAACATCAGTATCAGATGTTTGACGGCAATAACAATCCAATTATTAGCTCCACAAGTTTATTACCTGAATTGACACAGATGACTTCAAGAAACAGCGGAGGTAATAACATTCAGTGGCTGAGCAGATCAGAACAAGAGGCATCGCCATTTGCTGGGCAACCGAGAGAATTATCAGGATCGATGAATCATATGAACAATCAAAATGATCAGCAGTTCTTGAAGATGAAAAGCAATCAACAACAACCATCCTTAGCTCCCATGTCTGCCACTGCTTTACTACAGAAAGCAGCCCAAATGGGCTCAACAAAGAGCAGTGATACTTCGTCAATGTTAGCCACGGGTTTCGGGCTCATGGGCTCATCATCTTTCTCGCGTCTGGCGAACTTCAGCGCCATGAATCAGCAGACAAACGCCGCAAGCAGCCATGAAACGCATCACGAACCAAATCTTGAAAAAGCTGATAATGACGACGACGGTAATAATAAGTTTAGTAGGGTTTTTCACAACGATGAAAGGTCATTGCTTTTGGGCAGCTCATCATCAAGAAACAGCGGAGGAGCACTACAAACCGGCATCACTATTGAAGCTTCGGGCAAAAGCACCACAAGGGATTTTCTTGGAGTTGGGAGAGAGAACATGATACAATTCTTGCAAGAACGCAAGGTGGATCCCTCTTCATTAGACATGACCAACTACATGCACTAGCTAGACTAGAGAGATGATCAGCTCTTCCTCCCATGAGGCTAAATTGGAATGATTTCATGAAGCAACAAAAGAAGAGCTATCGAGGTAACAGAAACCATCTTGTGAACTGTCAGAAGCTGCTGTAAGAAGTATAGTGGACGACTGATGAGATTCGACGACAAAACACAAAGTGACGTGGCAGTTATCAACATTGGCGCTTAGTACTGCATGTGATCGATCGATGTATGGAAATTTTTTCTATTTTTTTCTTTTTCTTTTTCGTTATAGGGCTTGACGTGTTGTAAGGACCACGCGAAGTTTTACTGTGAGCCTGTGATTCGTTGGGGTTGATGCTTGTGCTGTTCAGTGTTTTAAAAAGCGTTCCCTAGCGCGCTTCGCAGCGTAAAAAAGCGTAAAATTCTACAAAAACGCGTTAAAGCGCAGCAAAAATAGCGTTTTACTTCAAAAGCGCACGCTAAATATGACGTGTCACGCGATATACGGTAAATTTTACGCTTTTTACGCTATAGCGTATAATACCCACGCTTTTCCGGAAAATAATTATTTTATTCAAATTAAGGGTGTAGGAGATAATCTAATAAAATTTAGGGGCAAATCTGTAAATACCTTGGTTAATGAAATCGATTACAATTAGGGTTGGCTTCTATGTTGGCGTGGCAGCGGACCCGGTCGAGTAATATCACTGCTAATATTTGAGTAATTAAAGATAAAATCTGGACACCGAGATTTAACGTGGAAAACCCCCAAACAAATCGGGGTAAAAACCACGGGCAAGGAAGAAGAATCCACTATAGAGAAAATATAGGAGTTACAACCTCTCAATCTATAAAGGTGTAAACCCTCAAACTCTCTCTTAGTCGGAGAAAATATCGATAAACTCTCTATTTTTTATTTCTCTCTATTTTCTCTCTCTATCTATTTGTTATGTGGGATGCTATTTCCGTTTGAGCCTCATGCCTATTTATAGGCAATCGGACTCTAACCAATGAGGTAATGGCTTACCTTATTCACAATGTGAACAATAGAAAACATACAGCACACCTTTCAAGTAAAGCAATTCCCACGTTGTTGTGTTTCCCTCTTTTTGACCATTCTATGTCGACAATCTCCCACTTGAAGATTTGATTGAGGATCAACCGGATCTTCACACCATTCTTTCTCCCTTGCCATTTATGTTGCTTACGTCTCTGCTAAGCCACTCGAGGACGACACCAAACGAACTTGTCAGTGTTGATCGCTTCGTCAAGAAATCTGCTAGGTTATCTTTCGTATGAATTTTCTGGATATCAACCGTGCCCTCTTCCACTTTCTCACGAACGAAGTGATACTGGACTCGTATGTGCTTTGACCTGGAATGAAACGCTGGATTCCTTGCTGCAAGGCACTCTGACTGTCACAGAACAGAGGAATATTCTCCTGTTCGTGCCCAAGTTCCTCCATTATCATTTTCAACCATACAGCCTCTTTACTTGCTTGCGTAGCTGCAACATATTCTGTTTCAGTTGTTGACGTCACGACAACGGACTGAAGCTTCGATACCCAGCTTACGGCTCTGCCAGTAAGAGTGAACACATATCCTGTTGTAGATTTGCTCTTGTCAAGATCACCTGCATAATCAGAATCAACATACCCTCTGACAGTAAAGTCTGCTCCCCCGTAACATAATGCAACATATGAGGTTCCTTTGATATATCGTAGGATCCTTTTCACCGCGCTCCAATGCTCTTTGCCCGGATTCGCCATGTACCGACTTACTACTCCCACTGCATGTGCAATGTCTGGTCGTGTACAAATCATCGCGAACATAAGACTTCCCACCGCTGATGCATACGGTACTCGAAACATCTCCATCCTCCCTTCTTCACTGCTAGGACTCATACTTGAGGATAATTAGAAATTAACAAGAAGTGGGGTAGAAATTGGCTTACAATCTTGCATATTGAAGCGTCGCAAGATGATAGGATCGGTTCGCGTGTTTAGAGGGGGAGGGGGGTGAATAAACACTTGTCGCTTTTTGGTATTTAACCGGTTAAGGTTAATACCGGTACTTGATCTTTTTCTAAGTGTGTTACGTGCGGAAGCTAGTTGGTCGGTTATGAACCAAGACCGATAAGCGATGTGATGTGTTGATATGTGTGTGTGAAAAGACACCAGTTTGTTTCTGGAAGTTCGGAGTTAAATCTCCTACGTCTCCCCTTCTTCCTCGCAAGGAAGGTTCACTAGACTTCAGTTATACACTCACTGTACAACCTACCCAGCTGCCCTCAGCTTAATCTAGTGAATCCCTAGGCAGTCGTATATTACAATCCACCTACTTCAACAGCTTTTTACAGTCCGTCGGATAAACAAACTTCACTCACTCACTTACTTAACCAAACCGGTCTACGTATAGTGAGGAACTATCTGATATCTCGCTTGAGAGATGAATAAGCTCTTTATTTTGATCGTTGATCGTTGTGCTTTGCTTGTGTGCTCTCTACTCTGATTGATCAAGACTTTCTTCATCATATCTCTCTCCTTTTTATAGTCGAGCTTGATGAAGGGAGCCGTTGTGAGATAGCTCCTTTTACCGGAGAGTGTATTAAATGTACTTTACCCGAAATGGGTACTGTCCGATCTTGGTTGCAGTTCATACTGTCCCATTTGCTTTATTTCTCTTTAAGCTTGGCTTGAGTTCGACATGGCTCCTCATGGCAGCCTTGCATTAAATGCTTCATCAGAGGTTTTCATTATCCCGCCTTGAGTAAATTTGAATCTTCGTACACGTGGCAAGTCCGGTATCCTAACTCTGGTCTGGACACTTGCTGACTGATGTCCGGTCTTGAATCTTAGTTTAATCGGTATACTCAATCAAGTTTGGACAATCACCAAAACTGTTTAATCTGAATTCTTTAATTCACGATTTCTAACAATTTCCCCCTTTTTGGTGACTGTCAAAACTCAACGAAGCAGAAAGGTATTTATTATATCAAAGGAAATTTGATACATAAACTACCGATCTATTACAACTGTTGTTAGCCTATCTATTCCTTAGATATGTTACACTTCTTCGATTTTCCGGTTGATGGCATCGTCCGGCCTCTCTGGTACGTCTCGGTCTGCCTTCTGCTTCGCCTTAGTACTGCCATAGTGCCATCTGCCCTTTCTCCTCAACTAGCAGCACTTGCAGCACTCTTCTTCCCACAGCTTTTTACAACCGGTTGTTGGCTTGTCTATTTCATAGATACGCCACAGTTCTTCGATCTTCCGGTTGTTGGCATCCCAGCTCCCTCTGGTACGTCCGGTATGCCTGCTGGTTCGTTCAGTACTGCCATCTGCCCTGTCTCCTTGATTTGGCAGTACTCACCCTAACCTCGTTAGTACTGCCATCCGCCCTTTCTCCTGAACTGGCAGTACTCTTCTTCCCCCTTTTTGACAATCACATGTCCGATATGAGGGAAGGTAGTCATTGTGCAAGAGAGCCATCATTACCGTTGTTCTCTCCTTCTGAAGCACAATGAGACCGGTAGCTCTGCTGCTGTGCTGGCGATTCTTAACACGAGACCGCTCAGCTTAGACGAGATGCTTAAAGGTCTGAAGAAATCTTCTTCTGACCCGCTCCGTCTTAGCAGCTCTTCGAGCTACGGTAACCCAGATACCCACGCCTTGTCGAGGGTTTCTTCGGGGAATCAGATGTTGCTTCGAGGTGATTCTTCGCTTGTTTTCTCCTCGTAAAGCGCAACGAATCTGATAGGAGCTGAGGGATACCGTCTGGCATGGCATTCAAATCTCGGTATCCGCTCGCCAGCTTCAGTGTCGTTTCTTGGTGGGTTCTCAGCCTTTTCTCCACCAAGAAACTGGGCACGAGCGCCATCCTCACTTTCTCCTAAGAGAGGCTTGCCCGGTCCGCGGCATCTTTTGTTCAGCTCTGTGTGGGAAGCTGAGGACTGGGTACATCTTTTCCAACTCGTCCAGTCCTCAGAGAGCATACCAGAGCTCGCCTTTCGTGCCGTCGGACTTGCTTTAAAAGCCTTGCTGGTCCGAAGCAGCGTCTTTGCATCTTTGTCGGACCGCCAAGAGGTCTTTGTATACTCTAATGGGTCGGTCTGCATCCAGTTTGATGTTAATACCGCCTTGAAGTGGTTGGATAAGAAAACTGGACTCGGACTTGTTAGGCTTTTTCTGGTTGTGAGGCTTATTCTGACTAAGGGTGGTGGATGTTTTGGAGGTTTAGTCATTTTTCACTTAGTCGGTTGTGAGTTTATGGATTTGAAGGAGGGAGTGAGGTCCTTAAATACTGAAAGAGTTTCTGTCGCATGTGTCACGTGTATACAGTAGTCCAGCTTATCCTTATCTCCTCTTCAGTGCGTAGGAACTTTATGTCTTGTCCGGTGGCAGAGATTCGTTGTTGACAAGACTATTCACGCACTCATATAACCTGCAAGCTCAAAGACAGTTGTACCAAGACATATAAGATGTGCATCGATGGAGCGCAATAATCGATAAAGTTTGATCTTTATCCGGCCAGTGAGGGTTTTGTGTGTATCCACTGGTTAAAGGATAGTTCCGGTTTCAGAAGGAACCCAGTATCAGACTTGTATAGCTCTATTTAGAAACAATATGAAACTCATATGTTTACATCTCTTAGTGTATACTGACTAGTGTCGATTTAGAATGAAACTGACTGGAATAAGGGTGTAGGCCGGAATTATGAAGAAGTGACCGATTTAAATCAGACTGGCTTTGCAGTCAAATCATCTATATGCACCAAGTGTTTTGTAATGTCTGGACAACTTGTTATATCAATGAATATGATATAACTTTGTTCCCCCTGACTTCATGCTAGGACTCTTAAGATAAATCCATATGTCCTATAAGCACTTAGAGAGAGAGTAGGCTTAGCTTTGAGAAGCGGTTCAGTGTAGATATCTTTCGCTTGCCAGTTTGTCGATCTTTCGTTCAGTATATCCTTCTTGATCGCACAGCTTCTGGTCATTTTTGAGTGACGTATCGGTCTTATGACTTTGATTCATTCAATTCATCTCCCCAAATCAGTGTTGGGTGTTCACTAGGTTCGTCCCTGGAGAGAGGCAGTTTCGGCCCAAGTGATGCAGTTAGACTTACAATCGAACAAGGTGGTGTAGGACTTGCTGACCGACTCTTCAAAAATGCTGACCGGTTCGTCCTTAGAAGAGGTAGTTCGTTTGTCGAAGTTCAGATAGAGAATCAACCACTGGCTGAGTGAAGCGGTCATACAAAGGCTGAACTATCTTCCCTCTCAGGAGTTCAAATTCTGGTTCATAAGATCTTTTGCACACTTAGACTTTCAGTCGATTGTTCAGTCAGTTGTTGCGTGTCATCCGATGTATTCATTTTCTTCCGGCGTACCTGGTCAGTCATATGTTAGCTTGGTTTCAGTCCGGTTTGACTGGTAAGCCGGATTCTGAATGATGACAGTTTCTACATGGTTCTCCTCAGATCCATGGGTGTATCAGCTTTCTTTAACGCCATAGTCCATTGGTTGACACGACTCCCCTATTGTAGGAGCGGTAGATTCATCCCTTAGGTACTTGAATGTACCTATCACACCTTTTTGCCTACTGCCATCGAGTGTTGTGGATGAACTGAATGATTTTGAGTTTTGTAGCTGGTGTGGCGATTTCTTCAGACGATACCCTTAATCGGTTCGGTTCCCTTATGTCTTTTGCCCAATTATTCTCAATTCTTTTGTCTTGATAGATGTGTTTGAAGCGTTCCCACTCAGTTAATTCCTCTGGTGTGAACTGCTGTGTGACACGTCGTGTCGGTCATCATTGAGTGATCAGTCTCGCCTTGTTTTTAGGTCATTTCTGCTGTGCTAATTGTTGTTTGACCCGGTTTTGAAGAGGGCTTCCAAACTTAGCTGATCTCAAGACTGGTTCAGTTTCTTCTGGTGAATTCCCCCTTAGTCTGTATCTCCATCAGGTGCTCCAACCAGTTGCCAAGCTGGTCGCCTTTCTTGCATTGACCATCCCTTGAAGGTTGTTTTGTCTTCTGAGAATACTTCTTCCTTCCACTTGGAGCGTTCCCCCTTAGTTGACTCCTATAGTGAGAGTTTTCTTAGTTCTGCCGCATCTCGGTTTCTTCTGAGACCCTTTTTTTTTGTGTGACCGGTTGGTCCCTTTTCTCCCGAGCTTCTTAGAATGAAACCTTTATATCTGATTTCTTCACTGACTGAAGTTGCCTAGAGCTTGATCATTGGTTTCGCTTCATCAGTCGTCCGCTTTTCTTAGCTAAGCCTGAGCCTAACCTGGCCTGCTAGTAGATGACTCACGGCGTGTGCCATGGTCCTCAATGTATAATATTAGTGTTAAGTTAGAAAGATCAGTCTTTATCTAGTTTCCGATCATGTATACTCTTATGATTATTGATGACGGTAGATCAAGATCTAGATTATTCTTAATCAGATATGATAAAACTTAGAGTTTTGGATGATTCATAGTTATTTTCTGGACTCACCAGTAACCAACCATATTGGACTATAAGCTCTTGCTTATGCCAATTCTGATTTGTCGGTCTTGTTGGTTCCTCATCCGGTTAGTATAGTTGTGCCTCAGTTTTTGTGAGACAGTCTAATTATCTTTACATCTTTACCTTGGTACATATTTCAAAAGGTAAAGATTGGCTTGGCACATGGTTTGATCTCAGCGAGAGTCCTTCTCTCCCTGGGCATGTGCCGACAGCATCTGCTGTCTAGTAATCAGCAGAACTGGTTGAGTTCCTGCAAGTACTCCTGCAAGAACAGACAAAATCCTCGGTACCCATGCTATTTTGGGTCCGGTTAGAGATTAGTACCTTAGGTATCCATACTTGGATTATCCTAACGTGTCTAACAGTTATAGGATCAATAAGATATCTATATTGATTGTTCCTGTTTTGGGACTGGTATCTAGGTCTACTGTGACCTTGAGCTTCCGGTTTTGGGCTGTGAGCATTCCTCCTCGGTTGTTGAGGTCTTCCCCTTCGTGGGTTGTTGTTTATATTCGTATTCCTCCTTGGTTGTTGAGGTCTTTCCCTTCGTGGGCTATTGTTTGCACTGGTATTCCCCCTTGGTTGTTGAGGTTTTCCTTTTTGTGAAGCATTTTTCACATTATTCCCCCTTACTGTCTGAGTTACAATACTTGTGTAGTGAATTGGTGATCTGAAATTATATTCCACTCCGGTTTCCCTGGCCCTGTCCATAGAAGAAGCGGAAACTGGATTATTGTCTGTAGGACAAACGAAATTGATTACCCGTGAGGTAGTCGGTTGATAGGACGTCGTCGCCTCATCAATGTCAGCTTGTCCGTTGTATCCAAGCCCGGTCCGGTCGTCAGCATCCCTTAAGGATCCTTGAATACACTGGGATATCTTGGTTGAATTAGTCCATGACTGGATCAAGGCAGACAATCTCTGGTTTTCTGAGGCTTTCTTTTCAGCTGCCTCCCTTAGTCTGAGATTTTCTTCCTCTAGTTGAGTGATTTTCTCAAACAGAGGTCCGATATCTTCTTGTACTGGATCCTTCCCTTTTTCAACAGCTTTCAGTTTCTCGTTCAGTTTCCAGTACTCATCAGCCATGTTCTGAAGGGCATCCATAATTTCTTCGTAACTGAACTTATCGTCCGGTTCTGCTTGATCTCCCACAAGACAGATAAATTCTTTCTCACTTTCAGGACTGTTCAATTCATCTTCTGAGCTTGATTCTCCAGAGTCCGTATCATCCCATCTGTGGGGGTTCTCTTTGCCCTTAGAAGCTTGTATGCTCTTCTTGTTCTTGAACCAGTTAGTCTCCTCCTTGGGATCGTTACTGATATTGTGTTTGGTCCTGTCACAGTTGAGGCAAGTGTCAGTACACTTATCTAGTTCACATTGTTTACCCTGTGATACTTGGAATGATTCTGCTCCTTCCAGTGACTTTGCTGGTAGAGCTTCAAGCTTATAAACTTCTTGGTTTTCTCCAAGTTGGCATAACTTGGTCCATATTTCTTTTGCAGTCTTGCTCGTCATGACCTGCCTGAATACTTCCAAGCCCAGGATTTTAAACATGACGTTCTTAGCAATATTGTCGAGATTTGCCTTTCGTCTCTCTTCTGCTGACAGCTCGTGTCTTTCCTTTGGAACTTCTCTTGGTTCGTTAGGATAGACGGCATGTCGTACGTTGACTTTGTTGAACACGAACGGTCCATTTTCCAACACATCGATCATTTCATCATCTTGCGCATAGAGATAGGTCATCAACCTTATTTTCCACTCAATAAACTTTGCCCTGCTAAACATAAGAAGCTGATCTGATAGAGTCATGGTTAGTATAAGAAAAATATCAAGCAAACCCTCTCTGATACCACTTGATAGGATCGGTTCGCGTGTTTAGAGGGGGGGGGTTGAATAAACACTTGTCGCTTTTTGGTATTTAACCGATTAAGGTTAATACCGGTACTTGATCTTTTTCTAAGTGTGTTAGGTGCGGAAGCTAGTTGGTCGGTTATGAACCAAGACCGATAAGCGATGTGATGTGTTGATATGTGTGTGTGAACAGACACCAGTTTGTTTCTGGAAGTTCGGAGTTAAATCTCCTACGTCTCCCCTTCTTCCTCGCAAGGAAGGTTCACTAGACTTCAGTTATACACTCACTGTACAACCTACCCAGCTGCCCTCAGCTTAATCTAGTGAATCCCTAGGCAGTCGTATATTACAATCCACCTACTTCAACAGCTTTTTACAGTCCGTCGGATAAACAAACTTCACTCACTCACTTACTTAACCAAACCGGTCTACGTATAGTGAGGAACTATCTGATATCTCGCTTGAGAGATGAATAAGCTCTTTATTTTGATCGTTGATCGTTGTGCTTTGTTGTGTGCTCTCTACTCTGATTGATCAAGACTTTCTTCATCATATCTCTCTCCTTTTTATAGTCGAGCTTGATGAAGGGAGCCGTTGTGAGATAGCTCCTTTTACCGGAGAGTGAATTGAATGTACTTTACCCGAAATGGGTACTGTCCGGTCTTGGTTGCAGTTCATACTGTCCCATTTGCTTTATTCATCTTTAAGCTTGGCTTGACTTCGGCATGGCTCCTCATGGCAGCCTTGCATTAAATGCTTCATCAGAGGTTTTCATTATCCCGCCTTGAGTAAATTTGAATCTTCGTACACGTGGCAAGTCCGGTATCCTAACTCTGGTATGGACACTTGTCGGTCCGTTATCTGAGTTCCGATCTTTGCTCATGGCAGGTCCGGTATATGTATTCCGGTCTCTGGCGCATTTGTGACTTGCTCACTGATGTCCGGTCTTGAATCTTTGTTTAACCGGTATACTCAATCAAGTTTGGACAATCACCAAAACTGTTTAATCTGAATTCTTTATTTCACGATTTCTAACACAAGACCTTCCTCAGCTAATTCTTCTATTCCTGTTATTTCTATCTCGGTAAATTTGCATCCCTAGAATCTTGTTTGCTGGTCCCAAGTCCTTCATTTCAAATTCCCTAGCCAGCTGTGCCTTGAGTTCTTTAACACGATCTTTGTTGGGGCCTACTACCAACCTGTCGTCAACATACAACAGTAATATGATAAAATCATTTTCACCAAACCTCTTGAAATATGCACAAGGGTCTGCATTCAATCTGTTGTATCCAAGGCTCGTGATGAAGGAATCAAATCTCTTATACCAACACCTCGGCGCCTGTTTGAGACCGTATAGAGATTTGTTCAACCTGCAAACCAAGTTCCGCTTTTCTTTGTCTTCAAAACCTTCCGGCTGGAGTATATAAATCTCTTCTTCAAGATCTCCATGAAGAAAAGCTGTCTTCACATCTAGTTGCTCTAGATGTAGGTCGAATGTAGCACACATCGCCAGGAGTACCCGAACAGTTGTCAGTCGAACCACAGGTGAGAATATCTCGTTGAAATCGATGCCTTCTTTCGCGTAGCCTTTAACCACCAGTCGTGCACGAAACCCCGCTACTTGATCATCGCTGTTCCGCTTGATCTTAAAGACCCATTTATTGCCGATTGCCTTTCTTCCCTGAGGTAGTGGCACCAACTCCCAAGTCTTATTTTTTCGTAGAGCTTCCATTTCTTCTTGCATTGCCGCCAACCACTGATCTGCATTTGAACTGTTCAGTGCTTCTTGAAGAGTTGATGGCTCTCCGTCATCAGTTAGAAGACAGTATGCAACGTTGCTGTCCATATCGTAATCTTCATGCCAGGATGGTGCGGCTCTTTTGCGTTTGCCCCTTCTAAGTTCTGGCTCTGAAGATTCTCTTGGCACTTCCTCGTGCTCCGGTACTGCTTCAGAAGAATCTTGTTTGATAGACTTCCCTTTCACCTGAATCGTCGTAGTCTCTGAGCTTTCCTTCGTAGTGCTATCATTTTCTCTGATTAGTTTATCTTCTAAGAAGATAACCTCCCTGCTGATGACAACCTTGTGGGCAGTGGGATCCCACAGGCGATACCCCTTCACACCATCAGCATACCCCAAGAACAAACACTTCCTGGACTTCGGATCCAGCTTCGTAGTTTCTTGGTCATTGTACATCACGTACACAGGACTTCCGAATACATGGAGTTTGGAATAATCCGCTGGCTTTCCGGTCAACATCTCCATCGGCGTCTTCTGATCAATTGCCGTTGAAGGTGACCGATTGATCACGTAGCAGGCGGTGTTGACTGCTTCTGCCCAGTATGATTTATCCAGACCTGCAGCTCCCAACATGGCTCTTATTCTCTCCAACAAAGTCCTGTTCATCCGCTCCGCCACTCCATTTTGTTGTGGAGTGTACGCCGTAGTGAAGTGCCTTTTGATGCCTTTCCTTTTGCAAAAGCTATCAAATTCTCTGCCAGTATATTCTCCTCCATTATCCGTCCTCAAACACTTGATCTTCTTTCCTGTATCAAGTTCGACCCGAGCCTTGAAATTTTTGAAGGTAACGAACACATCTCCCTTACTCTTGATGATATACACCCAACATCTCCGGGAGTAATCGTCAATGAATGACACGAAATACTTCCCTCCTCCTCGGGATGAAACCGGTGACTGCCATACATCAGAGTGAACCAATTCTAGATATTGTTGCTTCTAGAATTTGATGTGTTGAATTGTAGCCGATGTTGCTTGTTTGCTACGCAATGCTCACAGAACGGTAGTGACACCTTCGTGAGACCCGAAAGTAGATTCTGGCCTGCAAGAATTTTCATGCCTTGTTCTGACATATGGCCAAGCTTTTGATGCCACAACATAGTAGATCTTTCGCTTGAACCTCCTGAAGCCACATATGCTTCCTCTTCTTGCACCGTCTCTCCCAACAGCATATACAAATTTGCAGCGACCTTTTCACCTTTCATGACTACAAGTGCTCCTCGGAATATTTTCATTATTCCTCCTCGAACTTTGATTTCACAGCCAAGATCATCGAGCTGTCCCACAGATAATAAGTTCTTCTTCAGACCTTCCACGTGCCGCATTCCTTGAATAGTGCGAACTGTACCGTCGTGCAACTTTAACCTCACGGTTCCAACGCCTACGATCTTTAAGGCATTATCTTCGCAACTGTACACAGATCCTCCTAAGATAGGTTCATAGTGATTGAACCAGTCTCTTCGAGAGGTCATATGATAAGTTGCGCCCGAGTCAAGAAGCCATATCCCGTCGTACGCCTTCCTGCTTTCCGTTGAGATAGCTGCTTCGCTACACAATACGTCTCCACCTGACGCGTTTGTCAGATTTCCTTGAGGATTGGAATTCTTTAGGTTCCAACAATCCTTCTTCAAGTGACCCTTCTTTCCACAATGGTAGCATTTCATATCCTTCTTCTTAGTTCTTGATTTTCCCCTGCCTTGAATGTGACTCCCACTTGAACCACGTTCCGTTGATCTCCCTCTCATCACCGTCAAAGCTTCGACCTGTTGCGAGCTTGCTTGCTGGCCCTCCTTGTTCTTTCGCCGATTTTCTTCTTCGAGAATAGCGGCTGCGATGTTATTGAAGACCAAAACCTTCGCGTTGTTCATCAAGTTGATGATGAGTTGATCATACGAATCAGGCAGACTTTGAAGTAGAATTTCTGCACGTTCTTTATCCTCTATTTTATACCCCAACGATGTTAGCTGGGAAAATAGAGTATTCAAGACGTTGAGATGCTCCATCACCGAAGTAGATTCAGACATTCTCAAGGTGAATAATTTTCTCTTCAAGAAAATTTTGTTGTGTAACGACGTCGGCTCGTACAGATTGGTTAGGTGGTCCCATATCTTCTTTGCCGTTTTCTTTTCTTTGACGCTAGACAATATCTCGTCTGTTAGTGCCAGATGCAGATTTGCAACAGCGCTTCCGTCCATCTCGTTCCATTTCTTTTCGTCTGTAACTGTGGCTGGTTTTCCATCGATAGCCTCCAGACAGCCGTCCTTTCGCAAGATCGCCTTTATCTTTAATTTCCACAGTGAGAAATTTCTCCCGTTGAACTTTTCGATATCAAACTTCGCCGCCATAATTTCTGCTCAGTCGTGAACGATAACTCCAACGAGGTTGCAGCAGATAATTATTGAACTCGTACCGGCTTTTTCGTCACCGTAACAAGGGCAGAATAATATCTATTATTTTCTGATGTGGAGGGTCCACGTTAGTGGCAACCACAGAGCATACGATAAATAGATATATAAAACCCAAGCTCGGCTCTGATACCAATTGTTGGCGTGGCAGCGGACCCGGTCGAGTAATATCGCGGCTAATATTTGAGAATTAAAGATAAAATCTGGACACCGAGATTTAACGTGGAAAACCCCCAAACATATCGGGGTAAAAACCACGGGCAAGGAAGAAGAATCCACTATAGAGAAAAATATAGGAGTTACAACCTCCCAATCTATAAAGGAGAAAACCCTCAAACTCTCTCTTTATAGTCGGAGAAAATACCGACAAACTCTCTATTTTTTATTTCTCTCTATTTTCTCTCCCTATCTATTTGTTATGTGGGATGCTATTTCCGTTTGAGCCTCATGCCTATTTATAGGCAATCGGACTCTAACCAATGAGGTAATGGCTTACCTCATTCACAATGTGAACAATAGAAAACATACAGCACACCTTTCAAGTAAAGAAATTCCCTCGTTGTTGTATTTCCCTCTTTTTGACCATTCTATGTCGACATTCTACACCTCATTTGCTGGAAAGAATTTAATGGTTTCACCTGCGTATTGGTTTGAAATGTACCCAAGAGTTTAATTTTGTTTGACTAATCAACTCGAGTTTGTGGACTCTTTAAAAGGAGTCACACGTATCAATTGAAGCTTGAACCTTTCTGAGTGGGTTTACGTTTATCTATGTTGTTGTCAATTGAGACGAATTCAAACCAATTTCAGTTTTTTTCCTCAAAACGAATAAACGGTTGTGGCAGAGTTTGGTTTATTGTTGGGTTTCGAACAATTTTGATTCATGCATTGCCTTATTATTGCTAAGCATCATGTTTTGTGACATAGTTGATTAGAGGTTTATCTGGTGACATATTTGATTTTATATTCCGGTGGTTTCTTAAGGTGTATCTTCTAGGTTAATTTTTAAGTTGAAGGCTACTTAAATTGGTGTGTTTACTTATATGGTTATAAGCTACACACATATATATACATATATTTGCATTATAAATGGTTTGCTCGAAATACTCACGCAATGCGCTACGCTATTTACGCTACGCGCTACTGATACTAAAACGCGACACACTGCGCAATACGCTTTTTAAAACATTGGTGCTGTTAGAATTGAGATTGATGATGTAATCTGTGTTAGAACTTTTGTTTATTGGGCTTAAAACTGGGCCTTGTATAAAATAGTGGGCTTCGAATTTAAAGCCCATAACAAAAATAATTGGGCTTTAGCCCGAATTTCCTTTTTAGCGCCACTATTTCTATTTTTAGATTTTTAATTAATTAATTGGTAATTGATAATTCGATCTCTCTCCCTCGCGCGCGGCGGACACGCATTTCGGTTCAGCTCTCCATTAGTGTGTCATGGAAGGGACAAACAATCACAAATATTCAGCACCACCACCACCACAAATCCCAATCGAAATCATCACCGAAGAAGAGATGGCAATCATCGAAGCCGCCTTCGCCTCGGCGGCTGCACCGCCTCCGTGCCGCAGCTCCACCGATCGATTCGCTCCATTACACTCTTGTCGAAGCGCGCACTATCTTCTTGCAGCGCGTCGGGAGACATGGAGGATATGGGTCGGAAAGTAGGATCTCCGATTAGCAGCCCGGAGAAGAACAGGTCGAGTGGATCTTTTCTGCATCGGTTTCGGAGGGGGAGAAGCTTGTCTGTCACCGACATTACCGCCACGGTAATTGCAGATTTTTCATCCAGCTGGTTCGTGGTTATATGATTGAGGAGGAAATTTTGAAATAATGAGAATTCTTTTTTTGGTTTGCCGCAAATTTATTGTAGTATGCCTCCTATTTAGGATCAGCTAACTGGGTAATTTCGGAGTTTTTTGTTAAATAGGATTACTTCCGTATGAATTTAAAAAAAAAGGGATTCTTAGTTTTTTTAGGGATTGGGTACCCAAAAAAAAAAAACGAAGGGCTGATGAACTTTTGATCCGCTCGACTCAAAATTAATGTCGAAATGAGATGTTACTCGATGGGTTCGTGATTATTCAACATATTAATGCTAAATCTGAGTGAATTTTTGTGTTTTTGAGCCTGAAATCGACGTTTGCGAACAGAAAAATATTTATTCGATATTTTTTTTCGAATTATTCGAACTCGAATTGGGTAATTCGAATAAATTCGAATAGAAAAATATTCATTCGAATTATTCGAATGAATCGAACTCCAATCTTTATTCGAATTACTCGAACTCGAATTGGGTAATTCGAACAAAAAAATTAATTCGAATTGAATTCGATTTTTTTTATTCGAATAAAGGCTTTTAAGTTGGGGTATTTTTGTAATCTTTGGTCGAATCCCTTCTATTTAATAAAAACAGAAGGCGGTCCCTTCTGTTAAATTAACCCATTTCGGAGTTTTTTATACGTTGTTTTTTCTTGGTTTATGTCCGTTTAGGAGTGGTGCGAAAAACAAATGGAGTTTGTTCTTACTTTGGGCAAACCCAAAAAGACAAAAGCTATGAAAGCTGGAAGTGCTCGCCATGTTGCCCTTGAAGAAGAGGTATATCTTGTCATAAATCATAATCTGTTGCATGGTTGCTTGGCATTAGTGTAAGTGATATTGTAGTGTTTAGCCAACCTGACATTTATCTACAAATATAATTTTCCTTATATGTTCTATATGTTTCCGTCTTAATGTTACTCTGAGATTTCAACAGTTACTTGTTTCGATCCAACTTCCAAAGTCTCACGCATTTATGCATCTTTTGTGATGCTACCTTTGTGGGAGCTCTATTAAGACCAGTGGCAAACATTTGCAGCGTATTACTGGCTTTCGTTTTGATTTCCTTCAGGTAATGAAAAGGATCAAAGTTCAGGTTGAATCACCTGAAGATGTTTGGGCCATTAAATTTATGAATTTTATAGTTGGTGCAAATCAACTTTTACTTGATGGATTGACGCGAGAGTTACCACTGTAAGTATAACGTGTACATGTGATGCTGGTTATTTACCGTCACTGGACACAATCTTTTTGGTCAA
Source organism: Craterostigma plantagineum (assembly GCA_027422505.1). Lineage (NCBI taxonomy): Eukaryota > Viridiplantae > Streptophyta > Magnoliopsida > Lamiales > Linderniaceae > Craterostigma > Craterostigma plantagineum. The sequence goes on from JAPQWV010000007.1 coordinate 6,094,453, forward strand.
AACTTGTGGTCAAATTTATACAGTATATATTCCCTGAATTTTTTGTGTGTGTAATTTTATGAGAATCCACCTTAAATTGGTTTATAATTCATCAGTGGTTTCTTGAAAAGATGAAATTGTTATTCCTTACATTACGAGGCTAAGTATGCTCATATTTATTCTCCTGACTTCAGAGTAGGCTTTACAGAAGGTGTATGGTTGGTTGGTATAATAGATGAAATTCGAATGCCAGAGTCTACGTCCGAGAGATGTCCAATAATAACTGACACAAAAACTCGAGTGAAAGCAACACTTCCCAGTGAACCCCAACAAAGAAATGGAAGGTAATCATGATTGGCTAGAATGCTTTCTTTTACGGGTTATGTTTATAACTTCTCTTTCGAGATCATTAAGTTGATATTATTTATTGTCACAGGCTTCAAGTAATGTGCTATAAGCATATATGGGACGGTTTAATTACAGGAGACTTTCCAACCCAAAAATTTTTCGATTTCTTTTCGCTGAATTCTCATCATATGTTATCCCCAGAAATCCGAGAAAGTACATCAAATTCAGGCTTTCCTTCCGAGGTGTGTGTTTCTGTCTCATCTTTATGAGATGACATCATTCTTTCTGTAATCGTAACATTTCATCTGATATTCATGCAGACCCTCAATGATCTGGTGAGGTACTTCCGAAATAGTTGTTCTACGCTTCCTCGAGCTCATGATCGTATGATTTTGAGGTAAGCTTCTTATTCTTGAATCTCTCACATAGGGGTTTGGAGTTATATTTGGATATGTATAAAAAGTAAGGACACAAATCTCTGGTTTTCACAGATACGAATTGCAAGAAGATCAATCCCTACTCGGTGAAGATGAGTTCAGCTACCAACCCGATCATGTAAAGAGCCAGATAAAGTCTTGCCTCCAGTTTTGGCGTGTGGAAAGAGAACCTACTTATGCTCCTTTAAACGAGCAATGGAAATGCAGGTTTTGCAAGTTTTCATCCGTTTGCAAGGTGAATTCGACTCCATCAACAAGCGAAGAGAATGTAGAAGCTACTTCCACTCCTAAAATACATTTGAGTTTGATTCATTACCCTACATATAGATAGGTAGGTATTCTTTCTTAGAAGAAAGCATAGTTCTTGAAGATCCCCTGTTGTTGAGGGTAATTTTATTCTGTGTGTCGTCTTCCTACTTGTTCTGTTGCATGCAATCATAGTGCCATATTGAAGCTATTGTAATTATTTCAACAAATAGTTGTCAACATCTTTCTACTGTTTGTGCCGCTACATTTTTCTCTTCATATAAATCTGCTAACTCCGTAAATCTCTATAGAAAGGTGGGAAAAATCTTGACACTCAACTTATTAACCTTGTGAAAAGCGTCATGAAAGAAAATCTCAAAAGAACTGTAGAATGCCAGAAAGAAATCTCAAAAGAACTGTAGAATGCCAGTAATAGTCGCTGGGGGATCGATCTCGACCTTAACGGCCTTTTCTTGGGCAAGCAACCGAGGTAAAGTGTTAGCTTCTTTTGGTGGAATTCCTTGAGCAGTCCACAGAGTCACATGTGGCCATTCATTCTTAGAACTCAACCTATCTCCATCAACAACTCCAGGCTCAGCTTCCAAAGCAGCCAACTTATCCGAGAAAAGCAGAGCATTGACGTGAATTGGCACTTCACGGTTCACATATTCACCATAATTCGCTACAGCAGCTACACCATGGCTCCCCTTGTGAGCTAGTGTCAGATGAGCCTTGGTTAGAGCATTGCTGTTTAAGTTCGTCTTCTTGAGGAAATCTTCAACCTTAGGATCCTTCGCACCTAAACTTTCCAAGAGGCCTAGTATCTCGGGAATAGGGAGAGTCACAGCAGCGAAGATGATGTTGCCGAACCTACGGCTCTCTGTGCTTGGTGCTATGTAATCTCCCTTGGCGATAGCACTGAGCTGTTCGAAAACTTTTTGGACAGCATCTTCGAATGGGACCTATGAAAGGGAGTTGTAAGGGAGAGATATGTAATGGCTTTAGCCGTCAGATTATGGTGTATTTGTATACCTGAATAGAGTTCAAGTACTCCGAGTTCTCAATCAGTGTCTCGCGTAATTGTTTCTCCCACTTAGCCCACTCCTTAGCGTATGTCCCTTTTGTGGACTCCACCCTAGTAGGAGTAAAGCGTAGAATAACAGAGCGCTGTCAGACTAAAGCATGGTAAGATTATAATGCAAATGAGAGTTTAGATAAAGAGAAAATTACCTTCCATTCGTTCTTGTGTGAAGCTTGTATAGGTTTATTCCTTCCTCCAACGTGGATTTTACGGATTCTGGCAAAGGAGATCTAAGCACGCGGTGAAACGTGGAACACAACTGGTTAGGTACTCAGACTCATACAAATCAATAGGTAGTAGAGTATTGAGACTGTTCTCCGAAGGAATGAATGTTTGTAGGGGAAGAAATACAAGTTAAAACTGACCACTTTCATCACTCTCATCACAACCAAATTAATGGAAGGCAGAGCTCTCACTGACCTGTTGGCTTGCAATAGGGGCATCTTAACGAGCGAACCAAAACGCTCTATTAGCTCGGTCTCGAACTCCTTCCGATTCTGGATTAATGTACGGCATCAGAAAATCAATTCCAAAGAGGCATAAATGTCAATGAGTACCTAAATGATAGTACCTTGCCGTCATATAGATGGTAGAACATCAGCAAGACATAACCAGCATTGGGAGATGATTTATCGAGGTTTCCCTATATGTGGAATAACAGAAATCAATGTGTTAATTATATGTTTCTGAGCTGGAATCGAAGCATATGTTGATTTACCGGATGATTAACACGCTGAAGAACTCTGAACATAAAAACAGCAAGGGCATCCAGAGAGAACGGATTTGAGTCATTCCCTACAAATTTAGTGTTCATGGGACTATCCTTTTCAATTGTAGCCAATATCTTATTGCAAATAATTCCGATTGAGAGAAATAATAAGTTAAGCAGAACATCAAAACTGAGAAGACATAGGTCCTTTCATAAATTTTTGAAAAAGAAACAACAAAGATTTCAAAGAGAAATCAAACATAACAATGATTAGACAACCTTCTGATTCAGGAACAACTGGAACGGCAGATGCCTTTGTGCTGCGACACATGTCCTCGATCTGCATAGACAGAAATCTCGCAAGTTTCATATCGAACAACATTTCTATGATGTGCTTCACCATATATACATCTAAGCACTTTTGTGACCCATATGACAAGTTGAAGAGCTTGTTGCTCTTTTTTCAACTGATGATTCTTTCTTCCTCCAGGGAAAATTGAAGAAAAGGATTCACAAAATAGTGAAAGGAAATGTAAATTGAGTATGCTAGTGATCATAAGATTAAATTCATTGAACAACTTTCGTGCAGTGGACAAGGTGTCTATTCAGAAACTAGGACAGATGTAAATGCTACTCAAATCACCTGTCTCCAAACGTCTTCATTCGGAGCATTTTTGTCGGCAAGCAATATAGAATAGGGCTTCTTTCGACGTTCTTCAGCAATCCTTGCCCAGTATCTTCCTATAATACGACAGCAATAGCATAGATTATTGACATATGATGATAAGGAGAAAAATAATTACATGCACAAGGCAAAAGAATAGGCTTTGAATAAGCTTCACGTGGGAATAATATGAAGTAATTGATGTTGCCTTAAAGGCGGCGGATAGAAATACTGATTTCCTGTCTCAGGGGTTGTGAAAACAAAACAGAGAGAATTAACTCCTTACCTTTTATTAGATCTCCCATTAAGCTACGAACTGGGCGTTCATCACCAAGTCTTGCAGGGGAACTTATAATTTCTTTACAGAGTGCGGACTTAGCGCAACCAGGTATTCCTAGAAAGAAGTCAGTTAACAAGAAAGCTAAGAAATGGAAATATTTGGAGAAAGAAAAAAAGAAAGTCGATGGATTCATGCAACGTAAGATTTTTAAGGACTTAGGTGGATAAGCATGTCTGGACAACTACAAACACAGGACATATCAGCTTTATGTTTTTATATCCGGTCTGTGATTCATTTCAGTGTTAATAAGTGATTTCGGAATCACATAGCTTTCACATGAGATGAAGAAATACCAATTGCTACCTGGAAAAAAGACTATAAGCCCCTCATCCTTTCTCACAGCTTCCTTTGCAGCGGGAATTGGACTTGAAGGCAACTTTTCTCTCTCTGGTTCGAGGTCACCCTCTTCGTCTCTACCTCCTCCAATGATGGCCAAGAAATCTTCTGTTCCCACCAAACTCCCAGCCGCTCCTATTAAAGCTTGGTTCTCTGGACTACGCTTAGCATACATTTCAAGGAATGGCTCAGCTTCACTGAGGTATGTGGACGAGGAGAGTTGTTTGTGTCCGTATTTTCTACGTATGAACACGGCCCTTCAGTGAGAAGAAGTAAAAGCTTCATTAAGTACGGAATTACAGCTCCAAATCAAATGCCAAGGAAAATCCATATATACCACTCATCCAACATCTTGCTAAGTGCTCTTTGCTTTGCAGCTGAAGTATTCCATTTCTGCATTTGCCTACAATGTTCACAGCAGAGGTATTACATAGACAAAAGCATGCATGCAACGAAAGTGGGCAAATGCAATCCAAGGACCTTGCGGAGACTTACTTTAGGTAGTATGCTTTGTAAGCTGCTTCACCTTGTTTGAAAAGAATGGGCAATCCATTCCGAATCAAAAAGGTCCTTAACTGCATAATTAAAGCACAAGAAGAGCTAATTAATACATTACTTGCTACAAGATCCTAGTACACAGTTAAGGCTGTTTTAGAGTTCAATGCATGCACTCAAAATATCCCATACCTTATATGTCAAGAACTTCAGCTTGATCATCAGATTAGCATCTTCATCAGCCAAACCATCCTTTGTAGTTGTACTCCTGACGTCATTTCCATTTTCAGGTACCAAATTTGTCTCAATATTCTGCCCCTTGCTACCCTTGAACAAATTTAGGTCCACAAAAAAACCTGGGAATATGAAAAGCATGAGAATGCCGAAACTATAATAAGCATTGTAATGGCATTGCAAAAGATTTAACTAGAAAATTAAACAGTGTGATATTTTTTTTGCAACTGAAATTGTTTTTGCATGAATTAGATATGTAAAGTGAGGCGATAGAAAAAGATCATTGGCAATAGAAAAAGATCATCGTCAATTTCATGAAATAACAGTGACATGAATATTCCAAGATATTATTTCACAAACTAGCGTCAGATATTAAAATTAAGGCAAGGGATCTAACATCACTATGGCAACTATCAGGTCAAAGACAAATAATTGCATTTTAGAACCAGGTCACACGTTAAAACTAGGAATTACCTCGATACAATGGCCATAAATCCGGATTAAACCTGCAATGCACTTTTTGTTAAGGTTTCATTTCATAGCATATTAAACTCCGTTTTATAGCTTGTTTACAAGCCCGAAAGAAACAAATAAGGCTATACCTCATCTCTTTCTGATAACGTCTAAAAGCTGAATCGCTGTGGACATGAATGACCATTTTATAATAAAGATTGTCATTAGTAACAGAATCGTTCTTTGAAAGTTATCGTAACATTTGAAAGCAGCTGGAAAGCGCTTTTCCCTCATCAGACGAACCATTTCCTGATGCAAGACATTGATTAGCTAATTTATTAGCGTATACAGTCACAAGACAAGACTAAATTAGCCTATGATTACTATCACCACGAATAGAAAACTGAAATTCAAACATTGTTACAATGCTTGTTTTTCACACCCCTACAGCTCGAAAATTGTAAGTTGGGAATAACCTGCAACTTTTTGGTGGTATAATCTGTAGGACGTGCTTGCAGAAACTTTGACAGAACTGATCTATCCGCATTTCTTGAATGAGAATCGGAATCTTCAGAGCCAAACCAATCTAAATAGTTTGGGCACATGGAAGTACCAACATTGTCAAGAAGTGCCTTTATTTGCTGCAAATATAACAAACAAAAGACAACACTGAAGAATAGAATATATTTAAAATCAGGGTCTATCGGAAAAAAATAGCATGTCAAATGTCACCTGCTTCTCATCAGATCTATTGGCAGCACATATTTCACGCATGCTGGATCCCAGATGTTGTTCAGCTACCATATAAAAATAGCATGAGTAATCAGCAAAACTGAACCAAATCAGCAGCGTCGTTGATGAAATATAGCAACAGGAATACTGTGCCTCATGATTCTTATTATCATTTTGCTATTACAACTTACCACCCTCTGATGCTGGTAGAGGATAGTCTCTTAAAACCTGATTCATGTGTTCAGAACTCTCATAGCTTACAATACGAGCCACTAGGCCTTCCAGGATTTCGCCTTGCACCTTTACGTGGTCCTTTGATCCTTCAAACAAAGAAGTGTTAAAAACAGTTTTTGTACATTATTATAGTTTAAGGGGAAGCAACCGTAGGAAAACCACATAAACTTTAGTTTTCTAACCAGGTACTGATATGTCTGCCACTTCATCGAGTGCCTGGCAGACGGTTGTAGCTGTTCCCTCCTCACACAGTGCGTCATAAGCAGCGAAAAATGATGTTACTGACTTCCTGAAATGAAGAAAAAAAATGCAAATGCGACAATAACCTTCCATCAAATTCCATTTTATAATCGCGCATCAATGCATACAACAACCTCAAAGCTTTATGCATTGATGCATATCTACGCATTTCCACAAAGATACAAATTGGAGCCATATCACCAAGTCTTCCAGCTTATGATTGTATAATCGAACGACATCCACATGTTTGGCAGTCTCTTATTTCAAAACATTTGACATCATAATTTGGACGAAATGATATGTCAAAATTTTTTACATAAACATAAAAAAGAATGACTTTACACGTGGCCCTTGGATGGAAATATTGCAAAATCTTAAGATACCAAAGACTTACTTTGTTGAGAACAGCCACACATGATTTGTTGGAAGCTGCCATTTTCTACAAAAGGCGATAACATCAGGAGTCGAATAGAATTTCGGTTTTCCACCACCCAACTCGGCGACTGCAGTCACAACAACTGTCCAAAAAGGGGGGGGGGGGGGGGGGGGGGAACGGAACTTTATCCATTATATGTCGTCATAAAGACATAATATTAAGAAAGAACTTCAGATGGAGAAACTAAACACGATTGCTAGATTGGAAATTACTAAGGAAATCTTGAGCAACAGAAGTTGTTTACTGGAGTATGTTATTGCATGAACGAATATCTGATAGAATATCTTATCGGGTATGGTGGTTCTTTATGTCATGTTGAACATAAAGTCATATCTAATGTTTCTATACGGATCAGCTAATCAAGTTAGAAACTCTTTTCTTATCCTCACCATAGTCTTCATGAGGGCGTTGCCCGTGGTCTCCTAGTACAGCCGTCACCAGCTCCATTGATATGCACATGCGATTGCACTGGACAAACACAGATACAGATCGTTGTACATGAAGAGAATGTTTTATTGAAAACGATCGGATGCAGAGAAAATTCTATCGAGATTCGAATGAATTGACTCAGTTGTATGAAATTTTATTCTCTAAAAATCAGCAACATAAACACCTCGTTAGAAAGTTTAATTGTTAAACTACCCTAGTCTAAATTCACCTCAAGGAACTCGTTAAATTCCGCTTGCTTCTGGCTGGCTTTTGAACCCCAAGCCTCACGGAACGTTCGTCCAAGAACAAAGACACCCACAGCAGTGTAGCTGCAGTACACGCACGGGATTCAGAAAGCTTAGATAAAAAGCAAAAGAATATGCAGCATTAATGACATCCAAAACGAAAAGGGCCCATGGCTTCTAATACAACTACAACACAAGCTCAGAACCACAGTCCGTAAAATCCTTGAATAAACAAAAGTAATTATCTTACTGTCCCTAATTCATATGCGTCAAAGAGTTTTCAACAAAGCATTTACATTGCCCTATATGCAAGCAAGCAGAATATTGGTTGTTTAGGCTCGCGTCAAAGCAATTACAATCCTTATTTGATCTTCATAAGAGATAGAAGTAGAACTCTAAGATAGATGAGAAGAGAAGATTGAAAAGACCAGTATAAGCAAAAGCAAGGCAAATAAAGGATCAAGGAACAGCTTACACATTTCCGTAACTGTTTTTCGCATATGCACCACCCTCATGTCCAGCATACATGAAAAGAGATCCAGAGTGCTTCAGTGAAACCTGTGTAATTTTAGTTGCATGAGATCCTCAGCTCTAAAAAGGCAAGGAACAGCTTCACAATGAGGCAAACCTAATCTATGAGAATACCAACCTCCAATGTAGCTAAGCCTTCGGCAACCATTTCAATCATTCTTGTCCTAACCTGTTAGAATAAATAACAAAGCAGCAGTGAAAAAAATACACCAAGTGCGACATCAGCCCACTTTTCAAAATCGGTCTAGGACATCATTCGAATTCTTGTTAAACTACAAACCACAAACTAACAAAAATAGACTAAACAGCATTCATCATCTCACCGCATAACATTAAGAATCACTATAGCTACTATAATATCAGGACATAGATATAGAATCAGGACAAAAGCAAGCTTGAGACTGTTTACCTCCAGATCAGACTTTTCATTTTCAAATTTTGGATAAAACGTTGCTCTAACTTGTGCACGCGAGTAAGTTGAGTTGTCCACCGTAAAGTTTTCCAATATCTTTCCACTAAATAGCTTACTCAGAACAGCTTTATTTTCTGACGGGGATTGTGTTTGGATTCCTTTAGCAAGTACATCTTTATGACCAACTGGAGCTTCATTAATGTCAATAGTAGAGGCTCCACTAACTGTCCCGTATGATTTGGGCTTCCATATAGCCTTTTCATCATTAACAGATGTTACAGAATGCAATCCAGTTCTCCCAAACTTTAGTGACGTTAAAGAATCAGATGAACACACTTCACTTTCCGCAACATGCAATGTGTTCAACCTGTTTGTGATGGCTTCAGCCGTAGCATGTGGAGAATCTTCTGATGTCAAAGATGACGTAGATGGCTGAGAGGCTTTGGGCTTCTCTACCCGGCTATCCCCTTTCGAACCTCCTTTACGCTGAATTGGCAGCATAAAATATGATGAGATCCCATGTAGCTCAAAGATTCAGCTCGAAAAAGTTTAACAATGCAAAGAAGGAACACTACAGATTTTACACAGACAATAAGCATTAACTTACGAAAATGAGGAAATCAAAAGAAATTTTATCAATAGCGCAATTCATGGAACTACTTGAACTCAAAAGTACCATACAGAGAAATTGTTGATCCATCACCAAGAAACATAATCAGCACCAGCACCTAAGAAACTCAATGGCTTCATCATTAATCAAGAATAACCACAGGCAAAACACCATCGTAGAAGAGTTGTATCCAAAATTGAAATTCTCATCAATGTAGACTAATCAATTCATCATTTTCTGACAAAGAACATCCCCCAGAAGCCAACAGTGAAAAATGCGGAAAACGGAAAAACATATCAAACTGATCAAAACTCCAGCCACTTGCAAACGTCATCATGAGCAGTTGCGAACAAGAAAATAAAAGGTACCTGGTGGCGAGGCATGGCAGTGCGATCCAAAGTAAGGGATCCAAGACGATAGAGATGAAAGCTATTACAAGCAAATGAAGAACGTGGGCACAAGGTACAAGAAAATCCCAGTACAATCCTCTGCAAAGCCGGCATTCGACGACTACCAATCGCGGAGTTCTATTTATATCACTTCTACGTAGCTGAAAAAAGAAAAATGTCACGCCCCGAAAGGATCAGAGCATGATAACTAGGTTAAATTTGCTGAAAACAGAAGCTGAGAACAGGATTTTAAAAAAAAAAAAAAAACTGACCTTAAAAACGAATTAGATGAGATGGAAATGTCTATTACCTTTAAGAAAGCTTAACTGAGACAAGAAACCATACAAGACTCAGCTTCACAGCTTCGATTTTTGATTTGCTACTCTGGTTTTTATTTTCGTCATACGTGACATAGAATCTAATGGATGAAAATGAGATAAATACGAAAGAACATGCAAGAATAGGTAAGCTTTGGGCTGAGATCGAATTAGGTGTTGGGCTTCAAGAATTTGATTTTTAGGCCAGGCAAATATTGAACATATGTTATACAAAAGAAAATCGAAAAGCAATTTCACAATGGAATAAAGAAAGGGCCTTTACCAGCGTGGATAAGGTGAATTGTGCTCGGAAAAGAGCCCAAAATTGCAATAAGCTGTTGAACGTGGTTGTCATCCATAGAAGCTGTTAAACCCTTGTGATAGCTGGTTTTAGTTATTTCATTATTCCACAATAAATTGTAATCAAAATAGGTTGCAATAAGACGATATCGGGCAGTGGTGTGTTTCTGTTTACCCCCAATATCGTTGTGTTGAGAAATTGAGGAGGATGAGCTATCAATACCAAATATATACTCTGTTTCTTTTTTTAGCCAACGATCTCGATTTTTTCATCCAAGAAAATTATTAATTATTTGAAGAAAGATGGTTTCATTACTCCGCGCCCCTCTTAGAATGAAACAATACACATGGGAAGGATTCCGATAGAGTAGATGGTTAAGATTGTTGGATTGCAAACACATTGAATACCATGTTCGCCTACCTAGTTTGACGATAAGGCTTCATTATCTTGTCCTTCACATATCATTTTTTAGCTGTAATTATAATGTATGTTCTAACCATATAGTCTATTGCGCGTGTTGGTGCCGAGTCTAACCTAGGGCCCTGTGTCGTGTGATGTGAGATAGGAATGTGGGAAAAGAAAGAGTGTGCATTAGAATTGGGAATGAGATTGAACGTACACTTGCATACATGCATTTTATTCACCTACTGGGCAAATCGCTCAATGTTTATGTGTTGTAGATACTGAGTCTGACGCTGATACGCGTCAAGACTGAGGCGGCTGGTGGCGGTGCTCCACGGACTTTTGAGGGCGGGGCGGTACATGGATGAAGACCTGTGGAGCGGCGTTGGGATTTTTGTTCTTTTGACATTTTGGGACTACGCCCTTTGTACAGTGCTACTATGTAGAATCACATTTTGTTGTATTTATTATCTTTTAGGAAAAAGTTTTTGTTAGACGGGTCTTCCGCGACTTACGTTGCGAAAATCCGACACTAATCTTAATTTGAAAACGAGGGTCGCTATAGCTCCCGATCCACGTTGCCGGCGGCAATCAATCTTTGTCGATGACGGTTCATTCACATTAAAGGATCTCAGTGAAGAGATTATGAAAGCATTGTCGTTGCGAAGCGACAATACCAAACTTATGATAAGCTACATGCCTTACATTGACTACAATTTTGCGCGCCCATCTACACCGAGAATGATTACGGCGTACTAGCGTACCTTGGTTTTGGTTGTCCACGAACAAGACCACCTCTTCACGTGCAACTTGAGTTATCCGTCAGTGCTGCACCGCCACATCAACCTCATGATAATGATTTATCGAGTTTTAACGTCGGCCTTATAGCGCAGTGCGACGCAAACGCAGAAATCCAACCATTTGAGGGTTTTTGCAGCACATCTTACGACATTCCTTACCAACGTAATGAAGCCACTGGCTTTGAAGACGATTACCCGAAATGGGCGGCGACGAAGGTGATAATGAAAACGAGCAAGTCGGTGGAGAAAGACGATGATGAAGACGAGCAAGTCGGACAAACCGAGGAGCAAGGTGCTTCAGATGATGATGATGAAGATGACGATGTTGATGTTGAGGAGCATGATGCTCTAGATGTGGCCGAAGATGGTACCTTTTCGTTTACGGATGGTTCAAGCCTATATGTTGGACAAGAATTTCGTAGCAAGAAAGAACTGAAGGACGAACTCACTAAAATCGCAATCGATGCGTGTTTTGAATTCCAACTGGATAGGTCAAACAAAACCCTGTACGTAGTGAAATGTGCCAACGAGAAATGCGAATGGCGAGTACGAGCTGCTCAGTACAAGAACTCCCCCTTTTCCTCAATCCGAAAGTACTGCGACATGCACACATGCTGTGTGTCTCATCGACGCCGTAGACACCAGCAGGAAGTGCATCGCTCGTATCGAGCGCGTTGTTGGAAAATTTTAGAGCTCCTAAAGACTTTCCCGCACCCAGTTCAATACAATCATGATGCAGAGCAGGGGAGTAGAAGTTTCATACTACAAAGCTTGGATAGGGAAACAAATTGCGACCGATGAACTAATCGGTAACAGGGACGAATGCTACGCTTTGCTGCCGGCGCACTTAGATGCGGTGAGGCAAGCCAACGAGGGCAGCATCACTGATTGGGAGATGGACGAAGACAATCGGTTCAAGTACATGTTCTTGGCATACGACGCATCCATCAGAGGCTTTGCGTACATGAGGAAAGTCGTTTCTATCGATGCAACATTTTAAAGGGGAAGTATATAGGATCATGATGATTGCCACGGCGTAGGACGGCGATTACCATCAATATCCTATTGCATGGGGTCTTGCCGACCCCGAGGAAACCGAGTCATGGACGTGGTTTTTCACGAGATTGCGACGTTTTGTTGCGGACAGTGATGATCTCATAATAATTTCTGATCAAAACAATGGTATAAAGAATGCCGTTCCGGCCATTTTTCCGCACGCGTTTCACGGTTTCTATGCGTAGCACATTCAACAAAACTTGAAGACGAAAATGAAGAAGAAATGTGCTTGCCCGATTTTGTGGCGTGTAGCGACTGCCTACACAAAGAGCGAGTCCGACCGTTATTTTAAGCATGGTTGTAAAACTGCGGCCGCCTAGGCGCTAATTGTAGCACCACCGCAGCGATTATCCCCTAATCGCCCAGTTAATTGGTAAACCAATTAATCAGCAACTAATCGGCCGATTAATCCGATTAATCGGCTAAATCGGCCGATTATTCGGCTAATTATTAATTTCTTAATTTATTTTTTTAAATATGATAAAATTTTGACTAATAGAAGAGCGCACAAAGCACTGACTAGCGCTTTTAAAATTTGCATGCACTTACTTCTCAGATGAATGTGGGCAGGCCTATATATAGAAACAGAATTCAGCTTTCTTTACAAAGCTAAGCGGTGTGGGACAAGAAGTCAATAGGTTAATACTACCCGAACACTGCAACAGTCAATCAATAAATCATTTAATGCGATTGAGTTTATACTACACTACGATCAAAATATCTATTTCTTGCCATGCATTAAATGTACAACAAAAAATAACTATTTATTTTATGATGATTTTAGTTTTAGTTAATATATGTGATACCTAATTTTTTCCTTTTGGAGTCTCCAATTAGATATAAATTGTTGGAATATTAAAACTATAGCATTTTTATTTAACAAAAAGAGGCCGTTGTTACATGTGACTAAAAATTACAAAATATATAATATGAAAAAAAAAACAATATAACTTCGTCCTACATCATCTGTAAAACATTGTTGCATTGTTGATATTGACACTATTTATATAAAATGTCGGAATAAATTTGTAGCATCTTTACTTTAGTAGAATATTAGCATATATTTGATATATATAGAATAATAACAAAAAATATGTATGCCGCCTAGAAACCGCCTAGGCCCCGCCCGCCTAGGCCGACTAGGCGCTAGGCCCCCTCCGGCCTCCCGACTAGTGCCTAGCGAGTTTTACAACATTGATTTTAAGCAGCTTGATGACAAATACAAGGACGTGAGAGCCTATCTTAACCAGGGGCGGAGCTAGAAGATAATTTGAGGGTGGGCAAAAATATTAAAATAAAGTTAAGACGAAATAATAATATAATATATAATAAAAATTACCGACAATTACAGTTATTTTTTTGCTTTTTTTTTACAAGCCTTCACAGAAATCATTGTATGAAGTAATCCTTATCAACATTAAGAAACATTTCATATTCTATATAAATGAAATGCTTCACTAATGACATTTTGTAACTTTTCTTTTGTAATATTTCTCCGTTTTGGATATATTATAGATGAAAAATGCTGAAATATCGGATAAAACAATATAGTAATGCGATTATTTTTTCCGGACTAATTTATACTGTTTTTGTGGATATATATGTAATGGTGATGGATTTGTATGTATATTTTATAAGTGATGTTATGACCCTTTCCGATATTTGGAATTTGGAAAGATAATCAATTACTTCCATCAAGAGACTTTATTATAATTTCTAATAAGAATTGCCTATCAAGTAAAAATTCACGTAAGTATCATAACAATCTTAAACAATGGACTTCACTAGTGTATTATGGTCCATTGAAGCGAAATAACTATCTTACCATAAAATTAAAATTATATAGATATACTAATAGATTAGATTTATATGAACAATTTATTTTAGGTGGGCGGTGGGGGCTTCAGGGCTTCACTCGCATGGTAATGTGTAAATGTATAGAATATCTATATATATATATAATATATATATATACAACATACAAGCAGCAACAAATAAATATGTATAAATATATAGGTAATAAAAGAATTTCAGGGTAGGCACCCTAGGCGTAAGGTGCCTCCGCCCATGATCTTAACGAAGTTCCAAAGACGACGTGAACGAGTGCATATTGCCCTAGATCAAGATACAACATATGACGATCAATGGATCCGAGTCTATAAATGCGGCTCTACGTAAGGACAGAGAACTTCCACTTATTGGGTTGTTGGACTCGGTTCATCGACTAACATCATCATGGTTCAGTAAGCATCGGAGAACTGCGGAAGCTTCAATCGCGGCCAATATGACCAGGTTTACACCGTAGGTGGAGTTGATCATACGAGATAATTTTGGCGAGTCCCAAAATTTTCATGTGTCGGAAGTCGGGCATCTAAGATATAACGTTTACGTGCAACATGTGGACGAGGTGGTCGATCTAGAAACGCACAGTTGCACTTGCATGATGTTTGACATCGACCATATCCCATGTCCACACGCTCTTGCAGCTTGTGGTTACGCCCAAGTGCCGGTGTATTCATTAGTGCAAGATTATTACACGTTGGAGGTGTGGAAGTTAGCTTACGAAGGGACCATACGGCCGGTAACGGATCGCATTGAAAGTAGTATTGACATGTTGCCACCTCTTGTTGGTTCACAATGTGGAAGACAATGGAAAAACAGGTTGCCTTCAGTGGGGAAATTTGGTAGGAGGTAACGTTCTTGTGTTTGCGCATATTTGTGTTAATTTGTATAATTATTATTATTATTATTATTATTATTATTATTATTATTACAGGTGCATTTCGAGACGACGGGGCCTGAGATAGGGGAAGATACGAACGGTAACGTCGATATTTTCATAATGGGGATAGGAAGCGGAGGCACAGTTTCGGGCGTTGGGCAGTATTTAAAATCGAAAAATCCTAACGTTAAGGTAACAAACAATTGACATATGAAACGTAGATATACGCATTGGTCTGAAACTGCTAAAAATGTCTTAGTTTCAAACAACGATTTCGATGAAGATATATGGGCTCGAGCCAGAGGAAAGCAATGTTCTCAACGGAGGAAAACCAGGTAATGTTCATATATAGCTAAAACAAATAGATTTCTTTCATAGAAGGGGAGATGATCTAAGATAGACGAGCTTCCATCCTAAAACAAACTGATGATGGATGGAGTAGCTCATCAACTTATATGCTTAGTCAAGATCTCCTCAATTAACCAATGTGGGACACATGTGACTTATTAGGGTTCTCATTCTTCACAAACACACACAGGTCCTCATCACATTACTGGCAATGGAGTTGGATTCAAACCAGACATCCTCTACATGGATGTAATGGAAGAAGTCTTAATGGTAATCATACAATTTATCGCTAAGCTCTCTGAGCTAAAAAAGATCAGATAAAGATTCTTTCTGTTACAGGTTTCTAGCGAAGACGCTGTTAATATGGCTCGGCAATTAGTGTTGAAAGAGGGTCCCATGGTAACTTAAAATCATAAATATATATATATATATATATATATACATATATGAAGTAGAATTATTATGACTGCTAATTAACTTATGAACAATCCTATGTAGGTTGGGATTTCGTCGGGGGCGAACACTGTGGCGGCGCGGCAAGAGGCCCGAAAACAAGGGGAAACTTATCGTGGTATTAATATTCATGAGCTTGATAATCGAAGTCTTAACTAACTTATGAGCTGTGATCGACTTGGGATTTGTTTCTAACTGTCGACTTTTTTATTGCAATTAGACGGTTCATCCTAGCTTCGGAGAACGGTACCTTTCGGCTGTGTTGTTTCAAGAGCTGAGGAAAGAAGCCGAAGCTATGCAGCCAGTTGCAGTAGATTGATCAATGGAGCTGATATTATTATATGATTTGTGTAATGAAGAAGAATTTCTCCACTTTGAAATATGGTGTGCTATAGCACGATGAAGATATGGAGGAAGATTTACTTGTATGAATTTATTGAAGAAATGTTCATGATTGAGGTATGTAAAAGACAACATTTTTTATGGTTTTTTTCCCTTTTGGAATTTAATTTATGATTTTTTAAGCCTGGTCAATCGCACGTCGACACGTATCAACTCCCATCCAAATTACGGCGGGGACCAATTTGGTTCGAATTCGATAACATCGAGGACTACATTGGTCCTCGCGAAACACTGGGGACTAAATTGGTTCAGGGGGTAAACATTGGGGACCATTTTAGATTTTTGGCCGTTATAAAATTACAAGCCGTGATATCGACGTCACCTGGACGTCTTATTGTAGAACATTCATTCTCTGATAAGTCGTCAAAACAATAAACCTTACTCGTTCGCACAATATTTCATTTTTATAATATGTCATTAATTTATTACGATTTTCATTCGTCAAATTTAAACTTTTTGTCTAATTATAATCTTGCTCGATAAGTAAAACATTCAATAGCTGTAAAATTACAGTTGTCATAATATCGACGTCACTCTAGCCAATCATCGTCGACTTATGAGAATATATCGCTTTCCAGGGTTAAGTTTGTCAAAACAACCTAGCATACTCGTTGTTTATCCCACGTAACCGTGGTTAATCGTTCGTTTTCCTCCTTTTCCTAACCATGGTTTCATACTTAACCTCAAATACTTAACAAAAAATTACAACATTCCAGTTGAGAGAGAACCGACTTTCTCGCCGGCAAATCGCTAACATACAATCACCGCGCACAGAGAGAACACAAGATTTAGGTAGTTCGACCAATACCGCCTACCTCCACAGAAATCTCGATCACAGGTCAGTCTTTGCATAGTCCACAAGTTCCACAATCAAATCTTTCTTTCATCTTCATTAAAAAATTGCGATTTTTTTTTTACCCGAAAAAGACACGTTTTGGTCGCGTATGCGTGCTTGTGTTTCCGAACAAATCTCTACGTGACATTTGATGTGGGAATCAGGATCGGAATTCCCAAGATCCGTGCGAACAACGTCTTAAGGGTGCTTTTTTTCAAGTAAATGCATTATTTCACCATCAGGGTCGATTTTTCGTGACTGTGTGTTTTCCGATTCTCGACTTTACGATCCATGCATCTTTTTGCTTATTCACCGTGCTGAATGGGTGTGCATACCTGAGCTTTAATTATGCATCTTTTTCTACGTTGATCTTCGATTGTCTGAAAGGTTCTCCTTTCGGGAATTTAGCGAAACATTTTTTTTCCTTCTCAGTGATTGTTTGGTGAAATTAAGCCGCATGGAGGCAACTGGCTGGCCACAGAAAGGCAGCGGAGATGGGCAGAGCAGCAGAAGCACCACACCTACCTCCGCCCAGCCTTCCCTTTGGTCATCTGCTTCATTCGATAAACAACAAATGGTCATATTTCTTTGCGATTCGTGATTGGTGCTTATATTAGTTTGCTTCAAGTCCCTCCTTGTTTACTGACACTGTTGTAGTTTATTATTATTGAAATGCATTGATATTTGGTTGACATCCTATTCATTTTCAATATTCTCATCAGGGCGGTCGACAAACCTTCGGCCCTCTCGGCGAAGATGGAGATTTTTGGACGGCTATATCAACGAATCAGTCTCCCCGCGAAAGACACGGAGAAAATATTCAGCTACGCATGTCTGAGAAGACCAACTCAGGGCCATCACTCTACACTGCCTTCCATATCCATTATGGGGCGGCGAATCCCACAAAATACGATCGGCCCTACAGCGAAGAAACAGCTCGGCAGCTCACCCCAAGTCGGGCGAGAGAGTTTTCCCCACGAAAATCCTTTGAGCGATGGCTCAGGACCATCTGAAGTTGGGCAGGCGAAGAATTCGCCTGGTAATAATAATCTTGGCTTAACTTTGGGGTGGCTATCGATGAATCCTCCACAATCATCCGTAGATCTTAATCGAGGAGTCGAAAGCGTATTCTCCCCAGAAATTTCTAAGGCGCAGAGAGCACGACTTAATCAATCTCCTCAGCAGTCGGCAGCCCATTCTCAGATTGGTTCGCAGCCGAATATTGGGTTTACGAAGCAGCAGACGCACGCGCTGAAGGCGCAGATACTTGCTTCCAACCTATTTGAAGGTCTGATACTGAATATTCCCTTCCTTTTTTTCCTCATTTTCAGTCTTCTTTCATGTCCTAATTTCATAATTCCTCGTTGCTTTTTTTTTTTGTGCAGAAGAAACTCGTGCCCCTTGTGCTTCTCCAATCTGCTACTCCTCCGCCCCTCGACGTGCACATGCAGCAGATTCTTCCCTCTCCTTTCACTGGCAACAAAGATAAATCAGTCGAAAAAATCAGAGGTGATAAAGCAGATGCATCGATGAGCAAACTGAACTCACTTACCGAGAAAACAGCAAAAGCAAACAACTTGGACCATCCCGAGGATGTCAGCCATGGTAGAAATCCTTTCTTCGATCTCCACGTTCTAGCGGTGAAAATAGACACTTCTGGGCCGTCAACGATGAAAGGAAGCAGCGACTTGATTCTAGCAGATCCTATGGGCTGTATTCCCACCGACGAAGCTGCACGTTTTCGCAAGAGGAGAAGGGATGAAAAAATCGACAAGATCGAGAAAATTCTAGCAGTCGACTCAGAGAGGAATAAGGTAGTCAAAACATACCTGCAAATAGAGTCCAAAAAGATGCAGCTCGTCGAACAGCAGGGCCGCTTGAGGGAAAAGATCGAACGCCAGCAGACGGAGATAATGAAGATGCCAGAGCGACCCTATAAAAGATTCGTCCGACTGTGCGAGCGTCAGCGTCGGGAATTTCATAGGCAGTCGGGGGAAGGTCGTCGGGAAAAGGAGCTCAAATTCGTGCTCTCGTGGCGCAAGAAGTTCCTCGAGGGCGACTGGGCGAACCGCGATGCTCGCGCCGCTCGCAATAGGGGAGTTCTCAGGTACTGCGAGGGGATGTTGAAGGAGCTTTCTAAGAGTAAGGACAACGACCGCAGCAGAAGGATGGAAGCTCTGAAGAATAAAGACATAGAGAGATACAGGGAAATGCTGATGGAGAAACAGAAAGAAGCGCCTGGCGTGGCTGCTGAGAGATATGCAGTTCTTCCGTCCTTTCTAACGCAAACAGAAGAGTACCTTTGCAAACTTGGAGGAAATATAACGGCTGCTAAAAACCAGCAGAAGGTTGACGAGGCGGCTAATGCTGCAGCTGCTGATGCACGTTCCCAGGCAATCTCTTTTTCACTCTGTCTCTCTCTCTCTCTACGTGTGTGTGTGTAATGAAAAGAATTCTGAGACTTATGTCACCCCTTCCTCTCTTTTTTCTTCATGGACCTTCTTGCTTACAGGGTCTATCTGAAGAAGTAAGAGCTGCAGCAGCTTGTGCTAGAGAGAAAATGATGATAAGTAATTGCTTTTCTGAGATGAATGCCCCACAAGAAAGTTCATCAGTTAACAAGTAAGCATCCTTTCACCGGATTATGGTACTTATCGCATACATATATGCTGGGACAAAAAATAACTACTAAATCAGCAAATGCTTCGTTCTGTAGTCTCTGATTCTGCACACTGATATGATTCTCCCGCATTTTATGTTTCCCAAAGCACGTTTTGCTTCTGTTATTCAAAGCCATTCAAGTGAAGCAGTGTTTCTGTATTTCTGTTATAAATTGCTACTCTTTCAGATAACATTTCTTTGCAACAGATACTACAACCTTGCACACGCTGTCAATGAACAGGTCGTCAGGCAACCATCGATGCTTCGAGCAGGAACTCTACGAGATTATCAGCTTGTCAGTTTCTGCTTAACTTGCTTTTCCTATTGGGATTGTGAATGATAATCGATGCTGAAGGCCATAGCATAGATCTTCAATAACTGATTTTTTATCCTTCAAATTTGCAGGTTGGTCTACAGTGGATGCTATCTCTGTATAACAACAAACTAAATGGAATCTTGGCCGACGAGATGGGTCTTGGAAACACTGTCCAGGTAAACTGCTGCATTACAAGAGAAAGTAGCAATCCTTAATGCATCTTACTTTACTTCTCGGCTATGCAGGTCATGGCACTGATCGCCTATCCGATGGAGTTCAAAGGAAATAACGGTCCTCATCTGATTATAGTTCCCAACGCTGTTCTAGTAAACTGGAAGGTAGTACATTACTGTCATGCCTTAAAAGATATAAAATGAATATCCTCTCTCGATAATGATATCTGACTCCATTCGCCTATCTAGAGTGAACTACGCGCTTGGCTCCCGATGGTGTCCTGCATATACTATGTAGGCAGTAAAGATCAGAGGTCGAAGATGTTCTCTAAGGTTAAAAGAGATATTTTTTGACTTGAAAAATTACCTGCTGCTGCATTCCCTGACTCTCTCGTTTGCCTTGCTTGTAGGAAATACTATCATCGAAGTTTAATGTCCTCGTAACCACCTACGAGTTCATCATGAAAGACCGCTCGAAACTTTCTAGGATCGACTGGAAGTACGTAATAATCGACGAAGCACAGAGGATGAAGGATAGAGACTCGGTCTTAGCTCGAGATCTCGATCGATATCGATGCGAAAGACGCCTGCTTTTAACCGGGACACCACTGCAGGTACATTTTTTCTCCGTAATCATCAATCTCGAGTTCTTCAGGCACTGCATCTGCACTTATCTTTGTCCGCAGAACGACCTCAAAGAGCTCTGGTCTCTCCTGAACCTACTCCTCCCAGAAGTATTCGACAATCGAAAATCGTTCCACGATTGGTTCTCTCAACCTTTCCAAAGAGAAGGGCCTGCTCACAACGGGGAAGACGATTGGCTCGAGACTGAGAAGAAGGTTATAATCATTCACAGGCTTCACCAAATCTTAGAACCTTTCATGCTCAGGCGCCGTGTCGAAGATGTAGAAGGATCGCTTCCTCCCAAGGTCTCGATCACTTTGAAGTGCAGAATGTCCGCAATACAGAGCGCGATCTACGACTGGATTAAGGCAACTGGCACCATTAGGGTCGACCCGAAAGAAGAGAATCTCAAAGCAGAAAGGAACCCAAACTATCAGCCTCGAGCATACAAGACTTTAAGCAATAAGTGCATGGAGCTGAGAAAAGCCTACAACCATCCTTCGCTCAACTACCCATCCTTCAGCGACCTATCGAACGAGTTCAGCGTCAGATCTTGCGGAAAACTGTGGATTCTCGACAGGATTCTGACGAAGCTCCATAGAACTGAGCATAGGGTTCTCCTCTTCAGCACGATGACAAAGCTCCTCGACGTAATCGAGGAGTATCTCGAGCGGCGCGGGCTCGAGTTCAGGAGAATCGACGGAACCACTAGCTTGGAAGATTGCGAATCTGCCATCGTCGACTTCAACAGCCCAGAAACCGATTGCTTCGTCTTCTTGCTGAGCATTCGAGCCGCCGGGCGCGGGCTGAACCTCCAAATGCCGACACGGTCATCATATATGATCCCGACCCTAACCCGAAGAACGAAGAACAGGCCGTGGCTCGGGCCCATCGCATAGGCCAGACTAAGGAGGTCAAGGTGATATACATGGAAGCAGTCGTCGAGAATGGGAACGAGCGTTACGTGGGTTCGATCGAGAGCCTCGTTCGAAATAACATTCAACAGTATAAGATCGACATGGCCGACGAGGTTATCAACGCCGGGCGCTTTGACCAGAGGACGACTCACGAGGAGAGGAGGATGACCTTGGAGAACCTGCTGCGCGACGAGGAGAGGTGCCGAGAAACGGTCCACGACGTTCCTTCCCTTCGCGAGGTGAATCGCATGATTGTTGCAAGGAGCGAAGAGGAAGTCGAGCTCTTCGATAGGATGGACGAGGATTACGATGGAGGGGAGATGATTCGATACGATGAGGTCCCAAATTGGCTCCGTTTTGGTGCTGGGGATGTGGAAGCTTCTGCTGCTATCTTGTCGAAGAAGCGTTCTGATAAAGCTCTGTTTGAAGGGGAAAGGGGAAGACGCGAGACGAAGATTCCAATTGACGCCGAATTGGATGAAGGAGTTTCTGAAGCAGCGGACGAGAAGTTGACTGATGAACCTGAAATGCCCGAAGAAGCAGTTCCATCTGAATCCCCATCTCCGAGTAGAAGACCGATACGAAAGGCGTCGTCACCCTCTGTTTCTTCGCAGAAATTTGGACCGTTGTCTGCTTTAGAAGATCGACCCAAGAAACGATCGAAGAAATCTGTGAGCATTAGCTTGCTTTTCATTTCGATATATACATTAGATTTGTATACTTTCCTCTCGAATCAGTTGACAGGTATCTGACAGTTTTTTTCCCCCAAAATTTCCAATCAAAGACGAGGGAAGACATCAGGAGAGTTCCTGCAAGTTCAAGTTCAGCTGAAGCTGAGAAAAACGAATCTTCTTACATCAAGGGCAAACTGTCTCCGCCTACGAAGAAGACCTCGAATGCCAGCGATGCGCATCAGTCGAAGAATAAATCAAGGATAATTTTCAGATCTGCTGCCTCTAAAAAACTCCAGAATAAGATGTCTGAGTTTGTCCAGAGAAAGGTAATGCAATGCTTCAACATTTTAGGCTCTAGAATTCTTCTTCTCTTCAATTGTTCCCTTTCGAACACCTCCCACTTCGTTTTCTTTTGTCTATTCTTTTTTCCCAGTGCGAGGACGTCATGAGAACGATCCATGCGAAAATAAACGGTGGCCTGCAAGCAACCATACCTCTGCTGACCGAGCTGTTAAAAAGGACCGAAAATGCCACATAAGGCAAAGATTCCCCTCTGGACTTTAGCAGTATCCTCGCCCGCATTGAAACTGCAGAGTACAGTGGAATCATGGAGCTCGTGTCTGATGTGCAGCATATGCTGAAATCTGCAATGCAGCATTACGGTTTCACAGATGAGGTAGATAAAAGCAACAATAATTCACCAAGAGAACCTATACATACACATATGATTTAGGCTCAATCGACAAGAACTGAGTATACCGTGCAACAGGTGACGGCCGAGGCGAGGACGGTTCACGAGCTCTTCTTCGACACCTTGAACATGTCGTTCTTAGAAATTGACTTCGCAGAAGCCAAAAGCTCCATGTCCTTCTCCAATTCGGCGGCTGCTACGCCGGAAAAGGGTTCTCACAAAAGCCCCTTCCATAAACAAAAGGCTACCATGGAAGACACCACCACAAAAGCGAAGACCCTCGCAAGAAAGGGGTCGAGGCCTGGAAGCAGCGATAGGATCCGAGAATCGAGCCAATCGAACGATGCACGGCCGCCCTACACACATCCTGCAGATCTCGTTATCTGCAAATCGAAGAGAACAAATAGGGGAAAAGCGTCTGTGAAGCCTGCAAGTGCATCGGCACCGTGTTCGAGCTCCGGCCAACAGCAGGCTCAAGGAGGTGTCTATCCGGCGGAAGGTAGCGGCGACGGCGGCGGAGGATTGCTTGCTTGGGCGAATCCGGCGAGGAGGACGAGGAGCGATGTTTCTAGGAGACGGTCACGCCATCCGCGACCGTGAGGGGAAAACCCTAATGTTGACTGTGAGTGAGACTGTTTATTTATACTGGTTTAGTGGATAAGGATACCTGTCAAAATTAGAAAGCAATTTGTTTTGCTGTGTCGTCTGATAATTTTCATCAGAAATTGGGAGGATAATTTTTTATTTTTATTTCACCAACCCTTCAAGTTCAAAGTCCTTTTTTTTTGCTGCATATAATTATGTTGGGGTTCGAATAATTATAAAATTTGTGCCTATCGTCTTTGAAAATGATTGTGCGTGATTTCGCATCGATAAACAATGCAATGCAAATATTATCCCGCTGATTCGTTGTTTATTAAACTTAAAAGGTCCCAAAACTAGGAGATTAACTTAATAGCATAAACTCACCCCAATTAACAAGATGTTTTACATTTATAGACATTTTTTTAATAGCCATTTACAAATATAGGCACTATGTGTTAACCATTACAAAAATAGGCACAGTTTATTTTATAATTCCTTTTCATAAAATTCTGATTTATTTTTTTACTTAATTTAATATGTTCTTCATAGTTCGATTAACAAATTGAATCAAACCAAACTAGAAATCGTTTATCGCAATTACGAAATGGGGTTTTTCAGTTCGGTATTTGATTTCTAACTTTCATAACATAATTTTTCCGTTCGCCGAAAATCAAATTTTTCTTTTTTTATTATTTTAGTAATATTTATGATTTTTTCTGCCTAAATAAAGAGATAAAAGAAATATTCTATTTTTAATTAGCAAGCAATATTTTGGAACCACGTCGATATACAATTTTTTTTGCTTCGCCGATTTGTTTTAGTCGGTTATGTGCATGTTTTACCTATTCATGACGAAAACTTATCGAATTTCTTATCGACAAAAAATACTTTTCAAAATGGAGGAAAATTAGTGGTGATTACGATGGTTGCTTTTTCTTTTTCCGTTGTGCACTATATCATTTACTTGCGTGAATCGTACGTATGTTTATTTTTCTTCTTTTATGAATCATAGTTCAATTGTATTACCTTTTTAAATTGTATATCTTGTCAAATTAATTCATACAAAAAACAAATTAAAAAGAACACATATTTTTGTAGTTAACTCCAAAAAAAAAAAAAAAAAAAAAGATTTCGTTCCCAATAATCAATCAAATACAGAGGAGACAAAATGAGAAGCATCTACAGAGATGACCACAATAATATTACACAACACAGAAGCTTCATCCGACAAACGTATCATATATATTTACAAGAGAAGAAAACAAAATAAAAAATAAAAAACAAAGAGCATTCTTTTGAATCCATGCCCATGAATTAGTTTTCCAACATACATGCAATAAGCTTGAATGAAACAGAGATCATGACAGAACAAACACAACATAGAATCATATTAAATGTACAAACAGACATCATAATTGCAGTTACTTTACGAGACAGAGGTATCCTAAGTGTCTAATTTACCGGCCGCCGACTCATCGCCAGAGTCGTAATAGTCTTCGCTGATTTCTTCGTCATCTTCGTCGTCGGCTCGTCGCTGACCTTCTCTTTCAGTACGGCTCCTACGTCTTCTGGCTTCGCATATTTCTGACAGTATTCTACGAACAGAGAGCATCGAAAGAAAGCGTAGGATTAGATTAGATCAGATTGCGCATATCCTTATTTAAGACATTTTATAAAGGGTTAACTAACTTTTCGTACGGTAAGTTAGGGTGTGACACTTTCAGGACACATATCTTAATGAGTTGCAGTTCCAAATTGTAGCAATTTACGAACGCAAATCGTATGCAAATGCCAAATAATTAGAGGATAAATCCTACATGGCGTCAAAGTTGCTTATTTGGAGAGTAAATCCTACGTGGGCAGCTTCAGGATATCCAACTTAGAGTACTGGAATTTAAGGACACTAACTTTCAAAATGTGAAGCAGTTGAAGGCCACGGGTTTTCGAAACGTCATGTCTTAAATTGCAATCCACTAAGTTGAGTGTCCTGAAACTGCCACCTCCTTAACTTACGGAACGAAAAATGTAATTAACTTTTTTATCTGAATACCATGTCCTCTATGTTGAGTGACCACTTTTCCTAAAAGGTTAACCTTGAAGAAGTATGTCACTTTTTAATCTTATATAATTTATTCTAACACGCTGTCTCACGTCTAGGCTGATTTCTTTATATCTAGCCTTAGACGTGTAATTCTCTTACATGAGTAGTCGTGAGGATTCGTACCCAGAACATCTGATCCCTGAGCTCTGATACCATGTTAAGTGACCACTTTTCCTAAAAGGTTACTGTTATCACATAACCACGTTGATGCAATGATCTCAAGTAAAAAGAGAATAAACTGCACGAGTAACTGAGGATATCTATAGATCAATCAATTCATATATTATGTGTGTGAGGTAAGTTTCTCTTTTTGAGTTAGTTACCTTTGACTTTTTGCTCGTAAGCAGCTCTGTCGCGCATCCCGTTCAGAGGGTCGGACGGGTTCAGATACAAAAGGAGTTGCGGTAAGAAAACCTCAAACACGTTCACAAGATGTAAAATCGAATTTTCGAAATAAATCAAATCAACCGGAAAGGCAGAAGTAACAATGTGCTACTACATACTGTAGATTAAGAGGGGGTTTGTCTGCCTATTACCAAACATTGGACTCCATGTCTGGTTTATGACACCCAAACAAACCGAGCCAGATCTAATATATCAATCAGTCCATCGATTAATCAATCAAAGCCGTGAAAAATTGAATCTTTTTTTCTTTTACGATTTTAAAGTGTTTTCGAAGAAGAGGGAGGCTCACATGTCATCTACATTGGGGTGATACATTTTGTTGATGAATCCTATCGATGGCGATTTGTAAGGGTAAGCGTCGGGCAGCTCAACTCTTACTTTCCACACTCCTCCATGGTAAGGACCTGAGGAAAGAAAGAAAGAAAACCATTGTTTTAGTAATCATTGTCTTGACAAACAGAGAGAACGCGAAAGGCAAGTTCTTGGAGGGTTCATATGCCCATATACTCTTATATAAAGACCCTAGGGGGGATAAAAATTGTAAATTGGTCTGTCAAAATTGACCAATCAAATTTTTTCTACTTTAATTACTCTTAAAAAATAAAAAACCTATTACATCATAATAACCACCTCATTCTATTTTTAATATATCAATTATTAAAAAACACTTATTAAACCACGTGGCTTTAAAACTCATAATCACAATCTCATTCTATTTTTAGTATATAATTATTAAAATCATCCACTAATAATTAATTTTATAATTTCGCACGCACATAGAGTTCGCTAAAAGTACTAGTAAGGCATCAACTTAGAAAGACATCCGACAAATCGAAGCTGTATTGTGTCAAGAATCAGATATATAGACAGAATCAATCTTCAAATCAAAAATATAAAACATGAGAGATTATTATTACTGTCACTTGGTCCGTGGAAATGCACGTAGAACTCTTGCATCCCATCATTTATCATCTCCACCTTGTAATCACTCACCATCCTATTCCTAGATAAAAAAAGGGAAATTCAAGAATATAAGATGGAAAAGAGATAGGCAAACCCAAAGACAAAAAAAAATACAAAAACCCAGAAAGAAAAATCAAAGAGAGAACAGAGCTTACAGCTTCATCAAATCCATCTCGCGCCTCTTGCTCGGATAAGACATGGTCGATTTTCTTCTTCTTCTTCTTCTTCAAGGTTGAATCTTTTTTCTCTGTAATTGATTAACTTTTCAAGAACAGAGCTGCTTTTTTCAACTCCCTGGAGGGTACCGAGATAAAAAAAAATAATAAGAAATGAAAGAAGATAAACAACAGAATAGGCAAAGGCCGAGAGAGGTGTTTGCAAGATTTTATTATTGGATTAAGCAAGTAGCTGCATCATGCACTGTGTAGATGCAATGTAAGATTCTTAGTTTATTTTTAAAATGTTATAATCTTACTCTTTCCCTATTTTATTTCCAAGATTCCTTCATTGACCACTATGTTTTACCTCCAAATTTACTCAAACATCATGCTAGTTAGATCAATTATGGTTTGACTTAGTTTTCTATCTCCTTTTTGACGCAAAAATGCGTTACTACTGTACACCATCGTAAACTTTTAAAGAAATTATATTTATGCCTCAAATGTCTTTATATTCTTATTTAAGAATAGATGTGCGAATGGATGGTTTATTGAAGAATTATTACTGCAGAAGGAATTCACAGATGAAGCCGTATGGTGAATTGCTAGAGAATGATGAAAGCAATAATGGTGGGTTTGGTTGATATGTCGAGAGAGAGTGAAGTAAATTAAATTAGATGTTATTACAAAATGTGTAGAGACAACGGTGGAAAA
The DNA here is from genome assembly GCA_027422505.1 of Craterostigma plantagineum. Classification (NCBI taxonomy): domain Eukaryota; kingdom Viridiplantae; phylum Streptophyta; class Magnoliopsida; order Lamiales; family Linderniaceae; genus Craterostigma; species Craterostigma plantagineum. Next base: position 6,122,651 of record JAPQWV010000007.1, read on the forward strand.
TTATTATTTATACATTTTTCATTTTCAATTAATTTGTTCAACTAGATGTTCAATTAATATCAATTATTATTATTTTGTATAATTTAAAATTTCTATTAAATATTTTCTCAGTCGAAATTAAAATAATTGCTGTCTTATAAATTTATAGAATATGTGTATAATATTGAAAATTTGTGAAATTAGATGAGAAATGGTATACTTTGAGAATATTCTTTTGAGTTTGAGTATGAGTTTCGGTTGGAGAAGAATTACTATTTGATGGGATAGTTACTGTATTTTGGGTTTGAGAATGAGTTTTTCGGTTGGAGATGGCCTTACGGATATGAAATAATAATGTTGGCATCCTTAAAAGCCTGTAAATGAAAAGCATGCTTGTGCAATATAACTTCTGTTAGAACATATGATCAAATACCAAGTAAAACCAAAACAAGTGATGCATTAATCCAAAACATCAAAACATTGCAACACAATTACTTCTTGATGTTAGAAATCCCTGAATTTTCTTCCCCATGCTAACAAACAACTGCAGTTTTTTACATGTATCAAAAAAGGTATACCATATATAACCAACCAATATGCCCCAAAACAGACAAAAAAAACCTATTCATGTGTTCATGTAAGAAGATTTCTTCGGCGAGGAGAAGATCGAGCCCGGCGAATTAGCAGCCATCCTACCGATCTCAGCCACGGGCCCATACTCAGATTCCTCATCATCACTGTATATAACCCCCATATCCACGCCGTTCCTATTCTGTCGAGCCCTACGCCGTTGAAATAGTAACTCACCAAAGCTTCCCTTCCTTTGTTGCAAAAATGTCTGAACAGTTCGTCCCAGAAGTAATTTTCCAAAGTTAAGCAGTTAGATTTCACAATCTCTTCGAATTTGAGCTCGTCTTCTTTCGTCCAGGAAATCGCCACTTCCTCACCTATGCAGTTCAGTCTCCACATGTAATAAGCTGAGCCCAGCTCACTTTATTGTCTCCTCTCGCCGATGTGAAACCTTACGCAGTCAATAGAGCCTTGAGATTGACAGCCACAGTAATCTTGCCTTCCTTTTCCTATCGGGTCTCGTTCGATCAAGTAGTTCTTGCTCTTCCAGGCTTTGTTCAGTGGTCATATTTGCGTTCCCAGCCATTTGGGTTGTTTTGGTAATTTTGTTGGGAAGGTTCGGGCAAAACCGCCTGATGAAGTGGGCCCAGCGGGATTTTATTCTTTGCCCGAGTGAAGCAGTAATGTGGAGACGGTTTAGTTACAACAGAGATATCATTTTCTTCGCTGTCTGAAGGTGATGGAACGGTTTTAGATTGTTCGCCTTTCTTGCTAGAAGGATCTTTGGCTGATACCAGCCTTTGGCTGCTTCTTAGTCTTTTAGAAACTAATGTATCGTCGTCGTACATACTGGGATGCATCTTTTGATTCTTCTGCGAAAAAAAAACGAGGAATGTATCGTTTATGAAAGCGTTAACATAATTAAGTGAGACACATTGCCCAAACATGAAAGCAGAATGAAGATACATGGGGCAAAATTGAAGAATAGAAAATGTCAGTGTCCACTGTCCAATTCCGACCAATATCATGTCCAAAGCATAGAGAGAATGATTGCTCAAGGAAACTCACATCGATGTTTTTTTTCAACCGAAATGCATCAAGGGCCAAGAGAATCTGCTTCCATGGAAGCTCACTCCCATAACTCTTCCATTTGCTCTTTTCAGGCAACGGTGCAATATCAGGACTGCAAGGATCTATAGCAACATTACGGATCCAATCCACTACCGCCTTACAGCATTCACTTTTCCTCTTTCGACTCGAAGGGTCATACTCGCCCGTCACATGACCATTTCCATTATCGCCCTCAGGCCTCAGCAGCAGATTGCTTCTTAGGGGTGTTCATATCATTTCTATTTTCACTTTTCAGCTTATCAATGACAGTTTTAGCTTCCATTGATCTTGCATTTTCCTTACTCCTATCTATATCTGGAATTATCGAGAAAAAGGGCTTGAATTCAGATTCCAAATCCATACGAAAATCCCAGATCTATCCTTCTATGTATCCTCAAAAAATTTAGCCCTTGACATACATCAGCAAAAGACCAGCCACTTTTAGAAGCTCAAACCCACGATTAGCATATCAATTTGAATCCCTTCGCCCGTCAAAGGAGGTAGCAACCTATAACAAGAGACTCCATTCATGAGACAGCCAACAAACTAGTAAAACAAATAGTTTAGCTCTTATGAACATTGTTCAGACTCAATAACAATGATTATAAGCCCTATGAGAAGCAAACCATTCTTCCATACGAGGGCCGCGAGCACTCTGCAATAAAAGAAAATCTCATCCATTTCAACCCAAAACAGATAACCAAACAGAACAAGCAAGCCCTTCACACGAACGATGAGTACGTAGTTCACTCGGATATTCAAAAAAACGACGAGATGGTAATAAAACTTGATGAAACCTGAAGTTGAAGATAGTCCCGCCCTTTCTCTCTTGTAGAGAGAGAGAGAGAGAGAGAGGTGATTTGCGATCTTTGTTTCCTTTGAAGAACAAATTTACATTCATTGTAACCTAAAAAATAAATAAATCAAAGATTTACCCTTTGTTAGCGGCCGATGATAGGCTCCATTTGATGGAAAAACCCAGGAACATTAAACAGATATTTTTAAAAAAAAATTTTTACCTACAACACGATTTTGGGACTAGGTAAACCTCAAAATGATAATTATTCCGCGAATAATGTCGTCAATTATTGACCTTTACTAAAACATGTTCATGTGTGGGAGTTTCACTCAAAGTATAGAAACAAAAAGATGGGAATTGAAGAAAAACATATCAGATAGTGATTTTTTTTTCATGGCATTTGCTTGTGGTGTTGGGTCAAAGAATTGTCAATTTTCTTCAATGGACTCACATCTCTCTCCCTCTCCCTCTTCCTCTATATATTGGCTTTGGTAGGGTTTATTTCTATTATGGGGATGATTTTTTTAGGATCGGTGTTTCAATGGGGCAAATGACAATTAGATTTGAGAAGGGGGCAAAACGGAGAGGAGAAGGCCGATATGAGATTTGAGAGGTTTTGAATTATGCGGTTATCTATTGTTATAATTGGCTAATCATGGTTAGTTGGTTGGGTTGAGGGTATGTCATATGTATTTACATGGTTTGATTTGATTCACCTATAAATTTTTTTTATGCATATCAAAGTGGTAGTTTTGGCCTAAACTCATATTCCGACGACGTATGAATATTTCGGGATAGAGAAAAAAAAACAACTTAAGTCAAAAGTTAGAACATTAATAGTTAAAGTAACCATGGTTACTTTAGTGGATTATTGGTTTGTTATTGGTTTTTCTTTTTAATAAATAAAGCAAAAGGTTTGAAGAGGAGGAGGAGGGGGAAGAAGAAGAAGAAGAAGAAGAAAGAGAAAGATAGATGAAGAAAAAAGTATGACAGCCATGGTTTGGATCTATTCATAACTCAAATTATGAATATTTTAATAATATTTAGTTTTTTTTTTATCTCCAACCCAGTGTTTTCAAAAGCGTTCCAACGCGCACTTCGTAGCGCGCGTTAGCGTATAATTTTCTAAAAACGCGACGTGGCGCGATTTATTTAGCGTAATTTTTAATTCTTTTATTTATTTATTTATTTATTTTATCATTTTGTCCTGTCTAGCGTCGAAGTTGACCGACTTTTGGTCTGTCCGCTGGTAACTTGGCATGCTTGTCAATTCACAAATAGTAATACACTAGTATTATATATATATATATATATATGGAACAATAATTGGAGAGAGACTATCCGTTACCTTATTTTTCTTTCTTTCTTTAATGGGTTTTCAGTTATTTTTTTTATCTTTTAGTTTTTATTGATTAACTTTTTATTATATCTATCTATTTCTTTTGTTATTTATAATAAATAGAGAAGTCAATGAAGTAAATTAAATATATTATTAGAAGCTATAATATAACAAATTTCCATTATATTTATTTTTTTGTATTGAAATTTACTTTATCGAAATACTCACGTAATGCGCTACGCTATTTACGCTATGCGCTTCCGGAGGCAAAACGCGTCGCATTGCGCTTCACGCTTTTTAAAACACTGCTCCAACCTAGCCAAATAGGTTTATCAAAACAAATTCAGTTTAAGGCCATTCATAAATTCTTTTCTTGTCATTGGATTTGATGAGTTGGGTATCAGGGTTTTAATCCATCTTTAATTTTTTTTGTGTGGGTTTTTTTCTCTTGCAAATTTCCATCTATATTAGAATTTGGGATTGTGTGGTTTTCTCTCATTTGTGGGAACTTTATCCAGATCTGATTATCTATTTTATTATAGTAAGGGTGAGAAGGTGGCTTAGGGGTAGCTAATAAATTGTTATTTTGGTCTGTCAATTAGATTTTTTTTTTAAGTTAATACAATCCAGAAAATCATCCACTATTTTTTGCTGTAAATTCTAAATTTAGTATATAATTTGATATCTCATTTTTACCCTTTTCTTAAATAAAATACTATTTTACATTTAATTTTATAACAAATTATACTTTTGTTTTTCGATATGTATAATATAGATAACTACGTTTAAATTATAATTCTGTTAATATTTTATTAAACTTAATATGATACATTATGCACAAACATTTAAGTGTGCCACGGCCCACAAATACTAGTGAATATTACCAGCGGGTCTTTTGGACTGTCAGTCCCAATGGAAAATATGATTTCGAAAAAAAAAACAATGAGAGCAAAAATTTGCAAAGGTAATGTGTAATTTGTAGGTCTTCTATTGTACTTCTACCTAACATGGGAATCATAATATCTTAATAGGCCTAAACTAGTTTAATAAAAATATTTTAATAGGCCCAAAAGATTTTCAACAGGCCACATATAACAAGTCCACGTCATCATGAATCGTTTTCGGCAGGAAAATCCTACCAAGTAATAATATTCGTGATCGTGCATGGAAAAAATGGCTGCCATTCAACTCAGCTTCACCATCATACCTCTCATTCGACAGTCACAAATCTATTGTCGTGAGCATTAACGTCTCTCACGACGTAGCTCACACTACAATCTCTGGGCAACCGAACAATCGAAGATGTATATGGCTTATGGATGGCTCCAGGTGATCCCACTGTTACCAAATTGCCTTCAGCGCAGCAGATCGTGTAAGCTTCTGAATCGTATGCTCCTCGTTATTGTGATTTGTATTGTATCAGTGGTCTGTGCGTGAAAATCGTTGCGTTAGTTGAGAATGGGTAGTATTGAAACCGTGTGAGATCTTCCGATTTCATCCGTGGCAAGTGCTATTGACCTCATTCTTGATCCTTTTGGTGTGTGTTGAGCTCGAGGAATTCCTATATCTTCAATGAGAAAGTTTGTGCATGATTATGTTCGATACCTAATGGTCCTATTTTAGATAAGTGATAATATATTTTGTGAGTTTCCTGGGCAATTTTCTCATTTATGGTTTCTTCACTATTTGCAGACGCCGTCCCATTTTCTTCAAGCTACGAGAAAGAAGATTAACATTGGTGGGAAACGCAACACCCAAGTGGATTAGTTCTTTGGTAGTTCTTTTGGGTCGATTAGCAAAGACTACAGCTACGAAATACATCCACTTGATTATTCATATAAGAAATTTATACAGAGGAAGAACAAGCCTCATCTGAATATGCAAGCTCCACACAGTAGGAAGAAAAACAAGAACAAGCATCAAACCGAAAAGGAGAACCAAAGCCAGTCTTATTTCGGCTTCACATATACGTATATCCATCTTTTTTGTACGTTGGGAAACGAAGAGCAAAGAAAAAAAGGGACGGGAAATCACCAACTGAAACTGATGGATTCAAAGTGCAGATTCGAAGCCAAGCCCGAGGAACATATATTCGCCACCTCGTGCCTCATCCCCTTCGGCCCACATACCAAAACTCCCACGCTCGGCTCCTTACGTTCGAAGAGACATTCTTCAAAAAGGAAAAAAAAAAAGAAAAACTTTAGTCATCATATCTGCCGAAGACAAAGACATATGAAGGAGATTTACTCACTCTTTAGGTCGGGCCTTTCGCCGTAATGTACGTTGACGGACTCAGAGATCGACCCTTGAGGAAAGCTCTCCATTTCCCTATCAGCATTGTAGTACCACGAGCCAGGCGATGCTTGAGGAGTTGTACCTTCCATGCTCTGTATCTGATTACTAATCTCCTTACCATTCTTACTCTTATTCCAGGCAAAAGCAGCCGTCGATGCAATAACCACGCCCACGCACATGAACAGCATGTGAAGAGTCGCCCTCGAAGAAGAAGAGTATATCTTGTTAGTGTTGTGATCTATGGGGTATATGTAGTAGCGGGTCAAAATCCCAATGAAGATTAGGTATATGACGAAGGATGAAGAGATTATAGCGCCGAGCCATAGCCAACTGTTCGGGCCCAAGACTCGAGCCACCGGCCCGTCGGTCGGGCTGGGCTTGAACCACACGGTTTGAACGGCCCTCTTTTCTCGGCCGGCGGGCTGCTGTTCTTTCTCCCTCGTAACGTACGCCTCGATCTGTAGGGCGAAATTCGAAAACTTGGAAGGCGCGTCGGCCATGGGCAGTATGAGGTCTAGCATGGTTAGTTCGTCCGAGTTCTTGAACGAGCTTATGAGTAGGACCGAAGGGGTTTTTAATTTCAGCGTCTCCCCCGAGTGGATTAAGTCTCGGATTATGGAGATAAAAGGAGTCAATCCACTTCCTCCGCTTATCATTACGAGCAGGTCGTGCCTGTAATAAATAGCGAGAAATGAGAACGAAGCATTGTTCGTAAAGATTCGATTTTTTTTACTAGGGTTTTATTAGTACCTGAGGAAATCGGTCGAAGCGGGGCCGTAAGGTCCTTCGATGGAAACGCCGAGGCGTTCGATGGAAGAAGGAGAAGAGAGCAGTTGGTAGAGCTTGTTGGACCAAGAGCCTTCGCTTTTTATGATCACGCTGAGCTTGTCGGACTCTAAGCTACTGCTCGAACTGATCGTGAACGGATGCCATTGAAGCTTTGATATGCTCGGGACGTTCACGAACATGATGCTTGTCGGAGTATAGCTCAAATCTACCCCGAATTGTACACGCACAAAACAATAATCATTCAGCGTTCAATAAATTTCAAGAAAACTGTCGAGGTATCGAACTAAATCGAAACGAAACTAGTATGATTTGTATATTAAGCTTGTTGGGCTACTTCCTCTCTATCTTTTTGGTTTTTGCTCGAGCCTGGAGTATTTCCGCTCAATCGGTTATGAGATCACATCACACATTCCGATATGAGATTTGTTTTCCAGGGATCATGTGAACATGTCCCAAAATCACATAATTCGATAGTCATTAAGTTTGAACTCATGACTTAGGGGGGTGAATAACATCCCTCGAGCCATTAGGCCACAACCATATTCATAGGGGCTTAGCTACTCCATTTATTACCAATTAATTTTAGAGCGGAATCCCCGTAAATGGTTTTGTGCCAGAGTTGATCGTAAATCCCTACAAGATCCCTGTCAAGAATTACAACTATATGTACCTTTGCTCTTGGCGAAGTTGAGTTCAAAGGTCTGACAAGGAAGAACCCTAGTAGACAAGACTCGAACGTTTCGCCGAGATTGTAAGAATCTGACGTAGCGATCGATCATAAAGAGGAAGAAGCCGGGCAACATGACGCAAGAATAGCTTATGCCGACGTGGAGGATGAAGAAGACGACGAAGAGAATGTACATGTGATGAGCGTAGAAGAAGACCTCGAAGAACTTTCTCCTTATTCTTGGGAAAGTTGCTGCCCATAAGATCAAACCTGCCAGTAGTGAAATTTCCCCTGCCACGTTGGATACTCCGGTGTTTTCCCACTTCCCCATCTGTTTTTTTTTTTTTCATAAATTAATTTTCCGACATCTATTTTTCTGTTTATTTCAACGTTGTACCAAGAGAAAGAGTTATAAGATTATATACCTCGGATATTTGATGGGTTGAAGCCCAAAAGATGATGAAGCAAAGCCCATGAGTTGTGAAGAGGGTCATTACAATGTGTCCCAACCATATGTGATACTTAACGCTCGACTCAGAAGTGAGGCCAAAGAGTGGGAGGATCGAAGAGCCACGTGTCACCGGGAAGAAGAGGAAAGTCAACGCTATGTTTCCGACGAGCCCTAGTCGGAGCGCCGACGAATCGAGCTTTGATTCCCATCTGCCACGTCATCATCCATATATATAAATGTTACAACATGCATATATAAAAGCATGCCCATGATCTTCGTCGTCGTCCTTGCTTGGGAAATAAGTAATTTTTCTTACACTTTTTCTCCATTTTTGGCGGCTGACTTAGGGGTGATCTTTGCGAAGCTTATACGCAAGTACGTGGCGAAGCTCCATACGAGGAGAGCGATGAACATGAGGAGGAAAGCAAGCTCTATGCGTGAGACTATGCCCAATCCTTTTATGATCATTGGCCTTCTCCATATTGCTAGGCGATGATTATCATCTCCTTTCGATCTGCATATCGTCGTAACACATGTAATAATGAACTAAATATATATATATAAAAAAACAATAAAGACAATGTTATGTTCTTACGTTGTAATATGATAATTATCCCTTGATTTGGTTCCTAGATGAAGGTACACGCATCCCAATGCGGCAATGAATAGCAAAGGGAATACGAATACCAAGAACGTTGCTCCTGCATTCATCACGCAATATTATTTTCATTCATTATATCTAGGGATTGATGATAGCATGTAATTAGTATGTATACGTTATTCACAAAAAAAAGTTTATTACCTTGATTGGTGCCAAAGTAGGTGGTAGTAGTTTGTTTTCGTAGCTTAGGCAACCAAGTGAGCTTATATTGATTGGTCGGCATCATTAAAACAAGTATAAGGTACCCGGCGAAAACCGCCAACACAACCGCCATTAACGCCCCCCTAATTACGTTATTACCGCCGCGAGGAGATGCCAGCGCCGCCGACGACCTTATTTGTGGATCCATCGTATATGGTAATTTATTGGAGGGGTGATGAGTGTAATATTATTTATCTTTTTCTTAGTAGAGATTGGGACTATTAGTGCGATGAGGAATGTGGAGGGAATGATGGGCGTTATATATACACGCTTACTTACGAACACAAAAATATGGAAACTTGCTCACTCAATAAAGATACAGCAAGAACCACGACAAATTTTTCAACCCCGTTTTTGCCCTATGATATTTGCATTAAATTAATATGCAAATTACCTTTTGACTTTTTTTTTTTTTTTTTCTCTTTTTAGCTAATATGTCACATTGAGTTGTGTGCTACCCTTCATCGTGCATGGTCCATGCAGTAGAATTTAGCATACGTCATAAGAAGCCTTGAGCCCTCCATGGAAATAATAATATTGTCAATGGAGAGAGTGAGAGATGCAATTAATGTAATGGTGGATTTGATCACTACTACTATTGAAGTTGACGATGTAATAGAAGAGCACTAACAAATAAAAACAAATGTGTGCTGGCACGTGTCATAATGCAGCCAACAGGCACAGTGCTTGTGTTTGCTGTGTGCCTCCACGTGTCTGAACTACAGCCAACGTCATGGAACGCCTGTTATTTATTCTTACAACCATAAGAAGGAAAATCTAGCGAGTTATTTTATTTTAAGTATCATTTACTACTGTCGACGTGGAATTGTACTTTCAAATCTTCCAAGTTCAAGTGAAGGTCGATTCATCAGAAGCTTTCGGCCGCACATCGAGGGGCGGAGTAACAAAGAAGATAGTTTGAAAAGGACTAAAAATAAAAGGTTTGATTTGATTAGCTGCACTGCAAGAAAGAGTGCTGATTGTGTTGAATCTCTCTGAGCACTTTATAGGGTGAAGAAGAACAGTTCAGAATATATGGATGTGCGTTTTTGGACCATTTTAGTTCTATGTACTAAAAGTCAAATCTTTGATGACCGAACAACAATAACATTTGCATATAGTACGTATTTATACATGAATTTTCCTATAGACGACACTGGGTCGGGTCGAAGTGTGGCTCTAATATAAGGTAAGGATACATCATGACATTGTTATAGTATAGAGTTGAACTAGTTCTTATCCCGCGCATCTCACATTATCTCACGGGTGTAAATTATATGTAATTAATATTATATTCTTGTATAACAAAATAATATAAGTTAAATGGTTTGTGAAAATAAAGTGTATTCCACTTTGTAGTGGACGGTTTTTTCCGATATTGTTTTATTTTTTATTTATTTAATATAATGAAAATGGACATGTGTAATAAGAAGAAGCAAAACATTTTATATATAAGATTTCATTTGTTTAGTACAATTAGCCCATTGGCTTAAGCACATTAATGAAAGGTAGGGCGAAACATTTAACTAGGCTAGTTAGTGATCAAGGTTTAAATAACACGTGGATTACCAAGACTATTAAATGAATTTTCTTTATTTTATAATAATTTACGGGAAATCCGCTAGGTAATGTGTCTATTTTTTTTTTTTTGCAATTCCGTCGGATATTTTTGAAGTATGATAAAACATTACTCTGTGGCCCTGAAGGATAAAAATTGTGATTTTTAGATGATGCTTGTTGGTTACGGTGTTATTTGTCTGTTCGGTGACCCGTAAACTCGAACAGAGTTATAGCTTATAAGCTCGTACAGAATTCCATCTGTACGTCGAAGTCGAGGCACGTACGTCATATGCATTCCGTAAGACGATATTGTCTCGTATTTCAGTGCTTCGGTTTACCGCAATACGTCACGAAGATACAACTACTTCGAGAATTTCGTAATGTCGCACATCGTAACGGAATTATCGATCTACTAAAGACTCGAGCATTCTTGCTTTTTACTATGATTTGAACTAGAATGCACTAACTTAGAATGATTTGGAGTGCATTGAATTATTGGATGAATTTCAATTCTGCAAGAGGGATCTATTTATAGCTTTCCAAAGGCCACCCAATGATCGCCATCCAACCGCCAGTGGTTACCCGGTCGAACCCTTTCAGCACACCCATTCGGGTCAAACCGCTTTGTGACCCAACGATCGCGACCCGTCAGACCCCGATGACTCTTTTAGCCTATTGAGCTAACTTCAAAAATTAATTTCTCATTCAGTCGATATTGGTTTTGAGCGTATCAATATTCGATAAAGTTTCCTTGAAACGCAAACCCATAATCTTTCAACAATTTCTCGTTTCGACGACCAATGGTTCTCGATTTAATTAACTCCATTTCAACCATTAATAAATCTGTTCATTACCCGATTCTGGGCCAAGGCCCATTAGCCTAAAAAATCCAATTGCTGCGATGAAAAGACAAAATGCTCCGAGTTTATTTGAATTACAAAAGAAATCAAAATAACACCCATACTCCAAACTCCGTTATCATTTTTCTTATTTCAAGTCAAAAGTATATTAAAAGGTCAAAAAAGGGTGATTAAAATAGTGTCGAGTTGGAGAAAATATTTTCATGACGAAATTATTTCTTTTAGAATATTTCATATGAAATTTGGTAGAAAATGCAATTACATATGACCTTATTAGTGCGACTTAGAATCAAAAGATTTGTCATTTATTAAAAAAGTTACAAATAAAGTCAGTAATTAAATTGCAAATTAGTCCATTTGGGGGTTCGCGATCAAACCAGAGAAGGTTTTCAACCTGAAAGCAATTTCAGCTAAATCGAAACCCTAAAATCAAAAAAGGAAATAAAGCTGACAGCTAATCCCCCGCTCACCACGCAACTACTATAAATTGAGCGGCAATATTCTTCAGCTGCCCACAATTCGTGTATTGCTGCCCTCTCACAAAAATCAGTCCACAGCAAATCAAATTGAAGCTCCTTTTTGTACGAAAGTCCGTCATTCTCCTACGCGTTCGAAACTACACATTTCTGGTACGGCTTGTCTCTATCAGTCCACGCACCTTTTTGTATGTTTAGGTTGGGAATATGTATCTGATTGGTTTGAACATTTGATTTCATGTCTTTTTAGTGATTGGTTTCAACCTGGGATTGGCTTGTATATTCATTATTTACTGTATATTTGTGAAGATCTTGGTGAGTGTTTCTGCGTTTTTTATTTTTGCTTTTCTGTGGATTATGATGACTGTATGTATATGTTTCCGTTTGGTGATTCTGTGTTATTTTCTGGTTAGCATGGTAGATCTGTTGACTTTTTGTGATATTTAATTTTGATTTCTGATTGTGGAGTATTGAGCTGCAGCTGATTTTGTCAGTGGTGAGGTCTGGGAATTTTCTGTAAGTTCATTTTGTGGTCGTTATTTGATAATTGATGGACGTCAATGGTAGAGATGATTTTGATTGTTTGCTTGTTTTTAGCTACTTGTTAAAAGCTCTTTATTTTATTTTTCTATCTTCAGTCTCTTCATATAATGTAATGTCCTTTTGATTAATTTATAATGTTCAATAGATTTCTGGTTATGTTGAGCTTTCATTGAGGCAATCTTGCCTATTTTTCTAGTTAATAATATACATGCATTTGACAAATATGTGAAGTTGTTAGTATCGGGTGTCCGGTAAGTTTTAAATGCGGTACGTGGCTAATGAAATCGCTTTGTTTGATCTCTTCCACGTTGTTGATCGTCAGTATTTATCTTTTTATTCTGCCTTGTTCTACCTTAATAGTATTTACCTGTCATGTCATTTACGCCCGTCTTGATTCTCAGTTTTTCATTTGTCGGGGAATTCATGATCATTATGTTTGAATATAAACAATCTCATAGAAGGCGCGTGCATTAAGTCACATAATATTCTTTGTCTCTTTTTTTTTTTTGTTGCCGACAGCTTACGAAAATGTCGCATGCACAAAATCGCCACAGCCCTGCTTTCCATTTCGGAAGCGCCTTCCGTGCGATGTTCTCCAAGGGCTCCTCTATGCCCTCAGACCTCATTGTGGCGGCAAAAGATTTTGAGACATCCTTAGCAAGTAGAGTCCATAGCCTCACGCCAGCTGGCACTGACGAATTCTTTCACTTAACGTGGATGACATGCGCAATAGAGACATTGTGTGCGCTATATTCAGACGTAGAAATACTCTGCGCTGCCCTCGACCTTCCTGCCCGTAGCTGGAAGGACAAGTCCATTCAGGCGTACTTCGATGACACCTTCAAGCTTCTCGACATCTCAAACTCAATGATTTCGCAAATCCACTTGATGGAACAGAGCCATCGCTATCTTTCTGCTGCTGTGAAGCACCTAAGCATACGTACCCCCGAAGGATTCTGCAATGCACGCGCATATCTTGGCCAGTGGATGGAATTGGTCAGTTTGAAAGATCCATCCCTTCAGCAGAGCTGCGATGTCTTGGATGGTGTTGTCCACGCCAACCTCCCCAAGACATCTGACAAGGAAAAGGCGCTGATTCAAGCTCTGTACGCCTTCAAAGTGGTCACGCTCTTCGTTTGCAGCGTATTCAGTGCGTTGTTCTCTGGCTCAGCCGAGAAGCTGATGGCTGTGGAAGTTCCCAACTGTTATTTGTGGGCCGGCGCTTTTGATAATCTTCAGACCACCGTGATGACCAAGGTTAAGTGTGGAAAGGCCATTGTGCTGAGAGAGGTGAAATCCATCGACGAGTGTGTCAATAAGGTGTACCCTTTTTTGGTCGATGGGGTCGGCCGTTCAGAAGCTGTTGGCTTGGTGAAGGAAATGGCTGATCTTAGGGAGTCGGCCGAACAGTTTTCTCATGGGTTGGAGCTCCTTTCGAAGGAGGTGAATCGTTTTTTCAAGATGGTTCTGTCGAGGCGAAATGCTTTGACGGATAGGCTCAGGGCGGTGGACTTTCGCCCGGCGAAAGGTGAGAAGAAGGATAATCCATAGATATGATCTGCTAAGGTACAGATGGCTTTTTTCGTTGGATTGTGCAGCAGATTTTTGTTGTGAGTGGATTGGATGTGTGTTGTTGTGAATTCTTCTGTAAGGAATGGAAATATTTCCGAGAACTTTCGCCCCGTTTAATTAATTACGCCCAAGCTATTATATTTGAACTTTGAAATGGGCAATGATATGCTATTGCTATTGCTACTTAATGGGCCTATCTTCCATTTAACTTTTTTTTTTCTTTCTTTCTTTTTTTCTTCCTCTTTTATGGTTTTGACTTGAGATCAGAGTTAAGGGGGGAAAAAGCAATATCAACTGTAGTTGCAACACCAAAATTTATATTTTATAAAATGGGGAGAAAGACTTCTTAATGGTAAAAAAATGAATTTCCGTACTCCATACTCCAATTATATAAAAAAAAGAAAACAGAATTTCCGTACTCCATACTCCATTATCATATTTTTTTTATTTCAAGTCAAAAGTATATAAAAGAAGTCAAAAAGGGTGATTAAAATAGAGTGTTGATCTGGAGAAAATAATTTCATGACGAAATCAATTTCTTAGGATCGTTGGTAGAAAATGCAATAGGCATATACGACCTATTTATTAGTTAGTGTGCCCAATTGCAATAAGAATAAAGCAGAATTGGTGTATTAATTGAAAAAAGTGACAAAATAAAATGATAATTAAATTGCAAACTGGTCCTTTTGGGATGTATAATCAAAACCAGAGAAATCTGTCGACCTAAATGTAATTGCAGCTAAGTTGAAACCCTAAAACCAAAAAAGGAAAGAAAACTAACAGCACCCAACCCACTCACCACACCTCGCGACGCTCCAATATAAATTGAGACCACCTCTTCAGCTGCCCACCATTCCTTCCATGTTGTGTTTGCTTACCTCTCACAAAATCAATCCATAGCAAATCAAATTGAAAGGCTATTTTGCAATCTTTGTACGAACTTCATCACGCTATAAAGTACACACTTCTGGTACGGCTCCTTTTTTTCTTCTTTTTCTCTCTGTAAGCAAGTCCCCACACATTTTTTGTATGCGTAGGAATGTGTGTTTTATTAGTTTGTCTCTTCGATCTCATGTCTTTTCTATGATTCACTTCCGTTTTTAGTTTTTAAATATAGATTGGATTTATTTTATGACTGGGTGCGTTGTGAAGATCTTGGTGAGTGTTCCTGTAAATTTCTTATTTTTTATTTCTTGCAACTCTGTGGATTATGATGACTCTATGTTCTGTTTTTTTTGGCTGTGTGTTATTCTCTGCTTAGCATGGGTAGATCAGTTCAATCTTAAGATTTTTCAAGTTTTGATTTCTGATTGTGGAGTATTGAGGAGCTGATTTTGTCATGGTGAGGTCTCTGAGTATTATCTGCATGTTCTTTTTGTGGTCGTTATTTGATCATCGATGGAAAGATGATGTTTTCATTGTTTGATCATTTTCTAGCTTTTTTTTTTCATGTGATATGATTGAGAAGCATTTGTGCTGTAATCAGTTTAGCTAATTTTTATATCTATCCATCTTCAGTATCTTTCATATAATGCACTTGTGTTTAAAAATCTGTATTGGCTGATAGAGTTATGGTTATATTCGTATATTGAAATACTCTCGACTATTTGCCTTGTTAGACTACGTTTGACAAATATGTGAAGTTGGTAATCTCAGTTGTTCCGTAAGTTTCTAATATGCTAATTTGCTTTGTTTTGGCATCTTGCAACAAATCTTTTGGGTACAGTTGTTAACGGTTGTTTCGCATGTCGTGTTTATCAGTTAATTCATTTGTCGGAAATTCATGATCGTTATGTTTGAATGTGAATAGTCTCATATAAGGCGCGTGTGCATTGAATCTCAGGCATAAATATTCTGTCTGTTCTATTATTGGCAGCTTATCGAAAATGTCGCATCAGCAAAATCCTCAAAGTCGGGCATTTCGTTTCGGAAGCGCATTCCGTAAGATGCTTCCAAAAGGCTCCTCCTCTACGCCCCCCAAGCTCGGCGCGCTATTGAACGATTTCGAAAAAAACCTGGCAAATAGAGTCCATCATCTCATGCCAACTGCTGCAGAAAAAACCCTTCAATTTTCGTGGATGATTCGCGCAATGGAGCAATTATCCGCCATACACACAGATGTAAATCTATCAACTGCCCTCGCCCTTCCGATCTACAGTTGGAAGGACAAGTGGATAAAGGCCTACTTCGACGACACACTGAAGCTACTCGACGTTCTAAACTCATTCATTGCTCAAATCCAAATGCTGGAACAGACCCACCTCTACCTCGTATGTGCCGTGCAACACATAAGCAAGGGCACCCCTGAAGGATCTTGCAAAGCACGCTCATCTCTTCATCAGTGGATGGAATTGATTAGCCTAAAAGATCCATCAGTTGCCCAATGCTGCTCTGTCTTGGATGGCTTTGTCGAAACTCCCGACCTTCGTAAGCGCGCTGATAAGGAGAAGGTTCTGACCCGAGCCTTGTATGGCTTTAAGGTTGTCGCATTCTTTGTATGCTGCGTATTTACAGCAGTTTTCTGTGGCTCCGCCGAGAGGCTGGCTAAAGATGTTAAGGTTCCCAGTTTTTATCCGTGGGCGGGTTCTTTTGTCGACGTTCAGACAGCCGTGAACGCTGAGGTAGGGAATGTAAGGTCGAGCGGAAAGGCAATCGTGGCGAAAGAGGTGAAGAACATCGCCGAAGGGGTGGACAAAGTGTACCCTGTTTTGGGCTGTTGTGAAGGTGTGGGCTTGGCGAACGATCTTAGCAAGTCGGTGGAAGAATTTTCTGGAGGGCTGGATTGTCTTTCGAAGGAGGTCGACGGGTTCTTCAAGATGGTTCTAGCGAGGCGCAATTCTCTGATGGGCAGGCTTAGTAGGGTGGAGTTTGACCAGGCGAGAAATGACAACGA
This sequence comes from Craterostigma plantagineum, assembly GCA_027422505.1. Lineage (NCBI taxonomy): Eukaryota > Viridiplantae > Streptophyta > Magnoliopsida > Lamiales > Linderniaceae > Craterostigma > Craterostigma plantagineum. The sequence goes on from JAPQWV010000007.1 coordinate 6,139,416, forward strand.
TAAGGAGGAGTAGAGTAGAGAGTTTTGTATGTGTTGTTTGTGGTGCTGTATAATTAGAGGGGATATGATATGAACACTGGTGAAGTTTCGAAGTGCAAACTGTTAACAAATTTGTTGTGGGTGGATGGATGGTTGGTGTTTGTGAAATTCTTCTATCACGAATATTATTTCCGAGACGCTTCTTTGGTTCATGGATTTAGTTTTTCTAAAAGTTGGGTTTATGACATGTTCAAGTGTTTGGTTCACGTGTTTAAATAACGGTTAATTTAGGATCAGACCCCAAAACATATTTTCAATTAAAGATAAGGACCTATGTAAGTTACATTTAGAGAAATGACCAATTTAACTTTCATTTAGAGATAAAGACTTATGTGGTATCACAGACCCATGAAGTGGTAGCACAGACCAATGAGTGGTACCACAGACCCACCAAGTGGTACGACAGACCCATGAAGTGGTACCACGGATCCATGAAGTGGTACCACAGCCCATAAACTGTTATTGCAGGCCAATGAACTGTTACTACAGAGTAATGAAGTGGTATGGGGGAGCCATGAAGTGTTTCTGAAGAAAATGGGTCCTTAAAACTAATGTATTTTCTGACATGGGTCTGAACTGTAACTGAAACATAAAATGAGGCATGATCCGAAATTTGCCCTTTAAATAAACCATGTGTTTAAGTAATTCTACTTTAAATCCAGGTTTAGATAAATACACCTCCTTACGTATGTTTATTTAAATTTTAAACTCACTAACCAAACATACATTTATTTTATACTCATTAATTAGTTTTATATAAACCTTACTAATTTAAACAACCTAACTATAAACCTGCTAGCCAAGCATCTCCAACTCAAAACACAATAGTACAATAATTTTTATACAAAAATGCATTGGTTACATTGCCTTCACTCCAATTCATAACTTTTATAGCTAAAATAATAATTTATTTGTGCTACTAACTTAATGGGCCTATCCTCCTCCGTTAACGTTTTTTTAGTTAATTAGGTTTCAGGCTCACTTTATATATTTTTATTAGGAGTTAGACCCTTATTGGAATAAAAACAGTTTTAAGGGCCAAAATTATGTTTCCTTTAGAGATAAGGACATATACGCTCGAAAAAGACATATTTGCCCTTTAGAGATGCAAAAATTACGAAATTTTGCCATCATATTCTCCAACGAACGAAACTAATATTACATGCTCAAATCCGTCCGAATGTCAACCTTAGTGACCGAATAAGATTAAGTCGACCTCAATTTCACCTGGGCCCTATTAATTAAGAGAAATTATTGATTATACGATGAAATAATGATTCAAACCATTTTGAAAATTTCATGAATAACGTTAATCATGAGTCTTAACAATCACTGAGAAATATTGATGTTAATCATGAAATGATGAAGTATTTTAATACAATGTAAGATTGAAACGTTTGCCAATCAACAAACTTTATGGGTAACATTTTCATTTTGAGAAACATTTTCTACAACGAATATAACACATGATGCCACAAATATAACATATATATAAAGAAAAATAACTGTTCGTTTTATGCTAATAACACGTTAAATGCATAAGAACGGGTTGCGATGAACATATAGAAAAACGACGTCGACATACAAAAATCGCTGAAAATCACCGAAATCTCGACGTTTGTGACTAAAAGGGTTAAGTTGGCCCCAATTTCTCATGGATCTTACTAATCAAGATAATAAAATAATATCTCAAACCCAATTCAAGAATTTTGACAAATAACTGATGGAATCTCGACTTTAATGATTTAATATAGTAGATTTGACTCAATTTGGAGATGGATTTAGTAATATACAAGATTAATGATGTTTATCACGAATAACGACGAATTTTGCCGCGACCTAAGATTGTAACGTTTTTTATTTCAATAACACATCATGTTAACTCGGTAACACTTTCTGCAATTAATATACAACACTTACTTAATTGGTGCAACTCTTCCTGCAATAAATATAACACATGTATGATAGTTTACAATAAATACAAAAAATAACGTTTATTGCATTTTGGGTAACAATTCTGAAATATGCGTAACAGTTTTTGCATTTTTTGTGACACTTTCGGCAGTCTGGCTAACGTTTGGTGCATTTTTGGTAACACTTTCTGTAGCAATTTGAATGTTTAAACAAAAGCAAGGGGTTACGATGAATTTCTCAAAATCCGTTGACGACATCCAAAAATAGCTCAAAACCACTGAAATATCAACATTAGTCACCGAATAATGTTAATCGACCTCAATTTCTCATGGGTTTAGTAATTAAAGAAATTATTGAACAATGAAATGATACTTAATACTCAATTCGAAAATCTCGTTGAATAACGGGTTAAATCTCGACTTTATGAGCCGAATAAGATGAAATCGACTCACATGAGTCTTAATAATACATGAAAATTAGCGTCGTTAATCATGAAATGCGATGAAAATTAGCGTTCTTCGAGTTTGAAACGTTTTCAAAATGAGTAACATTTCTCCAAGAAAATATAACACATGTATATTTAAAAGAAACACTTCATGAAGAATATTTTAGAAGGTTCTAGACTGTCAGAGAGTTTAACAGAACTGTGAGAAAATATTAACAGGATTTTTTGAGAATATTACCACATTACCTACCAATAATACCACATGTCAGACAGAAATAAACAGTACCAAACGAATTTATGACACATTGTTCGGCAAAGATACCACATAATACGTTTTTTAGTACAACATCATTAATTAGACTCATTTGGATCGTAAATGCACTTTTTTCGAATGTATAAGATTAATGTTCATGTAAATATGTGATTTCATGAAGTTAAATCACCAAATAAACCCAATTCGAAAATCTAGTGGTGAAATTTCAACTTTATTTGTCAAAAATTGAGAAATAAACTCAGTTTGATTGTGTATCTTAATAATGAACGAAATTTTTTATGTCAATTATAGAATAATACAAAAATTAGTTTTCCTCCAAATTAAAATGTTTATGAACTGAATAACACTTTTTGTAACATTTGTAACACATGTACATGCAAAAGAAAACACTTCATCAAGAACTTTCTAAAAGATTTTAGATTGTCAAAGAATATTAACACATGAACTGCAAATAATACCACATGTATGACATTAAATAACAATAAAAATCCATTTTATAACAAAATTATTGATACTGATACTACATAATAGCTCATCAGTACCACATTACTAATTCGGTTAGCTACGTCCATTAAATGCATTTTTTTCGGATGTAAGATAGACACTTTCATGGAAATAGATGATATGATAAAGTTAAACCATCAAATTCCTTTAAAAGACATGTTATGCAAACGTTCTTAATGTAATTCGTCAAGTAATGTTTCTTTGAAAAACATAATAGTCTATCTTTGGCAAGAACAACCATATGTTTACATGACTAGTGAACTCAACGTCCGACATTACCATCATCATTGACATAAACGTGCTATTTTGAGATTTTTAGTGGTTCATCATCATCAAATACTATGTTTGCATCAATTGAGAATAGATACATCTCGAAAAAATTGCATTCATTAACAAAACTAATCGAATTAGTAAATGGTATTGGGAACCTCTTATCTTGTACCACGACCTCCACTACTAATACCAGATGGGTCTCAATCGGTTTAATACATGCCAGATGTGGTATTTGTTTGAAGCAATGTGGTAAGATATCTTGAAATTCCTGATTTTGAAGCCGCCAGAACAGCCGTAAGAACGTCCCAGATTATTCTTAAACAAGTGTTTTATATGCATGTTTATGTGTTATTGAAATTATAGAAAGTGTCACACCGCTCGAAAACGATGCAATCATATTTGGACAACCCAGAACATTCTGGAAAATTCGTAATGAAGTGTTTTTAATCAGATTATATGTGTTCTTGTTGTAACTAAAAGTGGTACTCAGCGCGAAGAGGTTTCAGTCACGCTCATGCCGTCTAGAATCTTATTGAATCTAGTCTCATCATTTCAACCGAAATTTTTAGCTCCGTTAACCTGGAACGACGAACGACTGAGCTAGCACTGTGGCGCTATGGACAGTAAAGGGTATGGGCAAATACGATTTGTTTGTATTAGATGGAATTTGGTGGCGCTAATGCGGTAATATTCTTTGACAATTCACCTTATTCGCCAATTAGAGTCGATATTTTACCTTTTTCAACGAGATTATCAATCTTCAATTTAAACTTCAAAAATTTTCTTTGATTATAAAGACCCATGAGAAATTGGTATCAGTTTAACATTATTCGGTCACTAACGTGGACAAGCTAGCGGTTTCAACGAGGTGTCGCCGGCGGTTTTCGAATGTGACAAAATGTGTCACTACAAAAAATGAATTACAAGAAAATGTTACCCAAAAATACGAAAGTGTTACCGATAAAGCATAAAGCGTGTTAAACTGTTAATGGCATACGTTTCAAACTTGCTTGCCATCAAAATTATTCGATATTCCATTATTAATATCACTAATCCCCGTCGATTACTAAGACCTATGATAAAATTGTGTCGAATACGCCTTATTCGGTCATTAAAGTCGGGATATTCTTTAATATATGCTTTATAGTTCCGACAATGTAATTTTGACCTTCAGTAACACAATAACAGCGTTTAGTAACACTTAACTTTTTCCACACATTTCTAAAATCCCGCCTAAAATTTCAGTCAGTTTTAGAAATCCCACCAATATCATCAAACTTAAAACTATACCAAATGGAGGATAAGTTGTAACACTTACACCTTTTTCGATACCCCTTCTTAAATTTTTTTTAAAAATTCAGATCTATCCCAGTTCGAATTTCATTTCTTATTTGACTAGGAATACCTTTTGATTGTTTCTCGTTGACAATTGATTCATCACTCATACCACTTTAAGGAACATTGATTTACGCTAAAATTATCAACGACCGCGTTTCTAGTTCGATCATATCTATGGGTCTCTCCAATTTTCATATATTAGCTTCACTCTTGACCAAAAAAATGATTCCGTTACAAAACTCACAAAATCTAAAATTCAAATTTGCAACTGATGGATGATGATTTATACCAACTAAACCTTTATAGGTACCTCTTCGTTGTTCTGAGATGTATTATGACATGTACCAGTTCGTCCTCAAAATATAACTATTGACTTGGATTTTATACCGCTTGCGTTTCAGGACAATCTTCTCCAACGACTTCATTTTCAGTTCCGTTCACCTTGAACGACGATGATGGAGCCAATGCGGTGGCGCTACGCGGACTACAGACTATGGGTCACTACAATTTCAACGTATCAGCTCCAATTTTGTTTCCAAAACGGGATTTGATTCACAATTGTTTTCCAATTTGCGTCGAGAGAATGCGAAAAATGCCTCAATGGAGGTACAATTGGCGGCGTAAAGCTCATAATAAATCTCGGAGGACACATATAACTTGCTGATACATGACCATCTTTGTACATGAAATTTCGATTGTCAAATCTAATTTTTATCATGTTAATACCACTTATGTACTAGAAATTAACTAATATCGTGTCTTTTGTAACACTTTATAATAACAGTAAATACTTGGTCGATAACTCTTTTTTTTAACGTTATTGCAGGGGTATTAATAACTTTTATGCCTTTTATACTATGTTTTACACACTTTAGGTCCTTAAAACTAACTTTTTACTGACAAGGGCCCCTGATTCACAACTTGAAACTATGATGGGGCCTGAACGCAAAAGCTCCCTTTTTTTTTTTCTATTCTCTAGTTTTGAGGTAAGAGATAATGGGGGAAAGGGGGAAAAAATCAATAAAAGTAACATTAATTCCCATCTCCAACACCAAAGTTTATAATATTTTAATTAAAAGGCGGAAAAAAAGACTTATTAAAGATAAAAATTCCGTACTCCATACTCCATCATCAATTTTTATTTCAAGTCAAAAGCAATTATTTTCATGACGAAATATATTTCTTTAGAATATTTCTTATGACCTTTGGTAAAAAATGCAATTCACATATAACATTATTAGTGACTAATTGAGATTAAAAAGAGAAGATTCGTTACTTAAAAAAAAGTTACAAAATTAATTCACTAATTAAAGTGCAAGTTGGTCCTCTTCTGGGATTCAAAGTGAAAACCGGAAAAATATTTCGGTAGAAATGCAATTTCAGGTAAATTGAAACACTAAAATCAAAAAAGGAAATAAAACTGACAGCTAATCGTCCACTCACCACGCGACTACAGCACTTGACCTATAAATTGAGCAGCAATATTCCTTCAGCTGCCCACCATTCGTAGGTGTGTTGTTTGCTTCCCTCTCACAAAATCAAATTGAAACGCTTTTTGGGAGCTTTGTACGAAAACTTTACTCTTCGACGCATTACACACTTCTGGTACGGCATCTTTTTTATCTCTATAAAGCTCAGACATTTTTTGTGTGCGTAGGAGTATATGTTTGATTGGTTTGTCCATATGATTTCCTGTCCTTTTCATGATTGGCTTCAGTCTAATAAGTTTGGATTGGCTTGATTTTATTGACGGGTTGCTTTGTGAAGACCTTGGTGACTGTGGTGTTTTTTTTTTTAGATTTTGTAATTCTGTGGGTTATGATGACTGTATGTATGTGTTTATGTTCGGTGGTTCTGTGCCGTTTACTGCTTAGAATGGCTAGATCTTTTGTTTATCATTTTTCTTTTTAGTTCTGATTGTGGAATATTGAGGAGCTGATTTTGTCGGTGGTGAGGTCTTACTATTTTCTGTATTATTTTTGTGGTGGTTGTTTGCTCAGAACTTGAGGTTTTGGTTGTCTGATCGTTATTTAGCTCGTCTTTTGCTGTTAGATATGATTGAACACTATTGATGCCTTAATGGCCATTTGTAGCTGGTTTTTGTTATCTAAGTTTCTAGCTTTGGTCTCTTCCATATAATTCACTTGAGTTCAATCTATTATGTTCGACATGAGTTATGGTTATCTTGCTATATTTATTGTCTATTTATTGTCGACAGCTTAACAAAAATGTCGCGTGCGCAAAATCCCCACAGCCACCATTCATCATTTCATTTTGGACGCACTTTCCGCTCCATGTTTCCAAAGGGATCCTCTTTGCCTTCTGAATTGGTTACACTGTTGAACGATTTCGAGGAGAAATTGGCAAGAAGAATCACGCAGATCGTCCCAGCCGGCGAAGAAGTCCTTCACTTACGTTGGATTGTACGCGCAATAGAGCAACTATCTGCGATACAAACAGATCTGAAAAACCTCTCCACCGCCCTCGGCCTTCCTACCTTTAATTGGAAGGACAAATGGATCGAAATGTACTATGAAGACACGGCAAAGCTACTCGCCGTTTCGAACTCCTTCATTTCTCAAATCCATATGATGGAGCAAAACCATCGCCATCTTGTCTGTGCTTTGCAGCATCTTAGCAAGGGCAACCCCCAAGGATTTTGGAGTGCACGCTCTTCTCTTGATCAGTGGATGGAGTTAATCAGCTTGAAAGATCCATCATCTGCTCAATGCTGCTCTGAATTGGACAGTTTTCTCCACACTTCCAACATCCCTAAGGCCAGTTATAAGGAGAAGGTGATGGTTCGAGCTTTGTATGGTTTCAAGGTGGTCACACTCCTAATTTTCAGAGCATTCACGGCAATCTTCTCTGCCTCAGCCGAGAATCTGACAGATTTTAAGGTTCCCAATGTGTATCTTTGGGCTGGCGCTTTCGCGGATCTTCAGACGGCTGTGAATACAGAGGTAAGAAATAATTGGTTGGCTGGGAAAGCTATCGTGCTGAAAGAGGTAAAGGCCATCAATGATGGCGTTAACAATGTTTACCCAGTTTTACGAGATGGGAAGGGCTGTTCCGAAAATGTGGGGTTGGCAAATGAGACGTCTGATCTCAGGAAATTGGTCGATGAATTCTCTCAAGGGCTTGAGCTTCTGTTGAAGGAGATGAACAGCTTCTTCAAGATGCTTATGACGAGGCGAAATGCTTTGACGGGTAGGCTCAGGGAAGCCTTTGACCTGGAGAAAGTTGACAAGGATAAGAGGGAGTAGAGTAGTAGAGAAGAGAGCTCATGTGTTTGTTTGTGATACTTGTTGGGTGTGCAATCTCATCCCACACCGAAAGAATGAAAGGAAAATGAGTTGGTTTATAAGCTTGTGGGTTCACTCCCTCTATTGCCAATTGGTTTTAGAGAGGAACCCCACAAGCTTATACGAACCTGGGTTTGGGCTGGAATTGGGCCTGAAAAATCCCTACAATACTAATTAGGGGATATGAACAGCTGTGTGAATTTGAAAATGCAAACTGTTGAATGATGTTTTATATTGCTTGGTTTTTTTAGATTATGAGATTCTAGGCGCAGAGTACATCAGGTTTTGCTGCTGATTTTCGTTCTCTTCTTGATCCGATTATCGTTTTGCGACGCGGAGATACTATGGATGCGCATAATTGCGTAATCCTCTCTATTATGAATGAAATATTTCCTTCTCGTCTTTAAGAGGCATATGTACAGAGATCTCAGAACAGCTCTTCTACGCTTTCGCATGACATGACATGTCCGTTGAGGATATATGTCGTCTCTTCTTCTGCTAATAAAAGCGCATACCATATTATTCTTAATAGCGCACCCGAGAATAGTCAGTTGTATGCATGCACTATGTCTCGACTCAGATTAGAAATGGTAAGGTGCATAACACACTCGGGTTAGATTTTGGCGCAGATTATTTATTTTTTGTCGCCTCTGATACTTCAGGACCACCGAGTGCCATTTGGCTCTTGGCTTGCTTGCTTATTCGTTATATATATAACCTGAAGTAAGCCTGCAGAAAAAACAGCAACTATCAAAAGAACTAATCTATATGTGTTCTTATCTGATGACGTTGAAGTCAAATCCAATACAGTTTATATCCATTAATCTCGAGCAATCTCGTTTGTCTTATGCAGATGTAAGGAGATGAGGTTGCAAGTCTTCAACGGATCTTTTAAAAAAAAATAGCCTTAGACCCGGTCAACGTTAAAAAAATAACTTTCTTGATTTAACCTGTTAAAAGTAACCTTCAAGTAAAGTGTATTTTCGTCATTTTAGAGGGTCTCTTTTTAAAAGATGGAACCCTGCTACAGGGGAACCATGCTACAGACGCGGTGGACCCGTCAGGGGATCCAAGCGCGTCGGTGTCCCCTGCTGTAGAGCACGGGTCCCTTGCTGAGTAGCACGGGTCCCGTGTTGCACAGCGTCAGTGTCCCGTGCTATATAGCAGAGGACCCATGTTGTACAGCTGTGAACGCTGAGGTAGGGAATGTAAGGTCGAGTGGCAAGGCAATCGTGGCAAAAGAGGTGAAGGCCATCGCTGAAGGGGTCGAGAAAGTGTACCCTGTTTTGGGCTGCTATGAAGGTGTGGGCTTGGTGAACGATCTTGGGAGATTGGCGGAGGAATTTTCTCGAGGGCTGGAGAGTCTTTCGAAGGAGGTCGATGGGTTCTTCAAGATGGTTCTAGCGAGGCGCAATTCTCTGATGGGTAGACTTAGTATGGTGGAGAACTTCCTCTATAAAAATTTTCTCCTTAACAACCCCACACCACCCTCTAACCCCCTCCCCCGCCTCCATTAGCGGAGGTTGGGGGAGCCCTTTTAGTTTTCTGATTTTTTTTTGCTTTTCTCTTATAATAAAAAAAATCGCTTCACTCCATCAACGGCACCCTCTAGTGTCGCCGACCGCCATCGCCGCTACCCGCCGCCCTCTCGTTGCCCTCTTCCCGCTGTCGCAGGAAGCCGCCTGCCGTCCAGTCGTCGCCGCCAGCCTGCCTGCCACTCGCCAGCCGCCCGCCCGCCCGTCAGCCAAGGTTTTGAAACTGGGTTTTCGAACCGGACCGGAAATTTTAGTGGTTTAAGGTTTAGTGGTTTAACCGGTATAAAATCGGATCAAACCGGAATTAAATCGGTATCTTTAGATTTAAAAATATATATTTTATGAATAAATCAATCAAGTTAAATAGAAAATATACATATTTTTTGAACTTTTTCGAAATTATAGTGATAAAAATTAAGGGGTAAAATTAATAAAAGTAAATTGCATTTGGGATTAAAAATTAATTGAACCATGGGCTGTGAAGTATTAAATCTATCATGTGGGGGTCAAAGTTAAGTAGAATGAAAGTACTGGATTGATAAGTTAATTAAAAAATAAAAATTATGGGGTTGATAAAAATCGAACCCAGGCCTGTTATTAACTCAATAGAGAGCTTTACCACTACACCAGCCAGACATATCCAAAATTTCATTCGGTTTTATTGAATTACTAATATTTTGTTTTTTCTTTTTTCTTTTTAATTAAAGCAAAGACCGGACCGGAATCGGATCGGAATTTTGACCGATCCAGTCAGAACCGGCCAAAACCGGCTGGTCCGGTCCGGTCTTCAAAACCATGCCGTCAGCCCGCTGTCCGCCCGTCTTACTCCTCCATCGCCTTTCCCTCCTCCAACGTTGGGCTGGGCTCCGCCATCGGCCGTCCCGCGCTCGCCATCCTTGAGTGTCCCGTAGTGGGACCTCGTTTCTCGCGACCCCTGCGTCGGGAGCCTTTTCTCCTTTGTGGAGACCTCAGTCCGATGAAGACAAAACCCAGAAGACAGAGACCGGGTTAAAGTAAATAGTATAGTAGATCCTTTTCTCACATGTGGGAGTGTTTGTTCTCCTTGTGGGATTGTCTGTTGCTCCTATGTGAGCCTTTGTTCTCCCGGTTTACGATGTACCGGTGAGATCCCTTAGCTATTTAGCCATGTATCTTTGTTATTAATGCAAGCTATCGTTTTGAAAAAAAAAAGACTTAGTAGGGTGGAGTTTGACCAGACGAGAAATGACAAGGATAAGGAGGAGTAGACTAGAGTAGAGAGTTTTGTATGTGTTGTTTGTGGTGCTGTATAGTTAGAGGGGATATGATATGAGCAGTGGTGTAAGTTTCGATATGCAAACTGTTAACCAATTTTGCTGTGGATGGATGGTTGGTGTTTGTGAAAGTCTTCTATATTTCAGAGAAGTTTCGACTTGACTTGTTTGGTTCATGGTTTTAGCTTTTTTAAAACTAGGTTTAGGACATGTTCAAGTGATTGATTCAGGGGTTTAAATAAACCATGTGTTTATGTAATCCTACTTTAAACTCATTCCTACGGGTTTAGATAAACATACCTCCTTACATATGTATATATAAACCCGCTAACCAAACGCACATTTACTTTATACTCATTAATTAGTTTTATATAAACCTTACTAATTTAAAACTCTCCTAAAATATAAACCTTCTAACCAAACCAGCACGAGCATCTTCAACTCCAAACACAGTAATTTTTATATAAAATGCAGTTGTTACATTGTTTTTACTCCAATCCGTCAACTCTATTTTTTAGCTAAAAATAATGTTTTATGTGTAACCAACTTAATGGGCCTATCCTCCATTAACGCTTTTTTGTTTCTCTTCTCTAGTTTTGAGATGAGTGATAATGGGGGAAAGGGGAAAAAATAATAAAAAAAGCAACATCCATTCCCATCTCCAACACCAAAGTTTATATTTTGAAAGGCGGAAAAAGACTTATTAAAGATAAAAAAGAATTTCCGTACTCCATACTCCATCATCAATTTTTTATTTCAAGTCAAAAGCAATTATTTTCATGACGAAATATATTTCTTTAGAATATTTCTAATGACCTTTGGTAGAAAAATGCAATTCACATATAACATTATTAGTGACTACAGTAAAACCTCTATAAATTAATACTCGATAAATTAATAACCTCTCTAAAATATTCCGGTCCCGACTTGGGCCTTTGTAAAAAATTATTAAATACAATAAGATAATAAGATAATAATCATTCTGAAAATTCCTTTGTAAATATTAGGTCCCATTAAAACTCTAAGTTAATAATCCATATATTACAATTACAAATATTATGAGCATTTGCTAAAATATGAATCTATAGTCACTTGTTTTTCTTAAAACGTAGATCTAATTGAATTTCATCACTAACTTCTTCAATTGCAGCCAAAAGTTCCGATGTCAATTTCTCTAGCTCCAACAAAAAATATAAATATACATGAATATATTTAATTAGTTACAAAGAATTGGTTTATTCATGAATATAATCCATTAAAATATATTTAAATACTAAATCATCTAAATTTAAATTTTTTTCTTTTAATTAATAAATTATTAATTTATCGATATATTAATATCTCTTTAAATTAATAAAATTCAGTGGTCCAAGGTTATTAATTAAAAGAGGTTTTACTGTAGTTGAGATTAAAAAGAGAAGATTCGTTACTTAAAAAAAGTTACAAAATTAATTCACTAATTAAATTGCAAGTTGGTCCTCTTCTGCGATTCAAAGTGAAAACTGGAAAAATATTTCGATAGAAATGCAATTTCAGGTAAATTGAAACCCTAAAATCAAAAAAGGAAATAAAACTGACAGCTAATCGTCCACTCACCACGCGACTACACCACTTGACCTATAAATTGAGTGGCAATATTCCTTCAGCTGCCCACCAACACCATTCGTGTATTGTTTGCTTCCCTCTCACAAAAATCAATCCATAGCAAAATCAAATTGAAGCGCCTATTGCGGGCTTTGGACGAAAGTCCATCACTCTTCAACGCGTTCTAAAGCTCACACTTCTGGTACGGCAGCTTTTATTTATCTCTATAAGTCCGCACACATTTTTTGTGTGCGTAAGAATGCATGTTTGATTGTTTTTTCCATTTGATTTTATGTTTTTCACGTTTGGCTTCAGTCAAATAATTGTTGGATTTGATTGATATTATCGACTGGTTGCTTTTATCGACTGTGTGTCTTTTATTTTGTAGCTTTTGCAATTCTGTGGGTTATATGATGACTAGGGGTGAGCAAAACCGGATATCCGGTTTTTCGGATATCCGAAATTCGGATATCCGGATTTTCGGATATCGAAAAATGGTATTCGTATCCGCTCCGGTTTTAATCGGATATCCGGAAATCGGATATCCGGTTTATTCGGATATTTACACCGGATATCCGCATCCGGTTTTTAAATTTATTTTTCTTATATTTTTTATTATTTTCTTTTGAAAATCATATTTTTTATTTCTTATCACAATAAAAAATATATTTTTTAATATAAGAATTTCTAGACATATTAATTGAGACAATATGTGAATTTATGATTCAAAATTACATAATAAATAATAAACACAATACCACAAATTCACATTAATTTTTTAACTCGTGTCTCGATGTTTTTATGTTTTTTTTTATCTCAATTCTCTAACAAAGTTTTTTGCAATAATAAAAATAATATAAATTTAAATATTCTACTTGATGATTTTTTTCCTTTTTGGACCTTCATTTTTCTTTTTGGACTATTTTTTATTTTTTTTATTTTTTTTAAAATATAAAACCGGATACCGGATATCCGGATTTTAGACAAACCACTATCCATATCCGATCCGGTTTAGTTTAAAATAAATCGGATCGGATATCCGATCCGGTTTTTAAAACCGGATATCCGTTTTTTCGGATTTTGAAAACCGGATACCGGATCGGAATCCGGTTTCCGGATATTTTTGCTCACCCCTAGCCCTAATGATGACTATGTATCTGTTTATGTTTGGTGGTTCTGTGTTATTTACTGCTTATCAAGGCTTGATCTGTTGAATTTTATGATCTTTTGAGTTTTGATTTCTCATTGTGGAATATTGAGGAGCTGATTTTGTCAGTGGTGAGGTGTGTGTATTTTCTGCATGTTATCTTATGTGGTGGTTGTTTGATGATCATTGATGGCCGTCAACTGTGAGCTCGAGGATTTGGTTGGATCGTTTTTTAGCTCGTTTTTTCTGTTAGATATCTTTCTATCTTTAGTCCGTTTCATATAAATCACTTGAGTTTAATCTATTATGTTCTACGTGAGTTATAATTATCTTGGTAACTTTATTGTCTGTTGACAGCTTATCATACTTACTGTTGACAGCTTATCAAAAATGTCGCGTGCGAAAGATCCCCACAGCCGTTCATCATTTCATTTCGGACGCACTTTCCGTTCCATGTTCCCAAAGGGCTCCTCTTTGCCCTCTGAATTCGTTACATTGCTGAACGATTTCGAGGAGACGTTGGCAAGTAGAGTCACGCGGCTCATCCCAGCCGGCGAAGACGTCCTTCAATTACATTGGATCATACGCGCAATAGAGCAACTGTCAATCATACAAACTGACGTAAAAAACCTCTCCACCGCCCTCGGGCTTCCTTCGAATAGTTGGAAGGACAAGTGGATCGAGATGTACTACGACGACACAGCGAAGCTGCTCGACGTTTCGAATTCCTTCATTTCTCAGATACACATGATGGAGCAAAACCATTGTTATCTTGTATGTGCTTTGCAGCATCTGAGCAAGGGCACCCAACAAGGATTCAGCAACGCACGATCTTCTCTGAATCAATGGATGGAGTTAATCAGCTTGAAGGATCCATCGTTTGCTCAATGCTGCTCAGTATTGGACGGTTTTCTCCACACTTTGAACCTCCCTAAGGCCAGCGATAAGGAGAAGGTGCTAGTTCGAGCCTTGTATGGCTTCAAGGTAGTCACCCTCCTCATCTTCAGAGCATTCACGGCCATTTTCTCTGGCTCTGCCGTGAGTCTGGCAGATATTAAGGTTTCCAATGTGTATCTCTGGGCTGAAGCTTTCTCCGATCTTCAGACAGCAGTGAGTACAGAGGTAAGGAACTTATGGTCTAGTGGGAAGGCTATAGTGCTGAAAGAGGTGAAAGCCATCAATGATGGTGTCAACAAGGTTTATCCATTTTTAAGAGATGAGGCGGGTTGTACTGAAAATGTTGCTTTGGCAAAGGAGACGTCTGATCTCAAGAAATTGGTTGAGGAATTCTCTCAAGGGATTGAGCTTCTGTTGAAGGAGATGGATGGCTTCTTCAAGATGATTATGACGAGGCGAAATGCTTTGACGGGTAGGCTCAGGGAAGCCTTTGACCTTGAGAAAGTTGACAAGGACAAGAAGGAGTAGTATAGGAGAGAGTCCATATATGTTTTGTTTGTTTGTGATGCTTAGTTAGTAAGGCGTATAAACAGCTGTGTAAATTTGGAACTGCAAAACTGTTGAATGATGTTTTATATTGCTTGGTTTTTTTAGATTCTGAGATTCTAGGCGCAGAGTACATCGGGTTTTGCTGCAGATTATCGTTCTCTTCTTGATTCGATTTTCGTTTTGCGACGCGGAGATATTATGGATGCGCATAATTGCGTAATCCTCTCTATTATGAATGAAATATTTCCTTCTCGCAGATTACAGAATTGCGCCTATGATATATGTATCTCCAAGAGAACCAACCGAAGAGCTTCATTGCCGATGCATTGCCAGGACAACGTAACGTTTAAGAGGCATATTGTAAGATCCCGGTCTTAATTCGCTGGTTTCTTACTTGGGCCTTTTATCGAATGGTTGGCGTGTGGGCTGATATGGATTATTTGTGAAGGAATTTAGAAAGAGGATAATGAGAACAGAGAAGATTTAGAAGATTGAGAAGATTGAGAAGGGCATAGAAGAACTGGAAATAGAAGAATTGAGAAGAGAGATCAGCGAGAGAGATGAAGATAGAACTTTAGATAATTCATTTGCTTAGTTTTATAATTCATCACAGCTATAATATATAAAAAAAGCATCAAAAGCATAAAATGGGCCAAATGCCATAATGGACTTTAACAGTCTAAACCCAATTGTTATGAGCCCGATTAGCCATCGTCTTTCTTCCTTCTTCATCTCGTCGGGTCCTTACATTACCCCGCCGTTGAAGACATCCTCGTCCTCGAGGATGTGAGAGTAAACTCCCGACATAGTTAGGATGATGTCCGACAATGGATCCACAATCATTATCAGCTACGGTCGACGAACTTTTTCCACAATCGAACGGAAAATGTGAATTGCCAAGGAAACCACTAATCATAGGTGGTGAGGTAGCAGAAGCCAAAGATAAGATTAGTGGCCTATCAGTTGCCCCATCATCTCGCGATGACGTAGGAGATAGTCTGGAAGTAGCGAGCCCGGCCTCGTGAAAATGATGTCCATCAAAGAGACCGCGGATATCGCTTGCTATTATCGCTGTACTTTTCCGGCGATGGAAAGGAAAACTCTCGAGTAAGAGCACGACATCATCTCGAACAAGTTTAAAAACACTAATCAGATACCATACTCGATCATGAAATAGCTTCACTCTCATAAAACGAACCTGTGATTCCCCAACGCCCATGATATAAGCGCCTAAAAGAGCTTCCACCTTTTCCCACTTGAGAGAGTTAGCATCATAAATTCCATATCGACCTCAATCAAATGGTAAATCCGAGTACTCGCTAACAAGATTGAGTGTGACATATCTCCGTCCCCGATCAAACGGAAGGTTAGGGCCTCCTTCCACGAGTAGCTGATCGCCCTTCCACCGTCCTCGATCGAGCACCATATTTTGATATGGTAATAATCTTTCATGCTCTTCAAGAACGTCAACCCGTACAAACTCCTCGTCTCCTAACACATATTCATCAACCACCACGAGCGATTCCTTCTTAAGCATCATCGACGAGTCCTCATCGTTCAATGCTAATTTACCCCCAATGACAACCGATTCAACCTCAATACCAACCGGTTCAAACTCAATCAACCCGGACGAGTTCCCATCCTCAGTCAACATCGGAGAGTCCTCACCCACAGTTATTACAGATTCAACCTCACGCACCGACTCGACCTCAATGAAGGACAATTCAACATCAGTCGGCAATTTCACATCGCCCAACATCATCGGGTCATCCCTCAATCCTGACAGCATAGATTCATCACCAATCAACTCATCAACCAACACTGGAGAATGATCCACTTCGGATTCCATACATATATCATCAGTAACATCGTCATCCAACATTAAGACCTCATCAACCGAGCCAGATTCATTTTCATCATTAACCAACTCCACATGATCAAATTTATCGAGCACAGCATCACTGAAATCGTTCCAAGTCAGAGAATCCTTATTCTTATTGCCAAAAAACTCTAAATACCAGTCCTTAGCATTACCTTCAATGTATAGATAGACAATTTGAACCTTGTCTCCTTCCTTGCTGGTGGTTAGAAGTTGAAAATATTCCTCGCACCTTTGGAGCCATGCTTTGGGTTCCGATCCATCGAAGAGGTAAGGTGTCTTCTCCTTGATTCGAGCATGAATAGTGTTAATATTCATCGTTGTACGAGAATCGTCGGCTCTGATATCAAATGTAAGATTCCGGTCTTAATTCGCTGGTTTCTTACTTGGGCTTTTTATCGAACGGTTGGCGTGTGGGCTGATATGGATAATTTGTGAAGGAATTTAGAAAGTGGATAATGAGAACAGAGAAGATTTAGAAGATTGGAAAGGGCATAGAAGAACTGGAAATAGAAGAATTGAGAAGAGAGATCAGCGAGAGAGATGAAGATAGAACTTTAGATAATTCATTTGCTTAGTTTTATAATTCATCACAGCTATAGTATATAAAGAAAAGCATCAAAAGCATAAAATGGGCCAAATGCCATAATGGACTTTAACAATCTAAGCCCAATTCTATGAGCCCGATTAGCCATCGTCTTCCTTCCTTCTTCATCTCGTCGGGTCCTTACACATATGTACAGAGATCTCAGAACAGCTCTTCTAGGCTTTCGCATGACATGACATGTTCGTTGAGGATACATGTCATCTCTTCTTCTGCTAATAAAAGCGCATACCATATTTTCTTAATAGTGCACCCGAGAATAGTCAGTTGTGCGCACGCACTATGTCTCGACTCAGATTGGAAATGGTAAGGCTCATAATACACTCGGGTTAGATTTTAGCGCAGATTATTTTTTTTATCACCTCTGATACTTCAAGACCTTGTCTGCAGTATGCTTTTTCGTATAATAACCACAGACTGTCATTTGGCTCTTGGCTTGCTTGCTTATTCACTATATACATAACCTGAAGTAAGTCTGCAAAGAAACAGCAATTTTGAAAGCACTAATCTATCTATGTTCTTATCTGATGACATTGAAGTCAAATCCAAGACAGTTTATATCCATTAATCTCGAGCGATGAAGCTTGTGTCTTATGCCAGTGTAAGAAGACGAGGTTTTGCAAGTCTTCAACTATCCAGAAATCTTATACTACCTCCGTCCCACTTATTTCTTCCAATCTTTCTATTTCGGGCGTCCTACATAATTCTTCCCATTTTCATTTTTGGTAAAAAATTATCCCACTAATTAAACTAATTACACCATTAAATTAAAATAAGTTTTCTTGATTTGCGTATATACTAATAACTTTTCTCTCTCTCTATACCTCAAAATGTGTACTATAACATTAAAATATTATGATTTCTTAATCTCCGTGCCCGCTAATCTTTGGGAAGAAATAGCCGGGACAGAGGAAGTATAATTATAGAAATGTAAATATTCTAATATGCTGTCACATGTCCCTTAACTTAAAAAATAAATTAAATAATAAAAATTCCAAAAAAATCCCACTAATTCCACAATAAGACTAAAGAAATCTTTGTTATTTCGCTTGTGATTCAATGTCTTTTGTGTTGATGTCGAATGTATCTGTGCTTTATTTATAACCCAAGTTTCGACCGGTTGTGTCTATTCATAATAGACATAATCCTTTCAAAGATGGTGTCCGGTTGAGAAAAGATATCACCTTTTGAAGCCACGTACCTTTTCGGGTATAAACACGCCCTTTCGGGTGCAGATGGATTTGAGGGGGAAGCATGCACACCTTTTGGGTGCATGCATGCCACTTCGGGACAGGGCGCTGCCCCTAGGACCCCGCAAGGGGGCGCAGCCCCCTTGACCCCCACTTCGTTTTGGGTTCCGATATAAAATATTTTCCGAGCGTGCACTCCACACCTTCTAACTCGGATACATTTTATGTCTCAATTACACTAAAATATATAACACCCACTATCAATATAAGTAGAGATAGTTACTACCTTGCATTGCACGGGTAAAACTGTATCACATTTCAAAAAGACTTGGGATTTAAGGCAGAAAACGAAGGCAGCCCAAATTAGTTTTATCTCTGTCTCTCTGTCTTTATCCTCTGCTTGGCCTTGGACTTGGGAGTTGGGCGTCGAAATGATGAGTTATTTTACTTTAATTTGGGCCATTATATGCTACTTAGGCTGCGTTTGCTTTTTAGATGGGCTAATATAATGGTCTAAGCCCGCTAATATGTATCGGGCTAATTTATCTGAAAATACAGGTTGAAATAATATTAGGTGTTGGTATTGGATAAATAATAAAGGAGCCCGTTAATATAGTGCGGGCTGTTTATCTTTTCTCGGGCTTCAGTAATAAAAGCAAACGAGATATAATATATTACTAATAATATTACAGCCCATTTTCTGGGCTTTGATATTAAAGCAAACGCAGCCTTAATGGGCCTATCTTAAGCGTTTTCTTCCTTTTTCCCGTTTTGAGATAAGAGATAAGGGGTGACAAAATTATTTATTTATTTAAAAGGCGCATGAAAGACTTGGTAAATAGTAATGATAAAAAAGTTCGGACTAGGGGTGAGCGCGGTGCGGTTTGGGCGGTTTTTAACGAAAATTTAACCCGACCCAATGTATTGCGGTTTTTTAAAATATACCCCAAACCCGATCATAAAAATCTTAACCCGATAGATTGCGGTTTGCTTATGTGCGGTTGGGTTGGGGCGGTTTTTGCGGTTATAATATTTATTTTTATCATAACGAAAATTAAAGTAATATTCTACAGTATAGATAGAGCAAAAAGGTAATCATTAACCTATTTACAAACATAAAAGTTTATATACAGAAATGTTATGATCATATTAATAAATAATAGTAACAGATAATAAAAGTCCGATAAGAAGCTTGATCAGAAGCTCATATTCCTTGTGCACAGTCGGCTTTTGGTAAAGCAACTAAAGCAGGTGCCTCATTTTGATTTAAAAATTTCCCCTACAAGAAATAAATTTTTTATTTTAAAATTTTAACTTGCCTTCTATAAACATAAAGTGTTATAGTTCTTGATCTCAAGTCCGAATAAAGGAGGGTTGCATTGGATAGACACGTAATTTTTTACTACATAATATTTAATTTCTTTTAAAAATCATCATTTAGAACTTAGCTTTACGCAATGTATTATGATTAGGCCATGTCCTTGTATCCAATTCCCCTTTCGAAGAAGAAATTATTTATTTCAAAAATTTAACTCGCCTTCTATAAACTTAAAGTGTATAGTTGTTGATCCAAGTCCGAATAAAGGAGAAGAGTTGCATTGGATAAACATATAAAAAAAATTTCACTACATAATATCTATTTTTTTTTTTACGAAAAACTCATTTATAGCTTAGCTTTACGCAACGTGTTACGATGAGTCGATGTTCTTGTATTAATAGTAATTAATATTTTGGCCTCGCACTAGTATGAGTTATATCTATTATTTTATGAAATATTGAATAAAATATAGTAAAATTTTAGTATATTTTTAAATGTGGTTGGGTGCGGTTTTATGCGGTTTTAAAAATACAAAACCAAACCCGATCGCAAAATATGCGGTTTTACTTTTTAAAACCCAAACCAACCCATCAAACCGTTAACCCGACACTTGCGGTCTGGGTTGGGTTGGGTCGATTGGGTGGGGCGGTCCGACGGGTTAAATGCTCACCCCTAGTTCGGACTCCATACTCCGCTAGCGCTATCTACTTCAAGTCAAAATCATTTATAAAGGTTAAAAATGGGTGATTAAAGTAGACTGTTGAATTGAATTGGATTTCCATGACGAAATCAATTTCTCCATAATATTTCTATGACCTTTGGTAGAAAATGCAATCCGCATATGACATTATTTTATTAGTGAGTTGCAATTAAAATCAGAAGATTCGTTATTTAATGGAAAAAAGTTACAAAATAAATTCACTAGTTAAATTGCAAATTGGTCCTTATGGGGGACTCAAAGTCAAAACAAGAAACATATTTCGACAGAAACGTAGTTTAAGCTAAATTGAAACCCTAAAATCAAAAAAGGAAATAAAACTGACAGCTAATCGTCCATTTGACCTATGAATTGAGCGGCAATCTCTTCAGCTGCCCACCATTCGTGTGTTTGCTTCCCCCTCACAAAAATCAATCCACAGCAAATCAAAGAGCGCCTTTTTGCGAGCTTTGTCTCGAAAGTCCATCACTCTTCGACGCGTTCTGAAGTACACACTTCTGGTACGGCATCTTTTTTTTTTCTTCTCTACAAGTCCACACACATTTTTTGCATGCGTAGGGATCGATCTATGTTTGATTGGTTTGTCCATTTGATTTCATGTCTTTTTCACGATTGGCTTCAGTCAAATAATCGTTGGATTGGCTTGATTTTATTGACTGGTTACTTTGTGAAGACCTTGGTGAGTGTTTCTGTGTGTTTTTTTTATTGTTTTCAGTTCTGCGGATTGCGATGACTGGACGTATCTGTTTCTGTTTGGTGATTTTATTTTTACGTGGTTAGATCTGTTGGAAATTATATTTTTGTAAGTTTCAATTTCTGATTGTGTAAAATTGAGCTGCTGATTTTGTCAGGGTGAGGTCTAGGTATTATCTGTAATGTTCTCTTTGTGGTGGTTGTTTGATCATTGAAGTCCGTCAACAGTAAAGTTGAGGTTTTCGTTCTTTGGTTGTTTTAGCTCCTTTTGTGTTGGATACGATTTGAGAATTATTGTTGGTGCGATCATATTTAGCTCCTTTCTCTTATTACTTTCTAGCTTCAGTCTCTTTCATATAATGTTTTTGTGTTTAATCGAGGATGGATGTTCGATAGTGTAATGGTTATCTTGATGTATTAGCGTTCCTTCATGTACTACTGACTATTTGTTTAGTTAGAGTGCATTTGACAAATATGTAAAGTTGGTAATCTTGGGTGTTCTGTAAGTTTCCAATGTGCTGCATGCCTATTATATGCTCTTTATCTGGCCTCTTGCATGAAATATTGTGTTTGCTGTTAATCGTTATTTATAGTTTATTCTGCCTTGTTCAACCAGTAAAGTATTTAACTGTCATTTCATATAGTAGATGTCTTGATTATCAGTTAATTCATTTGTTGCGTGATCATTATGTTTGAATGTGAATAGTCTCAATAGAAGGCGTTTGCTTCAAGTTGCATAATAATATGGTTTGTCTGTTTATTGTTTACAGCCAATAAAAAATGTCGCATGCGCAAAATCCCCACAGCCTTTTGCCATTTCACTTTGGAAGAACTTTCTGCGCCATGTTCCCAAAGGGATCCTCCATGCCCCCACAACTGGTCGCTGTGTTGAATGATTTCGAGACAACCTTGGCAAGTAGAGTCAGGACGCTCATGCCAATTGGAGAAGTAGAAATCCTTCACTTGTCGTGGATGATATGCGCCATGGAGCAGTTAAACGCTGTACTTACAGACGTAAAGAAACTCTCCACTGCCCTGGACCTTCGCGTCCATAGTTGGAAGGATAAGTGGATTCAGGTGTACTTCGATGACACCATGAAACTGCTCGACTTATCAAACGCATTCATATCGCAAATGCAAATGCTGGAACAGAGCCAACGATATCTCGCCTGTGCTCTGCAACACATAGACAAGAGTTCCCGACAAGGATTCTGCAAGGCCCGCTCATCCCTTGATCAGTGGATGGAATTGGTTTGTCTGAAAGAACAATCACTTCAGCAATGCTGCTCTATCTTGGATGGTTTTCTAACAGCTCCCGACCTTCCCAAGACCTCTGATGAGGAGAAGGTGCTGTTCAGAGCCCTATACGGCTTTAAGGTGGTTGCGTTCTTCGTGTGCAGCATACTCACAGCAAATTTTTCTGGCTCCGTTGAGAAGATGAAGGATATTAAGGTTCCCGACGTTTATTTGTGGGCCGGTGCTTTTTCTGATCTTCAGACTGCTGTGAATGCCAAGGTCACAGACATATGGTCGAGTGGAAAGGGTATTGTGCTGAAGGAGATGAAAGCCATCGATGAAGGCGTAAAGAATGTGTACCCTGTTTTAAGAGATGGGCTGGGCTGTTCTGAAGCTGTGGATTTGGTTAGCGCAACTTCTGATCTTAGGAAATCTTCTGAGGAATTTAATGAAGGGCTGGACCTTCTCTACAAGGAGGTGGACCGCTTCTTTAAGATGCTTCTAGAAAGGCGCAACTCTCTGATGGGTCGGGTCAGGGCAGCCTTTGACCCGGCGAAAGTTGATAAGAGCAAGAGGGAGTAGGCTGTTCATTTGACGTTGATGCTATAATTAGGGGAGATGTAAGGGGTTTTGTGAATTTGGTTGGAACTGCAAACCGTTATTGGCTGATTTATACAATTGCTTTTGCTTGTTAGGTTCTGCAATTTTCTAGGTGAAGAATAATACATCATCGGGTTTTGCTTCGGGTGATTGCGTTGCGCGTTAATGTGAAATCTTCTATCGTGAATGAAGTTTTTTCGAAAAACTCTGGCGCAGATTCACAAATTGCGCCTAAGATCTTCTACGATACATTAAAGAGAATAAGGTAAGAGATAAATCTCAGAACAGCTCTTTTACGATTTCAACATTGAACATGTCATGTCGATTGAGAATGATGTTCTCTTCCGCTGCTAATAAAAGCATACTGTATTATTCTTAATATCGCACCCGAGAAGAGTCAGTTTTGCGTGCTCTGTCTCGGCTCAGATAATAAATAGTAAGGAGCAGAACGCATTTGTGTTAGATTTTAGAGCCGATTTTTTACGTCCTCTGATACTTCCACGGCTTTTTGTCTATGGCATGCATCCTTTTTGCATAACAACCACAGAGACTGCCATTTGGCTCTTGGCTTTGCTTATTCACTATATATATAACCTGAATTCAGTCGGAAAAAAAAAACAGCAATTCTCAAAGCACTATCTATCTACCTCATCTGATGACATTGAAGTCAAATCCAAGACAGTTCATCTCTATTAAGAGAGTGATTAAAAAGCTCGAGCGATCACGTTTGTTTTATGCTGATGTAAGAAGAACCCTACGAACCCGTCCTACATTTATCAGAGAACACGACAATACAAGTTTTGAAAGTCATCAACTGCCCAGAAATATCACATTACAAAAAATCTTGGAGTATTAGCTTCATCAAAGCACATACAAAGCAGAAACAGGGCATCAGCCCATATTAGTTCTATCTTATCTCTTCTTCGTCCTCTGCTTCGACTTTGACTTGGAGTCGAAATGATGAGACTTAAGCTTCTTCTTCCTCACTGCTGCTGTACTGGGCTCCGCGCCTTCTCTGAAAGGCATGCCCATGAGAGCAAGCAATCTGTACCCCTCTTTATCTGTCTCCGCCGTCGTGGTTATGCACACATCCATTCCCCTCGGTTTCCCTAATATGTCGTAGCTTAACTCGGGAAAAACGCTCTGCTCGCGAAACCCTATGCTGTAATTACCGTTTCCATCGAAGCTGTTCGAGCTCACCCCTTGAAAATCCCTCGTACGAGGTAGCCCGAGATTTATCAGACGATCGAGGAAGGAATACATCACCTGGGAATGATGTAATAAACATGAGTTATATGCGATGATCGATTTGTGTCAGAACCCATATCATAACCTGCATAACAAACGATGTCGAAAACATGCTTACGTTTAGAGGTGTTCAGACGGTTTGAAAAACCGTAACCAAACCGTAACCGAACCGTCGGTCAACGGTTCGGTTAACCGTGGTCAACGGTTACGGTTCAAACCGTAACCGAACCGTAAATTATGAAGGTTCGGTTACGGTTCTTCATTTTACTAACCGCAAACCGGCGGTTATAACCGGCGGTTAACCGTCTTTTAAATAATAATTAAATATATAATTTTATTGCTCTTGTCATAATATCTAATGATAATTTATTCACCATATTTAATTTTTATTTTTGTTTTATCAACTATCATAAAATTGACTTTAGAAAACTTAGAAGAATATTGAGTGATAAACATGATATTTAGAACTATGCCTACGACGAATGTCCGTCAAAGATTTTCGAATCGAAGAATGAATGTTAATCATAATATTTTTTAATATTTAAGGTGTAATTTTTTTTTCAAATGTTGAAGGTTATTATATAAATTCTTAACTTGGAATGGAAATTTTATTTTTTTACATTTTATATATAAATATCAATTTTTTACTATATTTAAATTATTATAAAAGAAAGAAAATTCTAAAAAGGAATTAGGAAAAAAAACCGTAAACCGGCGGTTCAAAACCGTAACCGTAACCGGCTTGGCCGGTTCAAAACCGTAACCGTAACCGTGATTACCACGGTTCGGTTACGGTTAGACGTTTTTATTAACCGTAAACCGGCGGTTCATAACCGTGAACCGTAACCGTAACCGTATGAACACGTCTACTTACGTTTCCCCTGAGAGTAACAGCGATTCCAAGGGGCTGGTCTTCTCGGATCTTGAAGGTAGCAATGGCCTTTTTGGCCCTTGTCTTAATCGGTCTCTGCCCAGTGATAAGTGCCAAATCGTTCATAGCTGCTTCTAAACCTTTTGCATTCTGGGCAGCATCTCCGATTCCACAGTTGACAACGATTTTCTCAATTTTTGGAACCTTCAAGAAGGATAGAGAGCAATCTTGATCAATGGCTTGCGAATATCCAACCACTGTCACTAAAGTAGTTAATTCATTCCAACAAAAAAATGAGTATACAAAAAACGGATTTGGGTGAAAATTTTGTGAAGTTTCACCCCCAATAAGCATCGCTAACACCTATACAAGCAACTTCAGGACCAGCCTCAAAGCTGCCTGCTAAATGCAAAATATAGAACCAAATAAGGACTAAAAAGAAACCCAAATACTAAAATTCTAACTTTTCCGCAATTAAAAGAAAAGGCCCATCAGATAGAAGTGAATAGCAATGCCATCAGTTCTTCGCCGATGATACTACGAAAAGATACAGCAACGCACCAAAATCCCACAACGAATCGACACACCTGGTGAATGTTGGTATAGCTGAACTCATCTTTGAGCAAAGGAACGATTTTGTCGAGGTAGGCGGCCTTGAGCCTATTGACTTTCTCGGCCTCGGTTTTTTCCACGAGAACTCCCACGGCTTTAACGGTAAGAGGACTGTACCGAACGCAGGGAGAGTTAACGGTCGGAAATGGGACGGAGAATCGACCGTTGAATTTCGAGGCTGTGGAGTGTAGAATTAAGGGAGATAAAGCCATTGCTGGGCAAAGAGAAGGGCAGCGAATTGAAGCAGCTGTAAGCTTCTTGGTTTTCTTCTTACAAGTTTATCTGGATGACGAATAGAGGATAAGACTTTCCCAATAATTTACGCAGAAGACCTCCAATTTCATAGAAATGACAATTGGGGACGACTGAAGGAACAAATTATTTTAATTGGTCTTCCATGTCCTTGCCTGTTTTAAACTCGAGTCTCCGTTCCGCTTCGTTTGAGCTTACAAGAAAAGAACAGCAGAGAGAAATGCAGGAGAAGCAAAAGAAAGGAAAAAAAAAAGAATCTTAAGAACATTTACTATTCTATATTATATAAGCCTTGTTGATCCATACAAACTCACCATTTATTTTTCGTAACTACACCGAACATATTCGGACACTCAAACCGAACAAAATTGACCTACTAACACGACTCCATGGAAAAAAAGAGAAGGAACAAAAACAAAGATACTCAAACAGCCTATCAGTTTGGCTATACATAACAATGCTCCAACACTTGCAAATCTCTATAAACAAGGCAGCAAAATTTCCAGACGTTTTCAGGTCTTCATTCAGAAGAATCTCCTTCTGAAACCTCGGGTGGTTGCCTGGTAAGATCTCATGAGAAGACCGACACCAATTCCAACGCCAAGACACATCCCAAGACCCAAACCTACGCCAACCCTCACGCCCGCGTTGAACCATGAAAGCTGCCCATCTTCACCGTAATACATTTCTTCTGAGTAGTGGTGAGTTTGCAAGTACTTCGGGTCTCCCTCGTTGTCGCCCAAATCTCCCTCCACCAACTGCAAGAAGTACCCGAAAGATAAGTAAACAAATAAGCAGGCCATATAGGAAGGAATCAATACATAAAGACAATGTTCTTTGGTGATATGATGCTGAAAAGAGATGATAAATTACAGACTTTCCACACATTTAATCGATCATTGCCACAACGAAAGTGAATGGTATGATGGGATTCATATGTAAGCGCAAAAATTCCACCACTTACTTGTAACTTCCTTTGCCTCACCAACCCATTACCATTCTCACCACCATTAATCAAACCTTCCGTCTCCATCACCTCTTCGTCCTCAGGTATCGCATCGAGCAACGTCCCATTTGCCCTGCCTTTCCTCCTCGGGCTCATAACAACCGTCTTTGCCAACATGACTGGCTTACCCAAACAACACCCAGCCATGTAAACCTCGACCGACAAGGACCCACCGCCGAACGCCTTAGGGTTAGCACCGTAGCACTCCATATCCCAATTGCTCCCCTCGGCCATGTCGGCCCTCTGCAGTGTCCCACAGAGGACGATATCCCCCCCTTCGGCGTCGGAGTCGAGGTTCCCAGCTTTCCCCACCTCGAATTCCGAGAGTCCAGAGAGCCTGACGCTGTCCGTGGAAACGTAGGTCGCTTCGGACGACTCCTTGTCGACGCGATCGCGGCGGAGATTGATGGTCGCGTCCTCCGACGGGGGAATCCGAGATCCGTTGATTTCGAGGACGGTTCCAAGCTCGCGGCGGAGGTGGCGGAGGACGAGGTGTTCGGGGAGGTGATCGACGGCACAAGGCGAGATTCGGACGTAGAACAAGCGGATTTCGAGGATGTTTTTGGCGGCAAAGGGAGGGATTTTGTAGATCAATTCGTCGTCGTCGGCGATGTCCTCCATTTTCTCTCTATTTTCGGCGATTCAGAGTACCCAAATGGCGATGGTGGTGGCGGTGAAATTAGGTCTTCATCTGGCGATTTTTTTATTTTTATTTTTTCATCCTTTCTATTTTCGCTCAGATCTCAACTTTTTTTTTTTTGTGGGGGTGATATTTTTTCGCAGGGTGTGGGACAAACTGAAGGAAAGTGACGGGTGGAGCGTGCGTACGACGCGGGCTATAACGCGTGGAGGACTCAACTTATCTGCCAAGTGGACGGCGGGAATTAACCCTCATGTTTTCTTGTCGGGTCGGATCGGTTTGGCCATAGAAACCATGGGCGTAGGGATGGCGGTGGGGCGGGGATTCTCCGTCCCCGCGGTAGCCGCCCCAAACGGGGCGGGGAATCCCGAGTTTTTATCCCGCGGGGGGATGGGGACAGATTTTTCCCCGCGGGGATCCCCGCCCCGTTCCCCGCCCCGCCCCCTATTTATATATTATAATATATATATATATAATATTAAATTATAATTTACATAATATTAAATATAGATTAATTTATATAATATTTATAACGAAAATATATTTAAATTTATATATTACATTTAAAATATTAATTTTTTTTAAAAAAATTGAATCCCCGCGGGGATCCGGCGGGGACGGGGACGGGGATTAGGTCCCCGCCCCCGCCCCGTTGCCAACACTACATGGGCGGCCTATTTTATATGGATTTGGGCCATAAACAAAAAACATAAAGCATTGTTTAACGTAACAAATTGGGCTCAATTATTAAAATTAATGTTCGTTACGTGTTATATTTCCTCTGTCAAACTACTTACAACTAGGGTTGCAAATGAATCAAACTGTTTTGATTCGATTCGCGATTCGATTCAGAATTGTAATATTCGAATTCGAATATAAATACTTTTTTCGATTCGAATAGTTACCAAATACGAATACGAATACACCGTTATTCGATTCGTATAATTATCGAATGTTCGATTCGATTTGGATTTGATGTAGAATAATATATTGTATATAAATAAATATCAGTTAGGCCCACGAGCATTTTTTTACATGGTTATTTGGTTATTAGGCCCAACCCAATCCATATTAGCCCACAACCATTCTAGGGAGGAGATTCATTTCACTGCAGAGCTCCTTATTCTCAAGCTCTGCGAACCTATTACAAATTTTCAGCTTCATACCAAACCAAATAACCCTAAGAGCATCTCCAATCGTAAACCAAAACCCAAAATATGGGGTAAAATTACTCCAATCGAATCCAAAAACCAACCGCAAAATGGGTTCCATACATTCTCTCTCCTAATTTAATCGCATTTTGCGTTTCAACTGCCATTTGCCTTTGATATTTAACAATTGCAAAAAAGTCCCTTATCTATTTTGGGTTTTCCAAAGAAGAGCACAGGTGAACAGACCGTGGGATGCTTGGGCTTGTCAAAGACTCACGACCAGGGCCGGATTTGGCCCAGAGCAAGCTGTGCTACAGCACAGGGCCTCCTCAAAAGGTTAGGGCCACATCTTTTGGCCCACTTAAGTTTAAAATTCATGTTTATAATTCTATGTGAATAGGAAAATAAAAGAAAAACCATTTATGTGCTAGTCTACTAGAGTAGGGACCAAAATGCATACGCCTGACAATTCACATGTGGCCCTCTCGTCATCGTGGTTGACTTTCGTTGGTTAATGACATTTTTTGGACGACGACAATGACTTAACAGGTGAGGTGAGATAAAAATAAAAAGATAAAATAAAAAACAGTTGCTCGCTGCATTATTTATTAATTATGCTGCTACATTTATTTGTTACTATTGAGTATTTATTTCTGTGATATATCATGTTAAGGTTCTGCTCAGATAATACTATATCCATGTAATATATATAATTGTGGTGGGATACCTCGGGACCGTTAAAAAAAAAAACCATGCCTCCTAAGTAATATTCTTTCGATACGAGTCAGGCTCATTACCTATTTAAAATTTTTAAGTTGCTATTACAAGAACGGGCCACCAAGATCTATATCGTCTACGATTGGCGATTATGTTTAGACTATATTTATCCATGACCTTCACAACCGGTCAGATAATAAAATATTAATTTCTCTCTCCTCCACATACACAACCTACATCTCAACCCAACCTAAAATTTTCATACTTTATCAACAACCCAGTACAACCTATAATATTTATATTTTATAATTATTTTGAGTAGTATTTGAATGTTTGAAACTATATTACATTATATGACATAAAATTTAGATACTTTGGTCATTGGATAAGGAAAAATAATATGAATTATGATAGATTATAGAATGTAATAGATAAATAGATAATTTGAAATTGTGATTCAAAATTTAGCAATATTAGTCTTTATTTGTGGAGAAAAAAAATATACATTTTGGTAAAAAAATAAGAATAAAATTTTAATCGACAATTTAAATATATCATAAAAATCACTAAAAACCACAAAAACAGTATTGAAAACTGTGCACAACCGGTTGGTGAACCAGGTTGGTGCACCAACTGGGTTGTGGGAGGTTGTGAAAAATATTTACTTGATTGATTTATTTTATTTAGTTATAATGCACAACCGGTTGTCCGGGTCATTGATAAACATAGTCTTAAGGCCTCACTCAGTTACGAGAACGGGGCCACCGAAATTGAAAAAACGGCCCTGCTCACGACCACCTCGGCCATCGCTGTCCAAGACTGGGACTGGGACGGACTGCTAGAAGAGGCATCGTCACCCCTTCGCTGAGACGGCAAGCTGTGAGTCGCTATCTAAGGTTCGTAGATCTCCTCCTTGCAGTATGCCATCCTCTTTACTTGGATAGGATCTTTGAACCATCAGAGAACTTCAGAGATTTGCTTGCTCGTTCTTGGGATAGGTTTATCTTCGATCTGCCCGAGCAAGAAACTGGGCGGTGGAGATCTGCCCTGTTCTTGGGTTAGGTTTAGACAGGATTGCTCTTCTTGGTTGGGGCTTTCTTCGATTAAGACGCCTGCCCACTAGAAGATGGCTGCCAGCGACATCAGTAGATGTGAGGATGATAGTTTGTTTGCTTTTCTTTCATGGTATTGGTGTTACCTCCTTGAATTGCACGTCTCATTCTCAATGTTGAAGATAACCTTTGCTTTAAACAACATATATATGATGTTCTTGTTTCTAGTCAATTGCAATAGTGTTCAATGTTATTGCTGGTCAAAGGCTGCAATTTTTCATATGCAAAAAATGAGGCTCAATGATTGACTAATAAATCGGCTTTCAGTTCTATGTTGATCACTTTAATGATAAACAAAAAGGATATTCATGTTGTTCATGTTATTACTATGTATAGTTTTTTATATAGTCGGTCCTTGGGAGTATAATATTATGGTCTAATTTGTTAAGCTGTATAATATGTGGATAGAATTGAGAAATTATTAAAGCTGGTGTGCATGTGAATAATTCGAGAATGTTCTTTTGAGTTTGCGAATGAGTTTAATGGTTGGAGATAAACTACTGCATTGGGAATGCGTTTGAGTTTGAGAATGAGTTGTTCGGTTGGAGATGGTCTAACGCCGCTTCTCACCATCGCACCGACCACCGGCAGCCACCACCGACAACCACTAGCGGTCTCTCTCACCACCGCACCGACCATTGGTTCCACCACGCTCGGCTCTCTCTCACTCTCGGTCGCCATCGCAATAGTGAAGGTCTTTCTCTTTAGCCCAAAAAATCCTTAGTTTTTAGTCTCGTTTTTGTACTCTGCAAGAAGCCCTCGTATGGTTTTCTAGGCTGTGCCTCAATCATGGATTATATGCTGATTAAGTCAAGTCCAAATCCTTTGGAGCTTTGAGGGGTTCAACAAATTTCATTCTGTTAAATGCTTTTAACCTTTTTGATTAATTTTGTATTATTTCTGAGCCTGTTAAGTATTCTATTAAATATCAGTATGATTCTCGTTTGTGCCTATTTCGTTATTATTGTGACTTATTTTGAATTTACACTTGATTCTGCTAACGATGTTGGTTTGATCATGGTATGTCTATTGCTAGTGTTTTGTTCAAAGACGTTGATCGAATTGTGAAATCTATGGATTCCCCTAATGCAACGGAAGGAGATTGCATTGAAGAAATTCATGAGGTAAATTTATAAATATAAATTATTCAAAACATAAATATGTATTTGTCATTTTAGATATTTAATTATTTAAGCTTTAATGAATGGTATTGTGTCCGAGAGCGAGAATAGAGACAAATGATGGAGGTGGAGGCATCGAAGATGAAGATGGTCCCGAAATCCAAGAGGTAGGCATTGAAGGCCCAAACGAAGATAAGAATGGTGAAACTGATGATGGTAATGCAAGCAAGCTTGAAAAGGAAAATAGGAAGAGAAGTTCACAAGTGCACGGTGATTTCATTGAAGTTACTTCAAACGACGGAATGGATAGTTATCAATGCAAACATTGCAAGTCCCTCCTCTGTAAGCAAGCTTCTGGTACAACAAGTCATCTTTTGAATCATTTGAAGAGGTGTCTCCAAAAGAAACTTCATTTGAAGAAGCAAACATCTTTGCAACTACAACTGGTAAAATCCAAATTCGAGTTGAGTCCTCTATCTAAAGGGAGATATGATCATATGAAGCAAAGAGAAGCTATTGCGCATTGGATTCTAATGCACGAGCAGCCATTCAACATCGTGGAAAACTATGGCATTTCGTTCATGTTCAAAGTTCATCTACCACAATTTGAGAAGATCTCTCGCACCACGGCAAAGAATGATGTCACTAGTGTCTATGAGCTAGAGAAGAAAAACTACAATTGATGTTGAAGAGCATCAATAAGATTTCATTGACCACTGACATTTAATGGAAGTCGAAGGTGCAAAAGATTTCTTATATGTGTGTCACTAGACACTTTGTTGACTCGTAAGTTGCCATGGATGGTAAGTTGTTCCATGTAAGGTGTACTGCTCACATTTTAAATCTTATCATTCAAGATGGGCTTTCTGAGATTAAAGACATTGTTCAAGATGTTAAAGATAGTGCGCGGTTCATTAATCCGTCGGAGTCTAGATTGGGGAAGTTTTCTGATATTGTACATCATTTGGGAATTCCGGTGAAAAGGTTAATCATTGATTGTCCTACTCGTCGGAATTCGACTTATGAAATGTTGGTTGAAACCATCAAAGTTAAAGATGCATTTCCTATCTTTGCACAAAGAGAACCTTCATACATGTCTTGTCCGAGTTCAGAAGATTGAGACAAAGTTAAGGATGTTGGGAGTATTTTATGAAGCTACTCATGTGATATCGGGTACCATTTATCATAACTCTAATGTGTTTCTTGCTGTTATTTTGAGACTCACGCATGTGCTAAATGAGAAAGAAAGCCATAGTTCATTAGAGGAATTATGCGAAAGATGAAACTGAAGTTTGACAATATTGGGGCAGTTGTAACCTTTTGATGGCTATTGGAGCAATACTTGATCCGAGGTTCAAGATGAGGTTAGTTGAATTTGATTTCAACAAAATTTACATTGATGTATATGCACAAGCAAATATTCTGAAGGTTCGAGATGCATTGTTGCGGCGCCCTTGACTCCTACCGCCCATTCTTACTGCTATTTTATGTGACTGCATGTGATATAAATGAAATCTATATACGAAAATGCGTACAAAATTTTTCCTTTTATATAAAGGAAATTCTCCTGTACAGTACAAAATATTCCTAGGACATAAATACAAGGTAGAGTGCGCATGCATGTTCAAAATAACCTATCGGCCCGCCACTCAGGTCGCATCCATGTACACACTGCCACCTCAAAAGTCCCCGGAAGCTTCAAAAATAGCCTCGCCTTTGTAAAGATCACGTACCGTGATCCCGTGAACCTACAACACATAAATTCGTGGAATGAGCTTATAAAGCTCAATAAGTGAAAGCCATGCATGCCATGCACGTGTCCTAAATTCGCAAAGGCATCCGCGCCAATGCTCCCTAGACCTCATATTTTTCCTCGTCTTGTCTTGTCATGTAGGGCCCTCGGCTATCTTGCTATGCACCATCATGGAGCTCGGATCCACTAGGGATAAATAAATATAAGTGGCAATACCCACTCAAGGGAGGCTAACCCTAGGGCGCCTTTTCTGTCCAAATGTGGTTTCATACGCCACGCGGATGCTTCACACTGGTAGCCTAATCTGAGGTAGTCGACACCAGAGGTACCCTCGGTGTCGCTTACTCCCTCAGCTCGCACCCTCCAGGTTTCACGACCCGCCATGAGGGCATTAGCCCTAAAATCATGTCTTGCCTTGTACATGTCATGTCTTGACGGTAGCGCCATACGACATCACCATGGTAGCATAGAAGAGCCGTGACTCAACTGTGAGTCGACATCAGACGCCCATATCGGCGAATCTTTATCGCTCTCAGGCGATCGTATATTATGCACGCTATCATATCATGCCTTTCGTTCTAACGTGCGTGCACATGCTCATGTCATGAATATGCGTGTCATGCCATAATATCATGTAATTAAATCATGCGTGTCATGTAACGCAAATAATTCACGTAGGAAATCACATAAAATCATAGAAACACATAACACATAATTTCATGTACATATAATTATGTGTTGTAGTTGGGACTTCCACTTACCTGGTATCCTTAGCTATTAAATTTATCGTACGGCATGTCGCTAACCTTCGAACCCTAAGTATACAAACATATAAAATTAGGGTTTGTTAGTCTAATTATAATTTCACGAAATTGACTTAATTTGAAAACCCTAATTTTTGACCTCTATAAATTTCGAAACCCTAAAATTTAGAATTTTAACCTAAACTGAGAAATACTATTAATATAAATCTCGGCATTAATTAAGATATATCTCGACATGAATTAAAATAGACATGGATTAAAATAGATCTCGATATAACATAAATCTCGACACAATTAAACAAGAGACTTCGAAATTATAGCTTTCATAATATATACAAAGATGTCAAGCTTAGTTATGTAATTATGACATGGATTTCGACACTGAATGATGTAAGACCTCGAGATAATTGTCGACATTATAAGCTAAATGTCGAGTGGTATGTCAGATCACAATGTCGAGATTTATGTGGGAATAATAAATAAGATGTCAAGGTTATATGTTGAAATGATAACATGTCGAGATTACATGTTGAAGTTATAACAAATTGTCGATATCACATAACTCGAGATTTAGACCAACCAAACACATAAATTTGACATGGATTTCAACATAATTTCGATATATGATATAAGATAGGATCGAGCCTTATTTCGAGATTATGTCTCGAGTTTTCATTCAACTGAAAATCGCATCTCTCAATTATCAAACGATAATATTCCCACATACCCATTTGCATATCAATTGAACTTCCACAAATCTAACATTGAGACCTGTGATCGAACTCCTAAATCGATAGCTACAATCAAAGTTTTCTACAAGACACGTTAAACCCTAAATCTGATATTTCATGATTATGACAACATAATAACATATATATAAGACTTATACTAAATCATGAGTTTAAAATATATACTAATTATGATAGAAATTCATACCTCACCTAGTTTGTTTCGTTCGCTTCTCAGTTCGTTCTTGTTCTGAATTCTCGAGTTGTTATCATAAGGATTTTCTTATTGCTACAGTACTATATTATCAAGGGTCTTGAGAGTATTATAAAGTAACGAGATTCCCTCTTATCTAAGTAACTGTTCTTGTATTTATCTCTTATAATATTATTAATTGCTTAGTTGTCTTCTTGTCCTATATTTAGCGTAACTTATTGTACAATTGACATGGATGACTACACTAATACTTATCACATTTCACATATTGGCTTATGTCTCGACATCGATCTCAGATTTTAAAGACTTCGACTTCAATGATTTCGAGTTTTTCTAATTTCGATCTTTAGGCTACTTGTATTAATTAAGTAAGCAAATTTCTCTTGAGAGTCATAAATCTCGAGATTCAAGGATCTCGAGATTCTAAGATTCTGTGATACCAAAAATTTCGAGTTGCTTAATAATGTTAATTTTTCGACATCTAGTTATTCAACTTTTATTCATTTCGAGATCCTATTTTTCGAAACTAATAATACACAATTTCGAGCCCCATCAATTTTGAATTTTTGAAAACCTCTCCATACCCAAATTAGGGTACCTATATTAACATCATTTACCCCATGACTAAGGGTTCGAACCTTACAAAACCCTAAGTTTAAAATCTTCTAGGTTATCATGTCATATGCTAGAAACCCTAAAATCAATAACTAACCTAAATTCAATTAATTCTTCTACTTGGTTAGTAATCCTTATGTAATCACACAGGCATATAATATTTAAAATATGTTTCATGCAGTCACGTAAGTCACATAATATGTATGCATATTTATTGGCCGGCTTACTTACGGAACTCGGGTATTACAATTGTATGATCTATTCTTTGAGTATGTTGAAGATCATAACCTGAGATCTCGCAAAACTGTATCTACCGTGCCCGATACGAGTTCTGCTTCTAGGACGAGCTCCACCTCAAAAGGAAAGCTAATACCTTCTAGTTTATCTACGTTTGATGGGTATTTAAACACTATCGAAGTTGATGACCCTAGTTAGTCGGAACTAGATATTTATTTAGAGGAAGGGGTGATTAGAAGCAAAGACGGGGAAGTTACTTCTAATTTTGATGCATTGGCTTGATGGAAATCTCAAGAATTGAAATTCTAAGTTTTGTCAAAATTGGCTCGTGATGTTTTAGCAATTCCTGTTAGCACAGTGGCACAGAGGCTACATTTAGTGCTGGCACAGAGGCACAATTCCTGTTATATCCTTATCGTGCTAATTTATCATCCAATATGGTACAAGTCTTGAGAGCAGATTGGGTTCGACAACTTCACGGAATCAACAAACCCATTATGACATATGTAAGTTCTTCTTATTCGTTTCTTATTTTTATTGGTATGTTTACTTTCTTATTTTTCTATAGGTGGAAAAAGAACAGGTTGTCGTAGTATTAGAAGCGTGATGATCGAAAGCAAGCTAAGAAAGAACATCTAGTAGTAAGTAGTTCCCTCCTTAGTTTTGCTTTATATATATAACATCGAGCTCTTTCCTTAAGTAGGTCCCTCTGAAACATTGAGTTGTTTCACTAATCTATGTTTGTGTGTACCTGTGTGCAGGTGCAGTGAAGACAAGATTGTGATGATGGATGTATCTCTTTTGCTAAGCTATTTATTGGAAATTTAACGATTTTGGACTTGGTATAACTTTTGCTAGATCTATTCGATGAACAATGGTGTTTTTGAATTTTTTGTTTCTGCTGACAATTTCCCGCTTGGTTTATGTTCCAGAATGTGTTATTGTATTTTTAGTATTAACAGGTAGTTTTTGAAAAAAAATTAGAAAAAAATTCGAATATTCGCGAATCTGTCGAATATCATTATCGAATCGAATCGAATCGATTTTATGATTCATATACGAATCGAATACCAATACGATATATCGGTTAAAATTAACGAATACGAATAAAAAATGCAAATATTCGATTTGGTTCGGTTCGTTTGCAACCCTAAACTTACAACAAATATAATATTTATATGAGGAATTTTATGGTGTTACGTGGGCATCTGTCGATGTGGCACTGATTCGTGCCATGTCGACATGCCACATCGACTAAGATGATATGTGACATTAATTGACATGTTCTAGGTACCATTGCGTCGATCCCTCGGACGGTAATGTGGCATGTTTACGCACACAAATCAATGCAACATAACATGTGCCACACGTAAACATGCCACATTACCGTCCGATGGGTCGACCAATGGTACCTAGAACATGTCAATTAATGTCATATATCATCTTATGTCTATGTGGCATGTCGACATGCCACAAATCAGTGTCACATCGAAAGGTGTCCACGTAAGGTGCTCACATAAGGTGAGCAGTGAGCACCATAAAATTCCTCAGGTGAGCACCATAAAATTCCTCATATTTATATTATGTTCTATATATTTTTAGTAATTCTGATATAGATATATTTATTATGTAAAACTGGAATACATTATGTTGCATTGCAACAATGGTTTAGTTCCATATGCAACAATGGTTTTTGGTTTTGTCACATCCAGCCGTTAAAAGGAACTAATCTCATTTATTTTTTTTTTTTTGGTACGAATTAAAATTCATTACCACCCGGCATAGTTTTTTACAACCAACACTTGCTTACAACTTAACAATCATCTCAGTGTATGCAAGCTGGTAGTGCGTTGATATATAGCTTCCTCTGTTCGTGTGATCCTTCCTTTACAGCAACTTGTAATCTGTCCCGAATCAGACTAGCTATACTGCCAAATATCCTTCGCGCGTCCTGCTTGGTGCCTCCATGAACTCGCACGTTTCGCTCCTTCCAAATGTGGTAGACCACAGCTGCAATCCAAGCTATCACAATCCTCCCTCGCAGTCTCTTCTGCTTTCCCACTTGGGTCAGCCATCTTCTCCATCGTTCAAATTGCATCGGACAGCTATCAACACCCAACCAATTCGCTAGCATCTGTAATACAGTCCTACTAAACCTACATTCAAAGAACAAATGATTAATTGATTCTTCCACCACTTCACAAAGAACACATGTTGGCTGCTCTACACGAATTCCCCAAGCAATAAGTCGATCCTTTGTGAGCATCCTTTTCTGGACCAGCAACCACAGAATAAAACTGTGCTTCGGTATGTTGTAGCGGTTCCACACTGCCTGGCATATATGGTTCTTTGGAGCATCAGCAGTGAGCCATTTGTATCCTGTTGCAAGCGAGTAAACCCCATTTACATTAGAGGACCATCTATCCCCTACATACCCTGCTCCGAACCTCTCTTTAATTTTGTGGATCTTCCGCCAATGCCAACTACTATCCACAGGAGGAGAATGGTCCCAGAACGTGCTATCTTTCATATATAGTTCATGTAGCCATTTAACCCAAAGAACATCAGCTTTGTTGGCTAGGTGCCATATTTGCTTGCCAATACTCGCCATGTTCCATGTTTCACAGTGTTGGACATTTAAACCACCCCTGCTCTTCGGTAGGCAAACTTGCTCCCATTTCACCAAAGCCACTGACTTGCTGCCTTCAGTTCCCCCCCAGAGGAAGTTCTTACAGACTTTATCCACTGCTTTAGTCACACTCTTAGGCAGTAAGAATATGGACCCCCAATAGCTATACATGGAATTGAGCACTGAATTGATAAGTGTGCACCTTCCCGCGTAAGACAGATTACGAGAGGTCCAGTTTGTGATCCTTTCCACGATTCTGTCCACAAGCATCTGGGCATCTAGCTTGCTCCACTTTGAAGGGGATAAAGGCACCCACAGATACCGCATGGGGAATGTCCCTTTGCTGAACCCAGTGAGGCTTTGTAGTGTTGTTTCCATCTTATGTGTTACCCCAGCGATGTACAAATTGGATTTACTCGAATTTGCTGTCAGACCAGAAACTGCTGAAAAGTGGTTTAGCGCTTGCATCACAGCCCCGACAGAGCCCTTGGTAGCTTTGCAGAAAATTAATAAGTCGTCCGCAAAACAGAGATTCACAAGCTTCAGTTTTTTGCACATTGGGTGGAACCTGAACTGAGCTGTCTTGGTGGCAAGTAGTAGGCTTCTGCTTAAATATTCCATAATCAGTACAAAGAGAAGAGGGGAGATAGGGTCCCCCTGCCTCAGCCCTCTCTTCCCAATGATTCTCCCTTCCGTGCTCCCATTTAGTGAGATAGTAAAGCTTGTCGTTGTCACGCATTGCATTATCCAGCCACAGAATTTGGGAGGGAATTTTAGTTTCTGAATTAGGGACTCTAAAAATTCCCAGCTAACAGTATCATACGCCTTTCGTAAATCTATCTTCATAACACATCGGGATGATGTGTTCTTCCTCTTATAATGTCTGATAAGCTCTTGGCTGACCAAGATATTGTGTATGATAGACCGGCCTTTGATGAATGAACTCTGATTCTCATGCACATGCTTTGGTAGCACCTCATTTAGCCTCCCACATAGCATCTTGGATATACATTTATATAATATATTGCAACAAGCAATAGGCCGGAAGTCCAATACTGTTGTAGGTTGTTCCTGTTTTGGTATGATAGCTAGTATGGTGCTGTTAATTTGTTTCAGCATGTAGCCCGTCTGAAAAAACTCCAAGACCGCTTTTGTCACCTCCTCTCCCACCACAGGCCACGCATGTTTGAAGAATCCACTGCTATAGCCATCTGGGCCAGGTGCTTTATGTTCATTTATAGAGAATATGGCAGCTTTCACATCCTTCCTGGTGAAAGGTCTAATCAGTTGTATTTGATCCTCCACACTCAAGAAGGGACCTTGTTGCACTGACCTATCACTTACTTCTTCAGCCATATTATATCCTTGTCCTAAGAGTAGCTGATAGTAGTCTAAGAATTGTTCCTTTACCTCCCCTGGATCTGTGACGTTTCTCCCAGTTTCAGTTTGTATGGAAGAAATTCTATTCCTATAGATCCGCTGCTTTATTGTTGCATGATAGAACTTGGTATTTTGGTCTCCATGATGCAACCACAATGCCTTAGCCTTTTGAGCCAAATAAGTTGTAGCAGCTTTATTGAAGAATTCCATGTCCTTTGAGCTCTCTTTCTTCATTAATGAGCTCTGCATTTAGAGGATCAGCCTGTAATTGTGCTTGGGCTGCCTCCAGTTTGTGTCTCTGCTGTTCTGCTCGGTTCACTATGTCAGGGAATATGCTTCAATTGAGTTCTCTAAGATGCTTTCTGAGGTTTTTCAACTTTGAGTGATGCACCACATTTTGGATCCTGCTAAGGGGATTTGCCATTGTTCTTTAACTGTCTCAATGAATTGAGGACACATAGTCCACATGTTGAAAAACTTAAATGGCTTGTTCTGAGAAATGGCCTTCCTGTTGGTTATAAGTATTGGCGAGTGATCAGATATGCCCTCTGCTAGGAAATCTGCTTCTACCTCCATGTGTTTCTGCATCCACAAGCCATTAATGAAAACCCAGTCCAGTTTACTCCATATCTTACCATGAGCTTGCTGTTTATTAGACCAAGTATATCTGCAGCCCGTCCATCTCATTTCCTCCAAAGAGCATGTTTCCAAGCAATGTTTGAAATCCTCTAGCTCTGACAGTTGTACAGGCTGCCCCCTACTCTATTTTGCCCCCCTACTCTATTTTCTGGCTTCAATATGCTATTAAAATCCCCCCACAATAACCAATGCAGTGTCACGGATTGGTGTATTGAGCACAGGTCATTCCACAAGCTTAGTCTCTCCCTACTTGTATTCCTCCCATAGACACATGTCATGTAGAAGCTCTCACCATTATAGCATACTTTTGTGTGAAGGAGTTGATCAGTCTTTTGGACTGCTTCCACTGCATATACAGCTTTCTTCCACACCAGGATTATTCTACCATTGGCTTCACATTCATGATTTGTTTCTACTTCCCATCCATCAAACATATCTTTCATGCACCTCCTCAGGTTCCCCGCTTTTATTTTTGTTTCTGTAAGACATAACAAGTCTAAAGAATGCTTCCTGCAGAAGAGAGATACCTCTCTCTGCTTATTAGGCCTGTTAAGGCCTCTCACATTCCACATAGCTGCTCTATCCATTGGGGAGGATGTCAACCCTCTGCTTTGAAGGGCTCAGAATCTCCTTGAGCTTAGGTCCCAAGGACTTTTTGGCTCCCACTTTAGTCCATGTGTTAAGCACCTCCTCTGATGTGCTAGCTTCTGCTGACTGCTTAGCATTTTGCTCAGCCACTAGTTCTCTATCAGCCTGTGGTACAGATTCCTTTACAGCCTGCTGTGCATTCTGACTTGGTTCTGTAGCCGCCACAGTTTCATATTCCTTAGCAGGCTTTTTGCTTGGCTCATACCTCTGTTTAAACCTTGGACGAACAGTAGGTTTTGGCCTCTCTCCATCCACCTTCTTACATTGGTCTTCCTCATGTCCATGTAACCCACAGTTTACACACTTAACAGGTCTCCATTCGTAGATAACTTTCTGCTCCACCACCTGCTCATGTTCATTAACAAAATAGATCAAATCCTGGACCCCTTTATTCAGTTCTACTTCTACCAGTACCCTAGCATATTGCACTCTTTCTTTCTGCATCGTGCACTTGTCAGCCATTATAGGTGTGCCCAGTAGGCTAGCCAATCTGCTCAGTGTCTTCGGCCCCCAATATTTCAGATCCAATTGGGGAAATTGGATCCATATGGGAACCCTATCTACATCTATCTTGCTGAATTGTGTATCAGCCGACCACGGGGATAATATAACTGGCTTCCCATCAAATTGTATTAATCCTGCCTGCAAGACCGCATCCCTTGCTTCTACCGAATCAAATTTTGCCATAAACAGTCCTCTCCTAACCTGCAACACTCGTTGCAGCCCCCATGTTTTCCACA
Organism: Craterostigma plantagineum; assembly: GCA_027422505.1. NCBI lineage: Eukaryota > Viridiplantae > Streptophyta > Magnoliopsida > Lamiales > Linderniaceae > Craterostigma > Craterostigma plantagineum. Next base: position 6,181,788 of record JAPQWV010000007.1, read on the forward strand.
TGCGTGTCAGAAATCCATTCATTACAGCATAAGGGGGGTTTGCTCCCAACACATAGCACATCAACGATGAGTTCCAATATTCCACTTCCTCTTTCAATTCCCCAATATCAATTTTTCCTACAGAGATATCCCCTTCCTTAGCAGGTTCAACAAACTCGAGTTTATACCCAGCATTTCGTAGCTTAGATATATCGAAATTTGCCCATACATTGTCCTTTTCCAGTGTTGTTACTGTTCCATTGGTTCGATTTACTGTAGCATCGTTACTTTTCAGAGCCGCCGCTGCTCTTTTTCAGCTGCTCAATAACCCGAATGTTCCCTCCCACTGGTTCAATGGTTCCAACATATTTCGATATCATCGCATCAAGGTCATTAGGGCTAAGTATTTTTTGGGGTTCACTGATAGTCTTTTGCGCTGGTGTTTGGCATTGATTATTTGGTGTAGGAGAAGGAGTGTTCCCCTGTTTCGATACTCTCTTCTTCTTTGCCATAGCGGGCTGTTCGCCGAGAAGAAGGTTGAATCGCCGAGAAATCGCCTAAATCACCGCCTAAATCATACCACTTGCGTTCTCATTTATTTAATTAAACATTTTAATTAAAAAATGGTTTAAAATTATGTAACAGTTTGTATCCATTAAATTATCAGAGGAGAGGTCTCAATCTCTCTCTCTCTCACACACACACGCACTCAGTATTAAATGCAGCAGCTCAGCTCATCACCAAAATCGCCGAACCCATGAGCCAAATGGCCATTCCTCAATTTTCCACCACCACACGCCAATGTCAACCACAGTCGAACCTCCACCGCCGCCGCCGACGCCGTCTCCGCCGTTCTCTATCGCACGGAGCCTTTCCACGCTCGGCCTGGGCTACTCAATCGCGATTGCTCTAGCCTTCCTTGTCCTCTTCTCCACACTACTACTATCCTCTTACCTCTGCTGCAAAGCACACAGACGCCGTCGTAACAGACACTCCACCGCCCACCGCCGCCGCAATTCAGCGCCGTTCGATTCCAATTCGACCACCACGACCTACCTTCCCCGCATCATATTCGTATCGGAGGAGGAGGATGAGAGCAACAACGCCTCGTCGCAGAACGCCGTCGTTGGGCTGGATCAAGCCGTCATCAATTCATACCCTAAGTTTTCGTACAGAAAGGGGCAGCGGCCGGAGAATTGCGACGCCGTTTGCCCGATCTGCCTCTGCGATTACAGAGAATCGGAGATGCTGAGGATGTTGCCTGACTGCCGCCACAGCTTCCACGTGATGTGCGTCGACGCGTGGCTGAAGCTGAACGCTTCGTGTCCCGTGTGCAGAAATTCGCCGCTGCCGACGCCGATTTCCACGCCGCTGCAGGAGGTTGTGCCTTTGTCGCAGTACGCCGATGGCCGGCGAAGAGGGTGACGGTAACGGTGACGCCACCATTTGGGGGATAATTTTTTTTTGATAGGGACAATTGTGTGATTTTCGGTTTTTTGGGGTTGGTGTGAAAAAAAAAAACGATAGGCGGTTAGGTTTTGTGGGTAGCTGAGGGTATTAAATAGCTTTTAAGTTTTGGGTCAATTTTATATCTCTTCTTTATTTCTATTAAAATGTTGGTTGTGGGGTATTCTTTATCTTTATTTCTTTCCTTTTCACAGTTTTTGTACTATAAATATCATTTAAGTTTGGCAACTACACACGCATATGTATTAGTTTGTTCAGATAATTATCCTTTTCTTTCTCCTAATTGAATGATTGGTGGTTGACCGTGACGTAAAAAAGTCATCTTTTGTCATCCGTTCACATTGACCCTCATTTACTTGTTTGTTCTTTCTAGGAGTCAAAGATGAGTCGACGTGTTCACGGCAGCTCATTATTTGCCGAACTCTAAATTCATCTCGAATTTCTTTATTAAAGTTTCATTATTGTTATTTTTATTTTCTAGCTCGAGCTCTTCCCAGCAGTCGAGCCACAAACTATGGAGCTCGCGAATTAAACACTCGAGCAACATATTCCCAATTCGATGAAGGTATGGGGACATGAACACACCGTAACGATATTATATACACATATATTACACAACATAGTATATACTTTTCTCCTACACATGACTTTTGATGGAAGAACTATAGCCACTCTCATCATCATAATACTTGGACCAAAGCATAACACCTCCGTACTTTCCCGACCCCTTAATCGCCGGCAAAACCGTCGAGGTCAAATCACTCACGGGTATAAACCCGCTCCCCGCCGCGTCGGGCGCCGCCGGCAAGCCCAAGAATATCTTCTTTGCGGGAATCGACGATGTCCAAGTCTTCCACGACGTCTCCAAATTCCCGACGTTGCCGGAAACGTACTGACACGGCGGGTTGTTGTAGAACTGAACCCACACGTAGTCGAATAGCCCCGTCTTCAACGCACCTCCAACCCATGCGTCGGGGAACGGGCACTGTGGGGCCGCCGTTAGGATTACCTTTTTGCCCCTCGTGCTGTAGGAAGATAGGAAATGCGCCAGTTCGTCCCAGTGTTGGGTCGTCCTGCCTTCTATGTCGAAGTCAACGCCTGTTGAACGAACAAGAATTCTTTTCATTTGTTAACACAAATGGGGGATGGAATGGCTAGGGTTTACCGAAATCATGATTATACATATAGTAACCTAGTATAAGAAAATTTGAATGTTAAAGAATATAGCTCTTTAGAGAAATACATCCACATGTGTTTAGACTATTATGTTAAACACGAGGCATTTAAGGGCGGTTAGGTAGGGTGTAGAACAGTTGTTGCGAAGTCGGTTAAAACTGTCTAGTTATGTTGTTGAGTACCCACTCTGAGTAAGCGTACTCACCATGACAAGAGAATCCATGTGGGTTCTCATATTATAAAATGACAAAAATATCCTAAAAATCAAGGTCACTAACCAAAAGCACCATAATTTTTGAAATTGAATAGGTCAAAGACCATTTTTAAGGAATTCCACAAAAATCAGACTATATTACCGTCGAGAACGGCCGGGCCGAGGGGACGGCTCGGGGAATTCCCGCCCAAGAAGTTGTCCCATATGTACGCCGCGAGCTGCTGGGCGTCCCGAGTAGAGACGAGGGTGTAACCGCCCGCCCCGCCGCCGATTGATAAAAGGACCTTTACGCCCTTCGACTGGCAAAGGGTTATGTTTGATGTCAAACTTACGCATTGGTTGCTGTAAGGATCGCAGTGGCCGGCCAAGTTGAGTTGGGGCTTCTGATAGTTTCCGAAGGAAGAGAGGAAGGCCAAGATCACGTACTCGTAGTTTCCCGTCGCGCATGTATCGGATAATGTCCCTTCGTTCCCATTTTGCCCCCAGTAGATCGATATCCCTCCTCCTTGGGAGTTCCTTGCCATCATCGCTAACGTCATCGTCAGCATTAGAAAAACTTTCGAAAATGTTGGAATTTTGATCGAAGCCATTGGGAAAATCGCCGAAAGATATGTTTGTGCTTTATTGGATTGTTGGACGAAATGCAATGCAACGCATGGCCTTCTTATATATAGGGCTAAATGATGAGGACACGGCACGACAAGACAAATAGTTTTTTTTTCTTTTTTGCCTTGATATGATATATTTCTCTTAGCCTCAACGATAGTACTTGGTAAGAACAGTCAATACTAAAAATGGGCTTTGAGATTTACACTGTCTTCATCTTCGAACAATCCAAACTAGTAGTATTACTTGATCGTGTGAATAGCATTTCTTCCCTTTGTATTGTAGGTGCAAACAAAATTGAAGTCCGACGTGTAACGAAGCTAAAGTTTTGTTTCTTTTTCTGCTGCATAAGAATCATCAAACTTCCTCGTCAAACAAACGCATACGGACAGAGAATGCATGAGCGAGGGCATCGCTTGGGCTTATGTCGTAATGGGCCTGTTTACCCATAGGAAATAATGGGCCTGAGAGGGATTTGAAGGAGGGCCCACCACACCACTCAAACATTCATCTTACAGTAAAACCTATATAAATTAATAACATTGGGACCATGGAATTTTATTAATTTAGAGAGATATTAATATATCGATAAATTAATATTTTATTAATTAACAGAGAGACTCTTTAATTCAACAAATTTAAAATGTATTCACGATAAATGAATTCAAATATGTTTCATTAATTATATTCATGTACTCAAAACAATTTACAAGTGTGAACTAATGAAAATTATCGTTTCAAAATTAGTCAATGTACAATATCAAATGCCTCTGGATATTATTGAAGCATCGTTCAACCAACTTCAGAAGGGTGGAACACAAAATAGCGACAACAACGCTTCACAATTTTTGGTTGCACCTAGAGAACTCGACATCGGAACTATTGACTGCAATTAAAAAAAGTTGGGGATGAAATCCAAGTAGATTAAAATTTAAGAAAACGAGTAACAACTAGATTCTTATTTCATCAAATTACCATAATTTATAATTGTAATTTTTATTAATTTATAGTTTTAATGGGACCTAATATTTACAAAGGAATTTTCAAAAAAGTTATTATCTTACTATCTTATTGAATTTGACGATTTTTAACAAAGGTCCAAGTCGGGACCGGAAGATTTTATTATTTTATAGAGTTATTAATTTATCGAGTATTAATTTATAGAGGTTTTACAGTATTATCTCGATTGGTGACGTGGCGAACCATCTCAAAAGTTCGAATCTTGATTCCCGCGAAAACTCTCGAACGTCAGTGAACAATGTGGAGAAGAACCATCTTGAGCTAGCGCGTTTAAATAAGGGTTTGAATCAAATATTTGAATGTCATCTCAGAAACTGATCGAGACAGCGAGCATGAGAATCTTTTATTAGCATACAGCTTGTTCATATTGGGTTGGCGGATCGGATATTGTCGTACCGAAAACTGGGATTTGTGGATCGTTTGGAAGGAAATTGAGAGCTGTAAGTTATCTTTCATTGTCTTGGTATGAATTTTTTGTGAGATATTGTCGTACCTGTAAGTGAAATCCGCTGCATTTGTGTGTATTTCGTATACATTTTGCGGTTATGATCATTATTATTGATCACAATCCTTTTTAGCTGACTGCTGATTCAAACCCTCTAGTTTGAGAATGATGGGTGTTCTGGAATAATACAAATAGGCTCATTTTTCAATGTGTTTCTTGGGAATTTGTTTGTGTTTTCGTATGCATTGTGCAGTTATTATCATTATCAAATCACGATCCGATAGCCGATTAAATCCTCTATCTTGAGAATGATGTGTGTTCTGGAAATAGTATCAATAGGGTATAGTGACCTAGAGTCTCTTCTCTCGATGATGATTTTGATTGTCAGGCTCATTTGAAATCTCGTATATGATGTTCTTTCTCGTTTGTTCAAGGGAAACATACCTGAGATAATATTTAAGCTTTTCTTTCCTGAGATTTCTGTTGAAAGCTATCTGTGTTTATCTTCACCTGTGGGAGGAAACCGAGTTATGTTTTTTGGTAATATTTCTGTTTGCAGGCTTTAGTTGCTAATACCATTCTTCGGAAGAATTTCCTTTGTCGAGCACTATCTACAGATGGATCGGAAACACAGTTGCACGCCCTCATACCCTCTTGCTGATCAAATGCACTATTGGCACCCTCATCATTTACCTCATTACATCCCTCCACCACCTCATGTAAGCTGTGATTATCAGCCGTGGAATAGCACTTTGGGCTATTCTAGTCCCATGATCTGCCAAAGCTGTGGTAACAGTAGTTTTTCGACGCCCAACTACTTTTGGAGACCTCCTTATTCTTACGACTATCCCCATAATTTCTCCATGCCACCCCAGTATATGCCTCCGCAAAGTTACCAGCCGTGGTATGATTTTCAGGGGAACACTCCGAGAGAAAATAATCATTTTTGTGGATGTCCTAATCATATGTGTAGTAAGGAGGTGGGCAATGTGAAGATTGAAGAAGAGGGGGAACCTGTTAGAGAATCGAAGGACAATTCATTGATTCCATACACATTCCAGAATTGGCCCTTTCCTCTGGTGTGGAACAGTCCTCGCGATTATTACATTAAGGGTGAAGAACGTGGCCTGCCCGAGAAGTTGGGAATGAATGATCTTCGAAGGCTGGGATCATCAAACCTGAAAAATGAAAGTAGGGAGAGTAACCAAAGGCTTCATACAGATGGTGGCAGTGATGCACGGTTACCTTTTCCAATAATTTGGATGCCTCATCAGCCCGAGGAGAAGAAAAAGAGCAAAGAAAAGAACATTGATCAGAAGATTGGAGACACTCGGCCTGAAGAGGGAAGGGGGATAACTAAGGATGCTTGTCTAGAGAAAGACATCAAAGTCAATCAGGGCGTAGAGCGTCATAAAGAAAATGAGTCTTGCCCTGTGAAGAATGTGGATGCTGATGGGGACAAAGATGTGAACAATGGGAATAAAGCTAAGAAGCAGTCTATTTCTAAATCAAAACCACCAACCAACTTGCCTCCTGTGTGTTTAAGGGTTGATCCATTACCGAAGAGGAAAGGCGATTATGGCGGTAAGAAAGGTGTGGACCAGAAGCCTAATAAGGCCAACACTTTATCTGATAACAGTTCACCTGATAAAGCTGTGAAGTTGGATGATGCAGCTAAGAGTGAGCTTAGGAAAACAAAGGGAACCACGAAATCTATACAGGTCATAGATGGGAGTACAAGGGATGGTGGGGAAATCACTGCTGATAAAATCACATAGAAGCAGCACGATGAAGTTTTAGAGGAGGTAAAGATTCCCCGGTATTATTCTGAAAGTCTTGAAGGTGCAAGGAGATCGCAGTCTGAAGATCCTGAATCTGAACGAGTGGAGAACAACGCAGAACGAATACAGCACGGAGTTGTGACTAAAGAAGAGGAAATAAGCAACAGTAAAAGAGAATTAACTAATGAGGAGCTGCTGTTGTTATTCAATCGGCATACCGTGGCTTTGAAGTACGACGTTGGGAGCCATTGAAGAAGCTGAAGCAAATAGCCAAAGTGCGTGAGGAGATGGCTGGGGTGAAGAACCTAATTCAAGAAATGGAGCAGTCATCTGATGTCCGTGACAATAAGCAAAGAACTATAATTTCAGAAAATATAATGAGCCTTCTTCTAAATCTGGATGCCATACAGGTAAGGAGAATCGGATATAACTTAGTTTTCTAACTTCATCGGTTAGTCTAGTTTGTATGTTATTTGTCCTTCATCAGAATAGTTGTTTATTAAATGTCCATCTTTGCTTTGTTCTTCAGGGCTTGCCCCCTAACCTAAGGGATGTCAGAAAATCTATGGCTAGAGAGCTTGTGACACTTCAAGAAAAGCTCGATTCGCTAGTAAATGAACGAGATGATGTTAAACCACCTCAAGAGGGTAGTCACCAGAGCCACCACGGAACCATGTTAACGGAGAATCTCATCCCAATGACAACTCTGAAGTTTCAGACAATGGTCTTGTCGGTGAACTTTCCAGCAAGGATCTCGGAAATGTTGGTCAAGACACGTTCGAGGGCACGGAATTACCATCAGAAGACACCATGGGGAAGGCAGATAAAGATTGTCAGCTTGGCGAAGCAGAACGTGATGTAGCCTTGGTTTTTGCTACGAATGAGGATCATGAAGCCTTAACCTACGATCTCTATGCTGATCGAGTGGACCAAGTGAAAACTAGCGAGGCATTTAGTTTAAAGATGAGTGCTGATGATGCTCATGGTGATGAAGTAGACGAAGAACATGTCGCCGACCACCAGGTATCAGATAATAAAGTCAACGATGAGTTGATGCCAGAGAACATCGTGAATCTAGGACATGATGGTCAAGAAACTTTGGAAGACATGGAATTACTATGTGAAGCCATCATGGGAAAAGACGAGAAAGAGCATCTGACTGGCGAAGAAGAACGTGATGCATCCTCTGTTTTTGCCGATAAAGAGGATCACGAAGTGTTAACCTCGGATATCCCTTTTGATCAAGGTAAGGAATTGGACAAGGTGAAAATCGACGAAACTTCAGGTTTAGAGATGAGTGCTGCTCATGGCGATGACTTCGATAAAGAACATGTGGAGGTTCACCAGATATCAGATAATATGACTAACGACGAGTTTATGCCAGAGAAGATTAATGCATATAACGCCAGGCCTAGTGAAGATGTTGACATGCGCAGTTTCGTAGTAGAAGGGAAAGAGCAACCTCTTGGTGAAAATTCTGAAGACTCATCAATGCCCGAAAGGACGACAAATGAATCTCCTATAGAGAACAAATTCTGTATCTGTGATTCTCCACGTATAATCCACGAGATAACGACTTCTGAACACGTATTTGAGGATCTTAGAATGATGCTGAAGCATGCCTCGCTCGAAACGAGGAAGAGGGTTACGAGACTTCTGATGATGAATCTGAGGATGTTAGAAATGATTCTGAAGCATGCTTGGCTCAAAAAGAGGAAGAGGGTTACGTACAATGCGAAGTTCGCGAAGAAAAGGAAGAAGAAGCAGAGAGTCGAAGTATCTCCAGTGACGTACCAAGCGAAGTTCGTGAAGAGGAGAAGAGTAGCATACCAAGCCAAGTTTGTGAAGAAGAAGATTTAGAAACGAATTACAGTAACTCATCTATCGAAGAAGAAGAGAGCTTTGAAGTGAACATGGACGCACGCCCAACCAATACGTGCGAAACGAGGAAAAAAAATGAACGTAGTGAGAAGAAGGCCTTAGACAATGATGGAGCAAGAAGAAGTTTGGATCAAAACTGGAAACTGTTCGAAGAGAACGAAAAGCTGAGAGAAATGATGGAGAAACTGATAAGTGAGGCCAAGAACAGCTCAATACGATATCAAATCTACCGTCTAGGATTAATGATTTGGAGAAGAAGCTTTCAAGGAAGAAGAAGAAGAAGAAGAAGAAGAAGAAGAAGAAGAAGAAGAAGAAGAAGAAGAAGAAGAAGAAGAAGAAGAAGAACAAGGAGAAGAAGAAGAAGAAGAAGAAGAAGAAGAAGAAGAAGAAGAAGAAGAAGAAGAAGAAGAAGAAGAAGAAGAAGAAGAAGAAGAAAGAAGAAGAAGAAGAAGAAGAAGAAGAAGAAGAAGAAGAAGAAGAAGAAGAAGAAGAAGGGGGCCGTTAAGATGACTCGATATCACAATTTTGTGTGAAAGAACGAAAGTTTGATATTCTAAACTACTTGAAATTGGTATCTTTTACATGATGTTTGAAGTCATCTGGAGATTGTAATATGGTTAAAAGGCTTCTTCCTTGTACTGTATGATTTGCAATAAAATGCTGTCAATTCTATGTTACGAGCTTAGTAAATTAGTTGTGCTACTAAATATTAACTCAGTTGAAATAAACCCATCAAGAACTAAAGTTGAATAAAGCCCAACTCATTTTTCTCGGTCCCCTCTTGAATTGATGTGATCAGCGTAGCAAGGTTTGTTACGTGGGGTTATATTGATATCAATTAGGGAAGGCCTTAATATAATTTAATTTATAGGACGTAATATATAGCTGGTATGTCCGAGCCCTGGTAAAATTACCGGGACTATGTCATATTGGAATAAGTCAAACGTGTAAAAAAAATAATACTTTTGGTTTCAAACGAAAAGAAGAGCCAAATATATTTTCACCTATACATTCAACCATTTAGAAAATACGAACCTATCTATGTGTCTGTGTAGCAGAGTCAACAAAATGTTTAGTGTGAATACAATTGTGTGATCTCTCTTTTTATAAAAAAAAAAAAAAAAAAAAGAAAAAGAATTGAAGTCTCCTCCTTAATTGCTAATCCAAACGTCGGTGTTGAATATTTTTATTTTTATTAGTATATAATTTATTGGATTTAGTGTATCTACACTTAAATAACAAAAGAATTTAACATTATCAGTTCACTACCCTATCAGAAAAATATTATATATAGGTACAGGGTGATATTCTCCGTCCAACTTTTTTTGTCCCACGATATTTCAGAAGTGTCAATTCCAAGGTTCAAAATTTTTTCTTTTATTTTTATTTATTTTATAATTTTCTAATTATATATTTCATCAAATACTAAAATCATCATTGTTTCATTAGATTTATATGATATTATCGAATAAGCATATGTAATTTATTTTTTGTTTTGTTACGGTGATATTGGTTCCATATTTATATTTTTCGATATTCATAAGTGTCATTTTATTTTGTACATTCTAAACATGGCATATAAAATGAGATATAGTTTGTGGGATAGAAGATCCGTGTCCAATAGGTACATAGTAGAATAAAATTTTTACACGAAGCTACCCGTTTGGTTGTAGGTACCATTTTACCATCGTTTATGTACCTTTTAATATGCATATTATGTATCATACTACACGTTTATGTGATAATTTTTAATACTTTCGATGTAGTAGGTACCAACATATGTTTTCATATGGTACCTAAATTTCTATTATGATGTACCTTCAGTCGGACGGGTAACTACTGTTAAAATTTTATTCTATTAGGGCCCCGTTTAGTTGCCCCGATAAGGCCACATAAAAGCTATATTATCTTATGTAATATTGTTCGGTATAACTAAACCTCAATTATACAAAGCCCGCAATATATGATCGGCCCGCTATTATTATCCATATCGGCTGTGTTTAGTTCGCGGATAAGATAATGTAAGACAATTTCATCTTAGGATTGTAATCTGGGCTTATACTGTTCACTTTCCAATAGACAGTACGTTGTATAGGATCAACAATCGTGTTTACTTTCCAAGTTAGGATTTATTTAATCTCATCTCAGCATTGCAAATTTACAATTATATCCCTGGTGTAGAAGGTCTCTCTGTGGATTATCTTGTTCTTTTCAAGCAATTTTACGAGAATAATGGAGGAACCAACTTGCAGCTCTCACCGTAATTGCCAAGTAAAAGGTCCATCGCTTTTCTCAATGTCGTAATCTAGTATTATTTCAACTCAAACTAAAGTGAGGTGGAATGTGTATCGACAAGTTGTTTCATAACCCAACCCAGAGGCTAATGAACATGAAGCACTAGAATCCTCTTTACCCATTTAAAATCTTCAATTGCTCTCTTCTCGCCTTTTTCCAAATCCAACAACATAATCCTCCTTATGAGCAGTGGAAGAATTGGCGTAAGTCCTTTTTGATGGAATGCCCAGATTCCCACGACAGCGGTGTTTCGCTCTCATCTCTTTTCCCAAGCCATAAAAAGCACATCTATCCCTCGTGCTCGAGCTGGCGTTATTTCAATATCACAACCTCCTCCTTCTCAAGCTCTGTAATAAATTGAACCCAGCCTAGAAAACTCCATCTTGCTTGCCTCGGGTTGTGCGGTTGAAGGTTGTAAGCACGATTCCAATGACCTTGATTGAATTCGGTCTGCAAGGGGTAGTACTGTCATTTCCCAATTAGTAGATGGGATTGGACAAATATTATCTTGGCCAGATCCATCAGATAATTTATCTTGAAAACGTTGGATAAAAGTAACGGGCCAACAATTAATCTCGGGCCTTACATAAAATAATATTTGGAAAGTGAACAAGAAATCGTTGGATAATTCGGCTCTTATCTTGCTTTATCCTGCAAAGTAAACACAACAATCCAGTATAATTCATCCGACCCGCCGAGCTGAGATAATTAATACAGGCCACCTATTAATAGTGAAAAGACAAAAATACCATTATACCTCCGAATCATAAAATCATCATTATTTCACGTGCTTTGTATAATAAAAATAAATAAACAACACTAATTTATTACTTATTTCATGATGATCAAAATGATATATATGTTATATTTTTCGATATTCATAACAATAATTATTTTTTGTAAACTATATACTGGTGAAATTAAGGATATTTTTGTAATGTTACAATAATACAGAGATAAAAATTTTGTTGGGAAGGAAACTAAACAAGATAGTAGTAAAACAAAGTGGTGTAAAGTGAACAAAAACTCCATACAAAAGAAGATAATAATGTGGAGATAAAATTGTGTGATATTTTCTTATTGGCACAACTAAACGCAGCCTAGGTACATACACGTAGAAAATACCGACGGAGGATTGATTTGATTTATATATATAATGTTAAGTAATTAAGTGTAAACTTTCCTTAAAATAAAGAGTTAATTATTATTCAGGCCCCCTTTAAGTTTTAAAATCGGATTCAGGCCCTGTCAGTATAAAATTTAGTTTTAAGGACCTGATTTCTGCAGTACCACTTCATTGTTATTCAGTATCACTTCATTGTTCTGCAGTACCGCTTCATTGTTCTGCAGTACCACTTCATTGTTCTGTCGTAAAAAATGAAGTGGTACTGCAGAACAATGAAGTGGTACTACATAACAATAATGTGGTACTGTAGAACAACGAATTAATATTGCAGAAATTGGGTCCTTAAATCTAATTCTTAAACTGACATGGCGTGAAATCAATTTTAAAACAGTAATAGGGCGAAATTTGCCATAAACTAAATTTATGGTTCATGGTAATTTTGGGCATTGTTGAGGACTTTCTTGTACTTTCGTGATGTTTCTGTTCTGTTGATGTCAAATTCGGAGATGTCTAATCTGATTTGACTCAGCATCCAGAAGGCCAAATCCTAGATGGATTCTTACGTTTCTTTTCTTCCCATATAATATTTTTTCTGAATAAAAATAAAATAACGGTATTTGTTAGTAGTGGCGTTACACTATTATCTATACAAAGCATTTATAACTCTGAAACAAATATTAAATGCCGCAATTAATTTTAGGCATAAGAAATAAAAGCATATTTGAAATTATATTAGAAGGTAAGAAATTAATTAGAGTTTTTTTTGTGAAAAAGGTAAAATAAGAAATTACGTGACAGTACGTTTACTTAATACGTATGAAGTTGAAATTTTGCGAGCAATGTGGGTAGTGGGAAAGATTTTTTTTTCCAAATATTTATGTATTTTTTCCACAATAGCGTGCTATTCAATATTCAACGTTGTTTGATTTAATTTCTTGGTAATGTTTTTATTTAAAAATGGAATAAGACGTTCGAACAACATTCTTTTATTACCTGTGCCATGAAACAGAAACACGAAGAAAAAAAAAGAGAGGGCTGGTGCATTGCATGCGAGTAAAAGTGACTTTTTTAGTTACTTTTGGACAATTAAATTATACGTAAATATAATACACCCACGTATATATAGAGAGAGATATCAGATATGTATGCATTTAACTTTACACGTTGGGAGGTATGATACTTAACTCTGCAAAGGCAAATATCACAGGTGTTTTTGTTTTGGATCAATGATTTAGAATATTAATATGGTAAATATAGTGCGTATCACATTAAATTAATAAAATTAACTATATTTTAATGCTTGGCTGGAAAGTGACGTTTTAGTGGTCATGGCACTACGTTTCACTTGCTGCTTATGTTGTGAAGCCTGCTATTTAGTTTTATCTTTTTTTTTTCCTATGTTTTTTAATAATTAAGATCTCCAATCCGCTGCATAAAAATAAAATTAATTTTACACAATTGTTGGGATTCTGGCGCCGATAGGTTCCCCTCGATAAGGTTTTGAGGGTTTAATCGTTATCGGGTTGAAAGGCCGACGTGTATACGTAACGCCTTGAGAAATGAAGGAAATGCAGGAAACCATAGAGCCTTTTAACGCTCGGTTTTAAGTCTACGTCCATCGATCAATCTTTTGCTTTTATTTTGAACAATTTGAAGAGATTACAAGTTTGCAACTTACTCTCTATTTTCTCTCTACAAAAGTCGAGTTAATTCTTCCTTTAAATACAAGAAGCATGCCTAGAAGGTTCCTACTCGAAACTTGAATTCAGTTGTTACTGCTACCAAGAAACAACAGTTCACGGCCTGGCACACGAGCCTTGGTGCACGTGGCCGTGAGCCCAGGCTGTGGGCTCGTTTCGAAACTCGTTTGCTCCGATCTCATCCCCAATCGATTTCGAACTTGTTCCCGTCGATCCTAGCACCGGATACTTGAGTTTTGGGTCACTAATTCCCAACAACAATAATACAATTGCCACAGTACTTATACTCCAACCCACAAATTTTATTTTCTACACTAATTTTTACTCCAACTCTATTTTGTACATTAAAAATCAAATTCATACTTACTGTTATCATAATTGACTTATTAAACTTTATATTAAAAAGAGAATATATTCTAACTTTTAATATTTAAAAATTAAATAAATTATAAAATTAGCATATTATTTAATTATAATTTTATTAAATTAAAAGGAAAATATCATAAATAAAGAAAAATAATATTATTTTACATTTATTATTATAAGAATACCAAATTTTTTTAATATAAGTAAAAGATATTTTATTAAATAAATATAAATAAATAGAAACAAAAACTCTATTTTTGTGTTAAAATTATGCGTACTCCATTTAGAGTTTCTTTACTCCTCGGCACAATATTAGAGTTAAATATAGAGTTCCATTGGAGCAGAAACATACACTATTTTTGTGTCTTGCATAAGAATAAGGTACCCGTTGGAGATGCTCTTATGTTGGCCAAATTTAAAGAAGACAAGCTACTATAATAGATTGAATATTCACGTTATTTATTGCGGTGGTCACTTAAAAATTATATAAATGCATACAAGAGCAAAATTCAAGATATGTATCATCGTGTGCTAATCATGCAGTCAAGTAGAACAAACAATATGATTAAACCAATAGTAAAAATATAATATATTTTTCACCTATTGCTCACGATAATTGGCAGATATTATTTAATATCGCACGATGGTGTAAATTATGTCCTCTAGTGGGATGTTGAATAGTATTAAAATAGTCGTAACTGCTTACATATTCCAATTGTGAAATGCCATTGGACGGCATATTCCCTCACCTTGTTATTCTATTCTTGAAGTTGTATTTTTGCACAAATATAATATCTATGACATTATAATAACTAATTAGTCTACAATAACAAAGATGACATATAATTTCTTATGCGTCGTTGTATCACTGTTGACAAGATGATGTTGATTAACTATGCAAAATATATTTAAAAATAATTGATGGCCATTGTTCACCTCAATTACTTAAACAAGGGTTTTTCTGATGGAATTGTCTCATGCATTTATTGTCTAATTAAAGACGATTCCACGATTGTCAAGTGTGTGAAACATATTCAAATTTTATTGCAATAGTAAATACACACACATACACAAACATATATAATACACTCAATAAAGGAACCAATATTAATCATGTAGGATACATCGTCACAACTCACAAGGGCTTTTGCATTCATAGGAGTATTTGATATCCGAATATTCATAATCATGAATTAATATGCTTTGCCTAGTAACGTCGTTCTCAAGATCGAGAAAATCCTTATAACGAAGTTAATTCATCATTTTTTTTCTATATTATTTTTTTGCCTGCGCTACGACAATAAATAATACCTTTAACAAAGCCCCCTTTTTTGATTAATCTATTTACATAAAATGATCTAAAGACACGAACGATCGAACATAAAAGCTTGAAGTAGACAGAAGGTTAGGTAAAGCATGCTTATTGGTCCAAATATGACTTTCATAGTGGGATGGGATCTCAAAGTTCAACGCCCACGTGTCAGTTGTCTTAGATAATTCACATTATCGAAGGTAAATAAACATGTAATTATGCATATCTTTTTCTTCACAAAATTAGAGTTGAAGTCGCACGGAAAGGGAAAACTAAACAAAGGGCTGTTTGGGGGGCAAATTGAAAATAATAGAACAAATTAGGGACAAAGAGAAATTAATTTTTAGCACCTTAAATGAGTATGCAAATGCAAGGCGTGAGTGTTGATGACCAAGACAGCATTATTTCTTGCAGTCGCACTTTCGATTGTGAACCAAAACAAGAAAACTCCCCACAAAAATTTTCTTTTTCCTATTTATTTATTTATTAAATAAGAAAACCCCCCCATTAAAATGCCTCGGAGAATACGCATCTCAATCCACATAGCATAGCAGGCTTCGTTTTGTTTTTGTCCATTCTGTCACCCAAAAAACCATTGATTTAAAATAGGATTTCCCTTCCCTTTCGTTACTGTCAATGCTTGTCGTTTTTCGGCTATGTTGAAGCCTAAAATAGGCACCAAACGGGGAAAAAAACCTATTAAGTCGTCTCTCTCATTTGCAATGGTAGTAGAGCTACTATAGCATATATGTGTGGGTGCGAGTTGTGTTTCTCACGTTTATCCCAAGCTGAATCCAAGCAACTACTGACGATTTAAGCGCATCTGACGCCCTTTTTCTTGAAACGTTCTCTTTTTTTGTACGATTAAAGAAAAAAACCCAGTTTTTTAGCTTATTCGGCGCGCTTTGTTCACACCTGTATGTGAATCTCGAGGATCTTTTGAGCATTTTCGCAAGACCCATTTGTTCAAAAGCGGCGGTTTTCTAACGGAGGTATTTTCTTTCTTTTGTTCAACGATGGAAGTAAATCTCCATACCTCATTGAAAAGTTGCGATTTTTAGCGTCTGTTTCTGAGATCTGATTGTTCTGGCGCTGAAAACCTCTTCTTTTTTACATCCACCTTCGATTTCTGCTTCTGTGTTCCTTGTTTAGGAGAAACGTTGTCTGGGTTTTGGTGAGGAGAGTTCTGAGGGTATAATTGCGCTTCTTTAACGATGAGTGATGAACTCTATAATGGTTGGTTTGTGGAATAATGCTTTTATCTGTGCGTTCAATGCATGTTAAAATTGTGTGAAATCGGCTTCTAGTCCCATACGGCAAGCACTCGTTGAAATATTCTCTGCCCTTTTTTGGAAAGAAATAAAACGTTTCAAATGGCTGCAAATACTTCAAATTCTGCTCATGAGGCGTAGAACTTGATTCTTGCGTGCAGACAAAGACTTTTCAATTTGCCCATAAATTCATTTCCCTTAACATTGTTTCATCCCATAAATTCCCTCCCCTGGGCTCATAAATCCCAGGTTAGCATCAGTTGTAACATGTAAGAAGTACACATTAGCTCAGTTCTCCCTCTTATGTGCAAAAGTCTATCCCTCTGTTTTCAGGGTCTCTTTTGTCAGTGTATCTCTTAGTACATAGTTTTCGTTTTTCCTGGTAATTCGTCCCAAATCGAAGTGGTTTACGAATGCTTCTTTACGTGCAGAAAACTCTTCGAAGAAGATGGAAGGAGGCGAAACTTCATGGGTCACACACAACTACATAGAAACCCTCCAAAACCACAGCACCTTCTCACAAAACCCCATCACCGGAGAAGAAGAAGAAGAAGAAGAAGAAGAACAAACCAACTCGTCGCTTTCCATGGACACAATCCTCCCCGACGATCTCCTAGAAAGAATCTTCGCATACCTTCCCATCGCAAGCATCTTCAGGGCAGGCTCGGTATGCAAGAGATGGCACGAAATCATCGCCTCAAAGAGGTTCCTATGGAACTCCCAAACCCTAACCCTAACCTCCCACCAAAAGCCATGGTACTTCATGTTCACGAGCTCGGACGAGCCCGTGGGCCACGCCTACGATCCCATCCTTCGAAAATGGCACGGCATCGATCTCCCGAGGATCGAAACCTCTAGCTGGATCATCGCATCCTCGTACGGCCTCGTCTGCTTCATGGACAACGAAAGCAGAAGCCACCTTTACGTATGCAACCCCATAACCAAATCTTGGAAGGAGCTCGGTGACAACGGGCCCCCGGGCCCGAAATTCCCAGACTACAGCGCTTTGGCTTTAACAGTCGACCGCGGGTCCCACGAATACAGCGTGGCGATAGTCAAGTCGAAGCAGGTGCCCGGGGACTTCTTTCAGTGGGACCTGTCGATCCACCTCTTCGGGTCGGAGACTGCCCGGTGGGCCACGAAGCTGACCGAAACCCTAACGGGCTGGCGGGCGGGCGACGAGAGCGTGATCTGCGGTGGGGTTCTGTACTTTCTGATGTACTCCGCGGGCGGGGGCCCGCCTTACAACAGGCACGGGCTCGTCAGGTATGAGCTGAGGAGTGGTGGTAATGGATTTTCTGGCGGGCTTTTGATGAGGAGTTTTATTGCTGTGCCTTATTCTCTTACGTGCGGGCGTTTGATGAATTTGAAGGAGAGGCTTGTGATGGTGGGCGGGATTGGGAAGCAAGATAGGCCCGATATAATTAAGGGGATTGGCGTATGGGTTTTGAAGGAGGGGAGGGAATGGCAGGAAATCTCTCGTATGCCTCATAAGTTCTTTCAGGGTTTTGGAGAGCTCGACGATGTATTTGCTAGCAGTGGGACGAGCGATCTTATATATATACAGAGCTACGGTGCGCCTGCGTTGCTTGTTTTCGATGTGGGGCAGAAAGTGTGGAGATGGTCGCAGAAATGCCCAGTTGCTAAGAGGTTTCCTCTTCAGCTTTTTTCGGGGTTTTGCTTCGAGCCCAGGCTGGAAATCGAACCTTGATGAGGGGAAGGTGTTTTTTTCTTTTTTTTTGTTGTTGTTGAAGGTGTTGGGAAAGGGTTTTTTTTTTGTTTGAATGGAGCTTGAGGATGTGTATTTGAAAATGTGGTTGATTCTTTATATGAAAGACAAATGTGATTTGAGAATTTTCTGACACGATTGTACTTCTTGTTGGATTCTTCTGTACTTGTTCTTTAGTTCTATGTTAAAAAATGATGTCCTTGTTACGTTTGTTCTTGTATGAGCAGGTTTCTTATTTCTGGGACAGATGTTTTTCTTGTAAAAAGTCGTAAAAGGGTGACATTAAGAAAACGATGATCACAATAAACATCTACAGTCTCTGCATAAACTTGCCCAAAGTCTAAAACCTAAAATACAAAATGATCATTAATGCTTAACAAGAACAATAGATATAATCAGCTCCTCACACCTTTAATTGAAGCAAACTGGCCGCCGTTCTTAAGTGGCCGAATTTCTTCACTTGCAATCCAAAAACAGCAGAGCGATTCACATCTGCAACCCCAAATGCCAAGGAGATTTTCTTACTAGAATACCAAAAACCTTGTGAAAAGTACAAGAACAAACGCATCAAGTATGTGTATCAACCTATTCGAAATCAGATCAACAAGCATTTCATCGGCCTTAGCACTTCAAGAAATCAATCCGATTTTCTTCTCTTCTAAAGACAAAAGATTTGTTGAGGAACAGAGCAGCACACTTACATTTAGACTGCGTATGTAATAGCTCAAGGCATAAGACTCATATCATCAAACCTCATAAGCACAATGCAGCACTGCATAGTGCAACCAGTGAATAACCTGAAATTACAGAATCCTTATGGGCTTTCGACATACTCCACAATCAGATTATCCTCAACCTTTAGCTCATCATCTGGTATAAGAACTCTATAGGGAGAAAAAGGAAACGTTTTGCAACTTGCAAGCAGAGAAAAAAATCTAACCTTTTTCCAAGCTTCAATAAATCATCGGAGCTTGCCCTTAGCAGAACTTTTCCTCGCAGCCTCGTTAACCTTCTCAATATAACCTTCGATTGGAGGCGTAAGAGTAGCCATAAACCTATTCATCGGAAACGGCGCCAAATCAGGGACCAAGGCAGCTTCCTTCAAATTATCCGGCAAAGCCTCGATAGCTTCCTTCTTCAACCTCAAAAACGCAGATTCAGCGGCTTGTCGAGCCCTATGCCTCCTCATCAAAACCCTACTGTACTCCTTCGCCAACCTCTTCCCATCTTCAACATTCAGCTCGTACTTTGGAATCTTATCGGCATCCACCAAACCCAAGCTTATTAGATCCATCCCAGGCGTACCCATCAGAAAGAGAGAATCGGACTTCGATTCGCCCTTACTCTTCTTGAGCTTCGATTTGGCCTGCTCGGCCGCTTTGCTTATGAGCCCCATCTTCTCCCTCTCTGCTTCGCGGGCCTTTTCCTTGGGTTTCATGAATCGCAGGGGGGACGTGGAGGTCAGGCATTGCTCGACCAATTCGTCGAAGTCGCTCTTCTTTCTAGGCCCTTCTTTGGTGGCGGAAGCTGACGGCGAGCCTTTCTTCGTCGTGAGCTTGTTTCTCTTCAAGGGTTGGCCGGCCTTGATCTTGGATTTTCCTTTGGCCGTCCCACTGACCGAACATTTCTGAAGAAGATTGAAGCTCAATGAACCAATCGAGGGTTTCAATTTCTTGATTAGAGTAGAGCTCATCGTTCCTTCTCTCTTCTACGACTCAACAACTATCTGAGGTTTTAGGGCTCTTCTCTTGGCATACAAAAGCTATTTATTTTTCTTGCCTCGTTTCATCCAGCTGATAATGACTAAATTATACGTTTGAATTCATTTTGTAGCCCATTAAATTAATCGGCCCAGCCCATAAAGGAAACTCCGGTGGTAATAATTTTCCAGTTAATTTTACACAAGAATATTGTTGATACAGTGCTTTTACTCCAGCCCGAAAACTCTATTTTTTACATTAATTTTTACACCAACCCATTAACACTATTTTTACACTAAAAAAAATTCATATATATTACTATCATAATTGACTTATTAAACTTTATATTGAAATGATTAGAAGTCAATATTGTTATAATTATTAATATTTAAAAACAAATTACAAATTAACATATAATTTAATTATAATTTTACTAAATTAAAAGGAATTAAATAATTGAACAATATTTTTACTTTTGTTATTATAAGAAAATATCAAATATTTTAGACATACATATTTTATTAAATAAATATAAATATATAGAAAAATCAACTCTATTTTGTATTGAAAATTGTGTGTACTCTATTAGTAGAGATTATCTGCTAATCAACGCAATATTAATGTTAAATATAGAGTCCAATTAGAATAGAGACTACCCTATTTTGTGTTTTACACAAAAACAAAGTAACCATTTTGGAGATGCCCGTGAGTCTTTCTCTCGTGCTAGCTATTCAATAATCAAAACACAACGAATTCCCACTTCCAAGATTTTCCTATTACATTTTTTTTTTCTTCTCACTTGAATATAAGAAAGATTGACTTTCCATCATCATTCAAAACTCAAAAGAAGCCACGACATAAACATAAACAGAAAGTAACGTCATTCAGATGAGTCGTTGCATACAAAACGCCCACCCCAACATTATTTATTACACCATCTGATTCATCCTCTAACCACATACATAACACAAGAAAGAAACATAGCAAAAACAGATATTGATTTCTAGAACTCATCAGCGCCTGTAACCTTCTTCTTCAGAGACTCTATATCAGATGCTAGCTCTTTCCTACTCGACTGCATCATATCGAATCAAACGCCACTCGTAAGAATACATAGAGAACTAACTATATGAATGGCTGCTTTCGTTCTTACCTTGAAAAGAAGGTAACGGTAAACAAACCATCCCGTGTACCCAAGCCCAACGAGCTCCAAGATCTTCGGAAGCTGAGAAAAAAGACAGACATTTTCTTTAATGAAAAAAATGCAGCGCATTAAAACGATTCTTGCAAATACAGTTTTCGAGTTGAAAGTAAGAAAAATGTACCAAAGGGATTGAGTTGACTGCCCCGACGAGGGCGGAGGCCAACCAAACTGCGACTATTGCGCCGCCTCCGTAGAGAATCACCGTGGATTTGTTTTCCACGCCGTCCCACTATCGAATTTCGCAAACGAAAGGAAAAGGGATTATTTTACGCGAGAACTGAGAAGAGGAGTTTGAGATTTGACCTTCCACGGTTTACCTTTTCCTTCAAGTCAGTCAAGAATTCGTTGGGATCAACAGAGCTCTCATCTGTGGGAGAAGCCTTCATCGACACCTGGGAAGTTCTCTTCGAAACTGTTCAATAGTGATAAAGACCTCAGTTTTTGTTTACGAATGTGGTTAGGGTTTCGATGGATCATATAAACCAACATAAATGAACTTAACCACGCATACGAGAAATTCGCTTATCAGTACACTGGGAAATTATGACGGGAGATACTTAAAGATGAAAGCTCGAGCTAACATCAACTGATGAACAGAATCTTCAAGATAATTACAGCACCGCAAGGAACCACAAACCTTAATTCAGGAAATAAACAATCCCTCCTTTTGCAGAGCAAAATCGAAGGGATTCCCTTTTCGCAGCTCAGCAACAATGCAACTACCGAATAGGCACTAAAGAGCATAAATTTCAAAGATTGTACCTTTGAGCGGCTTCAAAGGAGCGAAGGTTAACGAACGATTCTGAATAGTCGTCGGAGGCAAAAAGATTCCTCGTTTGACTAAAGGCGCACTATGGGCCAAGATTACATTACACGAAGCTACTGCAGATGCCATTTTTCCTCAGCTAACAAACCCCAACAAAAACAGATACACAATTTTTCCTTTTTCCTCCCTTGGACTTCCCAAGATTTCACCCTTTTCTTCTTCGTCTTCCTTCTCTTTTGGTTCGACGCTCATAAATTATTTCGGAGGTCGCCACGTGGAGAAAATGGACTTCCTAATTGGTCAGCGCTCTATCTTGATAACCTTTTGTCATCTCCTTCACAAGCCCAACTCGGCCCAATTGCAGATTTCCCTCAACGTGGCAAAATAGTCATTTGCGAGAAGAATTTTTTTGGGGGAATTACACTTGGTACCCCTCTATTTTAGGCTTTTTCAGCTGGTGCCCATACTTATTTTCAATTTCAGTAGGTATCCCTGTGTATAAGACTTTTTCAACTGGTACCCAAAGTATTTTTCAATTATATTTGGTACCCCTGTGTTTAAGGTTTTTTCAATTAGCGCCCAATGTGTTTTCAAGGTAGATACCCCTAACATCAACGTAATCCTCTCGTCGCTTCATCATGTTTATTTAGCCTAGGTGATGAGTCATCACCGTAATTACAGATCACCTAGGTGATGTAAATTGGGTGATATTCTACCTTTTAGATCACCCCAAAAAAACTAGTTGATCTTACATCACCGTGATGAGGTGATCTTTCAAATTTATATTTGGAC
This sequence comes from Craterostigma plantagineum, assembly GCA_027422505.1. NCBI lineage: Eukaryota > Viridiplantae > Streptophyta > Magnoliopsida > Lamiales > Linderniaceae > Craterostigma > Craterostigma plantagineum. The sequence goes on from JAPQWV010000007.1 coordinate 6,204,618, forward strand.
AACATTACCCCTTAATTTAGCATTTATACCTAATATATCCTTATTCATATTTTAAATTATATAATTAGATTATTTAAATCTTAAAATAATATATTTAATAATAAATAAATATATTGAATAACTATACGAAAAAATTCTTATTAAACTCGATATTAAAATAATAATTATTATTATGTAAGTATCATATATATATATATCATCCACATAATTTGTGTAATATTCGTAGGGTTAAATATGACATTTATGCAATATCACCCCCACATCACCATGATTAGACAAACACAATATTCTAATATCACATTGATAAGCAAAATGAAATATCACCACAACAAACACAGTAATGAAATATCACCTTGATCCACATCACGGTGATATTCACATTACGGTGATGTGAGTATGACGCTGATGTTGGATCACTGGAAACAAACAACCCATAACGTCGTGAAATTAAAAAGCTGCAAATGTAATTTTTAGGTGTCAGAGGTAGAAGAAGGGGTACCAAGTGGAATTCCCCTTTTTCTCGGAGGTAGAAGAAACTTTATTACTATCGCAACGAGAGAGACGGACATAATTTTGCATTTATTATCTAGTTATATTATTCAATTTCAGAATATAGAATTATCATTTATCAATGGGTGGCGTGGCAGGGCAAGAAAGCGTCGGCAGCCCATTGACCACGTGAATCGAATTTTTCTTTCCCTTCGTGCTTATGCATACATGTGTATAAAATACAAATATTTTTGCTATTGTATTGACATTTTCCTTGTGACCCTATCACAAATATGTCTATGTTATTCTCTATTTACCTTCAATCATTTTAAATCTCCCACCTTCCATCTGTTGATTTATAGAGCATTAGCCGCCTAATCATGACGCGACTTGCTGTACTATACTAATGATCAAATACATAAATACATTTCATATCATTACAATATCTACAATATGAACGAGTCTTCGTGGCTACACCAAGATTCCCTTACAGAAGTGGCGCTAGAAAATTTATTTATAAAGTGCAAGGAATGTTTTAAAATGGGTTGTTTGCGTATATGAAACCCCTCTTTCTCTCGTATTAAAGAAATAGATAAATACCTTGAGATAAATAGAAAACGTAATCAGCGGGTGTAATGTTTTTGTATTATTATTGTCCAACTAATCCAACTCATAATATACCAGTTGATTAATTAAACAATGCTAGCCAGCACCTAAGAACAACTCAAAAGCGTTTCTCTGCTACAATATTACTAATAAGCAACGACCGCCCATATTCTATTGCAGCATATCATCGTCATCATCGCCGACGATGTCCTAACACGCTTCGGCATGAAGAAGAGGCATCAAAATCTCTGATGGGTTCGAATATAGGGTTTTGTCTCGTCATCATTTTGACCATCAACGTCTTCTTCTTCGGCGCATCCATGGCAGAAAACTTCACTAGGGATTCTTTAGATTCTTTCGCCGAGATCCATCTACAGCTACGCCGTCGCAAGCATGCCCAGGCACAACACCGGCCGGCTATACGCCGTCGTCTCTCCTCCGTTAAACCTATCAGACGTGAAAGTTTCCATCCTTCGCCTGAGAGCTCGCCGGTTGTGGAAGGACGGCGCCAACTTCAGCTCCCCCGCCGCCGTGGAAGTCCCACCGAGAGTGTTGCCGTCGCCTTTCACGAAGAGGGTCGATTTAGTCTGCCAAGACCTCGGAAACCTCTCCTCGGTTTATTACAGCGTGCCCAATTACACCGCCGTCACGCCCGTAATAGGATTCTTGGCCTACGATTCCAATAGTGCAAACTCGTCGAGCCGCGGCCCAATCGAGCTCGACGCCGCCGCCGGCGACGGAGACGGCTCCTTCGTCGTTCGTTTTCCTAACGTCACCGTCGATGCTACGGACGAGGTGATGTGCGTTAGATTCGATACGAACGGTACAGTCGAGTTTAGCAGTGTAAGGGATGGAAACTCGTGCGTTTCGCAAATGCAAGGGCATTTCTCCATCGTAGTGCCTCGCCGCCGGCGTCCCAAGGGGAGGAGGAAGGTGCTAAGGTGGTGGGCGTTCGCCCTTATTGCAGGGTTTTTCGCTGTCTTAATCTTGTTTTTCGTCCTGGGAATTGTGGGTTACAGACTGGTAAGAAGCTTGAGGATGAAGAGCATGGAAAGGGAATCTGTCTTAAGCGAGGCATTGGATACTGTTTGGATCGTAGGAAGTAGAATGCCTTCGGCTTCGAGCATCAGAACGCAGCCAATGCTCGAGGAAAACTACGTTCCTTGAATTTTCTTTTCCATTTTTGTTTGGTTCTTTTAATTCTTTTGCAAAGTGAAAATATGAATATATTCTGCCATTTTCCTGTAACTTTTTACTTGAATGTCATTCATTATCTTCAACCAACGCTAGTGAACCGAAAGTATAATCATGGAGGATTAGCGTTTGGACACTTTGCCTTTGGCCTTACTATGTACGTAGCACGTTATAAATACTGAAATTCATTAATAATATGATTTAAGATTGAGACCATGTAAGTAAAAGCTCAACCACTGCAGATTTTGTCTGTTTGTGTGTATATGTAATGACAAATCATCAACTTTAAACAAGTAAAGCTAATTCGTTAGTTGGGACTTAGCTTTCTCATGTAAACAAGAGCTCAGTCTTACACCAGAGAAAGACGTGACTTCCATCATTAATACAAAAGTCCCCAAATTTAGTGAAAATGATGCAATAAAATGTTACAATCGATCATATTGAAAGCTTTTATTCCTCTCTTCTATTGCTTACAGCACCAAAAAACTATTACGTAATCAATCAATGGGCCGAATATCGCAAAATTTACGAAGCGAAAACGGCGGATGAAATATAGAGCCGTCGAAAATAGCCTCGGAAACTATCTTATTCGCCGCCTCCGTGGCGTGAATCCCGTCCCAACTCACATAGCTGTAAGGATCGTCGCAGGCACTCGCCGTAACGTTGATCTTTCCGTCGATCACCTTCGAGTTTCCGCAAAAAACATCCGGGTTAAAGTTGTAGGGCCCGCCGCCGTACCCAACAAGCCTTCGTTCCGTGCTTCATCCCTACATTTAGGTTCGAAGATCGAGTTTCATTTATATAAAAAAGTAAAATCAGGCGCATTAGTTAGTACCGTGCGAAGTGGGACGGCGGAAGAGTTGTAGCATCACGGAGTGAATATCGACGTATATGAGATTAGCGTCGGGGATTTCCGTCCTGGCGCGACTCAGCATTTTTTTCAGCATATCGTTGTATTCGACTACGGCGTCGTTGTAAGAAATCATGCAACCGAAGGCGTCGACGTCCGATGCATTGTGGGGGAGTTCGACTAGAAACGCCGGGTAGCAGCCGATCGGCGCTAGGTTTAGGACGAGAAACGTTCGCCCGCCCAAGGCGTAGTAGATTTCTTAACGACGAACGGATATAACAAGAAGTCGCTTCTTTTTTTTCCTCGAGAAACGAAGGCTGCATTTGGTACGCGGAGTTCGCGCACGAGTAAAGCGCAACGGAAAATTAAGTTTGCGCTTGAACGCCTACACTTTTTTCCTACCTTAACGGTGCTTGCGATCTGCGAGACGACTTCGGGCAGGTACTGTTTCACTCCGTTTATGCCTATACGTGATAAGTCTCCCGTGAAGTCGTTCTGGCCGATGTAAAACGTGTATAGCGATCTTTGAAATACGTCGGGCCGGGGGAGATTATCATTCCTTACGCCTGTAAAAACGACAGAGTTCATCATTTTTTTAAATGTAATATAAGAAAAATGATTTATTTCCTACCAACTTAAATTATGGTCATCCAACATGGTATATGACTATCCATTTAAGAAAATTACACGTCTAAGTACATATAATAAAGATCAGCATATAGGTGAGGGGATGCAAATATAGTATTAAATCGGACGTCCCATATCTTTTATACATTTTCTTATTTAGCATAAAAACTATCACAAACAATCAATATAATAATATTAAATATTCTTAAAAGACGTGTCAAAATATACACTTTTTTACCTTTTAATTGTACTATACTATTAAAATATTCAGTTCTTAATTCTCGTGCCAACTTCCAAATGTCCATAAACATTTGGAACAGAGGGATTATATATTTTTGTATAATAAGAATGAGAATGATAGTTTCATAGACATTCTCACTTGGTCACTTAGAGCTAGAGTATGTCGATCAGCCAAGAAATCCCTATTTCGTAACTGGCATAGGCGTTCGTCGAAAACATAAATCGGTACCCATTTTTTTGTAATATCCTTAGTAGTCCTCAAGTAAAAAATGACATACTTGTGATGGTCAATTAGTATTGGTAGTTTAATATACATAAAATTGACCTACCTGAATGTATAAATTCGTCGACTTTCGATTTGAATTCCTTCATCTGATTGAGCTGAATAGCGAGAGAAAATGGGCTGACGCCGGAGACAAACAATGAAGTCTTCGGCAGACGAACGGTCGATGCCAAAGTAGCAAAGTTTGCGCCGTGCCTAAAGTCCGAGCCGATCGACCTGAGGTATGGGCTAAGAAACGGTATCCCTAAGCCCTGCGCTGCATTATTGCATTCGATAGAAACGTGTGCGATGAATTATTACTTACAACTAGTTAGCTAAGCTATCTGTCTACTAAGACCATGGAAAGAAGAAAAAGTACCCAAAAAGTCGGTAATGACCCTGCCATCGGTCGCTCGGCCGGCGGGTTTCTTGAAGTAAGTCATGCCATTGGGCGGATTTTGGGCCGGAAAGGCGGCCCAGAAACCGCCCGTGTCAGAATTCGAGTCGCCGAAGTTGAATACTGCCTTAAACTCGCATTTCGAATCGATCGACGGAATTAACACCGCGACGATATTCAAAACTGCGAATAAAACGACTAGTGGTGATGAGCCGCTCCCAAGAAGCATCATTGTGTAAATACTAGAGCTGAAATCAGCTTGGAGATTGTTTTTGGATATGGTCTTTGCCTCAATTATATGTTGGTATAATATCTGTAACAAACCGTACGTATGGCCAATCAAGTACTGGATAATATAGCTGCTACTCACATGTCTTGAAATTTTATTACAGCTATGTAAATTTGTATCTTTCTCTATATCTGTGCATTGGCTTTGTTTCTCTTAACATAATGTAACTGCCATGACATAATCTATCGTGCTGCTAAAAGGGATGAGATAGACATAGATAATAGAGAGAGAGAGAGAGAGAGAGACTCTAAGCTTGCCGTATATGTATAACGACAAATTCTTTGAACAAACAAACTCTTTTCATCTATGAAATACTTCATTCCACCATAATGTCCCAGCGGATAAGGGCCTTTTCACATATATGGGCCTAAAGATATTTATGTGCGAGTTCGTTAGCAAAATACAGCCCATAAATCATACTCCCTCCGTCCGGCTAATTTTATCACATTTTTCCATTTCGGACGTCCCACTAATTTTATCACCTTTCCTTATTTAGCAAAAAAACTATCACAAACAATCAATATAATAATATTAAATATTCTTAAAAGACGTGTCAAAATACACATTTTTTTACCTTTTATTGTACAATATTATTATAATAGTGCCATGCCACCGGGACGGATGGAATAATAACTATGAAATTAACAAAAAAAAATACAAATAAAAGCCGAAGGCAAAGGCGACATTTTTAATGGGCGACACGTCAACCCATCGCCAACGATCGCAGGCAGCGCCACGTCATCTCCTTATACATCCACAAATCAGAGCATCGCCGTCCATCACGGAGATTACTTTGCTGCCGCATATACGACGGTGACGTCACCATCCCAACTTCATTCGAAGGCCCGTGCCCCAACCAATGAGATGATAGGCACGATCGATCCTCAAGCTCACGTGGACGGCACGTGTCCCCACCTTTTTATCTAGAAGGTCGTGCTTTGGCGAATTATATTATATTATATATCATCATTATTATATTTTTGGGTCTCTTTGCTTTAGTCGTTTCACGCGCGCTGGGTCCGAGAGTGGGCGCGCGGCCACGTCAGCGAGCCGTATGATGCCTCGGATCCGCCAAGATGTTCTTTCTTCTCTTTCCGTGGATGATTCTCGGCCGTTGGATCCAATTATATACTCCCTCCGTCCCGCTAACTTTATCACATTTTTCCATTCCGGGCGTCTCACTAACTTTATCACATTTCCTTTTTGGGTAAAAAATTATCACAAACAATCAATATAATAATATTAAATATTCTTAAAAGACGTGTCAAAATATACACTTTTTTACCTTTTCATTGTACTATATTATTATAATAATGCTAACTTAATATCCGTGCCCACCAAGAAATGTGATAAAAATCATGGACGGAGGGAGTATAAAATTGTAATAACCAATTTATTTTCTTTTTCGGGAACCATAGCTTTAATATTAAACGGGCTAAATAGCCCAAGAGAGACTCTCCAGTAATATCAACTTGGAAGAGACAACAAGGTTCACACGGAGCATCAAACACCCAAATAAAACGAAAAACCAAGATTTACGGTCTAAAAATACGAGAAGTAAAGAACATATCACAAAAAAGGCTGTTAAGCCTCCACGACACTCTTCATTTTGCTCGGACCGTTGACTACGAATCTTGCCTTCGTCGGAATGGCTCCACAAAGTAGGGGTGGGCATCGGGTCGGGTAGTCGGGTATCGGGTAATTCGGGTTCGGGTAGTTCGGGTTCGGGTTAAGATTTTCACTACCCGAACCCGACCCGATTTACGGCGGGTACCCGCTTGTCGGGTATATATCGGGTTCGGGTACCCGACGTCGGGTAGCCGGGTACCCGATTTTTTAATTGGATATGACTAAATATATTATACAAATCAAAATATCCATTTATATATTAATATCACTTACAATATTTGGATATTTTGTATTAATATCACTTCCAATATTTGGATATTTTGTTTTCAATAATGAATATATGCATATCTTTATATACTTATTTATAAAATTTTGAGAATTTTAAATATTTATATATGCATTGATATAAAATATCACTTGTTAATTATACAATTAAAATAGAAATTAGTCGAAATATTATTTAAAACTTAAACATCATTCAAGTTAGATATTGATATATGTAATTATATATTTTTAATGTTTAAGTACAAACCTAATAGTTTTTTAAAAATAATATATCGGGTACCCGAATAACCCGATCGGGTAGTAAATTACTACCCGATATCCGACCCGATTAATAATTATCGGGTGTCGGGTACCCGATACCCGACAAATAACCCGAACTACCCGACCCGAACTACCCGAACCCGATCGGGTTCGGGTAAAACCCGAATATCCGAACCCGAACGCCCACCCCTACCACAAAGGAGAGGGGAGCTCCAACAAAGGGAGAAAGAGCTCCCGGCTCGGAGGTCGGGAGAAAAGTTCCCGACCTGAAAGTTGGGAGACATCAATTAATTTCCACGCTCGTGTTCTATTTAAGGGTATATTTCCATTCAGATCTCTTTAAAGTTCTAAATGGATTTCAGATCCTGTCTGAAAAACTATTGTTTAAGGATCCAATTTCTGTAAAATTTAGAGATAAAGATCTAAATTAAAAAAACTATTATAAAATGTATATGAACTATTACTGCAGAAATCATGTCCTTAAATTAATTTTTTCCTAACATAGCATGAATCTTTTAAGTGATCGACGGGGCATGAAATGAAGATTTTCCTTTACTTAATCGATTGTCGTGATGATGACTCGTACCTACGATATCTTGTTCGTAGGCTAGAAAAGAGCTTCTCGTTGTTTATTTTCAATTCACCAATATTTCATTTTGAGTCACCATCTCCATCTTAATTGTGTTGCCGAACATGACTCAAAAGTGTACTGGTCGATCTTGGGTCCCATACTTGTTGACTTTGGTGAGAAATTAAAAAAAGGACCGCCGTGTGGACACGTGGCCAACAACACAAAGCAGTCTTTTGAGTTTTTCTGAATGTGATTTTTATTTAAAAATTTGCGAAAAGTGGAAGCTGACTGGTTAACTTTCTTCCCTGAAGAATCTAATACCTTTTATTTTCCTTATTTTCTTTTGTTAATAAAGAAAAAATAAACAGGCTCGAATAATGAACGAGGTTCGGGTCCAGGCTACGGATTCCAAAGGCTCCATCAAATTGAGTTAATTTTCAAAATTAAAAGGAAAAAGTTAAATAGTTATTAATTACGGAAGAAGGGACACGTAGGTCACATGCTTTGGGTGGTTGGCTAACACCAACTCGTGTAGATCGAATCTGATTGCCACGTGTACGGTCAGAGGTGACTTGCTATTAAGAAGTTTAACTTTGTGTTCAGGCCCCATTTGAATTTGAATTAGGATAAATGACCTACTTTTCAGAAAATTCAGTGAAAACTACCTAAAGGCTGCGAAAAGACATAATTATCCCTGACATATCCGAAATTTACCACAGAATACCCAAATAATCCGATTACAGTTGTCAAAATAATTATAACAGTTTTGGGCTGAAAAAAACATTTCCATTTATTTGGATAACAAATTGTCTGTATTGAGTACAATATCTAGTACTGTCAATTTGGCGGGGCGGGCCGGGCTGGCCCGCCGCCCGCCAAAGCCCGCCACTTGGCGGGGCGGGGCGGGGCTGGCTGGCCCGCCATCTGGCGGGCCTAAAAAACTGGGGACCGCCCCGCCCCGCCCCGCGGCGGGCCAGGCCCGCCCGCCTACTAATTTTTTTTTCTATTTTTATTTTAATTTAAAATTTTAATTAGTAATAATTTTTATTTAATTATGGTATTTATTAATAAATTATGAATAAATATGATATTAATTATTAATAAAATGAATAAATATGATATTAATGATACATAATTAATGACATTAATTATATTATCTAATTAATTTAGTTTTATTTTCTATATTTAGTATTTATTTTCAATATAATATATATTTATTTAATATATTATATATATTTACAATAATGGCGGGCAGCCCGCGGGCTAGCCCGCCCCGCCCCGCCAAGCCCGCGGCGCGGGCTGGCCCGCTTAGGCCCGCCTCCTCGCGGGCCTGAAAAAGCTCAGCCCAACCCGCCACTTTAGCGGCGCGGGGCGGGCCGGCCCGCGGGCCACGGGCCACTTTGACACCTCTAACAATATCGCATATATTTAGTAACAACTTTATCAATTATAATACCAATACTAATAAAACGAATAAATCAGAGAGAAAATACATAAATGATGTAATAAGACATATTTAACAAAACATATGCCAAATCGACGAAAAATACCTGAAGATGCGATAACAAGTTTCAAAAAATAATAACAGTTTCGCATCGATCTCTCCCAACAAGCGACGCATCGATCGAAACGAGATTTCACGTTCAGACCCGAACAGATCTCCACGATTGTGATTATATAAGGTGAAATTATCTTTAATTTGATCATAAGTGTTGATAAGTTTCGGATATTAGTGACGTTAATTGTGAGAAAATAAATATTGCCCGTATAGCAGAAAATACCACGTTTCTATTAGTAAATAACAAATAATGTCGCAGAAGTAACACATCATTCAAAAATAATACCGCCTTCCTGCAATAACGCATTCCTTACACTCAAGCGTTCTAAAGAAAAAATTCACGTTCCAAATCCGACCCAATCTCGACGTTACCAACGGCATAAAGTGGCTTCAATTTTTCATGGGTATTCATAATCAAAGAGAATTTTCGAAGTTCATAAAGCACGAATGCTACAAACATAACTCGGAATTTCGTTTAATACGGTGAAATCTCGACTTTAATGACCGGAATAATGTAAATTCGACACAATTTCATCATGGGCCTTAGTTATCGACGACAATTATTGATATTAATCATGGAATAACGAAGAATTTTGATGATATAAGCGGTAAACGTTTGCTAATTAAAATGGTTACTGAATAACACTTCATGCTTTCTGGGTAACAATTCGTGGAACAATAATACCATATTTCTTGATATTTATAACCAATATATCCGCAAAACGAACATATAACGAGAAAATAATAACGACTCGTCACCCGTAAATAACACGTGTAATACCCAAGTAAAGGCAAAGATGAATAGATCGTAAAAAAAATTCGAGATCCAAATAAAATTGAAACCGCTCGAATCTCCAAAATAAATGACACAGTAAGGTTAAATCGATGTCAATTTTTCATGTAAATAACGGAAACAATCTGAAATTTATCATGGAAAATGTGATTATGTGAATCTCGACTTTAATGAACTAATAAGGTAGATTCGACTAAGTTTGATCACGAGTCATTTTAATTGAATGAGATTATTAATGTTGATAATGTGATAACGAAGAATTTTGATGAGACCTAATATTGGAACGTTTGTCAATCAAAAAGTTGGTTGGTAACACTTCATGTATTCTGAGTAACAATTCACGCATTCTGGGTAACAAGTCACGCATTCTGGGTAACATATCATTAAGAACATTCTAGAAGGTTCATGACTGTCAGAGATATTAACACATTGCCTGCAAATAATACCACATGTCCGATAAAAAATAACAATATACGCAAAATTTATAACAAATTTGTAGCTACAAGTACCACAGAATAGCTAATCAATACCACATTACTATTTCGATTAAATTTCGTTCATAAATTCATTTCGTTCGGATATATAAGATTGACATTCATGGAAATAGATGATATGATGAAGGTAAATCACAAAATTTCTTTAAAAGACATGTTTTGTGAATGTTGATATTAATATGTGAAAGTTGAGATAAAATATCATGTAAACATATAGCTCTTTCTTCACAACATACACTAGTATCTCTTTTAATGAGACATAATGTTACGAATTTTATCACAAACGTATTCAAAGTTCAAAATTAAACCACAAATATCATTTTATATGTCGTAAATCTGTATTTGATACATTTTCAAGTTATTTGTTAAGGAATATTAACAGGATGATTCGTTAACGTCACTAGTACCAGATTGCCCGCACGTAATACTACATGTTTGCTATAAAATAACAATGCGAACCTATCGAATAACGTGTTTATAATGATACCACATAACAGGTTTCCAGTACCACATTACTAATCCGATTAATTTCGTTCATAAAAGCACATTGTTCGAGATTTACAAGATTAACATCTTGTAAATGTATGATTTGATGCATTTATCACACCAAATTCCTTTAAAGCTACATTGTTCGATTGAGGTGGATGATAGTGAATGTTCGAGGTCAATAGTTATTCAAAACATAAACTATTACTTTGTTCATTGAAACATCACATATGAGTTTCAGCACGAATGCCATCAAAATTCAAAATTAAACCACAAATATCAGTTTATATGTCGTAAATCCTGAAACCTTAATGGTGCGTTTGGTCTGCGGAAATCGACGCGGAAAAGAAAAGAAAAGTGTGGTGGTACGCATCGAATCAATGTACATTACGGTTCACGTGTCGTACAATCACGCTTTTTCTTTTCTTTTCCACGTCGAAATCCACGAACCAAGCGGAGCCTAAGGGTAACCCTGAAACATTAAACTTAATCTCCATAAACACATAACTCTAAACCTTGGTGCGACAACTACAGCAGTTGGTAACACATAAGCAACTTTTAGTAACATATCTAACTAAATGGATAACAGTTAAATATTTATTAGTAACACATTTGCACTGATTTAGCAATCCCGCTAAAATCCCAATCGTTGCATAAATCCCGCCCAATTAACCCAACCAATCCACAAATTCCGCCCAAAATTTAGCAAGTACAGTAAATCCATCCAAATCCAGCCAAAACCAATATCCTGCCCAATTAACCCAATCAATCCACAAATCCCGCCCAAAATTTAGCAAGTATAGTACCACTTCATGGCAATACAATTTGTTTATTTAGTGACAAATCCTGTACTTTTAGTAACAGTTCCGATAACAACAAGTAACGCTTTGGTTTTATGTAGTAACAGTTTCGATGTCAAAAAATATTGAAACATGCCTTCTAAAAAACGTAACAGTTCCATTTTAGTAACGCTTTCGATAGAACAAGTAACGCTTCTACTTTATTTAGTAAAAGTTCCACGTCAAATAAATCGAAACAGGTCTGCTAAAAAACATACATCAATACATATGAAAATAAAAGTAGGCCGTAGTATAACACTTCAGATAAAAAAAGTAACGGTTCGATTTCATGTAGTAACAGTTCTATGTCAAATTATCGAAACAGCCTGCTAATAAAATACCATACCAATACTTATGAAAAACAAAAGGAGATCAGAATATACCACTTCGGATATTCCAAGTAACTTTTGAGGTAGTAACAATTAAGTGCCCCAAATTATCGTAACAGGTCTGCTAAGAAAAATAAAATAAAACATCGACACTTAAAACAAAAATACGTCATAATATACCATCTTAGACAATCCAAGTAACGTTTCTATTTCATGAAGTAACAATTCTGTGCCAAAAATTATCGAAACAGGTCCGTTAAACAAAATACCACAACAATACTTTTGAGAAACAAAATTAGGTCATAATATGCCAAAGATGACCAAATCGATTATAAGTTACCTTTTGTATCATGATACACTTTGTTCGTACTTTATAACACGAAAACATAAATCAGTAACAAGAATGCATAAAATAGTAACACTTATTCCAGATGAATCGATGCCTTCCATACGACCACTTTCACGCAACGTACGTTTCAAAAGTGATGAGGTGACGATTGTTCAAAATTGACAGAGCCTATGAAATGCCCAAACGATGGGTACCTCGAATACACAAAGATTAGCTGCAATTGCTACGAAAGTATAGTTCGATTTGGCCCGTTTTTCTCGTATTTCAAACCGTATAAAAATTCATCAAAATTCTTACATCGTACTTCAACAATATCAGATAAATCCTACGTGACACGTCGACATTGATTGGTTGATGGGGTAGTCGATTGTGCTCGATTCTGTGAAAACTGGGTTTCGATTAGCAGAATAAATATAAATCTGTTAAAAAAACATTTTACTATCGCGAAGTAACATATTATCAGTTTAAAGTAACGTTTATGGTTATTACGGTAACAAATCGTCAGATATCTGTAACATAAATATGGCGTCGAATACCTCTTCACAGAACCCTTTATGAAGGGTATTTTAGTCAAAACATAGTTTGGGTCTTTACCTTTGAATTTTTCAGTAAACTGGTCCTTCAAACTAAATATTATCCTGACAGGGCCTGATCACTAAATTGAAACTTTTCTAGGGCCTGATACGTAATTGCCCCTATATTTAAGCCAGCGAATGTAGTGTAGTATTTCTACGTGCCAGCTCACCTACCCCATTATCTGTTACAAAATTTAATAAATGTGTATACATACCACTCATATAATTTCTAGAATGTTACATAAATATTTTTAAGACATCTTGTATATCTAATCTACGTAGTCAGCGACCAATGTAGCATGAATACGTCTATCCCGGTATTTTCTTTACATATTTTTGTTGAATATGCCATTTTTAATTTTTTATCACATATTCACAACACAATTTTTTTTTATTACGTTTTACATTTCACAGGACAGCTATTGGCGACGAAAGTGAGTAGTTGTTATTATCTGGTCAAATATAAAATAAGGTCTTAAAATATAAAATAATTAGGGGTTTTTACACATAAGTACCTATTTGGAAAAAAATTTGTAATTTAGTACCCAATCAGGATTTTTTTATATGTAGGTACCTAACAGAATAAAGTTTTTGCACATAGGTACCCGATCCCCGAAAGTACACCAAACAACACATTTGGGTACCCTATCTCAACACATTTGGGTACCCTATATAACAGAAAATGGTACGACGTATGTTATATTTAGGTACGCCCTGTGTAACACACAGGCATGCCCGTAGGTACGACGTATCCTATATTTAGGTACCCTATATAAACGTGTTATAGTACGCAATATACACACAGGAAGGTACGATATGACTGAAGAACTGGTAAAATTAAACTGGGTACCTATCTGTAAAATTTTCTGACATGGGTAGTTATGTGTAAAAATTTTATTCAATTGGGTATTTTTTTATAGATTGCCGAAATAATTATTACTTATTACACTATATTAAACAGGAAATAACAATTCGACACGTGTTGCGTGACGTGGAGTATTGTTGCCTTGGCGCTTCTCTTTCCATTTCTCTTTCCTCATTTTCATTTCACCGTCGTCTCCACAGCTTACCTCTCTCTCTTTCTAAAGCAGCATTTTTTTACTGATAGCATAGGCCAACCCGTAAGAAAATCGTAATTTACAGAGAAAAAGAAATGCATTCAGTTTAGAATCATATAGAGGTTCTCAAAATCTCAGAATTAGCTTCTCTTCTTCTCGAGGTTTGTTTGATTTCGGAATTATCTTTAATTTTTCCGATTCGTTCGGATATTTGGTTCTTTTCTGGCTGATCAATTTTCAAACTGTTCGTACGTCGATTTAACTTTTTCTTCATGGAATACCTGTAGTAAATGTCGTCCTTTTGTTTGCTGTGTGTTATTTGCATTTGCTGGAGAAGGTTTTGGGAAAATAAAATACCAATTTAGTTCATAAAGTTAATTTTATAATTTTTAACGGTTGATTGATTGAGGGGAATTACTGAAAAATTGCCGTCTTGGGAAATCGCTGCATGGACTAGAGGACCCGGTTCTTAATTTGTATTTACTTGTATTTTATCTTCATTTTTAGGTAGCTACTATTATTGCATGCAAATCTGCCATGTCTGTAAGCTCGGGAATTTCATGTAGCTGTCTGGGGTAAAATAGTCATTCCGTAGTATGGAATAGGAGAGGTTTGTCCTCATTGCAACTGTCTACCAGTGTCTTAATTTCGATGAACACTCACGCCCTGACTTCGTCTCTACAAGGATGCATCTTTGTTTTTTACTCCGAAGTATTGCAGACATTAAACTTTTTATTCATTGTCTTTTTTCGCTTCCATGTTTCTGGTAGATTGCAACTTACTGATGTCAGGTTAGATCTTGGTGGGTTAGTGAGTTGAAATATTAATGGATGGAAAAAAGAACACATTTTTTTTTTTTTTGGTAAGAAGGATTATCATTACCACATAATCATTGTTTTACATCCAACTTGCACCAACCATCCTAATCACACTTCAAGTACAATATAGCTTATGCATGAATTCAGTCCCCCCACGTGAAGGCTTCGCTACCCGCATGCCATACAATTGGGTCTTGAAATCCTTCTTGAAGATCTGGAACAGCTCCTGCGCCAATTTAGGACTTGATCCATGAACTCTCGCATTGCGTTCCTTCCACAGTTGATACATAACGGCGGCCAGCCCAGCTATTTTGATTCTTGGTATGATGCTCTTGTGCCTCGCCAATCGAGCCAGTTTCTGTCGCCATCGTACTTCAGGAATAGGAACCTCCATTTGCAACCAGCTCCCGAACTCAGCAATCAGATCCCTGCTATAGTTACACTCAAAGAACAGATGGCTTAAGCATTCCTCTTCCTGCGCGCATAATACACATTTAGTATCAGATATGGAGATCCCCCATTGAGCAAGTCTATCCCTAGTTAACAGCTTCCTATGCATGATGAGCCACATAATAAAAGCATGTTTAGGCATAGTCCCTCTATTCCAAATTACAGCTGCCATAGCCATCTTTTCCCGTGGGCCTTTTAACCATAGATAACCAGATGTGGTGGAGTAGCAGCCACTCTTCGCCCCCAGCCAGGCCCCGTCTCTATATCCCTCCCGCAATAAGTTCCTGATCTTGATAAAAGAACTGCTTGCATTTGTCTCAGTGGTTAGGTAGCAATGATCTGTTATCATTTCGTTTTCATGATCATCAACCATATTCATAGAACGGTGTATAAGTGGTAAAATTGCAATTCGGTGTTCACAGTATTTGGTCGATCTTTTGATTTCATATACTTACAGTAAGACCTCTTCTTATTACTCTCATTCAGCAATAGGTGCGAAGAAATTCTTGGACATACCATGGGGAACGGGGAAGAGGTTAAGGTTTCGAAGCCAGAAAAGGCTTCTTCACCCGCAACAGTGAGTGTAACTAAGTTTAAATATTCAAGAATAATTATTCAATCTGTGATTAAGAGTGTGGGAAAAGCTTTATCAATCTCTCTTATTTCCCGTAATGTATTTCCTCTTTGCCGCTCGAACCTACTAAATTTTATCACATATCTAATTAGCAGGATCAGAATAATGCTCATGTGTATCCTGATTGGGCCACAATGCAGGTAACCTTCTATTCTTACAACTTTCTCTTTCAAGGATGCTTGTAAGGAAAAAGTTGATTTTTGATTACAATATGAGAAGAATGGATTATAAATATGGGTTGTCTTGATTAGGCTTATTACGGCCCTCGACTAGCTGTGCCACCATATATGAACTCAGCAGTTGGTTCTCCTCACACCCCTCCTTACATGTGGGGAGCACCTCAGGTATTGCACTAAACTAAATTAATGTCCGAATCAGTTCTTTAAGAATTTATTTTTTCAACAGACTTACTACTATTACATAAGCTCTAATTTTATTTTATCTTTCATAATATTTTTTTTTCCATCCCAGTCTATGATTCCTCCATATGGAGCTCCCTATGCTGCATTCTATGCTCACCCAGGAGTCTATGCACATCCTTCTGTTACTGTAGTAAGTGTCGCTTCTCTTACATTTGACTTAACTAGTCTGCTACTTTTGTCACTTCGCTTCTCTCAATGCGAATATAATCTTAGTATTAATCAACACCCTTCGTTAGTTATAACTTACATGGGCTTTCGCAGGCCAGTACTCCTTCGAGCATGGATTCGCCCGTCAAGACAGCTGGCAACGGCGATGGAGGTTTCATGAAGAAGCTGAAAGAATTCGATGGGCTCACAATGTCGATTGGAAACAGCAAGGACGACAGCGCTAAGCGTGGAAATGACCAGAAAATGACTGACAGGTTTGTACATTTGATTATGTTTTGGTAATGTAATACGATTATCTACACAAGAGAAGATGCTTGAATTTCATCCTTGGTGAATCATCAGTGAGGACACAGAAGGTTCCAGCGATGGAAGTAATGGGGCCACGCCAAGGGTGGGCATCATCTCTCCTCTACTATGAAACTAGTCATTTCGTTCGACGACAAACGTTATTTTCTTTCTCGTTCGTTAAATATATGCTTAATGCGTATCTTGTTCTTGATTTAATAGGCCAATCGGAATGGGAAGAAAAAGAAGCAGGGAATCATCTGCCAATACTGGTATGCTTTTATCCCGTCACTAAGCCGAGGAACCTTGTCAGAAATATTTTTTGGGTCTAGTTCGCTTCGCATTGTTGATACTGTGCTTTATTTTTGCACGTCAGAAAATGACAAACCTGAGAAGAAAAGCAACTCTAGTGCTGAGATGGAAAACGATCGAGCTTCTGAGAAGATGGATCTCAAGCCAGTGAAGTTAGCGAACACTGCTTTGGATCTTGCTGATTCAGCGAACGTTTCATTGCATTCTGTGCCACAGGAGATTTGGTTGCAGGTGTGTGTAATATGTACTTTCCACTTACATAAATAATTGCATGTTGCCTTTCCTCCCAACCCTAATTAGTCTTCTTCCTACGCTGTATATCATCAGCCTTAGTGAAATCTTAGTTGATGGTGTTCGTAACTTAAGCATTTCGTGCATTGGTTCTCAGAATGAACGCGAGCTGAAAAGGGAGAGAAGAAAACAATCCAATAGAGAATCTGCGAGAAGATCAAGACTGAGGAAACAGGTAAAAACTGCATCTCTGTTAACCTATAAAAGACTGCCTTAGTTAGTTCATAGACAATTGGTCCACCAAACATTACCTCATTACCCGAGATCTTAATTCACTTGTTTCTGTCTTTTAAGGCTGAGGCCGAGGAATTGGCTGGGAAAGTTCAAGTTCTGACTGCCGAGAAAATGTCCTTGAAATCTGAGATAAACAAACTCATGGAGAACTCAGAGAAACTGAGGCACGAAAATGCTGCACTAATGGTACTCATTTTCCCCTCTAAATCACATGATATAGTTCCCATAACTTTTCATCGACACCAACAAAAACCTCACTTTCGCCAAAAATTTCCAGGAGAAGCTAAAAAATGCACAGCTCAGCCAAACTGAGCAGGCCAAGCCTATAGGAACTGTGAACCTCCTCGAAAGAGTCAATAATTCCTCGGACTCAACTGAAGGGACTGAGGATGACAACAACGGTGATTCGTGCATGAACACGACGAGCCCTAAAGCTAAGCTTCATCAGCTTCTCGATGCTAGCCCGAGATCTGATGCTGTAGCTGCCAGCTGATTGCCCTAATCTTCGACAGATTGAGCCAACGGTTCTCTGTATCTACTTATTGAAGAGTGATGTTGGCATAATTACAAGCCCAACATTACTTTCTAACAATAGTAATAGTGTGTCTGCCAAAGTACTGTTTTAATACTTGGGAGTTGCTCTAATTTTGTATGCAAGGAGGAATGTATTGTTTGCTCAGATATTTAATCCTAACAATAGTAGTTATCTTGAATGTAAAATGTTCTGATAAGAAAGAATTCCAAGCTATTCAGTCATTACATGTTGGCTTATCTCATTACCAGCCATGCCAATGTTCTTCATATTTGCCCGGTTGTAATGTTTGTGCTCATGAACGTACTAGTACTTACGACCCCCTTCGAAACTCCAACTGCTTTGTGTTCTCCAATAGTATCTGCAACCGATGATGCAGAAAAAAATGGCGAAAAATTAGGTTCTTTGCATATCCAAGAAGGCGGAAAATTAGTATACGACGGCTTTCGATCACCTCTAGAATGTAAGTTCCGACTGCCTTGCAGTCTTCTATTGCCAGTTGCATGACGTTTTCAAACGTATCCATTTGAAGTTTAGCGTCCATCTAACACAAAAAGGACGCGTCGAATCATATTACGTCAAATGTATATACCAAAAGATTCGAAGGCCCAACGTATTTGGCACCAACCAAACCTGAAGGAGGGCAACTTTGTCCAACTTTGGAAGAATCCCGACGGTAACGTCGGGCCCACCAGCACTATCTTCTGTGTAGTTTAAATCTGCTTTTGAATTCAAAAAGGACTCATTTTGCAGTCATAAAATTGAAAAAAAAATAAAATTAAATCATACGAAAATTATTTCCAGTTAAGTATCCAGCACTGCATGAAGTAAGGACGGAATGCCGGCGTCAGCGAGGGCCAACGTTGCTGCATTTATACACGCTGATCTTGTCCCTGCGTAATTTTTAAAAAAAAGGGAAGTAAATAAAAAGATTGTAAGCCAATTATAAATTAAATTAAATGTCCGATGAATGTGGTTCTTATCTAGACCTCCATCTGCTTGGAGAACTTGGACAAAAATGTCGATCTGCAGACAAATGTTGTGGGGACGTTTTATGACATGAAAAAAAGTCGAAGAAGTGTACTTTCTGTTCCTGGAAAGAGTCTGCGAGCGAGGCATCAGATCGGTTAAGATGCATGCTTCCATTGTCTGGCGGATGACCAAAGATATCTCGGTGGATCGCCTGCATAGTTAGGAGAATGTTAATTGGAAATTAACTACTGTAGTTTATAGGTAAGCCTAATATGTGGTAATATGAGATCAAAGAGTATAAGAACTAACGCCGCTCATGTCCTACCTATCACCCTTTGGTTTCTTCTGCGATCTCCAGTGCTGAAATTGACCATGCTATACTCACAGCGCACCTGAAAAATCGCAGATAATAATGATAGAACTCAGCATAAGAGATTGCAGAGAACCTCAAAGATCTGCATTGCGTGTTGAATATTGTTAGATAAGAAAATTACCAGCGCCTTATCATTCATTTGCTGACTCTTATTCTGGACCTGTAGGAAACTAACTTTGTGAAGTAAAACAAACGAGGTGTCCGCTATATGTCTAAACATTACAAAGAAACTCCTTTCAGACATGTTAAAGTGGTGGAAGAAACTTCAATGAAACAACATGCATATCGATTTCAGAGGCATATATCAGGTTGCGATAAGTAAGACAACAAATTGAGAGCAAAATTTTCCGAGTTGTCAAAGTAGACATCAATTTTGAAGCAAACGCACACATTAAAAGAACAGATTTCACAATTTTCCTTTACAATCACTCTACGAAAGCATTCCTTCTCGACGAATAAGTCCCAAAACGAACAAGAAAGAAGGAAAGATAGCGAACTATCCGTTTCAACAGCTCCCTCAGTGGTGAGTGGTGACTTAGTTTCCAAACTGCTAGCAATCATCACATGCAACGCGACGCAGTGAACGAAAGGGGAGAATAAAATGCATGAACGGACGATAAAGTACCACCTCTCTTGGGCCATAAACAGCAGCAATGACTTTAATGTTCCCCATTTCGAACATTGCAGAGCTACACAATCAACAAAATGGATGCATACTTAATGTTTTCACCTCGCAGACAAAGAAAAAGCGTACAAACACTCCACCAACATAACAAAACATGCCCAGAACCAATGTGGTCTCAGATACCTAAAGGGCATTTTTAACCACTCATATGGAGCTTATATTGAATAACATGGAAACCTTAGGTACTGATACCATAGCTCGTCAAAAATCATTTCTTACCCATCAGCTCTCGTAACCACGCCTATCTCTGCGCGAAACTGCCTCATCTGATACCGTAAATTACATCGATTCACCAGTGCTAAAAGGAGCTAAAGAAGCAAAATATAAAAAAGGAAAAATAGAACACTGAAAAAAAAAACCTCCATGGGACGTCGACCGTCCAACCGTAGACCCTCAGGATTCACGTACTCCATTGATGTCACCACTACCAACTCGATGAGCGAACTTGTGCGTGCTTGTATCACTGAACTGTACGTAGGTTCGACTTTCGAAGCTCAACAAAGGTCTGATCACTGATGGGGCTGAAGGGATTTTTTAAGAAAATAGCCTTTGAGTTGGTCATGTTTTAAAAAATAGTACCCAAAATCGGACTTTACCTTTGTACCCTTACTAACTCTGCTCTAAAGACTATTTTACCCTTATTTAATGTCAATCAACAACCTCAACAACACTTATCGAAAAAATTAACGAAAGGGTTTACATGTTACGTTACACTGTAACGAATCTGAAACATCAGACCCGTGATAGGATAGAATAGTGGGTAAAAGTAAAAAAGCAACCACTTCCAGTAAAAAAAGAAAGCAAGCGTGTGTTCTCCCGCCCCTGCACTGCAAATCGTCTTCTCTGCAACTCAAAGCCAACCGAACCTCAACCTCAATCGACTCATTCGACAATCAATGGCATTCAACGCGAACACCCAAAGAGTGGAGGTATGTTCTTTCTACTCTTCGCCACTTTCAATTTAACGCGAGAGGGTATTTGGGAACGACCCATCGAACCCTAATTTGGTGCGGACCCGTGCTTGCAAGCATAGGACAGAGCTTGGTAGCATAGGACCGTGCTTGGTAGCATAGGACCTGTGCTTGCAAGCATAGGACCTGTGCTTGCAAGCATAGGACCCGTGCTTGCAAGCGTAGGACCCGTGCTTGTAAGCGTAGGACCCGTGCTTGCGCAGCGTACGTCGCTTTTTAATGCATGGGTCCCGTGCTTGCAAGCAGACGACCCCCGCTTATGAGCAAGGGACCTGTGCGTATTTCACGGGTCCCCTGTGTATTAGCCGCGTTTCCCCTGCTTAAACGCTCTGGTCCCCTGAGTTTAATGGGCGGGTCCAGTATGACTGCGCGCGCGCAAGGTCGTGGGACCCGCGCGTTATAAGCAGGGGACCCGCGCGCTATGACCAGGGGACCTGCGCTTATACGCAGGGGACCCTTGCTGGGACCGCGCCGATGCGCAGGGGTCCCATGCGCATCTGTGCTTGAATCTCAGCATATGCGATGCGGTCCCCTGCGCATCTGTGCATAAGGGTTTTCTGTTTTCATTATTTCATACCACGTAGCCCTAGCTAACACGTGTTTTACGTATAAATTAGGTTGTGATGCAGAAGCAGTTCGAGACAGTGGACGAAGTTCCCCATTTGACTGTAAAGCTGAGCTCGTTATACGCCGATGCCAGCGAGCTGATAAGGCAATGTTTAAACCACCACGAGTGGGAGATTTTTACGAACGAGAGTCCGTTCGGCCGCCTTGTTAGGGCCGAGCCTGATTTTAACCTCTCGGGCCAGTTGCTGTGGTACCTCATCCAGAGCCAGACGATGCTGCACAACCGGGAAGAGCTGTGGATGATTTTTGGCGAAAAACCACTCCGATTTTCAAAGTCGGACTATTGCCTAATCACCGGGCTGAAGTTCGCCGCCGAGCGTCCGCCGGTAAACGGCGGCTCACAATTCACCGCAAGACATTTTGGTGGCAGCTCTAAAGTCCGCATGTCGCACGTCAAGCGTGTGTTGGAGGAGTTGTCTGGCGACGAGGACGATGTGGACTTCGAGAAGCTGAAGTTGGCGGACGTGTACTTCGCCAACGCCGTGTTGATGTCTCGACCGTCGAAGAAGGACACCGTCGTCAGTACCTGGGTCCTTAGTCTCGTCGATGATCGGTTTGCATTCTCCCGGTATCCTTGGGGCACCGTGGCTTTCGATGAGGTGATACGCACTGTGAAGGTAAATCTACGGGAGAAGCGACGGAATGGCTGATCAGTGGGTTCGTACAACCACTTCAGGTGAATTATAACTAAGCTTCTTCGCATACCATGTTTTGAGGGACGTTTCTAAGATTTTTTGCGTTATTTGTATTCAGATACTAGCATACGAGTGCATACCGAGGGTTGCAGACGTGTTTGCGGTTCGCAAAGAAGAAGATTTCACGCCACGCATGCTCAGGTGGGCGACGAAGAATTGGCCTCGCAAGGCATGCCCGACTCTTAGGACGGTCGCAGAGGCCGTCGACGGCGATTTTGTACGAGGGTTGTTAGTGGAGGTTAGGTGTTCCCCCGTCCACCGCGATCGTGCCGACGACGATCATTTAGCGATCGTACCCCTTGAAGAGTTTCCCACACCTGTGGAGGTGGTTGAGGCTGGAGATTTTGGTGCTTCGTCGAGTGCCCGAGGAGTTCGAAGAAGAGGCAAATCGACTGTAGAATTTGTTGATCTAAGTGATGAGGATTCTGGCTCAAATAGAGATGAGGAGAAGTGGATTAAAAAGTACCTCGGGCGAGTGGACTTCTCCGGGCGTCAGTTGATTCATGCACATGATCGCGTGCTCATTGACACTTACCTTCAAGCGGCAAGATTTAGGTAAATGTTTTCTTTCGATGTCAACCTCAGTTATCGTACATAAACACGCTCATAATTTTCCTTTTATGCAGGGATAACGTTTGGTCGGGTGACCGGTGCGACGTGGATGCCCAAGGCTTCTACATGTTGCTCTTCCATGATATGCTCAAGTCTAATTGTCTTGACGCATATCTAGATTGCTTGAGGCGAATCTATGCGGACTCCGTGGTTTATCCTCACGTCTTCGTCTTTCCAAGTTACGTGCAAGACGAGCACTTTAGGAAAGCGCAGAAGTTGAATAGGAAGGCGAAAGTGCGGGTGGATGATATGGAGGAATTCGTGAATGGATTGTCGAGAAGCAGTCGGAGCTGGTTGGAGCGTCTCACGGAGGATGAATTGGTACGAAGCAAGTACATCATCTCTCCCGTTTTCGCACGGACCCACTGGGCAGTGCTTATTTTTGACGCGACAACGCAAACCTTCGTCCATAGTCTCGGATCGAGACTCGAGATTCCTGTCTAAATTCTGGGTGAGCTTACAAAAAGCAATGGGGACGAAGCTTTCGTTCAGCACAGCTTATCATCCTCAGACCGACGGGCAATCAGAACGAACGATTCAAACTCTCGAGGATATGCTCCGAGCCTGTGTCCTAGACTTCAAGGGAACCTGGAGCAAATATCTTCCGTTGATCGAATTCTCGTATAACAACAGTTATCATTCTTCAATCGGGATGGCACCGTACGAAGCTTTATACGGGCGCAAATGCCGATCCCCGATACACTGGGATGAGATAGGTGAGCGAGCACTCTTAGGTCCCGATATGATACGAGAAATGACGGAGGCGGTCACCAAAATCCGAGAAAGAATGCAGACAGCCCAAAGTCGTCAGAAGAGCTATGCTGATCAACGACGAAGGCCGCTCGAGTTCTCGGAAAGCGATCGGGTGTTCTTGAAGATATCTCCTATGAGAGGCGTGAAAAGATTCGGAAAGAAGGGCAAGCTCAGTCCGAGGTACATTGGTCCGTTCCAAATCCTTAAGAGAGTCGGAGAAGTCGCATATCAACTGGAGTTGCCAGCTTCGCTAGCCCAAGTCCACGACGTATTTCACGTATCGAGCTTACGTAAATATGTCGCAAATCCGAACCACGTGCTAGAGAATGAATCCCTCTATCAACAACTCAAACCGGATCTGAGCTACGAAGAAGAACCGGTAGATATCCTAATGCACGAGGTAAAACGACTTCGGAACAAGAACATTCCGCTAGTCAAGGTACTGTGGCGAAACCATGCGGTTGAGGAAGCAACATGGGAACGAGAGGACGATATGAAGAATCGTTATCCCGAACTATTCCTTTCGATGTAATTTCGGGGACGAAATTCTTGTAAGGGGGGGAGGATGTAATACCCGTAAAAATTTAATACGGGATTATTTCAATAAAGTTCGAAATTACAAGATTTATTTTCGAACAAGATCCAATTTCTTCATGAATTGGGTCAAAAATTCACAATTTGACCCAAATTTTTAAATGGGCCGAAAATAATAAAATAAAGCCCAAATATATAATAATAATAATAATAATATAGGAGGCCACGTTAAGGTCTCATCATCACCTCACCACCTTGATATATTAATCCAACTTTAGTACAATAATGCCACCCCATTAATGCAATAAAAACAAGACACAATAAACAAAACACTACACTTCACCACCTAATTAGTAATTAAATCAAATACACCTAATGCCACCCCATAATTGCATAAAGACAAGATCTAATACATCTAAGGACAAAGATAAATAAGGCTAAGAAAATAGGGAGAGAGAAGAGAAGAGAAGCCGTGAGAGAGGGAGAGAGGAAAAAGAGAAAAGGAAAAAAAAAAAAAAAAGAAAGGGAAAGAGGGAGAGCAGCCGTGAGGGAGAGGAAGAAGAGAGAAAGGAAAAAAAGAAAAAGAAAGAAAAAAAGAGGAAGAAAAGAAGGAGAAGAGGGAGAAGCTCGCGGGCGAGGAGGAGATCGGGATCGAAAACTCTAGGGTCGGGATCATACGAAACAACCCGTAACGTAGGGCTCTACGGAATTAAGGTAGGTGAAGATCACCTACATACGTAAACAATATAGGATTTGTGAATTTTACGTGTTTTGCATGTTATTCATCGAATTCTTCGTGTTTATGTGATAATAATAATTTGCTTGCATGAATTTTCGTTGGTTAGCTTAGGGAGCATGAGATTGAGCATTTTTAGATCTATGAATATTTGTAGGGATAGAGGACTTTAGATTAAGGGATAGAGCAAAACTTGGGGAGAATTAGGGTTTCTTTATTCATTTCGGCCTGGAGGTTCAAAAATTCATATTTTACAATCTAGACCTCGGATTAAAAATCTCTTTGGATAGAATTTAGATTTGCAAGTCTTTTAACTGTGGTTTAAATTTCAGAACCATCGGACATCGTTTACCCCGTGATCATTGAAAAATACGAAACTGTCGCAAAACAGCCTATAAAATAGTTATTTTCAAAAATTTAGGGACTTAATCGAAATTTTACAAAATCTGGGGAGTCTGTGTTATAAAATCCCGATCAAAGAATATTTTTAAAGAAATATAAAGTTTTTAAGACATATTTAAAATTCGGAATAAATAATTGGGGTCCTTTGTGCAATTTTCAAAAATTCGGGTACTATATTGATAAGTTTCAAAAATCTGGGGACTAGAAATGCAAAAATTCAACAAGGAATATTTTAATGAAAATACTGAATTTCTTTTGGAGAGAAATTAGAACTTTTCAAAAGTTTAGGGACGCTAGTTAAATTTATATAATCTCAGCTAGGATGAAATTAGAATTTTTCAAAAGTTTTGAATGCTAAATAAATATATATAAATTCGGCTAGGATTAAATTGGAACTTTTCAAAAGTTATTTGGGACCAAATAATATTTGATAAGGACCAAATTGAAACTTTTCAAAGTTTGAGTACTAAAAATTTATGTTGAGTTTCGGCTTGAGTATAAATGAAATTTTCAGAAATTTTTAGGTTTTTAAATAAATAGTTTAAAACTTGGCCGGGTTAAATTATAATTTTCATAATTTTCGGAGGGTTAAATAAATAATTAAAAATGGCCGAGGAGTTCTTTTGCAAAATTACAGGATTTTAGAATAATTAAATTTTCATTAAATTTGATTGGAGTCAAATGTAAATTTTCGGAAAAATACTCGGAATTAAATATAAATAATTATTAAAATCGGTAGGGATCGAAAATTAAATTTTCAGAAATTTATGGGTTAAATAAATAATCAATAAATGCGGTTGAGGTCAATTTCAAATCTCTAGAAACTTTTGAGTTTAAATAAATGATTAATGAATTCGGTTGGGGTCATTATGCAACTTTCGGAAATTCCGAGGGGTTAATTGTAAATTTTCTAAAATATTTTTGAAACTTAATCTAAACTGGCGTTGGAGTGAATCGTAAGGTAGAAAGAATTAAACTTAGAACTTTTAGTTTAAGATCGAGAGGGAATTCAGTGGTTACGGTTTCGGGCCGATTAAAAATCGGAACGCGGGCTTTGGGCCCGAATTATTTGTCGAATGTTG
Source organism: Craterostigma plantagineum (assembly GCA_027422505.1). NCBI lineage: Eukaryota > Viridiplantae > Streptophyta > Magnoliopsida > Lamiales > Linderniaceae > Craterostigma > Craterostigma plantagineum. Next base: position 6,231,387 of record JAPQWV010000007.1, read on the forward strand.
ACGTTGGGATTCGGGCCGAGCTAATACCTCGGGCCGATATGTAATGTGGAAAGGATATGTTGCATTTTATATGTTGCATTTTTATTTGCACGGCATTTGCATACACGTGTTACGAGGGGAGTGCGGAGTCATGAAAGTGTTGTCTAGGGACGCGAGTGAGATGGTTTATGAATGAGAAATGTTGATGAGTTGTATGAGTGAGGTTAGGACTAAGGCGCACTTTATATGGAGGGAGTGGGGCCTCCCGAGCTACTGACCCCTTGTGGGGAGTGGGGCCTCCCGAGCTACGGACCCCTGCGCGCGCGTGTTGCCTTTAGTACCTAAGCCTCGGGCCCTAATGTGATGTGATGTGATGTGATGTGATGAAACGAGATATGAGAAAAGAGTCGAGCGTGTATTTTGTGAGTTATGTCGGGATTGGGATGTGAGAGCATTTGCATTGCATGTTTTCATCTACTGGGCAAAAGCTCAGGGTTTACGTATGTAGGTGAGGCGGCTGATGGCGGTGACTCCACGGTCTTTTGAGTGCGGGGTAGTACATGGAACGCGACCTGTGGAGTATTTCATTCATGTTTCGTATTGTTACTATTTGGGCTTCGGTCTAATACAATAATATGTGTGTTGTAAAACAATTTTTTTTATTTACGGGTTTAGACTTTTGGGCTTCGGCCCAGTACTTGAATATTATATGTAATAAAAAGTTTTTATTATATGGGCTATCCGCTGCTTACGCTGCGTAAAACCCGCCAAAATACGTATTTAAGAAGTAGGGTCGTTTCAGGTGGTATCAGAGCGCTAGGTTTTAGATTCTGTAGACCGTCCATGTACTGCCGCTCAAAAGCCGGGAGGTTCAGCCTACGTCTGTAAGTTTTATATTATTACGTGAATATATGTAAATGCTTATGTGCTTTTTGTGCTTTTCTATGTTATGTGAACTTGTAGACTTTTAGAAAATGAGGACACGATCGGGGAATGGGAATGATGGAGAGCCGAGTCGTCGGGATGAATCTGAATCCCCTACTCGTGAGAGCAACACACGTGAGAACGATACCATCCGCTGTTTGACTGAGCTGATCCAGCAACAGGCTGCTCAAATCCACGATCTAATCAATTTTCGGAGCTCATCTGAGCACCGATCCTCTCCACATCCTGACCGTGTGGAAATCATCGGGGAAAGGTTTCGTAAACTGAATCCCCCTACTTTCGAGCAAGCTACCGATCCTTCGATGGCAGAAGACTGGATCCGAACCATTGAAGATATGTTCGTATACGGTCGGGTGCCAGGGAACGAACAAGTTCTCTGTGCCGTTTCGATGTTACGAGGAAGTGCACGATTTTGGTGGGATACCATCAAAATCCTTAATGACCCCGCTACGATGCCATGGGATAGATTCAAAGAGTTGTTCTTTGAAAAATACTTCTCAGCCCACGAGCAAGCACAACGAATGAACGAATTCATCAACCTCCGACAAGGAAGGATGACGGTGCCGGAATACGTTCGTAAATTCGAAGAGCTATCTCGCTTCGCCCCACACATGGTAGCTACTGATGCATTAAAGGTGGCTCGTTTCATGGTGGGCCTCAGACCCGAGATTTACCGTGACGTAAGCATGTCGGGTATCCCGGGTGTGCACTTCACACAAGTGGCCGAACGAGCCATCATCGCGGAGCAAGCAGAGGCCCAGATCGTGGCAGCGCAAGAAGCAAGGAAGAGAACGGAGAATCAGCAAGAGGGTGGAGGTGACCGAAAGAGACCATTCTTTGGGAAAGGCCCTAACCAAGGAGGTCGCTCGGGACCATCCAACTGGCGACCGAGGCCGAACCAGGGACCATCCGGCGCGCCTAACCGACCTCAGTACAACACGCCACAGTGTCAACAATGTGGGCGCAACCACGTCGGTGTTTGCTTTGGAGCCGGATATAACCCCAATGTCGTTTGTTTTCTTTGCGGGAAACAGGGACATTATGCACGAGTCTGTGACCAACCCAGGAACCCGACTCTGACGCTCGCTCGACCACCACCGGTTCCAGCTCGAGTATTTGCGATGACCAATGAAGAGGTGGAGACGTTACCACCACCGGCTCCGGCTCGAGTATTCGCATTGACTAATGAAGGGGCAGAAGCACTACCACCACCGGTTCCAGCACGGGTGTTCACCTTAACCAATGAAGAGGCAGAGGCAAATCCTACAGTGGTGACTGGTACGTTACAAATTTACGACGTGCCTACTTCTGTGTTGTTTGATTCTGGAGCCACGCATTCGTTTGTGTCGGCCAAATATGTGATCAAGGTAGGCATATCTCCCACTGTATCTGACTCCAATTACGTAGTAACTCTACCACACGGGGACCCCACTCGAACTAATTTAGTGTTGGAGAACTGTCCCGTGACGATCGAAGGGAGGAGTTTGAGCGTGGACATGATCGTGATCCCGATGAACGACTACGACGTCATCTTCGGAATGGATTGGCTCTCGAAACATGGGGCCATAATCGATTGCCAGAAGAAGGTGGTGGCATTCCAAATACCTGAAGACGAAATGTTCACGTTCGTGGGAGTGAAGGAGAAGCGCAAAATTCACCAAATCTCTGCCTTAAAAGCCCAACGACTCCTGAATTCGGGATGCGAGTCCTTTCTACTATTTGCAATAAAGGTCGATGAACTGCCTCAACCGAAATTAGAAGACGTACCCGTTGCAAATGAATTCCTTGATGTATTTCCCGACGATCTCCCGGGACTACCCCCTGATCGAGAACTCCAATTCGTGATCGACTTAACTCCAGGAGCAGCACCGTTCTCCAAGACTCCGTATCGTTTAGCACCAAGCGAACTACGAGAGTTAAAAGAGCAACTTGACGAGCTGCTGCAGAAGGGATTCATTCAGCCCAGCTTCTCGCCTTGGGGAGCACCGGTCCTGTTCGTTCGTAAGAAGGACGGATCGATGAGACTCTGCATCGACTACCGAGAGCTGAATAAACTAACGATCAAAAACAAATATCCGTTGCCTAGGATTGACGATCTGTTCGATCAATTACAGGAAGCATCTATATTTTCCAAAATTGATCTACGATCGGGTTATCATCAGCTGAAGATTCGGGAAGCCGACGTCCCGAAAACGGCGTTCAACACGAGGTATGGCCACTACGAGTTTCTGGTTATGCCCTTCGGGTTGACGAACGCTCCAGCTGCATTTATGGACCTGATGCACCGGATTTTCAAAGATTTTCTTGACCACTTCGTAATCATCTTTATAGATGATATCCTCATTTATTCTAAAACGAAGGAGGAACACGAGGTTCATCTACGAACGGTTCTCGGAATCCTTCGGGAAAACCAACTCTACGCCAAATTCAAGAAATGTGAATTTTGGCTCCCGCAAGTGGCCTTTCTGGGACACATTGTCTCTGGAAACGGGATTTCTGTGGACCCCAGCAAGATCGAAGCCGTAAGCAATTGGCCACGACCAACTAATCCCACGGAGGTCAGGAGCTTTCTCGGGCTTGCTGGATACTATCGAAAGTTCATTAAGGACTTTTCCAGCATTGCCTCGACGCTCACAAACCTGACGAAGAAAAACGTCCCATTCAAATGGACGGAAGCATGCGAGCAAAGCTTCAAGGAGTTGAAGAAACGATTGACAACGGCTCCTGTTCTTACGATTCCCTCCGGTACCGAAGGCTTTTCGGTGTACAGTGATGCCTCCAAGAATGGCTTGGGGTGCGTGCTGATGCAGAACGGGAAGGTAATTGCGTATGCCTCCCGACAGTTGAAACCTTATGAGAAGAATTACCCCACGCATGATCTGGAACTCGCAGCAGTTGTGTTTGCCCTAAAAATTTGGCGTCATTATCTCTACGGGGAACGGTGTGAGATCTACACCGACCATAAGAGTCTAAAGTACTTCTTCACCCAGAAGGAGTTAAATATGAGGCAACGACGTTGGCTAGAGCTCGTTAAAGACTACGACTGTGTGATCAATTATCACCCAGGCAAGGCAAATATAGTCGCTGATGCTTTGAGTCGAAAAGCAATCAACACCGAACTCCACCAACTCAATGTGGAAATAATCAATTTTGGCGAAATCGAGGCTAGAATGGCGGCGTTAACTCTTCACCTACGTTGCCGGAATAGATCAAGAAAGCTCTGGAGCAAGATGAGCTTTACCTGAAATTGACAAGCGAGCAAAGAGCCGAGACTTCAACCGAATTCAAGTTACGAGAAGACGGAATCTTATTCTATAACAATCGCTTGTACGTACCTGATAGTGCAGGACTTCGTAACACCATAATGACGGAGGCACACACCACTACCTACTCAGTACACCCTGGAGCCACAAAAATGTACCGAGATTTACGGGAGACATACTGGTGGCCGGGAATGAAGGGAGACGTTGCGACGTTTGTAAGCCAGTGTCTCACATGCCAACAACTCAAGGCGGAACATCAGAGGCCGGGAGGGATGCTGCAACCCTTGGCTATTCCCGAGTGGAAATGGGAACATATTACCATGGACTTTGTCGTTGGTTTGCCAAAAACTGTGAAAGGCCACGACGCCATTTGGGTAATTGTAGATCGATTAACCAAATCTTTCCATTTTCTACCTATTAGTTCGACTTTTTCTCTGGAGCAATATGCTGAATTGTATATTCAAGAAATTGTTCGACTTCACGGGATTCCTTCGTCCATAGTCTCGGATCGAGACTCGAGATTCCTGTCTAAATTCTGGGTGAGCTTACAAAAAGCAATGGGGACGAAGCTTTCGTTCAGCACAGCTTATCATCCTCAGACCGACGGGCAATCAGAACGAACGATTCAAACTCTCGAGGATATGCTCCGAGCCTGTGTCCTAGACTTCAAGGGAACCTGGAGCAAATATCTTCCGTTGATCGAATTCTCGTATAACAACAGTTATCATTCTTCAATCGGGATGGCACCGTACGAAGCTTTATACGGGCGCAAATGCGATCCCCGATACACTGGGATGAGATCGGTGAGCGAGCACTCTTAGGTCCCGATATGATACGAGAAATGACGGAGGCGGTCACCAAAATCCGAGAAAGAATGCAGACAGCCCAAAGTCGTCAGAAGAGCTATGCTGATCAACGACGAAGGCCGCTCGAGTTCTCGGAAAGCGATCGGGTGTTCTTGAAGATATCTCCTATGAGAGGCGTGAAAAGATTCGGAAAGAAGGGCAAGCTCAGTCCGAGGTACATTGGTCCGTTCCAAATCCTTAAGAGAGTCGGAGAAGTCGCATATCAACTGGAGTTGCCAGCTTCGCTAGCCCAAGTCCACGACGTATTTCACGTATCGAGCTTACGTAAATATGTCGCAAATCCGAACCACGTGCTAGAGAATGAATCCCTCTATCAACAACTCAAACCGGATCTGAGCTACGAAGAAGAACCGGTAGATATCCTAATGCACGAGGTAAAACGACTTCGGAACAAGAACATTCCGCTAGTCAAGGTACTGTGGCGAAACCATGCGGTTGAGGAAGCAACATGGGAACGAGAGGACGATATGAAGAATCGTTATCCCGAACTATTCCTTTCGATGTAATTTCGGGGACGAAATTCTTGTAAGGGGGGGAGGATGTAATACCCGTAAAAATTTAATACGGGATTATTTCAATAAAGTTCGAAATTACAAGATTTATTTTCGAACAAGATCCAATTTCTTCATGAATTGGGTCAAAAATTCACAATTTGACCCAAATTTTTAAATGGGCCGAAAATAATAAAATAAAGCCCAAATATATAATAATAATAATAATATAGGAGGCCACGTTAAGGTCTCATCATCACCTCACCACCTTGATATATTTAATCCAACTTTAGTACAATAATGCCACCCCATTAATGCAATAAAAACAAGACACAATAAACAAAACACTACACTTCACCACCTAATTAGTAATTAAATCAAATACACCTAATGCCACCCCATAATTGCATAAAGACAAGATCTAATACATCTAAGGACAAAGATAAATAAGGCTAAGAAAATAGGGAGAGAGAAGAGAAGAGAAGCCGTGAGAGAGGGAGAGAGGAAAAAGAGAAAAGGAAAAAAAAAAAAAAGAAAGGGAAAGAGGGAGAGCAGCCGTGAGGGAGAGGAAGAAGAGAGAAAGGAAAAAAAGAAAAAGAAAGAAAAAAAGAGGAAGAAAAGAAGGAGAAGAGGGAGAAGCTCGCGGGCGAGGAGGAGATCGGGATCGAAAACTCTAGGGTCGGGATCATACGAAACAACCCGTAACGTAGGGCTCTAGGGAATTAAGGTAGGTGAAGATCACCTACATACGTAAACAATATAGGATTTGTGAATTTTACGTGTTTTGCATGTTATTCATCGAATTCTTCGTGTTTATGTGATAATAATAATTTGCTCGCATGAATTTTCGTTGGTTAGCTTAGGGAGCATGAGATTGAGCATTTTTAGATCTATGAATATTTGTAGGGATAGAGGACTTTAGATTAAGGGATAGAGCAAAACTTGGGGAGAATTAGGGTTTCATTATTCATTTCGGCCTGGAGGTTCAAAATTCATATTTTACAATCTAGACCTCGGATTAAAAATCTCTTTGGATAGAATTTAGATTTGCAAGTCTTTTAACTGTGGTTTAAATTTCAGAACCATCGGACATCGTTTACCCCGTGATCATTGAAAAATACGAAACTGTCGCAAAACAGCCTATAAAATAGTTATTTTCAAAAATTTAGGGACTTAATCGAACTTTTACAAAATCTGGGGAGTCTGTGTTATAAAATCCCGATCAAAGAATATTTTTAAAGAAATATAAAGTTTTAAGACATATTTAAAATTCGGAATAAATAATTGGGGTCCTTTGTGCAATTTTCAAAATTCGGGTACTATATTGATAAGTTTCAAAAATCTGGGGACTAGAAATGCAAAAATTCAACAAGGAATATTTTAATGAAAATACTGAATTTCTTTTGGAGAGAAATTAGAACTTTTCAAAAGTTTTGGGGTGCTAAATAAATTTATATAATTTCGATTAGGATGAAATTAGAACTTTTCAAAAGTTTAGGGACGCTAGTTAAATTTATATAATCTCAGCTAGGATGAAATTAGAATTTTTCAAAAGTTTTGAATGCTAAATAAATATATATAAATTCGGCTAGGATTAAATTGGAACTTTTCAAAAGTTATTTGGGACCAAATAATATTTGATAAGGACCAAATTGAAACTTTTCAAAAGTTTGAGTACTAAAAATTTATGTTGAGTTTCGGCTTGAGTATAAATGAAATTTTCAGAAATTTTTAGGTTTTTAAATAAATAGTTTAAAACTTGGCCGGAGTTAAATTATAATTTTCATAATTTTCGGAGGGTTAAATAAATAATTAAAAATGGCCGAGGAGTTCTTTTGCAAAATTACAGGATTTTAGAATAATTAAATTTTCATTAAATTTGATTGGAGTCAAATGTAAATTTTCGGAAAAATACTCGGAATTAAATATAAATAATTATTAAAATCGGTAGGGATCGAAAATTAAATTTTCAGAAATTTATGGGGTTAAATAAATAATCAATAAATGCGGTTGAGGTCAATTTCAAATCTCTAGAAACTTTTGAGTTTAAATAAATGATTAATGAATTCGGTTGGGGTCATTATGCAACTTTCGGAAATTCCGAGGGGTTAATTGTAAATTTTCTAAAATATTTTTGAAACTTAATCTAAAACTGGCGTTGGAGTGAATCGTAAGGTAGAAAGAATTAAACTTAGAACTTTTAGTTTAAGATCGAGAGGGAATTCAGTGGTTACGGTTTCGGGCCGATTAAAAATCGGAACGCGGGCTTTGGGCCCGAATTATTTGTCGAATGTTGACGTTGGGATTCGGGCCGAGCTAATACCTCGGGCCGATATGTAATGTGGAAAGGATATGTTGCATTTTATGTGTTGCATTTTTATTTGCACGGCATTTGCATACACGTGTTACGAGGGAGTGCGGAGTCATGAAAGTGTTGTCTAGGGACGCGAGTGAGATGGTTTATGAATGAGAAATGTTGATGAGTTGTATGAGTGAGGTTAGGACTAAGGCGCACTTTATATGGAGGGAGTGGGGCCTCCCGAGCTACTGACCCCTTGTGGGGAGTGGGGCCTCCCGAGCTACGGACCCCTGCGCGCGCGTGTTGCCTTTAGTACCTAAGCCTCGGGCCCTAATGTGATGTGATGTGATGTGATGTGATGAAACGAGATATGAGAAAAGAGTCGAGCGTGTATTTTGTGAGTTATGTCGGGATTGGGATGTGAGAGCATTTGCATTGCATGTTTTCATCTACTGGGCAAAAGCTCAGGGTTTACGTATGTAGGTGAGGCGGCTGATGGCGGTGACTCCACGGTCTTTTGAGTGCGGGGTAGTACATGGAACGCGACCTGTGGAGTATTTCATTCATGTTTCGTATTGTTACTATTTGGGCTTCGATCTAATACAATAATATGTGTGTTGTAAAACAATTTTTTTATTTACGGGTTTAGACTTTTGGGCTTCGGCCCAGTACTTGAATATTATATGTAATAAAAAGTTTTTATTATATGGGCTATCCGCTGCTTACGCTGCGTAAAATCCGCCAAAATACGTATTTAAGAAGTAGGGTCGTTTCAGGTCGTCCTTAACGATTCGTTGGGCGCGCATGGTGTGCAATTCGCCGGGAGAGTGTTCGTAAGTAGCTGAAATCCTTTTGTCTATCATTTTTATGAATTTAGTAACATGTTCGACGTTTGTTATTTTTTGCAGGCTGAGTTTCTTTTTGAATATTGGCGTTTCAAGTTCGATATCGTCACAAAGCCGAAGTTGGATAATAAAATGAATCGGAGCCAGAAGGCTGGCAGCTTGGATTGCGGGGTTCATGCGGCGTTGACGGCGGAGACGATTATGGTTGACACGCCCGAGTTTAATGAATATCAAAGGCACATTGATATTTCAGCGTATCGAGCCACTATGGCTGCACGGATATTGCGTGACCCGCATAGCTGTATGCGCCATTTGTTTGGCTGAGTTTGGAAGTGTTAATTGTAGGTGGCTTTGGACATTTTGAACTTGGTGTAGTTGAAGGGTTTATGGATGTTAGTTTGTAGGTTTATTTGAATAAAATTTTTTGATATTATTGAATGCATTGATTCTCTGTATGAAACGAAACGTGATGGGTGATTTGACTTGTTACTGAGGAAAATATTTTGACCAAATAATCAGTGGACGTGAGAAACCCTAAATTGGCAGCGTCCCGTTCATATACATATACGGGACCCGTCCCATCAGCGCCAATGCAATATGCGCGGGTCCCCTGATTCTACGTCCGGGTCCCTTATTTTACGTGCAGGTCCCATGATTTCAAGCTATGGTCCCTTGAGCACGTATCCCACCATATGACTTGATAAAACTTTTTCCATTGTTGAATAATTGATTCTCTGTATGAAACGAATCGTGATGGGTGATTTGACTTGTTACTGAGGAAAATATTTTGACCAAATAATCAGTAATTGTTCAATTATTGGTACGACTAAAGCGTATGTGAGAAACCCTAAATTGGCAGCGTCCCGTTCATATACATATACGGGACCCGTCCCATCAGCGCCAATGCAATATGCGCGGGTCCCCTGATTCTACGTCCGGGTCCCCTTATTTTACGTGCAGGTCCCATGATTTCAAGCTATGGTCCCTTGAGCACGTATCCCACCATATGACTTGATAAAACTTTTTCCATTGTTGAATAATTGATTCTCTGTATGAAACGAATCGTGATGGGTGATTTGACTTGTTACTGAGGAAAATATTTTGACCAAATAATCAGTAATTTTTCAATTATTGGTACGACTAAAGCGTATGTGAGAAACCCTAAATTGGCAGCGTCCCGTTCATATACATATACGCTTGGGACCCCTGATTTTACGTGCGGGTCTCTTGATTTCACGTTATGGTCCCCTGGAGAGAATTATGGTCCCCTTATTTTATTAAAAATAACAAATAAAACACATGGATAATAAAAACAACGCACGAATGTATTAAAAGCCGCACGACTACTTTGCAGCACAAAGCATACATTCCACCATCGTCGTTCTCTATAAGTGATAATCATGACGATCAGCAGCATTTTTTTTCAAGTCGATGGTCAGTGGGTAATTCGCGAGGACAATACGTCGAACTGGGTTCCCGATCCAACTTGCCGGTGGCAATCAATCTTGGTCGACGACGGTTCATGCACGTTAGTGGATCTTACTAACGAGATATTGAATGCATTGGCGTTACGCAACGACAATACCAAACTACGGATAAGCTACATGCCTTGCATAGACTACAATTACGTGCGCTCCATCTACATCGAGAACGATTACGGCGTACGTGCGTATCTTGGAGGTGGTTGCCGACGATCAAGACCACCTCTTCACGTGGAAATTGAGTTATCCATCATTGCGGCACCACCACATCAACCTCATGATAATGATTTGTCGGGTTTCGACGTCGGCCTTATAGCGCATTGCGATACAAACGCAGAAATCCAACCATTTGAGGGTTTTCCCAGCACATCTTACAACCCTCCTTACCAAAGTCATGAAAGCAGTGGCTACGTAGGCGGCGATTACTCCGGAATGTGCGGCCAAGTATATGATAATGAGAACGACAAAGTCGGACGGGAAGACGAAAATGAGAACGAGCAAGGTGCTATAGATGATGATGAGCACGTATCCCACGATGATGATGATGATGATGACGATTTTGACGTCGATGACCACGACGACGCCACTGATGTGGCCGACGATGGTACCTATTCGTTTACGGACGGTTCGACCCTATATGTTGGACAAGAATTTCGTAGCAAGAAAGAATTGAAGGACGAAATCACTAAAATCGCTGTCGCTGCAAGCTTCGAATTCCAAGTGGATAGGTCAAACAAAACCCTGTACGTAGTGAAATGTGCGAAGGAGAACTGCGAATGGCGAGTACGAGGTGCACAGGACAAGGACTCCCCCTTTTTCTCAATCCGAAAGTACGTCAACACGCACACGTGCGGCGTGTCTCATCGACGACGTAGACATCGCCAGGGAAGTTCGTCGCTCGTATCGAGCACGTTGTTGGAAAATTTCAGGGCTCCTAAAGACATCCCCACTCCCGCTTCCATACAGTCGATGATGCAGAGCAGGGGAGTAGAAGTTTCTTACTACAAGGCTTGGAGAGGAAAACAAATTGCGACTGACGAACTAGTTGGTAACAGAGACGATTGCTACGGTTTACTGCTGGCTTACTTAGATGCGGTGAGGCAAGCCAACGAGGGCAGTATCACTGATTGGGAGATGGACGAAGAAAATCGGTTCAAGTACATGTTCTTGGCATACGGCGCATGCGTCAGAGGCTTTACGTTCATGAGGAAAGTCGTTTCCATCGACGCCACTTTTTTGAAGGGGAAGTATAAGGGTCTCATGATGATTGCCACTGCGCAAGACGGCGATTACCATCAATATCCTTTAGCATGGGGTCTTGCCGACGGGTCCGAGGGAACCGAGTGCTGGACGTGGTTTCTCTCGAGATTAAGACGTTTTGTTGCGGATGGCGACGATCTCGTAATAATTTCTGATCGGAACCCTGGAATAAAGAATGCAGTTCCGGCCGTTTTCCCGAACGCGTTTCATGGTTTCTGTGCGTGGCACATTCAACAAAACGTGAAGACGAAAATGAAGAAGAAAGGTGCTTGCCCGATTTTTTGGCGTGTCGCTACTGCCTATACAAAGAGCGAGTCCGACCGTCATTTTAAGTTGCTTGAAACAAAATATGCGGACGTGGCTAATTATCTTGGCGAAGTCCCAAAGGAAATGTGGAGGCGAGCATATTGCCCTAGATCAAGATACAACATAATGACGACAAATGGATCCGAGTCTATAAATGCAGCTCTGCGTAAGGACAGAGAGCTTCCAATTATTGGATTGTGGGCTCGATTCAACGACTAACATCATCATGGTTCAGTAAGCATCGACGATCTGCCGAAGCTTCAATCGCCGCGAACATGACTAGGTTTACGCCGAAGGTGGAGTCGATCATACGAGAGAATTTCACCGAGTCGCAAAAATTTCATGCGTCGGAAGTCGGTAATCTAACATATAACGTGTACGGGCAGCATGTGAACGAGGTGGTCGATTGGGGCTGCGCAAATGCACGTGCATGATGTTTGACATCGATCGTATCCCATGTCCACATGCCATTGCAGCTTGTGGTTCTGCCCAAGTGCCGGTGTATTCATTAGTGCACGATTATTATACCTTGGAGATCTGGAAGTTGGCATACGAAGGTACTATACGTCCGGTAACGGACCGCATTGAAACAAGTATGGACATGTTGCCGCCTCGTGTTGGTTCACAACGTGGACGACCCCAGAAAAATCGGTTTCCTTCGGTGGGTGAATTTTTTAGGAGATAACGTTGTAATATGTGTGTATTGTCGTATTCAGAGTGGCTTATACGTTGCCATTTGTGTTATGTTATGTAAGGTTGTGTTACGTGCGTCTGCATGAATATGGTAGTACAAAACCCTCATGCAGAAATGCGCATATTTGTGTTTCCCGCCGGGTCCCCTGCCAATGCACGCAAGGTCCCCTGCCTTTAACGTTTGGGACCCGTGCAAACTTCTAATCCCCTGCCCATAACATAAGGTCCCTTCCCTTTAACGTATGGTACCCGCAAATATAGGGTTGGTCACTTTCGCTTACTAAGTGGGTCCAATAATTGTTCAATTATTGATGAAAAGTGACATGTCAGAGCAGTGCTTCATTTATTTATTGCTCAAAAGTGACATGTCAGAGCAGTGCTTCATTAATTATACAGTATGTACAGGACAGATGACTTGACATTTGATTCCCAATTTGGGCTTTTGTCCCCTGCGAAAATCTAATATTATTAAATTCCTTAATAAGATGATAATTAATAAAAAATTAGTGCGCGATTAAAAAAAACGAAAAAAATAACAAGTAGATTAGCAATATCTGACTCCAAGATTGAAACCCAAAAAATATATATTCCAACAAGTATTTCAAGTTGAACGATTTTTGACGTGAAAATAGTAAGAGAGCACACTCAGAAAACATACTCGTGTTTGTGATTTCTGTAGGATGTAACAATCTTATAGACTTAACGTAATTCTTGTGTTTTTATCCAATTTTTTTGTTCTCTGCTATTGTATGATGACTTGATATTGTATTCTACGATAAACAAATTATAAATACGCACAATTAATCGCTTACTTCCATGAATTAACATTGCAAAAATCGCACATGAACACATCGGACCCACATTTTATGGGCAGGGGACCCAATCGTCAAAACAGGGGACCCGCCGAGATTGCATAGGACCCATACTGAGATGGACGGGTCGTCATTGGTCCCCGTCAAAATGATGCGCATGTTAAGGCCGGGTCCCGTCCGGTCCCGTTAAATTGTTGCGCGGCATAAGCAAGGGACCCGCGCGTAAAGATCAGGGGACCTGCGCGTTATGAGCAGTGTCCCCGCACTTATATTCAGGGGACCCGCGTATTTCAAGTGCGTAGCAAACAGCTGAAAAGTTAAAATCATATCAACCCTGTGATATTATGTCAAATCACTCAAAATTCAGTTATTTTTATGTCAAATCACACATCTCACTGACAAAAAGTTGGAGAACACATAAAAACTCAATCTTTCACAATTCTAAACCCTAAATTCATATCCAACAAACGATAACTTAATATCAAACAAGTATCAAACAAAAATTCAACATAGAAATTCAACAGCACATGAAATTTATACTCAACAGAGGAAATTTTCCTACTCAAAAAAAGGGTTTACTAAAAACTGTCCCAATCATTATTGAAAATAGAAGATGCGAGGTATTTTCTAAAATCCTTCATATGATTTTGATTGAGTCGGGAGACGTCGTCCTTATTCATCATAAGCGACATTGCCGCCCGCAACATCGCCACGCCATCTTCCCCTGAAAATCATATCGAAAACGACACTTATTTTAAACACGACGACAAAGTAATAAAACGCAACATTCATGAAAACTTACTGATTTGTCTCCTGAAGTCGCGACAATACTTCTTTGCAAAGCTCTTGCCCTTGTTAGGCATGCGTTTTATCAGATCCAGGTCCTTGAAAATCGCCGGGATTACGATCTGAAGTTGTTGATGTCATCGGCGATATAGCGCCACTCGAAGCCAGGAGGCGCATCGGAGTCGTAAATCGTGAACTCCTTCTGCCGCACATCAACAACGAACAACACCCATCGGCCTGACGTACGCATGGGGATGGCAACTTGGTCGCTAGATCCCACGACCTGCACTTCCAATCTTCCTCCTCCCCCCTCGCGAACGGGATCAATCTCTTGAAGGCTTTCCCAGACGGCTTCCCGAGTATGTTTAGCACCCCTGGCTCGTCGACGAGCTGCTTAAACCTATAGGGCATGTACGCGACTTTGCTCGCAACCGATTTGCTCCATTTCTGCATGATTTCGATCCCAGCGAGGCATTCATCGACGTGCTGCAATAAAATATAGACCGTTTTTCAACACATTAAGTAAGGTTCCTAAAGGTATTGGTAAATTTATATACGTACCATCTCATCGAGTGGAATACCCGAAGTCGCAAGGTTCAGGAGCCATCTAGGGTCGTGTTCTTTTAGCTTCCCTGGGACTTTCATGCCGGTAATCTGCAAAGCCGTTTCTAGCTGACTTTAGACTTTTGGCCACATGTTATGGACCTTGAACTGGATATGCCGCTCGAACCCCGAAAGCTTTGGAGCTTTGACTGTATTCGTCGAGGGAAATCGGTGAACGGCGTCGTGGTGTACCAAGATGGCTTCTTCGTCCGCTCAGGGGTCTTCTCTCTGACGACGCCTTTTCCTTTGTCGGCCGCTTGGACAGAAACCGATGCCTCGGCGTGCGTCTCCAACTGAGGGATGTCCTGTAGCAGCTCGGCATGCGTCTCGAACTGAGCGTGGTCCTCTAGAGGCTCGTCCATGGTCTCGAACTGAGCGTGGTCCTCTTGAGCCTCTACGTCCGTCGCTACCTCATATCTCCCGAGACCATAAGCGCCCCTCCACGACGATGGGTCGACCACCTCTTCTCTTCTCTCTTGGTCAACAGGGGACCGAGGCGGTTGCTTATATCCAGCGTAACGATTTTGCGCCCATTCCGACAGACTGTGACCGTCCCATGCCTCCAGACTCGGAAAATAGCCATCCGGTCCCATGTACGATGTGTTCCTCCATCTCTCATCGTAATCTATACAAGAAAATTCGAAAATAACTTCCAATTATTTTTCACGTACTTATGTATAAAAACTTACCAAACTCGGGCTGTGTAGCGACCGATCCACGCCCAATCTCGGGCGGTGTAGCGACCGATCCACGCCCAATCTCGGGCGGTGTAGCGACCGATCCGCTCGGGAACTCGGTATGCGCCGCGTGGGATTCATATCCAAATTCGCTTGGATCGACATCTACATTGTAAATAGTAACTACTAAGTAATCTACACAACTAGTTAAAAAATTAAGTATAAATAAAAAGCTTACTATAACGAGCTTCGGTAGGCGGAGTGCGAGACCCGTGATAAAACCTGCTCGCCAAACCATGAACTGAGTTCCCCAAGTCCCTGAGGCTGTCGGCCCACGATCGCATTTGGGTCCAATGTTCCTCGTACGCATCCCACCTTCTCTCGTTCGTCGACCACCGTCGACCCTCTTCTTCTTGAAACTGATTGAATTGCGTGCCAAGTTGGTCGACTCGCCCAAACAAGCTGGTGAAGTTTTGGTCCATACGACTTTGCCATTCATTGAAGCTTGGACCCGAGGCGAAACCATGGCCACTGGATGGACCCGTCTCCGGAGCTGCATGAAAGCCGTGCTCGTGCGGATGTTCGGGGATGTCGCCGTGATGCAACATCATATCGTTGTCGCGACGGCCACTGCCCTCGATCTGGGCTACGGTCTCAGGCACCAAATTCTGCCGGCTAGAACCCTCACCGCGATGGCGGTGGCCGCGGTAACACCTAACCTCCGCTCCGTGCAGGAGTAGGTACGTGACACGATCGAATAGTTCGTGTGCCGCCCCAACATCGAAAACGCTGTCCCTATAGTACGGTCCCTCTAGCTCGTACGCTGACGGTACTATCAATCCTCGTACATGGGACCCGTCAGCGTGTTCTCCGACGGACTTCAAAGTCGGGCATCCCTTGCGACTCCAATTTCTCGTCACCCACCTGAGCATGCGTGGCGTGTAATCTTCTTCTTTGCGAATCGCAAACTCGTCTGCAACCCCGGTATGCACTCGTATGCTAGTATCTGAAATCATAACGCAAATAATATTAGCAATCATGTCAAAATAAGGTATGGCAAAGCTTAATTATAAATCACCTGAAGTGGCTGTACGAACCCACTTATCAGCCAATCCCGTTTGATCTCAGCTAGATTTTTTTTAACAGCGCGTATGACATCCCTGAAAGCCACGCTGCCCCACGGATACTGCGAGAAAGCAAACCGGTCTTCAGCGAGATGGAGGACCCAAGGACTGCGACGGTGTCCTTCTTTGACTTTCGGGCCAACAACACCGCGGTGGCGAAGTAGACGTTCGCCAACTTAATCTTCTCGTCGTCCACATGTTCCTCGTCGCCAGCCAAATTCTCCAACGCCATCTTGACGTGAGACAAGCGAACTATTGCTGTATCGCCAAAATGTCTCCTCGCGAATGCTTTATCTTCGTTCACCGCCGGTATCACGGCGTCGAACTTCAGCCCGGTGATTAGGCAGTACTCCGATTTTGAAAATCGGAGTGGACTATTGCCAACAATCATCCACAGCTCTTCGCGATTGTGCAGAGTGGTCTGCCTCTGGATGAGGTACCACAACAACTGAAGCGAGAGCTTAAAATCCGCCTCGGCCATAACAAGGCGGTCGAACGGACTCGAGCCACAAAAGCTCTGAAACTCCTCCTGGTTAAGACACCGTCTTATCAACTCGCTGGCGTCGCTGTATAACGAGGTCACCGCAGGACGGCAATCAGGAACTTCGTCCACTTGCTCCAACTGCTTCTTCATCACAACCTAATTTATACGTAAAACACATTGTAGCCAATTACTTGGTATGAATATTGACAATAGAAAACCCTTATGCACATATGGGCAGCGGACCGCATCGCATATGCTGTGCGTATTTACACGGGACCTGTGCGAATTTACACGGGACCTGTGCGAATTTACACGGGACCTGTGCGTATTTTCACGGGACCCGCCCATAAGATGATGGTCCAGGCATGGGTCCCCTGCGTATAAGCGGGGTCCCCTGCTCGTAGCGCGCGGGTCCCGTGTTCTTGGCGGGCGCAAGGTCACGGGACACACGCTACGCAGTGGACCCGTGCTGGGACCATCATCGGGACCATCATCTTATGGGCGGGTGCCGTGAAAACGGGTCATGTGCTTCTAAGCACGGTCCTATGCTTGCAATCACGGTCCTATGCTTGCAAGCACGGGTCCGATTTTGAAAATTAGGGTTCGATTTGTTAAATTGAAGACGAAGAGTAGAACAAATACCTTCACTCTCTGGGTGTTCCCGCTGATTGCCATTGTAGATTGAGGTTCTGATTTGGGTTTTACTTGCAGAATCGATTTGCAAAACGTTTGGTGTGCAGGAGAAAAGACGATTGAATTGAAGAAAGTTAAAGTGGTGGTTGCTTTTTTACTTTTACTGTTCTACCACGGGTTGTGTTGTTTGCTAATCACTACAGTAAAACCTGTAAATTCTTAAACCTTTATAATTATTACACGGGTTCTATCACGGGTTGTGTTGTTTGCCAATCGCTACAGTAAAACCAGTAAATTCTTAATATTACACGGGTTCTATCAGGGGTTGTGTTGTTTGCCAATCGCTACAAATACCCTTTATGTTTATTACATAACTAACCTAATTAAATACAACTATCTATATATTTTTAAACCTAATTAAATATTATAAAATATAGTTCATTTAATTTAAAATACAATACTAATTAGATCAGGTTCATAATATAATATATAATGCTTCAAATTAAATATAAATACTTAGATTCACGTACAATATAATAGCATAAAATTATTAAGTAATTTACTACTCTACCCTTCTCGCCGGCCCTTCTCCACCAACCGGAGCTGGGTCGACAGTCTGCACGGCGTCGTTTCGGACAACCTCGATCCAACCTGGGCCTACAATCACTTCGCTCTCAGCCTCGTCGTCGTCGTTTCGGACAGCCTCGGGTGCTTGTCCTTCGATCACTTCGCTCTTACCATCGTCGTCGTCGCCGTCGACCTCGAGAGCATCGTCGCCGGCGTTTAGGAATCTGCCGATCTGTCTCACGATCCACACCCTCCTTTTGGAGAGGTCGACGCCGAGGTCGGCCTCTAGACGGCGGCGGACGGCGGCGGCCGTGGTAGTCCGGAGGTCCGAGTGACGGACGATTTCGTGGAGGCGGGCAACGATTTGGGCGTCCGTCAGCATTCTTCCTGTTTTGTTTCTGGGATTATTAAAAATGTTAGATGCTGTGTGTTTGATAAATTCAAGCCTTATATAGCTAAAAACGCCGTAAGAGCTTCCCAAAACCCTAACATATAGCGCGGGACCCAAGCTCTAGTACACGGGACCCAAGCTCTTGTGCACGGGACCCAAGCTCAAGTGCATGAAGCATGCGCGGGTCCCCTGTTTTTACGCGCAGGTACCCTGCAACCATGCGCGGATCCCATGATCTAATGGGCCTGCACTAATGTGCGGGAACAATGCACTGATGCGCGGGTCCCGTGAATTTATGGGCCGGTCCCGTGAATTTATGTGCGGGTCCCGTGATTTATTCGCCGCACTAATGTGCGGGACTCCTGCTTTAATGTGGGGTCCCACGATGTAACGCGCGGGTTGCCTGCTTTCAAGCAGGGTCCCCGGATCAACTGGAAGTAAAAATAATGAACATGTTCGGCCTTCCAAACCGGAATTTCCGAAGCTTTGAGAACCCATTGGAAGGGTTTAGGACTGAGAGTTACAGATTTAGATGGTTATATTCAAAATACGACCCGGAAAAATACTTACACTGAAGCGTGAGGTTCGAATCTTTCGTTCGCCGAGGACTTTCCAGTTTCCTTCGCCTGCGATGAAGCGCGATATGAGGTCGGGGAATTTCTCTTAAGGACGAGGACGAAGAAGAAGAATAATTCGGTGAGGTGGAATGAATGCTTTCTGCTGCAAAATGAACGTGCAGCTTTTAATTCGTTTCAGCTTTCAGGCGTTGTATTTTATTTTTTGTTTTTCTTTTTTTTTTGTAATAATAAGGGATTACGAGAAGATGATTAAGTGTTAATTAAAAACAGTGCTATTGACCAAAAAAAAAAGTCAAGAGTGCTATTTTTTTAAACTTGACCGCGTCAAAGGCTATTATTTAAAAAGACCCGGGCTGAAGATAGGCCGTTCTTAACGGGAATTCGCATTTATAATTGGGCCTAGTAATTGGGCTTGATGACTTATTGGGCTTACAACTAGTTGCCCAAATTTATTATCCCTTTTATATGATTTGGTGCTTATTGAAAGGAAGAGAATGGTAAAGAGTGAAGCCACGGAATCAAGGTCCAAAAAGTCGCGTCGTCTATAAGCAATTATATATAAATTATTAAAGCTATTGGGTTCTTGATAATAATGAAAAAAATTCATTCAATTTTTTGTCTGTAATATCATCATGATTCATGATACACGAATTAATTAGAAAATACATATTTTATTGGGTTTCCAATGCATTTCTTTAAAATAAGGGGCATTTTCATTTCAGGCCCTACATAAGTATAATTTAGGGTTCAGATCCTCTTCGAAAAATATTTAGTTTTAACGACCCATTTTTATACAGTACCACTTTATTGCTCTTACATACCAGTATGTTGAAATTACCACAAAACCATAATTCGGTACCAGTTTATGATCATCTGACCAGTTTATTTTCTGCAGTACCACTTTATTGCTCTGACATACCAGTATGTTGAAAGTTTGTAACACAAAACAATCATTCTATACCATTTCATATATTTTTCATACCACTTTTTTACACCACACAAAATGGGTCCTTTAACCTAAAAAATTCTTAAACAGGGTCTGAATTCGAAATCAAACCCTTAAAGGGGCCTGATTTGGAATTGACCCTTAAAATAAAATGCTACGCATGTATAAAGAGAGAGACAGACTATCTCAACGCGTCGGACGGATAGCGTATAGAAGCAGAAACGGCTTTTGAGCTGAGCTGAGCTGAGCTGAGCTGAAACAGAAAGTAGAAATTAGAGAAGAAAAGTTCATTTCAACGCTTCTCTTCTCCCCTGCAAGTACTTAACAAATCGAAATCTGCTAACCTCGTTTTCCATTATCATACGCTTTTCGATTTTTATTTTACCTTGTAACTCCTGGTCTAATCTTTTTTTCTGGAAACAGATCTGATCTTTTGGTTTGTTCGATGGCTTCCAAACGGATCTTGAAGGAGCTTAAGGATTTGCAGAAGGATCCTCCGACTTCTTGCAGTGCTGGTGTGTATTTTTATGACCTTTTTTTTGTTATTATTTACGGTTGTTTTTGTTGTTGTTATTTCGTTGGGACGTCTGAGCTTCATAACCTGTAATCTGTGGGTTTTGTAACGTTTTGCCGTTGTGATAAGGATCGATTTTGTAGATGGGTATGTTTTGTTACGTTCTTTGGCCGTTGCCAATATTTGATATGAACACCCTTTGTGAGGTTATTTATATATGAAGACAGATCATTGTTCGAACCATTTATGTGATATATGAATTAAGATCATTGGTAATCATCCAGCGCAGGGATAATCATATTAGGAACTAACCTAGTAATTGTAAATGTATGCGATTGTGTTAATTCGTCAATGAACAATATTTTCTATAGATGTATCTGATCATGCTGATGAATTAACACTCTTTTCGTGCGCAGTATTAATTGGATTCCAATTAATTGGATTCCACTTATATGTACAATATTTGAAACTTGTATCGAGACTGAAGTGGATATAACTTATAACGGAATCAACTAACTTTCTTCTGAATATAGAGATTGCTTTTCACTTGATGCGATTTGTTTCAACTCGGTTGCCGCATTGCTAGTTTAGAGTACGCTGTAATCTTCAGCTGCTCTGTCACAAAAATAGCGTTTAAATCAGATTTTCTGCAACTCATCATTTTTCAAATATGTATTTAGCTTTAGTAGAGAATAAATGCCTATTTCTTCCTTCGTTTTTTTTTTTTGCACCGCCAGGACCTGTTGGTGAGGACATGTTCCATTGGCAAGCAACAATAATGGGTCCTCAAGACAGCCCTTATGCAGGGGGAGTGTTCTTAGTGACAATCCACTTCCCACCTGATTATCCTTTCAAACCTCCAAAGGTAACAGAGCATATATTCGTTCGTGTCTTATTTTGTGTTATTCTAATTTCACGCCAAATTATTTCCGCTTGTTAGTCTGAAGTTATCTTCCAATTCTTGTAATGAAATGGCCAAATAGCCTCCTTGCTACACGCCTAGTAAGTTTCTAGCTATGCACTGCTTGCTTAGGGTTTCCCAACTCTTGAGATAATTGCGCATTCATCGAGTGATTTTAAGATGTCGTAAATATATCTAGTCTTGATAAAGGGGACGCTGAAACATCATTAATATAAACTCAAGTTATCTGGCCATTGGGTGTTAATGGTGGTTTCTTGAAATCATTTCTTCGTATTTTTGACCTACTTCTATCAAGATCATGACTTTTTGTAAAACTTTATTCGCCTGGTTCTTGAAGGTTGCTTTCAGGACGAAAGTGTTTCACCCCAACATCAACAGCAATGGCAGCATTTGCCTTGACATCTTGAAGGAACAGTGGAGCCCCGCCCTGACAATCTCCAAGGTCTTTCGTTCTCTATTTTTTCCCATTTCTCTAAACTATAAAAATTGCATGTGATTTGAACAGAATCTTAATCAGTTTGTTGCGTTAATATCTTCAGGTTTTGCTCTCTATCTGTTCCCTTCTGACCGACCCAAATCCCGACGATCCCTTAGTGCCTGAGATTGCACACATGTACAAAACTGACAGAGGCAAGTATGAGCAAACTGCTCGGAGCTGGACTCAGAAATACGCAATGGGCTGAGCTCAACCGTTCTGTTATTTGTTTCTTAAACTGCAATCTGTGAGAACTAAAAACTTGGTGTTAGAACACTCCTCTCCCTTTACCATTTATTCTCTAGTCATTCTGAAAACCCATGAATGGTCTGAATTGTTTGTTCATAGTGAATGTCGTTGGACGTGACTTTGATGCCTATTGATTGGTCTTTTGTCAAATCTTGTGACTGCATTGTTGTTTGATAGGCTTAAAAGTTTTAAGGGCCTCTTTGCCTCAATTTAATCTTTCTGCTAAAGTAGGGCTGATCTGATTAATATACCAGCAAATACAACTATACAATACAAGCCTGTAATTGAGGCATTGGGAAAACAAGAATTGATTGCCGAAACAGTGGAAAGAAAGAATACAGCATGAGAGAGAGAGAGAGAGAGAGAGAGAGAGAGAGAGAGAGAGAGAGAATCCATTGCCATTTTCAAGAAGCCGATCTTTGATCGACAGAAATTTTCAGTAGACTCTCAGCTTCTGCTTTCGAGGTCACGGGCAGTTCGACGAGCATGCTCAGAGGTGCGAAGTACATGTGGAGTGACATCATGCAGATAAAAATACCCAAGAATAGCTGCGATATTAGAAAACGAGACTACGTAAAAACAGCCCCGCAAAAGAACTTCGATAAAAAGAATTTCGATAGATTTCAACAGATCTCAGAAACGTTGCAAAGAAAAGTAAGTGATTATAAGAGGAATAAAGGTGTTTGCTGGTAATAGACTCAAACCTGTATAGTTGGCTTGAAGTCGAACAAGAAAACAGATACTACCATCGTCAGTAGCATCGCCATGGACGTCGAATATACCTTATGAGAAGAGATTAAGTTGTTTAGGACATAGAAGACGATGAAAATGAGACAAGTACATACCTTGACAATGTTGTCAGCATATTTCATCAGCCATGACACTAACAAGCCAGTCGATCCCAGATTTAACACGACCAACCAAGTCGTAATGGTGTATCCATCGAAAAGGCGTTGCCACCAAGGTCCTTTTTCGAACCCATTTCTAAAATCATCTGAGATTATCTTAGCCAGGTTGAACATCGCGCCAAATCTGAAATACAGAACGAGGAAATCGTTGATGGTAAAGAAAATAAGTTGATAAATATTATATTTAAGCTTTATACGCACGTGTACAGTTGAACGTTCTGCCAATACAAGCTGTCGTTATTCTTCTTCATCAAGAATTCTGTGTAGACGCCTGCCAATGCAGAGAGACACGCAGATAGTACGCCGAGCATGTATCCCTTAACTGGTGAAGAGAACAGGGAATCGCACGAAGCTTCTCCGCAGCCTTTCACCTTATATTCGAATAAATTTTCTTAATGATAGATATGAATAAGTTGTTACAAAATGTAATTGTTCATAATCAGGAGGTCCCTAATTAATCTACGTATGACTGAAATATGCAAAGTAAGAGGTCAGAGAAGAACCTACCTGGCTAGTGGTTGTACCAATAGTTAACAGAACGATAGCCATCCACTGCAAATTGGAGAGCTTACGCTTCAAAAACAGCCTATAACAGGGAAAAGAATATCATCACATATATTGGAGTTTCAGTGTTAGAAATGGAAAGTGCGAGCTTTATTTAAAATGGACGAGTTTAGTACACCTGAAGAGTATCCCAGTAGTAACTATCTTTAAGTTTCCCATTATCTGATATGTCGAGGTATCGACGTATGTCAATGTAGCAAACTGAACGTTGTTGTGAATGAGATATATGATCGATGGGATAGGGTATAGTCGAATGATTCTCCAATCAGTTGTCATTTTAGGTGGAACTGAGTTCTTGAATTCTCTCCATAGTAGCAAACCAGAAAGAATAAGCTGCATTAACAACAAACAAGAATAACCTATAGCTGCATTATTTTCAGACTTCAGCACCGAAAAATCAAAGCAAAAACTTTTCTGATTCTTCATTGTGGAGATCGCTACCTAATAGAAGAAATCAGTTTCCACAGCACTCGTGGAACCATACAATCCAAAACAATGAAAAAGAACTTATCCCATGTCTTAAATCAATTAGCAAAGCCCAAAAGCAGAATTACAACAAAAAGCAAAATGTCCCTTCACAGTTCAAGGTTAGCATCTTCCATTTCAGTTTCGCTTATCTCTATATGTAGAAATTGGAAGAACAGAGTAAAGAGGGAAAACACATCTGATTCAAAAAGCTGAACTCAAAAAAATACTCAACCGCACAAATCTCCAGAATCAAGTCAGTACCTTGTAAAGTTCAGCAAGAAAAGGCACAGTGGCATAGTCATACTTGTAACCCCCATTACTCTGTGATAACGTCGTCAAAATTCCCTGCCAAGATGACGAATTTTCAAACAAAATACACGTAATGTAATACAATCAAGATTCACTTGTTCTACGAGCTGTGAAATTCAGACATTACCTGAGAGCTGGTAAGGACGGTGAGAAGTGAAGCGACGGCGTACCACTTCATCTCTCCCTACTCAGAATCGTTAGATCCTATGTTATAACCGTAGGAATGGCTCTCATCAGTCTCATGTGGAGATTTATTACAGGAAGTTGGGATTTTTGGCATGATAAAAGATTTGGGTTAAGATTAAAATTGCTGTCTTGGTTTTACGATCCAAAATTTGATGGTGGAATTTACTGTCTGATTTCAATCTGAGATTCTTCGTAAAATAATTTAGGAAATTCCCACCGGTACCCCGGAGGTTTCGATTTTCCTGTTGGTATCCAAAGTTTTTTCGATTCCACCTGGTAGCCTCGAGATTTCGACTTTTCCATGGTACCCAATGTTTTTTTCGATTCCGGCTGGTACCCCTAAAATTTTATGAAATGCAATTTGGTACCCCTAAATTACCAAAACTGAATTTAAAATATTTAAAATAATCAGAAATTCAAAAATAAAATATTTTTTATTAGAAATAATTTTAATTATAAAAAATAATAGTAGGGGAAACTTCACTTAACACCCTATTAGGCAAACATTCTATCACATAACTCTCCTGTCAGAGAAATATATCACTTAACTCCCCGATTTGTTGTTTGTACCAGTTTACTGTACCTTTCTATGTTTGTATTGTGTACCATAACACGTTGCTATAATGTACCTAAATTTGTTGTTACGGCGTACCTTAAAAGTGAAGTTTGGTGTACCATTTTCTCAATTATGATGTGCCACAATACGTTGATATAGTGTACCAAAATGTGTTGTATGGTGTACCAAACAGTAAATCGGGGAGTTCAGTGATATATTTCTCTGACATGGGAGTTATATGATAGAAAGTTTGCAAATAGGGATTTAAGTGAAAGTTCCCCAAAATAAATATAGTTGGGAAAAAATATATAAATATTTTTAAAAATATTTTCGAAATACTAATCAAAAATTCAAAAATAAAATATTTTTTATTAAAATAATATTTTTAATTTAAAAATTAGTATATAGTTGGAAAAAATTATATAAATATTTTAAAAAATAATTGAAACATTGTGGATCGACAATTATTTTGCAAAGAGCTCCGATCTCAACGTTCGTGCGGGATTCTAAAAATATATATTTTTAAATTATTTATATAATTTTCCCAACTATATACTAATTTTATAACTAAAATTATATTTTTAATAAAAATATTTTATTTTTGATTTTCTGATTATTTTAAGTATTTTGAAAAATATTTTTAAAATTATTTATATATTTTTTCAAACTATATACTATTTTTTATAATTAAAATTATTGTTTTAATAAAAAAATATTTTATTTTTGAATTTCTGTTTATTTTAAGTATTTTAAATCCAGTTTTGGTAATTCAGGACTACCAAATTACATTTCATAAAACCTCAGGGGTACCAGTCGGAATCGAAAAAAAACTTTGGTTACCAACTGGAAAAGTCAAAACCTCGAGGGTACCAGGAGGAATCGAAAAAAACTTTGGGTACCAATGGGAAACATCGAAACCTCGAGGGTACCAGTGGGAATTTCCCAATAATTTAAGTTTATTAATTTCTAATTGAAGTATGATTTGAAGTAAGGAATCTCCTTGGCAAACAGCTAGAAATTTACACAGATAAGAGGAAAATGAAGTCAGTAGAAATTTCCCAATAATTTAAGTTTATAATTTATAGTTTCAAAAACAACATATCGACATAGAAGAGTGTTTTTCTGTCAATGTACTGTACAAAATCTATAAATTAATACTCGATAATTTAATAAACTCATTAATATAATATTTCCGGCCGGTCCCTACTCGGGGATAATGTACTAAATTAATAATTCTCTAAAATTATAAGATAATAAACTTTTGATAATTTCTATAGGTCCTGTATAAATTATAAATAAATAATTGTAAAAACATTCTCATTACATGAACGAAGATTACTTGAAAAATGACTCAATTGTCATTTGTTTTTTGTTGAAATCAATTTTCCCTTACATATTGTCTCTAATCGTCCTTATCATTGTAAGAACTTCTGGCGATGTTTTCTCATATGTCAACAAGAAATTATTCAATGTGATGGCCGCTTTTATAGCGTCGTTTCGCGAAGGGGGCTCCATGCCATGGTAGAACTTTCAGCATCATCTTCATCATCTTTATCAGCTCCAATAACACTCTCATAGGTCAATATTGTTTGTACGAGTTGTTTGTGGGTCTGTTTTCATAGTGTCTTTTATAAAAGGTATATTTATTAATAGTACTTAAATGTACATTAACACCATACATATTATGATAGACTTGGGAGATTGAAGGTTGATCCTTAATTTGACGTTTATTAAGGACATATGAAATTGAAGGTTATTTGATGTTTGGGAAGTTTGGAAGGTAATATACACGATAAATTAATAAATATTAATTTATCGATAAATTAATATCGGTTAATTAATAACTCTTTTAGTTAATAAATTTGGCAGGTCCTATTAATTTAATAGAGTTTCTACTGTACAGTAAAACCTCTATAAATTATAATATTGGGACCATTGAATTTTATTAATTTATAGAGATATTAATATATCGATAAATTAATGTTTTATTAATTAAAAGAGAGACTCTTTAAATTCAACAAACTGAGAATGTATTGACGATAAATGAATTCAAATATGTTTCATTAGTCATATTTATGTACTCAAGACGATTTACAAGTGTGAATTAATGAAAATATCGTTTGAAAATTAGTCAATGTACAATATCAAATGCTCTCAAAATATCATTGGAGTATCGTTCAACCAACTTTCAGAATGGTGTGGATATTAAGCGACACAAAATGGCGTCAACAACTCTTCACAATTTTTGTTGCAGCTAAAGAACTCGACATCGAAACTATTGACCGCAATTAAGAAAGTTAGGGATGAAATTCAATTAGATTAAAATTTAAGAAAATCTAATAATAAACAGATTCTTATTTTAGCAAATTATCATAATTTATAATTGAAATAGGATGCATAGATCGTTTATGCAATTTGAGGTATTTGTCTCTAATATGTGATTGGTATCTCGTAAAATCAATTCGAAGAATTATTTATCTCCTCCGGTACTCTCTAACAAGTGGAATTCGTCATAATTGTAGTACTTTTATAACATTCATTGAAATTTCAATGTATCGTTTCATCAATATAGAATTGAATAGTCGTTGTGGGTTCATGTTTTACATTTTATGACACATCAAACGAAGGTCCCTCGTTTTTTAATTAGTTAGATATGGTTGGTTGTTGTGAATGATTAATTTATAAGCCAACTTACATGACAATTTGAAATTCGTGCTTTGAACTTGGATACGATAACGGAATTTCAGTAACGTTAAAAATAAGGGTAAATTTCGATTCAGTCCCCATTATCATATTTTCAATATGTTTCAGGCCCTTTAATAGTTTCATGGAGACTCAAGGACCTATTTACTGAAAATGTTAGTTTTAAGGACCAATCACATTGTAAATGACATTTTTAACCTTCACATTTGCCGAATTTACACCCATGTGCCATCGTCTCTTCCAAACGATGAATGCACAAATCACGTTAAAGGAAGACCAAAATTTACGATCTAAAAGCCGGCTCAATCTCGACGTTAATGACCGAATAAGGTTAAATCGATGATAATTTCTCATGGGTGTCAATAATCAATGAAAATTTTTAAAGTTTATAATGGAATAATGTATTAAAAGTAATTCGAAAATCTCGTTGAAACAAGGAAAAATCTGGACTTTAGTGACCGAATAAGGAAATTGGTCGTGGGTCTTAATATTCGATGAAAATATTGATGTTAATCGCGAAGAAATTTGACGCGGCCCGTGATTGAAGCTTTTGCTAATAAAACGCTCGTTAAGTAACAATTTATGCATTCTGGGTAACAATTTATGCACTCTGGGTAACAATTTATGCATTCCGGGTAACGGCTTTATGCATTCTGGGTAACAGTTCATGCATACTGGGTAACAATTTATGCATTCTGGGTAACAGTATGCATTCGTCTCTTCCAAACGATGTATGCACAAACCACGTTCAACAAAGACCAAAATTTACGATCTAAAAGCCGACTCAATCTCGACGTTAATGACCAAATAAGGTTAAATCGATGATAATTTCTCATGGGTGTCAATAATCAATGAAAATTTTTGAAGTTTATAATGGAATAATGTATTAAAAGTAATTCGAAAATCTCGTTGAAACAAGGGAAAATCTGGACTTTAGTGACCGAATAAGGTGAAATTGGTCGTGTCGATGAAAATATTGATGTTAATCGCGATGAAATTTGACGCGACCCATGATTGAAGCTTTTGCTAATAAAAAGCTCGTTAAGTAACAATTTATACATTCTGGGTAACAAATTATGCATTCCGCTAACGGCTTTATGCATTCTGGGTAACAGTTCATGCATACTGGGTAACAGTATGCATTCGTCTCTTCCAAACGATGTATGCACAAACCACGTTCAACAAAGACCAAAATTTACGATCTAAAAGCCCACTCAATCTCGACGTTAATGACCAAATAAGGTTAAATCGATGATAATTTCTCATGGGTGTCAATAATCAATGAAAATTTTTGAAGTTTATAATGAAATAATGTATTAAAAGTAATCGAAAATCTCGTTGAAACAAGGAAAAATCTGGACTTTGGTGACCGAATAAGGTGAAATTGGTCGTGTGTCTTAATATTCGATGAAAATATTGATGTTAATCGCGAAGAAACTTGACGCGGCCCATGATTGAAGCTTTTGCTAATAAAACGCTCGTTAAGTAACAATTTATGCATTCTGGGTAACACTTTATGCATTCCGGGTAACGGATTTCTGCATTCTGGGTGACAATTTATGCATTCTGGGTAACCATGTACGCAGGATTCTGGTAAGTCCTATGTTATTTACTAATTTCCAGCAGTAACAACTTAACACTGATCAGAAACAATTAATGAGGAGAAAAAAACAGAAAATGATATGTAGGTAACAAGGTAACACAACACGAGTAACAGAATACGTAATAACAATAACAATTTAATATGTAATTAGTTTACTTTATGATTTTCAAATTTAATACTTCAAACACGCTACATTCACTAAAATATATCAATTTACGAAGTTTTAGATAAACACATATAAGTTTAGGTTGTGATTTTCGTTGGAATTGAAGAATGTAAAGTATATAGTTGGAAAACAAGTAGCACTCTTCTTGAAAGGATGATCATGCTTCTACCAAATTGATTATACATTGTGGAAATGAACTATTAGATATTTGATAAGTCATGATTTTACACAAATATTATACCCCATAAAAGCGCGCTATCATTTGTTATTTTATCGAAATCGCCTCAAATATTTCCCGGCTAAGAATATATATTTTATTTGCAGATACCAGAGAAATATACCAAAAAGCGGGAAGTTCGGACATAGAAAGAGCTTAGCAAAATCAAGCATTAATATATGGAATTTGACTGCTCAATTAACCACACGTAGCTTTTCAACCATATAAGACGAGGAGACAAGCATGCAAAGAAAATGCATGTATACGGGGCTCAAGGCAGAAGATAAACTAATAATGCTAAAGTTGCTTTTACTAAGCCACCAAAGAGGAAATACTTGCACCGAACGACTGGTCCAAGATGGCTAATGGGGACAGCTTTTCCATTTATTAAATCTTAAAAATATAAAGTTGATTGGGATGGGTATGCAACAGACAAAAAGGAAGTGGAGGATAGTTCAATATATACACTTCGATGGAGAGGAAAATGGGAGAGAGGCCACCTAGACGATCAATTTACAGAGAACTCAATACTGAAGGAGCTAAGGCCATATAGAAAATCAAGCAGGCAGCTCTGGTGGGTTTCTCCAACTTACACCCACACACACACTCATAACTTCACCCAACACACATCTCTCAAGCTGAAATAAAGGGGACGACTGAGGAGAAAACATCACCACTAAGCACATACCTCAATTATCTCTCATGCTCAAGGCCACGTTCACGGGAAAATAAGGCAGAGCACTCACCTATCGAAGCCTCGTCAAGCTGCCACCATCCATCAAGCAAACTAGGCAGCTCCCAGTTTCATCACGAGCATCCATCTCTCAGACCACTTAAAGACCCCTCACGCAACCCAAAAACCCACGCGAGCTTAGGCCATACAAACGAGCATATACCTACGAGGGCGATATTCTTGGCGGCGCGGCTCGTAACGAAAATCAGGAGTCGAGAAACGAGCCGAGGGTCCAAGGGCCCACCACCCGTTCGACGAAAGTACTGTGAGGGGCGTATTTCTATCTTTTCCTTTACTGTTTAAATTATGTGTTTATTTGAACCTTCGTTGTTGTCGTTAATTAATATGCGCATTTAAGTCTTTATGTGATTAAGGCCGTAGTAGGCCGGATTATGAATTCGTAATAATGATGTTCGTATTTTATTTAATCATATGAGTTGAGTTACGTATTTCTTATTTGCGCTAAATGCTTGCATGTGCCTGATCATCATATGCATGAGTCTTGATTGGTTTATGAGACTGAGTAAGTGATTAAACCGGTTAGAACAATAAACAAGGAATACCACGACGTAAAACCGACCAGAGATGGAATTCGGTTTCGTCCGTGTGGTTTCCGAGACCTTAGGCGCCGAAAGCGTCTAAACTCGGGGAAATTCATAAAGCCAAATGCATGCGAAGTAACTACAGTCATATAGAGATATAGTTGATTGGTTCACTCTCGCTTAGGGTGGCTATACACGCGAGAGCGGGTAGCACGTACGTTAGGAATTTCTACCTTAACTAGATTTATATTGTTTAGATAAAATCGGTCGCATTAATACATAGGAATATTCTGTGCCGAGCACGTGCCTTGATCACATATGTTATCTATTTGCTATCTTGTGTTTATGTTATTTGTTATTTACATTTTTATTTATTTTATTAAATCCACAAAAAAAATATAAAAACTCGTCTTAGTCTAAATTAAAATTTGGAATATTATTTTAAAATAATCGAGCTGTCCTCGTGGATCGATACTTGGACTTGTCCATTTTATACTACTTGCACGACCTAGTACACTTGCTAGTATTCGAGCGTGTCAAGTTTTTGGCGCCGTTGCCGGGGATAGCGGTAGTATTAATTTTAAAATATATTCTGAGTTTTAGTTTAAACAATTTTATTTCTATTATTTTTTTATTAGTATTTTCTGAAAAGAAGTGTTTTAAAAAAAAATATTATATAAAAAGTATATATTTTATCTTGATTATTATTATTATCATTATTATCATCATTATTATTATTATTATTATTCTATATTAATTTATTAGCCATGTACAATCACGTCTATTATTCTTCAGCGACAGATCTACCTATGTATGGAGAAAATGAGGTTAACGACATTATTGCAGCAAAGTTTGAGGCGATTCATCGGAGGATAGACGAGATAGAATTTCAGCGCTCGCAGGCCACGCGTCGTGTTCATCACAGTTGGAATTCAAACGTATTCTACGAGGATCCATACTGCGAGGAGCCACGAGAATTTTATAATGAGCAGTTTGCTCCACCTGAAAAGGAGAAAGCCGCCTGGGAGATAGCGCTCGAAAAGGCGATAGAACAGACGGATAAAACGTTCGAGAGACAGGCCGAACAGAACCGTAGAGCTGAAGAGCAACAACGGAATTTCGATGCTAATTTTAACGAAAGTTCTAAAAAATTAGAAGCATCAATACGGAGTTTAATGGCCCAAGTGGAGAAGCTAACAATTGAAGAATCTGAATGCGAGCCAGAAGCGTTTTCGAGCCACACAGAAACAGATCCGGAACAGTTGGTTTGTGGAACGAAGATAGAACTAGTGCCGGAACCAAATGAAGTTGACGATGGGATTGAACCTGAAAAAGTCGATCAACCCGCAGAGGCTACTGTAGATGTCATTCCATCAAAGCCGAGTACCCCACCAGTCTGGATTCGACCGCCGTTTCCAACAGCGTCACGAAAAGAAAAACAAGATGATTTGTTATCAAGGAGCAGCAAAATTGACGAACAAAGGATGATAATTCTCACCGAAGAATGTTCAACATGGATACAAAAGAAGCCACCGAAGCATAAAAATCAGGGGAGTTTTTATATTCCGCGTTATATTGAGGTTCCTTTATTCTCTAATTTATCTTATATAAGTGTTAGCATTGACGCAACGCCTCTTTCATTTTGTAAAAAAATAGGACTCAGAGAGTCAAAGCCTACCTCAACGATTCTCCAGATAGTAGATCAATCAATTACATGTCAACGAGGAATCACAGAAAATGTACTGGCAAAGTGCTCTACATCTTTCAAAGAAATATTATCTGGAGAGAATACCAGCAAGCTGAAAGACCTCCAGCACAACAAGGAGGATCAAGAAACTTTCGACCCAATTTTACGAGAATTCATGAAATCAACAGATTACTCGAAGAGCATGGTCATGGAGGAATTTGCTAACACATTGATAATCGCTGATTTTTACATTATTTGGGATCCGAAAGTCGACCTATGGAGAGAGTTTAAAGATTGTAACCACAGGAAGCTGTATCATTCCGAGATCAAACTCCTCTCCAGAAAGGTGAAATCAAAATGTTCAGTACTACAACTGAACACACAGGACCGTCGATCATCTACATGAACAGGAGTCGAGCTATCGACTATAAAAAGAGCGCTTCTGGGAGGCAACCCAAGCACTACCTACGCATTATTATTTTATATTAAAGTCTTATATCTATTGCATCGTATCTTAAATGTGTTTTGCTTTTAAAATTATTTTCTAAAATTTGTCTCACGTGCCGTCTAGTTATGTTTCCTCGCAGGCTCATGGTCAGTTTGGGGGTGGTTTGTTCGCAGAGCTAGCTCAATCTATGAAGGAACTGAAGTCTTCTCACGACTTGCTTCGCATCGATCAACGCATTATTCAGGGCAGTGTCACTTAAACTCTCTCTTTACTTTAATTTATACACATTGGGGACAATGTGATATTAGTTTGGGGGTGGGGTGACACATGCTAGATTTTTATCATTAGGTATCGATTTGTTTAAATTTTTGAATGGTATAAACTGATGAAGGTTTTGATTTACACGTTACTAGTGAAATCTCATGTCGATGATGAAAATTTTTAAACTTTTCTGGGATCGAGATAGGATTTAGCTAATTGTGTGTGAAAGTTATGCATGTTACGTGTTTTGATATTAGCATTATTATCTAACCACATTGATTGCTTCAGAAAAATAGTACGTATCATGCGACACAAACCCAGAAAATATTGTGAGTTTTGAGCCGAAAAAAAAAATAGAGCAACACAATACTTGCTCATGTGTTTTCCATGATTGCCATGCGTAGTCTGAATATTTTCGAACTTGCTTTGTTATGCATGTCAATATCATTGTGGATTTTTGTGTACGAAAATGATAAAGGCACTTAGGATGAGTCACTGGCCTAAATATCTCCGCACCTGACATATTATCAATTAGTGAGCCCCTTTGAGCCTTATTAGCCTTATTTGTTGATTTGGAGCCACGATATTTAGCCACGTTATCCTGTTATTTTATCCTTCATCCTCGAACCATTGTCAGCATGTTAACTTACTAATCGCTTTAGAGTATTGAGTCTATTATATTAGAGGAAAGACAATTATGGCATGTTAAATATGGTTACGTTATTTTATTTATTTGAAAAAAATATAAAAAAAAGAGAGATTGAAAAAAAAAACGAAAAAAAAGAGAGAAAAAAAATATTGTATTTGCAAAAAAAAAAAAAAAAAAAAAAAGTGTTGCACTAGTTTTTCAGAATTATTTTCTTCAGTTCTTAGTAGTAGTTTTGAGTGCGTTTTTATAGTCATACGACTTTCCGCTATTTGAGTCGTATTTTTGTTGGTATAGAGCATAGAAGGGGAAAGCGATTAGTGACTAACATGTTTGACTACTTTAGCCCACTTATCCCATATGTCACACCTTTATTACCCTGAGCCCCATTACAACCTTGATAAAGACCTTTTGATTCGTGCATGAGATTCACGAGTGAATTATGACGTGATATATTTGCAAGCATAGAGTAATATCATTCTATGTTGTGAGTTGATCGTTTTTATACAGATCCCATTAAAACACTTCGAGCGATTGAGCGATCCATGTGAGAGTTGTCACTTGATACGTGTTATGATCCGGAAATATTTTTGTGCGATGATATGATTGCGAACTATCACTTCATGTCTCGTGTTTAGCTGGATCATTCATTAGTTGATGATTATTTCGACCTACTTTGCTTTCACATTTTCTGAGGATAAAATAGGAGCACTCAATTGGTAACGTGTAAAATCCTAACTTGATTTAGTAAATTCCGCTTTTATGATCGAGGACGATCGAAGCTAGTTTGGGGGTTGTTGATAAGTCATGATTTTACACAAATATTATACCCCATAAAAGCGCGCTATCATTTGTTATTTTATCGAAATCGCCTCAAATATTTCCCGGCTAAGAATATATATTTTATTTGCAGATACCAGAGAAATATACCAAAAGCGGGAAGTTCGGACATAGAAAGAGCTTAGCAAAATCAAGCATTAATATATGGAATTTGACTGCTCAATTAACCACACGTAGCTTTTCAACCATATAAGACGAGGAGACAAGCATGCAAAGAAAATGCATGTATACGGGGCTCAAGGCAGAAGATAAACTAATAATGCTAAAGTTGCTTTTACTAAGCCACCAAAGAGGAAATACTTGCACCGAACGACTGGTCCAAGATGGCTAATGGGGACAGCTTTTCCATTTATTAAATCTTAAAAATATAAAGTTGATTGGGATGGGTATGCAACAGACAAAAAGGAAGTGGAGGATAGTTCAATATATACACTTCGATGGAGAGGAAAATGGGAGAGAGGCCACCTAGACGATCAATTTACAGAGAACTCAATACTGAAGGAGCTAAGGCCATATAGAAAATCAAGCAGGCAGCTCTGGTGGGTTTCTCCAACTTACACCCCACACACACACTCATAACTTCACCCAACACACATCTCTCAAGCTGAAATAAAGGGGACGACTGAGGAGAAAACATCACCACTAAGCACATACCTCAATTATCTCTCATGCTCAAGGCCACGTTCACGGGAAAATAAGGCAGAGCACTCACCTATCGAAGCCTCGTCAAGCTGCCACCATCCATCAAGCAAACTAGGCAGCTCCCAGTTTCATCACGAGCATCCATCTCTCAGACCACTTAAAGACCCCTCACGCAACCCAAAAACCCACGCGAGCTTAGGCCATACAAACGAGCATATACCTACGAGGGCGATATTCTTGGCGGCGCGGCTCGTAACGAAAATCAGGAGTCGAGAAACGAGCCGAGGGTCCAAGGGCCCACCACCCGTTCGACGAAAGTACTGTGAGGGGCGTATTTCTATCTTTTCCTTTACTGTTTAAATTATGTGTTTATTTGAACCTTCGTTGTTGTCGTTAATTAATATGCGCATTTAAGTCTTTATGTGATTAAGGCCGTAGTAGGCCGGATTATGAATTCGTAATAATGATGTTCGTATTTTATTTAATCATATGAGTTGAGTTACGTATTTCTTATTTGCGCTAAATGCTTGCATGTGCCTGATCATCATATGCATGAGTCTTGATTGGTTTATGAGACTGAGTAAGTGATTAAACCGGTTAGAACAATAAACAAGGAATACCACGACGTAAAACCGACCAGAGATGGAATTCGGTTTCGTCCGTGTGGTTTCCGAGACCTTAGGCGCCGAAAGCGTCTAAACTCGGGGAAATTCATAAAGCCAAATGCATGCGAAGTAACTACAGTCATATAGAGATATAGTTGATTGGTTCACTCTCGCTTAGGGTGGCTATACACGCGAGAGCGGGTAGCACGTACGTTAGGAATTTCTACCTTAACTAGATTTATATTGTTTAGATAAAATCGGTCGCATTAATACATAGGAATATTCTGTGCCGAGCACGTGCCTTGATCACATATGTTATCTATTTGCTATCTTGTGTTTATGTTATTTGTTATTTACATTTTTATTTATTTTATTAAATCCACAAAAAAAATATAAAAACTCGTCTTAGTCTAAATTAAAATTTGGAA
This sequence comes from Craterostigma plantagineum, assembly GCA_027422505.1. Lineage (NCBI taxonomy): Eukaryota > Viridiplantae > Streptophyta > Magnoliopsida > Lamiales > Linderniaceae > Craterostigma > Craterostigma plantagineum. The sequence goes on from JAPQWV010000007.1 coordinate 6,268,088, forward strand.
TATTATTTTAAATTAATCGAGCTGTCCTCGTGGATCGATACTTGGACTTGTCCATTTTATACTACTTGCACGACCTAGTACACTTGCTAGTATTCGAGCGTGTCAAGTTTTTGGCGCCGTTGCCGGGGATAGCGGTAGTATTAATTTTAAAATATATTCTGAGTTTTAGTTTAAACAATTTTATTTCTATTATTTTTTTATTAGTATTTTCTGAAAAGAAGTGTTTTAAAAAAAAAATATTATATAAAAAAGTATATATTTTATCTTGATTATTATTATTATCATTATTATCATCATTATTATTATTATTATTATTCTATATTATTTTATTAGCCATGTACAATCACGTCTATTATTCTTCAGCGACAGATCTACCTATGTATGGAGAAAATGAGGTTAACGACATTATTGCAGCAAAGTTTGAGGCGATTCATCGGAGGATAGACGAGATAGAATTTCAGCGCTCGCAGGCCACGCGTCGTGTTCATCACAGTTGGAATTCAAACGTATTCTACGAGGATCCATACTGCGAGGAGCCACGAGAATTTTATAATGAGCAGTTTGCTCCACCTGAAAAGGAGAAAGCCGCCTGGGAGATAGCGCTCGAAAAGGCGATAGAACAGACGGATAAAACGTTCGAGAGACAGGCCGAACAGAACCGTAGAGCTGAAGAGCAACAACGGAATTTCGATGCTAATTTTAACGAAAGTTCTAAAAAATTAGAAGCATCAATACGGAGTTTAATGGCCCAAGTGGAGAAGCTAACAATTGAAGAATCTGAATGCGAGCCAGAAGCGTTTTCGAGCCACACAGAAACAGATCCGGAACAGTTGGTTTGTGGAACGAAGATAGAACTAGTGCCGGAACCAAATGAAGTTGACGATGGGATTGAACCTGAAAAAGTCGATCAACCCGCAGAGGCTACTGTAGATGTCATTCCATCAAAGCCGAGTACCCCACCAGTCTGGATTCGACCGCCGTTTCCAACAGCGTCACGAAAAGAAAAACAAGATGATTTGTTATCAAGGAGCAGCAAAATTGACGAACAAAGGATGATAATTCTCACCGAAGAATGTTCAACATGGATACAAAAGAAGCCACCGAAGCATAAAAATCAGGGGAGTTTTTATATTCCGCGTTATATTGAGGTTCCTTTATTCTCTAATTTATCTTATATAAGTGTTAGCATTGACGCAACGCCTCTTTCATTTTGTAAAAAAATAGGACTCAGAGAGTCAAAGCCTACCTCAACGATTCTCCAGATAGTAGATCAATCAATTACATGTCAACGAGGAATCACAGAAAATGTACTGGCAAAGTGCTCTACATCTTTCAAAGAAATATTATCTGGAGAGAATACCAGCAAGCTGAAAGACCTCCAGCACAACAAGGAGGATCAAGAAACTTTCGACCCAATTTTACGAGAATTCATGAAATCAACAGATTACTCGAAGAGCATGGTCATGGAGGAATTTGCTAACACATTGATAATCGCTGATTTTTACATTATTTGGGATCCGAAAGTCGACCTATGGAGAGAGTTTAAAGATTGTAACCACAGGAAGCTGTATCATTCCGAGATCAAACTCCTCTCCAGAAAGGTGAAATCAAAATGTTCAGTACTACAACTGAACACACAGGACCGTCGATCATCTACATGAACAGGAGTCGAGCTATCGACTATAAAAAGAGCGCTTCTTGGGAGGCAACCCAAGCACTACCTACGCATTATTATTTTATATTAAAGTCTTATATCTATTGCATCGTATCTTAAATGTGTTTTGCTTTTAAAATTATTTTCTAAAATTTGTCTCACGTGCCGTCTAGTTATGTTTCCTCGCAGGCTCATGGTCAGTTTGGGGGTGGTTTGTTCGCAGAGCTAGCTCAATCTATGAAGGAACTGAAGTCTTCTCACGACTTGCTTCGCATCGATCAACGCATTATTCAGGGCAGTGTCACTTAAACTCTCTCTTTACTTTAATTTATACACATTGGGGACAATGTGATATTAGTTTGGGGGTGGGGTGACACATGCTAGATTTTTATCATTAGGTATCGATTTGTTTAAATTTTTGAATGGTATAAACTGATGAAGGTTTTGATTTACACGTTACTAGTGAAATCTCATGTCGATGATGAAAATTTTTAAACTTTTCTGGATCGAGATAGGATTTAGCTAATTGTGTGTGAAAGTTATGCATGTTACGTGTTTTGATATTAGCATTATTATCTAACCACATTGATTGCTTCAGAAAAATAGTACGTATCATGCGACACAAACCCAGAAAATATTGTGAGTTTTGAGCCGAAAAAAAAATAGAGCAACACAATACTTGCTCATGTGTTTTCCATGATTGCCATGCGTAGTCTGAATATTTTCGAACTTGCTTTGTTATGCATGTCAATATCATTGTGGATTTTTGTGTACGAAAATGATAAAGGCACTTAGGATGAGTCACTGGCCTAAATATCTCCGCACCTGACATATTATCAATTAGTGAGCCCCTTTGAGCCTTATTAGCCTTATTTGTTGATTTGGAGCCACGATATTTAGCCACGTTATCCCGTTATTTTATCCTTCATCCTCGAACCATTGTCAGCATGTTAACTTACTAATCGCTTTAGAGTATTGAGTCTATTATATTAGAGGAAAGACAATTATGGCATGTTAAATATGGTTACGTTATTTTATTTATTTGAAAAAAATATAAAAAAAAAAGAGAGATTGAAAAAAAAACGAAAAAAAAAGAGAGAAAAAAAATATTGTATTTGCAAAAAAAAAAAAAAAAAAGTGTTGCACTAGTTTTTCAGAATTATTTTCTTCAGTTCTTAGTAGTAGTTTTGAGTGCGTTTTTATAGTCATACGACTTTCCGCTATTTGAGTCGTATTTTTTGTTGGTATAGAGCATAGAAGGGGAAAGCGATTTAGTGACTAACATGTTTGACTACTTTAGCCCACTTATCCCATATGTCACACCTTTATTACCCTGAGCCCCATTACAACCTTGATAAAGACCTTTTGATTCGTGCATGAGATTCACGAGTGAATTATGACGTGATATATTTGCAAGCATAGAGTAATATCATTCTATGTTGTGAGTTGATCGTTTTTATACAGATCCCATTAAAACACTTCGAGCGATTGAGCGATCCATGTGAGAGTTGTCACTTGATACGTGTTATGATCCGGAAATATTTTTGTGCGATGATATGATTGCGAACTATCACTTCATGTCTCGTGTTTAGCTGGATCATTCATTAGTTGATGATTATTTCGACCTACTTTGCTTTCACATTTTCTGAGGATAAAATAGGAGCACTCAATTGGTAACGTGTAAAATCCTAACTTGATTTAGTAAATTCCGCTTTTATGATCGAGGACGATCGAAGCTAGTTTGGGGGTTGTTGATAAGTCATGATTTTACACAAATATTATACCCCATAAAAGCGCGCTATCATTTGTTATTTTATTGAAATCGCCTCAAATATTTCCCGGCTAAGAATATATATTTTATTTGCAGATACCAGAGAAATATACCAAAAAGCGGGAAGTTCGGACATAGAAAGAGCTTAGCAAAATCAAGCATTAATATATGGAATTTGACTGCTCAATTAACCACACGTAGCTTTTCAACCATATAAGACGAGGAGACAAGCATGCAAAGAAAATGCATGTATACGGGGCTCAAGGCAGAAGATAAACTAATAATGCTAAAGTTGCTTTTACTAAGCCACCAAAGAGGAAATACTTGCACCGAACGACTGGTCCAAGATGGCTAATGGAGACAGCTTTTCCATTTATTAAATCTTAAAAATATAAAGTTGATTGGGATGGGTATGCAACAGACAAAAAGGAAGTGGAGGATAGTTCAATATATACACTTCGATGGAGAGGAAAATGGGAGAGAGGCCACCTAGACGATCAATTTACAGAGAACTCAATACTGAAGGAGCTAAGGCCATATAGAAAATCAAGCAGGCAGCTCTGGTGGGTTTCTCCAACTTACACCCCACACACACACTCATAACTTCACCCAACACACATCTCTCAAGCTGAAATAAAGGGGACGACTGAGGAGAAAACATCACCACTAAGCACATACCTCAATTATCTCTCATGCTCAAGGCCACGTTCACGGGAAAATAAGGCAGAGCACTCACCTATCGAAGCCTCGTCAAGCTGCCACCATCCATCAAGCAAACTAGGCAGCTCCCAGTTTCATCACGAGCATCCATCTCTCAGACCACTTAAAGACCCTCACGCAACCCAAAAACCCACGCGAGCTTAGGCCATACAAACGAGCATATACCTACGAGGGCGATATTCTTGGCGGCGCGGCTCGTAACGAAAATCAGGAGTCGAGAAACGAGCCGAGGGTCCAAGGGCCCACCACCCGTTCGACGAAAGTACTGTGAGGGGCGTATTTCTATCTTTTCCTTTACTGTTTAAATTATGTGTTTATTTGAACCTTCGTTGTTGTCGTTAATTAATATGCGCATTTAAGTCTTTATGTGATTAAGGCCGTAGTAGGCCGGATTATGAATTCGTAATAATGATGTTCGTATTTTATTTAATCATATGAGTTGAGTTACGTATTTCTTATTTGCGCTAAATGCTTGCATGTGCCTGATCATCATATGCATGAGTCTTGATTGGTTTATGAGACTGAGTAAGTGATTAAACCGGTTAGAACAATAAACAAGGAATACCACGACGTAAAACCGACCAGAGATGGAATTCGGTTTCGTCCGTGTGGTTTCCGAGACCTTAGGCGCCGAAAGCGTCTAAACTCGGGGAAATTCATAAAGCCAAATGCATGCGAAGTAACTACAGTCATATAGAGATATAGTTGATTGGTTCACTCTCGCTTAGGGTGGCTATACACGCGAGAGCGGGTAGCACGTACGTTAGGAATTTCTACCTTAACTAGATTTATATTGTTTAGATAAAATCGGTCGCATTAATACATAGGAATATTCTGTGCCGAGCACGTGCCTTGATCACATATGTTATCTATTTGCTATCTTGTGTTTATGTTATTTGTTATTTACATTTTTATTTATTTTATTAAATCCACAAAAAAAATATAAAAACTCGTCTTAGTCTAAATTAAAATTTGGAATATTATTTTAAATTAATCGAGCTGTCCTCGTGGATCGATACTTAGACTTGTCCATTTTATACTACTTGCACGACCTAGTACACTTGCTAGTATTCGAGCGTGTCAATATTTATTACAATCCAGATGGTCGACCTAACATAAATGACTCGACAAAATTAATGACATCTTCAATTAATCTTAATCACAAACCCTATGTTGTTTACAGATTTCATGCAGTAACAGTTTATCAGTGATCAGCAACAATTTGAAGAGGAGAAGATGACAGAAATTGATATGTCGGTAACAAGCAAACACAACACGAGTAACAGAATACATAGTCAAAATAACAATTTAATATGTAATTAGTTTACTTTATGATTTTTAAATTTTATACTTCAATCACGCTACATTTACTAAAATATATCAATTTACGAAGTTTTAGATAAAAATATATTAGTTTAGGTTGTGATTTTCGTGGAGATTATGTTGGAATTGAAGAAGTTGGAGTATATAGTATGGAAAGCAAGTAGTACTCTTCTTGAAAGGATGATCATGCTTCTACCAAATTGATCCTACTTACACAAAACGTTGCGGAAATGAACTATTAGACGTTTATTATAATTCAGATGTCGACCTAACATAAATGACTTGATAAAATTAATGACATCTTCAATTAATCTTAATCACAAACCCTATATTATTTCTGATTTCATGCCATAACAGTTTAAGAACGATCAGCAACAATTAAAGAGGAGAAGATAACAGAAATTGATATGTCGGTAACAAGCAAACACAACACGAGTAACAGAATACATAGTCAAAATAACAATTTAATATGCAATTAGTTTACTTATGATTTTTAAATTTTATACTTCAAACACGCTATGTTCACTAAAATATGTCATTTTACGAAGTTTTACGTAAAAAATATATAAGTTTAGGTAATGATTTAATCAAAAACCCTAATTCACAAACTATAATAATTCTGGTAACATATAAACATATAACTAGTAACAGTTTTACACATATCAGGTAACAGATAATCTACGTTTGACTTTATTTAGTCTCCCGCCCAAAATTCATCTCATTCTAGTTTTCCCGGCCAAAATTTCACCGAAAATTTAGTAACAAATTTAGTCAACATAGTAACAGAAGTGCATATACTAGTAACAGATCTCCAGAACTTTACAAATCGGCCAAAACGAAAAAAAAATACACCCAACTTTATAGGGTCGATCGTATTTTCACGAATTAAATGATGGACATCGGACGAACGACCAAACAAGGTGCCGCACCGAGCTTCCCATACTACGGATACTTTGAATCTGTACTTATTAGACGTAATCGTTGCCAAAAACGAATTTGATTTCATCTTATTTTCGTAAATTAAACCCTACACATGGTAACAATTATTTACAGTTTAATAACGGTTTTGATACTCCAAGTAACAGATTGCGTAATCCGAGTAACATATTGCATATATGGTAACATATGCTTTCAGCTTAATAACAGTTTTGATACAACCAGTAACGATATTGATACTCATAATAACAGATTGATACCCTGAGTAAAGTTTGGACACAATATAAATATACCCAAATTATTGGGATCGACCGTATTTTTGCGAAATTAAAAGGTAAATGTCGGACGAACGAGCTAGCAATGTGCCGCACTGAGCTTCCCATACTATGGGTACTTCGAATTGATACATATAGATGTAACCGTTGCCAAAAATGGCTTTGATTTCATCTTATTTTTGCAAATTAGAACACTACACATGGTAACAATTAAGTTAAGTTTAATAACGGTCTCGACAGAACTAATAACAATTTTTGCACAACGGGTAACAGATTTGACACTGCGAGTAACACTTTGAACACAGTAAAAAAATACCCAAATTATTGGGGTCGATCGTATTTTCGCGAAATTAAAAGATGAACATCGAACGAACGACCAAACAAGGTGCCGCACCGAGCTGTCCATACTATGGATACTTCGAATTTAAACATATTAGATGTAATCGTTGCCAAAAACGGCTTTGATTTCATCTTATTTTCGCAAATTAGAACCCTACACATGGTAACAATTATTTATAGTTTAATAACGGTTTGATACTGCTAGTAACTGCTTTGATACTACAAGTAACTGATTTCATACTCCGAGTAACAGTTTTGACAAAGTCGAAATATACCCAAATTATTAGGGTCGACCGTATTTTCGTGAAATTAAAAGATGAACGCCGGACGAACGAGCAAACAATGCGCCGCACCGAGCTGCCCATACTATGGGTACTTCGAATTTATACATATTAGATGTAATCATTGCCAAAAAAAGGCTTTGATTTCGTCTTAATTTTCGCAGATTAGAACCCCAAATTGAAAGACAAAAATTCATTCAAATCTTGCATCTTGCTTCGTCAATACCACAATACATTCTACCTTACACGCCGATAGAGATTGGTTAATGGGCATTCGAAATTTAGGACCTCGATTCAGTGTAAAAACGACATTCATAAAATAAATATTCTCTGTCGATAACAATTTTCTTCATCGTAGTAACAGATGAGGGACAAAAAATAACAGTTTACTAGACGTTTATAACAATATAATCTAACTGCATAACAGAAAGTCGCCGGAAAATAACTATTAGTTTAGTGTGTTAGGAAGGGCATTTACGTCAATACATATTTTTACTCCTTAACTCTGCCATTTTCGAAATAGTTGGTCCTTAAAACTAATGTGGCTTCTGACAGGTACTGAACACTTTAGAAACTTACTGACTAGGGACTGATTGCAAAATCCCCTAAAAATAAAATATGACGTCACTATCGCTTTCAACTCTTCATGAGTTGAAAATCGTCTTTTACAAAATGGTACTTGTTGGCACTTGGTGGTATTGGTAATAAGCAATCAAGAACAGAGGTAGCTAAACAGTTAAGGCCGCGCTTAGTTTGCAGGATAAGGCCGGATAATAGTAACTTATCCAATCTAATACCGTTCAGTTTAAAGAAAATTCAGTGACTAAAGCCCGTAATAAATGATCGGCCCGGTACGATAATACTACAAGCCCGGCTTAAGGTATACCGAGGGTTGGGCATGAATTATTAATCCAATGACTAAAAAGTGGAAATGACTAAAATATCCCAAATCCACCAAATTATAAAATCATCATTATCTCATTTGATTAATTTGATAAAAATAAATAAACAACACTAATTTATTTATTATTTCATGACGATCAAATTGATATGCATATCTTATATTTTTTAATTCTAAAAATAAGTCTTTTTTTTGTAAATTAGGTATTGATGAAATAAAGGGTACTTAAGGAATTTTACAAATAGTACTAAATGCATATCTTTGAAAGTAAACACGTGAATTCGATAGGGGTCGGGATTAATAATCCAAAGATAATTTATCCAAGCATTGAAAGTGAACGCAGCTTATACACTAGCATCTTACCTACATAGGGTACATTCTCTAATACGTAAATATATAATATTAGATATTATTTTAAGCATAATAAAAATTGATTTTAAAGAATGTAATCTGAGTAAAATTTAAAAACATCGAGGATGAGAAAGTAATACTAATCCATAACAAATCAAGTTGAAGACACTATTCGTGTTAGAAAAAGTCAGTCATCACACCACACACTATTTTACAATAATGGAATATTTTCCAAGGAAGAAACGCGCAATTATTATTATTTTGATTTGTCTTTGGTTAATTAATGTCTTACCTATTTCATTTGCCACTAGTACGTACGTACACCCCCGATCAACTACTTCTACTACTACACCAAAAAACTGAGCTGACTCAAAATTCTAAACTGAACTGACTCGCATCATATGGATACGCTAGTCGGAAATTCTGCTTGGATTATCCTCTCCTCTCTGAAATTCCTCCAAAAAGTTGTCTTCATTTGTCTTAAAAACTGTTCCTTTGATGTTTTTTTCTGCTCTGCTCATTGCGACTGAGAGTGAGAGCTCTTCTTCTTTTTAGTCGTCTGCTTTTGAAAGCGTTAATGATCTGCGCATGTTCATTCAGCACTTTGAAGACCAAAACCCAATAACAAGAGAATGATGTCTGAAGCAGCCAAAGTTCGCGTGGTTAGGTGTCCCAAGTGTGAGAATTTCATTCCAGAAATTACAGATTTCTCCGTTTATCAGTGTGGCGGCTGCGGTGCTGTACTAAAAGGTACTGTCTTCCTTTCATTTCTACGTTCTTCGTTTTAGAGAAATGGTCAAAAGTTAGCTGAATCTTAGCGTAGTTCTAGGAACTGAAAAGGCGTGTTCGCAGAATCTTGTTTTTCACCCTTTCTTTCAAGATTTTTTTGTGGGCTTTTTTCAAGGGGAGTCATCTTCTTTCGCACTGCTTAGAAATATAACAAATTCGTTTTTTTCTTACTCGCTATGATTCATATGGAACTGTTTGTCTCAAATCAGCGGAGAACAGTGGAAACGACTCAGATAACTCAGAAGGCATAGCCAAGAAATTAGCTGATGCTTCGGAGAAAAGAACGATGGATAGTTCAAATAATGAATTAAGCTTAAGCATAGGCTCATCGAGCCAAGCTGAGAGCATTCCGCGCTGCAGAGATGGAAAAAACAGTAGCCCTTTAATGAATATCACGCAAGATTTCGAGGATTTGACCTTGTTCGATGATAGCAACAATGGGTTGGTAAGATCTAAGGCGCATTTAGTCAACAGAGGAAACGCTGTAATAAGCGAAGTCGAAGCTCCTTGTGAGAGACCTAACAGAATGGATTCTGAAGGCCCATCGAGGCATAATGACTCTGAATATCTCCGAGGGAGAATGGCGAGCCAAGATTTTTACGCTCGCGATAATTATTATCAAGATCCAAACTTCAAAAGGCAGGCCTATCAAAAGCGTTACGCCGAGACATTCCCAGGAATGATTGCGCCAGAAATGGAAGGTGGCTATGGATTGTATCCTCAAGCTCAGAGATATGATTACGGTCCTATTCGTGTACAAGGATTTGAAGAACCACCCTTAAGACCACATACGGTAAGAAGATCAGTTCAAGCTTATACGCCTGGCGTTCCTTATATGGATGAAATGAGGCCCTTTCCTTCGAATTTGAGTAATCACCGTCCATTTATCGACAGAATAAGTAATGTTCTCCTTCCTCCGGCGGCTTATCGCGATAGGTACGCCAACGTATCGAGCGGTAAGATGTTCGACTATTACCGTGAGAATCCTCGAAGATTTGAGCAGCAGCAGCAGCTTTATCGCCTTCGCCCCGTGGCTGGCGGGGCCCCTTTTATGATTTGTCATGGCTGTTTCGAGCTGCTTTTGTTGCCCGAGAGAGTCGAGGCTGAGGGCTGTAATAATAAAATGAAATGTGGGGCGTGCTTCACTGTTATTTCCTTGGTATTTTCGAAGGAGGAGAGCTCAGTTCCTTCCATTGATGTTGAGGTTAAGGATAATCATATTCATAACACGGTAGCGGTAGATCATTCGATGGGTGAGGAAAGAGCTGGTGAGTTTACGGAGGCGAAAGGCGCTTCAGAAGTCGAAATAGGCTCAGAAAAGTCATCTTCTCATAAGAGCGAACATATATCAGCCGAAGATTCGCAGAAGAAGAAGGAATGTGAATCGGTCGAAGACTTAAGGCCGCCGGCGGGCTCACCTCTTTTGAAACACTTTGAATTTTCGAACAAGTATTACAGGGGAAATCTGAATCACATGGAAGAAGGTAATAATAGAACAAGTCAGCACAAAAATGAAGAGGTTTCATCAGCTAAAAAGAAACCTGAAGCTGTGATTCGTAAGCAAGATTCGTCTTCGGCGACAGAAATAGACTTGTCGTCCATCGAGTTTTATAACACTGGGACAACCTTTGATTCTGGCGAGTCGCTTTTGTCGGGCGCTTTGAAAAGGAGCGTCAAGGAAAATGTAAAAGTGACTGTTAATGGGCGTCCTATAACCGAAGAGTTGGTTAAGAAAGCTCAGAAATTAGCCGGAAAAATCCAACCTGGAAATTACTGGTGATAATAAACTCTGTATAAATAAGAAGTTCATAGTTTTTATTTAAAGGCTACCTTTAAAATCTTGTCGACTGTGTAGGTACGATTTTCGTGCTGGATTATGGGGCGTCGAGGGAGGTCCATGCCTCGGCGTTGTACCTGTAAAAGATTTTCACTTCACACCATATAAAAATTTTTTATTGCGAAAAAAGTTATATTTTTCTTGATTTTTGGTAAAGTATTTTTCTTGCATTGCAGCCATATATCGAAGAATTCAACTATCCCATGCCCGTAAACTGCGCGGACGGAAACACGAATATCTTCGTAAACGGAAGAGAGCTACACCACAAAGATCTAAACTTGCTGGCGGGCAGAGGTCTGCCGACCGAAATTCACAAGTCGTACGTCGTAGAAATCTCGGGCAGCGTTTTCGACGAGGGCAGTGGCGAGGAGCTTGAAAGCCTCGGAAAACTAGCTCCAAGGTGAGTGAAAAAAACTACCCTTGAAATTCTCAGGATTATATTACAGTTTATGTGCATAATTTAGGACTGACCTTCGTCTACGATTAGCATACTGTTGTGTTTCGCTGCTGATTTTCGAAGGGCTTTTTTGTGACAGCGTGGAGAGGGCGAAGCATGGCTTTGGCATGAAAGTTCCAAAAGTAACTGCGTAGATTGGGCGTTCTTACGAATACTCGTAAATTATTTTACGTTTGATCAATTTCGATAGGTTTTCGCTGAGATTTGTATGTATGTTCGGACGGGGATTTTGCTTTGCATTTACAGTAGAGTGATTTTCATTACATCTTTGTGAACTCAGCTGAGCTGATGATGTTTTTAGCATGTGTGTATGTATTCCCATGTTTAGTTTGTTACTAGTTTTTTGTTCAGATCTTGGGAACACTGTAATCATACACCGTATACGTGTATTTGTCTAAATATATATCTATATATATATATATATATATATACTTAGTTTATTGGGAGAAGCAGAGATTTGTTACCAGTGTTTGCTGAGAGCTATATGAAGAAGGTTTCAAACCATTGATGTTGTGTCTATTGAACAGGGAAAAGGAAACAGAGAAGACAACAGAAGCTTGCAAAGCAATCAAAGCATAAAGCGAAAGAGGTAATTATATTTCAGGCACAAATAAGATAGTTTCATTAGTTTTTTGGAGCCAATCATGTTTAAAATAGGGATAAGAATCTATTTCAAGTTTGGTCTTAGAGTTAAGGACCAATTTTGAGAAAAACGACGCATTTGCCCCTACCAGTTTGCGGAATTACACAGGATTGCCATCAGCTATTCCAAACACTCGACGGGTACCACTTTGTGCATTTCTGGTAACACTTCATGAATTACAGGAAAGTGTTATCCAGAAATAAGGAAGCGGTACCAGAAAAGCATGAAGTGGTAACACTTCATGAATTACATGAAAAATTACAGGAAAGTGTTATCCAGAACAAGAAAGTGGTACCAGAAAAGCATGAAGTGGTAACACTTCATGAAATACAGGAAAGTGTTATCCAGAAATAAGGAAGTGTTACCAGAAAAGCATGAAGTGCTGGAAAGTGTTATTCAGAAATAAGGAAGTGTTACTAGAAAAGCATGAAGTGGTACCGAAAACCATGAAGTGTACCGAGCAAGCATGTTAATCGCACATGCTTCTAAACTAATTTTATTCAGTTAATACCACTTATTAGCTATAGAGTAACATTTCATGAATTCTGCATAACACTTCATTGGGTTAACTGCATTCTATTACAAAAAAATGATTACAATGAAGTGTTACCCGGAAAGCATCAATGAAGTGTTATGCAGAAATAATAAAGTGTTACCGCGTATGTTAATAGCTAGAAACAATGAAGTGTTACCCGGGAAGCATGAATTGTTACTCGAAAAGCATGAAGTGTTACGCAGAAATAATGAAGTGGTACCGCGGAAGTATGAAGTGTTGTCAAGAAAGCATGTTAATGGCATACGCTTAAAAAACTATGTTTTATTGTGTTGATACCACTTATTCGATATACAGTAACACATTTGTGCGTGGTAATACCACTTGTTATGCGATAACGATATACTGCGATTTAATAACACAACAATGACGCTGGATACCACTTCTCATTAATATTTTATAGGGGTATTTTCGTCAGCCAACCTTTAAACTAAGTAAAATTAAAAAACAGATCCTTAAAACTAATTTTCGTCTGACAGGGTTCTGAACCCTAAAAAATACTTACCTAGGGGCCTGAACCCCAATCGCCCCAAAGCGAAATGCGATTTAGTTAAATCCCTTTAGGAAAATGAAAAGGATGAAAAAGAAAAAATGCAAAATTAAAGAAATCATATACAAGTAAAACCTCTTTAAATTAATAACGTCGTGACCATTAAATTTTATTAACTTAGACAGATATTAATATATCGATAAATTGATATTTATTAAATAAAGAGAAACTTTATTAATACATCTATCTCTTAGTCCATGCCGATGGCAGACTGAATCAACTTAGAATATGAGTAAATATATATCCATACTACATACCATTATATCACGTACAATAATTTATCAATAATAATATTTATCATTTTATTTGTTGTAATGATCTTTTAGATATTTTACATGGTGTGGTCGTTTCAAAGCTCATGAATATTTTATAATTATAATATTTTAGCAAATCAACGAACATATATAATAATATATCTCGATTATTAATTTAAAACTTTAATGGGACCTAATATTTTATAAAGGAATATTTCAAAAAAGATTATTATATTATTATCTTATCGAATTTGATCATCTTTACAAAGGCCCAAGCCGGGACCAGACGATTTTATTATTTTAGAGAGTTTATTAATTTATAGAATACAAGTTTTATTGTAAATAGAATAGTTAAGTCTGATTGGTTCCACAATACATATTAAAAAAACAATAATATAACTGATTCTTCCATTACAACGTACTAATTTTATTGGGGTTTTTAATTAAATAATTAAAAAATCAACCATTGTAATATCCGAGGTCCCGTAAGTAATCCGGCCAATAAATTTGCATAAATATTATGTGTTTATACGACTGCATGATATGTGTTTTATAGTCTTATATGTCTTACGTGATTACTTTTATTACTGACCTATGCGAAGATATTAGGACTTAGGAAAATTTGGGTAACATTTAAGTGTAGGTGGGACTTAAGAAATCTTGGCGAAAATAAGTTCACTACAAAGTGAAATTCGACTGATTGTAGTAAAGGGCAAAGTCCGGAAGATATCATGTGAGGACTTAATTTTCAGGTAAAATAGAATTCTAATACTTATATAAAAATCTGTTTCGACCGATAGCAATAGATATTAGTTAAGAAATTAAAGCTTTACTTGTTAGTTTTCGCCGAGTAAGTAATGTTATGAACAAGTTAGAAATCCAGCGATTGTAGTATTATTTAGATATCAAATACTGAATTCGGGCAACTTAGACTTCCGCGTAGAAACTTGGGCGATTCCTAAGAAAATTAATGGTCGATTTAATACATGTAATGTTAAGGTTTTGTGTAGGTGATAACTTTCGCCGATTAAATGAAGTACACACATGGTAGGATTGGGCGATCATAAGATGAATTTAGTTAATCAATTAGAGACTAAAATCGGACAAGAGTGTATGGGAAATTCGGTCAACACATACTATTAGATCGGACCAATCATAATTCAAGTAGACTCAACAAGACAAACCGTGTAATTAGAAGGAGACGTTGCTTAATTTAGGAGGAAAGTTCGTCACCTCCTTGTCCTTTCATTCACATCTTCCTAAGCACTTTAATGTATATCCATTAGATTATAAACTAAAAACCCTTAGAAGTAAAAGAAAAACATAATCGAAAGGAGTTCTATTACTCTAACAAGGAGAAAACTCGATCAAGATCAAAGAACACCTAACAAAGCAAATTGTGAATAATTGGTAAGTAAATATCTTACTCGTAACTTGTAAATTCAGTTCTGGTTTTACATTTATTATATTTCTATAAGTGATATAAATCACAGGAAACTCTCGGGTAGAAGTAGTAGTAGAAAACCCTAATTGTTGAGCTTCAATTCATGCTCACATGGTTGCTTAGATTGGTATAGGTTTATGTTACGTCTGACAATTAATAAAGATGAGATTTTAAAGGTATAAAATTGGGGTATTAACTTAGATGAGCTTTCATGTAATTAACTTCGCATTGATTCGTATGTTCCTTAGCATAAACCTCGCACCTAGGACATTGGAAATAATAATCAGACTTATGGATAGTGTGAATTGCTAAAATCTGTCATGAGTTATCGGCCAAATTTAGAGGTTAATTGATTTTCCAATGGAAAAGATGACTTTCGGTGGATGGAGAGAATTGCTTAGCTAAGGAAATTTCTTGTCAATGAATACAATTGGCAATTGTCAACTGATTTACACTATGTCAGATACTAAAATAATTTATTAATTTAAGTATAGGTTAACCATTTTAGCATTTGGGCGATTTAGAACACTTCAAGATGTCGATATCATGCACTGATTCAAAGCTCGACATTTATGCCTTATATGTATCGAGATCTTTGAAATTATCATGAAAATGTCGAAACTATCTCATGCCTTATCTCGAGATTTGTTTTTACCCTGTCGAGATTTAATTCATAAGCAAGCTCGAGATTATAGTTCATATAGAGATTCATTTTTAGAAACATGTCGAGATTCATCATGCCGAGATTTAATAGTATTTCTTAGTTTAGGTTAAGTACTAAATTTTAGGGTTTCAAAATTATAGAAGTCGAAACTAGGATTTTCAAACTAAGCCACTTTCGTGAAACGGTAATTAGACTAACAAACCCTAATTTTATATGTTTCTATACTTAGGGTTCGAATGTTAGCAACTTACAGTACGATAAGCTAATAGCTAAGGATACCAGGTAAGTGGGAATTTCAACTACAACACATAATTTATTTGTATGTGCTTAAACTACGTGACTATGTGCTTGGGTGTTTATATTATTGCGTGAATTATTTGACATGCTTCTGCATGATAAATATTTACGGTATTAATTCACGTTCCATATTCATATGCATGCACGAGGCACTTGGGGTTTTATCGCTTGAGGGTGAATGATATTTGCCGATATAGGTATTTGATGTCGACTCGCAGTTGAGTCAGGGCTACTTCTATGGCACCATGACGGCGTGGTGCGTCGTCGATTATATTATATATTTATTTGGGCTTCTGCCCTGTTTATTTTATTTGGGCTGATGCCCTGATAGCGGAGGGACGCGACCTGGAGGGTGCGACCTGGGAAGGAGCGACCTAGGGGGGAACCCTAGCGTAGGCTAACCAGCGTAGGCTACCAGCGTGGGCTACCGCACGGCAGAGGGGACGACCTGGGAGGGTGCGACCTAGGGAAACCTAGCGTAGGCTACCCAGCGTAGGTCGCTGCCACGTTTATCCATGTTGGATTAGAGCTCTTTATGGTGCATAGCAAGTTAGCCGAGGACCCTGAGAGATATGAGATTGAGTTTGATTTACGAGGTGTGAGATGCATTGGCGCGGATGCCTTTGCGGGGTTTTCACGTTCACGACATTGCATATTCCTACTTACTGAGCTTTATAGCTCACCCCTTATTTTATGTATTGTAGGTGCACGCGACCACGGTACGTGATCGCTTTTGATGGCAAGGCTTACCTTTTGAAGCTTCCAGCGACTTTTGGGCGTGGTGTGTACATGGATGCTACCTGTGTGGCCGGGCATTAGGGTTTCTTTTGCTGCGCACTTATACACTTCCCATGTATATAGGGTTGGAGCGATATTTTGAGCATGTACAGAATGAATTCCTTTATATAAAAGGAAAAATTTAATACGCATTTTCGGATATTGTTTACTTTCTATTATATTTAGTCACGTAAGATAACGTTAGAAAGGTTAGTAGATGGCGGGGCGTCACAACCATTAATAAAATAAACAACAAATGAAAATCATTAATAAAACAGACATTTTCGTCATCCCAAGTGACGAGTTACTAACTCGTATCTTGGAAATACGAGTTACTTGTCCACGGTGGGCTGACATGGCATTTCAAGTAACTCGTCATCCCGAGTGACGAGTTACTCTTTTTCTTTTTTTTTTTAATTTTAACTTATTTTATATTTATTAATTATATAATCCACCAAATCATAATATCATCGTTATCACATGTAATTTTACGTAATAAAAATCAATAAATGCATCTAATTTATTGTTTGTTTCGCGACGATTAAAATGATATGCATATCTTATATTTTTCGAATATCGAAAATATTTAATTATTTTTATAAGATATTGAGAAAGAAACGAGTTCTTAAAAAAATATATTCTTTTATTGATTAACAGAAGGGTTGATATAGATACGTCACATATACACATCATATATATATATATATATTATATATATATGACTAATCGACTTCTATGAGCTACCGAAAATACCCCTCACATATACCTAAAATACAAATATTAAACAATACTGTTACAGCAACTCCACTATTCGAAAATATTTAATTATTTTTATAAGATATTGAGAAAGAAATGAGTTCTTAAAAAAAATATATTCTTTTATTGATTAACAGAAGGATTAATATAGATACGTCACGTATACACATCATATATATATATGACTAATCGACTTCTATGAGCTACCGAAAATACCCCTCACATATACCTAAAATACAAATATTAAACAATACTGTTAGCAGCAACTTCACTATAAAAATAATTAAATGTTTTCGATATCCGAAAAATATAAGCTATGCATATCATTTTAATCGTCGCGAAACAAACAATAAATAAGATGCATTTATTGATTTTATTATGTAAAATTACATGTGATAACGATGATATTATGATTTGGTGGATTATATAATTAATAAATATAAAATAAGTTAAAATTAAAAAAAAAAAGAAAAAGAGTAACTCGTCACTTGGGATGACGAGTTACTTGAAATGCCATGTCAGCCCACCGTGGACAAGTAATTCGTATTCCCAAGATACGAGTTAGTAACTCGTCACTTGGGATGACGAAAATGTCTTATTTGTTGTTTATTTTGTTAATGGTTGATTTTTTTTTTAGTTATTTAATTAAAAACCCCAATTTTATTGGTGGCATTGATTACATGCAAGCTGTCTTGAAACTGATGGTTATGGTCTCACTGATCTATCATAAATATTGCATTTATAACTTCAAAGAAAAGCAATAAATAACAAGTCGATGGCAGAAGAAGAAAATAATACATACATTCTTCTTGAACTACATTCCTCTTTCACAAATCCTCCTTTAAATAATTTAAACAGCACATATATATACATTCTATACTACACTAAATCTTTGTTGGTGAGATAACTAACAGCTCAACCTAAACAAGCATTACAGTTGAGGATTTGATTATTGAGTCTTGATGAAGTTGGTATGTGGTTGAAATTGAAGCAAAATTTATACTTATCTATGTTTAAAATGAATAAAACAAGGTGAATCTATAGAAAAATACCCAATTGAATAAATTTTTTACATATAGGTACCCATGTTAGAAATTTTTACAGATAGGTACCCGATTTAATGTTTACCAGTTCTTCAGTCACGCCGTACCTTCCTGTGTGTGTATGGCGTACCATAACACGTTGATATAGGGTACCTAAATGTGTTTGTACGGCGTACCTTATGTGTTATAGATGGCGTACCTAAATGTGCTAATACGGCGTACCATTTTCTCAACGTATGACGTACCACAATACGTTGATATATGGTACCTAAATGTGTTGTATGGCGTACCTACGGTGGACCGGGTACCTATCTGCAAAAAATTTATTCTACTAGGTACCTACATGTAAAAAAAAATCTGACAGAGTACTAAATTACAAGTTTTTTACAAATGGGTATTTATGTGTAAAGACCCATAAAACAATTACCCATCATTTTATTCAACAACTTACTCATTAAAGGTGCGATTTTTAAGAAGAAAAAGAGGGAGTGAGAAGGTCTCTCTGCATTCACAAGCTTTCCATATTTGAGGCCATTCATTTGTAGATTGCCAAAAAACACCTCTTCAGACGCTTTCTGTTTCTCAATGTTAAAAATCTCGTCATTTCATCAACCACTTTCTCGACGATTTTCCATTTAATTTAAACATACCGACGATATTTATTAGTTTCCTCTAAACCCTTTTCCTTTGTTTCTTATCTTCGGATCACAGTTTCTGCTTCCGACACCTGTAATTCTCTCTTCTTTGTCTATGATTCGAGTCGTCCGCGACAAGAAAGCAATGAAACAGTTCAACGCAAGCATCCAAAAGAACATGCCTTCCTTGGTTTTCGTAAAATTCACATTGTGTCTTGTGTTCTTGGGACTTGCTTATAGGCTTTTCTCGTCGAGCTTTCTGCAGTTCTCGCCGGCGCTGGTCGGAGACGCCGCCTCCGAGATTTCGCTGAGTGTCGGCAGCACTCCGCCGGCCGATGCTACAGCCGCCGGCGTTGTGAATCTTCAGAATCTCAGTGCTCCAAATGGTGCGTTTCTGCGTGCGTGTGTATGTGTGGACAAACTCTTTTCTTTTCCTTTGTTTATCTTAAATCCATGCGTTATTTATGCTGCCCTTTTCGTCGTACTGTATTCCAGCGTGCTCTTTGTCTGAATTCAAGGTAAAGATCGATCATCGACCTTTTTCCATGTTATCGATAAAAAAAAAGTTCATTTCTTTGGTTCCCTTGATGGGCTATGAAAGAGACTTGCTATTTTGGTGGATCAGCAACAGTTCTTGAATTCATCATTCTTTTAAGTGCTAATCTGCATCTATTTTCTTAGCAGAGAGCTGTAATATATTCATAGGAGAATGGATTAGAGACCCTAATGGTCCAAGGTACACTAACTCCACCTGCAACACCGTTGAACCTCCTCAAAACTGCTTGAAAAATGGAAGGCCAGACAAAGATTATCTTTACTGGCGATGGAAGCCCAAAGATTGTACTTTGCCATTTTTAGATCCCAAGAAGTTTCTTACCAAAATGAGGGGTAAATCGATAGCGTTCATCGGCGACTCCATTATGCGTAATCACGTGCAATCTTTCCTCTGCCTTCTCTCTCAGGTAAAATCCTTTCAAGATGTCTAAGATCATCATTCTTACATCACTTTTTTCATGTGGGCTGTCAAAAAAATGATGTATTTTAAGATACTCACTTCCCACATGTTAGAAAGTTGCATTTCTTGTGGGGACATAGTAGAATTGGAGCAATAAGTCGATATGGTTAAAATCTTAGCTGCCCATAATTAATTTGTTGCTTGTTTATAGGAAGAACAAGCCATCGACGTTTACCACGACGAGGATTACAAGAACAGAAAATGGTCATTTCCCACCCATGGAGTCACAATCTCCCTCCATTGGTCTCCTTACATTGCAAAAGCTGTGACTTTCGAGGACGACAATGGAGTTTCGTCGGGCCTAGTCCAGCTCCATTTGGACCAGCTAGATGCAGTTTGGACAGAAAAATACCATAATTTCGAGTACGTAATAATCGCAGGAGGAAAATGGTTCCTCAAATCTGCAGTTTACTACAATAACAAGGCGGTAATTGGCTGCCATAATTGCAATGATCCCAATATCACAGAGATGGGATTCGATTATGCTTATCGTAAGGTTTTGAACTCCACGTTCAAGTTCATCTTGGAGTCGAAGCACAAGCCCTTTGTATTCTTCAGAAGCACTACGCCCGACCACTTTGAGAACGGAGAGTGGAACAGTGGGGGTTACTGTAATAGAACTAAGCCGTTTAAGGAAGGCGAGGTAGAGATGAAAGACGTCGATGGAATAATGAGGGCTGTGGAGCTCGAAGAATTCGACGAGGCGGCAAAATTAGGGTTAGAAAATGGGATCGATATGAAGCTGTTCGACACGATGATGGTTTCTCTTTTAAGGCCCGACGGTCACCCTGGAGTTTATAGGGAGTTTCATCCTTACGAAGGGAAGGGTGCGAATGCAAAGCTGCAGAACGATTGCTTGCATTGGTGTTTGCCCGGGCCCATCGATTCTTGGAATGACCTGTTGATGGAGATGTTCATGAAAAGTTTGAGATAAAAGCTTGCGAAGATGGGATTATTACCTTCTTTTGTCTGTTAGAAGTAGAGGGAGCATTACTGTTATTATTACAAGTAGGCTTCACATGAGAGTGCTGAGCTTTTTATGTACATTCTTGATGATGTACTTTTTGGCCATAGCTAAGATGTCAGTGGAATAGAGAAGGCTTCTGCTTACAATGTATTCAAGCAGGGCATATTGCCGGACTGTGAATGAGTTCATCATGGTATTGTTATAAATTCGAATATAAACACCATCTGAGTTTGCGATGAACCTCGAATTTATCGAAAGTATGGAAACCTAAGAACGATCCAATGTGACGTATGGAAGAATCACAAGAGAATCGAATCACATTGATAACAATAACGCACAGTTAGATTAGAACTTGACTAGGAAAAAGATCAAGAAATTCTTTGGGTCTGTTAAAGCACACCTTGTATTATTGAGATAAACATCAAGCAGCCAAGTTCGAACAGTTCAAGAAAAGATTTCAGATTGAAGAAAACGACCATCTAAGCCACAAATTAACGCATCACATTTCTGTAGTACCCATCAAAGGAGATTCTGAAGCATTGCATTGTTGGATTTCTACTTTTCTGATCTTACGGGCTCCTTCTTCTCACCGTCTTTCTTGAATAACCAGTCCTGCCAAAGAACAGCGAAAAAACAGCGTTAGAACAAGCAAAAAAGTGAAGCAATATCAAATTCGTGCATTTTCTTGTTCGTTATGCAACTGAATTCAGGGTCACATTCATCAGCAAGACCAATAACAGACACACAGCACATTCTTAATCTCCAATTAATTCACCGTTCAGCTCCTCAAATTTTCTTCACCCATAAGGAAAAAAAATACCACACTGCAAAATCAAACTAGAGCAACAATAAGCAGGAAAGGAATGAATCTCCACGACATAAAACGCAGGACCACCAATTAATGCAATATTCCCAACGATAGATTTAGTCAAACTTGCGCCACAGTAAATTAAAAAAAGAAAATCGACAAAAAGTCAACATTTTCAACAAAGAGGAGATCGGCGACGACGACGGTCCCCACTATTCCGGCC
Source organism: Craterostigma plantagineum (assembly GCA_027422505.1). Lineage (NCBI taxonomy): Eukaryota > Viridiplantae > Streptophyta > Magnoliopsida > Lamiales > Linderniaceae > Craterostigma > Craterostigma plantagineum. The sequence continues at coordinate 6,290,351 of JAPQWV010000007.1, forward strand.
AAAATAGCAGCCGGACCCGTAAGCAAGCTCCATTTTGATAAATCATTTCCAATTTCTTCGATCTTTTAGCTCTGTTTCCTCTTCCCCTCCCTTAAATCGTAATCCTCTCGATTAAATACGCATCAGAGCAGTCGTTCACGGATCTATTCTATGATAAATGGGCTTTAATTATCATATCGTGCCCAAAATTATTGGGCCGTCTATATCTTTATCTGCATCTTACCTAACTAATCCATTTGCGAAAGGGTAAAATCGTCATATGATAAACTGCATATCTCACGAAGAAGATAACAGAAGGGATGAAAATGCAAGAGGGTTTAAGAAAGCCCTACCTATCCCATTTTCCACTTCGTATAACAATTACGCGAAAACTATCAAGATACATGTGAAATTCACGGCGAGCTGTGGCGTGGTTGTTGCTTTTTTAGATATCTTCCTTGTGATTCTGCTTACAGAAGCCTGAATATGGAGCCCAAGTTCTTGATTTCGTCGCACATATCTTCGCGGTCGCCAATTGCTATTCCATTTCTTAGCTCATGTAAGCCATCGCTACGTAAGAAATCCGAGTGTTGTTCAAGCGTCCCTTTATCATTTTCGTGTGAAAAGTCAAGAAAGACTCTGTTTTTAGGCCAAGCTTTAGACATTGGGGGAACAACAATTCGACCTTCGATGCATTTGAGGACCCATTTTCCTCTAGTGAGGGCTGGGCCAGTCAAAAGGAGGAAGGAGATTCCCTTCGATAATGTGATTCAAAGGGATAAGAAGCTGAAGTTGGTTCTGAAAATCAGAAAGATTCTAATGAGCCACCACGATAGAATCATGGCGCTCCGTGATTTGGGCAGGTTCAGAAAGGCATTAGGGCTCGACAAAAGAAGGCGTTTCATCGCCTTGCTGAGGAAATTCCCAGCAGTCTTTGAAATCGTAGAGGAAGGCGTATATTCGTTGAGGTTCAAGCTGACCCCCGAGGCAGAAAGGCTCTACCTCGAAGAGATGAGGATTAGGAACGAAATGGAGGATTTATTGGTCGTTAAGCTGAGGAAGTTGCTGATGATGTCCATCGATAGGCGAATCCTCTTGGAGAAAATCGCACATTTGAGGACCGATTTAGGGCTGCCTGTCGAATTTCGCGACACAATCTGCCATCGTTATCCTCAGTACTTTAAGGTTGTTATTACAGGTCGAGGACCTGCGCTAGAGTTAACCCATTGGGACGCCGAGCTCGCTGTGTCAGCTGCTGAGCTGGCAGAAGAAGAGAAGAGAGAAAGAGAAGAGGAAGAAAGAGATCTGATCATCGACCGTGCGCCAAGGTTCAAAAGGGTTAAGCTGCCTAAAGGACTCAATCTCTCCAAAGGAGAGATGAGAAGGATTTCTCAATTTCGCGATATGCCTTACATTTCGCCGTACTCTGACTTTTCTGAGCTGAAGTCTGGCAGCCCAGAGAAGGAGAAGCACGCCTGTGGCGTAATTCACGAGATATTGAGCCTAACGCTTGAGAAGAGAACGCTCGTCGATCATTTGACTCATTTTCGTGAGGAGTTTAGATTCTCACAGCAGCTTAGGGGGATGATTATAAGGCATCCCGACATGTTCTACGTTTCCTTAAAAGGGGATAGGGACTCTGTTTTCCTCCGCGAAGCATATCATGATTCTCAGTTGATAGAAAAGGATAGGATGCTGCTCATCAAGGAGAAGCTTCGAGCGCTCGTTAATGTCCCGAGATTTCCTCGAAGAAGTGCGGCCCCACTTAAGGATTCGGATAGCGCGGAGGAAAGGGAGGCTGAAGGACCGCCTGGCGAAGAGGAGGAAGATGATTGGTCTGAGATTGAGAATAATTTAGGAAGCGATGATTTCGATGAAGATGATGATGACGATGATGATGAATGGAGTGATGACGATGGTGATGTTCCTCCCGATTTTAGCGAAGATGATTTTTCAACGCCGAGTTTGGAAATTAGCAGTAAAACCGAGCGAGCTAGTGATTCGAAAAAAGTTGGTAATAACGTTCTTGTTCCTACTTTCCCCGATGGTCGGGCTAGAGAACGCTGGTAAAGAGGGTTATTATATATGTATTGCAATTACACATTAAATTCCAGCCAACTTCTGATGCTTTTCAAGAAATCTTTGTTATGAATTTCTCCCGTCTAGTTTTGGAACTCTGAAGGGGAATGAATACTTAGGAACATGGTGGTGAAATTTTTAGCACCGAGTTATAGCAGTCATCAACAATAGCCGCCGGCCACTGTTTTTCCCTTTTCTGTACTACTATTACTATTTGTCTTTGTGTGTGTATGTTTGTGGGGTTTGATTTGATCTTTAATTAGCCAGTATCTCGGAAAGTAAATTAGATTTGATTTTCACTTTAAAAACAGCAATTAATAGTACGATCTAAATAATGGGCAAAAGTGGTTGAATTTGTGATATACTTTAAAATCTCGACTATCATTTTATCATAATTGTATTGAGACGGTTGGTTGACACATGGAATTAGTCTTGCTAGAAGTTCAAGTCGTCCAATTACGAGTAATAAATAATCAGAGCCAAAGTTGGTTTTTTTCTTCTTTTTTTTTCTTACTTATTTTCTAGATTGGAATCACCTTTTGAAGAGAAGATGGAAACGCGTACTGTGTTTAGCATTATTACTACTAAATTGGCCCAAATAAAATAGGGGCTTTACAATCCAGGCCCTCACAAGTTTCATTTAGATTTCATGTCCCTGTCAGAAAATTCATAGTTTTAAGGACCCGATTTATGCAAAACCACTTCATTGTTCTGCAGTACCGCTTCATTGTTCTACAGTAACATTTCATAGATCTGCAATACCACTTTATTGTTGTGCAGTACCACTTCATTGTTTTCAAATAACACAAAACGACCATCCGATACCAGTCCATACACACTGTATAACACTTGCGTATATTTAGGTCCTTATCTCTAAATTTTATAAAAATTGAGTCCTTTAAACAATAGTTTTTTCTGACAGGGTCTGAAACCTATTTTAAAACATCTTTTGGGGCCCGAAACGTAATTAGTACAATAAAATATCCAATCGTTCTAGGATGACACCTCCGCAAATCCTTCCAAATTCTAGCCGAAACCACCTCACACAATCACTAATAAAGTAATCAGAATTTCATCCGCGCAATCTGATCGGATTGGAGGGTATTCCGTTGCTGACACGCCAGCACAGGAAAGAGGTCATTTAACTTTTATGTAATATAATTACTACTAACTCGGCATGGGGTAGTAATGATAATATTCATAATATTTGGTAGACTTGAAAGGCCATTGATACTACTCTTCCAGGATTTCTTGATTGAAACGTGGAACAATTGTCTTTATGTTTTCCAATTCAAGATTAGTTTTCAAGCTTCGCTGATGGGCTTCGGCCATTAATGTTTTAGATTCATCAGAAAATATAACCTGAATATCATCTTTCTGCCAACCATCTTCAGTTACAGAGTACACTTCACTCCTTAAAGAACATTTCGAAGAGAAGAAGCTCGTGAAACTTCCTAATGTTTACGGGCAACATAAGCTTGAATTTAATAATAACGATATAGATACGTTTCCATGTGTCACTTGTAAAAAAGGAGAACCACCCCCACTACTTTGCCTGTGTGTCTTTTGTCTGTATAATACAAGTGGAGGGAGGGACCTAATCTTTTAGAAAAAAGACAGCCTCCATTAAAACGATCTAACTTCTAAACCAACTTTCCTTCTTACACGTAAAAAAATATGTTTTACAGCATTGCATGTAAGTGTGATCCTCCGCGTCTCGTTTACCTGGAAAAGATAGGACTTTTCGAACAACTATAGGGAATCTCTTTTCATAAGGATTTGCCTTTCGTGCAGTAATCTTTGATAGATCTCTTGTCTCTCCTTCTTACGTTCATCAACTATCAAGTGAGCTTAGACCTGAAACCCAAATTTAAAAAATAGGCGTTAAAAGTCTACGAATCGAATATTTTGCTTCTATCTATACTTGCAGTTGAAAACTTGATAGAAGGGCATAAAAGAATAAAAATGTGATCATAAACAATTGATTTTATCTAGATCATATATGCCTTGGATGCTTTTATTCTCTGTTTACAAGGAGGGGTTGACTTTTCAGTGTTAACGAGGATCATATCTGCTCGTATATATATGATCAGATTTGTCTGCAACTCACACAAGCACAAAGGGATCTGCTAAGCCACTCGTATCCAAATGCTATAGATATTAAGGGTCCCACCATTTCTTGGCTTCTTTTACTTTGCTCTTGGCATGAGGCTATAAATAGGTTACTCTTCCATGCTAAGTTATCAAACAAGAAAAGAAACTTGTATACGCATACCTTCCCAAAGCATTGATTGCTACTCTCCCTCAAGGGCTTCTGGCCTGATTCATGCTCATCTGAAGTACGAGACGTATGAGTTCGTATATCGATGAAGCATTGTTCGCTAGGAGCTCTTGAGTGGAGACTAACAATTTGTGACTTTGATTGTAGGCGAAGAATCAGCAGCTATGGCCTGTGATAATAACTCATTGCTTTCGATCGATCTCTACCGAGGAAGCTTTTGTTTCTCTCCCTCAAAGGTTTCCGGTATTTCATTATATTGAATATTTGAAAAAATACCTGAAGCCTTTGGGAGAGGAACAAAGCCTTGCCTTGGTTTCATGCTGGGGCATCTTTCATCTGATACATTTTTCTCTACATTTTGTGTTTCTCATCGTATCTCTGTGCGAGACACTAAAAAAACCAGCACTTATCTGATTAAGAACCATATTATCTGTATGTAATAATTCTGTACAGCATCCACATATGTATGTATGTAGGTGCGAAAGAGAGTGAATTAAAGAGCTACAGCGTTTTGGCATCCGCCGATCGTTTTTGACAATGCACAGCCGCCCCAGAAGGTTCGAGAGGAGGCGAAGCACTCGCTGTGAGCGGCTGAAAATTTGTATTCCCGACAAACCAATACAAAGCCCATTTTAGGTTGCAAAGTGTGTACTTTAGAGCCTTGGTCCAATTTTCAGGCTTGTTGAAGCTCGGTGTGATTAAATAGCTTTCAACTTTGTTACTCTCAATCCTGAAAAAGAGAAAGGTTCACACAACCCAAAATGCTTTTAAAGTTATCAGCGAAGAGCTCACACAATCCTTCATAAAAACACGAATGAGATGATACGATGAATGTGAGCTTTGCATCCAACTTACTTGTATGGGAGCTTAAAGCACTTCTCGGGAGGGATGTCGTTTTCTTTGTCCTTTGCGTTTGCAAACTCTGAGAACTCCTTTAGGCAGCTGAGGAACAATGTCATTGCATTGGCATAACGTGCGCTCCAGAATACATTCACGGGACCAATACTGAAATACGAATAGAACATTGGGTGTCTGTGAGCATGATTGTAAACAACAAACACAAAGTAACAGACATGGAGCAATTTAAAGTTACAGCTCATAAGTTTTGTTGCTGCTGTCCATTTATTCGAGGATAACTTCCCATTGGAATGATCTTGATGCGGTATCTCAGCAGATAATCAAGGAATTGAAAACGATCATTAAAGGCGAGCTTTGATCTAAATCCATCATCGGAGATATAATAGTCCCAGAACATGATCAAAAAAACGAAGCAAAAAGACCAAAATAGGGAATCCATGAGTTTTAGAGTGTAGCAGAAATTCTTGAAACAGAAAGTATCTGCAGTTTAGTAAAGGATACTGAAACTTGGGCCGAAAGTACTGAGCCATGGTATGAAGCAGAAGGCAAGCCTGTCCCCAAGCAGCATTTATCTCATCCCACTCAACCTAAAATCAAATTCCACGTGCAATCAAAGCTAGGCCTTTCATGATTGAAAAAACAATATGGGTGCAGAAAATTGAAAATTATACAATATCTATGTACCAGTATCGAAGGAAGTCTCCCAAGGCGAAAATTGTTGATGGTTCCAAACTCTCCATCATACCAAATAGGAAAGGCATCGTTTAGTACGTTAGTCTTCTTAAGCAACTCCAAATGGGCTTGTGAGACTTCTATCTTCGCCATAATTGCATCATGCTCTTCCTGTAGACTCTATGATGGTTATAAAGTATATCGAAAAGGAAGCAGCACATAATGTAAGATCCAAGTAGTTGATTTTCCTCCACCATTATTAGCTAGCAGATTTTGCATGAATGGCATAATCTTAAAACTGCAGATGAGTAATGGGTCTGAAATTCTCAAAATCCAAATGTACCCTAAAAGTTATTAGTCCCTCCTCGTGCTAGATTATGTTCCATTCCATGCATGACAAGAACATTATTTCAAGTAAGATGATGGATATGGCAACAAACCTGATGAGTGATCAATTGATACTGGAAGTAATTAAATTCCATCCAATATCTGGAGGGATAACGTTTAGGATCAAGATCAGATAGGATATCTAAGTTGAATCAAAGATAACCAAAACAAACCAAAAACAGTGACATGACAAGACCATGCTAATGGTAACAGCATTCGGCTTCAAGAAGAATATAAAGCACAAATCTTGGTGTTCACAGCCAATTACCTCTCCTCAAGCTCGTTAAAGCGACTAGATTTCAACTCAAGCTCCTTCAGTTCAGCGGTTACTTCCGCACATCCTTTCTCAGTTTCGGCAATCACTGCTTCAAGTTTACGTTCTTCTTCTTCTATCTATTATTCAATAAGAGATCAAATCGGGTTAGAATAACTCCAATGTCAACCATAAAGAATGGAACCACTTAATCCATCATCTGCCAACTCATGTCATTTCCTCAACATCCAAAAATACAAGTACTACAATCACTGAACGACAACCTTCAATTTCTCCCTGAAAAACTCTGGTTCGGTAAGAACTGTTTTTGCTTCCTCTTCCAAACGCTGAATACAAGCTTCATACGCCTTTATGTCCCTCGTCACATCTTCAACTTCCTTGTCAAGTTTATCAGAGATAACCTGCATGCAGTCAAGGCAAAATGGCTGTTCAACCTGCAGAATGCCAACAAAACATCAGCCTTATAAAATGATAGTATAGCACACACGATAATAAATCGACCTGAAGATCAATAAACACTACCTGCGTTTGTGAGCTGGCAATCTCAAATGCACGGCTGAGTACAGTTATCGTGGAATGGAAGCCATGAGGCTGCATTGAAACGTTAGCCGCCTCACTCTCAGGCGACGGAACGTTGGGCCCCCGGCCATCAATTCCAGGCTCAGAACTATACACTGAAGCGGCTGGTGGAGGTAACACAACAAACGATTCGTCCATTGCCTTCCCAGCCTCAGTGTTCACTGCTCCACGTGGACGAGGAGGAACGCCTGATGTTTGATTCCTTTGCTTCGGCAACACGATAAATGAATCATCCATTGTGGTTGAACTGAAAACACTACTACTATTCCCAATAACCGAAGAACCTTGCATCCCTACATATTTATTTCCGAACATTGTCCAAAGAGAAGCGATGTGTTTCATTGGAAACTAAAGATTCGACTACATAATTGGACAGAAAGCTAACAAATTAATTTTCTCATATGAGGTGAGAAAATTGATGCAGCATTTAACCTATTTTATAGTCGGGCTTTAAGATTTGAATGACTTCAAGCTGTGAGTATAACCTAGAGTCATGTCAAGCTCGAAATAAATTTCAATGCCCGTAATAGGCGCAACAGCTGCGGCTCTAAAACCTTTAAAAGATCACTACAACAGAAAATCCATCGAATGCAGCGCTGTAAAATTCATAATCCCTTCCCAATCATTCTAAAATAGTTAATAACCAGATGATCAATCCAGTCTCAAGACCTCATAAAATTCCATGAAAACGACAACAAAAATCAATCAACTTCCTCATTCAATCAGCTCACAACGTGTTTATATCCCATATGAATACAGTTCAGCTCAGTAACAGAAACAGAAGCCCATTTCATCACTAAAAGAAAAAACAAACTTACTAGCAAATTACAAAGGGAAAGAAGAAGTAAAACAAAATCCTTACCCGCAGCGACAAATTTATTATCCGCATAAGAATCCACACCAACGATGCAGAGACTTTGTCGACAATTCTGACAAAGGAATCGCGGGAGGTTCGGGTCGGCGATCAAAGTCCGACCCTTGTCCGACACATTGGCACTGCTACCGTGCTTCTTCATCCTTCCAAATGAATATTAGTCACTCACAACACAATCATGTTCTGATCAGCAATTCCATCTTGAGCTGAGATCAGGGAAAAGTTGATTGCTTGAAGAACTTGATATATAATATATGAGAGAATTACACAAACGATCATATTTTGAGAATGGAATTACAAAACTAGAGCTGTCAAAAGGGCCAGCCGGGCGATTGGCGGGGCGGACTCTAATTTTTTAGGCCCGCCTGAGGGCGGGCATGCCCGCGCGGGCCGCGGGCTTTGGCGGGGCGAGCCCGCCGAAAAAATAAATATTATATTATTTTTTTAAAATATAAGATTTATAAATAAATTATGATTATTTTTATATTTTTTAGCTATAATTGGTAATTAATAACATAAATAAATTAATATTAAAAAAGTTTATAAAATTAGATATTTTTTTCAACTTAAATTCTTTATTTTTGTTTATTTTTTTACTATTTTTATATTATTTTTTCCAATTTTTTTTATTATTTTCTCTTACTTTTTATTTCTTTATTTTTTTTTCTTATTTAATTTTTTTTTAAAATTGGCGGGCTAAGCCCGCCCGGCCCGCTACCCGCCCGCAGGCGGGGCGGGCCTTACATTTCTAGGCCCGCCATGAGGCGGGCTTACCTGCGCCGCCCCGCCACTGGCGGGCTACGGACCGGCCCGCCCCACCGGCCCGTTTTGAAAGTACTATACAAAACTAGTTGAGTTTCTAAACCTATTACAAAACTAACCAACTTTTTTAATTCTAACTATTTTTATTTTCATTTTAACCGTCAAAATACTTAAAATTACAAATTTCACTATTGTTATCTTCAAATAGCACAACACTTGTTAATAATTAAATTTTTACCCAACTTACTTTAACTCAAATATATTAAGAATATATTACTTAGAGAAATAGTCAAAAGAAAAATAAAATTACTTGCCGTGACCTACTCCTCCCACGTGAGTTCGATATCTAGAGCTGTCAAAACGGACCGGCGGGCCGGGCCGGAACGTAGCCCGCCAAAGCCCGTCATGGGCGGGGCGGGCACAGGTAAGCCCGTCGTTTGGCAGGCCTGGAAATTGAAGGCCCGCCCCACCCAAATTTAAAAAAATTCAAAAAGAAAATTATAAAAAACAATGAAAATAAAATATTTAAGCTCGAAATTAATTCTCATTAAATCTAATCTCGTAATAATAATTTATTTATATTATTAAACTTGAGTAAATGAAAATCGGAGCTAAAAAATACTAACATACCTATATAATTTATTTATATCAATATTTAATAAAAAAATATCATACTTGAGCCCGCAATGAATTATACTTGGGCAGGGCGGGCCTTCAATTTCCAGGCCTGTCAAACGGCGGGCTTACCTGCCCCCGCCCCGCCCATGACGGGCTTTGGCGGGCTACATCCCGGCCCGGCCCACCGACCCATTTTGACAGCTCTAGATATCGAACTCACGTGGGAGAAGTAGGTCACGGTCACGCCAAGTAATTTTATTTTTCTTTTGGTTATTTCTTTAATAATATATTTTTAATATATATGAGTTAAATAAATTGGGGTAAAAATTTAATTATGTTAACAAGTGTTGTACTATTTGAAGATAACAATAGTAAAATTTGTAATTTTAAGTATTTTGGTGGTTGTAATTAAAATTAAAATAGTTAGAATTAAAAAAAGTTGATTAGTTTTGTAATAGGTTTAAAAACTCAACTAGTTTTGCAATTACATTCTCAAAATAGCATCATTTGTGTAATTCTCTCTGTAATATATGGTGTCTTATTGACAATTGTGGATATTTGGGGACGAGACATTGTAATTTTACATTTATAATATGCGCTAGTTGTTTAGAGGGCCGGCCCAATTATGTTCCCTGCTCCCGCCTTTTAACTTGCAAACATTACAATTCACATTCTTTTGGAAATCAATGCTACAACAAATAAAAGAAACGAGAAAAACAACATAATTTACATAAAAATAAAAAATAAAAAATAAAAAATTGCCCATAGGCCATATAGTAAGAAACATCATTGATCAATGGACCTGAGATTTTTCCTGCATATTGGGCACTTAGAGTTGGTCGTCATCCATCGATCTCTATGCACTCAACATGGAAACAATGTTCAATTCAGGCATGAACATTAGGGTTTCGCTAACTGCGTAATTGTTAGGATATGCAGAAATCCCCGATAATTATTTGCTCGAAAAATGACGATAATAATAAAAGAGACGAAAAATAAATTTGGACAGTGGACACGAGATTTACGTGGTTCAGTCAGAATGACTTACGTCCACGGGCCGGAGGGTAGAACTTCTTTATTATGTGGAGATATTACAAGCACGTACACTGACATGATAAACAAAAGCAGCTACAATAATATTAGGAGTAGGCTACAAAGAAATATGGAAGAGGAGAAGATCTGAGCTGTTGTGGTGTTGTTTCTGTGGCCTGAGGCAAGAGGCAATTGATTCTCTTGATGATCACCTCTATTTATAAGGCAAGATTTGCCTTGGTGAATGATGTGAACATGAAGAAAAAAAATGCAGCTTATTTCTTTGACTGTCGAATGTGGCTGCCAAAAGGAAAAATAATTTCTTCTCTTCACATGCCTTTTATTCACGGCGCCTGACATCAAAAATAGCAAATGCCAACTTCTTCTGCTTTTTCTAAATGCCACGTGATACTCCCCTCTTCCCATGTGTTGAATATTCAACACCTACCATCAAGCTCACCTAACAAATCTCCACATTGAGCTTGATTCCAAAAATCGCTCCACCTTAATATATAAATACTTTTATTTCCATTTCCCTCCGTCCATAAGCCCGGTGGGCTACTTCACCATTTCTGAAACACCAATCAAGTCCAAGCGATGCTTGAACTTGGAAATTGGAAGAGCCATTGCATACATAATACTGCCGACTGCACTAGAGTAAGGAACTCGTGCCATGTACGCTTCTTCCTCATCTGATGATGGTGACTGAGCATCGCTTAGCCTAAAATGGCTAGCAAGAGGAGTGCTGACTGGTTTGGCATCGCTATGCCAAATCTCTCCAAAATCTTCCTGAGGTAACTTTCCTGGGTCAGGTGTAACTTACCAGCTCCTCTATCACGTCTAATCTCCATACCAAGAATCTTCTTAGCTGCTCCCAAATCTTTCATCTCAAATTCACCATTCAATAAGGCCTTCAATTGGTGAATTTCTGCAAGATTCTTAGCCGCAATGAACATGTCATCAACATATAACAATAGATAAATGAACGAACTGTCATTTAATTTCCGGAAGTAAACACAACTATCATACTTGCTCGTGGAGAAACCATGACCCAACATGAAAGAATCAAACCGTTTATACCACTATCTTTGAGACTGCTTTAATCCATATAAGGATTTCTTCAGTAAACAAACTTGGTCTTCTTTTCCATCAACTATGAAGCCTTCAGGCTGCTTCATCTGTTCATCTAAATCGCCATGTAAGAACGTCGTCTTTACGTCAAGCTGTTCTAACTCCAAATCATACATGGCAACGAATGCAAGTAATACATGAATGGAGTTATGTCTAACGACAGATGAGAATACATCATTAAAATCAACACCTTGTACCTGACTATAGCCTTTCGCGACTAATCGTGCCCAATATCTTGCATCATCAGAACCAGATAAACCTTCTTTCTTCTTGAAGACCCATTTACATTCGACTATTTTCTTTTCTTCGGTGACGACACAAGAATCCAAGTACCATTCTTGTGCGGAGATTCCATTTCTTCATTCATCCCTACCAGCCACTTATCAGAATTATCACCGCTTATTGCCTCCGAATAGGTAGAAGGTTCGCCGCCTCCACCTGTTTCTTGCGCCACTGATAAAGCGTATGAAACTAAATTCACGTACCGTTGTGGTAGTCGAATCTCCCGTTTCTGTCTAGCTCTGGCTATAGAGTATTCCTCCTCGACGCTTTCATCTTCAACAGGATCTGAATCAGGTTCTGGCTCTGCTGCATCTTGATCTGTTGAACTCGTAGCAGGATCATTAGAAATATCTTTGTTGATCTCGAGCTCTACCTTGTTCTGTACACTATCCTTCCTTTCTTGATTAGAGGGATTAGTAGACTCATTTGAAGGATGTAACATAACAGACTCGTCAAATATAACATCTCTGCTAATTATAAATTTGGATGACTTGGGATCAGGATTATATAGTCTATATCCTTTCACCCCTGAAGCGTAACCGAGAAAAATACACTTTTTGGCTCTAGGCTCTAACTTTCCCTCGTTTACATGCATATAAGCTGGGCACCCAAATATTCTTAAGTTGGAGTAATCAGCAGGAGTGACCAAACTTCCTGAGGAGTCTTGAAATTGATCGGTGAACACGGTGAGCGGTTGACAATATAACATGCTGCGGCGATAGCTTCAGCCCAAAAATCATCTGTCAACCCAGCGTTGGAGATCATACATCGATCTCTCTCTAAAAGCGTCCGGTTCATGCGCTCGGCAATACCATTTTGTTGAGGAGTCATTCGAACAGTGTGATGTCAAGCAATACCTTCGTTCTTGAAAAATTCGTTGAACTCGCTTCCGCAAAATTCTAAGCCATTATCTGACCTCAACCGCTTGATCTGTTTTCCTGTCTGCTTTTCAATCAAAGCTTTCCATTGTTTAAGTGTTAGGAAAACATCACTTTTCTGTTTAAGAAAATAGACCCAGACTTTCCTTGAAAAATCATCAATGAAAGTCAACATATATCTTGCACCACCTTTGGACGGAACACGAGAAGGACCCCATACATCAGAATGAATATAGTCCAAAGTACCTTTCGTCCTGTGGACAGCTGGCGAATTGAAGCTGACTCGTTTCTGCGTCCCAAAATACAGTGTTCGCAAAAGTCCATCTTACCAGTACTTTGGCCGCAAAGTAGGCCCCGCTTGCTTAAAATTGTTAAGCCTTTTTCTCCCATGTGTCCAAGTTGCATATGCCATAATCTCGTGGTATCAACCTCCGGGGATGTCGAAACTGCAGCAGAACCTGTAACTGTAGTTCCCTGCAAAATACATAAATTTCCAGACCTGCAAGCTTTCATTACGACAAGGGCACTTCTGGCAAGTTTCAAAACTCCACCTTCACCTGAGAACCTGCACCCTTGAGATTCAAGTGTGCCTAAAGAAATAAGATTTCTCTTCATATCTGGAACATGTCTGACTTCTGTGAGCGTTCGGATGATTCCGTCGAACATCTTGATCCTAACTGTGCCTTTACCAACAATTTTACACGGAGCATCATTTCCCATTAAAACATATCCATCATCGAGTTTTTCGTATGTGGAAAAACAATCTCGACTCCTACTTATGTGGTAAGAACAACCCGAATCTAAGATCCACTCATTATCAGACCTAACAATATTTGCAGTTGCTACAAAAATAGTCCCATCGCTCTCATCAGCAACTAAACTAGCTTCGGCGGGTTTATTAAATTGCTTTTTCTCATTATTTTTTAATTTATAACAATCAGCTTTGATGTGTCTCTTTTTCTTGCAAAAATTACAGACTTTATTTCTGTACCTGGATTTCGACCTTTCTTTAGATCTGCTACTTTCAGCATCTCTACGTTCTGGTCTTCCCCGTGCGAACAGGTCTTCTGTCTGGCTATCACTTGTTTCTCCCGTAACATCCATGTCTATCTTCTGTCATTTTCATACTGTATAGCTTCTGCTTTAAATAAAGCCGATTCTCCTTAGTTTTCTTCATGTAGATGGCTTTTAACGCATTCCACATACCCATGGCAGTCGTCTCCGTGGCAACTTCTTGTAAAACCTCGTAAGAGAGATTTAAGATAATAGCCGATCTGGATTTCTTGTCCAATTCATTAAATTGATCGTCCTTCATTTCGGTTGGTTTCTTCTTTGCGCCTTCAAGCGCCACCTCACAACCGTCTTGAATGAGTATGGCAACCATCTTGGGACTCCATATTGAAGTTGACATTTCTTCCAAACTTTTCAATTGATATTTTTGTTATCGTCATGGTGGCTAAAAAAATAAATCGGGGTTGGCTCTGATACCAATTTGTTAGGATATGCGAAAATCCCCGATAATTATTTGCCCGAAAAATGACGATAACAATAAAAGAGACGAAAAATAAATTTGGACAGTGGACACAAGATTTACGTGGTTCAGTCAGAATGACCTACGTCCACGGGCCGGAGGGTAGAACTTCTTTATTATGTGGAGATATTACAAGCACGTACACTAACGTGATAAACAAAAGCAGCTACAACAATATTAGGAGTAGGCTACAGAGAAATATGGAAGAAGAGAAGATTTGAGCTGTTGTGGTGTTGTTTCTGTGGCCTGAGGCAAGAGGCAATTGATTCCCTCGATGATCACCTCTATTTATAAGGCAAGATTTGCCTTGGTGAATGATGTGAACATGAAGAAAAAAAATGCAGCTTATTTCTTTGATTGTCGAATGTGGCTGCCAAAAGGAAAAACAATTTCTTCTCTTCGCATGCCTTTTGTTCACGGCGCCTGACATCAAAAATAGCAAATGCCAACTTCTTCTGCTTTTCCTAAATGCCACGTGATACTCCCCTCTTCCCATGTGTTGAATATTCAACACCTACCATCAAGCTCACCTAACAGTAATCTTCCAAGCAAATTGTACAAGTCGAATCGTCGAGCCCTTCGATCTCCACGCTTTGCCCGATAATGATCGTTTTATTGCATGAATGTGTACTAATAAAGGAGCCCTCAGGCCCGTTCGTCAACCCTTGCTGCACGCCCGACGACGCTAATGCTGTGGCATTTAGTCGAACTTTATAACGCCCGAGCCTCGTTAGAATTATCACGCCTTCTCTGGCATATGCATACGGGTAAAATAAGTACCGTAATAAGGACTATTGTCACGTCCACGACCTTCAAGGCCATGCTATTATTAGCTCTTCCTCGATCTTCCCCTGTACGTACGTAATAATGTGTTTTTTTGGTAAATTGAGCAATCAGATTGATGTAGTTCTGTTGAGATTGTAGAGTGGTGTTGTCGGAAAATTTAAAATTGTCGTGGTCAATTACTATATATTAGTGATGTAGTTTGTTTTGTCGTTCAGCGTGGTATCAATGCTTATCAGAGAGATCAAAGAAGTTTTGGGCATGGATTCTCGGGACAACCCATTTACGAAATTACACGAATGAAGTTAGATAATAAAGATACAAGCATAAATGTGAAAATGCACTATACAAAGCATAAGCTTTTAGTTAAACGGATCATTTCAGCAAGCTGACTTTTGATTATTCTTGAATGTGATGTAATGAGAAGACTTGGAATGGAACTAAAGAAGCTTCGCTCTGGTTATTATTATTATTATTATTATTATTATTATTATTATTATTATTATTATTATTATTATTATACTACTACTGCTGCTGCTGCTGCTGCTGCTGCCGCCGCCGCCGCTGCTGCTGCCGCTGCTCCTGCCGCTGCTGCGACCGCCGCCGCGCCACCGCCGCCGCCACGACCGCCGCCACCGCCGCCACCACCGCCATCACCACCACCACCACCACCACCACCACCACTACTACCACTACCACTACTACTACCACTACTACTACCACTACTACAGCTGCAGGAAAAAATCTCTAAGCTGACTTATATTGCTTCTTGGATTGAGAATATTGTTAGTTGACTTCGGAAAAAGTCAACTAACCGTATGTATTCATTCAATCAAACCCAAAATGGAAATTTTCTAAAAATCTCATCATAGTTGACTTAATATCACTACTTATTTTTCAGATTTCGATTCACCGCAGTAAAACGAAAGGAAAAGTTGCGCGTCTTAGCATCCCACTGCAACTTGAGACTTTCCGGGCCATCGTAAGCCCAGCAGCAACGTTAAAGTCTTGGTCGCATTACACTATGGATACAATGAATACAGGAAGAAATTATCCGCCGCGACGACGTCACCGTAGCATTGCTGAGGCAGACAGTGACATTTCTATATTTACCAGCCTTATTATCGCCTGCCGCTGCTTTAGGACATCTTAGGATCGTGTAAGTGTTGTTGGTGATAGGCCTTGAAAGGCGTATTTGAGAGGTTCAAATCGAAGAGTCGGTTAAAGAGGCAGTTTTCGAGATCTTTCAGTACGATGGTTTGCGTGTAATAAGAGATTAAGCTCACTACGAATCACCCTGAATTTGGCACGTCGATGACTGGCAATTGCTGGGCGTTATTGCAGTTTATGTTGAACCCTCGAAGCCCCCAATCTTGGGGGTTTTGGTCTTGGAGCCAAAAGGGATACTGTATCGTAACGTTGCTCGATTTGCAGTAGAAAGCTGGCCAGTATAGGATCTGTTGCCAAGAGCCAGGAAAAAGAAAACGATAGGCAAGTCGATGGCTTTCATTGTTTTGTTCTTGAAGTTTTTTTTCGGAGGAAGAAGGGGCAAATCCCAAATTAACAAGAAACTACGTGACGGGGTAAGGCGGCCCCAGAAATATCACCCAACAGTAAGGGATATAAGCCTGTCTTGTTCTTGAAGTTTATCAGTCAATATGAAGGATTAAAAGCTGAGTTTT
The DNA here is from genome assembly GCA_027422505.1 of Craterostigma plantagineum. Lineage (NCBI taxonomy): Eukaryota > Viridiplantae > Streptophyta > Magnoliopsida > Lamiales > Linderniaceae > Craterostigma > Craterostigma plantagineum. The sequence goes on from JAPQWV010000007.1 coordinate 6,307,033, forward strand.
ATAGGTCTTTTTTTAGTGAAAGTCAAGTCAACTGCATGGATTTTTTTAATATTGATGGATTTTTACATGTTGCTTTAAAGCAGAAACTGATGTGTGAAAATTTTCCATCATTTTCCAAACTTTAGAACTACTGTAGCTTACCGACTAAAGTCAGCACCTGATAGAAAAAGATTATATTGAATTGATTATGACCAAGTAGAACTGAAAATTTGGGGACCCAAGCCTAAATTCCCATTGCCCGAAAAATTATCGGACCTATTTGGCCCGGACCATCAGGCCCCCAGCCAGGCTGACGACCCACGGGCCAATTTGGGCCCGCTATATTATTTGTATGTTGCCCGTTTCCTTTAACAGATTAGGCCAGATAATATTAATAATAGTATGTATTATAGTGTTGGGTTTGTTTTTGCAGCCCTTTATTATAGCAAGCCCAGTATTATATCTCAGAGCCTGATATAAATAAAGCAAAAAGAATGGGTCAGAATAATTATGATGGGCCTTATATACTTACTATTATCATGGGCCTTTTTCTTACTTTTATAACCAAGCGGGCCTTCTATATATAATATTTATTCAATTTTATAAGCTAAAAATATATTTTTTTTTTATGTATTTATGGGATATCAAATATTTCTAATTATCTAGTTATAAGAATGTGTATTCTAATATTATAAATTATCAATAATGAATAAATAAAATCTTTTTTAAATAAGAATTTACAAATTTTAAAAATCTAAGCCCGACAAATTAAGGGCCCGGTCCTAAAAATCTTAGGGCCGTTTGAATTCAGACGGCCCTCAGTATCTGGGCATGAGGGCCGGGCCGGGCCGTCGTGGCTCAACTTTCAGCTCCATGACCAATCTGCGATACGCTATTGATAGAAAAAGATTATATGGGGCGTTGACCTAATTAAAAGCTGTTTTTACCACATGGAACTGTAGAGATATACACATTCATACCGAACGAACACACAAAGATCATATGAATCTTAGTACAAATAGGATATTACTAAACTACTGATCTCTAACAAGGCCATCCCTGCAAATCGGACAAGTCCCATGATTTTGCAGCCACTCATCGATACACTTAGCATGGAAATAATGTCCGCACTGAGCCAAGTACCTTACGGTATCTCCAACACGGTACTTTTCGAGGCATATCGGGCAAGTCGAATCGCTAGGAATAGACGCATTTTGTTGCCCTTCCCTGAGAACTATCAGCTTTGAATGGTCTTCAACAACGCACTTCTCAAGTCCGCCGACGTCCTCAGGCCGATGAGGCAAGGACGGCGCCGTACTTTCGGCTGTTTGCGTCCTTACGGAGTTCGTCATTGCAAGGTTATCGTCGACTGAACGTCCGTTTTCTGCGGTTTTCAAGGAACGCAAGAAAATGGCCCCTACGGCGAATGCTGCAAACATGACAGCAATCGTGATGAAGATCGGGGACGTAAAAAAGCTCGCCTTTTTCGTCCGGTAATCTGCGTAAAAGAGAAAAAAGAAAATAAGCGAAGCGCTACAAGCATATTCGAACAATCTACAATCTCGAAGGAGTTTGTCTTACCTATCCACTTGAGTAAGTTGGCTTAAAATTTGACACTTGGCACCTTATACACTACCCTACTCATGTTGGTACGCCAATCGGCACCTTATACGCTACCCTACTCATGTTTTACGCCAATCACCGTGTTTCACTCTATACACGCGTGTCAAATTTTACGCTCAGTTGGGTTATTTCCAAGTGGGCTTAAAATTTGACATGTGGCACCTACATACTACTGCACTCCCATGTTAGCATTACCAATCGTATGTTTCAATCTACACTTAAAATTTGACACGTGGCACCGTACAGACTGTCAATACCCCACTATGTTGGTACACCAATCAATATGTTTTACTCTATTCACGTGCTGCATGTCATATTTTAAGCCTACTTGGGTCATACTCAATTAGGTAGCTAGTAGCTAAGACAAAGCCGACTCGAAACTACAGTCTCGAACACATACCTGGCATCGGGGAAGCATAATACTGACAATCGTCGCAAAAAGAGAAACCCCAGGTCAACTCGAGGTCGTTAGAAATCCCATACGGATAGTTATTATCGTTCGAAACTGGGATTTCCGTGCTAAAGATCGGTATGCAGCCGTACTTCGTCCTCATCGCTTCGGGCGCAGACTGCGCGGCTATCGTGGCGTTCGTCGAGTTGCTGAGGCATTCTATCGGATGATAAAGAGATTGCACGGAATTCCTCGGACATGCGTAGTACGTGTACTCGGCGTAAAACCTCGACATCAATGGGTTCGGCGAGAAATCCCTCATGAGCCTTTTCGGCGTGCAGTCGCTTGGATCGACCAAGGTGATGCTCTTCGCATAATAGTCGATCGACTTCACTTCGAATTCGCCGGATAGTGTTAGGTTTATCGTGAGCTTTCCCTGATCGGCGCATTTTAGGCCGATGTAATCATATGATGGGCATACTACCGTTTTCTGACGGTTTTGGTCTAAGGTGAAAGGGTATCGAATGGGGATTTTGTTCGATTCGCAGTATGTGATTGGGCACGGAATTTCCGAGCTGATTATTGTCGTCTGGAAAACGGGAAAGAAGAAGAGGAAGAGAATACGTTGCACCGTAAAATCCATCGTTGTCGGGTTTTTTCTTTTCTACATTTTTTTTTGTTGGGGGAGAGTCATAAATATGGACAGGCCGGCCTTAACGCGTACTTCAATTGCTTCTATGACTTGGCGAATGATTATACATACATATGGAAAACTGAAAACAACTGGGAGAACTGATAAAAAGGAGTACGGACAAAGAAGGCCTGTGTTGGTCCGTATTCCGACAAGTGAGAAAGGACAGAAGACATTGACTTGAACAAGTGTCTTGATTTGAGCAAAGTTGAAGGGTTTTTTGCTGATATCAGCAGTAGTAATAAATACAAGCATGACCTTTGATCATATCATATGTAACACTTGATAATGAGTCATGATCGTTCGTTCATTCGTTCACGTCCCTGGGGCAAGTTTCGCAAGAAACCGATTCCGACCACAGGACGAAGTCGTCGGCCCTGTGAGCCGGGACGATCGAGCTGAATCTCACAACATCCGTAAATCGTCTCCATCACTTCTTCTTCTTCTTCCCCAAGACGACGACGGCCTTCCACGACGGCGTACGAGGCGTTGCTGAGGCACTCGACGAGCGTAAGGTTTTTCAGAGAGACGGCGTCATACGGACAGCTGTACAGCGTGTAACTATATTCACGGTAATTCATTAGTCGGCTCGAGGAGAGATTCAACGTCATCAGCCTCCTCGGAAGGCAGTCGTCGGGAACGTACAGCTGCACGCGTAGAAGTCTCCCGAGAAAGGGAGACTTACGACGATGACGGGTTTGTTGTTCTTGTCAGCTGCGCACCTTAGGTCGATGTAATCGGCGCATTCTGTAAGAGATTGGCCTCTTAGCTTGAAAGGGTATCGAATTGGTAGGCTTGCGTTTTCGCCGCAGTAAGAGGTCGGGCAATGGGTCTCCTTCGACTCGACGGAGGAAACAAAGGAGAAGATAACGAATAAGCTGAATGGAAGGATTTTCATGTGTTGCTGCTGAGCTATGGGGGAAAAGAGATGCAAGAAAATGTTTTTGACTGTGTATATGAGGAGGGTAGTGGTACGTTATTATTATTATTATTATTTTTTTTCGGATTTCACAGAGTCTGTGTAGTTAAAGACGAGGAATGTGCAAAGAGTATATTTTTGAACTACTGTTGTCGCCGTCGGAGATTCGTAGCTACTGGTCAAAAACGAAAGCTGTGAGTCAGCCATTTTTATTGTCAATGTCCTGGGAAGATAGTCGAGACACAGAAGGCAGCTTCTTCGTCTTAATTTTGCCATGTTAGATATCTCTTAACGTATGTTTGGTGGATTAGGCCATTTGAACTAGGGGTGTTCGTTGTTCGGTATACCGACCGAACAAACCGAAATACCGAAATTTCGGTACAAAACCGAACCGAATCGAAAAATTCGGTTCGGTGTTCGGTTCTTCAATAAACAAAAAAAATTTCGTTAATTCGGTAAATTCGGTTCGGTATAGATTTTGAATTTCGATAAATTTGGTATACTGAATTACCGAAATTTTAAAATTAAAATATATTTTATTATATTAATATTGAGAATAAAATTATAATATTAATATACGTATTAATTTAATTATTACCGAATTTTTTATTATTATTATTTAAATTTCGGTAACCGAATTTAACGGAAAAAAATTCGGTATCTAAAAGGGGTGTACCGACATTTCGGTTCGGTTCGGTACGGTATGTACCGAATGAACACCCCTAATTTGAACCGAATCGCATTATTTAAATGTCAATTTTAAATTTAAATTCAATTTTATTATTATTATTGCTAATTTGAATTTTAATTTAAATTTTAATTTGAACCGAATTTTAATTTAAATTTTAATTTGAACCGAATCGCATTATTATTATTACTACTAATATTATTACCATTATTAGTATTAATATTATTATTTACGGAAAGCTTATTATAGGTTCAGATTTGAATTTCGAAACCATCGTTTTTTATTGAATTTCAATGTCCGACTAATTATGAACGTTTAAATTAACCTCGTATTTCGATCATCCGAATCCAAATCCGTAAATTTCTCAAACGGGTGATTTAAAGAAAGCTAATATTTCAAATTGAAATCCGATATCCAAACACGTCATGAATAGGGGTGGCTCGGTACGGTATACCGTACCAAACTGTGACACCGTATACCGTACCGAAATTTTGGTATCGAAAAAATCATACCAATACCATACCAAAATTTCGATACGGTATCATACCGAAATTTTGGTATGATATCGGTATCATATCTTCTATACCATTCTCACGGACGGTTTTTTACCATGCGTGTCTCGTGACACGTTAATTCGTTGTTTTGGAATTTTTAGTTAACTCATACTCCTTAGGCCCCAATAATATGGATTATTAAGACCAGCTTTTTCAAAATAAAAAGATTTTTAATTCATAAAATAACCTTAAATAATTTACGTATTTTAGTCAGTCTCCTTAGTAAGACGAAGAACTTTACATAAATATGGCGGGCCTCAATAATCTTAAAAAGTTGGGTAAGTTAATAATTTATGGACTAAATAAATTTATGAAGATCCTTATAATATTTTTATCCATTTTATATTTTTTTGAAGTAATATAATATATGTAGGTGTGTGTATATATATAAAAACTATTAAAACTTTTAATATTTCGGTATTTTGGTATAATCAGTATACCTAATTTTTAAAATTTTCGTACCACTACCGTACCGAAAATTTTCGGTACGGTATCATACCTTACCAAAAACTTCGGTATACCAAAAATTTTGATATTTTCAGTACGTTTCGATATGATAAGGACGGTATATCGGTATTTCGATATATTTCCCCAATCCTAGTCATGAACGAAAATCTCAATGCCTTTATATTGTTATTGGGTTTCATCCGAGTTCCAGGCCCTGGCCTATCCATACATTGTAGTTATAGTGGGCTTCATGAAGTCCATTCCTTTATCATTTAATCACTTTTTTCAATTAGTTATTAATAGTAGCCGGCCTTTCGCCAGCCCTACCGCCAATCGCCGCCGCCCTCTTCTGCCTCCTCGTCGTCCGTACGGGAGACTCGTCTCTCCCGACCCTCGGTCAGGAGCTTTTCTCCCTTGCGGAGCGCCCAGTCCAATGAAGATAAAACTCAGAAGTCGAAGGCCTAAGAAATTGAAGAGTGTCGTAGATTTAGCTTAATAGTTTTTTCTGTTATAGGTTCTTTAGTTCTTGGTCTTAAACAATCGGTTTTGTTTTATGTCAGTTTTTTTCCCTTGTGAACTTTTTTCTCCCCGTGTGGGAGTGTTGTGCCCCGTTGTGGGTTTTGTTTCCTCTTTTTGAGGACTTGTTTCCGTTTGTACAATGCGATCAAACGGCTCTGTGTGCTGTTTAGCACGTTTGTACCTTTATTTTTAATGGCAAGCTAGCGACTGACAAAAAAAAATTAATAGTAGTTTTGACATTATCGATCATAACGATTTAATTTAAGTAATAATTTTAAACCAACATTGGGACATCATCAAATTTTTATCAATCATACGATTTAAAATATAAATGTGAATGATGGAGGATGAATAAAATCCCATTCGTGTGGAATGGAGATAGAGAAATCGATGTTGGTTTATTTTATCAAACGGACATTTATTACGTGCGTCTATTGGTTGCCGACGAAGGCCTTCTTAATTTCAGGAAATGTTCTTTACGAACGAGTGTCAGTTCCTCTGTCTTATCTAATTTTTTAAAAGGCTTAATTATTTTTTTGCCCCGTAACTTAGGGAGTGTGGCATTATAAGGACCGCTAATTTAGGAGGCGTGGCACATGATGTATTTTGGAGAAAAACCAGGTATAAAAATCGATGTGCGTCGCACGTGATGTATTTTTGGGAAAATCATATATAATGTCTATAAATTGCACGATTTTGACAACTTACTGTCCCTATAATGCCACACCCTAAATAAGCGGTCCCTATAGTGCCACACCCCCTAATTTACGTGACCAAAAAGATAATTAAGCCTTCTTATAAAGGAATTTCGTACGGACCAAATTCATTCATTAAAAAAATGTTAGATACGCTATTTCACCGCCCCACCAAAGTTTCTTGATTAGGAAGATGATTTGTTTAGTAGCAATTTTATTTTTTAAATTGAAGATTCATATTAGTGTTCACAAGCTTGACTTCCTTCAAATAGTCATTGCCTTCATTACTACGATTTTGCGCAGGGAGCAGCTGTGGTGAACTAATCGAATATATGTACGTTAATGCCACTCCATTTGTTGGATTTAAATATCTAAGCAATCCGGTTTGATGAACAAAAAACTTAGTAATTGTATTACTAACATATTTACTGAGTGTACAGACAAAGATCATATGAATCTTAGTTCAAATAGGATTTTACTATACTACAGCTCTCTAACAAGGCCATCCCTGCAAATCGGACAAGTCCCATGATCTTGAAGCCACTCGTCTATACACTTAGCATGGAAATAGTGCCCGCACTGAGCCAGGTGCCTTACACTATCTCCAGCACGGTACTTTTCGAGGCATATCGAGCAATTCGAAGAATCGCTAGTAAGAATTAACTCAGTTTGCGCTTCTTCGCCGAGAACTATCAGCTTCGTACTGTCTTCAACTATGCACTTCTCGAGTCCGCCGCCGCCGCCGCCTTCAGGTCGATGAGGTAAGGATGGCGGCTCACTTTCGGCGATTTGCGCCCTTACGAAATTCATCATTGCAAGATTATCTTCCACGGAAACGGCGTTACTGCGTTCGTTTGCTATAGTTTTCAAGAAACGCAAGAAAATGGCTCCTCCGACGAATGCTGCGAGCACGACGGCGATCGTGATGAAGATCGGGGACTTGAAAAAGCTCGCCTTTTTTCTCTGGGTATCTGAGTAAAAGAGAAAAAAATAAGCGAAGCCCGGCAAGCATATTCGAACCATTAATCCCGAAGGGGTTTAATCTACCTATCCACTCGAGCACACAGTTCAAGTGGGCTTAAAATTTGACACTTGGCACCTTACACATTGCCCTACTCGTGTTGGTACGCAAATTAGAGTGTTTCAACTCTATCCCGGCGTGCCGAATTTTACGCTTAAATGGGTTATGCCAAGTGGGTTTAAAATTCGACATGTGGACACCTACACACTTATACCCCGTCCCCGTATTAGTACGCCAATCAGTGTGTTTCGCTCTATACTCGCGTGTCGGTGGGCTTAAAGTTGGCACGTGCCACCTTATAGACAGTCGCACCCCACCCATGTTGGCACAACAATTAGTCAGTTTCACTCTACATACATGCCCGTCCGGTCCGATTTAGCGGGCTGCCCGACAATTAACAGGCCGGATCGGGCCAGCCCGTCGGGCATGACTGGCCTAGATTTTTTAGAAAAGATGTACTTATTTAATTTTTTTATTTATTCTTACTAATTATAATTGGAAAATCTACAGAAAAATACCCATTTTTATAAAAACTTGCAAGTCAGTGCCATGTCAGTGTAGGTACCTATTAGAATAAATTTTTTGCACATTGGTACCTGATCCGCCGCAAGGTACATCATCTAACACATTTAAGTACCATATAGAAACGTATTGTGGTACATAATACAGTGAGAAAATGATACATCAGATAACATATTAAGGTACCATACAGAAACGTATATGTGTACCATATAAACGCATGAAGTGGTAGATAATACACATATAAAAAGGTACGTCAACAAGACTGGCAAAATGGTATGCACAATCAAACGGGTACTTATATAAAAAATTTCTGACAGAGGTGCTGGCTTACAACTTGTTTATACAAATGGATATTTTTCTGTAGATTCACCATTATAATTTATATTATTACTATGCACATTATTACAAATATATTAATTATAAAACCTCATCAAAACATATTTTTTTGCTTATAAAATTGAATTTTAGAAATATTAAATAGAAAATAAAGACAAATTAAATAAGATAGCGGGCCCAATTTGGCCCACGGCACGTAAGCCCGCCCGGGCCTGCCGGGTCGGGCCAAAATAAGCCCAATCATGTTTCGGGTTCATCAAATTTAAGCAACCCAGTTTTTAGGGTCGGGCCGGTCTAGCCCATGGGCTCCGGCCCAAATTTTGAGTTCTAACTTGGATTATACTCAATTGGGTAGGTAAGACAGAGCAGCCATAAAAAAAACCCAAAGTCACAAAACATACCTGGTACCGGGGAAGCATAATATAAGCAGTAATCGCAAACAGAGTAACCCCAATATAACTCGATATCGTTAGAAATCCCATACGGATAGTTATTATCGTTCGAAACCGGGATTTGCGCACTAACGATCGGTTCACATCCGTACTTCGTCCTCATCGACTGCGGCGCCGACTGCGTGGCTATCGTGACGTTCGTCGAGTTGCTGAGGCATTCGATCGGAAGATATAGAGATTTCACGGAATTTCTCGGACATGCGTAGTAAGTGTACTCCTCGTAGAACATCGAATACTATGGGCTCGGCGAGAGACCTCTCATGAGCCTTTCGGGCGTGCAGTTGCCGGGATCGACCAAGGTGATTTTCTTCGCATAATAGTCGATCGACTTCACTTTGAATTCGCCTAATAGCGTTAGGTTTATCGTGAGCTTGCCTTGATCGGCGCATTTTAGGCCGATGTAATAATACGATGGGCACGATTCTATTTTCTGACGATTTGGGTCTAAAGTGAAAGGGAACATAATGGGGAGTTTGTTCGATTCGCAGTATGTGATTGGGCACGGAATTTCTGAGCTGATTATCGTCGTCGCGAAAACTGCGAGGAAGAGGAGGAGATGAATATGGTGCACTGTGGAAGCCATTTTTATTTTTTTTTGGTAATGGGTGAGACATAAATACGGTCAAGCCGGCCTTAAAGGCGTACTTAAAGAATTGCTTCGATGACTTAGCGAATGATTATAGATATGGAGAACTGAAAGTAACTCGGAGAACTGACAAAGAAGTACGGACAAAAGAAGGCTTGTGTTGGTCCGTATTCCGACAAGCAAGGTGTTGACTTGAAGAAATGTGTCTTGATTTGTGCAAAGTTGAAGGCAATCATGATCGATCGCGTAATTTATTAATAACCAACGTTGATTACAAGGATTAAAGACAAAGAAGCTGCAATACATAGGTGGTAACTATCTATGCAAGTAGCATCATAGTTCCAGCCAAGTAACGATCTTTGTCAAGGCTTCAACTTAAAAAATTATATAACTTGGGCGCACTCTCAAATTAAATCGCCGTTATGTTAAAGTGTACTATTACAAGCTTTTACCATTGAGAATACAATGCAAGAACTTCATGGCGGCCGATCTACATACAAGCATAGGTGCTGTAATAATAAACCCGTAAATCTGGCGTCGAGCGATGCCCTAAGTTACGTCCGACCTCGTTAAGACGACCTGTTTTTTGAACAGCTTGACGAAATGCGTGCAGCAACCTATGCAGATTATGGACGGCATTACGAACACCATAAACGATACCATCGCAGAAGCTACAATCCAAACGCTGTCGGGGACCAATTCTGCAATACAAATAGTACAGCGAGTCATACGTCGGCAGCTTCTACTCGATATTATCGACGCCCTATCGGTAATAAAGAAAACTCTCGATGACAACTATCGGATAATATATGAATTAAAAAAAAAGGAAATGTTGAACAACATACAAACTTAAGCTTCCAATAAGACCTTGGTCTAGTGGATCAAGGAGGTGGCCTAAAGAATTTGTGGATTCAGGTCGTGGGATCGAATCCCGCCTCCCACAATTCTTGAGCCGTCCCCATTGGGTCTTATCCCATGACTATCGTGTTATGTAAATTTGGGACGTGTTTGCCCCTAGAGATCTATACTCATTCCCGGAATGTGCGGCGTAAGCCGGCGAATCCTAACGCGTCAGAATTCGATGAGGAAAATAAATGAAAAACTGTAATCGCACGGCGCAGCGTACAACGGTCCGACGCGTACCATTAGGCTTTTTCTTTTCTTTACTGTATACCGAACACACCCCGCCTAAAGTCGTAGATAGTAAGCAAATCAGCCCAGACGCGTTGAAATATATTATGAAAAAAGATTTGAACGATACGCTTCCCTAGCTACTACTAGCTTAAGGTTTTAGGCGAAGCGATCATTATTTAGTCAGCATCAGCAACAACATCAATTTTTCTTTTTCTTACCCGTCTCCGTCGGGCAAGTCTCGCAAGAAACCGATTCCCACCACAGGACGAAGTCGTCGGCCCTGTGAGGCGGGACGATCGAGCTAGAAACCTCCCGACATTCGTAAATCCCCTCCATCACCTCTTCTTCCCCAAGACGACCTTCCACGACGGCGTACGAGGCGTTGCTTAGGCACTCGACGAGCGTAAGGTTTTTCAGAGAAACGACCTCGTACGGACAGCTGTACAGCGTGTAGTTCTGACCAACGTACGTCGTCATTCGGCTCGAGGAGAGATTCAACGTCGTCAGCCTTTTGGGAAGGCAGCCGTGGGGATCGTAGAGCTGCACGGCGGAGTGTCCGTAGTATATTTCCCGAACGTAAAAGTCTCCCGAGAAGGGGAGATTTAGGACGACGGGTTTGCTGCTGCTGTTATCGTCTGCTGCTGCGCATCTTAGGTCGATGTAATCGCTGCATTGTGATGTAGGAGTTTGGCCTCTGAGCTTGAAAGGGTATCGAATGGGCAGGCTTGCGTTTTCCCCGCAGTAAGAAGTCGGGCAATGGTCGCCCTTCTTCGAATGGGCGGAGAAAACGAATAAGGAGAAGATAACGAAGGAGAATCGAGTAAGGATGTTCATGTGTTGTTTAAAATCTCAAAGTCTGTGTGTATGTTATGCTTGTATTGTATATATGAATGAGGAGTGGTATTCATTAATTTTTATTTTATCTATTTTTCGGATTTCACGAAGTCTGTGAGTAGTTGAAGACGAGGGAGGATATATGCTATAAAATAGTCGAGACTCGGACGGCAGTCTTCGTCTTAATTCATTTGCCATTTTAGAGCTCTCAAAATGTGAAGGAAAATCGTCGACACAGTTGATCAACAAATCAAACTTTTATTGATAGGGTGGGTTTGGGTAGAGCATCTTTAACCAATAGCCAAAATCTCGAAAAATAAATCAATATCAACTCAAATAGTACCCAAAACGCATACTCAAAATGAGTTTGTAGTCTTCTCTCTCATCTGATGTTTTAGACTGGGATATGTGCATTTCCGGATGAGTTTCTCAAAGAATGAGTTTAATGTTTGCAAGATTACAAATACGTCCCTTTATTATTTAATTATTAAAGTACCCACATCAAACTAACAAATAACTAAATGATTTAAAATGATGTTATTGATAAGATTTTCTCGAATTTTTTTTATGGAAAACATTGATTTTAGGTGAATCTATAGAAAAATACCCAATTGAATAAAAAATTTACAAATCGGTACCTATGTCAGAAATTTTACGCATCAGTACCCGTTTTACTGTTTGTATCATGTTTCTCAGTCTTGGCGTACCTTTTTATGTGTGTATTGCGTAGCACGTCACGCGTTTATACGGTACCCTATACGTTTTCTATATGGTACTTTAATGTATTATATGACGTATCATTTTATAACTGTATTACAAACCACAATACGTTGTTGTATGGTATCTAAATGTGTTATATGGCGTACCATGCGGCTGATCGGGTACCTATGCGCAAAAAATTTATTCTAATAGGTACTTACATATAAAAAATTACTGACATGGTACTCAATTACAAGTTTTTATGCAATGGGTATTTATGTGTAAAAAATTTCTAAAAAAAAATTCATTCGAATTTAAAATAATATGTGGTATAAATGTGTAAAGTTTTAAAATATACGATTAATATTGAAACTTGGGTGGAAGAACATATATATTCTTAGTGCTGTCAACTTGGTGGGCCGGGCCGGGCCAGGATGGCCCGCCTCCCGCTAAAGCCCGCCGTATCGCGGGGCGGGCTGGGCGGGCCTTAAAAACTGGAGCCGCCCAATTAAATAAGAAAGGATTTTTTATTTATTTTAATTTTAGAATTTTTAGTTTACTAATAAATGTTTATTAATTATGGTATTTATTAAAAAATAAGTTTAAATACGCCATTAATTGTGTATTTATTTATAAATATGACATTAATTAGATATAATTAATGAATCATTAATTATTTCATTAATTTAATATTTATTTTCCATATAATATATACTAATTACTTAAGCTGGCGAGCCGGCTCGTGGGCTAGCCCGCCCCGCCAAAGCCTGTGGCCCACGACGGGCCTAAAAATGCGCCGGCCCGCGAGCCGCGAGGCCGGATTGATACCTCTATCTTTTCTATTTGGACGGGCTAGCCGCCCGGCCCGGATTTAGCAGGCCGCCCGACAATTATCGGGCCGGATCGGACCAGTCCTATTTACCTCGGGCCAATGGATCGTAGGCCCAAGCTCATGGCTTGATGGGCTGGACCAGCCCGTCGGGCCTAATTTTTCTAAAAAATGTACTTTTTGATTTAAAAATCTTTTATTTATTCAAACTAATTATAATTTATACTAATATGATACACATTATTACAAAGATATATATATATATATATATGTGTGTGTGTGTGTGTGTAAATCTTATATCCCATCCATTCATCAAAAAATATTATTTTTAATTATAGAATTGAATTTTATAATAGTATATATAGAAAAACAAAAGAAAAATTAATAATATAGCGGTCCAATTTGGCCCGCGGCTCGTCAACCCCACGGGCCAATAGGCTCGATCATGTTTCGAGTTCAGCAAAAGTAAGCCAAAACATGGGCTTTTTAGGGTAGGGCCGGCCCAATTTTCAGCTCTAATCTATTCTATTATACTAAGGGTAGGGTGAGTGTAAGCAGTCAAATGGTCTGTCAATTAAGTTTTATTAAAAAATAAAACTTAAAATAAATCACTAATTTTAATTAATTACTATTTTACCCCTTTAATTTTAGTTAAGATTAATATGAGATATTTATTTAATCTAGCGCTTACATTTGAGTGTGCAAGTTACTATAATTGTCCTTTGAGTTTGGTGGAGAAGAATTACTATTTTTTGAGTTTGAGATTGAGTTTATAGGTTGGAGATGATCTTAGTTATTCCACTATAACCTTCGGATATCCTTGGGCTCCATACGACAAGGCCCATGCCCATCGATGCACCATTGTTATAGTGGGTTCAAGAAGTCCATTCCTTTAGTTTCAGTTAGTTATTAGTAGTAGCTTTGAACTTATACTAACGATTTAATAACAATAATAATCATCATAAATAATAATAATAGTAGTAACCAACATTAGACAACATCTAAAAGTTATAATTTTATCAATCATTCGATTAAAATAAATAAATGTGAATGATGGAGGATGATTAAACCCCATTCGTGTGGAGTGGAGCTATAGAAATCGCTATTGGTTTATTTTATCAAAGGGACATTTATTACGTGCGTTCTATTGGTTGATGACGAAGGCCTTTTTAATTTCAGGAATGTTCTCCTATACGAACGAGTGTCAGTTCCTCTGCTTAACTAGGAGTTTCGCACGGACCAAATTCATAATAATGAACATTAAAAATTTGTTAGATACGCTATTTCACCGCCCCACCAAAGTTTCTTGATTAGGAGATGTTTTATTTTAGTTGCATTGCTGCTTTTAATTTAGTAAATATTAATACTATAGTGGTCACAATCTTGATTTCCTTCAAATAGTCATGCCTTTATTCCTACGATTTTGCCGCAGGCAGGAGCAGCAGTGGTGAATTAATGAAACTAGTTTTTTTTTCCATGTTTACAATATAATTATATTTTATGCTACTCTTACTTTGAAATTTATTATTTTTAATGCCTCACAGATGAACTATAATTCTAACTATATAAAAACAAAAATAATGTGGAGAAATATAAGTATAATAAACAAAAAATTTAAACGTTATAAGAAAATTATTAGAGTAAATAAATAACAAATAGAAAGACTAAATTGCAAATAAGACAATTTATAACCCTCTCACCCTTTATATAATAGATAATAGATGTGAAAATAAACACGAAAAAGTTATTGTTAAAATAGATAAACATGAGTTATTGGTTATTATATCTAAATAGAGAACTATTATGCTGATTTTTAAATAATACAATAATTTTTAAAAAAGTAACACTATGCTTAGTTTATCTTTACTCTTTTATAAGGAACGTAGGGTGGATAAAAACTGTAAATTGGTCAATTGATCAATCAATTTTGTTCTAAATTAATTACTCCTAACTTTGAAATCAGCTTAAACTCTTAATGACTACCTCATTCATATTTTAGTATATTACGTATTAGAGCATCTATAATACAGTTAATTATATACTATAATACAATTTCTATAGTGCTTTTACTCCAACTCACTCTATTTTTTATGTTAACTTTTACTCCAACACATTAACTCTATTTTTGTACTCTAAAAATCAAATTCCAATTTTTTCTATCATAATGGTCTTATTAAACTTTATACTATAATTATTAAAAAGTCAATATATTAAAATTACTAATATTCAAAAATTAAATAAATTATAAAACTAGCATATTATTTATTTATATTTTATTAAATTAAAAGTAAAATATCAATAAACAAAAGCAAATTAATATTTTTTTTATTTTTTTATTATAAGAACATCAAATATTTTAGATATCAAAATAGTTTTAATAAATAAATATAAATAAATGAAAACTACAATTTTTGTGTTAGTACTCCACATCTAGATATAAAATAATAAACATAAGTAAATGAAAACTACAATATTGATGTTAAATATAGAGCTCCATTGGAGTACAAATGTATTATATTGTCGTGTTTTACACAAAAATAAAGTACCCGTTGGAGCTTAGAACCATCAACAAATAATTAATTTTATTTTATTGCACACACATAAAGTGTACTGAAAATACGTGTATATTTTCTACTCTATTCTAAATGTGTGAGGGGTGATTATAAACGGTCACTTTGATTTGTTTTCACAAAAAAAACAACTTAAATTATAAAATTGAAAAAAAAATACTCACTACCTTTAATTACTATTTTAGTTTAATTACTATGCTTAGTTCATAAAACTTTTAGTTTATATGTATATATACACACAATTAAAGTTAAAGTATATTTTCTCTTACATTTTTTAAATTAAACTAGATTTAATATTGTATATTCATATAGTATATCACACACGTTTGAGTGTGCAAAGAGTACTGGTATCTATACTCTTATATAAAATGGTCTCTCAAGTATTTTTATCATTTTACCTTTAGTATATTAATTACAATTTTATCCATTTTAATTTATAAATAACTTAAATTGATAATATAAAATATTCAAATATAAAATATATCGGACATACATTGGATGTGTTAAAAATATTAGTATATTATAATAAGGCTGTGTATAAACTGTCACTTTGGTCTGTCACTTTTTTTGCAATTTAACCTTTCTTTAAGTAATTGAATTAATTCATTAGTTATCATATTATTTCCAAACTTCTTTATTATTGTACTTATAACCATACACATTATTTTTTCTTTAATATATTTAAAATTATATGTCATCTATTAACATTAAAACTTAATTTCAAAATTGAAAATGACATTACATAATTATATCTTAAGCATAAGCATAAAGTGTGCGTAAAAGTACCTGCGTATAAAAACTGCACCTAACATTATTGGCTTTAAATGTAAGCCTCAAATTAAATATTGAAAATTTAATATGAAAAAAAAATACTTCATATATGCAATATTTTTTGTTATCATATTTTCTAAAAGGGGTTGGGCTTTAACACGGGTCGATCAACGATTCTTTGGGGAAAAAATATATCAAATGTAAAGCGAACCATTATTTCAATCGCGCACTAAGTTTTCCCTTGAAAGACATCAAAACTTATTCGTTATCTCTGACGCCTTACGTGGAATATGATTAGTATGATAGGTCAATGTTCATTATGTTAAGATTAATTAGGATCCATTGTATATAGCCTCATCAGAAAAAGCTTTGGAGATTAATAATATAATTAAATTGAATCATGTAATGATGATTTATAAGATTGTCTTTCTCTATTATTCATATTTGTTCTTGGGTAGGGTTTTGGAAAAATATTGTATCGTGTCTTTCAATTGGTATTAAATAAAAATAATAAAAGTTTCATCAAATAATAACAAAAATGTCAATTAAAATGCGGTGTAGCCAACACGTATTGGTGTAACTGAAATCAGCATGAATTGTTGACACTGACTTATTAATTTTAGGTGTAATTACGTGTCAGGTCCAAAAACATGTTTTAAGTTAGGTTTCAGGACCCTGTCAGAAATTTTTTGGGTTAAGGACCCGATTTGTATGAAATTTAGAGATAAGGACCTGGTGTTATACAGTGTATATAAACTTGTATCAGGCGATGGTTTTGTGTTATTTCAGAGCACAGAAGTGGTGCCGCATAACAATGAAGTGGTAATGCGAAACAATAAAGTGGTATTGCAGAACGATGAATTGGTACTACAGAACCATGAGGTGGTACTGTAGGTCCACGAAGTGTTACTACATGTACATGAAGTGGTACTGAAAAATACTTAAGTGCATCGTGTCCTTAACCATAAAACTTTTCTGACATGGTCCTTATATCTAAATGAAACTTAACTGTGGTCCTGAACTTTAAAAGCCCCTTAATTTTAATCGCTTAACCCTCACATTAGGGTGTTGCAATTATTAATACTAGTACTTTTAGCACACCCTATGTGTGTGCGAAAATATAAAATTAATTATTAGTGGGAGATTTTAATAATAGAATGAGATGATTATTATGCGTTTTAAAGCTACGTGGTTAAATAAGTTTTTTTAATAATTAATATACTAAAAATAGAATGAGATGATTATTATGATTTAGTATTTTTATTTCTTAGCAGTATTTAAAGTAGAAAAAGTTTGATTGGTCAATTTTGACAGTCCGATTTACAGTTTTTTATCCCCTTCATATAAGAGTATGGATTTTAATATAAACAAAATAGGTGAAATTTAAGGTCCATCACTTCAATACTCTAGACAATACACACATATATATATAACAGCTAGAGAATTTTGTATGAAAAGGGATTATCCCTTATTAATAAAAGAATTGAGATCGAAATAAACTTGCGAAATTAGTGAACATCAATAAATTTCTAGAGAATTACAAGTTGATTCCACCAACGCACAGTCACTTTTGTCCTTTAGAAAATTTCCATCATTCTGACTAAATCTTCCTAACATTTTACAAATCAGACTAAAATATACTAAATAAAATGAGTGGTGCATGTTATATTATCCTCAACGCATCCTTTTCAAAACAACGAAAAAAAAATAAAATATGAACTTCTACGATAGAGATTATCTCCAACTCCAACCCACCTTCTATATATATCGAAAAAATCAAATAATTTTTTGCCTTTTCGTTTCTTGAAATACTACTTATTTTGACAAATATATATAAATATTTCTTGTAAAATCCAAAGAAATTACAAAACCACATTCAACAAGTGGATTGGTAGGCAATCTGGCTTGTTAATCAAAAATCGTGGTCCCTTTCGTCTTGGCAGACCTGCTTCGACTGATGTTAAAAAAATTCATAATTTTCTATATATCAGAAATTCAAATTTAGACGCACATATGTGTATGTATGAGGCTCACAAAAATTAATCGATTTTTAAATGTAAATCGAACACAATATTTGTAGTGATTCGGCGAATACTGACATATGTATATTCTGACCGTTAAATCTCAACCCTTCGTTCCTTATCGCAGCATATCCCACCTTAGCTCTCTCAATATATCTCTTCGATTTTTCCAATTGTTGTTCCTCTCCCTTCTCTTGTCTCGCCCCATAGATTGTTCCTTTTTTTTTTTACATTATTAATATTTTTGGTTACTTAGTTTAATATATGCTGAGGAAAAGATAGGGTTCTTCTTACACTATATTATCTCCCTTTGGTGGTGTTCTTTCATAACTTATCCAAACAATAAAAACCTTGCTTAAACCTCAAACATATATACCTTATTATTGGTTTCCGAGGTATTTATTGCATCATTGAAGAGACTTCTCTATCAATCTCTAACTATATTGCGTCTGTCAGAATCATCCTAAGTCTTCAGCTACCTGCGGTACGTTGAGGTATATGGGAATTTAATGTTGTATTATTGAATATTCTTCCAGTATTTTTTCAGTAGCCTTGATATGAACTTTTATCATTCGAACAATGGTTACCAATATTTTATCGTTTATATTGGTTGGAGTATGTTTGTATTTATTTAAATGATGTACATACTGAAATATTGTTTCAGTCTCATGGCTCCGAATAAGAATGCTCGTGGCAAGACAAAGGGTGACAAGAAGAAGAAAGAAGAGAAGGGTATGTGTTGTCTGTTTTTCCAATTCTTTTTTTTTTCTTACACAATTTGTGTTTAATTTCTTAATACAATATTCATTTTTTTCTTAGAAAAAATCCATAAAAATAAATTTTCTCCATTGTTTTTTCAGTTCTCCCGGTTGTGGTGGATATTAAAGTAATTCTCCCCGACGAGACTCATGTTATTTTGAAGGTGGTCGCCAACCAATTAAATCTCTTATTAGCTTCTTGAGAAGAGAAAAATAAGATAAATAAAGTCATAGACAATGTAGCCCGAATGTTATCATGCAGTGTGTGCATGAAGTTTTTGTGCTTCTCGTTTCTTTATACTTATTGGGATTTAAGAAAAATAAAAGAAAAAGAAAATACTAGAAAGAAATGATTTGGTTTATTTGTATAACTAGCTGTTCTGCTCTTAATATATATATTTTTCTATGGAACAGGGAATATCAACCGATAGAATCATAGACGTTCGTCGACTTCTATCAGTTAACACAATAACATGCAATATCACTAACTTCTCCTTATCCCATGAGGTAAATAAGTTTCTCTTTTTCTAATGTTTAAGATAAATATTAAAATAATAAAAATAAAGCGAATTGTTTATTTATTATTTATCTATCTATTTCCCATTTTACCCTTTATGGCTTTGAACAGGTGAGGGGCCCACGTCTGAAGGACACGGTGGACGTATCTGCACTGAAACCATGCGCCCTCGTTCTCGTGGAAGGTAAGGAGAATATCCAAAATAAATGCACAAAATAATACTACCTCCGTCCCAAACCGTTTTGGACATTTTACTATATCGGGCGTCCCAAACCATTTTGGACATTTCCTTTTATAGCAAAAAACTACCACAAACAATCAATATAATAATATTAAATATCATCAAAAGACGTGCCAAAACATACACTTTTTTACCTTTCCAACACACTATATTATTAAAATATTCAGTTTCTTAATTCCCGTGCCAATACCCAAATGTCCATAAACTTATGGGACGGAGGGAGTAATATCTAATGAAAAAAAGAACCTGAAATTCCATTATTACCCTCGGAATAGCTAAATTAATTCCAATGCAGAGGACTACGACGAAGAGAGCGCGACGGCGCACGTCAGGCGGCTCCTGGACATCGTTGCCTGCACGACGTCGTTTGGACCGTCGGCGAGCAAGGAATCATCGAAGGATGACGCCGCGGCGGCTCAGGATAAGACCTCGAAGAAACCGCCGAGCAAGTCTCCTCGAGCGAAGAGCAAAGACGACAGCTCATCGCCGGCGGCTACTGATGGTTCCTCGGAGGCGATTGACGGAGGGGAAGGAGAGATGAACAACACTTCACCGAAGCTCGGGAGCTTCTATGAGTTCTTCTCGCTGTCTCATCTGACGCCTCCTGTCCAGTGTAAACGTCTCTTATCTATTTCTAATCTCTTTGGTTACATGCGTATTGGGCCGCCACAGTTGTGGTATTCGGAAAATCATATTCAGACTCGTGAATTTTTTGTGTTGTAATGTGCAATGTCAGTTATAAAGAGGTCAGTGAAGAAAGCAGATGTTGGAGTTTTTGCGGCTGATCATCTTTTAACTCTCGAAGTGAGTTTCCTTGAAGAGCTTTCACTTCCTATGAGCTGTAGAACGATGACTTCATTCTGTGCTGCGCTACTTCTTTGCAGGTAAAATTGTGTAATGGTAAGTTGATTACTGTAGAAGCTTCCAGGAAAGGGTTTTACAGCACTGGGAAGCAGCAAATCCGTTGCCACAATCTGGTCGACCTTTTGAGACAGCTTAGTCGGGCGTTTGATAATGTCAGTTCTGAAACCTTGATTGCTACTGAAGTTTTTATTTTGCATTTTGATCATTCATTCGCATACTGGGTGTTAGTTAAACTTCAGTTGTGCCCATATGTTATGCTGCAACTCCTTTTGTCCCTTCAATGTCCAAATGGAATCTTTTGTCTGGAAAAATTGCTGAATGGTCTTGTTTCAAATCAATGAAATGCTTTACATATCTGACCGCGGATTGTTATATCTTCATTTCAGGCTTACGACGACCTTATGAAGGCCTTCTCAGAGAGGAATAAGGTACCTTTTTGTTTTCCTTGATACGTCAATGTTCTATTCGATCCTTTTCTTTTGTGATGCTCATTCAACAAGTTATTGACATATTCATTCTGCAGTTTGGTAATCTCCCTTTTGGTTTTAGAGCCAACACATGGCTTATCCCGCCCATCGCCGCGCAGTCACCGTCCATGTTTCCACCTCTTCCTGCCGAAGATGAAAAATGGGGAGGAAACGGCGGTGGTCTGGGAAGAGATGGAAAAAGTGATATGCTACCTTTTGCGAATGAGCTCTTGTTTCTCGCAGCCATGCCATGTAAAACAGCTGAAGAAAGGCAAATTCGTGACAGAAAAGCTTTTCTTCTTCACAGTTTATTCGTAGATGTGGCCATTTTCAGAGGCATCGCAGCTATACAACATGTAATGAAAACGCCGGAGATTGGTCATTCTGCCTTAAACACTGAAGTCATCTATTCTGAGAGAGTCGGAGACTTGAGCATAGCTATCATGAAAGACTCGTCCAATGCTGGATGTAAAGTTGATACAAAAATCGATGGACAACAAGCTATTGGACTGAATCCTAGAAAATTGGGTGAAAGAAACCTTCTGAAGGGGATAACTGCTGATGAAAATACTGCTGCTCAAGTAAGTTCTTGCATGAGCCTAAAATGCCATTTCTTGCCTGTGTCTCGTCACAAATTCGGTTTATGATTCCTGTTTTGGCTGGTGCAGGATATTGCAACACTAGGTATCGTAAACATAAGATTTTTCGGTTATATCGCCAGTGTCAAAGTTCAAGGAATTGATGAAAAACAGTTGGACTCCCCACCTCAAAGCCAGATCGTTCTTGAGCAGGAAGATGGTGGCGCGAATGCCCTCAATATTAATAGGTCTGTCATGTTTTTTCACTAGCCTATCCTCAATATCTCATCGAGTTATTGCTTAAGTTCGTCAATCATTTGACATCTAGTCATTATATTCATCTGGAATCGACTTTCCCAATGCATTTTGCAGTTTGAGGCTACTTCTTCACAAAAGCATGGATCCTGAACAAAATAAATCGCAGTCTAGATCATCAGATTGTAATGACCTGGACTCTTCACAAGCTTTTGTGGAGGGCTTGATTGAAGAAAGTCTAGCAAAACTACAGCAAGAAGAACGTGAAACAGATGCTTTCATGAGATGGGAACTTGGAGCCTGCTGGATCCAACATTTACAGGATCAGAAGAAAACAGAAAAAGAGAAAAAACCATCTAGTGAGAAGGTAAAGAATGAGATGAAGGTTGAGGGATTGGGAAAACCTCTCAAATCCCTGAAAAATAGAAAGAAAACTGCAGATGAAAGTAAAGCTGAACCTGAGAAACCAAAGTCTGTTTTAGATGAAGTCAAGGGTGAGACGGAAAAATCAACTGTGAATGAGACTTCGCAGCAGCTTGATACTGGTGGAGGTGAAACTGAACTCATGCTTAAGACCTTATTGCCTGATGCAGCTTTTACTAGGCTGAAGGAGTCTGAGACTGGACTTCATGCAAAGGTAGCATAATCTGTGCATGCTTAATGAATGAATGTATAGTTGTCAAGGCAATCAAAAGAAAATATAAAAAATTTCATGTTTTTGACAGTCCCTGAACGAGCTAATGGAGTTATCTGAAAAGTACTATAATGAAGTCGCCCTACCAAAATTGGTAAAGTGGATGATGCTTCATATTGTTTCATGGTCTGGATAACTATAACTTTCAATCCCCTTAAGAAATGTTTTATTATACGCAGGTTTCAGATTTTGGCTCTTTGGAACTTTCACCAGTTGATGGCAGAACACTAACAGATTTCATGCATACGAGAGGTCTAAGAATGCGTTCCCTTGGACAAGTGGCAAGTTCTACTCCTTGAGTTTTATGTATCTATGAGCATGTTTTTTCTGTGCTTACTAGAACAACGTTGCATTATACATTAATGGTTGCTGGATACAGATTGCTGAAAATAATCAGTGAATGTTGTGGTTTACGGCTTCATGTAGTATATATACTGATAGTATGACTTGGATGTGGAGGTAGAGAAAACAGAGAAACTTGATTTTCAGTTATCTGAGACTTACTGACTACTGTAACATTTATACATCAAACAGGTTAAGCTTTCAGGAAAGTTGTCACATGTGCAGTCTCTTTGCATCCACGAGATGATAGTTCGAGCATTTAAGCACATCCTGCAGGCAGTAATATCATCTGTTGACAAAGATAAAATGGCGGCAGCAATTGCGGCAGCACTGAACATGATGCTCGGTGTTCCTGAAAATGGACAATTGGGAACCAGTATTGTTAATTCCCTTGTATGGAAATGGCTCGAAGTGTTTCTTAAAAAACGATATGACTGGAACTTAAGCACTGAAAACTATGAAGATGTCAGAAAATTTGCAATTCTCCGTGGCTTATGCCATAAGGTAAGTTGGATTATGTTGTTATCGCTGGCCACTTTCTGTGACTGTTTATCTAGTTGAAATTCCTTTATTGATGGAATCTCCACAATAACAACTGAACCCTTAAATCTGTCTTCCGATAGTTATTAGTGAGAAACATGGTTTTGCTTTTGGAAGGTGATGAATCAAAATAAAAGATTATCAATTGCTCTAAAAAGTCTCTCCATTGTATGTAGGTTGGAATTGAGGTCGTAACACGAGATTTTGATATGAAATCTCCGCATCCTTTCCGAAAAGAAGACATAATCAGCCTTGTTCCTGTGCATAAGGTGAACTGTACTCCTTTTTAGTATGCAAGTGGATATTTTGCTTGTCCTCATTAACATAAAAGCATGTGAACTGAAAATGGTCGGTTCATACAGCAAGCAGCATGCTCGTCAGCTGATGGGAGACAACTCTTGGAATCTTCTAAAACGGCTCTTGATAAGGGAAAACTTGAAGAAGCTGTTAGCTATGGAACAAAGGTGCAGTCTATTACTAGTGGTGTCAATAGATCCTTTATCTTTCTTAGTGGATATCAGACAACTATTTAAATCCAAAGCATAACAGTTAGATGAATTATTTGACCCTTTTTGGTTGAAATATCTGCAAAATAAAGAGGGGATATTTTTACATGCATAAACGTTAAAAAATTGTATTGCATGCAACGGGGAAAATGACTTCGTTTTATAACAATTGCAGGCCCTTGCAAAGCTAGTAGCAGTATGCGGTCCTTATCATCGAATGACGGCTGGTGCGTACAGTCTTCTTGCTGTTGTTTTATATCACACTGGAGACTTCAACCAGGTTGGTATTGATTTCATAGTTATTTAGTATTCAAATAGTCATGTAATTTTCCTACCCAGATTCAAGTAGTCCGTGTCTGTTCCATTTCATAGAACTTTTTTTGGAGATATTCTGTCTTTCACAGTCCATAATGTTAAACTCTCTTGTTTCACATTCATTATTTACAGGCTACTATATATCAGCAAAAGGCTTTGGACATAAACGAACGAGAACTGGGGCTTGATCATCCGGATACCATGAAAAGTTATGGGGATCTTGCTGTTTTCTACTACAGACTGCAACACACAGAGCTGGCCCTTAAGTATGTCTCCTTATTTACTTTAACCAAGAACTTTATCGAAGACAGTTGCTACGATTTCATATTTTCCATCTCCATCTGTTTTCGCATGGCACTGCCTAGCATTTATTAAAAATTTTAAGTAGGCCTTCAAGCTGCCTCAACCCTTTCAAAAATGTACTTCATCTGTGAAACGCCAAAACAAGGCCTTCAAGCTGCCTAGAAACCTATATATGCCTGAAGCTTAACTTCTGTTTCGTAGTCATATGATTGGAAACGAATCCCTTGAGCTTTCTTTTAGTAGCAACAAAAAGCCTTCAGCATATAGCATAATAATGTTTTCTTAATCTGATTTCACATCATACAGATATGTGAAGCGAGCACTGTACCTATTACATCTTACTTGTGGCCCATCACATCCAAATACTGCTGCAACATATATAAATGTTGCAATGATGGAGGAAGGTTTGGGTAATGTGCATGTTGCGCTTAGATATCTTCACAAAGCTCTTAAGTGCAACCAAAGGCTTCTTGGCCCGGATCATATTCAGGTACTTTGCTTGCTGTATAGCGGATTATCTTAACATTCTCTCCATCAATCCTGTTCAAGGATTGAAATATGCGTTCAGGAATTATCTTGCTTCCGTGCATTGCTATTCTTAATAGATGTGTGTTAGAACACTGGTTCTTCTTCTTCCAAGCAAATTTTTTGATACCTATAATTCTTTTCAGACAGCGGCTAGTTATCACGCCATTGCAATTGCTCTTTCGTTGATGGAAGCATATCCTTTGAGTGTTCAGCACGAACAAACGACTTTGCAGATACTCCGCGCGAAGCTAGGACCAGATGACCTTCGAACACAGGTGCTTGAAGTTCTTTAGGAATTGTCTGGTTCAGTCAGATGTGATTTTGAACTTCACCTTTTGACTCCTTAAAGCTCTCAACTTTCTTGAGACAGACAATTGTACTTTATTTCCCCTATAAAAACTGTCCACGTTGAAATTAGTGATTAGTCCGTTTTTATGATGCTGCAGGATGCTGCTGCATGGCTTGAATACTTTGAGTCGAAGGCCTTTGAACAACAAGAGGCTGCTCGCAATGGAACTCGTAGGCCAGATGCTTCTATAGCCAGCAAAGGGCACTTAAGGTAAAACTAAAATTTTCCAGAAATGGTTGTCAGGATGAATCTGATATATTTTGTCAAAACATAATGAGGTTATGGATAACATGCAATGTATTTTCTGTTGCACTATCTTGGCTACCGACAAAAAATCCACCGCAGAGTCATCTAAGGCAATTCACGAGACTTACTTTTTTTTGACAGTGTATCAGATTTGCTTGATTACATCAATCCAAACGATGATGCCAAAGAAAGAGACCCTATGGGAACCAAGAGAAGAAACTATCTTGCGAAGGTCGTCACTGTTCCTTTCATTAATATAGTTATCTGCACGAATTTAGCTTAACGATAAGCTTCCAACTTCTTGTATACTTTTTTGACTATCTTTTCCCATTCAGGCGAAGGCAAAGTCCCTTCAGAATAATCTCTCCTCCTCTGACTCCGAACAAATCCCAAAAGATACTCCAAGGGACGAGTCAGATGAGGACAAACAAATTCGAGATTCTGACATTGAGGTGTCCGTGGAAAACACTGCTTCGTCATCGCCACTTCCATCCCAAGGAAAAGTAGAAGAATCTGCTCAGGAAAATGCTGTTCAGGTTGATTCTTTGTCTGAAGAAGACGAAGTTAAGCCATCGTTAGCTGCTTCTACCGAAAACATAACAGAAACTCATGCTGGGGGCGAAGATGGTTGGCAGCCTGTTCAAAGGCCACGGTCGGCTGGTTTGTTCGGAAGGCGATCAAGGCCGAGACGCCAGCACACAAATAAGATATATAGCCATCAGAAAAAAGATTTAGCTGCGGAGCTACAAGATCGATCACGCTAAACCGAAAAACAACCATCAAAATGGTAAATTTTACGTATTGAAGAAACGAGAAACATCGCCTGGAACTACGGAATATTACGTAGCGAAGAGTCCAGCAGGAAGCAAATTTGGGCGAAAAATGGTGAAGACAGTAGCATACAGGGTGAAGGCTAGTTCTACATCCACCAAGGATGTCGAGGCGGAGACTGCTACGAAAGAAGCTGAGACACTAAACTCGCCATCAGAACAACAAGGTGCAGATACCGTATCTAAAGAGGTTGGGGCCGTCTCTAAGAGGAGCTCGATAGTAAGCTTGGGGAAATCTCCTTCATATAAGGAAGTAGCTTTGGCACGGCCTGGAACTATCTCCATGTTTCAGGCCAAACTTCCTGACGATGAGCTCAAGCAACTTGCGGGAAATGACGAGCAGCCTCACGAAGTCGAGGAGTTTCCCAGTTCTATCGTACTGAATACAGAGGACAATCAAGAACAGAACGTTGAAGTCGCCTTTGTGGATAGTGAAAATGGATCATCAAGCAAGATAGAGGAAGCTCACTCATATGAAACGCAGGATGATGAAGATTCAGCTCTTAAACCCGAAAACGTTGCTTTGGTAAAATCCATTTCCATCGAGTCGAATCAAATAGATGCGGTTGGTCTACATTCCCCTCAGATGATCATCTCCGCCGAAGATCCAGTGGGGCCCGCAGAATCTCATGACGATGCAAAGTCATCAGTCTTGCAAGAGGTGGAAGAAGCAAAGTTGAAACCTTCATCAGTTTCAGCTGATTCCAGGGAATTCCCAAACAAGAAGCTGTCTGCATCAGCTGCTCCATACAATCCGTCGATAGTATCTCCACGAGTTTCGCCGCTGCCCATCAACTTATCTGTCCAGCCCGGTCCACGACCCGTTCAACCCGTCGGCCCGTGGGCCATGAACATGACCCTCCTTCCGCCAGGTCACCTGCCCAACCCACACCATCCTTACCCTTCTCCACCAGCCACTCCTAACATGATCCACCCTTTGCCATTTATGTACCCTCCTTACACACAGCCCCAATCACTGCCACCTAGCTCATTCCCTCAGTTTGCTTGGCAAATGCGTGCTAACACTTCAGAATACATTCCTGGCTCGGTCTGGCCTATTACCCACCCGATAGAGTTCCCGCCTTCGCCCACTGTGGTCGAATCGATTCCTCAACCCATATCGGAAACAAGGGAACTATCTGAAAATCCTGAGAATATAAACCTGCCTCCTAACTTACCTGTGGATCTTGATGCTGGGAATGAGTCGAAGAAAGAAGTTTCTCTCCCAGATTCTGATGCAGTAGAGAACCTAACCATGGTTGAATCTTCGGGGAATCATGGTATAACCAGTAATTCGAACTTCCACGGCGTTCCTTTGCCAGTTAGCCTGTGGAACAGCAGCATCGTCCCCAACGAAGACATACACACGCCTCACGTGCAGGCAGCTGCTGCTGATGATGACGAGAGAACTTTTAGTATTCTGGTCAGAGGGAGAAGGAGGCGAAAGCAGGTGTTGAGGATGCCGTTAAGTCTGCTCAAAAGGCCATATAGTTCGCAATCTTTTAAAGGTGAGTACTGCAGAGTTGTTCGGGAAACAGAACTCCCTCGACCCACCTGTTTTGATTTGAGAGACTCTACCACAGCCACTTCTGCATGACGACGTTCGATGTTTGTTTTTTACGGGTGATACGTAACTACATTAGCAGCCGTGTTATGTGAGGATCAATCTAGTAAATGCCACAGATGGGCTCACTCTACAATTACAGGTTTGCTTTTTGTCCTTCCTTCTCTTTCTGTTATGAAACTGCTAACAAGTGTCTCCCACTGTTACAAACAACTGAGACTCACATACTGCACTGAATGATGTTAATGGTTCAGTTTGGCCATTAAAATGTTTTGTTTGTGGTAATAAGTCTCTCTTTTCCTTTTATGCAGGTGGCAGTTTTACTTTCGGAAGTTTACTTTGAAGTCGGGCTATCGCATAACCTTCTTTTTTCAGCTCTCTCACTTGAGAGGATTCTTCACTTCTCTGATGCATTGTTTTCTTTATACATTTTGGTTGAAGTTTTGGACAGACATTCATAGGAGAGGGAGGGACTTGAAATAAGAACTCAGTCTGTTAATTATTTTTTCTTGGATGACTGTTGTATTAATTTCTTCGATGACATGCGACTGTGAGCCAGTTTTACTTTCCTATTGGAACGCAAATAAGGAGATCAAAATATTGACTAAAAACGTTAAATAGTATTCGACAACAGGAATCAGTGCCCCAAGATGAAATGAGTTGTATAAACTATAAACTCACTCACAAGAATCAGAACCTCCAACTCACAATCCACACTACGTAAAAAATGTATTGTATGAACAAAGGAAAGGGATTCGTTGTTGAAAACTTCGGAAAGAAATTTGAGAATTTGACGGACATCGCATGAAATCGGCGGACAGAAAAGTTCGTTGACCACAGTCGACACTTGACAACTTTCGTAATAAATATCAGAAGACATCTAACGGGGATGTAGCTCATATGGTAGAGCGCTCGCTTCGCATGCGAGAGGCACGGGGTTCGATTCCCCGCATCTCCACTGTAATTCTTTTTTATTTGTTGTTTGATATATAATCTCTTATTTCTTTATTAATAACTACATAATCCTTGGACATAAACGACGTTAACGTAGTAGGGGTGGTGGTTCCATTCAGATTTTTTTTGTTGCGTAATATAATCATAAGACAATAAAATATAACACCCAAAATAAATAGGAGTCATCCGGGAAATCAAATATATAAAATCACTTCACTAAAAACAAGTCGAGTCTTTACATGCAAATTCAAAGTAACAGCCAGGAACACACGTGTGCAGATATAATATATATCTATATATATATATATAGAGAGAGAGAGAGAGAGAGAGAGAGAGAGAGAGAGAGATTCTGTAGCCAAGCTCTACTACTTTGACCATGCGACTGCATCCAGGGGCGGACCCACGTATACCCTTGGGGGGTCACTTGACCCCCCGGCCGAAATAGTAATAAGTATAATATATGCATAGAAGTTAACTGCCTAGTCCAGTGGTTGTATACTAAAAGTAAAGATCATGTCATTAAAGTGACCTGGGTTCGACCCCCCAACTGAGCATTTTATTTTATTTTTCAGCATAGGCTGGATATTAACTGGGCTGGCCTAAAATCTTGACCCCCCAGGCCCAGTAGGCTGGGTCCGCCACTGACTGCATCAATCTCAGCGTGAGCCGCTCTATATAACTCGAGCCTCTTAGCAAGCGATGTTCGCCGCTGCATAACCGCTGGATCCTCATCCAACAGTTTACCCAACTGCTTTCCCTCTTTTTGCCCAATTCCGTGAAGAAATGATCGAGCAAGCTGCGCTTCGCCTCGCGCACTTGACAGTAGACGATCGACTTTGGAATGGAGTTTCGAAGGCTTCCACAGACCATGTTCACATAAGAAAGAACCGTCGTGCCTTGCAAAAAGAAAGAAAAAAAAAAAGGATTAGCAAACCCCCTTAAAAAATTGAGCTTTTTCTCTGATTTGATGCCTCACCGATTCTCCGAAGATAGGAGTCGTTGTATCTATCGAAAATCGAGTGAGTTGGATTCCCTCCCTTCTCAACGTCTTGAGGAAGTTTCCTGAAGAAATCGACGGTTAGGTAGCTGCATTCCATCTCTACGAGCTGAAGAGTCGCCTTTCTGCTTTCTTCTCTCATCCTCTCCAACGACTCAACGGCTGCGCTGTTCACCTCCACTCTCAGAGAGGGATACTGTTTCAGCTCCTGCAATTCAAGTAAAATGTTCTCATAGTATAATAAGATTTGTACTGAATTTGAAATGATCTGATGGTTGTATAAGCAGATTAATGTTGAATCTTTATGGATTCTAATGACTTACTGGGGTCTCGTTAATTGACTTGAGAACTAGCTCCTTCAGTAGCGCATGAACCTGAAGATACAAAGGACGCACGTGTTCGTAAAATTGGCGAAAACGATTCGAAATCAGCAGAGCCGAAACTAGGCAGACAACATATACATACCGCGTCAACAGCTGCCTCAGCGGGACCCTTGATGGTAATCAACGCTGTTTCGATAAGTCGACGATAGCCCTGTTCGGGCGCTATGAGATGTGGCTGATAGCCATCGGCTTCGGTAATAAGTTTTCGTACATTTTCCATGGCAAGATGTTTGTCGAACTGCAGGCGTTTCAGTGCGGCGGGCAGTTGGTTGTCGAAAACATTGTATATTTTGTCACCGCCGGGCCGACTGCATGATCACATGAAAACGAAGAATATTAGAATGAAGAACGTCAATGTGTGAAGGGATGTTTCATAGTAATAAGATACACACCTTCCATCAAGATGCTCTTTGAATGTTCCATCAAACGTTCGGCAGATTTCCATAATCATGTACAGCTTTCCCTGAATTGATTACAGCACATGTAAAGATATGCAAGCCCGGTTGCGATTCACGAAGCATTTTGTAAAAAATAAATAGATAGATTAATACGTGATAATCACTAGTATAAAAATGACTATTGCAAGGAGGCAAGTCTATGGGACAGAATGGAGAATCAGCAAGACAGTGAAGTAAATCAAATATTCATGGAAAAATTCATTTGAACAGGCAAGAACAAGATATGAAAAATAAAATAAAATCTTACTCCGGCGTCTGTAGCAATGGGCTTGCCGAGGCGAGATAATTCAGATTCCAGCTCAATGATTGTTTTATTGATGAGTGACTGCAGGCCTGGAATCCTTGACTTAATGACATTTTCCAAATGCTGGAATATGATACACCATCAATATACATCACAAGTTAAGTAGACTGCAGTCATAACGCGACTCTAACGAGCGGCAAAAAGGTAAATAAAAAGGAATAAAAAAAGTAAAGGCTTGAAGCAAGCTTCTGCAGAACTGAAAAGCTCAAGGAGTTACTTACTTTGGACATGACTTTCCCTAGATGCTCTGAACCCATTCTGTTGGCTAGATGTTTGTACTCTGGGGTTTGAGCAAAATATTCCCTTTCTCTACGCCTAGCAGCAATCATGTCCACATTTTTGTTGATATCTTGTTGAGAACGGTTAACAACACCTATCCATGGGAATTGCAGCTTATATGACCTCCCTTCCAATATCTGCAGATGGAATGTACATAATTCTTAGTGTTTCAAATAATCCTATAATTAGATCATAAGCCTAAGCTGCATCCCTTTACCAAAATATATACATAAACTTACATCGACAGCATCAGTGCCTTTGTCCATCAGATCAATCTTCGTTAAGACTCCAAATGTTCTTTCACCTGGACATTGCAACACACAGTGGCGTAATTTCTGAATAAAATAATAAAATGAACCTATTTCTATTGATGTTGATGGTTGACTACATATACAATGCAAATAGAAGGGAAAAATCATGCTATATAATAACCATATAGTTGGGTACCTTTTGGGTCTACTTCACGAGAAATCTTAATAGCATCCGATGTTGCAAGATCTTGGTTGGCAGGAGAAATTGCCAAAATGATACAATTTGGCTGAAAAAGAGCGGTCCAGAAAATACAAATTTGAATATAATTTATGTCGATGAAACCACTGGAACTCTATTGCATTGGATAAAAGAATGACTAAAACCATCAAATACCTTTTCAATAAAAGATCGGACCATGTTCTCAATATCCATTACAATGCTATCTGGCTGACCCTCTATATAAATCAATTGACCGATTTTAGCAACATTACAAAAGAAATGCACAAAAAACATCTGCATTAACAAGGACTATAGCTCACCAACAGCCACTTTTGTCAAACCAGGAAGATCGATCAACGTCAAATTCACAACTGCAATCAGGAGAGTTGTGTAAATCGTATGAAGAATTAAAAAGATACTGAGAACGGTCAAAGTTGCATCTGATGCCACAATTGTATTGTCTTATAAATGCAAAAAATAAGTAGCCAGGTCAATGAGAAACCTCACACCAGAGACTCACAAACATTTTTCATGAGGGTTTCTAGGGAAAGTTGCAAGAGGCTTTCAGCAGCTAGTACAAACTTACGAAATAAATGACCATCCAAATTAGATAACCAGTTACAGACGTTACCCACCATTTGGCGAATAGATACTCAGATAAATCGGAACAGATGAGATTTGTTTAGAACGGCCTGTCTCTCGATCAGTCTCATCAGCAATCTCCTTTCTAACAGCAGCTACACAAATTTAAACAAAAACTTTTTATGGAATGTCTGAAAATCATCAATTCACAAACATAGACACACATGAGCAACAATTTCGAGTGAGGATGATCAGTAAATACCATAATCAGTGACCCAAGAAAATTATTACAGAAATCGATAGTGATGAAAAGAAGAAGCAAAAGCTTGCCACAATACCAAAATCCGTAAACTTTTTCCTCGGAAGATGCCCAAATTCTGCATACTCTCGATTCTCATCAATCTTATGAAGCTGCAGAACAAGCGGACGCCGAGTAACAATACCTGTGGAATAATATAAATATGTGTGGAACTTGGCAGTTGAACTAATAACAATTCCATCTCAAGGAAAGAAAGAGCCCAATTACCTGATCCACGGGGCAAAAAGTCCTTCCCAACAATGCTCTCCAGCACAGATGACTTGCCAGAACTCTACAAAACAACCAATTTTAACATTTGCCTATAAGATCCAAAACTCAAGGACGAGAAGCTCAAATGAAAAATTCACGACTTCAAACATAAGGGAGGTCACATGATCAGAGAGATCACAACTACAAATAAGACAAAATAAAAAGTGAAAGAGAAAACGAATATAAAAAAGGAAAAGAAAGAGAAGAAAAGAAACGATCGAAACAGTGATCTACCAGAAAACGTTTGAAACAGCTCGAGTAGTTTGACATCAATCAGAGAAAAATTACGAGAAAAGCTACAAACTTTGCAAGAGAATGAAGTTAACAAGAATTAGAAATCAGACCTGACCGCCAACGACGGCGATAGAAGGCAAAGCGTCCCACAGAGTGGGTAACGCGCTATCATCGCCTTGATCTCCAAGAGCAGTGCAAGCTCTCTGCAATCGGTTGACTAACGATATCAAATTCTCCATATCTAAGCTCAAGTCAGCTCCGAGTCTAAAATCCAAGATTGACAGCTGACTCGTCAACACCTGCACTATAACACCTTCACCTCTTGAAGATCTCGAGGGAAAATAGGATAATACAACGATGGGTATCTAATTTCGAATTCGACCTCCAATTTAGCTAGAGAGAAAAAAAAAAGAGAGAGAGAGATGAATGAACTTCGATAGTGGAGTTTCTTCAAGGTTTGGGCTTTACTTTAAAACGACGTCGAATCAGTGGGGTCGGATAACCGTGTGGACGCTCCGTGCCGTTACTTTGTCCTTTTGCTTCCTAAGTTTTGAATTTTGAAGGCTAAATGGGCCTAATATGACTTTTGGGCTTGGTCCTTAAATGGCCTCTTATTAACGTTTGGGTTATAAATGGGCCGGGGATATCCTTAAGCCCATTTTCACATTTTTACTTGACTAGAGATTAAGATGACGAAGACGATGACGATGATGACGAGGAGGACGACGACGGCGACGCTTGGCAGCTCATCAATGTCGTCGTATCATAATCATTTACGTCTCTGACTATTTGATTATTCAAACGAAAAGAAAACATCGGGGCAATTACAGAATCGACCGTCGTCCAGCGAACTGCCAACCAATCCTTGCAAGCTTGCTTCTTATCCTGTAAGATTAGTTTCCTTTTCCCATAGCTGATTAAAATTAATAGCGTGTTCTCAGTTCGTTGCATACATCGTTTCAGCTGAAGCCTTTAGTCGTAGGGCATTCACTTGAAACCAATTGGTCCATTTCTGTGATTTCTGGGTTGGTTTTACACAGCTGAAAAAGATGGTTTGATGGTTGATGCCCAACCCATACTACTGTATAGTTTGGTGCTTTGTCGTAATACATGAATATTGAAGGATCCAATTTGGCCACTAACTAATGCTTTAAATACTTTAAGTTGTTTTATATAATATTATCAAGGCTTAGGAGGCTAAAAAGGCATCGAAAAAGCATAAGCACCCACCCATGTTGATACAATTCTGGTCCAGAATTTGGTCGTATAATTCTCTTGAAGCAGGTCTGAGACGTTTGACAAGGACTGATATTCTCTGGGATCAATGGGGTCCAAACTCTCAAGGAAGAGGAGACCTGAAGCACCTACGTACGAGGATCCCGAAAAACTAGCATCAGAAGCACTTTGTGAGTTTCTTGCCTTGTTGTAAGAGATTCAGTGGGCTGCATTGATTTCAAAATGATTATTGCACTCATATCTGTAACGAAACTGTTGCAGTTACTGTGAGCGAAGTGGAAGCATTGCATGAGTTGTACAAGAGATTAAGTAGTTCAGTTGTTGATGATGGCTTTATCCGGAAGGTTGTAGTTAAGTTTTATCACTGAGAAGTATACTATTTGATCCTATGATTCTTATTCCTTTTCTTCTATTAAACTTTGCCGATTGACTTATGCCATTTGGACGCAGGAAGAGCTCGCATTTGCACTATTTAGGAGTACAAGTAAAAGGAACCTCTTTGCAGACAGAGTGAGTATACATTGATTCTGTTCTTGAATTTTTCTTACTACGTGAAGGTTAGAAAACTTTCATTTCCCGATAATTTGTTTCTTCAGATATTCGATCTCTTCGATGTCAAACGAAACGGGCGGATCGATTTCGAGGAATTTGTGAGAACATTGAGCATCTTTCATCCCAAAACACCTGTGCCTAAAAAAGTTGCAGGTATTCAACATCACTGTTTCTTTTTTATTTCTACCAGTGATTCTTCTGATGCATTCACCTTTCGTTTTCTTACCTTTGGACATTATGTTGTTGTACTGTTGCATTCATAACTATGCTACGCAGCTGCATTCAAGCTATACGACTTGAGGCATACTGGCTTCATCGAACGTGAAGAGGTTAGTTAAGCAAATGTTGAACAACTTACTTAAACACCACTTGTAAAAGTTGAAACACATCCTTTTTCCAAACTCATATAGGTAGTTTGCAAGATCTGATTTCTCGCCAGTTTCCTTCCTCTTACAAGTGTTGATAGAAAAAGCTCTACATCTTTTGGACACTGAATCTTACTCGAGTCTTGTTATTCTATGATATCTGACCTGACGATATCTCATTCCATGCATGCCAAACACAGTTGAAGGAGATGGTATTGGCTCTTCTGAGTGAATCTGACTTGATTATGTCCGACGACATAGTAGAATCTATTGTGGATAAGGTTCGCACCTTTTCTTTCGTTGCCGATGAAATTTTCCTCCATTACATTTACTTGGATCCTCTCCTTGCAGACATTTAAAGAAGCAGATATTAATGGCGATGGCAAGATCGATGAAGCAGAATGGACTGAATACGCAACCAAGAACCCTTTATTGCTGCGTAATATGACTCTTGTATATCTCATGTGCGTCGATCAATAGAGTACTCTATCCTATTTATATTCCTTCTATATAGGTGCTTCACAGTTGCAATTTTCTTTGCTATTTTCCAGGGACATAACTACGACTTTCCCCAGCTTCATCGCCAATACTGAGATAGAAGACAAAAAGTTGATGGCTTGATATATGCATGTAAGTATGTATGTATATTCACTGCATCACAAGTTCCATTAATTTCATGTATTATTTTTTATTTTTGGAAACGCTCCTTCGCGTGTAATTTCGTTTCTTTCTTATCAAGACATTTGAACTTCTTTACTTACACGTGATCCCGATATTCATATACACGATCTTTTGGCCAACATTTTCAATAGATCCTCACGTTTATTTCTTTCTTAACTAATAGTGTCGCATCTGAATTTTTTTTTTTTATGTAGACTTAGATATGAATTTTTTTCTTTTACTCGTCCTATTAGATTTGAATCTATTGTTGAAATGATTTTAATATATTGAAATGATTTGGGGTCCCTTGCACATACGGGTGATGAGAGATGCAATCCTCCTTCTAGGTCGTCTAAACCACTAAAATCTTATACATATATCCGTAGGGTATGCAATTTTTTATAATTACCACCAATGTAAAAGGAAAAAGAAGAAAAGAAAAGGCATTCTTAATTTACAACTAGTTAGTCTTGCACATTTGATGTGTATGCAGTTAATATTGTCATTTAGTGATTTTATGCCGTGGATGGTTTTATTTTCGATGATAATTTTATTATTTTTATTGTATATTTTAAGTAAACAAATTTTAACAGATAAAATTAACAGTTTATAGAAGATTATGATGTTTAATATAATAGAATAGATTACCGGGCTTTTTAATTATTTAGAGCTTTTTTATTTCATTATTAATAAAATAGGGTTATTTTATAGCAATATTAACAAAATAGTGCAAAATGCGTCTATTGGACACGGCGTTGCATCCATTGGATGCACCGTCGCATTCAATGGATACGACGCCCATCCCATTTAAAAAAACCTTTTTTTTTGGCTTTGGGCTTAATTGGTCAATGGATGTGAATTGTGATGCCCAGCTCATTCAAAATGTTCTTTTTTTGTTGTACTTAATGAGTCGTCTTTAATTGACGCCTAAATTAAACCAACATTTTAAATACACATTATTTTATGGGACACTTTCACTTAAATTCCTATTTTGCAAACTTTCTATCACATAACTCCCCAATCAGAGAAAAATATCACTTAACTCCCCGTTTCACTGTTCGTACTACATTTTGAAGTCATGTTGTACCTTTCTATGTTTGTATTGTGTACCACAGTACGTTGGTATAATATACCTAAATGTGTTGTTATAGTGTACCTAATTTTTTCACAGATTGGTGTCCGATCCGCCGCAGGTACACCATACAACACATTTATGTACACTATATCAACGTATTGTGGTAACAATACAAACATGGAAAGGTACAGTGTGACTGAAGAAACTGGTACAAACAGTGAAACGGGGAGTTAAGTGATATTTTTCTCCGAGAAGGGAGTTATGTGATAGATAGTTTGCCAAATAGGGATTTAAGTGAAGTTTCACCTTATTTTATTAACGCATAAATTGAATCAACATTATTTCAATTATACTTAAACACACATATGAACCGGAGATTACATCAATATAAATGTATTTAAACCACAGATAACGATAGACGACATCAATAACACATATGAGTGAATTTTATGTTTATAGATATAAGCTTCTGTTAGCATATGGCGTTGAACTAAAAAATTGATACGTGTGTTTGATTTACCTTCAAAAATAATATTTAAAATAATGTCAATTTTCTTTTTTCGTCATTCTTCTATATTTTGACGTCAGGAAGCATTAAGTTATTCATCGTTACCATACGTATGTCTACATTTGAGCTGAAATGAGTAATAGCAAATTGTCCAAAACCAGTATATATGCTTCAATAGTTTTAATTAAGTATTTTCTTTCGATAAGTAGCAAATATGACCGGTAGTTGAGATGTTTGAATTACAATATTAATTATACGCAATATAAAGTAACACCATATATACCGCAAGTGTCCCTGATCAGACTAATATCTATTGTAGATAAATAAATAAACCTATAAATAAATGCGTTGAACCGTTTAACATAGATAAGATATCAATTTCACCATAGCCTTCGTATTAACACAATAACTCCTGTGTAGTTTTTGGTCAGAATCAGATGCAAGTAACATGGCAAAAGTTAGCTGTATTTCAGCAAGCTGTTAAAACATTTAATTATGAAACTTGGATCAGTTTAGGGTCTGAAGAACTCATAGATAGATGTGTTGTCTATCAGCTTCGTCTCTGTTTTACTTTCACGAGATTGGAGTTAAATAACAGCACTACATGTCTAAGAACAAATGTCTACTCCTTTGTCCCCAAATCGTTATCTTTAAGAACGAAACATGGGTTTTGGCATGTATCTTGCGATTTATTTTACATACAAGAACTTGAGGCATATGTATCTTGCGATTTTATCATTTTTAATTGATGGTAAAACTTAGAAGTTATTGTGCAAGATGCAATATTAAGTGTAAAAGTTCTCAATTCATGGATCAGTTTGCCATTTCCCGAAACGTATAGTTTATTATCATCGAACTACTACACTTCTTTTGGACTTGAAGGAAATATTTGGACTATGCTGATTGACTTGTGGTAAGATAATTATGACTTAATTATTATTAGCAGTAGTGAATATTATCTTGTACAAAGTATAATAGTGCGATGTTTACGTATGTTGTATTGTGGTAATGCATGGCCCATCAACAGATGAAATATAATAATTACTGGGGAGAATAGAAAAATCACAAATAGACATAAAATACAAAAACCTCGTTATTCGGCGAGAGGTGGAGAACAATGAAATAATCGTATCGTGAAATGAGAAACAAAATAATAATAATTATTATTATTATAATAATAATCTTATTAATACATGAAACCTCGTGAAATAGCGCATAATAACTAGGCTAGCACAGCTCATTTCGATCCGACAGATATATTCATGGGTAGGCTTCAAAACTACAAAAGTACACAAAAAGAAAGTAAACAAGAATTTCCATTTTGAGCATACTTTCTCCTCATACAAAACAAATATATCGAAAGTTTCATCTATTATCCCCCCCCCCCCCCCCAACCTCTTTCTCTCTCCTGTTTCCATGGCTCAAGTTGCTTGTGCACTTTCGAAAATCACTCGATTCTCCAAAGTTATGTCTGGAAAGGACCACGACAAGATCATGGTATGGTACATACTCAACTCTTGAACTAATAGACATAATTCCTTCTTCATCTTCATCTTCTTCTTCCAGGAACTGCCTCTGTTATCGCCCACAATCTAGAGCACACCCTGTTTTATTAATAGTGAAATAAAAAAGCTCTAAATAATTAAAAAGCCCTAAATTACCACTCAAAAAGAAGAAAAAAAAAAGATAGAAGGCAATTTGATCCTTTAATCTTTTTCCAAGTTGCTTTGCTTCTATTATGATGTTCTTGTCCTAGACAAAAGTTTAGAGCGGCATGCGTTTATGACAAAAGCACTTCAACGATAATGATCTTACTTTGATTCCAAGGGGTATTTTAAAAAATAAGATTACTTTTGGTTTCTTTTTAAAAAAAGGGAACTTGACCGAGTCAATTAAAAAAAGAGGAACATGTTTCCTTAATTAACTAAACCCCTAATTAATACCTAAATAAAAAAAAAGAAATATATATATAAAATAAAAAAAGAAAACGCACCAACCTCATTGATTAATGCACCCACGAGCA
This sequence comes from Craterostigma plantagineum, assembly GCA_027422505.1. Lineage (NCBI taxonomy): Eukaryota > Viridiplantae > Streptophyta > Magnoliopsida > Lamiales > Linderniaceae > Craterostigma > Craterostigma plantagineum. Next base: position 6,346,860 of record JAPQWV010000007.1, read on the forward strand.
CCAAAACGAGATCTTGAAGGAAAAACGAGCTGAAGCGTCCGCCGAAATCGAAACACCCAAGCTCCAAGAAACCCAATTTCGTTCTTGAACGCATATACAGTAAGTTCCGTTCATTTTAACGCCGGTTACAAGTATATATTATCGGGCATTGTAATTTCCGTTCATGTTAATGACATTTACATTTCGAGCATCGGGTATTAGATTTTCGAAGGTTTGGGTAGTTATGGGTAGCATTTTAACCTTAGATCTGTGCGAATTTGCAGAAAATTTTCGTTTTCCGATTATTCGAGTCACTTATTCGAGTTTATTTGACTCGAAAAGTCACTCGGATAAGTTGTTTTGGCAACATACAATTCGGACATCAAACTCGGATAAACTCGGAAACTTTACTCGATTAATACTATTGTTAATGAAATTTTACACTTACATATTATTCGATATTATAATACTCGGATATGTTATTCGCGTTAAACGTAAACTCGAATAACTTACTCGAATAATTTTTGTTTCCGAATATTTTATTTACTCGAATAACTCGTTTGCAATAAAAGTTGATTTATTCCATTTATTTCTTCGATAACAACTTATCGAGTTAAATGTAACTCGAATGACTTACTCGAATAATTTTTGTTTCCGAATATTTTATTTACTCGAATAAATCTTTTGCAATAAAAGTTGATTTATTCCATTTATTTCTTCGATAACAACTTATCGAGTGTCTTCAAAATCTTAATACTCGAAGACTCTATTCGAGTTGTTTTACTACTCGAATTGTTTACTCGATTAATTTCTATTTTTTGAATATTGTAATTATTCGAATAATGCATATTGCAATTAAATTTTATTAACAATGATTTGTTTCATATGCAGGTTATGCCGACCAGCATCATGATTGATTACGATGGAGAATGGATAATTGGGAATGATAATAAATGGACATGGGTTCCAAGGATGGGAACAAATATGAAGCCCATTGGGTTCGATGTCGATTGTTGTTTGCTGGACGATCTGCGGAACGAAATATACGAGACTATTGGCGTAAGCGGGAGGCCGGAGTTAAAGCTAAGTTATCAGCCATCTATGAGAGGTATGGAAGGGTGTGCTCCGTTGTATATAAAGAATGATCGAGAGTTGAAGGGTTATATATACTTAGGGGGTCCAATGGATAGACCGATTCTCCGTGTGGAGATTGGTCTCCCTACGACCCTCCACCGTCAAACTCTCGCGGATGATGAAGTTGGTCCCGTTCCAATTGAGGTTCGTAGCGATGGAGGTGGTTACATCGATGATTATTTTGACCGTATCATCGACTTTGGCGGATGCGAAAATGTGAATTATGGGGGTGAAGGTCACAATGAGGCGAACGACCGTGATGAGAATGTTGCATCACGGCAGAACGTGCACGTCAATTTTGATGGCGTAGACGGAGAAAATGCGGACGGGAATGATGAGGAGGAGGAGGAAGAGGAAAATGCAACAATTCCTAGCGATCGGTATTCTTTTACCGACGGTTCCACCATGAAGGTCGGTGATGAATTCGAGGATAAGAAGGCCGTCAAGAATAGGATCCAAAGAGTTGCTATAGAGGCATGCTTCGAGGTCAAGATTATAAAATCTTCCCGATCGTACTATGGCGTGAGATGCAAAGAGGATGGATGTACTTGGAGGATATGGACGGCGAAGATTAAGGATACATCCGTATTCTCGATTCGTACGTATTGCAACACACATACGTGCGACCTTGCAAATCGGAACGCAAGACTCACTCAAGCATCGTCAACCTCCGTGAGTGATATGCTGCTTGAATCTTTTCAGGGTTCAACAAGTACACCGGCCCCTAAACTCATTCAAACAATGATGAGAAATCGTGGGATTGAAGTTTCGTACTTCAAAGCATGGAAAGGAGGCATTTTAGCACAAAATGCAATGAAGGGTGACCCCGATGAGAGTTACAAGTTGTTGCCGTCGTACCTGTCGACGTTGAGAAGAGTGAATCCGGGAACCATAGCAAGTGTATATCTGGACGACGAGCGGAGATTTAAGCACGCATTCCTATCCCTTGGTGCTTGTATTGCGGGATACCGTCACATGAGGAAGGTTGTTTGCATAGACGGTACTTGGTTGAAAGGAAAGTATGGGGGTACGTTGCTCATTGCATCAGCGGAGGATGGCGACCGCCATCAGTTTCCTTTAGCTTGGGGCATAATCGACAATAACGAGTGCATAGAAGCTTGGTCGTGGTTCTTGAACGAGCTCTTGCAAGTCGTGCCCAACGAGGACGATCTTGTCATCGTATCCGATAGATGTCCTTCTATCAAAGCCGCCGTTGCAGCCGTCTACGGTCGTGCGCACCACGGTCATTGTATTTGGCACCTGTCACAAAATATGAAAAGCAGGTGTAAGAAGCAGGGTGCGACCGAGACGTTCATACACATTGCTAAAATATACAAGCAATGCGACTTTGATTCACAATATGGTGATTTTGAGAATAGGTTTCCCACCGCATACGCGTATTTGCAACAGACTGATACTAAGGAACGATGGAGTCGAGCCTATTCTCCGACGTCTCGCTATAACATCATGACTACGAACGGGGTGGAATCGATTAATGCAAGACTCCGCGAAAAAAGAAAGCTACCGATCATTGCGCTTCTGGAATCGATACAGAGGCTGACGGCGGATTGGTTTGCTAGATACGGACAGCAATCTGGACAAGCAACCACGCGGTTTACCCCGACGGTGGAAATGAAGCTCCGTGAGAGGTATGAGCTAAGTCAAGGGTATGAAGTACATGAAATCGCTCCGCATGAGTACGATGTCCGATCTCCGGGGGGTCGTGCCATTGTTAACTTGCGGTCGAAGACTTGTACGTGCCGCCAATTCGACATCGACAGGATTCCTTGTCCACATGCAATCGCGGCGAGTCTACGAGCGAACATGAGTTTCTACCCGTTGTGTTCGGAATATTATTCTGTCCTAACGTGGCAGTCTGCTTATCACGGACGAGTTTCGCCGGTTCCGGATCAAGCCGAGTGGGATACCTCGGATCAATTGGTGTTGCCGCCTCCGTTCGTAGCAAGGCGTGGTCGGAGAAAAGAAAGGAGGTTTCCGTCCGTCGGTGAGTTTAGTCGTAGACATTAAGTAAATCTTGATGTATGAGTTTGATTATGAGGTTGTATGAGTTTGATGTATGAGGTTGTATGAGATTGATGGATTATTGTGAGTTTGGCTTGATTGTAGCTTATTTCACTGTTATTCGAGTAAGATGCACAACTCGAATATTATTAGAATAGGTCACTCGAATAACGTAACAATAAAAAGTCGAAAACGAAAACCTGAACATATTCGAGTAACCGAATAACTCGAATAATTTACAAAAAAATCGAATACCGTACTCTAATAATATCTTGTAATTCGAGTGTTCTTTTCAGAATTTTTGAATTTTAGTTATCTCGATACATAGATGTATAAATATCAATATTTCGATGTTTTAGGGCCTTCATGATGTTAATAAGTCGCTTTATGAAGATTAACAATGTTTAATAAAAGTCGTTGCATGACATACAATGAAACACATTGGTAGATAGGACTTTAGTATATACATTCGCATCAACAATATATATAACATGTATCGAAATATCAACTTGATTTTCTTTTTTTTCAAGAATCTCTATAATATCTTATTACTTAGAAAGAAAATGTTATTTAACATGAAATGATATTTAACATGAAATGTTTTCATGTTATTTAACAATTCATGCTCATGATAATAAAACAATATTTTTGATTTTAAATTATTCGAGTAATGTATTACACTCGAATAAGCTCGAATACACAACTCGATAAAAGTAGCATTATTTGAACAAGCTTTTCACTCGAATAACAGTGAAGGTCGACAGAAACAACTTATCCAGTGAAGTTTATTCGAGTGCTATATGATACTCGGATTGAGCTCGAAAATCTTACTCGTTTAATTCCCATTATTCGAACAAGATCTTTGACTCGGATAACAGTGAAGTCCGATAAAATCAACTGATCCAGTGAAGCTTATTCGAGTGCTATGAGGTACTCGAATTAAGCTCGATTAGATTACTCGAATAATTATCATTATTCTCGAATAACGTAACAATAAAAAGTCGAAAACGAAAACCTGAACTTATTCGAGTAACCGAATAACTCGAATAATTTACAAACAAATCGAATACCGTACTCGAATAATATCTTGTAATTCGAGTGTACTTTTCAGAATTTTTGAATTTTAATTATCTCGATACATAGATGTATAAATATCAATATTTCGATGTTTTAGGGCCTTCATGATGTTAATAAGTCGCTTTATGAAGATTAACAATGTTTAATAAAAGTCGTTGCATAACATACAATGAAATACATTGGTAGATAGGACTTTAGTATATACATTCCCATCAACAATATATATAACATGTATCGGAATATCAACTTGATTTTCTTTTTTTTCAAGAATCTCTATAATATCTTATTACTTAGAAAGAAAATGTTATTTAACATGAAATGATATTTAACATGAAATGTTTTCATGTTATTTAACATTTCATGCTCATGATACAAAAACAATATTTTCGATTTTTAAATTATTCGAGTTATGTATTATACTCGAATATGCTCGAATACGCAACTCGATAAAAGTAGCATTATTCAAACAAGCTCTTTCACTCGAATAACAGTGAAGTTCGACAGAAACAACTAAACCAGTGAAGTTTATTCGAGTGCTGTTTGACACTCGGATTGAGCTCGAGTAGCTTACTCGTTTAATTCCCATTATTCGAACAAGATCTTTGACTCGGATAACAGTGAAGTCCGATAAAATCAACTGATCCAGTGAAGCTTATTCGAGTGCTATGAGGTACTCGAATTAAGCTCGATTAGATTACTCGAATAATTATCATTATTCGAACAAGCTCTTTCACTCGAATAACAGTGAAATTTGGAAAAAACAACACTGAACCTTGAACACTCTGAACAACCTCAACAACAACTCAACCAACCATAACACAGAACAATTCCAAATCAAAAAATCTATACAAATATATTAAAAATCTAAAACGGTTCATACAATATCCAATTGTTAAAATAAATACATATAGTCAAAAACTTTCTAAACGAGACAACTTTAGAATCGTCCAAAGCGTAGAGATCATCTCTGTTACCGATCAACAGAGACATCGCGGCCCTAAGCATGTACATACCGCACTCTCCGCTGTTCAAGAAATATAACAATTTCAGGTTTAAGTAAATAAGAAAATAAGAAAGTGAGAAAATAAAAAAATTACCTAAGACGTTGTTGAGGGAAATTGGGGCACCGCACCCAAGAAAACTTCTCCCCGGATTCTTGCTCCACACCTACGTGTTGAAGCATCAGCGGTATCACTTCGGCCAAAGGATCGAGGAACGGCTTCATTGCCCTCAAGTCCGAATCGCTGTTGCGATCGGAATCCAAAACGAGGATGTTCCTGTCCTTGAACCGAGCGACGAGGAGCACCCAATGCGAGTTAAATGCCAATGGGATGACGGCCACATCCGCTTGGCTCCAGTGAAGTGACGGCTTGCCGCCGTATATCGCATTGATCTCTCCCGTGGCGAATAGGTCGAACGAGGACACGTTCCACGGTCGCGGTTTGGCGGACTCCATCCTGACTGCATGTGCGAAGTTGGCGTTCACGTACGCGATTCGCTCCGCATGCACGCAGTTTTCTTGCATCGCCGTGAACCGCTGAATGCCTCGTTGACGTGCTGCAATAATAGCATATAATGTTATTAAACGAAATAATTAGAACATATTTAGCAAAAAACACACATACCTCATCCGAAATCCACACTTTCGGAGTGTGGACAGGTCGGCAAAGAATTTCTTGTCGTACGCTTGGAGGATTCCTTGCCGTTCCTCCTTTGCGCCCATTCTTGCCACCTCCGCCGCGACGGCATCCCAATTCTTCACCCTCTCGCCGATGATATGCTCTATGTCCGCGCGGCGTTGTATTGCAACGCGAGGGGTCGAATCGGGCGTCGGCGTATACGGACTCGAAAGCAACCTCGACTTCTTCTTCGCACGTTCCGTCCGTGGCCGCCTCTCCTCCGCTTCCGCCGCCTTCTTTGCCTTCGACGCCGCGGCGGCCCTCTGCGCCTCCGCCCACGCCGCCTTCTTTGCCTTCACCACCGCGGCGGCCCTCTCCGCCGCCGCCTGCTCCGCCGCGGCCCTCTCCGCCGCCACATTCTCCGCCGCGGCCCTCTCCGCCGCGGCCGCCTCCGCCGCGGCCCTCTCCGCCGCCGCCCTATCCGCCGCGGCCCTCTCCGCCGCCGCCTGCTCCGCCGCGGCCCTCTCCGCCGCCGCCCTCTCCGCTTCCGCCGCGGCCCTCTCCGCCGCCGCCTGCTCCGCCGCCGCTTTCTCCGCCGCGGCCCTCTCCGCCGCCGCCCTATCCGCCGCGGCCCTCTCCGCCGCCGCCTGCTCCGCCGCGGCCCTCTCCGCCGCCGCATTCTCCGCCGCGGCCCTCTCCGCCGCGGCCGCCTCCGCCGCGGCCCTCTCCGCCGCCGCCCTCTCCGCCGCCTCCGCCGCGGCCCTCTCCGCCGCTTTCTCCGCCGCGGCCCTCTCCGCCGCCGCCTGCTCCGCCGCGGCCCTCTCCGCCGCCGCATTCTCCGCCGCGGCCGCCTCCGCCGCGGCCCTCTCCGCCGCCTCCGCCGCGGCCCTCTCCGCCGCCGCGGCCGCGGCCTCCATCTCGGCCTCCATCTCCACATTCTCGCCCCCCTGCTCCCGACTCCCCGTCGGCGACGAATGAGGAGGCGAAGGAGGCGGCATGTCCTGATCGTAGCTTCTCGTAATATCCCGCACCGTTCTCGGCGTCAGGCTCTCAAGGGCTACAAAATTAGAGTATTACGTTAGATTTACGTAATATCAATATAATCTTATAAAATAAACATTAAGTAAGACATACCTTGGACCACGATCGAGCGCAGCTCCCTAATCTCCGTCCGCAAATCCCGTACATCGCCTTCCAGCCTGTCCATTCTTCTATCGAAATGGGCGATGATTGAGCCGGAAGGAGGAGGAGACGGCCTCGGAGGAGAAGACCTCGGAGGAGACGACCTCGGAGGAGGAGACGGCCGAGGAGGAGACGGCGCAAGCCGATGCTCGGTGCAGTAGACCGGCAGCCCATTTAGAAGATGCTCCACTATCCTCTGGGCCACGGCATCATTCCGGCTGCCACAAAATCCGGCGACCGTGCGGAAGTGCCTTGAATCGGCTTCAACATCGGTCGGTGTAAGGCAACACCGCACGTCCTGTGTATTTGTACAATTTAGAAAACGCAATCTAAATAAATCCATATTATAAATAAATAAATATACTTACATCCATCGCCACGGCACCGAATGCACGCTCGACCGCTTGCCATCCCGGAGCAGAGCTCTTGCCGTAAAATGTCGTCTTCCAATGGCACATACGGGGTAGCGGGAGCCCTTCGCCGGCTCTTCTCACAGTGAATTCTTGCCCGACGGTCGGCCAGCACTCGTACGCCAGAACCTGATAAAAGAGAGTAGAAGTAACTTAAAATAAATATAATATGTCTTAAATAATAATACAAAACTAATTTAATTACCTGAAGCGGCATTACGAAGCCGCTGATATCGAAGGTTGTTTGGGTTCTTCTATTCGATGCCATCTCCATCGCCCTCCCCAAGAGGTCTTTGTTCAGACCATAAATGACCTCCTCGAACGATATCCTTCCCCAAGGATATTCGTTGAAGCGGTCGAAGTCCTCCACCAGACGGAGCCACTCCTCCTTGACCTTCAAGTCCTTCTTTACCCTCCGCTCCCCTAGCACCCCGACGGCAAAATAAAGGCCGCCATCTTCAATTTCTCGGGATGAACGCCCGAGGCTCCACCGGCGTCACGGATCATTTCCGTGATTTTCTTCTCCAAATCGTGTAAATATATAACGGGCATGCCTGCGAGCCATAAAACAAACGTTAGTTTTTGAATTCGAAGTAAAAAAACGAATCAAAAAGATAAAAAAAAATAGAATTAATACCAGGCCAATGCCTCGTCGCAAACTCGTTCGAGGACGGTATCTCCGGCTCGTTAGCGCCGCAGTCGAGGCCCGTGAGTAGGCAATACTCGACCAATGAAAATCGTAATGGTCGCCCACGAACGACCATCCAGAACTCCTTCGAGTCCGGCATGTACTCCACCTGCCGGCTCATCAAATACCACATGATCATGTTCGAGTTGTAGTGGTTTCGGGCCACCTTTATCAGGTTCCCGAACTGAGTCCGTCTAACCATCTCCTCCATTTCCTCCTCGTTCAAAAGCGTACGGATGCGTTCGTTCGCATACCGACATGTACTGCGCGTTCAGAGTGAGGGTGGCATGGTAGAAATTGTCCGCCAGCAACTTCGTAGGAAGATAGATCTGGAAACGCAAAAAATAAGCAAAATTCACTGTTATTCGACTAAATTATTCGAGTAAAACATCACCCGAATAAGTCAAGCAATTATTCGAACCCCAATTACTCGAATAAATACTCGAAAAGGCGATGAAAACGATTTTTACAAAAATCCGACCGATTACGACGTTTACGCAACGATTTAACATCAAAAACGATCGATTTAACGCTAATAACAAAACATCTAACCAAGAAATTCGTTCAACCAATTCGATTTAACAAAAACCCAAAATGCGACCTAAAACTCACCGTGGCTCTACCGCCGTCGATTTGCTCATCCACCGGTTACGAACAGGCGCGGAAGGCTCCGATGATCTCGTTTTTCTTTTCGCCATTGATGATTATGCTTGGTCTTGTGTACGATTTTTCGAGTAAGAGATTTGGTTTCGAAGAGAGAGCGCGAGGGATTTTAGGTTTTCGAGTGATTTGTGTCTAATTTTCTTTCCGAGCTTTTTAAAACACTGCTTATTCGAGTATTTTATTCGGTTCAGTATTCGAGTTTGACTCGAAAAGTACTCTCGATAAGTTACTCGAATAATGTAGCTTACTCGTTTAATTTTCTGCACATTATTCGAGTCACCTTATCTCTTCGATTTGTTATTAGAGTAAGTCATTCGAGTCTTGCTTTTACTCGAATAAATCCGAATAATTTTTCGCTTTTAATAAGTCAAAAATGCATTTATTCGAGTCGATTATTCGGGTGTTATGTCACTCGAATTAAACTCGAATAACTTTTCACTGTTAAAAAAACGGATTAGCCTCCTTAACCAGTTTTTTAGTAAGGGTATTTTAGTCATTTGAGAACTCGTTCCTCTTTTTTTAAAACGAAATAGAATCGTTCCTCTTTTTTAAAATTATCCTTGATTCCAAATCTCTCTCTCTCTCTTTCTTCTCTCTCTCTTTTGCAGACATGAGCCAACCTCAATTCCCACGCAGATCCAACAACAACAACATCGATCAGAACCCAAATCCACACTTCCACCACTACACCTCCGACCCCAAGAAATCCAGCCACACCTGCCTCGCCTCGTGCGCCGTCGCCACCGTCTTCCTCCTCGCCGTTGCCGCGGCGGCGGCCGCCGTATACTTCTTCCTCTTCAAACCCAAGCCGCCCCTCATCTCCGTCAACGCCGTACAGTTCCCAACATTCTCCCTAGACAACAACACCGTCAACTTCGAGCTCTTTCAGTACGTCACCGTCACCAACCCAAACCGCGACGAGTTCTCCCACTACGACAGCTCTCTTCAGCTCCTCGTCTACTCCGGCGAGCCCGTGGGCACCGTCTTCATACCCGCCGGGAGGATCTCCGGAGGAAGCAGGCAGAAGATGTCGGCGGAACTCGATCTCAAAGAGTATCCCCTCCCCGCCGCCGCCCAGCCACAGAAGGTCGCCTTGGGCGGCGGTGGCGGCGCTGTGGGGAACGTGATGGAGGTGCAGACGAAGATGAGGCTCGTGGGGAGAGTTAGGGTGCTGAAGGTGTTCATGCACCGAGTAGAGAGTGGTGTCAAGTGTAGGGTGGCTGTGGAGGTCACGCGCGGCGCTGTTCTAGGCGTAAGGTGCTAACAATAACACCTTCGCCAGTCACCATATTCTTCACTGTATCTCTGTGGCAGCAAAGCTGCGACTTAATCCAAGGTAGAACTTCTGACAATCGCTATGTAATAGCAGATTGAGATTGTGCATATTATGTTGTTAGCATAGATATACTGAGGGAATGATTGAATGAATAGTTGTTGGCCCTGTTTCAATCTCGTTCTTGCTTGACTGAATCTGCTGTTTGAACTTTCAATGCAAGAAAATTAGTTCGATATCTCATATCAACTGCCTAATGATTTCGAAACATGAGAAAGCCTCAACATCGTTGTAAAGGTTTCGTCTTTAAGGTTTGATGCGCCTCTTCGGTCTTGACTTCGATCTCCTCCTGCAAAACACCAATAAAGATTACATTTTTGCAGGCGGGAATCGCCACGAAAGCTCGAATATTCACTTTTTCCAGTTAAAAAGTTTTCGTTCGTTACCTCTTTACTGGTTTCCCAACGCCGAAAACGCCCTTCATCAGTGCATTGATGTCCACTCCGCGCTCCTTGGTGATCTTGTCGTGGTATATCTTACTGCCAATTTCCACGATCGATTCTTCGACTTCTTCCAGCGTTTGGTCTATGTTGAGCTGAAGCTGACCTTTTCTGACCACCGTTACGCTGAAACCATTTGCTTTCGCCTCACGAAATGCATCCTGGAAGGAATTCAAGGCATAGAAGTGTTTCAAGAATCTATCTCACTTCTTTAGTGAAGAAAGCTAAAATTTTATTACCTTGGGTGGTCTAGCAACAACAAAAGCATGTCCATTTCCTAGCATTTCCATGTGAGCTTGTATTACACAACACATGTTTTTGCAGTCGCCGGCGTCTTCAAAAGCGATAACATGGTACTGCTTAGGGTCCAATTCAAGGTCAGCGGCCATTTCTAACGAATAGAAGCCCACTTTCTGCTCTCCATCATCTTCGACAGTGTATAGCTCTATGCACTGAGAAAGACGAAGAATTACCAAGAAATTGCATGAAGTAATCGAAGCACGAGGTGTAAGCTGCATACCAATACGTGGGGTAGGTCGAGCCACCACAAGTAATCTTCTTCCTTTTCGTCTGAGTATTCGCGGTACTTACTCACCACAGCTTGGGGCCCGAAGAGCTCCATTTCCCTCTTCACTTTCTCAAGCTTTTTGTTGATGAAGTTTCGTCCCTTCTCTGGGATTTTCTCCATCAATTCGGCGGCTTCTTGCACTTCTTTCTCAGTTATCCATCTGTCCAAATCTTTGCCGATGTTTCTCATCTCGGCTTTCACTTCAGGGTCTGTCTCGGCGTTGTAAGAGTCGAGAAATCCTTGGGACCATTTCTTGGTGTGTTGCCAGAATTCTCGCCCTTTTTTCTTGCCCGCCTTAACAGAGCCGTCGCTGCCTTCTATAATAGTCCTTGGAGACGCTGAAGAATCTCTCTTTGTGTTCGTAACTACTTTCTGATTTGACGAAGGGGAAGGTTTGTTTTTCGATTCGTCCAATTTCTCTTTTTCGTCGGCATTCTTTGAGAGGAACGAATTCTTGAGCCCTTCTGCAATAAACGACTCTCTTTGCCCGGTGAAATTGTTCAGAAACTCGGGATTCTTTTCTGCTGGAGGGACTTTCCAACGAGGTATGATTTTCTCTGGCGGGTCATATATGCTGATGCCATCTGTTGTAAAGAGACGGGAAAAAAGTATGTTTATATATGAAATTCACTGTATATCCTCACTCACCAATACGATTGTCTGATAATTTTCTTGGATTGTTCTTGAAAGGAAAAAAAAAACATGGGACAACATTTACCTGCTCCATAGTCGAGGTTTTCGATGTTTGAATGGAAGTACTCATGCAACTTCTGCAGATTTTCATTAACTCGATCTACTTTCTTCTCAAGGCCACAGAAGAAAGCAGATTTGTCTTCGTCACTCATAAGATGAAACGGATCTCTGCCCGATAGCTCATTGTCTCGAACTTTGAACACAATCTCTCTGAGCTTTTCGTCTTTCATCCACTCAAGTTCGCTCTCGCCTGAATCTGACCTAAAATCTGAAGCTAAATCCAATCCTTCGCTCGCCTTCTCTCTTGCAGCTTGGTAATTATCTCTGAAGCCTACTGCCATCCTTTTCACTATGGGCTCAAGTTCGTGAAAATTCTTCTCTACCCAGTTTTCATTCTTTGCAACATCGTTCGATTGAGGCGTATGAAGATCTAGCAATCGTTCATTTGTTAGAGTATCTTCAGTGTTGTGATCACTGGGCAGTGCAAACCCTTTCTCTGTTTCAACAACACCATTAACTTCATCAGATGCCTCGCCTACCGAAGAAGATAGGCTATTTCTGGGCTGTTCTTTTACAGTGTCTATTTCAGTATTATCAGATTCTGCAGCAGCTTGATTGCTGATACTAATTTGAGCTGGGAATATACTCCACTTTTCCATCTCATCCATGCTTTGTTCGGCCCTCTGAACGTCGTTTCTGTGACTAGAAAGACTAGAAAAATCATCCAAATTATTTGAAAGAGAAGAAGAGCTTAACCCATCAATCAAATCTATTGTGCTAAGACTACTGTTCGTGGCCACGCAGTTATGTTTCACCTCTGATGTCTTATGCTTCCTTGAGAGGAATTCCCTGGCTTCTTTAGCCGACCTTATAATCTTTAATTTCTTTTTCGGATAACTTTCTTGGGAACCTGACGATGAGACTTTTGAAAGATCAGAGCGTATCTCTTCTTCTTCACTCGGTTCTGAGGACTTCTGCGGCTGTTGTTCTACCTCACCTACTTCACATTGCAAACCATCGCTATCATTAGGAATAACATCATCAGAGATCTTGTATAGCTCTGCTTCTTCATCAGAAATAGCCTCTCCAACATTTTCCAGGCCCGTCGAAATAGCCCCATCGTTGTCTCGAACGCTCGCCTCGTTCTGAATAGACAGATGGTCAATGGAAAGCTCTTCCAATGCTTTATTAGATCCCTCGACATTTTCGTTATCCTGGCGACGATTTCTTTTCTCAGCTTCTCTTGCTTCTCTGGCCATCGTCCTGATTTCTACGATTTTATCTCTAAAGTTCTTACCTTGGTAATCTGATTCGTCAATCTTTTCAAGATCATTATTCAATCCCTTCGCCTTAATGATGCTACTCATAAGCTCTTCCTTGTCGAGCTGAGGCCTATTGAAAGGCACACACTTTGGCTCTATTTGAGCAGGCAAAACCTCTACGATTCCTTCGATTGCCTTCTCCTTTTTGGCCCTCGCTTTCATTTTTCTTCGCAACATCTTCTTCTCCGAATTTGTGTACTCCTCCTCATCAATATCGCCCCAGACAGAGAATATTCCTCTAGCAGCCCAAACCACAACCAAAGCACAAAAAAACCATCCTCCAAATCTTGAAATTCTGGGAAGCAAGGCTGGTTTTAACGCAACACCGTTTATCATTTCTGTAAAACTTGACTTACCCTTAACAATCGTTTCCCTTGACTTACCAATAATCGTCTCTGTAAAATCCGATTTCTCACCAGAAACCAAGAACTTTGCCGCGGAGCTATGCTTAGGTATGGTATTGCTTCCATTCTCCATTTCTTTAGCAATGTCTTTTGCAAAAGATATCTTATACTTAACTTCATCCATGTCCTCACCAACACGACTACGTCTAAGAATTTCATCCTCGTTAACGACGACTTTCTCCACTTTACCTTCGAAATCCTGGAAAACAGTGAATATAGGTCCAGCACCTATGCCCCAGAATTCAGAGTCTTTCTTATACTGCTCAACCCAGTCTTCTAACTTATTCCACATAATAGACTCTCCAAATTGCTTTTTCCTCGAAAAAATATCGTTTTCAGCTCCATGTTTCTCGCTTTCGCCCATAGAACTATCCAAACTTTCGCCAAGACTATTGCTTTTATCATAAACGGCAGCTTTTTCATTTGAATCGTCGACATTTGATTCAGTTTTATGCAAATCATGAACTGGGTTTTGTAGCTGACTCACCTCTTGATGCTGTGGTTGAGTGAGCTTTTTCCGCAGATAATTCTCGCGCGCGCCGCGTCTGCCAAAACGAGCTGAAATTTGGAATTTTCTTGCTGAGAATATAGTATATGAAGGACTCAGTGTGAATTGTCTGAATTTGCTACGTCGTACAATTAGCTTGGAAGGGGTTTTGCATCTGATTAATGGAGCTGAAGGTAATGGTTGAGAGACGAACGAGATTTTCGATTTCAGAAACTCCATCGTCTTCTTGCTTGTTTCGCTCTAATTGTAAATTAATTCCATGCGCATATGGGGAGAGAGAGAGAGAGAGAGAGAGAGAGAGAGGAAGACGAAGATGGTCGATGAGCGCATTTGTTTATCTGCTGATTTACACCTTTTTCTTCAGCAATTTCTTCAAAATAAAGAAATACTTTACTTAATGTACATTTACTTGAGCAACTCTTTGAAATAATACACAGCATCGTCTTCACAACATCGGCAGCAGAACAACATCAACAACAGCAAACTTCTCAAACAGATCATCATCACTTAAGGGTTTCGGAGGAAGAAGAAGAAGAAGCAAAGAAAACATCAAGAAAAGCCCATTAAAAAACACCCCAAAAGCCAAGCAACCAATTTTTTATCCATCCAAGATTCAACAAAAGTTAGGTATGCAAGCGCCAGCCTCGGGATTATTCTGCTGTTCTTTCCATATCCTCCCAGTGACTCGAAGCTTAAGCTCCTTCCTATCTCCCCCCCGAGAAGAAAAGCGCCATATTCCTCATTATAAGAAGCCCATCGTGGCTATCTCGAACTTTACGGTGGCTATCTCTGATGCTCCTCGGCGTCCCCTCCCAAGTGAGCTTTCGTCCATTCCCTCCAACCTCTAGGCTATAGCTGTAGTTTCGAGCCTCTGCTTCATCTCCCATGAAGCGTAGAAACGCCATGTACACAGGTGCCATTCCCAGTTGGAAGGCTTCGAAGTGAAGGCAAAAGTACTGACCAAAGCAGTGGAAAACCTGGAGAGAACTCTTTCTTGGTCATCGCATTGCAAGTTTATTACCCAATAAAGAAAAAAAACAGAAAGGTGCTAACTTTATTACACATGGGTAGTAACAAGTTCACTCACCGTTAGCATCCACGTGGCGTTTTCTACGTCGCGGGGATTGGATTTGACGTAGCGATGGTTGAAGGTGCACCCAGAATGCATGTCCACTTTGTGGTCGTCTCTTAAATGGGTGACTAAGTACGGTATGTCTCCGACAACTGAGCACTCTGAGCCAGCGTAGGGGCAACTGTAAGGCCTGAAGTTGCAAGCAGCTTCGTGCTTAAGCTTGCTGTAATAAGGGAATATCTCGGGGCAGCCCAGGGAGGTGTACTTGCAAGGAAGTTCGAGGGATTCTGCCACTTTTTCTAGGGCAAGGCATCTTATGTCCCCGAGTTCTTGTCTGCACGTTGGGCATCTGTTGTGGACCCTTACTTTGCAGGTCGAACAAAGGGTGTGCCCGTTGTGACACTGCAGAAGAAGTCACTGTTAGCAAAATGTAGATGTTGCATTGCCTAGAGAGGTTACAGCGAAAAGTAAGGTTCATAGAATACGCAAATGATTCAGGCAATATTCCATGTCCCTTGCAGCGAATATGACGCATATATGGAGAAATTAGATTCTTTGGAATCGTTATCGTATCTTTCTTCATCTGTTTGTTTTTGTTTTCCTCTTTTGATCTGTCACTTTTGTACTCTTCGTTGCTCGAACTACTTGACATGCAAGAAAGACAAGTGGATTTAGCTTTTGGGGCTTCTAACATGTGCTGATTCTACTCTCCCAAGACCAAATTCGTGCATCAATACATAATTGTCAGATTTTAGCCAGACAAGGATCATAAGAGAAGCAGCTATATTCCCAGGAAAATGCAATGGATATGTAAAAGCTCGGCTGATAACAACATAGAAATCCCACTCGAAAACAGAAAATAAAATCCTAGGTCAACCCGACAAAGGACAATTATAGAAAACATAAAGATTGAATCGAATCTTGGCTCAAAAAAAAAAAAAAAGAAAGAAAACGATGAATTACAAAATCCAAGATTGTTAGACGGAAAAATATACCTGATGAATAGGCGGGTACATAGAGTTCGTACAAACGGGGCATTCGAGAAGCTCGTGAACGCTTGTCGCCGGATTAATCACAACCCCATTAACAACATTATTGTTATGGGAAGGCTTCAAAGATGAAAACTGAGAATACGGATGTGGGTGAGAGATCTCCTCTTCGTCGAGCCCATCTGCAGACGATATGCATTCAATATTAGATTCCATTTCTTCTTAATCTAATCTCTTCTTTATTTTTCTTTGCTTCTTCCTTTTGTGAGCTTCTAAATCACGCTATTGCCTATGGGTGGCGATGAACGAGCTTTCATAATTGTTTCGAAGGATTGTTGGGTTGTGACCCTAAAAAAAAAAGAAAAGGAAAAAGAAAGTGAGGGAGTTCTTCAATTGGAGGTGCTTTTCTTGATGGAGCTTCCTCCTCACTTTGTGAATTTTGTGTTTTCTTTCTTATATTTTAATCTATGCGGGTGATATAGAGAGAATGCGAGGGATTGGTTGACGGAATATTTAAGAAAATAATGTTTGACATTGTCAACTACGGTTCCAAACGAATCGAATCGAGTCAAATACCGCAATATTCTATTCGTATTCGGATGACAATTGAATATGAATATAAATACTCGAATATTTAATCGAATCATAAAATCGATTCTTAATATTCGATTCGAATATCCAATATTTGTATTCAAAGTCGTCTTTCATTTTTTTTATTTAATAAAATATCAACAATATTATATTTAAATTATATATTGAATTATAATAAATTATATTTAAACATATATTGAATTATAATATATTATTTTTGTCAGGACCCGTCGTCCCGCCCTCGTATTCCGTTCTAATTCTAAATGTTAATATTTCGCTCTCGTGCGAATACATAAAAATGCGAATAAAATTTTCATTTTAAAACGTGCATGCGGAAGTCTTATATACAAGGCAAAAGAATGTTCTAAATCATTCGACATTTCCACCATGTCCCTGTCTACAAAATACAAGTGTACGTGTGTGTGCGTGTATGTGCAGCAAAAACTTCCTATGCGCCCGGCCTTCACAGGTCGTCATCCATACACACACTCCCACCTCAAAAGCGGTCGGATTGCGTCAAAAGATCGGCCTCGCATAAAGGTCGGATCACGTACCGTGATCGTCAGTACCTACAATACGTAACATAAAGAATGAGCCACCGAGGCTCAGTAAGCAGAAATTATGCATGTATGCACGTGTCCTAACGATCGACAATCCACGTCGTCGTTTTCTAATGCTCTTACTATTTTTCTCATACTCTTACTCATTTTCCTGACTCATACTCTTTTTCTTATACTCTTAATTCGTACGGGCCCTCGGCTTTCTATCCCACTATGCGCCATTTCATAGAGATCTCATGTGTGGAGGTTCTCACACTAGAAGGTCACCCGAAGGAATCTTCCCTTACTCAGTGCGGCCTCCACGCGGACGCTTCTCACTGGTAGCCAACACCGAGGCCACTAACCGCGGAGGTCACCCGAAGGAATCTTCCCTCCCGGTTAGTGCTTTACGCACTAGAAGGTCACCCGCAGGAATCTTCCCCTACTCAGTGCGTGCCCCGGGCCGCATCCTCCAGGTTGCATCTCCCGCATACGGGGTATTCCCCCAGCCTCTTATACAGGCCTTATGGCTTCTTTTGCCATGGCTGCATAGGGGAGCCGTGACTCTTCATTGAGTCGACACAAACGCCAATATCGGCGAGTATACATCGCACACAGGAGATCTTACGCACGCTCTTACCTCGTGTCATACGTACTACTTATGCGTGCAAGTGCTCATGTCATGCTCATGTAAATATGCAGATCATGCTATCATGCATGTAAAATACTTTTGTCGTAACATGCACGTTCCACGTAAAATGCACGAGCACGTAAATTCACATCATCGGACGCAGGCAAGTTACGTATCGTAGTTGAATTTCTACTTACCTGGAGTCCGTAGATTAACTGCTACTGGGTCGGCGAAATTCCTAATTTTTCGACCTTAATCATAAAATTATTATGTCAGTGCATTTTCTAAAATATTGGTTATCTATGTACTTGAAAAGTGTTGAAATATTTTCCTTAATAGTGTATGTAAAGATCTCGATATTTTTCCTAGCTTCGACATTTTGAACTGAAAATGTCGACATGAGTTCATCATAAATCTCGACATTGTATGTGTAAGAATTCGACATTTTGGACTATTTAAAGATCTCGACATTTCATACTAAATCTCGACATCATATTAAAAGGTTTCGACATAATATAAGGGTTCGACATTTACATTCTACGAAGATCTCGATATATGTTCTCGGGATTACCTATAATGTACTAATGTCGAGATAAAATTTGATATCATACTTAAGATGTCGGGAGGTGGGTATAACAAAAATGTCGATATGAAGAAGTTAAATGTCGAGGTGCATAAAGGTTTCGACATTGCCTTTCGACATTTGATAAGTCTTGGTATTGCATATAGGATCTCGACATTTTTAACTATCTTAGCTCGACATTTCTATCTTAACATTCGACATTTTCCTTAACATGGTTTCGACATCTTTCCTTACTATGGTTTCGACATTTATCATTAGGCATCTCGACATTATATAAATCTCGATATATTGACTCGACATCCTACCATTTCGATATTTTACTAGCATCTCGACTTTTTTAGTAAATATCGATATTGTGTTTCGACATTTGTCTTTTTAGCATGGTTTCGACATTTGAGACAACAAATGTCGACATGAGTTCAACGTGGCTCTCGACATTTTTCTTAATATCGTTTCGACATTTATCTCGACTTCTTTGAACTCGACATTTTATCCAGTTCGACATTCGTTTCGACATTTATACCGATTTGTTGAACTCGACATTTTATCAAAGTAGAAGGACTCGACATTTTACTCGACATTGATCTCGACTTTAATGTCGACATTTAGCTCGACATTTTTATCCTAACAAGGTTTCGACTTTATCTTTAAACATCTTCAATTTTTCATCGTTCATCATCCCTACCGAAACAAGATTCTTAGCTTGTTCTTCCTAGAATTATAAGCTCTAACCCTCTCTTCTACTTTTAGAACATTTAACACGAATTTATAGCCCCCTCGTCTCGGAATTCTTCTAATCCTAAACATGTTTAACTAAATAATCTTGGTACAAGATGTCGAATTAGTTTAGGGAGTTAGCTTTACTTACACAATTTCGAGTTTTCTAAGCTAGCTTGGGAGCGCTCTTTGCTCGGATTTCTTTTGGTCTCGGCTCCTTTCTCTTCTTCTTTTTCTTGCTTTCTTTCTTGCTTTTCGTTTCTTTTCTTATGAGTGGTTATCGAGTTCAATGGTTGGGTTTTGGTATTTTTAGATATTTTCATAGGTTTGAGGGTGGAGTTTAGAGTGAGCGTGGGTCTTCCTTGAAATGGGGAAACTTGTCTCCCATTTTGTGTTCTTATGGGCTTGGGCCTAAATTGGGTTATAGCCCAACATTAAATCTCTAGCCCAAGGTAAAATTCTAGCCAACTTTCATTTGGCTATCTTAAGTCATTTTCTTTACTTATTATTTCGAAAATTCCTCTTCATAGATTTGAGGTCGTCATGAACGCAACTCCTTGGCACTTAATTGTACGTAATTCGCATATAATTCACAAGCATAAAATTCATACCTCACATAGGTATTCAACATATACATAATTATCATAAAATTACGTAAAGCATACACTTAATTTATTGGCCGACCTAATTTCCGGGGACCGGGGTCCTACATCCTCCCCCCCTTAAGGAGGATTTCGCCCCCGAAATCAGCCCGTGTGAAACAACTCGGGATAACGAATTCTCATTTCGTCCTCCCGTTCCCATGTGGCTTCTTCGGTGGACTGGTTCCGCCACAATACTTTCACTAAAGGAATTTCCTTATTCCTAGCTTCTTAGTCTCGTACATCAATATCTCCACCAGAGTCTCCTCGTAACTCAGATCCGGCTTCAACTGCTGATGTAGGGACTCGTTTCCTAGCACGTGATTCGGGTCGGCTAGGTATTTCCGCAGTGTCGAGACGTGAAACACGTCATGCACCTGTGTTAGTGACGCAGGCACTCCAACTGGTATGCTACCTCGCCTACTCTTTTCAGTATCCTAAATGGTCCTATGTACCTAGGACTTAGCTTTCCTCTCTTCCCAAACCTTTTTACACCCTTCATCGGCGATACTTTCACGAACACCATATCTCCCTCCTCAAATTCTAATGGTCGACGTCTTCGATCCGCGTAGCTTTTCTGTCGGCTCTGCGCCGTTCGCATTCTTTCTCGTATGGTTGTGATAGCTTCCGTCATTTCCCGTACTATGTCAGGGCCTAACACTGCTCGTTCGCCAACCTCGTCCCAATGTACTGGGGATCTGCACCTGCGCCCGTATAGCGCTTCGTACGGTGCCATCCCAATGGTGACGTGGTAGCTATTATTGTAGGAGAACTCGATCAGTGGGAGGTACTTACTCCAATTTCCTTTGAAATCGAGTACACACGCTCGGAGCATGACCTCCAGGGTCTGAATGGTTCGCTCGGACTGACCGTCCGTCTGTGGATGATAGGCGGTACTAAAGGATAGTTTCGTTCCCATCGCCTTTTGCAAGCTCGTCCAGAATTTCGATAGAAATCTGGAGTCGCGATCCGAGACTATCGATGATGGAACGCCGTGCAGTCGCACTATCTCCTGAATATAGAGCTCCGCGTACCTTTCCATGGAAAAGTTCGTGCTTATTGGTAGGAAATGGGCAGACTTGGTTAACCGATCGACGATCACCCAAATCGCGTCATGCCCTTTGGCGTTCTTCGGTAGCCCCACTACGAAATCCATGGTAATGTTATCCCATTTCCATTCCGGAATGGGTAACGGTTGTAGGGTTCCCGCCGGCCTTTGATGCTCGGCTTTTATTTGTTGGCACGTCAGGCACTGACTTACGAAAGTCGCGACATCCTTTTCATGCCTGGCCACCAGTAATTCTCCTTTAATCCCCTGTACATCTTCGTTGCCCCTGGATGTACCGAGTATGCAGTGGCATGGGCTTCCGTCATTATCGTCTTCCTTAGCTCGGCGTTGTCTGGTACGTACAACCGATCCTTGAAATACAGTCGTCCATCTTCCCGTACCATGAGGTCTCCAGTCGTTTGTTCCGGCTGTGCCTCCTTAATTTTTGCATACAATTCGTCTGCTCCTAATGCTGTCTTAATTTGCTCCAGTAGTGTTGGTTGCAAAGTTAAGGCCGCTAGCTGCGCCTCAACTTCGCCTAACCTTACGACTTCTACTTCCAGTAGTTGCAGTTCTGCACTGACTGCTTTTCGGCTTAAGGCATCGGCTACTACGTTCGCCTTGCCTGGGTGGTAGTTGATTACGCAGTCGTAATCCTTAACTAACTCTAACCACCTCCTCTGCCTCATGTTCAGCTCCTTTTGGGTAAAGAAGTACTTGAGGCTTTTGTGGTCCGTGTATATCTCACACCGCTCTCCATAGAGGTAATGCCTCCAGATCTTGAGAGCAAAGACCACTGCTGCCAGTTCCAAGTCGTGCGTCGGGTAATTCTTCTCGTACTCTTTTAGTTGACGAGAAGCGTAGGCTACTACATTCCCGTTCTGCATTAGCACGCATCCTAACCCGTTCTTCGACGCATCACTATACACCGTAAACCCTCCAGTTCCCGATGGTATTGTGAGAACTGGGGCCGTTGTAAGCCTTTCCTTCAGCTCCTGGAAACTCCGTTCGCATTCCGTGGTCCACTGAAATGGCGTATTCTTCCTGGTCAACTTCGTCAGCGTAGACGCTATCTTTGAGAAATCCTTGATGAATTTCCTGTAATAACCCGCCAGACCGAGGAAACTCCGTATTTCCGTTACATTGGTCGGTCTGGGCCAGTTGCTAATGGCTTCTATCTTGTTCGGGTCTACAGAAATCCCTTCTCCTGATACTATATGCCCCAAGAATGCGACTTGGTCGAGCCAAAATTCGCACTTCTTGAACTTGGCATATAGTTGCTTGTCTCGCAATATATTCAGAACTATTCTCAGGTGTTCTTCGTGCTCCTCATTCGTCCTTGAGTAGATTAGGATGTCGTCTATGAAGACGATGACAAACCTATCTAGATAGGGTTTGAACACCCGGTTCATTAAGTCCATAAAAGCTGCGGGCGCATTAGTCAACCCGAATGGCATCACCAGGAACTCAAAGTGGCCATAACGGGTACTAAAGGCCGTCTTCGGGATGTCTTCCTTCCGGATCCTTAATTGATGATAGCCCGACCTTAAGTCGATCTTAGAGAAAACCGTTGCACCTTGCAGTTGATCGAATAGATCGTCTATCCTAGGGAGTGGGTACTTGTTTTTAATCGTCAACTTGTTCAACTCCCTGTAGTCTATGCATAATCGCATGGACCCGTCTTTCTTCTTCACGAATAGCACCGGCGCTCCCCAGGGAGAGAAACTCGGCTGTATGAACTCCTTCTGCATGAGTTCGTCGAGTTGATCCTTTAACTCCTTCATTTCCGTCGGTGCTAGCCGATATGGGGTCTTAGATACTGGTGCCGCTCCAGGTACCTGATCTATAGCGAACTCTATTTCCCGTTCGGGTGGTAGTCCCGGTAACTCCTCGGGAAATACGTCGGGGAAGTCCTTGATTATCGGCACTTCCTCGCTCTTCGGGGAGGCATCATCTTCTGACTTGATAGCGAATACCAGATAGGCTTCGCACCCTGATCTAATCAGTCGTTGGGCTTTCAACGCTGATATTCTAGAGATAGCAGTCCCCTTGCTAGTTCCTACGAACTTAAGGGGTTCATCCCTGTCCACATTGAGCGTGACTATCTTGCGGTGGCAGTCTATGACAGCTCCGTACTTCGATAGCCAATCCATCCCAAGAATTACCTCATAATCATTCATAGGAATTATTATGAGGTCTATGGGCAGTTCCTTGTCTCCGACTACTATTGGGCAATCCCGTAAAACGTGATTAGTTTGGATGGGATTCCCGTTCGGAACTGTTACGCTATACTCACACTCAGCTCTATGAGGCGTGACTCCTATCCTCGTGACATACTTAGTGGATGCGAATGAGTGTGTCGCCCCCGAGTCGACTAAGATGCATGTGGGGGTTTGATGAACGAGGAGGGTACCTGTCACCACGGCCGGGTTATTTTCCGCTTTTTCGGAGGTTATAGTGTAGACCCGGGCCGGTACCCTTGGTGGTGCTGCTTGGTTTCCCGCTTGGCTCCCGGATCCACCTTCCGTACATGCCCTCAGGTAATGGCCTGTCTTGCCACATTTGAAACAGACGGCATTTTGGGAGTTGCAGACTCCCGTGTGCCTCCGTGCACACTTCGGGCATACGGGTAGGTCCAACTGGGGTCTTCCCTGGTTTGGGTTGAACTGTGGGGGTGGTCCCGGTCGATTCGGGAAATTCGGTTTTCCACCCTTGGCCACGAACTGCCTCTTTGGGTTGCTTCCGCTCCCTTGCGGCCCTTGTACAAACTTGCGCTTTGCTTCCTGGGCGCGAGCAATCCTTGCCTCAGCTTGCTCCGCCACCAGCGCTCTCTCAGCTACTTGGGCGTACGTGGCTCCTTGTATTCCGGCCATACTCACGTCTCTGTACAGCTCGGGTTTCAGCCCTTCCATGAACCGCTCAATCTTGAGCGCGTCCGTACTGACCATATGAGCAGCGAACCTTGAGAGCTGCTCGAACTTCCTGATGTACTCTGCCACTGTCATTGCTCCTTGGCGGAGGTTGATGAACTCATTCATCCTCTGAGCTCTGACAGGGGCGGTGTAGTACTTTCCCCTAAAGATCTCCTTGAACCGATCCCAGCTCATCGTTAACGGGTTCTCGATGGCTGAGACGGTTTCCCACCAATGTCTAGCGCTCCCCCTCAAAAGGTAGGCAGCGCACATGACCTTCTCCGCCTCAGGGGTGCGGCTGTGCTGGAACATATTCTCCAGCGTCCTCAGCCAGTCCTCGGCGGACGTGGGGTCTACAGCATCCTCAAACAGTGGAGGATTAAGCTTCCTGAACCTCTCCCCGATCATCTCAATTCGTTCGGGCGGGGGAGGTAGGTTGGCTGATGGTCCGCCAGCGTTTTGCTGCTGGATCAGCTGCTGAATCTGGGCCGATTGTTGCCGGACCAGTTCAGTTAGTTGCAGGATGGTAGCATCCCGACTGTCGGTAGGGTTATTAGGGTCCCTACCTCGATCCGACTCCCTACTTCCTTCTCCCCTAATTCTTACCATTTTCACCGATCCTGACAATTCCTAAGGCCAATAAAACAAACCATACAAGTAATTCACATAACATAGTACTTACGAGCAAGGCCGCTTCCGCGCTTTTGAGTGTGTGTGTATGGACAGTCTGCAGGACCTGTGACCGAAGCTCTGATACCACTCTGTCAGGACCCGTCGTCCCGCCCTCGTATTCCGTTCTAATTCTAAATGTTAATATTTCGCTCTCGTGCGAATACATAAAAATGCGAATAAAATTTTCATTTTAAAACGTGCATGCGGAAGTCTTATATACAAGGCAAAAGAATGTTCTAAATCATTCGACATTTCCACCATGTCCCTGTCTACAAAATACAAGTGTACGTGTGTGTGCGTGTATGTGCAGCAAAAACTTCCTATGCGCCCGGCCTTCACAGGTCGTCATCCATACACACACTCCCACCTCAAAAGCGGTCGGATTGCGTCAAAAGATCGGCCTCGCATAAAGGTCGGATCACGTACCGTGATCGTCAGTACCTACAATACGTAACATAAAGAATGAGCCACCGAGGCTCAGTAAGCAGAAATTATGCATGTATGCACGTGTCCTAACGATCGACAATCCACGTCGTCGTTTTCTAATGCTCTTACTATTTTTCTCATACTCTTACTCATTTTCCTGACTCATACTCTTTTTCTTATACTCTTAATTCGTACGGGCCCTCGGCTTTCTATCCCACTATGCGCCATTTCATAGAGATCTCATGTGTGGAGGTTCTCACACTAGAAGGTCACCCGAAGGAATCTTCCCTTACTCAGTGCGGCCTCCACGCGGACGCTTCTCACTGGTAGCCAACACCGAGGCCACTAACCGCGGAGGTCACCCGAAGGAATCTTCCCTCCCGGTTAGTGCTTTACGCACTAGAAGGTCACCCGCAGGAATCTTCCCTTACTCAGTGCGTGCCCCGGGCCGCATCCTCCAGGTTGCATCTCCCGCATACGGGGTATTCCCCCAGCCTCTTATACAGGCCTTATGGCTTCTTTTGCCATGGCTGCATAGGGGAGCCGTGACTCTTCATTGAGTCGACACAAACGCCAATATCGGCGAGTATACATCGCACACAGGAGATCTTACGCACGCTCTTACCTCGTGTCATACGTACTACTTATGCGTGCAAGTGCTCATGTCATGCTCATGTAAATATGCAGGTCATGCTATCATGCATGTAAAATACTTTTGTCGTAACATGCACGTTCCACGTAAAATGCACGAGCACGTAAATTCACATCATCGGACGCAGGCAAGTTACGTATCGTAGTTGAATTTCTACTTACCTGGAGTCCGTAGATTAACTGCTACTGGGTCGGCGAAATTCCTAATTTTTCGACCTTAATCATAAAATTATTATGTCAGTGCATTTTCTAAAATATTGGTTATCTATGTACTTGAAAAGTGTTGAAATATTTTCCTTAATAGTGTATGTAAAGATCTCGATATTTTTCCTAGCTTCGACATTTTGAACTGAAAATGTCGACATGAGTTCATCATAAATCTCGACATTGTATGTGTAAGAATTCGACATTTTGGACTATTTAAAGATCTCGACATTTCATACTAAATCTCGACATCATATTAAAAGGTTTCGACATAATATAAGGGTTCGACATTTACATTCTACGAAGATCTCGATATATGTTCTCGGGATTACCTATAATGTACTAATGTCGAGATAAAATTTGATATCATACTTAAGATGTCGGGAGGTGGGTATAACAAAAATGTCGATATGAAGAAGTTAAATGTCGAGGTGCATAAAGGTTTCGACATTGCCTTTCGACATTTGATAAGTCTTGGTATTGCATATAGGATCTCGACATTTTTAACTATCTTAGCTCGACATTTCTATCTTAACATTCGACATTTTCCTTAACATGGTTTCGACATCTTTCCTTACTATGGTTTCGACATTTATCATTAGGCATCTCGACATTATATAAATCTCGATATATTGACTCGACATCCTACCATTTCGATATTTTACTAGCATCTCGACTTTTTTAGTAAATATCGATATTGTGTTTCGACATTTGTCTTTTTAGCATGGTTTCGACATTTGAGACAACAAATGTCGACATGAGTTCAACGTGGCTCTCGACATTTTTCTTAATATCGTTTCGACATTTATCTCGACTTCTTTGAACTCGACATTTTATCCAGTTCGACATTCGTTTCGACATTTATACCGATTTGTTGAACTCGACATTTTATCAAAATAGAAGGACTCGACATTTTACTCGACATTGATCTCGACTTTAATGTCGACATTTAGCTCGACATTTTTATCCTAACAAGGTTTCGACTTTATCTTTAAACATCTTCAATTTTTCATCGTTCATCATCCCTACCGAAACAAGATTCTTAGCTTGTTCTTCCTAGAATTATAAGCTCTAACCCTCTCTTCTACTTTTAGAACATTTAACACGAATTTATAGCCCCCTCGTCTCGGAATTCTTCTAATCCTAAACATGTTTAACTAAATAATCTTGGTACAAGATGTCGAATTAGTTTAGGGAGTTAGCTTTACTTACACAATTTCGAGTTTTCTAAGCTAGCTTGGGAGCGCTCTTTGCTCGGATTTCTTTTGGTCTCGGCTCCTTTCTCTTCTTCTTTTTCTTGCTTTCTTTCTTGCTTTTCGTTTCTTTTCTTATGAGTGGTTATCGAGTTCAATGGTTGGGTTTTGGTATTTTTAGATATTTTCATAGGTTTGAGGGTGGAGTTTAGAGTGAGCGTGGGTCTTCCTTGAAATGGGGAAACTTGTCTCCCATTTTGTGTTCTTATGGGCTTGGGCCTAAATTGGGTTATAGCCCAACATTAAATCTCTAGCCCAAGGTAAAATTCTAGCCAACTTTCATTTGGCTATCTTAAGTCATTTTCTTTACTTATTATTTCGAAAATTCCTCTTCATAGATTTGAGGTCGTCATGAACGCAAACTCCTTGGCACTTAATTGTACGTAATTCGCATATAATTCACAAGCATAAAATTCATACCTCACATAGGTATTCAACATATACATAATTATCATAAAATTACGTAAAGCATACACTTAATTTATTGGCCGACCTAATTTCCGGGGACCGGGGTCCTACAATTTTTAAATGTTTTAGTGAGTTATCATATATTGTATGTGAATATATATATTAATTATACTATATTTTATGTTATATTATTCGAATCGAATAATTCGATTAATTTTCGAATCGAATATTGTGATTTCATATTCGTATTCGTATATTTCTTGAATAAAAAAAATATTCTTATTCGGATTCGTATTCTAAATATTCGAATTCGAATCTTAAAATTTCGAATCGAATCGCGAATCGAACCAAAAAAGTTCGATTCGTTTGCAACCCTATTGTCAACCTTAAAAGAATGGTCTTTAAATGTAAATTGACTGTAATGTCCTTACTAATCGGGCCCCATATTCAAAACCAATATGTTAAATGGAGATCCCGTTAGGGTGGACGGGTGGAGTGTAGTCTACTGGTTGTGTAATCAGACGTTCAAGTAATAGATTTTGGGTTTAAATCCCCAACACATATATTTTTATACAAGGTGGGCAGACGCAAGGGTCCCCTGCTATATAGCACGGGTCATTTGTCGAGGTCCCCTGCTATATAGAGCGGGACTCCGACGCTGGCAGCAGGGTTGTGTAATCAGACGTTCAAGTAATAGGTATTCGGTTTAAATCTCCAACACATAAATTTTTTTATATAAGGTGGGTAGACGCAAGGGTCCCCTGCTGTACAGCACGGGTCCTTTGCCGAGGTCCCCTGCTATATAGAGCGGGACTTCGACGCTGTGCAGAAGGGGACCAATGCCATACAGCAGGGGACCCCAACGCTGCCAGCACGGGTCCCCTGCTGTATAGCACGGGTCCCAGAGGACCCTGCCATTTTTAAAAAGGAACCCTGAATGACGAAAATACGCTTAAATTGAAGGTTAATTTTTTACATGTGTTATAAACATATGTTTTATGTGGATGTCCACTCACATTCAACTCATAACCTCTCCATTATCACTCAGTCACCCCATTCTTTATTTGACATTAATCTCCATTTGTTATTATACCCCATGATCTTTGTGATCAATGTAAAGGCTTTACCTCAAGCCTATAAATAGAGGCATTTGTCCAAGTGAAATAGACAAGTGAATGGAAGAATTCTCTCTTATGTTTTATACTCTCTTGCAATAACTTCACAACACGTTATCAGCACGACTCTCTAGCCAAGGCCATCGTTTCTATAATTGAGTAAGTTAGGTACGTTCTATTTTACGGTTTTCTTCTACACATTTTCGTTATGGCTAACCTTGCAAAAAAATCGAATCCATTTGTTCTTGATATCACGGGGAAAAATTACTTGTCATGAATCCTAGATGCTAGAATTCATCTAGATGCAAATGGTCCTGTTGAGACAATAAAAGGAAATTGAAAAAGGAATTCCATCATTGCAGTTTGAAAAATCATTTGATCACGTACCTGTCGTACGCAAAAGATTGTTGCGGCTTGAACGGCCATTGGTCACGTACCTGTCGTACAAAAAACATTTTTTGACCTATCCTTGAAGGAGAAAATATCGAGATAAACGTTCTTAGATATCTTGATCTCAGAGACATCGGCTTTGTTGATTTTACTTTTTAAACGTTGATTTCTTTGAAAATCGCCCCGAAGGTGAAATTAGTGATAGTCACCACGAAGGTGAAACTATTGTAAATTACCCTGAGGCCTTGTTTGATACCCGTGTATACGTGGGTATTAAATGGGTTTTGGAAAAAACAACTTGTTTGATATCCGTGTAAACCAAAACATGGCATGTATACCTACACAAGCTTATTACCCGAAAATCGTTTATCAGACTTGTTTATATAGACCCAACATACAGGTGGGTATATCTATACACATCTCTTAATACCAGTTTTGCCCTCATCTGCCCCAATTGTTCAGAGCGATTTCGGACCGCTGCTCTGTCACAGTGACGACCACGACCTCGGCAGTGACGAGGTGCTCAGCAGTGGTGTTTGACGAGGACTCGGCGGTGCTAACGAGGGCTGATGGTGGTTATTTTTTTTCAAGACGAGGTGCTTGACGGTGACTGAGGTGCTCGGCGTCGATGGCAGTGTTTGGCAAGGGGTTCGGCGGTGCTGACGAGGGCTGATGGTGGTTCATCGGAGGGAGCCACGAACAAGCTCGTCGTCTCGGCGGTGCTGACGAGGGGCTGATTGATGGGTTCTCCGGAGGGAGCAACGAACAAGCTTCGTCGTCGTCGCCGGAGGAAGCAATGTCAAGCTTCGTCTTTCGCAGCCGCTTCCTGCCATCGGGAATCGTACAACAGTGTCGATGATGGGGGCCGAAGTGGCGTGGAGAGAGCTTTCTGTGATTTGGGGAAAAAAAACTCTTCTGTAATTGGAACTTGAAGACGATGATGTAATTTATTTTAAAGGGCAAAATTGTCTTTTGAATACTTTTTATAATTTCAAACCTACATATCAAACAATATATATACCATTACCCAAATAATTAAAACACACATATCAAACATGTTAAAAATATTCTATCAACGGAATCCGTGTATAGTCATACACAAATAACTTATACCCATCAAATTCAAAACATCGGTATCAAACGAGCCCTGAAGGTGATCTTAGAAATGTCTAAGAAGTTATTTTGATGTAATGGAATTTTAATAATATTTTAATTTATCCATTATATTTAATATTTCTCTTAATCTTTTAAATTAATGTTTTATTTTTCTCTTCTAAAGAAAATGGACGTTTCTCGTACGAATGGGTAAAGAATTATGTCTGGCAGACAGCGCAACAATGCATTTAATATTTAAAGACAAGAAATACTTCTCTTCTCTTGTGATGAAAGAGTCACATGTTAGTACTATATGTGGTAGTACAAATCTTATCGAAGGCTCCGAAAGAGCAATTTTAATTTTGCCTCGAGGAACAAAATTTTGCATCGACGATGCATTATATTCTTCAAAGTCCAATAAAAATTTGTTGAGTTTTAAAGATATCCACCGAAATGGATATCATATTAAGACTAAAGATGAAGGTGAAAATGAATACTTGTATATTACAAGTATTATTTCTGAAGAGAAAGTTGTATTGGAAAAATTACCTTCTTATTCCTCGGGATTGTACTACACGCATATTTCTACGTTTGAATCATATACAATTGTAAACCAGAAGTTTACAAATGATGATGAGTTTATTATTTGGCAAACCGGTTGGGCCATCCCGGTTCTGTAATGATGCGAAGAATTATTGAGAATTCATGTGGTCATTCTTTGAATAATCGAAAAATACTTCGATTTAATGAATTCTCTTGTGGTGCATGCTCTCAAGGCAAATTAATTATTCGGCCTTCGCAATTAAAAATAAGAAATGAATCTCCTAAATTTTTGGAGCGCATACATGGCGATATATGTGGGCCGATTCACCCATCGTGTGGACCATTTCGCTATTTTATGATTTTAATTGATGCATCGACGAGATGGTCGCATGTATGCTTATTATCAACTCGCAACCTCGTGTTATATTTGGGTGTGCGGTCTATGTTCTGATTAATCCACCGCAACACACAAAGATGGGGCCTCAAAGAAGGTTGGTAATTTGTGTTGGCTAGAATCCCCATCTATTGTTAAGTATGTCGAGCCAAAGACTGGAAATTTATTTAATTTCAGATTTGCTGATTGTCATTTTAACGAATCAGTTTTCCCAACATTAGGGGGGAGATGAAAAGGCGCCGAAAAAGAAAATTAGTTGGAATGAATTATCATTGTCTCATTACGATCCTCGTACTAAGCAATGTGAACTAGAAGTTCAAAAGATAATTTCATTTGCAAAATTTAGCAAATCAATTACTAGACGCGTTTACTTACCCTAAAAGAGTTACTAAATCTCATATTCCGCCTGTTAATGCTCCGATTAAAATTAGTGTCCCTGAAGGACAAATAACCACTGCTAATGAGTCAACGGCACGTTTAAAACGTGGTAGACCAATCGGTTCTAAAGATAAACTTCCTCGTAAAAGAAAAGGGGCAATAATTCAAGGTGGTCCCGAGGAAACTAAAACTCCTGAAGAGTCTACTGACATGACTATTGAAAAGTTTCCAGAAAAAACACAGGTACCTGAAAATGTTGATAATTATGAGATCTCAGTAAATTATGTCATGAGTAGAAAAATATGGAATCGAAATGAAATAAACGTCGACGATATTTTTGCATATGCAGTGGCAAAAATAATTGTTAATGATAATGAGGATCTTGAACCTAGGTCTATGAATGAATGTAAGCTTAGAGATGATTGGCCAAAGTGGAAGACGCAATTCAAGCTGAATTGAACTGGCAAAACGTAAAGTTTTTGGACCAGTAATGCGCACACCAGAAGCTGTGCAGTCCGTAGGGTATAAATGGGTTTTTGTGAGGAAAAGAAATGATAAAAATGAAATCGTGCGATATAAGGTGCGTCTTGTAGCACAACGTTTTTCTCAAAAACCCGGCATTGATTATGATCAAACGTATTCCCCCGTAGTGGATGCTTTCGATATTTAGTAAGTCTGGCATCAAATGAAAAACTGGAAATGCGTTTGATGGATGTTGTCACGGCATATTTATATGGCTCGTTAGATAGTGAGATTTATATGAAACTCCCTGAAGGATTTAAACTGCCTAAAGAATATAGTCATAGTTCTCGTGATCTTTACTCGATCAAATTATGCAGATCTCTTTACGGTTTAAAGCAAGCCGGACGCATGTGGTATAATCGCCTTAGCGAATACCTATTAAAAGAAGGATATAAAAATGATCAAATATGTCCTTGTTTATTTATAAAGAGATCGGGGTTAAATTTTGTCATCATAGCTGTATATGTTGATGATCATCTAAAGCTACAAAAGCGGCTGATTATCTAAAGAGATCATGACCCTAATCTAATTGGAGCTCCCGAAGAGCTCCAAAAAGCGGCTGATTATCT
The DNA here is from genome assembly GCA_027422505.1 of Craterostigma plantagineum. Taxonomy (NCBI): domain Eukaryota; kingdom Viridiplantae; phylum Streptophyta; class Magnoliopsida; order Lamiales; family Linderniaceae; genus Craterostigma; species Craterostigma plantagineum. Next base: position 6,379,245 of record JAPQWV010000007.1, read on the forward strand.
AAAGCTAGAATTTGAAATGAAGAATCTCGGCAAGACAAAATTTTGTTTTGGTTTACAAATTGAGCATCTTGATGATGGCGTATTCTTGCATCAGTCCGCTTATACTGCAAAAGTGCTTAAACACTTTTATATGGATAAAGCACACCCCTTGAGCACGCCTATGATAGTGAGATCACTTGATGTGAATAAAGATCCGTTTCGACCTCGTGAGAATAACTAAGAACTACTTGGTCCAGAATTACCATATCTAAGTGCAATAGGAGCACTAATGTATCTTGCAAGCCATACTCGTCCTGATATATCATTTGCAGTTAATTTGCTAGCAAGGTATAGTTCTTCACCCACACGAAGGCATTGGAAATTGGAATGGCATTAAGCATATATTTCGATACCTTCAAGGTACGATAGATTTGGGTCTTTACTACCCTAAATCTGCAAAATCCGATCTTATAGGCTATGCAGATGCTGGTTATTATCTGATCCGCATAATGCTCGGTCCCAAACGGGTTATATTTTTACATATGGTGGTACGGCTATTTCTTGGCGCTTAATGAAACAAACTTTAGCCGCCACTTCTTCAAACCATGCAGAAATTTTGGCAATACACGAAGCAAGTCAGGACTGTTTTTGGTTGAGATCAGTAATTCATCATGTTCGAGGAACATGCGGCTTAAATGTGGACAAAGGAGCTCCAACGATATTATTCGAAGATAACGCCGCATGTATCGCTCAATTAAAGGAAGATTACATAAAGGGTGACCGGATGAAACATATCTCACCAAAGTTCTTTTTCACTCACGATCTTCAAAAGAATGGTGAAATTATCGTTCAACAAATTCGTTCATGTGACAATCTAGCGGATTTGTTGACGAAATCGCTGCCGACTTCAACATTTGGAAAGCTGGTTTATAAGATTGTAATGCGCCGAATGAAGAATATCAAATGATGTGCTCAAGAGGGGGAGAAATACTATGTTGTACTCTTTTTCCTTAACCACGGTTTTTTTCGATTGGATTTTCCGGGTAAGGTTTTTAACGAGGCAACGTTGTATAGGAAAATGTACTCTTTTTCCTTCACTAGAGTTTTATCCATTTGGATTTTTCCTAGTAAGGTTTTAACGATGCATTTTACTGAAAGATGGACATCCAAGGGGGAGTGTTATAAGCATATGTTTTATGTGGATGTCCACTCACATTCTATTCAACTCATAACCTCCCCATCATCACTCGTTCACCCCATTCTTTATTTGCCATTAATCTCCATTTGTTATTATACTCCATGATCTTTGTGATCAATGTAAAGGCTTTACCTTAAACCTATAAATAGAGGCATTTGTCCAAGTGAAATATACAAGTAAATGGAAGAATTCCCTCTTATGTCTTATACTCTTGCAATAATTTCACTACAACAGGCTAAATGAAGAAGGCCACTTTTTTAACGTTATTGACCGAGTGTCACGCTATTTTTTAAAAGACAACGGTAATGACCTTTCTATGTTTTTCTTGGCTTTTCTTAAATTAAGAACTCGAGAAAAATTACATTGCATGATTGCTGTCTCTATTATTCTATCATTCACCTAATTAGATTTTCTGCATGTCATCCAGAATTCAGATTTTGGACAGCGTATCGAAAATTCAAGAAAATTGAATTATTTCCAAAGTGAAGAATAGGCACATACTTATATGTAACCCTTGATTAATTTAGAATCGAAACCTTAAATTGGGCACTTCACTTGCGATTTGTAATATTTCAAGCCGACAATTATTTGAAAAATAAATCAACGGTAAAGATTTCGTGACATAAAAAAATGTAACCTAGGTTCTAAACTGTAACCAAAAACATGTCGATGTCTACCTCTATCCATATCACCAATTCAATGAAGTGAATCTATTAATTGAAACCATATTGAACGTATGGATAACGCATACATATATGGATAATGGATTTTGGATATTGATGAGATGGGATGTTAGAATAAAGATAATAATAAATAATTAATAAGGCATGTAAATTGTCTGCCCCATTTGGCCTCTGCTTGCAAAGATAAAAGGGATAATTACACTAACATCCCTTGTAGTATTACTCAATTACACATACACCCCCTCCGACTATAGTAATTACTCGCACACCCCTTTTAATTTACTCAACCTTTACACCAAGACCCCTCATTGTATTTTGAACTGAAATTTAAAAGTTTGGACTAATTAATTGTAATATTCCAAATTTACCCTTGTTGGTAAATGACATGTTTAAATATAAATATATATATATAGACATAATTAAATAAAAAAACAATCCAATCAAGTTTCAATCAATAATAATGCAAAATAGCAACGTAAGAAAGCTGCAGAATGGTTAGCCCAAAAAGACAAAAATAAAATAGTTCTTCATTCTTCAAAAAAACAACTCAATCGAGTTTCAACCAATAATAATACAAAATAATACAAAAAAAATAGCAACGTAAGAAAAAAATGTGGCAGAATAGTTAGCCCCAAAAGACAAAAATAAGATAGTTAACCTCCTAAATAAGAACTATCTTATTTTTTTGTATTATTTTGCATTATTATTGGTTGAAACTCGAATGGTTGTCTTTTTGAAGAATGAAGAACTATTTTATTTTTGTCTTTTTGGGCTAACCATTCTGCTGCTTTCTTACGTTGCTATTTTGCATTATTATTGGTTGAAACTTGATTGGATTGTTTTTTTATTTAATTATGTCTATATATATATATATATATATATTTATTTATATTTAAACATGTCATTTACCAACAAGGGTAAATTTGGAATATTACAATTATAATTTGTCCAAACTTTTAAATTTCAGTCCAAAATACAATGAGGGGTCTTGGCGTAAAGGTTGAGTAAATTAAAAGGGGTGTGTTATTAATTACTATAGTCGGAGGGGGTGTATGTGTAATTGAGTAATACTACAAGGGGTGTTAGTGTAATTATCCCAAGATAAAATGTAGTGCTTTATGTGAATCATAAATATAGCAATTATTATTTCTGCAGTAGCAGCATTTTCTTTCAAGGCTGGCCGTTCGGGAAAAAAAAAAAAAAACTTTTTAAACACCATTCAAGTATAAAGCAAGAAAATGATAGCATCTACACTCATGGAGTCATGGGTTAGGTTCTACTGTGAATTTGGGTCGTATTCAATTAATGGGTTCAATAAAAGTTGGCTGAATTTATTACATAGAATAAAAATATTGGCTACCATGATTTTCAAGTGAGGTGGTCTTCAATCTATATTGGGTCCATCATTTTTGTTATAAAGTAACAATTTATCACTTTATAAATATCACTGATTTATATATGAGCAACTCATGGTGTTGTATGAGTACGAGTTTATGAATAAAAATCCAACGGCTAAAAGTTTGGTCATATTGTACGGACAAAAGGGATCTCGAAAAGATCAAATTGAATAATGAAGACACGCACTAAGTTTCCATTATTGTACTAAAACCAATTTGTTAATACAAAGGTATTTATCGGTACGTCTTTTTATAATATATATCTGTTGGTTTTCCATCTTCCATCCTTTGTCTTGACCGACAATACATCGTACCATTTAACTATTTATATGGCAGCCTAAAGTTTAAGCTTTCATGTCCCAAAACAACAAAATAATAGTAAAAGGAGATTCTCAAATGATAATTTGACGAGTAGGGGGATGTTGGGGAATAAGAATCCAAATGGATATTATTTTAGTCACATTTTAGATTTTAGAAAAAGCATAAAATCCAAATGGAATTAACCCCTTTAAAGATATAAAAACGAAGTCTCCCATTGAGACTAATTAATAATAATATGGATGATTTGGATTCCATGATGACAATTTATTATTTACTACTTTATTTTGTCTTAGCGTTGTTGTTATCATATCATAAACATTGATTACCCTCGAGCGTTATATGTTGCTCCCATAAAGGATCGGTCACCATGACCCTTTTGATAATTATGTATATATATATATATATATATTCGAAAATAACCTAAAAGCAGAAATGACATTGAATGGGACAAAAATACTACTCCCTTCTTTTTTCATGTTATGTTGTGATAACCTTGATAGGTAAAGTTTATTGGGAAAACTAACCAAAAAAAAAAACCCTTGAAAGTAAAAGAAAGTTTCGAAATTAGGGAACTTTGGAAGTGATTTCTGTTTTTAAGGGTGCTGTAAGGATTTTCTCTAATTTTCTGCATGGAATCGACATTTATTAACTATTTTATCAACGATGGGGGCAATGTTTTATTATTTTCATTGAAATTGAAGGGAGGCTACGCTGGGCGTCATTTCTCTAGTAACGCCACGTGGCAAAATCTAACACCTTCAAGGATGACGTGTCTGTGGCCCACAAGTTAAAACAGAAATTGGCTCAAAAAGATTTTAATGAGGTCGACATGTTGTCTTTTTGGACAAAATAAGAGAAATTATTATTCTTCACTTGAAAAATATAGTTTTATAATCCATCGTGATCCTCAAATTATGTATATAATATTTTACCATAATGACTTAAAGTGGAAAATCTTTTGTAAAACATAAAAAAAATAAAGAGTTAGCAAAGTGAAAAAACATAGCACTTTCAATTTATGAATGTCCACATTTCAAAGCATTATCTATATATTCTTGTGTCCACAATGGATGAACCTTTTCCACATGATTGATCGAAGATTAAGATAAACCATACCCCTTCTAACGTTTGAGCTCTATCTCTCAAATTTGATTTTCTTATAGTTCACTTCCACGTCATGACTTTCTATTTAAATCTCAGGAAATTTGTTACGAAGAAGAAAAAAATTCGAGGAAAATATGTTTCCACTGTAAGAATTTTATCAGTTCCACAATTAAACCATACCCCTTCTAACGTTTGAGCTCTATCTCTCAAATTTGATTTTCTTATAGTTCACTTCCAAGTCATGACTTTCTATTTAACTCTTAGGAAATTTGTTATGAAGAAGAGAAATTTGTTATGAAGAAGAAAAAAGTTCGAGGAAAATTTGTTTCTTTGTAAGAATTTTATCAGTTCCACAATTAAATCATACCCCTTCTAACGTTTGAGCTCTCTCCAAATTTGATTTTCTTATAGTTCACTTCCACGTCATGACTTTCTATTTAACTCTTAGGAAATTTGTTACGAAGAAGAGAAAAATTCGAGGAAAATATGTTTCACTGTAAGAATTTTATCAGTTCCCCAAGGTATTAAATAAACTAGGTTGGCCCCCGTGCGATGCACGGGGTAGTTTGTTGCCATGCAAATTGAAGCATTAGTCAATAAAGATCGTTTTTTCTTACAGTTATGTACATAGGTCATTAAATTTGTTATTGAAAGCTTCACTGTAAGACCGCTCATTTGCTCGATTGGACTGTAGAAGGCTGTACCAATTTGTTTGAGTGTACGAATATATGCATTCTGTGGCCACATATAAAGCTGTTGTCTAATTTATAAAGAGTTGACACTGTCATGATCAGAATTTTAGAACAGCTGGAAAACACTATGTTCGGAAGTTAACTAAGAAGTTGAGCTTCAATGTCGACATTGTAAACAGCGGATACGCAAAGCAGTTATGATAAATGGTGTCCAAAGATACAAAAGGCATATGTACTTATTACGTCGTCACAAAACGTTATCTTCCAATGTCCTCTTGTCCTTTACACCACGGAGGCGTATTCCTGTAGTAGTGGCAGCATCCATGTTGACGGTGGCCACGAATTTCGCCTCTACCTGAACTGTTTTAGTAATGATGCCTTTTCAAGTTAGATTCCGTGAAACTACGGCATATTACGCTCATATTTGACCTAAAAGAATAGGGAAAGAATTGTAAACGCCAAAATTGATAAATCATGCTAGCAAATACATGCTCACACAGCCACGCTAATGCAGACCACACACATTTGGAAATTCAATTGTATGGTTGTAAAAAAATGGCATGTCAGTGAACAATAACGTAGGCTAAACTGTAGATTCATCCGAGAAGGTATGGAAGTTGAACTGTATAAATGTAAGAGAGAGTGAACTGTATAACTCTAAGAGAGAGAAAGCCAGGGAGCACTAACGCAGGCTTACTGTATATGAATCTGAAAACGCCATGGAATTAAAATGTTGACTGTAAACATATCATGTTAATGAAAATTGTCGGTGCAGACACGGGTGGTAGTAGATCTATACAGCAATCCAAAAAATGAAGACTGTACCACAGAGGATACAGAGTAAAATATAACAGTCTGTCTAGTATGATTGTAAAAGAGGCATGGCAGTGGTAGATGGACTCCCTTTGCGGATATGTTCTGACAATAGAATCGGCATCCACGCTTCCTTGCACAGCAGGGAAGTACACGGAGTCGACGAACTTTGGCTCTAACTCAACTGATTTAGGAATGGATTGCTTTTCAAGCTAGGCTCGTTCACTCCATGTACTTCTCTGCTTGTGCAACGAAACTGAGTCATACAGACTCCTGAGCTGAAGTGCAGACCGGTTACAGTTTATATGGAGAAGATGGGCCGAAGCAAAATGGCGTTATTCTGTAGAAGACCGTGAGAGAGGACATAATCAAACAAACAATACGCAGATCTCAACTGTATTTAATAAAGCGTGAAACAGCGTGAAATCGGAGATTCTTTTACTCCCCCAATCGCTGGCTTCGATGACCCAAGAACGATTCTTCTTACCCTATTAATGAAAAAACTTTTGGTTTGATTGGACTCTTCGTTTTACGAACAGTCTAATAAGATAATTATGGCGTGAGCTAGTGGACATTATTTATTAGGCTCTTCGCATGCTTCTGAAAGCAAAAACTGTATAAAAGCATTTATGGGCTGCCACGTCAGCAAATCTGTTCACATGCCAATCAAATGCAACGAATCTGGTCTATGTTTAGCTGTCCTTTGGTCTCCTTTGGTCTTTCGACCCAGATTTGGGGCTTAATAATATTGTGGACATTTTATTTAGTTTTGGGCCTATTGGGTTGGGAAAATTGGAGAGCAAGACCAATTCAATGCATTCGCTTTTTTTTTTATACCACGATTCAATTAATCAAAAATTAAATTGAGATGAATGCATTATATCTAACATCACATGCCATGCTCGACGAATTAAATGGGACTATTTACAGCATTTTGCCAACTACATTTTGTTTGAAATCAGTGATGTGCCTTATAGTACTGCGTTTTGAGGTTCCTATCTAATTATTGTGGGTTCGTGGGTTTAAATTGTGTTTATTGTGTAATATCGAATTAGCTCCATGCTAACCTCTGTTTTAGTCTTGAACGAATAGCTTCAAACGTAGGCTGCAGTATACAGTTATACCGTCATACAATTTGAAGCGTCTGGAATGACCTCAATCTATTTGTTGTATGAGTTGTGCTCGATAGGTGTGGCCATGTTAGGTAATGTGAGCAGCGAAGCATAATGTCATCCTATTTCCCCTATTTCTATTTGAATATGTAAGGTGGTTCACGGGAATATACAATGCAACAAATATGAATAATTGCCGAGAGTTATACGGTTGGTGTTTTTGGTACTGTATTTAATACATTGGTTGTATAGGTTGGTGCTCACATTATTGTATTATTGTAGTATGAAAGCTGTAACATGGTTCAAAATGTTATATTCCGATAATGATTATGGGAGAAAACGATATATAAACCCTAATATAGAACTCCTGTCATGAAAGATTGAGTAGACCACTCTCCAAAGGCTACGACCAGTTATTGAAGAATATCGAAGCAGTCAGATATTCTCTAAATTCTTGGATCATATCGGGCAGAACATCGTAGACATCGTCCTCTGCAAACATAAGGGAAAATGCCGACCGCAGCATATATATGCCGCATTCCCCGCTAGTCCACAGTTGAGAAAATGTTATGAATTATTATTTTACCAAATGTTTATTGTACAGATTTTATACATGGAGACGTTAGAATTACCTGATGGTTTGACGGGGGAAGTCAGGATCCCTATACACATCAAAGTCGACAATGGAGTCAGTCATTCGCAGGTCTCGAAGAATATAGGGGATCGTAAGCCGTGTTTTATTAAACGCATGCTCAAAGAATCTCATATCCTTGTCAACCGAAGGGTCGCAGTCGTGCACTGTTATGTAACGTTTCCTGTAGTCCACAATGCATAGTACCCAATGGCACTCATTAATGTTAACCGGGATAACTATGAGGTCCGACTCATGCCACGGAAGAGATGGCCAGTTGTCAACAATACCCTGAACATATGGACGTATGGATGTTAGGTCAGTATGGCCGTCACTTCGAAATTCCGTTGCAATTATCTGGTTGAACGTTGTGTTCATAAAAGCGACCCTTGACTTGGGGAACTTTGCATGGGCTTGTTTCTCGATAAACCCACGCATGCATTCGTCTATGTGCTGTTTCAGATAAGAATACATTGTAATAATTTGTTACATAGTTCGCATTAAATAACATGATGTTGTACCTCATCACTCAGCCAAGTTCCCTTTGTCATGAGACCTTGGAAGAATTGGTAGCCTCGCTCTTCTCCTAGTATGGTACTGATAGAGTCGTCCTGGGACATAGTCCCTATTGATGCGGCTACGCGGGGAAACAATTTTGAGACTTTCTTGACAGTTGTTGCGAGGGTTTTGTCTTTAGGAACCTTTTTTGACCTTGGATGTTCCTGGTCTGGTGGGGGGTCATTTTGCTCTTAGACTTTTTTTGCAATTGAGGATGTGTAGTCTCTTTGGGAACGTTGTGGCGCTTTCTTTTTGAATGAATGGTTGTTACGTTTTCTGCCGGCCGATTGTCGCCTGGTGCTGGGCTGATTTTTCCTGCCAAAACAATTGCATTGCTATTTATATGAAGTACAGGTTAGGTAAGACTGTATAGAAAAAACTGTTGACATACCAAGCGCCTGCTCTATATGTGATAGTCTCTGTTGCATTTCGGAGTAATTCTTGTTGATCTTTGTTGTCAATTCATTTAAGACAATAATCTGTCGATTGTGCCTTGAATGCAGGTCGTTGAACCTTTGGGCAGCAGACTCCACATATGTGTCTATCTTAAGTTCTATCTTGTCAGCAAATTGGGTCGCCGCTTGCTGAAGCTCCGCAACAATGTTGTCAAAATAATTTCTCATTTCATTCGTCATTTGTTTTCCTGTAATTGGTTTGCAGTTAATCGTTTATGAAATGGAGTTTGGGAGATCTTATATAATGTAAAAACGCACGTAGAAAACCGTAAAGTCACAACTCATTGGGAAGGAACGTTTCTCTAAAATGAGTGTGTTCGCTTTGGTTGCATAAGGTGTGTCGTTTCGTGTATGTAATTTATGTTTGGGGCGAGTTCAATGGTCACAATTATTATGGAGTAATCACCAAGTAATGAATGAATTTTTTAATTAGTATTTGAGTAGTGGAAAGGTTTTATTAATAAGGGTTGTTGTTTTGTGAGAATAATAGTGGGCTGATTAAAAAATCCGTAATTAGTATTACTGTATATTCTTTTTCACTGATACCTATTCTTTGGTTTGCCACGCGTAATTGCATTGTCAATCGGTTTTATTGCAAAGTTTGTTCTATAAGGCAGTATATCATGGGATTGTATATATGTTTGCCAATAGATAATATTTTTGTTATTGTTTTATATAATAGTATTAATAATTTTATTACTTAAGTATGTAGCAAAGGGGTCTTTGGCTTATAGTTTCTTCTATTGTAGCTGCAATTCCTGGTTGTTCAACAGTTGTTGTTTCATTCGTTTGCATTAGAATGTTATTTATGTTCTGTATAATTTTTTTGCCACCATACAGTCACATGATTTGTTTCCAAACAACTTCCTCGCTGTAGACTAACTGTACACGTGGCTGAAGATGTGAGGGACCTAAACTGTATGACCGAAAAAGTATCATGGAAGTAAAGACTCTTACATTAACAAATTGAATAGTACGGATGTAACAATTACCTTTGTTTGCTGTCATGATTGTTGAAATGGCTGAATGTGAGCTGTTTATGTTATATGGTTATTTATGTTGGTAATAATGTCTTAATATATTGCAGTCACGTGTTCGGCTGCAGTAGTGTTGTTGTTATTAGTTGAGTCATACGGCGTAGCAGGTATACTGTTAATGTGTAATTGACTTACACAATTTCATGACTGTTGTAGTTAATGATTGTTACGCTGTATGTCTGTTGTATTGGTAGAATGTGACCTGCTATCGCAACAAAACTGTTATGTTGAATAATTTTGTAACAACTTATGCTAAACACTACTGTCATACAACAATTTACATGTCGTTAAATGTTGTTGAAAACTTCATGGAAAACCATGTTTATGACCTCGTTGTCCTCCACGTCGTCTTCTTTCATGCTCAATATTCTGATTCCCACGGGTGATGTCACTCTAGACAGTGCCACATAAAGTTGCCCATGGGTGAAAACTGGACTGGGAAGATACACACCGACCCTTTTTAGGCTCTGGCCTTGACTCTTATTTATTGTCATTGCGTAGCAGACTTTAAGCGGAAACTGTCTACGCCGTAGTTTGAAGGGCCACGCTGTGTCAGAAGGAGACATAATTATCCTTGGTATTAGAACCTTATTGCCAACTTGCGTTCCAGTTAAGATTTCTGCCTCAACAACGTTGGTTCCAAGACGCGATACAATGAGTCTTGTTCCATTGCATAGTCCGTCCCTCTGATTTAAATTCCGTAATAACATTACTGGAATTCCATGCTTAAGGTTGAGTTTGTGGTTTGGAACACCTGAAATCTCAAGCGTGTTTAAAAAGTCAACCGGATACATCGTACTTGCGCTGATTTCCACTTCGGTCTCCAGTTCCACGCTGTCCGAACTCAAGTATTCTGTCTCATGGCCTGGTACGATGGATAGCATAAAGTCATTCACTTCGTCAACCGTCTTGTTCCTGGGTGTGAGGACAGCTCTTTCCTTAATATAACGTTGATTAGTTATATTGTCTTCAAAATCAACATATACGTAGTTGCAGATGCTACGAATCGTGTCGCCGTCACAATCAATAGACATGTTTTCTGGTACCTTAATCGTCTCCACGTCTGTATCTGCAGCGACCTTTGCATTTCCATTGCCAACTTGTAAAATCCAATTTGCAAATTCTATTTCCGAATGATGTAATCTCATGTTCTGAGTGAGTTCGTGTACACGACAATGTTGCCATAAATAGGACCTATTTATGGCCGACTCCACCGTATCTTGTCTGCTACCATTTCGTATAACTGGGAGTAACTGTCTGAAATCGCCTCCCAACAGCACCGTCTTTCCACCAAAGGGCTTGTCCTCACATCCTCCAATCGTGTTGGACATCAGGTCCCTCATAGTTCTATCCAGCGCCTCAAACGCATACTTGTTTGTCATCGGCGCTTCGTCCCAAATGATTAATTTTGCTTGCGTTAAAAGTTCTGCTAACATCGTCCCTTGCTTTATGTCGCACATGGAGTTCTCTTGTAGTATAATAGGGATCTTGAACCTTGAATGCGCAGTTCTTCCACCTGGAAGCAGCAAAGCTGCAATACCTGATGATGCAACCGGTATTACAATTTGATTTTCTGACCTTAATTTTGTAATGATTGTTTTGTAGACATGGGTCTTCCCTGTTCCTCCAGGACCATAGAGAAAGAACAGGTGACCAGTGTCGTTTTGAACTGAGCTGATGACTTCGTTGAATATGATGTGTTGTTCTTCATTCAAGGTTGCAATTAGGCGCTGATGCTCAACGTCGTTCTCCTCACCATTGTAATAGCTTTCTTCCATTAGCAATCTGTTGTTTAGATCCTTTAGGATGTTCTTTGATGGCAGTGGCATTGGGGGGTAGTCTGAGAGTGTCTTTGAGTTCTGTATCATTAGTTTTTCGATTTCAGCCAGCGCATAGTTTTTGACCTCTTCGTCTGAAAGATGCATTTCTGCGAAGCCAAATAGTCTCCTTTGACGCATTGGTATGTCTTCTGATAGAGTTTTCCAGAAGCTATTCCACAAATTGAGGGGGTTGGTTACTTCGCAGAAGATCAACAATGTGACAAAGAGCTGGCGAAGCTGTATCGGAGTCGCCCATTGCGCAGCTTCATCCATTGCATGATGCCACTCTGAGTCCCCATCTAATAATCCCCTTCTATAACACGCTTCTTTGAAAGATGGGAGAACTTCACCATTGACTGTACGTATGTCTTCATACGACGTTGGCCCCTTAACGATTGTCAATAACATCTTCATGTAATATATCTCACCTGCCGTTGGATGAATGTTAACCACTCTACCAATGACAAATCCTTTCTTTCGTGGTGTCCAACTCTTCGTTGACGCGGTCCATACAAATCTTGATGGAAACTGAATATAAGTCAGGTCTTTTGCCTCCTCATTTCGCTTGTTTGTTTCCATCCATTCTGTCATTATAGTCTTGTGGATGCCGTCCCTATTCAACATATTGCTGAGATCCACAGACTCATCGTACACTAAGCTTTGTTGTCCCTCCAAATGAAGCGGCAACCTCTGCACCGCCGGCGTTCTGTAGTGCACGTCAAAGGCAAATATTCTCCACATAGCTTCGCAGGCTGACAGATATCTACAATCAAGGTATCTTGTGATCTCATCGCATTTCTGGGGAGTTGGTTCAGCAGAATTTCGTGCTTGATTAGCCAGATTTTCAATTATCATCGTGGCCTTGTCTACACCTTTTGTGATGTACTTGAATAGATATTTAATAGCCCTACTCGTGTTGCACCATTCGACATTAATGTGCGCCTTGTATTTCTTCAGTAGCTGTATATTATGAGGGACGACGTATCTGTTGTCCATGACAATATTCTTTTTTATTACAAACTTGTCCTCACTCCTCCTTCGCTTGTACCAGATGTGTCCAGCGTCATCAATCGTCGTGCGGTTGCTGTATTGTTTCGGGAAGTGTTTCTTACATTTATTATTTTCCATGCAAGGTGAGTTGACCCCTTCAAAACCACACGGACCATGCATCATATATTGTTCAACCAAAGCATATCCTTCTTCATCAGTTTGACGGTCAGGGATTTCGGCGGAAATTATTTCATCGACCTCCGCTGGAGTTGGTTCCGCCCCAGTCCGATTCAACCAAACCAATATATGTGCATGGGGCAATCCTCGTTTCTGGAATTCAATCGTATATAAAACTGCATTGTTTTGGGAGAAAAACCGTTGTCGCCAGTGATTAATAAGCAAAGAAACGGGTGATGAAAAGACCAACGATAAAATTGCATTAAGGTGCCATGTAACCACACAGCACAGGTAAAACTGCATGACTGGAAAAATTTATGGCAATGCCGTTAACTAACATACAATGGCTTTTCAGACTGTATGACTGTGTGAAGGAATGCACAGTCGTGTGGCTGCAAGAAGTAATGGGACCGCACTATGTAACATTGTAAGATTGTAAGACTGCACAACAACTATGTAAAATTTGTGATGCGATTGGTATTAAATATAGCATACCTGCTTTGCAACTTTTGAAGAAACGTCCTCGCCTAATATCTTCTATTAACTGCTCGAGTTTTAATTTGAATAATCTGCATTGTAAGTCTGGCCTATCATTTGAAATGTCGTTTCCGTACTTCTGTAGATGCTGACCAATTTCATCCCATTTTGGGTTGGCGGTAATGGTGATGAAAAGATGAGGATTGCCATACCACCTGCATAAAGCAAGAGCGTCATGATAATTTTCTACCATATACCTCGGAGATCCCGTAAAAGACGATGGCAGGATAATTTTTTCCCAACAGTTTTTGCATTAGTTTCTCCCCTCGAAACTGCGCCCCATATATTGTTGTAGACGTCTGCCCTCAATGTTTGTTGGTTATTTCTTACCCAACGCAACCGTTCTTGTTCGACAGCCGTGTATGCATCAACGACGTATTGATGAAATAACCGACCACCTTGAATTATTCCCCTCCCTTCCGTCAACCTCGTCTGTATCTGGTATGCGTAAAATTCACGCATTGTTACGAACTTTCTTTTTAATGACAAATGAACTCTGTCACTGTATAGAATCTGATTGTGAAATCCAATCTCGCCAAATGGGAATAACAGTGGGTATTGCATTGCCATGAATGACGGATGTAACTCGCTTATTCGCTGAAGTTGCCCCGTCTTCATTTGAACAATTACATCTCGTTGCCCATTTGTCATGGGCAAGTCGCCAACAATAAGTCCAGCTATTTCTTCAGAAGTTGGAAGATCGTACTGCCTTTCTTGGCGTGCACGACCAACCAACCTTATAGAAAATTCCGTTGCCCCTCCTGCTTCGTATCTGTCTCTTGCCATCCTAAACACTTTCGCAAGCTCATTATTTTCATCCATAATCTTTATTAGCTGCGCAACAACGCTTGCGTCCAAATTCTCAGAACTTCCGCGTGTCAGTGTATTCATGCGGTTATAAACTTCATTTGCAGTGTCATAGATGTATAACTGTGCGAATCTTGGTCTGTCGCCCTCAGCAGGTAGCAAGGAACCTATGTTATGATAGTTCTGTCCGTGAATTCGATAAACGTATGCGCCTGCCTTCTGTTTCACTGATGAGTCGACTTTTGCCCCCATAGACGTGAATGCCAGTATGGAATTATAAACCCTGATATATTGTCGGAAATTATGCTCCGAGAACTTGTTGAATAGGTATTGAGGCGCCTGACGTAGTGGAGGTAATGACACCCGACCCTGGCCACAACAAATTGAAAATTGGGAACTATTAAGTAGGCCTGTACCCTTTGTTGACTCAGCTTTCCAAACCAATGCGTTGCAAAAACGGCAATGCATGAGTTCCTCTTCTTTGTAGCGTGTCTTCCTATGGTCTGGAAAATATCCATGTGAAAGTCAGGACACATTAAACAAATGTGGAATACTTACTCGGTCCATAATTATTTTATAAATATGGGAACCTTCCGTTCGAACAGCTGGTGGTCTTTGACGTTTGCATCGCCTTGGCAATATGTTTGCAGAACGCTTGGCAATATTCACTGTACCAGTAAGATTTATGGTTACGGAATGAAATTCCCATTTATTGGATGCAATGGCACATACTTTATGCGCAAATATGTTGGCGAACCTTGCCCAATAGTTGCTGGTGCATGATCTTTGTTGTTCAAACCACGCTTTCTCTGTAAAATTTTGATGCGGATGTGCCTTGCGTGTTTCGCTTGATCGTATTGCAATATACCTGGAAAACAGCTCAGAATGATTAAATGTCTTTTCCTTGTGAATACTAAATAGATTTTGCTGTCGTAGTGGTTGAGCAGGTTTCATTACCAACTGTTGTACTTATTCTGTGAAGGCTTTTGCGGACAGCCTCGCATTGTTTGTCAAATCCCGGTATAGTTCTTTGAAGGTGATATGTAAGGCCCTCACAATTGTACTGTGACGTTCTACACTCCTGCTCTTCGTAGCCTGTGCAATAATTTATCTTCTGATCAATCCTTTCTGTCAGGTCGGCAATTGTCCTAGAAAGATTGTCGGAACGTTTTTGTAAATAATTTGCCAAATCTGGGTCCATAACAACTAATTTGTACTTGGTGCCAAGGTGGAGGTGTTGGGATAGTTAAATGGTCTCTGGCGTACTGTAAACGTTCTTCCAAACACCTTGCAAAGAAAAGCGAGTCCACATATAAAGTTGGTCAATTTATGTTGCCTCGACAACAAAGGACCAGTTGAAGCGGCGCTCCTAAATTCAATGTGTATATGTAAATTTTTGTTCCTTAGTCCTGCATTAAATTGTATTGAATGGAAAATGTGGCGTATGGTATGTTATGACATGTCAATTCATGAGGACTTCATATACAGTTCTCTTGATAATATAGTCATAGAAGAAATTTCAGAATATTGTATATTAAATTATATAATGTTATACTATAATATATTATTTTTACTATATGATATTTACTATATTAGATTATATTATGTTTTGTTATACTATATTGTAGTTTTATATTATGCCGTATTGTACCATATCATATTATATTGTATTACACTATATTATATTGCATTATATTACATTACAGTCTATTATACTGTATTACATTATACCATATCATATTAAATTATATTATTCCATATTTTATGATATGAAATGATATTATACGATTTGATACTACATTAGACTCGAATGAATTATATTGTATGATGTGTTATTATATTGGATTATATTATGTTATATTATATAACATTCTAGCATATTTGATAAGCCCAATAGTATGTTGCAATACTACATTTTATAATGTTATATTCGCCTATAGTATGTTATATGTATATTCAACTTAGACTGCACGCAACTTGGACTGTATGCTTTATTTGATATTATAATATCTGATTGTCTTAAGTTGTATCCTTCACAATAAGTCCACAGTTATACAAAGTCGGCAACAGTCTGCCGAGTCATCTTAGGAAATAGTGGTTATAGGATCAGGATCAGGCAGACAATAAAACCTAACTATTTGTACTAATTTTAATTTGCTATTCTGAGTAGTTTTGTTAAAGGCTTTCGGAGGAGTATGACTAAAATCATTGCTAGGAATTAAGATTGTCGAGTCAGGGAATATTCTCAATGTCCAAGACGGTAAAACAACAACAGTATTATATCAGCGTTTTCATACATCGGGCAGAAATATTCGTCAAAATAGTAGGACGCAGATGTCATCAATGGTCTTAAACACGTCTATTCATTATATGGAGGCCAATGCCAAAAATTAAAGTAGATAGATGCCGTCAAATACTTTCGGAATTCTTCTATCTGGCATGGCGTTATGCTGTATAAGTTGTCACCAGGAAACATCATTGCAAATGCATTCCGCAACATGTGTACACCACACTCTCCACTGCATTGGAAACCAATCTTCATGATTAGATAAATAAATAGAACCATAAAGTTTCTGAATTGATTAATTTGCATAATGTCACCTGTAACCTTGCTGCGGGATTCGGCCTTCACGCCTAAAGTCAAACCGAAAATCAGAACGGTCGATGTCTAGATCGCGTAACAACATCTTCGCGATAATGAGTGTGTTGCCCAACGCAGCACGTGTCTGTGTAAAGTGTTTATCAGCTGATCGTTCTGAATCCATCACCAAAAATACCCGTTGCCTAAGAAAGATAACGACCAAGACCCAATGACTGTCGTTCACGTTGACAGGCAGGACAATTTCGGACGCATCTTTCCAACTGCACGATGGCCAATTGGTAGCCTTTCCAAGAACGTACGGCATCAACTCCGTCAGGTCAGCCGTTTTATTCACAACCGGAAGTGACTTGATGAACTGACTGAAAACTGTATTCATGAATGCAACTGTCTTCAGAGGGGTGGCACACCTTAGTTGCATTTCGATGAATCCGCGGATACATTCATCGACATGCTACGTTACCAATTTCAGAAAGATATGGTTATTTGTAAATTCGTGGAAAATATCTCATAATTTAGCACTCGAACGTAAACTTACAACATCTCGTAGGCAAATGCTGCGAGTCTTTAGTTCATTGAAGAAATCTCGCTTCAGCTCTGTCCCACAAAGCCCTATTACGCAGTGCGTCGCGCTCATCCGTTCTATGGACTCGGCTGCTTTTGGCCACATTTTCAGTTTGTACAAAACATGCTCATCAATATTTGCCTTTCCGTATGGAATTCTGGTCGTCAGAAGAGATGGAGCAACACATTTTTCCAGTGTTTTTTGCCTTTTTGCGTGTGGAAGCTGAGTCCCTTCATCGATTGTCTTGGCGCCAGCTGACTCTATAAGTGAAATATGATAGCAGACATTTAGAAGATTGAGAATGTAAATCGTATCAGCAGGGAAAAAGTTATTTATACCGAGCTCGGCGGATTCTTTATTCCCTATTCTTTCTGTCAGCTGATGTAGCTGGTCACCAAAGGATCTGAAAACATCTTCCATTGGATTAGCATGCTCAATATCAGTCAGCCGCACGTTTACTCCATGAAAGCCTTCTTTTATTTGACTGCTCATATGGAAGACTTGGTCCGTGTGGTATTCGACTGCTATACTTAGCCTTTCCAATTGTTGCAAGATCTTCTCAGTTCCCGCCGACCCAACTTGCGACGGCTGAAAATCAAACCGGCTCGTTCCTCGTTGCGTTTCCAAACCATGTACACCACACGGCTCCTGGACATGAGAAGGCCTACCCCGCTCTTCTTCCACAGTGTTGAAAAACTGATAAAGCGCATCGATACCATCATTTCCAGCATCACTCGATGCATTAACATTGTCTTCAGGATTTGTGGTTCGGCGATGAACCTGGCTCATTTCTGGCTGCTTTTCCAGCCCATGTACAACAGACGGATACTGGACATGAGACGACTTCGCGGCCTCAATTTCCACAATGTTGAAGTACTCATGATGCGCGCCCATATCGTCGTTTGCAGCATTGACCGTTGCATTAACATCTTCGTGAAGATTAGTTGTCTGGTGGTGGCCCTCGTCAACCACGACAAATGAACTGTTGATAGTAGGCACATCATCTACGTGTGGATCCGGAGTCGACAGGATCTGTTCTACGGCATTTGATTCGATGTTGTCATTACCATCAAGCGCAACAATTGGCGTTTCATGCAGAGACTTCCGTATGGACAGGAGTTCGCTCACAGATTTTCCGCCCAGATTTGTGACATCGTCATCGTCCAACACAGGTGTCTGTGGTGAATCACTTTCGCCGATAGTCCTCAATGACGGCGAGGGGCGTTGTTGAAGACCATGGTTTGCGGGAATGACATCCAAGTTACTATAGGCAAAATAGTCTGCAGTTGCCTCTTGTGCCGTAGCAATAAAGAAGTTGTTGACAACCTCTGACTTCCTAACAGCGGCATCGATGTCTCGTAATCGCGGTGCTCGCTTCGTTGACCAAGGCGTAGTCTTCCATCGGCACATACGGGGCAGCGTGTCAACCATATCATCGAAGCGTGTTGCATATTTCTGTGCAACACCTGGCAAACATTCGTAGGCAAGGATCTGCTTAAAAACAAAAGTGGTTAGCCTGACATTACACTGTGAATATGAAAGGTTGCGGATAATGCGTGTCGAGGCTGATAAGATTACCTGAATTGGGTGGACGAACCCACCCAAGCATAAGGTATGGTAGCTTCTCGACACTTGTGTTCCCATAACGAAGAGAGGTCCCTTTTCAGTGAAGCCATAACAGTGTTGAAAGCATACTTTCCAAAGGGATATGTGTTGAAGATGTCGAAATCTTCCACTAAGTGAAGTATCATCGGATTTATCTTCACATCTGTTCTGCATCCACGCTGATCAAATACTCCCGCGACAAACACCACACTGGCCATTTTTAATCGCTCAACATCGACAGCAGACGATGAGTTACATCCCATCTCACTGAACTTGTCAATAGCATCTTGCAGCGTAATCTTTTGTGCGCCTGGAAAGTGCCTCTGAGCAAAAGCATGATTCTTGGCGACCTCTGGCTCGGCAGAGAACCGCAGCCCAGTAATCAAACAGAATTCTGTTGGCGAGAATCGTATAGGCTTCGAGTTTATAACCATCCACAATTCGTCCCTAAGAAGTAGCGGAGTCTGCGCTTGCATCATGTACCAAATTAACTGGCTCGACAGATAGAACATATGTGCAGAAGCTATGAGATGTCCAAACGGAGATCGTGCCACGAATTCCGCAATTTCTGCTGCGTTTAGCACGTCGCGTATAAGTTTGCTAATTCCCTTATAGTCAGCACATAAGGTTAATTTGCAGGGCTGAATATCGTCTTGTGGAAGCTGGTTGTCTAATAACGTCTGTTAATTTAATAATCAAAGTGTTAGAGAAAACATATAACAGTATGTAAGAGCAGGTTGCAGAACATTTCACCACCATTAATCTGCATCAGATTACATAAAAAACCTACATAACAAATATATGATAAATATATTACGCATATACGCAGAAATATGGAACACCATGCAACAACATCTTGAGACCACTTATCTCCAACAGTTTGCATAATATTTCTACCATACATATGTAGCCCACTTATAAAAGGGGTAATTGAGCGGCAGCCGACATTTCACTGTCTTATTGGAGAACACATAATTAATTTTGACTGAAGAAGCCGACATATACAGGCTAACTGACGCACAGACATTAAGCATTTTTTAAACTATAAAAACACACAAAATACCTCTGAATCAGTTGCCACCATTGCAGTTTCTCTGATCGTTTGATGTTCGCTGTAAAATACCGCACAGGCAAGTTGTTTCAGACTTCAAATGATCAACCTTCCACTACTTCTAAATAGTATTAGATGAAATACCGCGAACCTGTGGACTGTATGACCAAGATATAAATACACTGCGATGCTTCGAATTTTCAAATCAGGTTAAGCGAAGAATAGTGAAATTTCTAAGCCTTTTTTTCGCTCATAAGCACTATAAGTTTCTTATCGGATGGGTTGGGCCGTCAATTGCTTGGTAGACATATTTATTTAAGGCACACTGCGCTAAATCAAATCAATGGAAAGTTCGGACTGGGCTGGGCCAGGAATTGCAAATATTCACATAATTAGTGAGGCCCTACCTGAAGGGTTTTTACCCCCCACCCCCAACCCCAATCAATGCAGCTAAATTAATACATGAAAATTGTTTATTTTTTTTTAAAAATCCCTACGATATAAAATATATAACAATTTATGGTGCATAAGTAATAATAAAAATAAGTCGAAAATCTAACATACGATGATACTATGATATATACGAATATATCTTGTCATAACGTTTCCCAAACACATTAGTCTTTGAATTTGCAATATAAGATTAATGCATGATTATCCTTACCCTTTTCCTAAACACAAAAATTGCAAAACATATTCTACAGTTTTACATTGTTTTACAGTTATACATTTAACGCACCAGACTTTTTGCAGCCTGCTAAACGACGGGGTGGACTACTGGTTATAGGGTCAGTCATACAGTATTCAGCTTGTAATTAATTGCACTAAATGTTATCTGATAATGTTGAAAATTTGTAGCAACCTTACATACGCTACCATCATGTCTAAGACGGCCGAGTAATCTAAAAATGTCAAGGACAGGAACGATAAAAATACCCACAAAAGCATGTTCAGAGGCACTGACATCAACCTCAAAGACACATTGCAAATAGTACGGAAATAAGTTAAATGTTCTTCAACATGCCTATTCATTATATGGAGGCCAATGCCAATAATTAAAGTAGACAGATGCTGCCAAATATTTCCTGAACTCTTCTATCTGGCATGGTTTAATGCAAGACAGATTGTCGCCTGGGAACATCATGCCGAATGCATTCCGCAACATGTGGATGCCACATTCTCCGCTGCAACGACAATCAAGTAATATGGTTAACTAATAAAGAAGACCATGACGCATGCAAACCATTTCATTTGTATAACGTCACCTGTATCCCTGCTGCGCGATCCGCCCATCACGTGTATATTCATACTGAAAATTAGAACGTTCAATGCCTAGGTGTCGTAGCAACAATTTTGTGATACAAACTGTGTTGCCCATCGCCGCACGGGTCGCTGTGAAACTTGGATCTGCGGATATGTCTGAATCAAGAATCGCGAATGATCGTTTCCTAGGATGAATGGTGGCCAACACCCAACGATCGTTGTTGACATTCACTGGTAGCACAATCACCGACGCATTTTTCCAACTACAGGATGGCCATTGGGCAGACTTTCCAAGAACAAATGGCATCACTTTTGACAAATCAGCCTTTCCACTAACAATTGGGAGCGATTTCACCAACCGGCTGAAATTTGTGTTCATGAATGCGACTGTCTTCACAGGGCTGGCACACCTGAGCTGCATTTCAACGAACCCGCGCATACATTCGTCGACATGCTGCGTAACCAAAGTCAGGAAAAACAATGGATATTCATAAATGTCTGCCCCACATGCAGTGGGGGATATCTCATGATTTAATGCTCAAACGTCGACTTACAACAGCTCGAAGGCAGGTGCCGCGAGTCTTTAATTCAACAAAGAATTCTTTTTTAAGATCTGTCCCGCAAAGGCCTGCTACGGAGTGATCGGTGGCCATGTGTTCTATGGATGCAGCTGCTTTCGGCCACATCTGCAGCTTGTACAGAACGTGCTCATCAATATTCTGTTTTCCGTATGGGATTCTGGCAGTGCTAGACGACGGCTGCGCACCCTGCCCTAATGATTTTTGCCTTTTCGCAGGTGGAATTTCATCTCCGTCGTCTGTTGCGTTTCGGCCAATTAACTCTATAAGACAAATAGGACGTGAGAAAATTAGAGGAAAGATATTGCAAATTTTACGTGGAAGAATAAGTATCTTACCAGGCTCAGTGCCTTGTATTTTCGATATCATTTCTGTCAACTGCTGCAACTGGTCACCAATAGTTCTCAACGTATTTTCCAATGGTTTAGCACCTTCAATATCAGTCAGTCTCACGTTCAAACCATCAATACCTGCTTTAACTTGGCTGCTCATACGCACGACCTGCCGAGTCTGGCGCTCGACAACAGTACTGAGATTTCCAAGTTGTCGCCAGACCTTCTTAGCACCTCTCGACCTACGATGCGACGACCGAGATTTAAGCTTGCTTTTCGCTTGCTCCCTTTCCAACTCACCCTCAACAAACGGCTCCTCAACAGGAGAAGTTCCACGAACCTCATTTTCCGTGACGTTGACGAACTCATCACGGGTATCTATACCATTATTTCCATCAACACAGAACACAGTTGCACTGTCGTCCGAATCAGTTGGCTGCCGAGGCATTTCGTCAACTACCGGCGACGCATCGTTTATATCAGCCATGACATCTACATGCGACTGAGGAGGTGATTGTGTACGTTCTTCATGATTCGATTCGATGTAGGCATTACCCTCGATAACACCATTTGGGTTCTGATGCATAGCTCTGCGACTGGTCCGGATATTGTCCACGAAACTTCGTAATGTTGGAGATGGCAAAATTCTCTCACTGCTACCTTGGCCTTGCAATTCGGTGTCTTCATCTTCCAACAGGGGAGAATTTGGCGACCTTGTTCCACTGGTGCTTCTTGATGGCGTGGAACTGTCATGCTGAAGGCATTCGTTGTGGGGACGTCCGTCGAAGCTGCTATCGGCAAAGTAGCCTGCAACAACCTCTTGAGCTGTAGGTAAGAAGACTTTATTATTCTCAACAGCCGAATTCCTAACAGTATTGGCAACGTCCTGCAACCTTGGAGCTCGCTTTGTTGGCCATGCATTTGTCTTCCATTTGCACATTCTCGGGACCGGCTCAACTATATCGGCCAAGTACGTTGCATATTTACTTGCGACACCCGGCAAGCACTCATAAGCAAGGATCTGTTTTGAAAACAACAGTGGGTAACAACACATTTTAGTATAAATATGCAAGGATACGAACCGTGTGTGTAGAGTCATGTAAGATTACCTGAATTGGGTGCACGAAGCCACCCAAGCACATCGTCTGGTATCTTCTTGAACTGCTTGTACCCTCACTGTTTTTAAAAGAAGAGAGGTCTCTTTTCACTGACGTCAGAACGATGTCGTATGCATACTTTCCAAAAGGATAGTTGTTGAAGTCGCCGAAATTCTCTACTAAGTGAAGAATTGTTGGGTTTATCTTCACATTTGTTCGGCATGCACGCTGATCAAGAACTCCAGCGACAAAAACCACACTGGCCATTTTTAATTTTTCAACGTCAACAGCAGACGATGAGTTACAACCCATTTCCGTCAACCTATCAATCGCATCCTGCAGCGAAACCTTTTCCTCGCCTGGAAAGTGTCTTGTAATAAACGAATTATCTTCGTCCACCTCTGGCTCAGCAGAAAATCTGAGACCAGTAATCAAACAGAATTCCTGAGGCGAAAATCGTATAGGCCTCAAATTGATAATCATCCACAGTTCATCCCTATTTCGTAGCGGAGTCTGTGCTTGCATCATGTACCAGATTAGCTGACTCGACAGATAGAACCTTTCTGCACAGGCTATGAGATGGCCGAACGGAGATCGTGCAAGCATTTCTGCAAACTCTGCTGCGTTTAGGCTGTCCCGAATAAGTTTGCAAATCCCTTTATAGTCAGCACATAAGGTTAATTTGCAGGGCACTACATTCTCTTGTGGAAGCTGAGTGTCAAACACCATCTGAAAATGAAAACCAATGCTCTTACACAAAATGTAGAACAATATCCAACAACAGTATGCACTAACATCCGATGACTGTTCATGTCCAACAGATTGCATAAGAAATATACACAGATATATACAACGAATACGTACTGGACCATAGAAAAGCCTGCAAGAACATCTCGACCAAATTGTATATTAGACCCACACAAAAAAATATGGCTCACTCGTAAAAGAGGGAGAAATGGTCATTCGCCAATGGACCATCTTAATGCAAAAGACACAGTCCGGTCACCCAGTAAAGCTCAGAATATGCAGACTAAATGTTCGATACTGAGTAATGATCGTACAAATTGTTAAAACACAGAGAATACCTCTGAGCCAGTTTCCGCCATTCCAGTTTATTTGATAAATGGAGACTGGTAGGAAAATACGGTACGGGAAAATTTTTGAGGCACCAGACAGTCGTCCTTCAACAACTTCAAATTAGTATTCAATGGAATAGGCGTCACCTCTGGACTGTATGACCACGGAATAAACAGGTTCAGTTCTGGGAAATTTGGAATCAGGTGAAACGAAGGCGAAGGAATTTTGTAATGTTTTTCCTTCGTTCATTAATAGTGGGCTTTTTTGAAGATTTGCCTGGGCCGTCGTTAACACAAGTCATAATAATTTAGGGCAGAATTCCACAAATGCATTCAATTGAAACGCTGAAAAGGGCTGGCCCAACAATTAAAAAATTAACATGAATGGGTCAAATATAAGGGCAATATACAGACTATGAATTGACTTTCTTGTACACATGGGTACGGTAGAAAATGCACAAACATCAGATTAACATGGTATATTATTATAAGACATATTTAGCCTGCTCTATTAATATCATTACACAAATATGGAATTATACTATATTATAAATATTATTATATTACATGATGTTATGTTATATTATATAACATTATATTATCCGGTCTTAATACGTTATTCAGGCACTAAATTGTTCTTGCCTCCACAAAACCATTATTACACGTAGCCATGGACTAATTAAAAATGTAATGAATAGGGGCTACAGTATCTAACTTATTCAGGAATCCACAAAGCACTATCGCACGCATATATCCGGGCAGTGATACAATCTGAGCATCGACTATTGGGAAAAGGCGCCCTTACAGTATGGAGTTGGATTTCGACGTCTATGGTAGGCCAATCGTAGTACCCCAAAACTTTGGAATAAGTAAGAACTAAATATAATATTGATATTCAATGGACTTATATCGAAGGCTCAATTTTATTCGATAAAGAAACAAATTAAGATCGAAAGACCACAGACGGCAGAATCGCATAGTTTAAAAATACTTACTAAAGATAAGATGCACTAAATGTAATCTTTTGGATACTTATTCAACATTCAAGCCAAGACACATGCTCTATAAGCAGTTCCATACAAACGGCTTAGTTGACGCCAAACTTCCGCTTCTTGAAGGTCACAGTCTCACCAACACCACCATTTCGCCCGCCGATGCTCGTCATACAATTGTCCGCTGCTCGCTCAGGGACAACCGGAAATGAATTTTCAGGCAGACACTTGTTTTCAAAGACAGCAACATCAACATTTTCAACAACGGTTGCTTCATAATCCCGACAAACACGACCCAATCCATCGAGCCCGTCTCCCACGATTGCCACATTATCATCGCCAACGGTGCCCTAAAAATCAGCACACAAATAACACAGGTCAACCCACAATACACAGTCTGATGGGAAAAATAAATTACCTTCGACCCATCCACCAAGACGTCGCCGGGCGTTTCCCCAGGCTGCTCCACCATACGGGATACTGCAAAACTTCGAAACATGCTGCGAAAATCGAAAGGCTTAACCCTTACGCAGAACCTAAAGGTTCTGCCAACCAACCGTGATATGCAATCGGGTATTTCAACATCCCCCACCACGACACCAGAGTCAGCAGGCGCCTGGAAATTCATTGCGCTCGTAAGGATAGGGTCTAAACAATTAACATACACATAGCATACCAGGCCACCGCGAATCTCCTCAGCTGTAGTGTTTGTACACTTCCTTGCAGGCCCGTCAAATATAACGAACGTCGCAGTATCAGCGTCATCAGCGACCATACACTCTATTCGGAACCTAGGATGAAACAGGTAAAAAGGCTTTCAATTAACGTGTTCGGGGAAAATATTTGAAGGCCAACGAACCGCATGTATAATACCGTAGAATGCCAATAGCTTTCGGGTCTGAGCACCTATTACATATCAAAGACGAATCCGTTTTCTCCACCTTACTGGAACACTTCGAGCAGGAGATATAATGCCAACCATTCCTCGTCAGGATCTCAGTTACTTTAGCCACGCAAACAAAATCCTTGACCTGCAAATCAACCATCCCCAATCAGTTACCAATCATCCTTTACACGCAAATGGAAATATATGAGTCCATGCCTGTTCATCTTCCTTATGCAAGAATGCATAGATATCAGCAATACGGCACAGTTGCATGTCAGGCATTTGGGAGCCAAGGGACAGTGCGACAGGACTTTCCAATATACTCATACTGTTCGCGGCAAAAAGCGACATCAGGTAATTATATGAACTAAAAAAGGGACATAAGGTTAAATCAGGTGAGATCACCTCTTGCGGAATTGCCAAACTTCATCAACATCGCGGTCGACATACAACTTCGACGCGGATGTGGTATTTAAGTAGAGGGTTTCTGCAAGAACCGTTTAAATAAAGATAGACAGCAGAATACCCGACGGAAAATAAACTAAATCACTTACGCCCAAAAAATTTGGGGTTAACGCTTGTCACAATTACAACCACTTGTTTTCCAATACGGGATCGAACAGCGTCGCAAAACTCGTCGGCCTTCTCGGCCCACACTGTCACAGTGGCGTTCAGGTAACTGCAAAATCGCGAACGATAAAAATATACCCATGAATTAGGCGGAACATATGGATTTGGGACAACTCAACACTAAATAGGCGGGGAACAAATACCCCTGCAAGAAAATCCTCAACTCTGCACGCCTTGCACTACGGCCATCGGAAACATCTGGCTCAACCACTTGGGATAATAAACCAATAACATCTGTATGGAGAAGCAAACAAAAAAGTCAGGGACAACATCGCTAGCAAATACATGCTCACACAGCCACGCTAAAGCAGACCAAACACATATGGAAATTCAATTGTATGGTTGTAAAAAAATGGCATGCCAATGAACAATAACGTAGGCTAAACTGTAGATGCATCCGTGGAGGTATGGAAGTTGAACCGTATAACTGTAAGAGAGAGTGAACTGTATAACTGTAAGAGAGAGGAAGGCAGGGAGCACTAACGCATGCTAACTGTATATGAATCTGAAAACGCCATGGAATTAAAATGGTTGACTGTAAAAATAGCATGTTAATGAAAATTGTCGGTGCAGACACGGGTGGTAGTAGATCTATACAGCAATCCAAAAAATGAAGACTGTACCACAGAGGATACAAAGTAAAATATAACAGTCTGTCTAGTACGATTGTAAAAGAGGCATGGCAGTGAATATTAACGCAGGCTAACTATACAGCAATCCAAAAAATGAAGACTGTACGACAGATGATACAAAGTAAAATGACTGACAGTCTGTCTAGATGATTGTAAAAAAGGCTTGGCGGTGAATACTAACGCAGGCTAACTATACGTCCGCCTGAAAAGTGTAACGGAAATAACAAATGTAAATACAATCTTAAGCTCTGCAACAGCACAGAATACCCGGTAATTCCTTATTGCGGTTGGCCATCTGCATCAAAACTTCATAAGTCATGAATCTAAATTTGTCAAGGCCTATTGAGCGCGACTGGGCATCCACCTCATCCACGACAGTACGATCAGTGAATCTCACCATACAGGCAACGTCAGTCATGCGATAGCTGCTGGGAGAATCAACAACCTCGAAGTCAGATATTGAATAAACACGGCCAACCTTAAGCTTTGATGCAAATCGATCAGCCCTCTGGATATGAATAGACGCCTGCATCACAGTATCCTACACACACCAATAAAGGAAATCAACGGTAATAAAGATACAAACAACGCAGAAGACACACTGAATAATCACCTTATCATCCAACAACAGCATATCTAGGCTCATGGCCTCTCCATTTTTCTTGATGTTTCTTGCCGTCCATGAACGGAGAAGGCACGCAACAATAGGTCTACATTTCGTTCTAGGCTTTAATTCAGCTAGAGCAGAATATTTGGTAATATCAGCCATTTCACAAAAATCACAGTTCGTTGAAGTCAACAGGACAAACTGACCATGATATAGCCGGACTCAAAGACTGTTCAAATACTACACCCACAGAAACCGATGATGAAATGAGAAAATAAATGATCAATAAAGACATCCCATACGAAACATCATTCATCAATATTGAAAGACTGTTAAAATTCACGGTCTGTCAGAATGGAAATAAGGAATATTGGTCGAGCCATTAATAGGAAGATCACATGCAACGCATCTAACATCATATGACCGTACACCTGCCAGACCATTAAAAGAATGAATGTATAAAGGCAAGACTCTAACGGTCGCACATACAACCCATTAATGAACCACCATTAGTGGGAAATTAATACACTACGATTAATATCTCCGGCGAGTGAACATCGTATTATATGGTGAAATCGCCCCAAATAAAATATAGAATCATTCTCACACTGGCACGTCAGCATTTCTATACAAATAAAACTCGGAACTCACCAACATTAAATCAGAATATTAATCAGAATATCATCCGCGCACTGTGATTGGATGGGGGGGCTCCGTTGCTGACGTGTCATGCGCAGGAGAGTTACCATCCAACTTTTATATATATAGATTCCCGGTTGTTTAAGGGCAGTTATCATTTTTTTTCTTGAGACTGTTGACATGCCTAACTTTTAATAACCACCCTTTGCTTTAATGCATTGCATTATTACACAATTGAAAAAGGGAAGATGAAAAGTTGATCAAGAACGAGGGTTAACCGTGGTTAAAAAAGTTGATTCACATAAAAGGCTGCCACTAAAAAGGGCAAGAAACATGTTTAAGCTGTCAGTACAGTACATGATTTATTGCCAGAAATATAACAGAGAGAGAGAGGGAGAGAGATGACAACTTCTCTTACACAACACTGATACAGAACTAGAATTAGTTGGCCCTCTTGGGGGATTTCGAAACGTTTTAATGTTTCTGCTGTGGTGAGAAAGCAAAATGAAAAGGCTGGTCTTTTGGGTCATGAAGGGACAAAAAGCAGAGAGGAGATTGTAACTGAAAAGTGAGAGAAATGCGTTTCTTTGCATTCATCACATCAGACACGTACAAAATAAGCTGTTAGAAAGCACCTGCGCATACACACAGAGGTAAGTACGTGAATTTCATGCGAGCGCGTGAGGGATAAAGCAAGAGAATTAGAATGCTTCGAAAGCTGGGCTTTGTGATTTGTTCATCTTTCTTTTTTATGTCTTCGTTCTTGATGAGAAGCAGGACAAAATTATGGGTGTGCTTTTTCAGGGTATAGATTGAAGTGGGCTGAGACTTTTGATTCCTGGAGATTTGTTGCATCATAAAATCAAAGCCCTATTTCTGCTATACCTCCTCCTCTTCTTTTTGTTGTTTGGCCTTTTGATGGCGCATGTTGATGGGTCGATCAGAGGAAGTTCTCATGGCGAAGGTGAGTTGAGTTCTATCGTTGTTAGACTCTGCTTCAAAGTTTGCATTTTTATGTATGGATTCTTACACAGATGTAAAAATGATGTGGTGTAACATGAACTTCTTACAATCTTCTTACGCCCTTTGATCATTGGTAGGTGTCGCTGGCGATTTGTATAGAGAGCTTTGGAAGGCTTGTGCTGGGCCGTTGGTGGACATTCCATGTTGTGGAGAGAGGGTTTACTACTTTCCTCAAGGCCATCTTGAGCAAGTAATAAAGCTTTTTACTCTGAACCACTGATTATTCTACTTTCGCCATATTCGAGTTTGAGTCGAACCAAGCTTATTTGCAGTTAGAGGCGTCGACGAATCAAGGGTTCGATCAAGAAATACCGCACTTCAATCTTCCCCCGAAGATCCTCTGTCGTGTTGCTGATGTTCGATTGCTGGTATTTTTCCAGACAATTGATGTTATAGCTGTTTCCTCGGTTTCCTTTTTTGAACAAGATTTTCTTAAATAGTTTTCTTATGCTCGATCGACAGGCTGAAGAAGAAACAGATGAAGTATATGCTCAGATTACTTTGCAACCAGAAATGGATGTAAGCAGTTTAATATTGCTATATATATGTGTGTGTGTGTGTGTATGTATATTCCATTTAGCTACCATGGGATGCAAAATCATGTATCTTTGCTGATAAATTTGATGTTTTTCGTATGTTTTCGATATGGAATTTGCTGCAACAAACTTACTTATAGCAAACTGAGCCCACTACTATGGATCCTTCTATGCCTGATCCTCCGAAGAAAAATATCTACTCTTTCTATAAGATTCTGACAGCATCTGATACAAGCACGCATGGAGGCTTCTCTGTTCTCCGAAAGCACGCTAATGAATGCTTGCCTCTGTTGGTAATAAACAATCTCTCTCTCTCTCTCTCTCTCTCTCTCTCTCTCTCTCTCTCTCTCTCTCTCTCTCTCTCTCTCTCTCTCTCTGATGGGCTTCATGTTCTAATCTTTCTAATCCTTTAGGACATGAACCAGCCAACCCCAGCCCAGGATTTAGTCACCAAAGACCTCCATGGCTATGAGTGGCGTTTCAAGCACATTTTCAGAGGTAATGATCATTCGTTCCATTACAGCGATACTTACCTTCATTTCTCTTATCAGGCCTATCAACTTCTTCGGTTCAGTTACGTAAAAGATACTGTTCGTTCGCTTGTCATCTTTTGTGTTCCATTTCTATCGTTCAGGTCAGCCAAGGAGACACTTATTGACGACTGGGTGGAGTACCTTCGTCGCTTCGAAGAGATTAACAGCAGGCGATTGTTTCGTTTTCTTGAGGTAGTTATTCGCCCTACTATGTCTTCCTTGTATCTGTACTTTCTTCAAAGTTTAAACTTCGATTTTTTTCGAAATTATTACAGGGGCGAGAACGGCGAATTGCGCGTCGGCGTTCGCCGTGCTGCTCGGCAGCAGAGCTCTATGCCGCCTTCAGTCATTTCTTGCCAGAGTATGCATCTCGGCGTTCTTGCAACTGCTTCGCACGCCATTACGACGAATACTCGATTCGTCGTTTACTACAAGCCAAGGTCTCTCTCTCTCTCTCTCTCTCTCTCTCTCTCTCTCTCTCTCTCTCTCTGTGAGATGATCATTAGCTTATGAATTATTGCCTTCTGAAGTTGATTCAGACATTTGTTGTGATTTGATGTTCAGGACAAGCCAATACATCATTACACTGAACAGATACATAGAGGCTATGAAACGTAAATTCTCAGTTGGCCTGCGTTTCAAAATGAGATTCGAGGGAGAAGATTCTCCCGAGAGAAGGTTTGTCTTTTTCGCCTCTTGAGAACGAAGAAGGCCTCTGTTTTTATTAAGTGATTACTTATACGCACGCTATTCATCTTTCAGGTTTTCTGGCACCATTGTCGGCGTAGGAGACTTTTCTCCGCATTGGCCCGACTCTAACTGGCGATCCCTCAAGGTTCATTACACATTTCGTAGAATCATTACCTAAAAAAAACCTCCAACGAATCGATCCCATTAAAGTATATATCGATATCTTTCATGCGAATTTAGATTCAGTGGGACGAACCTGCAAGTATACAAAGGCCTGGGAGTGTCTCGCCGTGGGATATAGAACCGTTCAAAGCTTCTGATTCTGTAGACGTATCACAGCCAGGGAACGCTAAGATCAAACGACTTCGTAATGGTACGAACTCTCACAACTTGAGACGTTCTCGTCGCGATTTCAAAAACAATCAGACAATTTTTTTAATTTTTTTGTAATGTTAGAAACTGTGACGCCTTCTTGTGTGTCCCCCATGTGGAGTGGACCAACTAGATTCCTCGAGTCGAGCCACTTAAGATGCGATGAGAATAATGTAAAGAGGAAAGAGGATGGTTGTCTGAACCTTTTTAGAGAATCGAAAGATGATGATACTAAGAATAATGCCTCGACAAGGGCAGCAATTTCGGGCCTAGAGAAAGGCGAAGAGACGAAGAAAATGGCCCAGAAAGCTTCTGCATGCTGGATATTCGGTATTGATTTAAGGAACAGTTTGGCCAACGGTGCTCTCACATTAGCAGAAAACGGAAAAAGATATGAAGCTGATGATCAATCGAATGAGAAAAAGAGTACTAAGAATGAATCTGCTCATCCATCGTCGTCGTCCTCAAGGACACGAATTAAGGTAAAGTTATTCGTTTCTTACAGTCGTTTATTCGCTAAGGAGTTAGCCCCTTAAATTCCTTCCACGCTATTTTCTATCTGAGAAAGGTACAAATGCATGGGAAAGCTGTTGGGCGTGGCGTGGACTTGATGTCGTTCAACTGCTATGAGGATCTCATTACAGAATTGGAATATATGTTTGAGATTAAGGATCAACTTCATCCTCGAAAAAAATGGGAAATAGTTTACGCCGACAGTGAGGGGGAAATTATGCTTCTTGGTGGCGACCCATGGCAGTAAGTTGATTAAAACTTGAATAAAAGAAAAGATTTTTTTTTTCCATCACTGTAGGTAAAAAAACTCAAAAGAGTGTCTTTTTTTTTTCTGCGCATTTGCAGGGAATTCCGTAACATTGCTAGGAAGATATGCATATATCCTATTGAGGAAGTGAAGAAAGTGAGTTCCAAATACAGGCTTCACCTGTCAAGCCAAGAAGATAAACAGAGCATGGCAGTTCACTCATAACCTGAAGCAAACTCAGAAGCATGAAGAAGTTTGTAAGGCAATATTTTCTTGGATGCTCGGGGTTTTTTTTTTCTTGAGAGAGTGTTCTATGTAATGGAAGTTCTAGTGAAAAGCAGAAGACTTGCCTCAGTTAGTTACCTATAGTAAAAATGTTTGAGAAGAGAAGCAATAAACTCGGACAAAAGATTGCTCTGTCAAAGTTGTAAATATTGTTTGCGAGTGTTTCTTGATGAGATCGTGTTGTTCTGAAAACTAACAGCACATTGTATCTGAAAACTGCATAAATCGAGCATTCGAAATATCGTAGAAGAGCAGTATTTTTTGAAAAATTTGAGGGACATTTAGTTCTTGGGAAGCTTCCCAAATCCCAACAGTAGAGTGGTGTGTAAATAAGCACAGAAAGATCGCAGCTTTAACCTTATTACAACACAATCCAAGGTCAGAAACAAAAGAAGGTAATAAGTTGCAATGCAATCAACTTTCGGACCTCCATGTAAATATGCAGTTCATAGTTGATATGGACTGTGGATTTATAGACGTAATCTGTAAAGATGCAAAAGCCCTCTCATTTTTATAATCGTTAGAGCTCCTCCATATTACATTGATTGAATTTACTTGGAAAATATCCAATTATCTGATACATCAGCACATGATTTGCGTGGAAGAGAGAGTGAAGGCGTAAATTCAATGTTCCTCCAAAGTCCAAACACTTCTAACACTGTACTGTACACATACAAACTCTCACATATTATATATTTTCTTACAATGGACACAGATGACAAGCCCAAAGTATGCATGCATCTCACACGAACTTTATACAGGGATACAACCTTCTTTGCATTTTTGTAATAATTCATCATAGCTGTTTTCAGCTCCAAACAAACTGACTGCTTCTGAGATAGGTTGTTTCACAGGTCACCGTTGATACCAAAGATTCGAACCTTGTGCATATTTGGGAACTTGGCGATAACTAGCACAAGTACTGCAACTGTGTTCAAGAACAGCATAGGTTGTACGTAGTCGGTAGTATGCGAGGCTATCAAGTATCTGCGATATGGGAACAAGTAATTACTTAGTAACAGTCAGCGAAGATATAAATAACTACAGTTAAGCAAAATGGATACTAGAAATATGATGCCATTAATGTAATGGAGATCGATAGATTTGCAAAATTATTCATTAAAAATCAAGAGGGACTATGTCCAAATTAATCAGCTCAAAACCTTCACATATCTGTTTTCCCATTTCTGCTTAGGTGAACTCGGGTTAGTTTCGCAGCTTATGGTCGATGTATAATAAAAGTTCATCTTTTTCCAAGTCACATAGAGATCACTGTAGTACTTATCTAGTTACGGAAACCGCAGACAATAGATACACATTCGGATAGAGCCAAACCAAGACGTACATATCTATTTCTTGACATAAATTGAAACTTGAGCGTGTCCTACAAGGATCCATATATTATTCCCAATACCATAAGCAATGCCATTTTAAAACTATCCATAGCTTACAAACTTACATCACATATGGAAATCAAAAAACTGATGGGAACCATCATCTAACAACATTAATTCTATTCCCTTGAGCACTCACAATATAAACTAAGCATTCGCAGAAAGTCAACATATCATCGTATGCGAGAAAATGAACACAGACAAGACTGAAAGGTTAGATCCTAATCCCAAACACGCGCAGACATGAAAACAGAAATGTCTTAAGACTTACAGAACAACAGGGACGACAGTTAGGAACTTCCTATTGCGAGTGAGCTGCTTTCCATTATCAAGCTGCTCCCACCACGTCAGTCCCTTATATATTCCCTGATCATCACCAAATGGAGTTCCTTTTCTCCAATGAAAAAAGTGGTAGGTTACCTAAGGTCAGAAGAAGAGCAAACACTGTGACTATGAGGTGGAAAAAAAAACCAATACTTTGCATTTACGGATAGAATCAAACAACAGTTCACAAAGTCTAGTCTTCATTGAGTTTTCAGCAGGATCATTACAAGAAACAGAAGAACGACTTAACATTACCGGCAAAATACCAATTAAGAGACTAGTGATGATTGAGCTGATTACAAGTCTTCCATTGCGTTAATTAAAATATGTTTTAAAAAAAAAAAAAGCTTAATAATTTTCTTGGCAGAAATGAAAATATCATAGCTCAAAAACCAAAATATTGAATCAAACTGATCAAATAAAAAAACTACTCGATTAAACGAACAGGAGAGGCATAAGGTGCAGAAAAACCGAACGGAAAGCATACCACAAAGTGTCCGAGATTGACGATCGTCCACGCCATGCCAGGGGTACAATTGGTAATCGACAATATGACGAGCCAGGCGAAGAATAGGAACAATATGTAAGTCGTCCAAACCCCAGGGTAGGTGAACCACTCAGTGTTCTTATTCTGATCCACCGGCAGCTCCATCTTCACATACAGCTTCGCCATGGATATACGATTACTTCTGTGTCGATTGATCGCAGCAATCTAAAGATAGAATCGACGATCGATTGCACGTTTATATTGCAGCTCCGTATTCCTCCCTCGTTTTGTTGTGCTAATAAAGCTAGTCACGTTTTCCCTAGCACTTCGCTTTTTAATTGGACAACAATCTTGGAAACGAAACGATAAGGATAGAAAAAAAAAATTGGGAAAAGATAAACCACTTAAATAGCCTTAACATTTGGGCCCGTTTATGTTTGTATTTTGGGCTTTAAGAAGGCCCATAGTTTTTTCAAAACTTTGGGAATTCACAAAGAGCATTAATTCTCTAACTATATAACGAGACTCAACGGTACGTAAGACCATCTCCAACCGACCAACGCATTCTCAAACTCAAATGCAGTAATTTTTCTCCAACCGATCAACTCATTCTCAAACTCAATAGACTAATTTGTAATATTTACTTCCATTCCAACTTTTACAAATTTTAATACTACCCATGTATTTTATAATTTTATAAATTAGACTAATGTGAGATATCGCTGAAGCCGAAACTTTTTGCCTAGCTGTTCGCTATCACCTTTTTCTGATAAGCTATAGCCGTAGGTTCTGAAAAGCGATATCAATCCCTCTATTTCTTGACCTGACTTCGGTTTCCCTTTTCTGACACAGAGGTACATGACAGAGCGAAAGAAAATAGGGACTTCGTTACAAATTAGAAAATCCATCGCATACTAACCGTCTTAAACGCAAAGATGCGTCAAAACGAGGAGAGAGAGGATATGAAACGCATTTTGAGTTGAGTTTTGGTGTTCGGTTGGAGTAAATTTACCCCAAATTTTGCGTTTTGGTGCTCGGTTGGAGATGCTCTAAGAAAGGATTCATAATGTTTCCTGTACTGTACTAAACAGTTTGAGCTCCCATTTACTCTTATGATTCCTTCATCATTCGACCTTATTAATATAAGATGGTATCTGATGCGAATACCAACAACTTTTTTTTTAAAATATATTTGTTCTTGAAGCACAAATGCTAGAAAAACAGAGCACACGTTATTATTGCGTGGATTGTTCCTTAGTTGAGTTCACCAAATGTCTAGGCCTCAGAATAATTTTGAAACTTATGTGGGACCTAATTGTGATTTGGAACATTTACCGGGTGGTAAGTTCAATTAGTTACTGGTTGCATATGCAAAAAGCACAGGACATGCTTCTTCTACAAAGCTTAAAGTCAGTCCTAGATTGTAAGTAAAAGAAACCTCAAAGAAAAAGAAAGAATAAACATGTAAGCAAGCAAAACCAGGAAATGGTACCATAAATCTGATAAAAGGGAGTGAATACTACTTTTGTGTTCCATTCCAATCGTCTCTGTCACGCTTCGATACTGTGCAATTGCCTGCCAGCTTCAAGATATCGTGGCGAATAAAATCCGTGACAAAGGCGAGAACGCTGACTTGCTTGCAACATCGGCCTTCCTCAGCCGCAAAGATCACAACGCAAAATCTGACGAAGCAAAAAAGATGAATAAGTTCTGTTGTGTAATGGGACACTTGTGAAGAAGGAAGAATTTAGCGTTTCTTAATTCGCTCGCCTGTGCTTACCAACTTTTCGTCTTGTGAGTGAAAGAATGATTAAGACCCCACGTCATGGTTTTTGATGCCAATCTTTAGCCGAGAGAAAACATTTCTTTTTTTCTGAGCTCTTTAATATATTTCTTCCCCCTGTGCAGATGAATCTGATACTTTCCTTAGCATTCCTCTTTTCTTTATTTTTGTCACACATACTCCATCTGTATTGGTGTGTGTTTCATGCTTAGCCAATATCAGCCTGTATAAATATATACATAACATAATCATAAACCAGAATTTCTTATCATTGCAATTGATTGATTGTATAGGTTACCTATGAATTAGTACCAAAATGGCCAGCCAACGCCCATGGTTTCGCTTCCCAAACATCGGCATGCGAGCCCCAGCCCCAGCACCACCACAGCCACAGCCACCCATCGTTCGGCCCATACCAGTCAGAGCTCCTCCACCACAGCCACCACCTCAAGAGGCGGCACCACCACCCTCTCAGCCTAATCCCACCCCTGAACCACCACCACAGCCACCCATCGTCCGGCCAGCCATACCAATCAGGGCTCCTCCACCACCACCACAACCTCAACAACCACCACCCTCACCGCCCGTCCCCGCAGCTGAGCCACCACCTAAAAAATCTCCAGCTCCTCCTAGCCCTGTGCAGCCAAGATCCCCACAAGTGGTGGCACCAAGGTCTCCTCCACCACCCAAAGAGCAGGCGGCTCCACCACCGACGCCACCACGCCGATCTCCAACTCCACCACCCAAGAAGCAGGCGGTGGCAACTCCTCCTAGGGAAAAGCCAGCATCTCCTTCTGTGCCCCTTAATACTGGTGCTGCTACTACTACCAATGGCAGTGCTAAGGCTCCAACGCCTGCGTCGTTATCTCCGAAAGAAGTGGTGAAACTACAGTCACCGCCCATTGCTGAAAAGAAAAGCACTCCAATGCAGTCTCCTAAGGGTGAGGTCAGGCCTTCATCTCAGTCCCATCACCCTTCTCCTTTGAAGCTCCCACCTGCGCATTTCGATAGTACTGTTGCTGATGAACACCGATTCGAGCAGAAGAATGTGTTGGTGCAAGAAAAGATTAGCAAATCTCCTGGAGATAAGATGCATCAAGAAATCCCCAATTCTGCCGATCATCACAACAAGGCTGCAGGCAATGGGAAGCAAGTGATGAAAGATAAGGTGGCATCTGGGAACAAACATCATGATCGTCACGGAGCGAAGATGATCACACTTGCGGGGGAGAATAAAGGAGCCGTCATGGAATTGACGAGCAGCAACCCTAATTCCCCAAATTCCCTGCGCGAGAAGATCAGCAACAAGATATTTTCGGGCAAGCCACGCACGCTTCTGCCTGAGAAAAACATCCGCCCCGACGGCGATCATTCGGGCGGGGAAAGCGGCGGAGGAGCTGGAAGGAACGCTGTCAAGGGCAAAGCTGGTCGAGCGATGGTCAATCAATCTCCGCCGACGAATGCGGTACTCAACAGCAATGTTCAGGGCATAAACAACTCAATCGTCCTCAATTCCAATCTGAGCCACAAAGATCCCGGCGTCCATTTCTCTCTGGCTAGGAAAGCAAATGGAGGCCATTCCAAGGAGCACCCGAAGCAATACCATCGTCAGCATGAATGAAACAAAATCTTCATAAAAAAAAAAAAAATTACTCGTCTTGCGTGCTTCTACATACGTTTTCTTTACTTACATTGTGAACACCATTGTCTTCCTTCAGTTGTTTTTCACCGTCGCCGTCGCGATCGCCTGAGCTCCTACTGCTTTCATGTTGTTTTAATATGTTCCATTCACAATAATTATGCTCCTGGATTTACATACGTGATATTGTAATAAGTTGCTCTGTTTTCTATTTGGGCGAAGAATGGTAAGCCCACTTATCGATAATAAGCCCATATACTAAAAGTGGCCCAATTACGTTTCAATATTGCAACCAAAGAGCCAAATTAATTTGTATGTAATTCGTAAATAAATAATTCAGCTATTTCCCGTTACAATGCTCGAAGGATATCCAAATAAAACTTCTTTCTCGCATTCAGCTTTTTCTCGATTTGGTTCGATTTTGTATACACATTTTCGTTGATGCCACATAATAAAAGTATACAATAAAGATTACGTAAACGTAGCTTTCTCCATTCGGAATTAACGAGATTGGATATTTAGATGTGGAAAAAAAACTAATCGTAGGGCCACATTTATATTATATCATCATTTATCAAATGATCAAATCAATTGAGTTGTGTCCGTCTCGTGCACAGTCGAAGCTTTTCATGGCATGTTGACCCACTTTGACCTAATACGACATATCATTTATTCTTTTCTTTTTTCTTTAAAAAGGAATGCTAGCTAATGCCCATATTATTGTACAAATACATTCATACATACATTGTATACAGAGCTCGCTATACGCATTATCTACGGTTACAAAAGTATAATCGTAGTAGTTGGGTCCAGCAATATATAACTCGTAGCATTAAGACTCCGACAAGTCATTTCATCTAATCCAAAATAACATGTGAATGAGTGCGTGAGAGAATCCAAAGCAACCTAAACCAACTACTGGGGAATAGAAAATGAAGTTCAACGAATACATATATATATATATATATATATGTAATTATGTAAATAAATGCATGTGATATAAAAGCAAACAAATAGAAATATCAGACACACACATATGTACATCGATGATAATATCGACGAATAAAATAATAATTCTCTAGTCTCAAATTCTCAGCATGAGTACTCGAAGAAGTTAGTTGTTTGGCGGCGACACATACATTGCATGCATGGAATGGAATATACGAACGCGTGCAGCTCACGCGAGCACCGTCGATGATAATTAACCAAAGAGACAAGGGCAGATGCGTCATTTCGCGTGATTTGGCCGTCATCGAACTCGACTCAGAGGAAGGAGCCAATGAGAATCCTTCCATGGCAAAGCCTGTAAATTAGGTGGGCCCACACTAGGGTCCCACGTGGCTAGCTCTCATTCCTTTTTTTCGCTTTCTATTGTTACCACCATCACAAAGCCTTATACACCTAACCCTCTTATTCCATTTCACAACATATTGCTGGAAAATTCTTCAGTCAACTTGGGCTTAATTGGCCGTTCTCTCTCTTTCTGATCTTCCAATAAAATGAAGGCAAGTACAGTATTATTATGCATGCATGCATGCATGCTTCCGCTCCGCTCTTCTTAATCTTATTTTTTTTCAACTTAATTTTACCGGCGCCGCCATTGGTTCTTCATCATTAACATATTTTTATGTTTGTTGTGTGTTTTATTTTAACTACATTTTTTTCTTCTGTAGATCTTCAACTGGGTCCACCGCAGGTTTAATAATAATCACAAAGGTTAATAATAATACAATACGCATACGTCTTTGATGAATCAAAACCCGCAATCTTATTTCGAATCTGCTTATATATTATGATCGATCCGTGTAGTCGTCCATAAAGTACAATATAAATTAATTAATTGCAGAAAACGGAGACGATGAGTCGGCGAAAGGCGCAAAGGAGCAGCAAAGTGATGTCGAAATCAACGGTTGTGTGGCGCGAGATAATAATAATAATAATAATAATAACAGCAACAATAATTTCATCGGATGGAATAAAGGCGGCATCTTATTGACCATTGGAACGTTCGGCTACGACCCTCTAAAGAACGACGACGACGACGACGAAGAGCTTGTTAATGACGAACAGTTGGAAATAACGATCGCCTCGAATTATTATTATTCAGACAAAGACATCGACGAGGAAGTGAAACCGCTCATTGACGCAGGCGCTGCGGTTTATAATTATTACGCGCACGAGGATTATTTGATGAAAATTCGCGAAGAAGAAGAAGAAGCCATTGATGTTAATAATAAGGAGGAGATCATCGTCGTCAAGAATGAGAGGACGACGCTCGCACAACTTTTCTCTGCAGAGGAGAAATCCGAAGAGGGAATAATCAACGAAAGCAAATCGACTGCGAAAAAGGTTATCAATTCGGAGAAGAAAACGCCGAAACTAGCGAAAGAAAGTCGGCAAGATGAGAATAACCGAGTCTCATCATCGTCGGCTGCCAAGAAGAAGAAGAATAAAAGTTATGGGAAGGACGACGGCGCTGATCGCCCTATGATGGGTAAACGCTTGCATCGTGTGAGTATTTAATATATTGCAATATATGTATATGTTTCGTTATTAAAAAATCATGCAAGCTTGATATGATCATTATAATTTTTTTTCCATTATCGTTTTTTTACCCTGGTGGCCTCAATCACACGTTCGAATCTTTCTAACAAGTTAGTTTGGTCGTCGGTGAACAAATGTTTTAACGTTAATTAGTTGGTGACGAGGATGTTAAAGAAGAAGATTCATCCCGAGCTTGGCCTTAACAACAACAACAAGCACGTCGATCCTCTCGTGCCAAAGAACGCTTGTGCTGCTCGCGAAATATTCGATTCGCTCCTTCCTATCCCACAAGGTGGTTTTTTCAAGTTAACTTCTATTATCAACAACCTAATATGATCATGAACTTACATTCGCTTCCCTTATTACATTCGATATCATAATTTGTGTGTGTGTGCGCGTGATTGCTCCTAAAGTTCTGATATTTTGCTGCAGGTGCTGTTATGCGATCTTTTGATCAGTCTTCATTATATCTACCCGCCTGTCGTGAATGTGCGTTAAATAAATGTTAAGATGCATTTCTTGAAGAGTTATGACGTGACTTGGTATTGCTTTTAAGTTTGTGTTGTTTGAGGTTTTTTTTTCTTGCATGAACAAAATTGTCGTCGTATTTGATGCTGTTGCCTGAGCTTTGTGATGATGTCATGCATATCCTGTTAATGACGTCACCAGATTCTATAAATTTCCAGACAAAAGAGAATAAAAAACCCACCACAGTCACTACTGACTACAGGCACAGGCGTTCAAAGAGTACTACGGCTAAATCTTGAATTTGTACACTGTATGCATATAATAATATCCCTCATCATTTTACGATACAAAACAAAAAAAAAAAGAAGAAGAAAACAAAAAGAAGAACGAAAAATTCAACAATACCTTATACAAGAATGTAATAGGATACCCCTAATGATGATGTCTGATATTCGAGCTTCTCAGCGTCAAGCCGTGGAGAAACTTAGTATATCCCAGCAAACTGAGCTTACCATCGCTCCTCAGCCAATCTCTGAGGATCGTATGAGCAGCGGGCCCCACGTTCAATTCCTGCGTATTCACAGACTAAGTCCCCCCCAAGTTCGAAAACTTATCGAAGAACGTATGAGATAATACCAACCCGAGCAAGTTCCTCGATGGAAATTACGCGGCTGCCCTCGTGCTCGAAATGCTCGTAGGCAGTCGATGCAATTTGCTCCCAGTTT
The DNA here is from genome assembly GCA_027422505.1 of Craterostigma plantagineum. NCBI lineage: Eukaryota > Viridiplantae > Streptophyta > Magnoliopsida > Lamiales > Linderniaceae > Craterostigma > Craterostigma plantagineum. The sequence goes on from JAPQWV010000007.1 coordinate 6,421,671, forward strand.
TCGAGGGCTTCCAACTGATATATGCTGACCGAGGCTGCACAGAACTCCTCAAAGTCCATGCTTCTATATGATAATGGACCCATCTGAAGAAAAACCACCGAGGAGACAGATTTTGAATAAAAAAGAAGTGTTTTGAACTAAAATGATGGTAATGGAATCGTCGCTTAAGCTTATAGAAATGGGAGGTAAGCTTCTGACCGTTTGTAGAATATCAGGTACCCTAGAGACCTTCATGGCATCGGTGGCATTTCGTGAAAGTGCCTGTAAGAACAATTTTACAGAAAAGAGAGAATTGTGATTCTTGGATTTCCTTATACTTGTCTTGTTTATTGGGTCCCCAAAAGGTATGGTATGCCTTTGCCTACTATGTACATATTATTACAAGAAGGTTAAAAACTAAGTGCCCAGAAAGAAGTGCAAGGGAGAGAGCAGAAGTAAAACCTTTTTGAAGTTGTCGAGTGAAACTCTTCCATCCTCGGTAGGTTCCAGGAGCATGAACTGTGCTCTGAGGTATATGAACTCATCTTCGGTCAAAGCTTTTGAGAGAGCCTAACAGCACGAAATCAAATAAAAAAAAAGTCAGATGAGAGTTGAAAGACATTGACAAACAGTTTGCCTCAGATTGCAGGGACAACTGATTTTATCAGGCAAAATAAAAAATGCCAAGAATAGAGAGAAAACAAGCATCAACATGAAACTATTTGACCTTCATTTCATACAGTATGTAATATACCTTTAAAGCTGCACGTTTGAATGGTGTGGCGTGAAGGTAATTCTTCACTAACTTAAACACCAATATGTCTAATGGGACGGGATGGCTCTCACTCCTCAACCACGGATGCGCTGCATTTTTTTTTCAACAAAAAAAATCAGCATTTTAGCATCAAGAAAAACAAACAGAAAGGTATGAGAATGGAACACCAAAAGAATTGCAGTGCCATCTAGAGTTACACAGGCCACTGAATAAAAAGGAATGATTTCTGAAGAATTGGACCATATAGAAATATATAAATTGATCTAATGTGAAAAATCGGTCAATAGATAGGATTCAACGAACAAGGAACCATTATAGCTATAAGGCATTCGAAGGTCTAGGTTACTGACTCAGAGCTTGAGCAGCAGTCATTCTTTTACGATAGTCCTTATTTAAGAGTCGTTTAACAAAGTCCTTGGCCTGCTGAGAAACAGATGGCCAAGGAAGATCTTCGAAGTTTGGGTCAGCCCTCAAAACTGCACGAAAAATTCCAGATTCTGTTCTTGCCCAGAATGGTCTGCTCCCACATAGTAAAATATAGGCAATGACACCAATGCTCCATATATCAGCCTCCACACTGTACGACCTATGGAGAACTTCGGGCGCCACATAATAAGCACTTCCAACGATATCATTTAGCCTTTCATCTGCAGATCCAAACATGGATGAGAGGATATAAGGCAAAGGCATGGAATTGATAGGATTGAATGCAGTATTAAGACATGCTTTTTGGAAAGCTTAAGCATACTAATATTAAAACGAGCTCATGATCATAGCGAAGAAATGCACAAATACCATTAACTACTGCTCAGACTCTTAGCAAAGCCACATGGGATTGGATCACATATAATTCAATGGCAATCAGTTAAATGCAACATATCTGCAGCACAAGTTTTAATATTTTGGCTTCAAATGAAAGAAAATGAACTCAGAAACCTAGCATTTATTTCTATTGCATATGCATGTCGTGTAAGTAGAGATCGTTTGAGGCATGGGCAAACATCATAAAGAAGTATGTGAGACGAATACCAGTTCTGATGAAGTCTGAAAGGCCAAAATCAATCAGCTTCATATCAGCATCTTCACTTCTTGCAGTGAATAAAAAATTCTGAAATCGAGAAATTAGCATTACGGCAGAGAACTGTAGGGTATCTGGCGAAGAGTGCATGGCGGAAAGATTATGTACCTCGGGTTTTAAATCGCGATGCACAACACCCTGAAGGTGACAGAATGAAACAACACTGAGGATTTGAACAACTATGAGTTTCGCTTCGTCTTCTGTGTATCTACCACCTCTGAAATAATAAACATTTATAAGTTTCTTAAAAGAGAGAGATATCTTCTACTTAGAAAAACCAGATTTTGTTATCCATTGTCTCTCCTCTTCTATGCAGTGGAGTGGAGGAACAAAGAGACCAAGTTGTTAAAACAAATGTATCATCACTTACTTGGACAATATTCTGTCCAGTAGTTCTCCTCCTTCACACAACCTGTCACACAAGAAAAAGAGAGCTAAAAGCTTCAATTATGCTTAGACAACACAGCTGTAAGAACAAAAAAAGAATCAACTCATGCATGATATCTTGCACAACAAAAATCCTTGGCCAACAAGATATAAATGAGATCATGCTAAAAATTCTGGTACAACACCAGATTTTAGTACAGGTCTACCGCCCAGACTTTTACCATGATTAAAGATTGTAAATACACAAATAAATTAATGAGAAGCTTTGCATCTACTAAGTGAAGTGAAAGGGGAATCTACGGACTGATTAAATAGCATAAGAAACTTGAGTAAGGAAGGACGTAAAAAACCACAACTAATTTCGGAATACGAAAAATGAGAGTTTCAATTTGCAAGAGCAGAGAGCATATCATCAGATTTTTACCCATGAACAATGCTGCAGAAGAAAAATAAACATTGTCTGGTCAAGATATCGGTAAGTTAACAGTGAGCAACAAAGATAAAGAGTCCTGGCTAGAAAGAGACTAACAAAAGTGCTTTTCCTCTATTTGATATTTCAGTAGTTCCAAAAGTGATGCTAAAGCGTACTTACTCCATCACTATGTAAACATTGTTTGCATCCTCACATGCATCGTAGAATCTAACTAGATGCTTGTGGCCAGAAAGAGCTTTCAAAATCTTCACTTCTCGTCGAACATCTTCAATCGATATTGCCGTGGTCATCTGTCAAAAAAATGCTTTGAGCTATATTTCACAAGTAGGCAGTTTGTGTACAAAAGGAAGCGGTACTGATCGTTAGAAGAGTAGTAATCAAATGAAACCGCACAAATGAGTTCATTTGAGCAAAATAATGAATTTTAGTACCATCCCTGGTCTAGGTTTTCTTTTTTCCGGGAAACAACTACTACCTCCGTCCCAAACCGTTTTGGACATTTTACTATATCGGGCGTCCCAAACCATTTTGGACATTTCCTTTTATAGCAAAAAACTACCACAAATAATCAATATAATAATATTAAATATCATCAAAAGACGTGCCAAAACATACACTTTTTTACCTTTCCAACACACTATATTATTAAAATATTCAGTTTCTTAATTCCCGTGCCAATACCCAAATGTCCATAAACTTATGGGACGGAGGGAGTATAGTTTTAGTAATGTTCCTCTAACTTTTCTTGATTTATCATACCTCCAACAATAAAATAAGATTTAGAAATGTGCTGCAAGACACCATTCTCAGATACCAAGAAGTCTCATGCTTTTGTGCATGTATATCTCATCCACATCTTACACTAGTTTACAATCTGTCATATTCATATGTTGTGTCACACCGTCAGACAGTAGCTGGGATAACATCTATATGTTATGACTCTGAGCCTAAGCACAATCAATAAGGATTCTTAAGGAGCTTCAAACTCCACTAGGCCAACCATCATCCGTCCAAGAATGAAACACACATTTATTCTAACACGATCCTCAAAATGCAGTTCAACAAGAAAAGAATATCTATGATTTTTCCAGACTTCTGGAGTCATCTTCAAGAACCCTTTCCCCTCTTTTTCTCTTTCAAGAGTTTCACTTCTTCTTGAACACAATGATTATCAATTTCATCCCAAGTCTATATCTGAAGTCAATCATAAGTTGATGGATGGGAATAGATAGCATAACGAATTAAATTGAATCAAGAATTCCAAGATATTTAGTGACCCATTCACATAAATGCCTAGTTTTTCCCCGTACCACAGGTTACTTCCAACGGATAGAGAAGACCCACAGAAAAGCAGATAAAGCATTACCCTGATTATTACATCGGCTAATTCTTTCAATTAATCTGCTAAATGGATAGAATTAATCAAATCACCTTAGCTTTGGAGATGATCTTAACAGCAAGGGGCACGTCCTTGAGTTCTCCTTTCCGAGCTTTGGCACAGCAAGTATGACCGAAATGCCCTTTGCCCACCTCTTTCCCAATTTCATACTTCGCTCCAAAATTCCGATCATACCCAAAATTCTTATCCAGCGCCTGCTGCTGCTGCAGCTGATCTTGCTGGTTCTGCTGCTCCTCGGCGGCGTCCTCAGGGATCGGAGTGGGACCGCCGGATGATTTCTTTCCTGGCCTCAGCTTCCTCAGCGACGCCTTGATGTGCTTCGCCGGAGACGGCGGAGGGAAAGGGCGCTTGAAGAATCTCATCGGCGTCGACGAGCGGGCCGGCGAAGGGGAAACACCGAAGGATTCCCCCGTGCCTCCGTGAGGGTACGGACTGGGCCATGGGCTGTTGGCGGCGGAGGATCTCGCCGGAGTGTTCTTGACCGATGGAGTGTTTCCCGAGGCGTAGCTCTGAGGTTGTTGGGGATCGGAGGAGGCTGCTTCGGCGGCGGCGGTGTTAGTGATCGTGGTGGTGGGGCCGTCGTCGGCGGTGGGGATCGTCTTGCCATAGCACTGACCCATCAGCACCCAACCAACGCGCGTACACTCTGTCTTGGTGGGTCTAATCTATCCCTGCCTGCGCGTCTCTCTGTTTCATTTTATTATTACAATTTATTTCTTTTCGCCTCTTTCTAATTATTAATATTATTATAATAATTGTAATAAAATATGTAAAAAAGGCCAGTGGGATTTCGGCTTCGGGTCAAAATAGGACCCGTCAAAAGTGAAGCTGAGCGATGATGATGTTAATATAATTTCCATTTTCTGATTTATTATTATTATTATTTCGTGCAATTGAAGTAAAGTAGGTCATCAATTAAATAAAAAATGGAGTAAGAAAAGATGGAAAACATATATTATTATTACATTACATTACATGTTATGGGGTTTGGATTTTGGCATCTTCTCTGACGGGGATACTTCAAATTCTCTAGACTTGTTGTCTTGATCGATTCTTGTCTTTTGTTTACTTCTCTTAGAAAACAAATATAATACTTTCCCGATCTGTATATTAATGTAAAATATAGAAAATTAAAGTACCACACTTTCATTTAGGTTCAATACAACTTGATGAGTGATGCCGGTTCGATTCTGTGTTCTCGCTCGATAAATCTTCTATCTAACTTTTGACCCCCATGTTATTTTACATACTGACCCCTCAATTTGTAGATTCTGGATCCGTCACTGTTCTTACGTATAAAATTTATAAAATAGTCGGCGAGGGAATATTGAATATAAAATATTAAAAAAAATTAAAAGTACGGATCGCTTTAATCAAGTTTAAACTTTAAGGTTAAGCGATCATTCGGCATTACATTAGCCTCGACGCCCGAGTTTGAAAAACTACACATAGTTTCATCTCGAGTACGAGCTGCAGCTCGACGAGTTACTTATTTTAGTGCTGGATTTCGATGACAAGTAAATTGGCTCAAGTTCAGCTCGGAAGCTCATTTACTCAACCAACCGAGTTGAAATTAGATTTAAAAATAAAAAACTGGCTCATTTACCCAGCCACCGTGAACTATGAAGCTCATTTCTAAGTTAAATAAATCGGCTCGAAATTTTTAATTTTAGATTAAAAAAATTAAACAACAGGAGGTTTAATTCGACGGTGACGAATTTGAGTTGAGCTTCGGTTGAACCGATTCGACCCATCTTCCCAACATGTGTGTCCATACAAATCCATTAATTAAGGAAGGTAACTTGCAAACGAAACCAAAGTAAAATACAGATAAAAAAAAAAAAAAGGAAGTACATTCAACTCAAATACTTCTGACCATTTTCATTTGTCAACTAACCACCTATGTATAATATTTTCTCACTCGGGTCGGGTGGGCCATGGACAGATTCGGTGGATCGACTCCCATTAACCCGCCCGCCATAAGCAGAGGAGCTTGCTTTGCTTTGGTAGTAAAAGAAAATACGAATCGGCCCAAATGTAAACTGATACACGAGGAATTTATTAGAAATGGGCATTTATTATCTTTTCAGGGCCGATTAATTTCATTCAATGTTAATTAGATCTGTAAGATTCTTTGATCAACTGAGGAAGGTCGGGCTACTTGATTATTGCCTCTTTGCAAGCATGCTGTGTTTTCTTTTAATCGATGATTTAATGATTTTTTAATCAACTAAACTCAATCTATTCTTTGATACAAGTTGTCTTCTATTACATTACCCAGAGAAACAACCTCGGCATCAATCTCAAGTTGCAGTTGGACAGTAATGAAAGAAAACCAAAGGAGCCGTTTTATCAAAATGAAACACTAGTAGAAAAAAATGAATAATTCACATGACAAACCCTATACATATATATTGTATACATGAAATCAAATTTGTATATGTAAAGAAAGATCGAGCCACCCATAAATTCAAAAAAGGAGCTTGATTATAATCGATCATTTTCCTGATTAAATACTCGTAAAAAAAAATTCTTCCAAGAAACACTTCAAGTACTAATCTACAGAAGATCGTCAAGAAAATCCCAACCCAACACCACATATCATCATCCGACGGTGGGCCTAAAGAACCCATCACTTTCCGCCGCCGCCGCCGCCTTGGTTGCAGAAATCTGAGACGAACGCCGCCGACAAAATGATGAGCGGCGTGGCCAATAGTATGAGCCCCAAAGGAACCATCCATTGCTGATCATTAGTGGGATGATAGTTTAGTTCCCACCAAGTTAAGACCATTACGCCAACCATGCTCAAAGAAAAAGAACCCAAGCAAATTACTATCCAAGCCTGGGCACCACTTTCACTTTGAGGCTGCTTTCCTTCTTCATCAAACGACGACGACGACGACTCCATCGAAGAACTCAAACTGAAGGCATTCTTGAAATTGGGATTCAATTAATTCGTTTGTATGTTGAAGCTAAAGTGAATATATATATATAATATAGTAGGAAAGAGGAGAGAAGATACTTGCGTGGGCTTCTATAGTGGCTATCATCGATGGAGCTATCTAGGGGAGTTTTATTATTCTTTATTGTTATTATTTTGATTTGATGTGCGCAGCTACCGATGTTCTTTGCTGGAAAAGAAATGGGTAAGATCGATACTTGTGGGGAGGAATACAATTTTGGAATTATAGCATTGTTTACGTAGGGGAAGGTATTTGGATTGGTTATTGGGTAGTAGTTCGAGTTTTGTTAAATACTGTTAATATTCGAATCGCTCCGATCAATGGAGGATTATACTAAATAGAAATACGCCGGGTACTTCATTTTTTAATTTGAAAAAATATAAGCAAGAAGGTATTAACAAAATAAGAAGAGAATTCTAGGGCTACAAAACACCCACCCCTAATAATCGTGTAATTCCTTAAATTGATGATAGTATGAGTTGAACATGGCGCGAGCCGCGAGCCATGATTATTTTAATTTCATCAAGCATTGCCTTGTAACATTAAGTTGAGAAATATCCTAATTTGGTAATTAAATGGCTGGCAAAGAGTCAACTTTATAGTTTAATAATTAGATGAGCACTAGGAGTTTCGTAGGGCGGCATTAGCCATGTCTTAGAGTGTCTTCTTGGTTGGTTATTACTTGGGTAGTCTTCTTTCTATGGTCTTCATTTCATGGTTGTCTTAGTTTTACTTTTTGTTAATATATTATTATTTTGTTTAAGCATTTTATATGTTTTGCATCACCAAAATATGAGATAGGCTACAATGCTCGAATATTGGTGGTATAATATGAAGATACTAAAACTTGGATATGTTATATAAAATGCAGAGAACTTATTTGAGAGTTACTTAAAAGTTTACAGTTTACAACCATTACTTATGATTGTGGGAGTTCATTGGATTTTTAGAATGTGAAGGATTTGATTTATGAGTTGTAGATTGTAGGGCACTAAAGTTAACTATGTTAAACATTTCAAAGATGACGATCTATAATATGCCTTGGCAAGAAATAGAAAACGATAGGGCTAGGGACTGCATCAAAGTTATCCAAATGTTGACCTTTGGAAAAAAAACTTCCATCTAACTGTTTTTCATATATGTTTTACACGTTGCGTTTTTCATAATATATGTTTTAATGAATAATTAGGATTAGGATACTTGACTTATAGCCCTAGCAGCCATTTTAAACGCATTTTGGGCTGTAATAATGTGTTGGTGAATATTCTTCATCTAACTTCAGTTATGCTCCACAGACGGGCTTCATAATGTCACCGTGAAAAAAGAAGAATTCATCCATTTAATTAGATGGAAATAAAATATAGGCCCCATTATATAGTGGGTATATTACAAATCAGGCCCCAAAAATATTTTAAAATAGGGTCAGCCCTGTTAGAACAAAATTTAGTTTAAAGGACCAAATTTTTAGAGATAAGGACCTAAATTACACAAGTGTTATAAAGTGTATATGAACTGTTATCAGATGATCGTTTTGTGTTATTTAAGAACAATGAAGTGATACTCCAGAACAATGAAGTGTTAATGCAGAACAATGAAGTGTTACTGAATAAACTACGTCCTTAAAACTAATTTTTGGCCTCAACCCTAGGGGTGGTTCGGTATGGTATACCGTACCAAAACTGTGATACCGTATACCGTATCGAAAATTTCGGTATCGAAAAAAATCATACCAATACCATACCAAAATTTCGGTATACTTTAAATTTCGATACGGTATCATACCGAAATTTCGGTATGGTATCGGTATTATAACTCGTTAATTCGTTGTTTTCGAATATTTAGTCAATTTTTATACTCATTATGCCCCAATAAGATGGATTATTAATACCAAATTTTCCAAAATAAAAAGATTTTTAGTTCATAAAATAACCTTAAATTATTTACTTATTTTAGTCAGTTCCTTAGTAAGACAAATAACTTTACATAACCACAAAATACAACTTTATATAGTGATTAATTAAAACGAAAAAGGCTATTTAATGTAAGTAAAATATGGTGGACTTCAATAATCTTAGAAAGTTGAGTATAATTAATAATTTATGGGCTAAATAAATTTAGGAAGATCCTTATAATATTTTTATCCGTTTTATATTTTTTTTGAAATAAATAATATATGTAGGTGTGTATATATATATATGTTGAACTATAAGGATCAAAGTTCAGCTCCAGATTTCGCTATATCAAGCTGTCTCAAGTCACGGCCTGTGACCTCATGGGTCACGGCCGTGACAACGACGATCTGAGCAGGCTACAACCCACTGCCCTGAGTCACGGTCTGTGACCCCATGGGTCACGGCCGTGACATCAACAAGCTACGGACACTGCCCCGAGTCACGGTCTCTGACCTCAGAGTTCACGGCCGTGATCGATTGCTTCAGTTAATTGAAAGAGATGTTCACACTTATAAAGACGCTGGAGTCACCGACGACTTTTATGATGCACTTAAGCAATTCGTCTTCACGCCAAGATAAATAGTACTTCTGTTCATCTAACTGTAATCATCTCATTTTTACGCGTGTGTTCATCTTCATCACTGTTCTTGGGTGAGTGAAGATTGAGTCTGTAATCTGTAAAAGGGTGTGAATTAATACGAGCTCGTTTTGCTCCGTGGATGTAGGAACAATTGATTCCGAACCACGTTAATTCTGCGTTTACAAACACCAATAAATTTGATATGGTATCAGAGCAGATTTTTGGCTCGAACTAGCTGCAATTGATCTATCAATCTGAGGAAAGAACCATGGGAGACGAAGATTTAATCACGACGCCGTCGACCTCCAATCTGCCACCATCAATCACGATAGATAATTCCAATATTCCTTCTTTCTTGAGTAATCCGTACTTCTTGAACGCGGGGGACACTTCTGGGCAATTGCTAGTTCATGAGCAGTACGGGCGACAACTACACCACTTGGAGCAGGGCAATGTTGATAGCCCTAATTGGAAGGAACAAGGAGGGATTCGTTAATGGAGATATCGTGCTACCAGTCGCTGCTGATCAAGGAACAGTTACGGCTTGGAAGAGAAATAACAACATTGTTATTTCTTGGATTTTAAATTCTTTGTCTAAAGAAATATCGGCGAGCATTCTCTATAGCTCAACAGCCCGGGATGTGTGGCTTGATTTACAAGAGAGATTCGGGCAAACAAATAAGCCCCGAATTTTCCAGCTCAAGAAAGATTTGATGAATCTAGCACAAGGATCACAAAGCATTGCTACCTATTTCACCAAGCTCAAGACCCTTTGGGATGAGCTGTCAAATTACAAACCAATCTGTCAATGTACTTGTGGGGGGTTGAATCAGATGAGATCTTTTCAGAATGAAAAATATGTGATGGCATTTTTAATGGGGCTAAATGAGTCCTATGCTCAGGTGAGGGGTCAGATCCTTCTCATGGATCCGCTGCCCTCCATAAATAGGGTGTTTTCATTGCTAGTACAAGAGGAAAGACAGAGGTCTATGGTCCCGAGTCATGCACAAACAGCTGAGGAGAATTTAGGCAGCATGACACTACTGGCAGCTAAGGGCAGCCAAGAACCTGCAAAGAAATTCCCTGGGAATGGTAGGAAGGATTTGAACAGGGCTGTGTGCACTAACTTGTGGCAAGAAAGGACACACAGTGGACACCTGTTATCAGCTGCATGGCTATCCTCCGGGATTCAGACATGGGGTGAAGTTCAAGGCATCAAGGGTTAACCAAATTGCTGTTGAAGGAGTGCAAAAGCAGGCACAACCAAATCAGCATGTGATGTCACGACTTCCCACCTCAGCTGATACAATGGTGCATCTCCAACTTAATCCCCACCAGCTGGAGAACTTGAAGATGCTCCTCAATCAACAAGGTGGGAAACAGCAGCAAGACATCACAGAATTATCACTGACAGGTAAAAGAGAAACAGGTACCTGTTTCTCCTTTAACTTACCAGGTCAGGTTAACTTGAGGAATTGGTTACTTGATTCAGGGCTACACGGCATGTTTGTGGTAATATAGGGCTGTTAGATGAACTGCATGACATAGAAGTGACTAGGGTAATTCTGCCAGATAACTCGGTCATAGCAGTTAACAAAGCAGGGACCATTATGCTTAATAGATCTGTCACTTTGACAGATGTCTTGTTTGTGCCCCAGTTTCATTTCAATTTGCTCTCAGTCAGTTCCTTGTCTAACACAAGTGGTTGCAGGTTCATTTTTTATGTTAATGGATTTGTGATACAGGACCATTTGCACCAAGTGATTGGCAAGGGTGATCTGATAGGAGGGCTCTATGTGCTTCAAGCTGAGCATGTTTCATGTGCAGTTTGCTTGAATAATTTTTTTGGTTCTAGTGAGTTGTTACATAAAAGACTAGGACATCCCTCGGATCAAGTCTTGAATATCCTAAAACCAGCCTTGAAACATTCTAATACCTATTGTAAAATCTGTCATTTGTCAAAACAGAAGAAGAACATGTTTCCGACTAATGGTAAAACTGCATGTACCATGTTTGATCTAATCCACTGTGATATTTGGGGTCCTTTCCACATACCATCATACTTAGGACATCACTATTTTATAACAATTGTGGATGACTATTCAAGGTACACTTGGATTTTCATGATAAAACACAAATCTGAGGCTAACACAGTTATTCCCTTTTTCCTTGCTCTTATAGAAACACAGTTCAGGAGCCGAGTTAAAGTAATAAGAACAGATCATGCAAGGGAACTAAACTTGTCTGATTTGTACAGAACTAAGGGCATTATGCATCATCTCTCTTGTGTACAAACACCACAACAGAATAGTGTGGTTGAAAGGAAGCATCAGCATTTAATGTTGCTAGAAGTTTATATTTTCAGTCTAAGATACCAATAGAGTATTGGTCTGAGTGTATTTTGACTGCAGCTTATCTGATCAATAGGACCCCTTCGGCATCTTTAGGAAACAAATGCCCATATCAGCTTTTATTTCAAAAACCATTTGATTATGATTCACTTCGAGTGTTTGGATGTTTGTGCTTTTGTTCAACTCTTAGTGCAGGTAGAAGAAAATTCGATCCACGGGCAAAGGAATGCATATTCATTGGCTACCCAACCGGGATCAAAGGATACAAGCTCCTTGACTTAGGCACAAGGGAGATCATAATCTCCAGAAATGTCAAATTTATTGAAACAGAATTCCCATTCCAAGGCTTGCAGGTTACTGCAGAGGATCCATCAGATCCCTTCCCTGATCATGTCTTGCCTCGCCCTTATAGCTTTGGAGATGCTTTGAGCCAGCCTGCAGCTAATACACCTGCTGATGGTACTCAGCCAACAAAGCATGCATCTGTCCTTACACCTGCTGCTGACACTGCCCAAGAAAAGACGCCAGGGATTGTACAGACAGATATATGGTCCCAGCGGGAAGAAGTGGCAGCATCAACCCCGGATGGAGATGTTCCACTCCAAGTCAAGCAGAGGATGAACCACATGAACATCACCTTGAGCAGGGGGGACTTAGAAGGTCTGAGAGACAGTCTAGGAGGCCCCAATATCTGAGGGATTTTCAGTGCCACAATCTGAGAGATAAGAAAGTGTTGTATCCTATGTCGCAAGTGCTTACCTATCAGAAATTCTCAGGCCATCATCAAGCATTCATGAATGCTCTAAGCCAAGCACAGGAGCCCAAACACTATTACCAAGCTGCCAGATCAGAGCAGTGGCAACTTGCCATGCAAGAAGAATTGCAAGCTCTAGAAGAAAACAGCACATGGACCTTAATGCCTCTTCCAACAGGCAAGAAGACAATCGGAAATAGATGGGTTTACAAAGTTAAACTCAATGCAGCTGGAGGGATTGAGAAGCACAAAGCAAGATTGGTGGCAAAAGGGTATGATCAGCGAGAGGGCATTGATTACATTGATACTTTTGCTCCTGTAGCAAAGCCGAACACCATCAAAATAATCATTTCCCTAGCAGCTAAACAGAGGTGGAGTCTTGTTCAATTAGATGTTAACAATGCCTTTCTTAATGGGGAGCTCACTGAAGAGGTATATATGGACTTGCCCCAAGGATTTGCCAACAGATATCAGTCACACAATACTGAGAAAGTAGTCTGCAAACTAAATAAATTGATATATGGCCTCAAACAGGCCTCTCGGCAATGGAATAAGGCCTTCACAGATGCAGCTAGGTGTTATGGATTTCGACAGACCCAGTCTGACCATACTCTGTTCTTAAAGGGTAAAGGAAATCAGTTGGTGGTGATGTTAGTTTACGTGGATGACATTATTTTGGCAAGCCCCTCACTTGAGCAGATAGAACAGGCTAAGGTCTTCCTGAAGCACTCCTTTAAGGTCAAAGATTTGGGCAACTTGAAATTTTTTCTGGGAATTGAGATTGCTCGGAATGAGGCTGGGATTTACCTCTCACAGAAGCTATATGCTTTGCAATTGTTGGAAGACACAGGTTACCTTCATGCCAAGCCTCTGTCAACCCCTATGAACCCCAGTACAGACAGAGGATGGGGAGCTTTTAACAGACCCTTTCTCGTGTAGAAGACTCGTAGGCAGGCTGTTGTACTTAACTTTTACTAGGCCAGATATATGCTATGCAGTCCACAAGTTAAGCCAATTCATCTCAGCTCCTCGGACTAACCATTTGATGGCTGCACATCACCTGCTTCGCTACCTTAAGGGATCCCCTGGGCAGGGGCTTTTCATGTCCTCAGATTCAAAGCTTTCTCTCAGTGCCTTTTCAGACGCCGACTGGGCCGCTTGCAGGGATACCAGGAAGTCCGTCACAGGATACTGTACCTTCTTGGGGAATTCCTTGATCACTTGGAAAGCCAAGAAACAAGCCACCGTCTCCAGGTCATCTACCGAGGCTGAATATCGGGCACTTGGGGCAGTTGTGGCCGAGGTTCTTTGGGTCAAGCACTTGCTGCAGGAGTTGAACTTGGAGCTCCCACAGTCACCAGTTATATATTGTGACAACCTCTCCGCCTTAAAGCTTGCATCTAACCCAATGTTTCATGAGAAATCCAAGCATATTAAGGTTGATTGTCACTTCATACGGCACCATGTTCTGCAAGGATCAATCAAATTGTTACCAGTTAGGACTGTTTTTCAGCTAGCAGACATCTATACCAAAGCCCTCACTGGTCCACAGTTACAACAATTATTGCTCAAGATGTCCGTCGTTGATCCGTACCGTCCATCTTGCGGGGGGATGTTGAACTATAAGGATCAAAGTTCAGCTCCAGATTTCGCTATATCAAGCTGTCTCAAGTCACGGCCTGTGACCTCATGGGTCACGGCCGTGACAATGACGATCTGAGCAGGCTACAACCCACTGCCCTGAGTCACGGTCTGTGACCCCATGGGTCACGGCCGTGACATCAACAAGCTACGGACACTGCCCCGAGTCACGGTCTCTGACCTCAGAGTTCACGGCCGTGATCGATTGCTTCAGTTAATTGAAAGAGCTGTTCACACTTATAAAGACGCTGGAGTCACCGACGACTTTTATGATGCACTTAAGCAATTCGTCTTCGCGCCAAGATAAATAGTACTTCTGTTCATCTAACTGTAATCATCTCATTTTTACGCGTGTGTTCGTCTTCATCACTGTTCTTGGGTGAGTGAAGATTGAGTCTGTAATCTGTAAAAGGGTGTGAATTAATACGAGCTCGTTTTGCTCCGTGGATGTAGGAACAATTGATTCCGAACCACGTTAATTCTGCGTTTACAAACACCAACAAATTTGATAATATATATATGTATATATATAAATATTTAAAATTTTAGTATTTCGATATTTCGGTATAATCGGTATACCTAATTTTTAAAATTTTCATACCATTACCGTACCGAAAATTTTCGGTACGGTATCATACCTTATCAAAAACTTCGGTATACCAAAATTTTCGATATTTTCGGTACGTTTCGATTCGATAAGAACGATATATCGGTATTTCGGTATATTTCACGAGCCCTCCTCAACCCCTTGTATAGTTTGGTAATTAATGCCTAGAAAGAGAAAGAGGCCCATCATTTCAAGCTCGTTTCTAGAAACTGCATCGACGCCCGGGATTGACTAGATCCTACGGTTGGAATTGCGTGTGTTCCAATTGATAGTAATTTGGGGAATTAGGGTTAAATAATGTCTGTTCTTCGTTGTTTAAGTAACCCCAAATTTTGTAAACGATTGGCCACTTTCTAAGTCTTTAAATGAAGTCAAGGGAAAAAGATAGCTTTGGAATATTTTGAAAAATACGACTAAAAATATTATAACATATCAAAATATTCATGTTATATATTAATGTCACTTATAATATTTGGATGTTTTATTTTCAATAAATATAATATAAACATATATTTATATGTTTATTTATAAAATTTTGAGAATATATTTCAATTTTTATCATGATTTATGCTTAAATAATCACTTGTTAATTATGCAATTAAAATAAGAAATTAATCGAAATATTATTTAAAACTTTAACACAACTCACGTTAGATATTGATATCTAGATATGTAATTATATTTTTCAATGTTTATGTATAAAAACTAATATATTTTTTTAAAAATAATTTGTCGGGTACCCGAATAACCCGATCGGATAGTAAATTACTACACGTACCCGACAAATAACCTGAATTACCCGACCCAAACTACCCGAACCCGATCGGATTCGGGTAAAATCCGAATACCCGAACCCGAACGCCCACGCCTACCTATAGATGACTACATAAGCATGTTGGAACCGACTGCCTGGATCACATAGGGCTCATTTGATATCAGTTTAGGGATTACATGGGTATAAGTTATTTGTGTATAGCTATACAAGGATTTTGTTGATGTTGTGTTTTAACATGTTTGATATGTGTGTATTAATTATTTGTGTAATGATATAAATTGTGTTTGATAGATGTATTTGAGACGTGTATAGGTGTGTATGGATTAGTGATACACACCCCATAACCACCTTAGAGGTGGGTATGGATATACAAGGTCTATAACTAAAAACCTTGTAATAGACGTGTATAGCCATACAAGGCATGTATAGCTATACACAGATATCAAACACGACACAACTTATTCATACACATCCTATACACACCTATACACACGTATCAAACGAACCCATAATGGCTTTCAATTTCAACTCCTTTATTTTATTTTCCGAATCTGAGAATAGTATACTGTTTAATGGAATACTATTAAAATAAGGAAAATTCACACTTACATACCCGAAAGTATGCATGAAGATCAGGCAAATTATCATAATTTTTTTTATAGATAGCTAGTACAATAAATTTTTAGATACCCATTTGTGTGAAGATACATCATAATTCATATAAGAAATTTAGATATCATAAATAAAGTATTGTGGTACATAATACATTGAAATAAGATATGTCATGCTTACAATCTTACAGAGACATCTCACAACATATATAGGAATATGTATGTACCACATAAATACGTAAACGAAGGTAATACTGTCGCGTATGTGTAAAACTTTATTATAGTAGGAACGAATTAAACTAGGGTGATTCTATTGACACCCCTATTTTTTCTATTTGCACCCCTAAGTAATATGTATGGTAAACGTTAATTATTTACCAATTATATACCCAATAAAAAGGGAAAAAATAGTTTTAATGTTAATAGTTATGTAAAGTAATAATAAATAAATAAATACTTGCCAATTAAAAAAAGGCAATTCTAAGTTGAAAGTATTTAATTTATATTTTAACTTTGAAATAAAAATTTATTTATTAGAAAGCCTATCAAACTAGATCTGTCAGACGGGCCGGCGGGATGGGCCGGCCCATTATCCGCCAGTTGAAGGGATGGGCGCAAGTAGGCCCGCCCAGCCCCTTGGGCGGGCCACGGCTTAGCCCGCCAGAAATAAAATAAAGAAAGAGGAAAATATAAAACTAGATAGGAAAAAAAGAATTTTACTTCGAAACTATTTATAATTTAATCCTAACTCTTTAGTAATAATATATTTATTTTATTAAAGCTAATTCCACTTAAAATTGTTATTAAAAAATATAGAAAAAACTTATATAATTTATTTAAACATTTAATAAAATATTAATACTTTTAATAGTGGCGGCCCTAAAATTTCGCAGCCCACCCCGCCACTGGCAAGGGGCAGGGCCGCGGGTATTTTTTAGAATTCTCAATATGTAATTGATTAAAATGACTTAATTAATAATTTTCGAATAGTCCATGTAATTAATATTTGAGTTAATGGAAAATAAATTAGTAAAATAATTTTTGTTGGGTCATGTATTTAAAATTATTATTACAAGTATCAAGTATTTGGGGGTGTAAAGAGTGGTATATGGTGATGTAAGGGGTGTGAATAGTAGGACCCATAAAATTATGGGTCTCATAATTTTTATACTTTTTGGGATTTAAATATTGATACCCCTTGGAAAAATGTTATATATACCATATGTTTGACAAAATCATGGCTGACTTCTTCATAATGAATATCCCTAAAGTTACGCGTAAAGATTCAATTTGCCAGCCTGGTCTAAGCGTATATTCATTGAGATCCTGCTTAGTATTTTATGCTGCTGCTGCCCTACTACTACTACTACTACTACTACTACTACTACTACTACTACTACTACTAATAATAATAATAATAATAATAATAATAATAATAATAATAATAATAATAATAATAATATTAATAATAATAATAATAAATTTATTGACATTTGCATAGTGCGGTGGTGAAGATAAAGTTGTCACGTGTTCTTCGCATCATGGAAGCTTAAAAGATAATGTACATTGTGAAGGATTAAAATCCGCCTTTAATTATTTTCCGTCCTCATGTTACTTGTTTAGTATATAGTGGATATGTTATATAATATATATATATATAATATATATTCTAGAGGACAATGACGCTAGGGATCGGATATTTATCTACCATCACCCAATGAATGGCATATATCATCTTGCGATTAATTATTATTTTCATTTAAATAACAATATGAGCCGCATAGGGAGAGAGATCAAAATATGAAGATACGATTATCATTATTTGTGTGCTTTTTAATAATGGTGAGAGATGAGTGGTTTTCCACTTGCTTGCTATTGATAAAATTCCAAACACAGACCCAATTATTCCACACCGATTAAGACGATTGGAATAAATTATAGCATAGAAAGAATCTTGTGGCTTATTTCCCAAGAATATGACAATTATCGCAAACCCTCATTGGTTGCTTTCAAAGTTTTCTTCGGGACCATTATTCTAAATATTTTTTTTCCTAACTTTACGTTTATTATTTATTTGAGGAAGTAAATCTTTCATATAATATGGCACAACAAAAACTAATGGCTATTACTTAAAAAGATTTGCTTTAAATTTGACACTTAACGAACATTCAAACACGATAGATGAATCAACGTTTGAAACAACGTGCCTTTCTTGTTTTCTTTCCAGCTTGCACATTGTCCTATGCCGTAACAAGAACGCCTAAAAAATATAATTTTTTTTTTAATTTGTAGATTTATTTATTTTTTATATCTAATGTCATTCGTCATCATCATTACACAATAATTTTCATTTTTTTATTTCAGTTTAGGAGTGATTATTATAAAATACTTGTTTTCTCCAAAGAATTATATCAACTAGATTAGTTCATTGTTGCATCTCATCTCATCTTTAGAATCTTTGCCTAACTAAATCTATAGAGCCGAGTACAATTTTTTAGGTTTGTAATACTATCTATTAAAAGTTCTAATTTTCTCAATATTACAAAATCATATGTAGATAATCCATTTTCTTAAAAAAAAAGTTAAAATATATTATTGCAGGCCGTAGCTTTTTACATAGTAGTAGGTATTGGGGTAAGTAATACTCCTTTTGATTCCTATTCCATGGGCGAACCATTAAAAAAAAGTGAGAAAGTTACATTACAACTTTTGTATTATAATATAATAATAAGGGAAATATTTAAGGTAATTTATTCCTATGTCAGGTACATTTCAAAGGACGCAACCAATGAATAACTACGACTTCTACCCACCCACTATAAGAGTAACCCATCGTCCAACAATATTTCAGCTGTAAGAAACACAAACAAGAAAAAAAAAAAGGAGAAAAAGAAAAAAACTGAAATCATGTCTCTGCTATCAGATCTCATCAACCTTAATCTCTCCGACTCAACTGAGAAGATCATCGCCGAATACGTATGGTAAGAACGCTAACCACATAGCTCTGTTTTTTATACACTTCTTCTGTGTTCTTTTATTTGGAGTAATTCTTCAGATTTCTTTTTTGGTGTGTGTTTTTTAGAGTTTTGATCTCAGACAATGTCTTTTATGTTGTAAAATAGAATCTCTGTTACTCTAATATAGAAAGAAATGTTGACTGAAGATCTTGATCTGTTGTTGCTATGGAGATGAGAAGATACTTAGGCTGTAATAACTGCTTTTTAGTCTATTTTAGTTTTCTGTATTCAGAAGAAATAATAAACAAAAACAACTCTTCTTTCTTTACTTATCATTCACTCCTTGCTTCCCTTCTTGTCTATCTAGTCTAGATAGCAAACCATTAATCACTGTTTAGTATTTAATTAAATTAGAGAAAAAATCAAATCTTTTCATTAGCTTCATCATCTTCAATGATCTTACAGGATCGGTGGTTCAGGCATGGACATGAGGAGCAAAGCAAGGGTATGTTTTTATTTATAATTCACCTTTTCTTTTCTTGCTTGCTATTACACCCTACGAACCAATCGAATTATTTATATCGATTTTCTTTCTTACTTCTTCGAAAAAAGACGCTTTCTGGGCCCGTAAGCGATCCTTCGAAGCTCCCAAAATGGAACTACGACGGTTCGAGCACAGGCCAAGCCCCTGGCGAGGACAGCGAAGTGATCTTATAGTACGTTGAATAAAAAACTATATCCTTTTCTCGTCTTAAGGGTGCGTTTGGTATGCAGAATTCGACGTGAAAAAAATATGTAAAGCGCGATGTACAATGATCCGATGCGTATCATTACATTTTCATTTCATTTTCCGCATAGCAAACGCACCCTCAGTAAAAATAACTCGATAGGCAGTAAAAAGTAACGCGATTTGATTATGGTATATCGAAACAGCCCTCAGGCGATTTTCAAGGACCCTTTTAGGAGGGGAAACAACATCTTGGTGAGTCGCATCTTCGCCTTGCATTTGAATTTTCCCTTTTACTTCGCCTTTTTGTTACGGATCGTTTTTTAGGTAATGTGCGACGCCTACACTCCCGCCGGTGAGCCCATCCCTACGAACAAAAGGAATGCCGCGGAGAAAATCTTCAGCCATCCCGACGTCGCCTCCGAAGTGCCGTGGTAAGAAAACAATCGGCAAAGCTGATTAGGGCCGTTTTTTTAATTTTGGTGGCCCAATTCTAAATCCATATGAAAGGCCCAACGTGGATACAAACGATACAAATTTAATAAAAAATTTTAGGTCCAATTTTTATAAATTATTGAAAATCGGGCCACCAAACGAGGGCCCTAAAACCTATTTAAGAATAATAGACCTGAAAATAGGGGTCCTAAAATAGTGCCAAAAAATTTGAGGCCCTGTGCAACGGGTCAGGATGCACAGGCGCAAATCCGACCCCGACGCTGAACGATCAGTTCGCCTAATACCTTAGGAGACAATGCATTATTTATGCGCTTTTGTATAAAACCGTATTTCAATGCGATGCGATTTCGCGCCTTACTTTGCGAATTTATGCATAGGTACGGCATCGAGCAAGAGTATACGCTCTTGCAGAAGACTGTCAAGTGGCCGCTCGGCTGGCCCGCCGGCGGTTATCCCGGCCCTCAGGTCTTAACGACTTTTGTTTTTTTACTAATTAATCTAATCTAAGTTTTGTAAGAAATCTTTTCAATGATTTTTTTATCGTTTTTTTTTGCGTATAAGGGCCCGTACTACTGTGGAATTGGGGCGGACAAAGCTTTCGGGCGCGACGTAGTAGACGCACATTACAAGGCATGCCTTTACGCCGGAATCAACATTAGCGGCATCAACGGAGAAGTTATGCCCGGCCAGGCACGAATTTTCTCCGCCTACATACTACGCTTATAACAAAAAACGTATCTTTTTAAAGAAAATAATAATCAATTTTTATTTTTTTTTACAGTGGGAATTCCAAGTGGGGCCATCGGTTGGAATCTCGGCGGGCGACGAGGTGTGGATCGCGCGTTACATCCTTGAGGTTTGCTAATGATGCTCTAACGCCGTCGTCCGAATTTATATTATGTATGATATCGTTCGTCGATGTTCTACGTGAGACGTTAAATGCTTTCTTTTTTTTTTTTGTCTGTAGAGGATCACCGAGATCGCCGGAGTCGTGGTTTCTTTCGATCCCAAGCCTATCGAGGTAAGGAATTTACGTCCCTTTTCTGTCTTTTTTTTTTCGGGAGCGGTTTTACGAGTTTGTTTTTTGAACGTCAGGGTGACTGGAATGGAGCTGGTGCTCACACGAATTACAGGTATGTAGAAAGAAATCGCCATTTTTTTTTTCTTTTTTTTGTTGCGTTTTTTACTCTGTTCTGGATAATTCAACTCAACCGACTCAATAATGAGTACGTATATCAAAGTCGCAGCTTCACAAATCACCAATTGGTTTTAGGTTTAAGCCATGGATTTCTAATATATTTTTCTTTTCTTTGTGCAATGTTTTTTTCTATTCAGCACGAAATCGATGAGGGAAGAAGGCGGCTACGAAGTAATTAAGAAGGCCATCGAAAAGCTCGGCCTTAAGCACAAGGAGCACATCGCCGCCTACGGCGAAGGCAACGAGCGCCGCCTCACTGGCAAGCACGAAACTGCGAATATCCACACATTCAAATGGGTATATAAGAAAATAGATTATTGCAATGTCGACCGTATTAAATTTAGATAAAGGTCGAATCTTTACGTATTTTTTTTAAATTTTAAAAAAAAAAAAAATAGGGGGTGGCGAACCGTGGAGCTTCGATTCGTGTGGGACGGGACACGGAGAAGGAAGGCAAAGGGTATTTCGAGGACAGAAGGCCAGCTTCTAACATGGATCCGTACGTTGTCACTTCCATGATTGCTGAGACTACAATTCTCTCCAAGACTTGAGAGAAGAAGAGAGTGTCTCTATCTCTATTATCTCTCCATGAATTTCAATCAAGGATATGTTTTTATTTTAATTTATGGTATTTAAAGAAATCATTGCATTTGTAATATGTAGACTCAACTCAGATTCTGTGATCTGTGCGTGTTTGGCTGCTTGTAAGAGAGGGCTTCAAGGTTGAGTTGAATCTCCCTTGTTGTTCCATAATTGTCTGTATTATTATGATTTTTAACGATGCAAACTTTCCCTTGTATACTTTATTTATATGTGCTTGCTGTGCATTTTAATATGTAAATTATTTTCTGTTTAGAGTTTGTTATATTGGTGGAGACTTGAATTCTTGAGGCTCGTGACGTTACATTATTTACTGAGCTTTTATCCTATTTGGTTAACCTGCATTTTGTATGCTATAGATACATTTTAGGCTTAGATATTTTTTGTCCCCCTATTTCGGAATTGCGTCATATGTGTTTGTCTGATGTCAAAATTGAGCAATTTAGAGTCATCGTAGCCCTCGACTTTGCTCAAGAGTTCTATGGTTCCGACGAATCATTTAGGGCTCCGTCAAATTTACGGTGTGTATTATACAGATAATTAATCAATTTTAAATAAAAATGTAGAATTTCAGCGTATAATGTTCATAAATTGCATAATTTTGAAAGTTATTTTCGCGACCATTGTCCTTACAATTTGATCAATAAATTAAATGACTGCAAATATACTAGTGAATTTATACATCTAATCGTGAATTTTTTTTCCGCGTTTGTAATTTTGGTTTTCCAAAAAAAGTTGGGCTGACGATAGGAAAAATGGAACGCTCGCGACAAGGGAGACACTGGGGCGAGACTTGACAATCGAACATCGTGAGGGTGTATTCTATCTCATCTTTTATTGTTTTAATTATGTGTTTGCTTGAACCTTGGTTGTTTTTATCTTTTAATATGCTAGCATAAAATATTGTGTGGTTCAGGGCGTGTTAGGCCGAACTAGTATTGCGTGTTGGTGTTATTTGTATTTTATTTAATTATATGGGTTAAGTTACGTGTTCGTTATCTGTGTTTACTGCTTGCGTATGTCTGATCAACATGTGCATGACCTTTGATTGGTTTATGAGACGGACAAAGTGATTAGACCGGTTAGAACAATAGATAGTTGGACGAAATCAAAACCAGGTTTTGGGCTAAAAGAAACATACGAAAAAAAAAAAAGGAGAGAAGGTAAAAATAAATAATTAAAAAGGTGCAGCAGTGTGATAATCATAAGTTGATGGATTAGCTATCTACTTAACAGATTCTTACATCATTAAAAAAGACCATCAGAGAGGAGATAATAAGCCACGTGAAGGGATGGAAAGAAGAATAAATATGATTACACATAATTTAATTTAAATCCTAATAATTAGTGTAATACCTGATTAGGTAATGTACAAAAAGCTAATCGGATTGTAGTAAATAGTTCATGTGAAAGAACAAGCTCTTGTCTTCCACGTTGAGAGCAGGATATTATAGTGTTAGGACCCCACTTGATGGTTCAGATTTTTTTTTCTATTCTTTTTTTCCTTAAATTCTTCATTTATTTAGTCCTTTTTACAAATTCCAATAGATATTTAATAAATATTGGTGGAGCCGTGAAGTAATTTATGTAGGGGCGTTGATAGATTCAACTTGTTTAGAAAAAAAAGATCGAAACTTCTTTCAAGGTCTCATATAACTTGGGTCGTATCTTTTAAAAATGTGCAAATCACTAATACGTTATTTGAAGTATAAACTATAAATTGTATATAAGAGTAACACAAAAAAGATGTATTGAGATGTGACACCCTTCAAACAGTCGTAAAAAGCTACTAAATTTAATTCCCCAAAAAATATATAATATCAAATAATATAAATATCAACTAGTGGGGCAGTAAAAGAATTGGAAACCGTGTTGCCCTATCGTCAAAGAAAAAGAAAACAACGATTTGAGGACTTTTGCATTAAAGTGTTGAACTACTCCATTTAACTCAAGCTTCATTTCATTCATCCTTTTTTATCTTCATTCAAAAGTGAATATAAATAAATCTATCAAGAATTTCAATGCTGTGT
This sequence comes from Craterostigma plantagineum, assembly GCA_027422505.1. Lineage (NCBI taxonomy): Eukaryota > Viridiplantae > Streptophyta > Magnoliopsida > Lamiales > Linderniaceae > Craterostigma > Craterostigma plantagineum. Next base: position 6,445,924 of record JAPQWV010000007.1, read on the forward strand.
ACGAAAGTTGAAAAGCCAACGGCTTAATAATGAATGAATTGATAATAGTTGGCCGACCACGGAGTCTCTTCAATATGTTTCTGTACTATATAACAATGATTTCTTTACATCTTTTCTATTTTCATTTCCAATCAATTGTAATCCTTTTTCTTTCAATCTTGTCTGGACATTCAAAGCGCTCGTTTGTTATATTTCCAAATCACACGGCAAAATTAACATGTGTTGGACAGTTTATATTGTAGCTGGTTTTATAAATTATTTTGATGTGAAGGAGGAATATTATCTAGAAAAAATATTCATATTTAATGAATTGTGTTTTGAAATTAAATGAAATTGGGCTTCGGTTCTGGCCCAATAACGGCTCGACTTCTAGAAGGTTGATGGCTTTGATTGAATGATAGCGTGATTAAAACCACTCCTCAAATTGAACGATGGAGTGCTAGAAACCACTCCTCAAAAGTTATGTCATCTAATTAATTAAAAAAAATTATTTTCTATAATAATTTTTTGGTTCTATAAAACGGTGATTAAGTCTAAGAAATGAGATAAGAGAGAAAAATACATACGAACACTCGTAAAAATTGGTTCTGCTATCGTTCTTGTTCCGTTCGCCGTTGGTGTCGTTTTTGTGCTAAACGAACGCCGAGTTTTTCGAAGTATCCTGATAAATAGACGCTCGTTAAAACCTCTAGCACATACGTGAGGGAGCACATCTATTTTAAGGAAATTGTGTGCGACACAATCTTCAAATATTTTTCTTGTCGATCCAATCAAATTACTCGCTCTCAATTTCACCAATCAAGGATTTGCTATTCTAAGCTCTCGGCTTAGCTATACTTCTCGGTTCATTATAGGTTTTTCGTTTCAGGCCCCAAGATAAGTTTCAATTAGATTTTAGAACCATGTCAGAAAATTCATAGTTTTAAGGACCTGATTTCTGCAGAACCACTTAAGTGTTTTGCTGTACCACTTCACTGTTCTACAGTCCACTTCATGGATCTACAGTATCACTTCATGGGTCTACAGTACCACTTCATGGATCTACAGTACCATTTCATTGTTCTGAAATACCACTTCATTGTTCTCCGATACCAGTTCATATCACTGTATAATACTTGCGTAAATTTTAGGTTCTTATCTCTAAATTTCATAAAATTCGGATCCTTAAAACTATGAATTTTCTGACAGGGCCTGAAACCTAATTTAAAACATGTTTTGAGGCCTGAAACTTAATTAGCCGTTATTCTGTGATCGAGCTTCTCAAACAAGGAGCTGAAAGAAGGTGAAAATCGGCCAACAACATGTACTTTGCAAGCTCGACATATTTAAGCTTAAAGCCATGTTTGCAAGAAGTGTTTCACGCAATACAAATAATACAAAATGAACAAATTAAATTGTATATAAGTAGTAGCCAGTAAAAGGTGAAATATATCCGATTCAAAAATTCACATTCGGCACAGGGAGGAAGTGCCAACATTATACTTAAACAAAAGTTAATATACACGTCATTATATATATATTAAAAAACAAAAAAATACAAGAAAAGGAAAAATCTACTTGACGGAGGCACAATCCGCTACAGCAAACCCCACCCTTTTCCCCACGACATCGAACTCCACCCAATGATTCCTGTGATGAAAATTTCCGACGATGTTGCTCGCCACGCCGAGGGATTCCGACCGGCCAATCCCCACGCAGTGGACCCCACCGCCGACGTCGTCCAAAATGCCATCGTCGCCGTCGGCCACAACCTCCACGCCGCCGTCGAACTCGAACGCCACGCTCCCTATCAGCGGCCCGACCGCCGCCGCGTCTCTTCCGTCGAAGCACATGTCCAGCGCTCCGCCGTACACGTACCCCTTCTTCATCCTCGCGCCGGCGAGGGTCACCACCGCCTCCCTCACCCTATCGTAGGCCTCGCCTACCAGAAAAGTGTACTGCGTGCCGGAATCTATCATCGTCTGACCCGACCCGCCGGCGTCGGGTAGGAAAACGGACTCGGATATGTTGAGCCTTTTGCCGTTGATTCTGATACCGACCATCTTGACGGTGTAGGCGAGTGGGTCAAAATTGGGCATGCGTTGACCGTTTGAAAAAGTCAACAGGCGCGTGTATTTAAAATCCCTCGAGCTAGGGTTGGTTCCCAAGTAAAAGCGCCGGTGGGGTTCGTGGCCCCACGCGCCTTACTCTTAGCTGGCACGCAGTAAGAAAACCTTGGGACCTTCGCCTGAGACACGAAGCTCAGCCTGCCGGTGTTCATTCCCAGAATACCCTCCGCCTCGCCGGAGCTCGCGGCGCAACCCAATATCAGCGGCGGGGTGGATTTGGAATTAGAGAACGTTATCTTCTCCCTTACGAGGTTGCCCTCGGCCAAAGTCCCGTCGGCGTAGAAGTACGAGTAGTGGCAGAGCCGCCGCTGGTCGCAGGTGGTGGGGAGGGTAAAATCGGGAATTCGCGGCTTGCACGCCGGGTGGTTGCAGGGCACGACGGAGAACGACGAGGAGAGCGAAGGGTCGAACTCGAACGACCGCGACGAAGACGACCTCTGCGGCGGCGGCGGCTTCTTCGGCGGCGCAGCGCCTCCGTGGCACTGGATCCACGACAGCTGGCTGCCGGTGTCGAGCACCATCTGCTGGGTCTGCGGCGGCGTGCCGATCGGCAAGGAGACGATGAGGGCCATGGAGTACTTGAACGACGACTTGTAATTGTAGGCGAACGGCGGAGGAGACGATTGCGCCGCGCCGGACGTCGGATTCCTCGCCTGGACGGCCACGTCGGAAACGAGCAGCTTGCCGGCGGCCGGCGAGCCGTGGAAGCCCTTTGACATGGGAGCTAAGGTTAAAGGAAGATGTACAGAATCAGATGCGAAGGTTTCTCGGAAGCTGTAAGAGCTAAGGCATACGAGGAAGGAGAAGAGAGACATTGCAGCTTTGAAGTTGAAGTTTAACATTCTCTTTTCTTTTTTTATTTAATTTTCTCGTGAGTTGGAATTGTGAGCAGTGTGAAGTGTCTGTGTAGTTAGTTCACTCGGATATTTATACAAAGGGATGACGACGCGGTTTCTAGCTATATAATTTGAGTGGTTATATCTAATAATTAATTAATTAATTAATTAACACAAGCATCGCAAGCAAGTGATTAGATTTATTAATTACTACTAACTGTGTGAAGGGTTTGATGTGATATGATGTTTAACTGCTGAGGTGGTAGTGTAGTATGAGAGGGTTAGGACAACAATAGACGGGGGAGGGGGACCTTCTACTTCATTCACGTATTCCGAACTTTTTCTTTTTTCCCTTTTCAAGATGCATTGAATATAATTATCAAAAATTCTTTTGTTCTAGTGTGTTATTATCGAGACACGTTTCCTTTTTTTTTTTTTTATTGTAGATGTTTCGAGAAAGAAGTGTAGGTAAATAAAATTAGGAAATTTGAAGTATTTTCCGACTTTTGCATTGTCTTGCTTGTTAAGAAAATTTTCAAAAGTAAAGTGTAAGTAAATATATTCGTAATAATATACACACTTGTCCAACGTAACATACCCATCCCCTTACACAGTTCACATTACTTTTTTTTATAATTTCCATATGTAAATACACCATATTATTTTCGCTTTGGCTGATAACAATACTACTAATTAGTAATTAGTAGTAGTTGTAGTAATGCTTTTCTTTTCTTTCCTTTTAGCTTTGCTTTCCAGCTGGAAAATTATATCTCAAGAAGAGACCAAGAAACTTAAAAACGAAGCTGTTTATTTACCTACCATAAATAAGGTGCCATCATTTGTAAGAAGTCGTGTGATTGAATGTTCTAAGCTGCCCATTAATTGCTACTAAACAATTATAGAAAATTATTTTTGAACTTGTCCGATCCGCATCATTTGAATGTTTTAATATATATTATATAGTTGTTGACTGGTTTAAATACCTGGATATTAAAATGTAAAATATTACATACAATAGTTAATTATTTGGAATGACGCGTACCTAGGTCTCTCTGTATTGTGTAGTGTTCCATTCCATACGTTAACTATCTTTTGCAACATTAATTGATCGCATCAATATTTTGGTAGCAACCATTTAGTTTTGACGCATAAATTGAAAGTTATGTAATTGCATGTAGCGATATATGTCACTAGAAATTATAGAAATATGAAATACATGTATGTTTTTGGCAGAATCCATCTATCTATTAGATTTGATAGAGATTTGTTTGTAATTATTAACTGTCTGAATAATCAAGAGTAGCTACATGTGTTGTTTTGTAAGGACAAAATATGACAAAGCTACCATTTCGGTGGTTTTATCTTCTATTATTTTACTAGGTGGATCCATACAAATCTTGGTCTCTAGCTACCACAATATTATATACGGGTAACATTAGTCAACATAAGAATATATGACATCTGTTTAATAATACAAAAGCTGGACGTTTATTCATTTATTGTCACGTACCAACAACCTATTTCTCATGCAATTAGACTTGAACAAATAAAATAATCTACTTTTATCAATCTTGAATTCTTACTTAAAACAGCCAACGCGGAAAACAACAGGCTTATCATCGCCTGGTCTTAAAATCCCGTCTCAGTCCATAATGGAAAAATTGTTGCACTGCGCCTACTGCTTAATTCTGATTATTGTAATAACTTTACGCTGCGTTCAGTTCTCCACATCAGAAAAGGCAAGATAAAAAAGCCCATGTTAAAAAAGTGGGATAATAATCTTACCTAATCTTACGGTGTGATTTTTTTAGTTTGTTCACTTGCCAAGATTAATTATTTGATAATATTGTTTTTACACATGTAATTTGACAAATATACCCCTCTTATATGTTGGGAATGGTGGTGGGCCCCGCGGTGGTCAGTGGGCCCCGCAGCGGAACAGGTCCCGGTTTGGCTCGGTACGACGATCGGGAGAAGTGGGACCCACGTGGTAAATTTGGTGGGACCCGCACAGTAACTACCACGGTAAAAATAAAATTACCGTAAGGTAAGAAAGAACACCAGAACTTTAACGTGGAAAACCCTCTGTTAACAAAGAGGGAAAAACCACGGCCGAGTCGGCAAAATCTTCACTATAGTAAAAATTACAACCCTCGAATTTTTACTATCTCACTTTTACCACTCGTGTAAACCTCACACCTCTCTGTGGATGTGGAACCCTATCAGTTTCTACCTGAACTGATAACCTCACAATTCACTCGAACTACTTCTCTCTCTATATCGTAAAACTCGAATGAGCTTGTGATGATAATAACTGAAGAATCCTCAGCCTATTTATAGATGTCTTCAGCTCTTCTGGACCACTCAAAACGGGTGGCCAGGAATGCCCCGCGTCGCCCTTCAATATGAACCTTTCATTTAAATAATATTATAATATAATATTATTTCTTTTTTTCTTTGGTCCTTGTTGGTGTGCGGCTTCTAGAGGCTGGACCTAATAATTCTCCCCCTCCAGCCTCATTCATTATTTGCGGGGAAGATCTCCTACCGCCTCAGCGATAGCCCATGCCGGCTTGCCCGGCGCAGAACTCAGTCTTCTCCTTGGGAATAACCTTCGTTAGAATGTCCGCAACATTCTTGTCTGTGTGGATCTTCTGCAGCTTGAACGTTTTCTCCTCAATAGCCAGTCTGAGCCAATGATAACGAACGTCGATGTGTTTCGTCCTCGAGTGATACATAGTATTCTTGCTCAAGTCCAAAGCACTTTGACTATCGCAAAATATTATGTACTCCTCCTGCTGAATTCCCAACTCCTGAAGAAATCTCTTCAACCAGAGCATCTCCTTGCCAGCTTCTGTTGCTGCAACATACTCCGCTTCAGTAGTTGATAAAGCAACACATTTCTGTAACCTCGACTGCCATGAGATAGCTCCCCCTGAGAATGTAAATATGTATCCCGACGTTGACTTTCTGCTGTCAAGATCACCGGCCATATCAGCATCCGTATAGCCTGTAAGAAAACATTTACCACTTCCAAAAGTTAGGCATAATTTGGAAGTTCCTCTCAGGTACCTCAAGATCCACTTCACTGCTTCCCAATGTGACTTCCCGGGATTCGATAGAAATCGACTCACAACGCCAACTGCGTGAGCGATATCTGGCCTCGTACACACCATGGCGTACATCAAACTTCCGACCGCCGATGAATATGGAACATCTGGGACATCTTCTCCGTCTTCGTTTGTTGATGGACCGGATTTCTTTCGCAACTGAAAGTGCGCGGCAAGTGGCGTGCTAACTGGCTTAGCATCCTTCATATTGAACCTCTCTAGAACTCGTTCAATATAGCGCTCCTGGGATAACCATAATTTCCCAGCTTTTCGATCTCGGGTAATCTCCATTCCGAGAATCCGCTTTGCCGAACCCAAATCCTTCATGTCAAACGTCTTTGACAAATCTTTCTTTAACCTGCTAATCATCTCTGCATCTTGTCCGACAATTAGCATATCATCAACATACAGGAGAAGAACGATAAATTTACCGTTAGAGTATCTCCGGACGTAAACACATGGATCTGCATCTGTTCTCTTGAACCCCTGATGCACCATGAAGGAATCAAACTTCTTGTACCACTGCCGTGGAGCTTGTTTAAGACCGTACAAGCTTTTCTTCAACCGGCAGACCATGTCCTCTTTACCTCTAACCTCGAACCCTTCGGGTTGTTCCATATATATTTCCTCATCAAGATCACCATGCAAGAATGCGGTCTTCACGTCGAGTTGCTCCAAGTGAAGATCCATGGTAGCAGCTAGTCCCAGTATGACTCTGATTGAACCCATCTTCACGACAGGTGAAAATATCTCGTCAAAGTCGATCCCCTTCCTCTGAGTGAAACCTTTGACCACTAATCGGGCCTTGTATCTGACCAGCTTGCCATCATCCTTCTTCAATTTGTACACCCATTTGTTCTTGAGTGTTTTCTTTCCTTTTGGCAATCGAACTAACTCGTACGTATCATTCTTCTTCAGAGAATCCATCTCCTCTTGCATGGCCTTTGTCCAACAATCTTTGTCCCTACAAGATTGTACTTCCTGGAAGCTCTCTGGCTCCCCCTCGTCAGTAATCAAAATATAATCAGAACTCGGATACCTCGTAGATGGTTGGCGTTCCCTAGTTGACCTTCTCAGCTGAGGATCAACTGCTTCTTGCACATCTGAAGGATCCCCCTGCTCATTACCTTCAGTGTGTTCATCTACGACAGGTTCATCATCATCAATGGTTGGCTCTTCTGGTTCAGGTTCTGATTGCTGCATTCCTTCCTCTGTGGCACCATCATATGGAATGCTGACTGGTGTATCGTCTACACCGCCACCTGTGGGTTTTGTTACATCCACGTCTAAGTCGCCCATGATCTCATGCTCATGGAATATTACGTCGCGACTTCGAACAGTCTTCTTCTTCTTTGGATCCCAAAGTCTGTAGCCGAACTCCTCGTCTCCATAGCCAACAAAGATGCAAGGATTCGATTTGTCATCGAGTTTCGATCTTTGTTCCTTCGGCACATGCATGAACGCCTTGCAGCCAAACACTCTCAAATGTGAATATGAGATGTCTCTACCGATCCACACCTTCTCTGGTATATCGAAATCCAACGCCGATGAAGGTAGTCGATTGATAAGATAGACTGCAGTGTTGACAGCTTCCCCCCAAAATGACTTAGATAGATTAGCCATTTTGAGCATCGCTCGGACTCTCTCCATAATGGTTCGATTCATTCTCTCTGCGACACCATTCTGCTGAGGAGTGCCAGGAACTGTCTTCTCATGCCTAATGCCATGCTTCGTGGAATAATCTCTGAACTCCCGAGAGATGTATTCACCACCATTATCTGTGCGAAGACACTTTAGAGGCATTCCCGTTTCTCTTTCCACCATCGCATGGAACTTCTTAAAATAATAGAACACTTGGTCCTTCGTCCGCAACAGATATACCCAGGTCTTGCGAGACGCATCATCAATGAAGGTCAGAAAATATTTACTACCTCCCAGAGATTCGACTTCCATGGGTCCGCATACGTCAGAGTGTACCAACTCCAACTTCTTCATTCGCCTGGTTAAGTTCTTCGCGAATGAAACTCTATGTTGCTTCCCAAATAAACAATAATCGCAGGGGTTCAGCGCTTTCTCCTTGGCTACTGGTATGACTTTCTAGCCAAGACATTCAACCCCTTCTCTCCTACGTGCGCCAGCCGTCTGTGCCACAAATTTGGAGAAGCATCATCTTCAACTGCATTCAGTTGGTTAGCACATATCGTTGCGTGCATCTTGTACAGCGAACAGCATAGCTTTCCTCTCGCTACCACCAATGATCCCTTGGTGAGTTTCCAGTTGCTATTCGCCATCTCGTTATAGTATCCTTCGTTGTCCAGCACCTTCACAGAAATCAGGTTGAGACGCAGGTCTGGAATGTGTCGCACATCTTTCAGTCGTAATGTGCACCCCACGCTCGTCTGGATACAGATATCACCGATCCCCACTATTTTAGAAACACTTTGGTTACCCATCTTGGTAGTGCCAAAGTTTCCCGCCTTGTATGTGGAGAAGTATTCACGCCTTGGAACACAATGGTAGGAGGCACCAGAGTCCACTACCCATTCGGTGCTTGCATCCGCAACATGACAACAGTCTGCTTCATTCACCAGAGTAACCTCTCCACCATCGTTAGAGGCGATTGCAGACGTATTCTTGTCATCGTCTTGTTTCTGTTTTCCGTTGAGAAGCCTACAGTTTCTCTTTAAGTGGCCAATTTTTCCACAATGGTAGCACTTCCTCATCTCCCTGGACTTGGATCTATCTTTTGACTTGTCGTATCCTTTTGGTCCTCTACTCTTGCTCCGACCCCTATTCTCCGTGACAAGGGCCTGATTCCCCGTACTGGTACTGGCAGCATCCTTTCGTCGCAGCTCTTCATTGTAGAGTCTGTTTTTCACCATCTCCATCGTAACTTTACCGCTTGGTGCCGAGTTAGTGAGTGATACCACCAACGTATCCCAGCTATCAGGTAGAGATCCCAGTAGTAGACATGCTTGCAGCTCATAATCAAGGATTAGACCGACACTCGTGAGTTGAGTTACCAGCCCTTCAAAGTCATTCAGATGTTCAGCAACTGATCGTCCCTCGTTCAGCTTCACATTCATGAGTTTCCGCATCATGAATACCTTGCTCAGCGCATTTGTCACCTCGTACATACCCTCCAATTTCGTCCAGAGTTTGTAGGGGTCTGTCTCATTTCGGACGTGGTTGTAGAGGCTAATATCCACCCATTGGCGGATCACAGCTAGCGTCTTTCTTTGCAATTTCTTCCATTGGTCAGCCTTCCCGCCTTCGGGCATCTTGCCTTCATTTTCTATTGGTTCATGGAGGTCTTTGCAATAAAGATAATCCTCCATCCTTGATTTCCATATGGAGTAATTCGTTACTGTCAGCTTGATCATTCCTCCGTCGTTCTCCATGGCCTGTCAAAATTACCAGCAACCTACTAGTACCTTTTCTGATGTGGAAGATCAGTCAAAGCTGCAACCACAGAGCATACTCAGAATACTATCAGGCTCTGATACCACTTGTTGGGAATGGTGGTGGGCCCCGCGGTGGTCAGTGGGCCCCGCAGCGGAACAGGTCCCGGTTTGGCTCGGTACGACGATCGGGAGAAGTGGGACCCACGTGGTAAATTTGGTGGGACCCGCACAGTAACTACCACGGTAAAAATAAAATTACCGTAAGGTAAGAAAGAACACCAGAACTTTAACGTGGAAAACCCTCTGTTAACAAAGAGGGAAAAACCACGGCCGAGTCGGCAAAATCTTCACTATAGTAAAAATTACAACCCTCGAATTTTTACTATCTCACTTTTACCACTCGTGTAAACCTCACACCTCTCTGTGGATGTGGAACCCTATCAGTTTCTACCTGAACTGATAACCTCACAATTCACTCGAACTACTTCTCTCTCTATATAGTAAAACTCGAATGAGCTTGTGATGATAATAACTGAAGAATCCTCAGCCTATTTATAGATGTCTTCAGCTCTTCTGGACCACTCAAAACGGGTGGCCAGGAATGCCCCGCGTCGCCCTTCAATATGAACCTTTCATTTAAATAATATTATAATATAATATTATTTCTTTTTTTTCTTTGGTCCTTGTTGGTGTGCGGCTTCTAGAGGCTGGACCTAACATTATAGAAGGTGTCGATGGTGCGGAGCATTCTCACCGCCGAAATACCTCTGAGCTACGGCAAGGTCACCTCTTTGGTCCGCCACGACGAAGCTTGGGAAACGCTCTGTCGGGAATAATCCCTACCAGTATGTGGGTTTGCCCCATTCAGATTTCTTGAATTTTGGGATAACAATGTCGAAGGTTCAATCACCCAAGATTTTGGGGATAATTTCGAAGTCATTAACTCAGCTCACCTTGCGAAAAATAAGTTTACATGTTCTCTACCACGCGGATTTTCCAGGCTTCCGTTTTTGGGGTTAAGTCAACACTTGTGTTGGTGTCTGTCGTACTTGCCTTCTTCCTCGTAGGAACTAGCAGCAAAGAAGAAACTGCAAATTAGGGCTTTTTTAATTTGATGATGACAAGTGGGGGTATTTTTGTCTTTTACAAATATAGTCTGGGTTGGATAAATTAATATGGCTCAGCCCCATCAGATAACTTATCTGGTATTTGTTGGATTATTGAAACGGGCTTTAGTTTATCTCGGGCTTCAGTGCAATTATGTTTTTGGAAACTGAACAAAATATAATTGGATTGTTGGACCCTTATCTTGACTAATCCAATAAAGTGAACGCAGCGTATTTGTCCTTAGGATCGTCTCTTATCTCGGACTTTGGAGTTGTTACACAAAGCGAAATGCATGTAAAAGAAGGGACCTAATTGAAAATAATTTAAAAAGTGATAAATCTACGAATTAACTAAGTTTGATATTCAATCTGTGTAAACTTTTGTTTGACCGAAGTTTCACATAAAAGGAAACAAGTATTTTAGCATAATGTGTATGCAGGAAAAAAAGTAATTATTAATGGATTGTTCTAATAAGTGATATACTAAAAATTGCATGGGGAGTTATTTTTTATTTTTTTTTAGTAACTAATGAAGAAGAAATCTTATTGGTCAATTGACAGATCAATATAAATTTTTTTTTTCCATCTCTAGAAAATTATAGATAGTCTCCCTCTGGAAGTCAGAGTCGCTCCAACCGACAATGAAGTTCAGATTCGCTTCAAACAGATTTTCACCATCACTTCCTCAGCAACATCTTCAAATTTCGAAAAATAGAATCTGCCATATAAAAATTCCCAATGGCAAGCGCAAAAGGGACTGTCCATCCATCTTCGCCCTGGGCCTCAAACGAGCAGTCGAAAAAGCAGAAGTTTCCCACTCATCCACCGACGAAAAAGGTTAGGAGCCACCGCTTTGATCCTCGACCTAAGACCGCCCACTGTTTCATAAGATCATCTACGGCCGAACATCATTTCCCAAAAACTAGAGTAAAATTAATCAAAATGTACCCCAAATAAAATCCCAAAATGAATTCTCATCATCCCAATATACAAATTGGATTTGCGTTCATCTATTGATAAATGCGTTTGTATTTTCAAATTTGTATTTGAATCCTTTGTTTACTCTATTCTTTGAAGACTTCTTATAAAATAATAAATAATAAAAATACATAGAAAGTTGTGGTTTTTTTAGGGAATTACTATTTATCGCCCCCTTTTTCCTAGTTACCGCCCCCTAAAGGGCTGAAAAAAGACGTTTATGCCCTTATGTTATTTAAATTAATTTAAAAAGGTAAAATATAATAAAAAGTAAGAATTTTCTTTAAATTCCTACACGACGCAACACTTTTCAAATCACACAACCAAATTAAACAAAAAAACAGAGAACTTTGCAAATCGTAATGGAGCGAGGACACGGAAAGGGAAAGGGAAAGGGGGTCCTGTCACGATTGGTAAGAAAACTGTCGTAAGTTCATTCGTATGTAGATAGATTGTCGAAAACGGATCGAATTAGGCTGAAAACGGGCGATCGGACGCGAAATAGGGCGAAAACGGCACGACCAAACCGAAATTTCGGTCGGCCAAGTCGCGACCAAAACGTGATTTCGGTCGTTCAAGACACGACCGAAATCAGATTTCGGTCGCAACATGGTCGACCGAAACAAGATTTCGGTCGTGTGCTGAACGACCGAAATCATTCGTCGGTCGCCGGGATTCCGACCGAAATCATGTTTCGGTCGGATCTGTCTCGACCGAAATCAAGTTTCGGTCGGTTCCTCGCCGACCGAAACTTGATTTCGGTCATTCCACTGTTTGACCGAAAATTTTTTTTGGTCAATTTTTTTTTTTAATAAATATGTAATTGCAGGCCAAGGGTGGGAAGTCCCTACTTGGAGGGAGCAGCAGACCGGCCCCGGAGGCGGAGGAGGGATCTGGAGAGCGTCATACGAGGGCGCGCGGCGTTGATGCCTCCGTTCGTAGGCAACGGGAGGAGGAGAGGCGGCAGCGAGCTCTTGATTCTCATTCCGTATATGCGGAATACGATCCGCATGCGGATGAGGAGGCGCCTGCGGATGAGGAGGTGCCCTACGATGCGGCGTCGTTTGAGTCATCCGACGACGATGCGATTCCGGTCTCCGCAGGTAATTTCATTCTCCTTTATAAACTGTATTGCGATGTAGTGATTTAATATAAGTAAAATAAGTAATATTTATTTTTGGGAAATTCTTAAAAAATAAAATAGGGAGCAAGCGCTCCAGGGTCGTAGATGACGATTCGTGGAGGGTGCAGGGGCCACAGCCAGGTGGTCCAGAAGACGGCGAGGTGATCCCTAGTTACTTGGGGCACATCGCCCCCCGCATCTGGATGGGTGAGGAGGAACGACCCCTGCTGAAGTGCGAGCAGCGTGCGTCAGTTCTTCGGTCGCTTAAGCAGTGGTACTGCCAGTTCCCGCCGCAGACGCAGAGCGAGATCGATGGCACGGGGCTTAGCCACCTCACCGAGGCCATGCTGGGTCACTTGGACAGCCTCTTCTGAGCGCTTTTGTGGAGCGCTGGCACCCTGACACGAACACCTTCCACATGCCGTGGGGTGAGATGACGATCATGCTCCACGACGTGGAACAGATCCTGCGTATCCCGATCGAGGGGAGGACGGTATCGGGCACCCCGGACAGCGGCGACCAACAGATCGCGGCGAGGGAGATTATGGGGGTTAATGCAGACGCGCTGCGGGGATTATGGAGAGGCGGTGCGGTCGCGACGAAAGACGTGATACAGAGGATGCGGTCTGGAAATAGGCCGGCGGGGTTCCAGGCAATCGCCTGGCTGTGGATTCTGCTGGGGTCGACGCGTTCGTCGACAAGAGCGGGAACCGGGTGAAGCCCGACATCATGCACGAGTTCTATCGGTCGCTGCCAGTTGCCAGCGGCCACTCGTGGGGGTCGGCCGCTCTTGCTTACCTCTATCGCCAGCTTGGCCTCGCAAGCCGAGCGGATTCAAGGGGTTTAGCTGGGTGCCTGTCGTTATTACAGGCGTGGATCTACGAGTACTTCCCGTGCTTTCGCCCACACCGTCTACCCCATCATGTGGAGGCCTGCGACGCACGATCACGCATGTGGTCCGTGTCTCAGTACGAGCGGACGGGCCACCGTTTGATTGAGATCCGCCGTCAGCTAGACATGATGACTGCGAGCGAGGTATATTAAGTGATTATATTCTATATTCACGACGACTATGGCATCTCAAATTTGCAAACTGTTATCAGGTTGCTTGGTTGCCCTACGGCCCCGATCCAGCAGCGCACCACATGAGGACTATTTTCGTAGGCTGGGTACGATATCGCGACATTGTTGAGCCCTACGTGCCCTCGAGAGTGTTGCGCCAGTTGGGTTACGTGCAGCACATCCCGCCGCCGATGAGTCCGCCACAGAAGGCGTACATGCCAGCAGACCCGAAATGATATAAGGTGCACCATTCTGGCGACGCAGCAGAATTTGCTTGGCGTCAGTTCCCGTACGCGTACATTCTCAATCTATCGTACATCAGCCGGGCGACTGCAGATTACCTTGGCGAGGCCGTCCAAGGGTACATGGACTGGTATGAGCGACATTCTCATCCTCGTCTGTTATCGTCGGAGTGGGGATCCTCTTCGGGCGGCATACCCCCGCGCAGCCACTCAGACTACGTACGTAATATTAAGTGATTCAGTCTTTGTATGTTTAATCAATTTTTATATGTATCAATTCTGTGTACAGTGGTACAGCTCGATGTATGCCTTGAGCACCGAGATGCTAGCTACGCTGCAGCTCCACGACGAGGAGCAGACGGAGCGCTACAGAGACAAGCTGGACGAAATGAACGACCGCTGGCGCAATGCTCCATGATCTGCTTTTATTTGTCGTTGTCCTTTGTTTGTGTACCGAACACGTACTATTTTATTTATATTTATAAAATAATGTAATAGTATAAAATAGTAACATACTAAAAAATAATTAAATATAAAAAATACTAAAAATAAGAATAAAATAATACTAATAATATAAACTAATAATATATAAAATAACATATAAAAAAAATAATAATAAGAATAAAATACTACTAATAATATATAAAAAATACTAAAAATAAGAATAAAATAATACTAATAATATAAACTAATAATATATAAAATAACATATAAAAAAAAATAATAATAAGAATAAAATACTACTAATAATATATAAAAAATACTAAAAATAAGAATAAAATAATACTAATAATATAAACTAATAATATATAAAATAACATATAAAAAAAATAATAATAAGAATAAAATACTACTAATAATATATAAAAAATACTAAAAATAAGAATAAAATAATACTAATAATATAAACTAATAATATATAAAATAACATATAAAAAAAATAATAATAAGAATAAAATACTACTAATAATATATAAAAAATACTAAAAATAAGAATAAAATAATACTAATAATATAAACTAATAATATATAAAATAACATATAAAAAAAATAATAATAAGAATAAAATACTACTAATAATATATAAAAAATAACATATAAAAAATACTAAAAATATATAATACATTATAATACAACATGAATTATACTAGACCACGATCACGCATTAACTGTTCCCAATGTTCGAATCTGTTCTGATATCTACGTTCCCACCCAGCAAGGCGACGATCACGATGGATATTCCAATACGGATGCAATAAGGGCATTGGAAAATCTGGACATAAATTCAGTCTAATATAATGCCGGTACTCGTCTCCAAGGTGCGCTATTACGATAGTTCGGTTCGGTCCATTGGCAGTCGAAGCGGCACGCAGAGGCAGTATCGTGATAGAATTTATGTAAATGGTCGATCCATTGCCGTACCCGTATAGTGTAACTACAGCGTTCCAAATAGTGGCCACAGCCCACAGATCGCACGGTGTCAACATCCAGTGGTTTTCCAAGCAAGGCCCCCCTTCCCAGCGTATACGCCGCAACTGCATTTCCAATGAATCACCGTAGTACAATGGCGAGTAAAGATCCCAATGGGCCTCGATTTCGTTCGCGACGTTATTCCTTACGGTGACCCATTCTTCTTCGTCATTGTAAATATGGGAAGCGATAGCGCGAAATCCGCAGTTGCCGTCAGCCACGACATCATTAACACTAACTATATACGGATGGATGACTGATGTTACGTGGTACTGCAAGCGGCCGTGGAAGAAGTTGGATTCAACTGTATAAAAAATTATACCGGATTAGAGATGCATCCATATACTATTGTTATGAGTGAAAAAAAGACGTACCTGTCTCGCCAGTAGAACTACGAGATCGCTTCGCAGATGATGATGAGGTACGGCCATGACTGCTACGACCCTGGCTGCTACGACTGGTACTGCTGCGCCCTCCGCTGCGTCCCCCCTTGGGATTGCGTACTCCCAAGCACTCCGATCACGTTTTGTCGAGTCTCTTTTCTTTGGCCTACCTTTTACAGATGTCTTAACAACAGGCGCGGTCCACTCTTGATCCTCGGGATAGAGATGTTCGTGAACTACTCGATGGAGGCCGCGCATAACGGCGGGATCGCGACCTTCTGCCTCACGCACAAGATCGGCTAAGCGCTCTTGATCAGAAATATCGGGAACTACTCCCTCGCCGATTGTGAGTGTCCTCCAGAAGTCGTGCAAGCATTCTACCGAAACTGGGTAGTTGTTGTCCACGCATTGCTGAAGCTCGCAAGAACATGGTAGTTGGTGCGTACGCCGTACTACACATCCGCACCTGGAGTAAACCTCATCCGACAACTCTTTGGCCCGCCGCAGCTCATTTCCCATAATTAATATTGCATGGTGTGAAACTCTGTATAATAATGTTAGGAATGGAAATCCTGACATCAGAATAGGTCGTTTCGACCGGGACTCCTCAAGTGTCTGCATGTCAACATTAATATATTATTAGATAAGGATAAGAGACACGTAATAATAATTAATTTACCTTTCGGATGCGAATCAACTGGTTCTGAATCTGCTCGTGCACCTTCACCCATACGGTGTCAAGCGACCCAGTGGCCGAGTTCAGCCATCCTTTCAGCTCGCTATGAGCACTCTCCACACGACATGTAGTGGTGTTCCCGAAATGAAGCACATGGTTCGTCCAAGCTCTGGCGAACTTCTCCTTATGCACCAACCACGTCTGCTCAACATAAGTAACGATTTCTGAGTCTTGTAGCCAGCGCAGACGCATGTCATTCACTGCATTCTCATATTCGTCAACCGTCGGAGCTTCCACGACGGCTTTCCAGGACTTGTGCGTGAAGTGAGCTGCGGTCTTTTTGCTATTCCCCCCAACCTATAAACTTTGTTCTCTACATCTTTATAAATATGCCACGTGCACAGCAGATGGTGAGAACGGGGAAATACCATATGTACCGGTCGAACAAGGCCCAACTCACGATCAGTGACAATCGCCGACGGGTGGACAGCTGGCCCTAGAATATCCCTGATAGACTGCAACATCCACCGGTAACTGATCTCAGTCTCGTCCTCCATGACGGCAAACCCACACAGAAAGTTGTGATTACAGGGAGTCATTCCTATAATCTCAACAAGAGGCATCTTATATCTATTGGTCTTGTACGTCGAGTCAATCCCAATAAAATAAGGATACGTCCTCAGCAGTGCGAGTGACTCCGGGTGTGCGAGAAAGACATGTGTCAGCATATTAGTCTCCTCGTCTCTTCTATATTCAACAAAATATCCGGACTCTGTCGCCTGGTGCATCAACTGGCTCACAACGTCTCGACCCTCAGAATATTGCTTCTTCAAACGATCTCTGTAATTATAAATATGTCGGATCGTCGCGTTATCTACGCTGTGTCGAGCCCTCATCGCTGAGAGGATATGTGATGGTTTCGCTTGCGCAGCACTCATTTCCTCAACGACCTTCTTTGCCTGGCTGCTTAACCCACTCGTCTGGCGGTGTCCCTCGGGATAATGTATCAGAGGGTGATTGTGCGTTGATTTTTCATGTGGGCCCGTACGAATGAACCATTCCTTAGTAGCTGGATCTTGCTGGGCTATGACTACAAACGGACACCTGCACTTGTTAGACTTCGACAGCCTCTCCAATTCATCCTCCTTGCCCTATAACGTTCTCCGCGAGAACATCTAATCAATTTTTTTGTTCCTAATTTCTTGTGCGACGAAATTATCACCTCGAAACCAAGACCAATAGCGACGCCTTTCGCCCAGTTAATGGCTTCCACGTCGGTTGAAAATCGTCCTCCTTCGCGAAAATGCCGACTGTAGTTTATCCCGTCGCTCGTGGAATCCTCCGGGACACTCTCCAAGTCTGACAAAAAAAAAAAAAAATAATAACCGAAATCAAATTTCGATCAACATAAGAGGCGACCGAAATGTTATTTCGGTCACGTCTGTCGTAGCCGAAGCCGGATTTCGGTCCTGACAGTCGTAGCCGAATCCAGATTTCGGCTACGACAGCCGGTGACCGAACAACAATTTCGGTCACCATCTTGGGCGACCGAAACTGATTTTCGGTCATCACAAGGGTTGACCGAAATTGTTGTCCGGTCACCCCTTGTGTTGACCGAAATTATGTTTCGGTCGGTGCGAAATTTTCGCTCGAATCCGACCGTTTTTCGGGAATTCACGTCTATAAAAACCAAATTTACGAGAATTTGATTACCATCCGCTCCAATAGACGCTTTCTTTTGACTTTTCCATTTCCCAAATAGACGATTCATTGCGATTTGAACGTTTTTTTTGTTTTGTTTGAGTCTGGTTTGAATGTTTAATTGCTATATCAAAATTGTGGTCTGGAAAAGGACTTTAAATAGAAATTTAAATTCAAAAGGGCAAAATCGTCTTTTTTCAGCCCTTTAGGGGGCGGTGACTAGGAAAAAGGGGGCCGTGAATAGCAATTCAGTTTTTTTATCAAGCACATATATTTGTTGTAAATTATTCAAGATTGCACATAAAGTTTCTTATTGTTTTTATGTTACATAATAGTAAAAATATATTTTTACGAAGTTGTGAAATTTGAGGCAACATTGAAAATTTATAAAAGTTTGGTAAGAAAGAAATATTTTAAAATTAATCTTTTGAGTAAAAAAAATGAATTTAGAAGAGCTACTGCAACGCGTGCCTTTTTGTGGAGAACACAGTTCTCTCTTTCTTTTTTTCCCCTGAAATTTTTTTTTTTTTGCATCTGTAATTACGTTATGGGTAATGGGTGGGTTTTCGGGTCGGAAGAGTTGTAAAGTCGGTTTAGAATGTCCGAGTTCGACTGCGTTTGTGGGTTGTATAAATTTTTCTTGGTGAATCTACATAAAAATAACCATTTGAATAAAAAATTTGCAAGACAATATCCATGTCAGAAAATTTTTATATAGGTACCCATTAGACTGTATGTAGCACGGTATCAATGTGCAAAAAATTTATTCTAATAAGTATCTACATATAAAAAAATAATGACAGAGTACTGACTTGCAAACTTTTATATAATTGAGTATTTTTCTGTAAATTTCTCATTTTTCTTTTAAATCCTAAATAAATAAGGCCACAATCAATTACTTACATACGACGCCGTATGCAGTCCGTTATCTTTCTTTCTTCGGGTAAAACAGTCACAATTACGCCGCGACGAACAGAAATTAAAGCGATTTTCCAAATAACTGAGGATGGATGCGCAAGCGAAGAGGAAAGCGTTGTTTCGAGCTAAGCTCAGTGCAAAAAAGCAGGAAAAGCAACGGATTGATCCTCGACTCGTAAGGTATCATAGCTGATTTCGATCAATTGGTGTAAGCTGAATGGATTTCCACGTGATGTTGAGATGTTTGAATTCGATTTTCGAAGATATTTTTCAGTGTTAATAGTTTCGCGGGACAAGGTAGACAGTAAGCCCTTGAAACTGACTTTTTTTTTCCAGTATTAATCGTTTGACAGATGAAAATTGTTGTGCACGTATCGTCTTAGGGCAACTGAATTGATATTCCACGTAAAAGTTTGAACAGTCTGATCGCGATTTTCCATTTGTTTTTGTATGTCTTATCTTTCTGAGTAGCTCACATTTTGTGGGATGATGAGAGCATGGTTGAATTCTTCGATTCAGATTTCAGAATTAGTTCTATGCAGACGATTGAGTTTTGGGCCATCGATTTCTTGTGTTCACTGCTGTTGGGAGGTGTAAGACTTTCTGTCAAAAAAATTTTTGAGTTGGTTCTAATGTCTAAAAACATTCTGCCCACTGTAAATACAGGTACAATGAACTTGACCAACCCGTATGTCGGGTTTGCGAGGTTGTTATCAAATCTGAATCACATTGGCCTGCACATCAAGCTTCTCGCAAGCATCATGAGGTACATGTAATTGCATAAAAAATATATTAGAGTAGAAGTTATATAATCTTCATAATAGTGGTTAGCCACCTGTTCCCATAATCAATAAGAGGTTTTTTTCTTTCACTGATTCATTTCTTTTATCACTGCTGGTTGACTTTCTTCTATATTATCTTTTTAGGCTATTGATAAATTGAAAGCCAATGCAGCTGCCCTAAATCGGTCAACCAATGCCAAGACTGATGAAGAGTTGAAGCCTACACCAGAGCCCTCCACACTGTTGCAAGACAAGTCTGAACCTTCAACAGAAATGCCTACCCATAGACCTCCTCTGCCTCCAAATTTTTTTGACAATCAAGATTCCAAAAGGCAAAAAAATGGTAGGAATAATCGATTGGTTTGTTCAGTATTTAGTTTATCCATACACTACACGTACGATCATTATGATTCAAGACGGAAGCAACTGAACTGTAAAACTGCTCGTTAACTACTTGTAAACTTGCACATTTTTTTCTAGAAAACCTTTCTGGAAAGTCTGCCGATCGCCATTCTCAGGAGAAGGCTCACCCCTCAGAAACAACGCAAGTTATGCAAGCATCCGAAGCAAGTGTTGATTCAGAATCCAATCAAGTCAAAGGAGCTTTACCTCAAGGCTTTTTTGATGACAAAGACGCTGATTTACGCGCACGTGGCATTACGCCGGTGAAGCCAGATGTGAAGTGAGTTTTCTTGTTCTTCATTTTTGGCGATGCATTGTTTTCACTGTTATAGTGGTGCTAAACATGTTTGGTTGATGACCTTATAATTTGCTGATTTGTGCTATTTAAAAAAAAAAAACTTGTATTATAACAGGGATGAATACAAGGAGTTTGAAAAGTTAATCCAAGAGGACTTGCTGGAAGTAGATGATCGTTTGGAGGAAGAAGAGGTTAATATAGTTTTCTGCTCAATTGGATCCCTATTTCTTAATCCAATCACCCGTGTTTTTACCCCTGTGGTATTGATTCCCAAATATTTTTCAGATTGATGCAGCTGAGATGATTGAAGAGGCAGAGACTGTTGAACAAAGGTAACTTACCTTGCTAATTTGCTGGATTAGAAATTTCGTACACGTTGATGGTGATTTAAATAAACGCTATTTGGTTTCTCAACGATAATTGACACCATACGAGTCTTCAGGTCATGTAGGGATCGAGTTGAGATGCTAAGGAAGAAGAAGCTTGATCTTAGGGCTAATAGAAGTGCTGTGGGTGCTAAAACTGCTGCTGCTGTTATTACACAAAAGGAATCTAGCAGTGATGATGATGATTCGTCAAGCGATGGAGAAGATGATAAAGTTGATTGGAGAGCTAAGCATCTCTAGCTAGGACAAACACCCCACCACATTTCTAACATTCACCATGTGATTCACAACTGAACTTGTAACGAATTGGCTGTTTTCTTGATCTATATTAATTTTGACATCGGTTTTGCTGTACTTTGAAGCTCTTACATAAAGAATTTCTGATTCTATGAATGTTTCTACAATGAATACACATGAAGAAAAGAAAAAAGATTGAAACTTAAAACAGTCTAACATACACAAAATCTCCTCAAATCAGTAAGACTTCTCGAGGTACTTAAACCCCATAGAAGAAGAATCGAAGCAGTCGACGACGACCTTATCTCTGTACAAATTCATCATCTTCAACAGCTCAGTCACCTTCTCCTTGGTCGACTCATCACACCCCACCTGCAAAACAACCAAGAGCTTCTGAAAAGCTCCGAGCTTCAGAGCTTCGACGATGGACTCTTCTTTCTTCTCTCCCAACCTAATCATCTTCCAAAGAATCGACGCCGAGGATTTCGTCGCCGCGTCAGAGACCCTCAGAACCTTCTTTACCATTAGAGGAACGGACAGCGCATTCTCAGACACGGCTTCCCTTCCTTCTGCAGAGTCACAAACGCCGTCCAAAACGGCCAAAGCAATCTCGCAGGCGCTTTTATTACCGTCGATGAGCACTTCAAGGACCAAAGGAACCAACCCAACTCCCACGAACCTCGATGAAATCGATGGGCTCGCAGATATGAAGCTATGGATTATTACCAGGCAGGCCCTCGTCGTTCTATTGGACGTAGACTCCTTCACGGCCCTCGCCAGCATTCCTTCGACGCCGTCGATTTTCATCAGCTCTTCGATTGAACCCTCGTCCTCGAAGGTGAGCTCTTTTAGGACAGAAATCGTACTCTGTCTCAAGGAAAGATCTTCGCTACTCAGACACCATGAAATCCCACGTAGAGAAGCCGGCGATTTCAGCGCAGACAAACCCTCTTCGCCTAATGGGAAACACCAAGCTATTGCAGACAGGATTTCTTTGATCAAACCCTTGTGTCCGAAATCATCAGCGAATGCCTCGAAAATCAACGCCAGCTTCGAGCCAACCCCATTCACGGCGAGGCAGCGCTTGTTGCGCTCGCTCTCCTTGGCTAAATATTTGATCTTTACGACCAATTCGAGGCACGCTTTCCCATCCTTGGATTCCACGGCGGACGATACTTTAGAACAAATATCATTAACGTCGCCGGCCGTCAACGGGATTTTGGGAGTGGGGATCCTCTGTAATCCGTGGGACCCATTCTCCACCGCACCATTCTTGGATCATCTCTCTTAGGACATGGTTGGGAACTAAGTCGAAGTTTCTCAAGGATTTGTTGGTCACAGGGCAGTTCGATTTGCCCGATTCTAACCACCTTTCGATGCTTTCCCTGTCGTAGGTTATCCCCGACGATAAAGAGACGGGATCTTTCATTAAATCTAGAGATATCGGGCATCGAAAATGGGGCGGGATTGATAGCTCCATGCTTGGATTCATTGCAGTGTTTAATGATGATGATGATGGTGAGAACTTGTTTTTTCTTTCTCGGGCGCTGCTTTTGCCCCTTCTACGCCTCCATAAGAAGGTCATTGTTTTGTTGTATTGTATGGTTGTTGGGAAAGAAGATCAAAGGAGGGTTTTTTTATTACAACACGGTGTTTGTTTAGTACTTAGTTTGAATCAAGAATGTTGGTTTATATATTGTTCTTTTAGTTCAACGAGGGAGAGCTATGTAGCGTAGTATAGATTATGTTATTTGGAGGTCAAATGGCGCGTAAAGCGTAATATGATGAAGGGATAATAGTGTTACGAATTATGGGAAGGTATTATTACATTCGTGGCATTTGAATTGAATTTTGACCGTTGAATGGTTGAATTGAATGTAGTACTTTGATGTGAATAAAAAAGAAGGAATTTTGAAGGTTGGCTGCGTTTGTGACCGGGTCGTGGGTCAAACCCGGCTAGTCGGTGATTGACCAAGTAGGATATATATGTTCTTTTTTGAATTGGGAATTTTTCATTATATTGAATCACGTTACTCGTTTACTCAATCAAAATCATATTTCTATATTGTTTTGTTCTCGTTTTTATATTCAAGTTACACGATTTTGACGGAGTAATCAATTCAATTCAACCGTGAGTGGTTTCATCTAGAAACTGAGATCGCGTTACATCATTATGTATAGAAACTGATGTTATTCTGTGGATAATAATTTGTAGAATAGGTTTTGTTAGCTTACAGAAATTTGAAATGTTAAAAAATAGATATATATAATATTTTTCTTATATGGGAATTGAGAATAGTTTTGTTAATTTTCAACTAAGCGGTGAAAATAAGACTATGTTTATCAACAACCTAGACAACCGTTCTTGCACCAGAGACAAAAATTGAGCAAATAAAAAAAATTCTAAAATAAAATAAATTGTCACAACTGGTTGGTATACCAACTTTAAACTTGACATGGTTGTGCACAAATCAATATGTTTAACATTATCCAATAATGTCATATGTTAATATGTGATTGTGATGATCTTTTGAGATTTTTATGATATTTTCAATTATCTCTTAATTTTTATATTTTTTATTTTCACCAAAATCCATGATTTTCTTCTCTATAAAAAGAGACTAATATTGATATATTTTGATTCACAATTTCAAATCATATTTATTAAAAATGATTAAGAGCTTTTAATATAATATAATTTAATATATTTTGCACACATTTTTTTAATATAATAAAAATATTAAAAAATACAAATATATTTATCATAAAATAAATAAATATTATGGGTTGTTGATAAAGTATGAAAATTATTGAGGTTGGATTGAGGTGTAGGTTGTGTATGTGGAGGAGAGAGAAATTAATATTTTATTCTCATTGTTGTGGGGAGGATGTTGATAATCAGTCTAAGGCAATTGATGGGCTTAATTCAACCATTTTAAATCTTTCATATTTTGGGCCAAACTCGGGCTTCTCTCTGTTAGGACATGATTTATTATATTTTCTGACCCATTAATGATTAGCCTTTGCTTTGCTACTTTGGAACCATAGCCCAGTGAGAGAACATGAAATATTACAAGCCATGTGGTGTTGGATAAATGCATAGTGGTTTCAGAATTTGATAATTTCAGATAATTGGAGATTATTATCTCATACTTTTCTTACAGGCTACTGAAAATCCCATTATACAATAGTTTTTTTGCCCCGTGCAGATTATAAAAAAATATTGGTCAAAACTATTTACTTAAAATATATATTTAAAAAAAAAGTAGTTTCATAGTGGGCTTAACGTGGTAGTTTCCTTCAACGTGGGTGGTTAAATTTTATTTTTTATTGTCATTTTATTAAATAGTTAATTATTTAATAGGTGGCTTAGAGACCTCCTACATTTCTATAATTATATAAGATATGTGTATGTGAATGCTAAATTAAAATACAAATATCAACATCTCTACTTCAATGTATGTAAATGAGGGGTGGACCTAGCAGCCAATTGTTAGATGGAATATTTTACCATATGCATGCAATTTTAAATTCAGGGTCCACTTCACCTAATAAGATAGGAATAGAATAAGGATACATAAGGTTTCAAAATTAAATTTATTAGCTCCAACGAAAAGTCCCGACAATTGTAATTAATGGCTTTGAATAAATGAAATGTAATTGTCCTGCATTATACATACATATATATTAAATGCTAAAAGTACGTGTATCGTGAAACGCCACACATTCTTTGATCGCACTTTCTCGTATTGAATGAAAATAAAAAACGGACATGATTTTTCAAAGCTTCCACTAATTGAAAAAAAAAATGTAAACAAGACAATTGTGTAGAAAAGCAATGAATTAGTACCACAACGCAATACAATACAGACAATAATGTAAATAAATTGAATAAATTGATAAATATTAAGAGCGAGAAATAAAAGAACAAGAGTTTGCGCAGAGTTTGTAATACAGGCAACATTGGGCAGAGGATTTGTACTGTGTCCAGAGATATGTTAATATACACCCATAAATTATTTTGGAAAAAAAAAAAATATACACCCATTAGTTATACTACAAAAGAACGTTATGATTTTCGTGAAACAAAAAGATTAGACTTTTCCTCGGTCCCAAATTCATGTAACATCGTGAGAATTCAACCAATAATTAGACCAACCTATCGAATTTTTGGCGTAACTAATTAAATATGTGTCTATATATGTTGCGTACTTTATTTAATGTGGAGTATATTATACTTCACTTTCTTCAAGACAAAAAAAACAAAAAGAGTGACTCGTTATCTGTTACAATCAGATCTCTCTGATTACTTTTTCTCTTTTCTTTATCTATCGTGAAAATTTCCCTTTTCTTTTCTTCTGCAATCATAAGAAATTGATTACAAAATGATTTACACAGGTATGGGCCATCTCTCTCTTTCTCTCTGTTTAAATTGTCGATTTTTTTTTAAAATTTTCCTCTTTTTCTACTAAGATATGGTAGTCAGTCACAAGTGCCCTAATTTTTCTCTAGGTTTTATTCGTCCACTGTGAATATGGAAAGTGAAAGAAAAATGTAGAAAAACTTTGATTCGAAACGATGCCCCCGACGTATGTCGAGGAATTGATAAAGTAATCTGTATTTATAGTCTGTCGTGATTACTACAATTGACCTAATAAGGGAATTTATTTATTTAGAATTTCCATGTGATAAATTTCCTTTTGATTTCATGTTGGGTCACAAACGTGTACAATCAAACAAACAAGAGTAGCATAATATTTCATAAGTCATTATTTCACATATACGTAAATATAGTAACTAAACAAAAGCAATCGTTTATTTATGAGTGATAGAGATGGATGAAGTTGTATTTTTAATTCGTGTTAATTGTGAATATTGTGTCCTCGCGCAGGCGATTGGACAACTACTGAGAGTAATGAATTAACGGTAAAGCATTCGATATCACCAAAATTTAATTAATAAAATGCTCCTTATGTCTTCCTTGAAGTTGAACTAATGATAAAAAAATCTCAAATTCTTCCTTAACAATTGCATGAAAAAGTCGAAAAGGGATAAAGAATTAGGTGCACGTTGCCTTGTCAGCTTTTTAAGAAACATCTTCCTTTAGGAATATCATACCGTTAAATTATGAAAGTAGGATTAAGGAAAAAGGAAAAAATTCCGCACGTATTTATATTCTTGAACATGACCTGTTAAATTTGGTTCTATTTTGATTACTACATCCAATTATTGAAGTGGATCATAAGTGTGAATAAATTTGGTTTTGTACAAAAAAGTCTAGATATAGATGGAAAGATGGTTTCTTGTCTTGAGGAAGATGGTTTCCCCACTTAGCTAAAATGGTGAATAGATATCTAAATTTCTATCGAGTTATAAACTTAGTCACTTCCTTTTACAATTATAACAGTTATCAAAAATAGAAAGCCAGGAGTATATTGTTATTCAGTGGTTATCAAAAATGTATTCTTAAAGAGTACATTGGGCAGGAAATAGAAACATAGAACAAATTAAGGTAGATAGTTATCCTTGGTGAAAGCGTTTAATACAATTGAAATGTTTACCGCTTTTAAGTTGAATTTCTTCGGCTAAATATTTAAATGCAGTCGCCATAGTATAAATGATTTTCTTTAATAGCGTTAGGATCATTTTATGTGTTTAATCGGGGTGAATAAACACTTTTAGAACTTTTAAAATACTTGAGTTGCAATAACTCGAACTCTTGAAAATATTTAAGCATCGAGAGATTAAGCGAGTCTGGGTTTTAAAACAATCCTCTTAATCGGTTATGAAAGCTACTTAAAAACACTTCAAAACAATGCAAGTTGAAAACTGGTTTTGGTTGAAGCATTTTATCGAACACTTAAAATGCTTCAACAATGCACATGCTAGATGTATGAATGCAATGTAAACACACGATTTGTTTATGGAAGTTTGGAATCTCAATACTCATACGTCTCCCCTTCTTCCCCGCAAGGAAGACTCTCACTAGAAGACTCGGTTTTTATACTACGATGTACAACATTTCATAACTAGACTTACACATATAATTTCTAAGCTATATTCCCAGCTAAACTTCCTAGTACTCAACCAAATCGGCAGCCTTTTAGAGTTCACCGGTTTCGGCCACTATTCAAGTCGACCGGAACGTCTCTCTACTGTTAGCTTTTTAAAGTCCACCGGTAGAGTTATTTCGCTCTACCATTTGTAGGCCCCGACCCTACGAAAGACACTTCTTTTACGTCTATGTGCAAAGACTACAAACACATATTTTTACGTCTTTTTTATAGACTCTCACTCAATTATTCTACTTAAGCTCATCTCTCTTTTGTGTGAGTGAGGTGTGTAGGTTTGAACATTGTAGCTCTCTCTCTTTTGTAATCCACACACTTGGGAAGAACTCTCTTGGTTTTATGCTCTTTCCTCTTGTTCTTCTCTCTTGGATCTCTCTTTGAATGTGTGCTTGTTTGCACTAGGATTCTTGTATTTTTCTGCACTTCTCTTGTATATTTATTGTCTTCCAACCTTGATGTAACCGTTAGACACATTAAAGTAGATGTTGGAAGCTTTTGTCCTCATATGGTCAATGCTGTTAGCTTTAACTGCTTGTACATGCTGCTGTAGTAGGAGGCTTGTACAGGGTTGCAAGCGAATCAAATCGAATCGAATACCACAATATTCTATTCGTATTCGGATGACAATCGAATACAAATACAAATATTCGAATATTTAATCGAATCATAAAACCGATTCGTATTCCTATTCGAAATATTCGAATCGAAATTCGAATACTCGAATATGGATTATTTGAGTTCTTTATATTTAATAAAAAATATAAATATGATTATATTTAAAAAATATGTATTGAATTGTAATATAGTATATATGAGTGCTACTATTGGCACCCCCTTTGAGGTAAAAAAACCTTGAAATTGTACAATTTCTTAACATTTTGTTCTCCATAAATAATAATGTACCTTTTAAGTTGTTTCATTAATGCAGTTATTCAACGGAAATTATTTACACTGTTTTAAATAGATATTAATTTTGTAATTTATTGTTGAAGTTAATTCTACTCTTTTCCACTTAGAGATAAACAAAACTTCTAAATTTATAAATAGTATTCTTTGATTTATTCTTAAAAAACTTCATATACCATAAATATTTCATGTTAACCTAGACAAATAGGTTGAAGTAAAATAAAAACAAGACTACAAACCTAGACATAAATTTATTTAATAAATGTGTAGAATTAAGTAATGGTTATAAGGTGATAATTTAGTTGCGTGAAAGAAAGAATTTAATAAATAATTATAAAACCTTCAACTCTACAAATAATTAATAAATAATGGAGAGGAGGCATAATAACTAATAACTATCAGTAATAAAGTTTAGATTGAAAGAACGACATTTGTTGATATTGAAAATTGAAAATTTTACTTTTTATACTAAATTTAGTGCTATAATTAATTAGAGGGTTTATATACTAATTTGGGGTGCATATGGAATTTCGCATCACATATTTAGTTTTTTGATTAAACAAAATATAATCTTTAAGATAGTTCTTGAATTTTAATATGTTAGAAGTAATATATACCGGATGATATATTATAGTTAAATATGTATGGAATTATTCGAATAGAATATTCTATAAATAATCGAATCGAATACTTTGATTTTGTATTCGTATTTGAAAATTACTCGAATCAAGAAAACTATTTTTATTCGGATTCTAAATATTCGAATTGGAATCTTAATTTTCGAATCGAATATCGAATCGAACAAAAAGATTTGATTCGTTTGCAACCCTGAGTTGTACCTCACTGCAGTAGTTGACCAGTCAATCCAGTCTTTGACCGGAGCAGTCTGAGATCGGACCAGTCAAATCCCAAGATCGGACAGTTCAGTCCAGTCCAGTCTGAGCCCGGACCTGTCCGTTACTGGTTGACCGGACCGATAGGGGTGTTCGTTCGGTACAAACCGAACCAAACCACACCGAAAACCAAAATTTCGGTTCCCCTATTTCCGAAACCGAATACCGAACCGAATTTCTCGGTACCGAATTAAACGAATTTTCAATTAAAAAAAGAGTTTTTAATAATATTAAAATTAATATATATAATTTAGTATAATTTTTTTGGTTTTATCAAAAAAGGAGTATTAAATATATTAATTTAAATATTACTGAAAATTCTTTTTTAATATATAATTTAATATAACCGAATTACCGAATTTTTTTAATTAACCGAATACCGAACCGAATTTTTCGGTTCGGTTTTGTACCAAATTTTCGGTATTTCGCTTATTCGGCTCGGTTAACCGAATAACGCACACCCCTACGGACCGAGACCTTTTTGATCGACAGTTGACCGCGTTGACCAGCATTGACCGGCCCAGTTTTTCACCCTGAGCTTATATTTGATATTCGTTTTTCGAACCGGGCTCATCAACACACTTAATTAAATATGTTAGTAACACAATAATAAGTTTTGTGTTCGTCAAAACTAGATTGATAGATATTATAATCCAACAAATAGGAATAGTTTCAATATACTGAAACTATCCTAAGTCATTACTATTTCGTAAAATGTCTTAACAACCTTTTTCCAAAGGAAACGCCTTTTTTTCTTCGGAGAGAAAGATTGGCCAAAGCGAAGTCACAATTGAACGAAAAGATTAGTAATACACGAGACGTTTCTTCAAATGTTTCATGAAATAGGAATTAGATATTCGTATAGGTATTATATTATTTAAGTGAGATTTGATGAATTTACTATAAGCAGCAAACGTGTTTATCACCAAGTTCATGTTTCTTCACGTCCATTAATACAATTCCTTGGAATTGAAAACAAAAGTTCCATGCAATTTGGCCGTTCACATCACATAGCTTTCTTAATTTTTCAAGTCAATTACGAGTAGAAAATAAATAAATAATAAAAAAAGTGATCTGGTAAACAAAGTTCATTCTTAATATATGTGAACTTTTCTATAAGCACAATACTTTCCAACATTATAGAGAAATATGTTGATATATATGAATCTCTCTCTCTCCCTCTATATATATATATATATATATATTTCTCCATTGATCCAGCCTAGGGTTTTTGAATTAGAACCGTAAATAAGGGGTTGTGTGGTAAAGAGGCAATGAAAGACTATTTTCAGACATATAATAAAACCCAAGATGTCACTGAAATAAAGCGAATTTTGGGTTTTATATCATATATGTGGCCTGTGGGTCTTCGTTTTTTTTTTATATTATTTTTGGTTTGTAACCCTTTAACAAAGATATATATATATATATATATATATATATATGCAATAATAATAATATATCCCCTTCTCCCAAAGTCAGTGGGTCTATGCTTTCTATTCTTCTCCTATCGATCTTAGACATAATTTGTTCGCTCAGATTATACTAATAACTCGTGTCAGGAATGGACCATGACAGCTAACGTATTGTATTGCAACTATATCTATGTGTCTCTAAGTTAACTCTTGTAACTCGAAGAACTCACCATGCCATATTGGTGAGGGAAATACGGTAATAAGCTAGCTATGTTCAAATTCAAAAACCCTAAACCCCAAAAAATGCAATATCTAATCTAACTTGAATAAAACTTTGGATGAGTTCTTGAATTCAATGATGGAGTGAACACATAGAACTTTCATAGTATGAGTTTTTTCTTATTGTTGCAGTCTACCACGCTAGCTCAAAGGTTTGCTTGGTCCTACATTCCCAGTTATCCGAGTAAAAAATAAATAGATAAATTATTAAAAACAAAACAAAAGTAGAATGTGTAATATAAGAAGCGAGTAAAATGGGAAAAAAAAAAGGACCACAAAAAGAAAAGAAACAAGGTTACTTTCAGGTTTAGCATTTTAACCTAACCCGCTGCCCACGGGAGAAAATTACAGTAAAATAAAGAAACAAAAACAAAATAAAATGAAATGGCATTTCTTTCTCGTTCCTCCTATGAATTTAATAA
This sequence comes from Craterostigma plantagineum, assembly GCA_027422505.1. NCBI lineage: Eukaryota > Viridiplantae > Streptophyta > Magnoliopsida > Lamiales > Linderniaceae > Craterostigma > Craterostigma plantagineum. The sequence goes on from JAPQWV010000007.1 coordinate 6,477,132, forward strand.
TAGTTTATGCAATAATTTGATTATTTTATTCATATTTTCGGACAAAGTGAGTGAGATATGTGTCCTTGTTTAATCTAGTGTCATTTTCCAAGATATACTCCCGAGGTAGGAATTACGCCAGCATCATATCTACCCCACGCCCCACACCTATCTTTTCTGCTTCTCTATTCACTTAAATTATCTTTTTTGTATGCTTTGAAAAAATAATTTATAAATAAATCGTCATTTCGTTTTTCTAGCCTCTCCTCAATATCTACTACAAACGAAGACTCTCTTTCGTTTGAGTATACAACTCATCCTTTTTCTCTTCATTAATTAGCTTCTCTACCTACACTTACTTTTCACTTTCTTTTCTAACATCCTTTGCAATAATCTCTAGGAACTTGGGAAACAAAATCAAGGATCATAGAATTTGGGTTCTATTGTACCCACGATTACTATAACTAACCAACTGTTGCTCGAATCCTCGTGTAATAAAGTCTCATCTTTAGAACTCGAGTTTGTGGTCTGTCTGTGTGTGTTTTGCAGAAGCCAAAAGAATGGATGAGGTTTTCATGGAACCCTACTCGAAGCAAGCCGTCGTCGTCACTGATCTTTCTCTAAGCCCACCAAACTGTATTACCACAATTCCATCTTCTGTAGCAGCAGCTTCCTTCAACCATGGAAACGACAGCGTTTTGTTGAGCTTCGATCTTGCCCCCAAGAACAACTCTTCTCTAACCGAACTCTCTTTGGCCCACTGCCCTTCACTCAACCTCGGCGAAGACGAAGCTTCGAAGAAAATCCAACAGCCTATTGACAAGACTAACGGTCATCGTCGTAATAATCAGCCACCAAAAAACCCTTACAATCATCCTACGGCGGCCGCCGATTTTGAAGAAGAAAAGATCTCAAGACCAATCAAGGGCGTCCCAGTTTATCACCACCACAGTCGTCCTTTCCTTTTCTTCCCTAATAGTCTTATTAGGGACGAAGACGACAATGCCAAAGATCCAAAGAAAAGGTTCTATCATCATCAGATTATGTCTTTGCCAGCTAACTTTCTTTCTTCTCCTCCTCCTTGTGCTATGGCGTCGACGGCTTCAAATGATTATTTTGGGGGTAGCACTTTCGAGCATCATCGTATGCCTTTTCAGAATCTGGGCCGGCGGCCTTACAGTGCTGGTAATAGTGGAGATTATGCAAGGTTTAATGCCGGCGTGTATCATCATCATCATCATCTTCTTCATAGCCAGGGAAATTATCATAGTTATGATCGACAGTGCGATGGTCTAGGGCATTCGTATCATCGTTATGAGGAGGAGGGTTCTTCTAAGAACAATCACCATGGGATTATTAGATCAAAATTCTTATCCAAGATGCCTGCGAAGCGTATTAGCATGAGGGCTCCAAGAATGAGATGGACAAGTTCGCTTCATGCTAGATTCGTTCGTGCTGTTGACCTCCTCGGCGGTCATGAAAGTAAAAGATAATTGCCTTCTCAACATCTTTTTTTTTTTTTCTTTTTTTCCTTTGGTAATATATGATTAGTGGGGTTTTTGGTTACTTCTTCTAGTGTTGTTATTACATCTTCCACAGACGATTTAGACGACTGAGTTTTTTTTTTTATTTTAATAATGTTTTGTAGGGGCTACTCCAAAGTCAGTACTGGAGCTCATGGACGTCAAAGATCTCACTCTTGCTCATGTCAAAAGCCACTTACAGGTTAGAAAGATAGAAAAGCATTAAAAGCTATATATATAAATAGATTAATTAAAACAAACTACATGAATAATAGCAAACAAAGATTAATGCTCGTATTAGTTCTCAGTCTGTGTTTATGCTTTACATATATATATTATATATAATATATATATAATAGAGATGTCTATCACATTTGCCGAAGCAATGCAGAGACTGAATGAATGAAATCAAAGAAATGGAAGCAGAAGTAGAAGTCTTTAGTAGGTGCTGCTGACACTATATATATATATATATATATATATTTAGATTTATAGCTTTGTAAAATATCAAGGAAAAGAAAAACGAAAAAGGACAAGGGAAAGTCATCATTTCCCAATAATATACATCTTCAACTTTTTTATTAGACTATCTTTCAAAAAAAAAACTTTTTTTATTAGAATAGCTTTTCGAAAACATCCATCAGCCTCGTGATTAATGGTTAATGTGATGCGTGCTTTGGGAAGCTACACGTAGAAGGCTATGTATCACTAATAACCTGAAGTAGAGGCTAGGGGAGAAAGTTTGGACATATGTATGTGTCTGTACGCCTACACGAGTATCTAGAGACAGAAAGGGATAGGTCCATTTAGTCAAATGCTTATTAAAAGTGTAATCATTTCCATATCATTACATTTTTTTCTTGTAATAATCTTTTGTATTTTTTTTGGAAAAAAGGTCACTAAATTAAAAGGAAAGAGAGTCGAAATGGTACAACCGCGTGCATGAGAATTCATGTCGCACCAAACACACCAAAACTCCAAAAGTAAACAAACGAGCAAGCGAGGGACAGAAATAAAACAGCCAAGGGACATGACACCGCAACATCAGTAGCCTTCAGCCCCGTGTAGACCCATTCAGCCCCCCAGAGAATAAAGCTACCAGGCGATGTGCCACATGCGACATAATCCTCGATATTGAAGGTCGTACTTGGCGGGCAGCGCGGACAGGTAAAGGTGAATCATATCAAGGATGAGCTTCGTAATTGCCTCTGGCGTGCGCCTTGTGCCGTCATGCCATCGATGATTCCGTTCAGCCCAAATGTGGTAGATGAGGGACGAAAGAAGGTGGCGGTATGCTTGGTGGTGTAGGTGTTTGCCACGCCACTTAAGTGCAGCCCATCGGATTCCTGTGCGCCAATCTTGATAAGGCCAAGCAAACCGTGTCTTTTGTCTAAGCACATGTCGACACTGTACAGAAAAGGGACACTCAAAAAATATATGGTTAGTAGTTTCGACCCCTCCGTCACAGAGGAGGCAAGCCGTGGAGTTTGCGCGTGTGGCAATCCACACCTTATCTCTCGTGGCTAACCGTTCCCGAATGGCAAGCCAAAGGATAAAGTCGTGCCGAGGGATTTGCAAGATACCACCAAACAGTTCAGCCCAAGGTACCGGATCGCGGTGAGGGCGGATAGCATCCTTGACAGCGCGTGCAGAATATCGGCCGTCAGCAGTCCCCTTCCATAAAAACGAGTCTTGTTCCGTTGGGTGGATTTGCGGAAGCTGACCCGAAAACTCACGGAATTCGGCCGTATTTTGAGCGGGCCACTCCCACCCCGCTTGGTTTATTACCGCACTCAGTCGGGTATCATGAGATAGTCCCATGGCAATAGGTCCCCTTGGGAAACGTTCGATGAGCGGGATCTCCCCTAGCCAGGGATCCTGCCACAGCTGAATGGTCCGTCCATCGCCAATGCGAAAGTCCACTAAGGACCTTAAAAGGGGACGTAGCTGTAGTAGTTTCCTCCAGCTCCAAGCTGCCCGCGATGATGTGCTAACTGTCCAAAAGGAGCGCGTTGACAGCCGTGTATACAGCAGCCATCGCACCCAAACAGAGTTTGGGTCGCGGTTAATCAGGCTCCACAGGTGTTTCATTAACAGAGCTTTGTTGTCATCTGCAATTGCCCGAATTCCAAGGCCTCCCTCAACTGCCGGGAGGCAAATATCAGCCCAGGCGACATTCGCCGACGTCCCAGCCCACAAAAATCTGCGGATGCGCTTTTCTATCTCCCCGGTGATGCCCTTAGGTAGTAGAAAAACACTTGACCAATATGAATGAAAAGCGAGGAGGACAGATTTGATTAATTGCACCCTTCCGGCATATGAAAGAGATTGATTTAGCCAAGAGCCCAGTCGCCTATCAATCCTTTCAAGGAGCGGTGCGCAATCGGTAATCGTGAGTCGCCCCGTTATCAGTGGAACACCCAAGTATCTGACCGGTAGCTGCCCCTCTTCAAACCCCATAATTCCCGAGATGGCAGCGCTTAAGCCTGCCGCTCTCTTAGAGAGGAACATCATGCTTTTAGACGGGTTAGCGTGGAGACCAGACAGTTCAGCGAAATCGTCCAAACCCTCACGAAGGACCGAGGCCGAATGGGTATCAGCATGAGAGAAGAGTAAAAGATCGTCGGCGAATGTCAACATGAAAAGAGATATTTCGGCGCAACGCCAATGGAAATGGAATCGCTCATCGAGTCGGATCTTCCTCGCAAGGATGCCCTGAAGAACTTCCAAAACCAACGTGAAAAGGTACGGAGAAATCGGGTCGCCCTGCCGAAGGCCTCGTCGCCCTTTGAAAAAGCCCTCCGCGCGGCCATTTATGTTGAGTGAGAAGTGCGTTGTCGTGATACACTCGCGGACCCAACGGATGAACTGAGCCGGAAATTGCATCGCTGCCATGGTTGCTAGGATGAAGTTCCATTCGACTCTGTCGTATGCCTTCGCAAGATCGACCTTAAGCGTTAATCTGCCGGGCAACTGTTTACTCTTATAACCAGAACAAATCTCTTGAGCAAGAAGAATGTTATCACTGATATGCCGTCCTGGTATGAAAGCCGTTTGTGTAATGTCGACCAGGTCAGAGAGGAAGGGTCTGAGTCGATTTGCTAGCACCTTGGAGATCGCCTTATAAAGAACGTTGCAACAAGAGATAGGGCGGAAGTCTGACGGCCGTGCAGGTGTCGGCACCTTTGGAATAAGGGTGATAAATGTGCTATTGATTTCCTTCAGCAGTTGCCCTGTTCGGAAGAATTCTTTTACAGCGAATGTTATTTGTGGCCCTATTATTCCCCATGCAGCTTTGTAAAAAGCTGCCGTGAAGCCATCAGGACCCGGTGCCTTATCATCAGCGATGGAGAAAAAGGCGTGTTTGATCTCGTTGTCTGAAAAGGGCCGTATTAAGTCCGTAGCTGCCTCAGGAGAAAGGGTTCGTGAGACGAAGTCCTGAACATCGGGCGTTCCTGATGTAGGCGAATGGGAGGAGCGCCCTAAAAGGTCCTTGTAATAGCTTGTCAGAACAGCTGAAACTGCACTTTCCCCTTCGTGTAAGTTGCCCGCATCGTCCTCAAGTGAGAGAATACGGTTAGCTACACGTCTCATGGTGACCTTTTTGAAGAAGTAGGCTGTACAACGGTCTCCGTCTTTTAGCCACATCATCTTTGCTCTCTGTCGCATGGCCTCATATTCCATTTCCACTGCCTTATTGTACAAGTGTCTAGATAGTCTTTCCAGCTGAAAGAAGCGGGCTTCGTAGGGGTGAGACGCAGCAAACTGCTGGGCGAGCTCGAGGAATTCCTTCGCCTGAACAACATTATGGTGTAAGATGCCTTTTGCACGTCGTAATGTGCGAAAGGGTCCCTTGAGTTTTTTCAGCCGTTGGACGATGGAGTACATAGGTACGCCACTGATATGAGAGTTCCATGTGTCTTCGACAGTCTTCAGAAACGCCGGGTCGCGAGTGAGAAAATTGTCGAAGCGGAAGCATGTGTTCCTGGGCGTGGCACTTTCGTGAGTTTCCAAGATTAGGGGCGAATGATCAGATGTGTATGGCAGCTCGCTCCTATACCGAGTATGCTCATATCGAGATAACCAAGTCGGATTTGCAGCCATCCGGTCTAAGCGTCGCCATATTCCCGCATCCCCACTCCTTTGGTTGAACCAAGTATAGGGCTGTCCCGTCGCAGGTAGGGGTTCGAGATCAGCCTGTGTAAAGCATTGGCGCATATCCTCAAAGTCAGATCTTTGTGGTGCCCCTCCGCGCGCATCATGTGGTCCTAGGATGGCGTTAAAATCGCCCATAACCAGCCAGGCGTCAGTAATCCGATCTTGGGATATGCTTACCAGATTTTCCCAAAGGTCGCGGCGCTCCTCCCTTCTGTTCAGGCCGTAGACGAAGGAAATAAAAATGTCAGCACGCGAGTCCAATGAGAAAACCTTGCAATGAACAGCTTGTGTAGTTGTCCCAATGACTGTTACCGTAACGTAGCGGGCGTCCCACCCCAGCCAAATACGCTTACCCGGTCCCGTATCATAATCAAAAAACCAGGACCATTGCCGAATACCATTAGCGATGAAGTCTGCGTTCTGAACAGAAACACGTGTTTCAAGAAGTCCAATAAGCCGTATACCGTGACGTCCAATGAGGTCCCCGACCGCATGACAGTGGTCTCTCTTGTTGAGCCCACGAACATTCCAGACGGCTGTAGGTATCATGGGGAAACCAGTGGCAGGGCTGCGCTCTTAGGGCCCTGAAGTTGGTTGTTTCCATCATCAGATACGTTGGTAAGGATAGCAAATGTGTTGGGAGGAGTCGTCGCTGCATTGGCGGTAGGTAGTTGTTCATCCCGCAGGCCAGCCGATGCTGCGCTAGTCTCATTATTTACCGTCGACGCGAGATTTTCCTCATCGATATCTTGGAGAATGGCAAAGGTATTTGTCGCAATGTTTAGAGGGGCAGTCCTAGTCTCCTTTAGCCGTTTCTGGTGATTTAGTTGTGGCACAGTTTCTGATGTTCGTCCCTCAGCTATCTTCTTCGCCGGCTCACGGTTCCGCTCCTTACGGACAGGTCGCCGTTCTCGGCGAGGTGGCGGGGCTGCTACTGTAGGAATTTCGGCGCGGTGGTGCTGAGAGCTTGCTCGCTTATTGGGGCAGCTGTGTTTCCCGTGGGATAACGATGAACAGAATTCACACGGCACGGGTCGCCACTCGTACTCAACTTTAATGCTAATGGATCCCGCAGTTTCTCCATTCGGCGATGACAAGCAGATTGTGAAGCGGTCCAAATATGGTTCAGATAGTTTCTTCATTACACACACACGGGCGTAGTCAATCCTTTCCATGCTCAAAGTCATTGTATCAGGAAATAGGGGCTTTCCTATGGCACTTGCAATGGCCCCAAGCCTTCGGCCGTCCAAAATTCCGAAGGAATATTACGGAATCGAACCCAGGTTGGGACCTCTAGATGGTCCTGTTTCTCAAGCGTCATCCCTGGCCGCCAGATCTGAAGAAAGAGGGGCTGTCCTTGATATAGCCAAGGACCGCCCTCAGTGCTCCGTTCATTGCCTCAGCCGTGTTGAAACGCAGCTTGAAAAAACCCGAGGAGGTTGATCTCACCTCAGCTAGCTCCGGCCAAAGTGAACGAAAAAACCGTTCGATCAAGGGGTAGTACGGCTTACGACCCAAGAAGTAGCCAACCAATGTGTGGTTCCAACGAGCAAAACCTTTGGTCGCAGTATCCCAAGACAGCTTTACGACAACATCACCGTCAAGTAGTGTGGTGGTGTGTGTATTGCAATTGGACTCTATTAGGGTTCCTTAGTCCCGAACCAGTAGTGTTCGGCGTGACTCCCTGGACAACGTTAGAGAAGGATGGAGGTGTTGGCCTCTTAGGCTGCTCTTTATCAGTTGTCTTCGGTTGTGGCGACCTAACCCTATAAGTATTTTTCATGTTGTTCTGAGCAGAAGTCGCGGCGGCAGATGATAAGATACGGTCAGATTCCTCCGCTGAGTTCGACCCATCCATTGAAGTATCCGTCCCAATGGTTAAGTCCCGTGGCGGAGGTGGAGTCCCCGCGCGCTGAAAAGTGGTGGAGGTCGATGACTCGCGCAGTGGCAGTATTGCATCTGTGAAGCGGCTGCGATGATTGTGGGGTGCGTGGACGATAGGCGTGGTAATTTGGGCATTCACACTAGGTGGCAGATCACCTTGCACGCGCTGCATCAGGGATACGAACCCCGGAGTGTCAAACCTGTTCTCGAACGTCGGGTGTCAAACCTGTTCACATTTGGACAATAATCTTTTGTATTGCTAGTAATTTTTCCTCTTTTGCAGATGTACAGAACTGTTAAAACCACAGACTAGCCTACCCTAGCCTGGCCTGATGCTTTTCCTGAGGTACATAAGATAATATACAAATGTTTTGATTGAGCATTACGAGATACACTACGTATTGATATGCTATGCACATATATTCAAAACGGGGCAGCATGTTTCATTAAATACGCAGAGATTTAAATGGTTATTTAACATGATATTATAACTCAATTTAAGCTGTAATGTGTAAGAATCCCGTGAAAGAAGGGCTGAGGATAGATAGGAAAAATAAATGAGCCTAGACATATATCGTGCACGGTAAAAATACAATATATCAAGTGAAAATGTAACACATTTCTTACAAGTTTAAAGCTTTTAGGATAACTGAGTATTTGATCATGACATTTTTTTTTTGTTTTAGATATCGGTTAAGCAGATGATCTCTCATCAGCAATATGAGCCGTTAGGATATCAAGATGCCCTATTTCGAGATGTAGTATGAATTGAAAGCTTATGTGCATTGGTTAGCAAACATATCAATGTACATATATAATATTTGTATAACAATGCGTGTACAAATTTTAAATGCAAGGAATTTAGATGTATTTTTCTAACAGTCGTGGCAATGGGCTTAGTAGAGCACAACAAGAATCCTTTAATATAATTTGTTTTTGGGAAAAACTAGCTTATATGTTGCCCTAAAATGTTACGCTAAGTTGTTAGTTCGCCTTTCTGCATGGTTTCCGAAACTAATCATCATGAGATATGTAGGAAAGCAAATTCACGTTCACAATTTTTTATGAAGGGAATAAAATAAATAAAAGGGCTCTAATATAGTGGCAGCTTTTGCTTTTATTTATTTAGGGTCTTTCTTTTGGTTCTTCAATCTTTTCATGTTAGAGATTTCTTTCGACATCTATCGTCGGATCTGTGCTTGCAAGAGTTAACCAAGTGAAACAAAACAACCCCGAAAAACTGGTCCATACAAATAGTTGGAATGGTAAAATAGTGATAATAATAAAAATGGTGTAAAGACAAATAGTTGGAATGATAAAAATTGTGACGATTAATCGGTCCAGACGGTGATTTTGTTACAAAACTGGTCCATACACGCTAAAAAGCTACTTAAATGGTCCTCTCGTTTTATTTATTTACTTTTGTTGATGTTATCTTCAATTTTTCCTCGTCAAATTTTTGGTTATAAATAAGACCAATACACACTTCAGATTCTCAGATTAGCTACAAATGACATATAGATGGGTTGGCTATTTATTGGCTGCTCACTTATGACTTATGGCCTTCATCATAATAATCAAACCTTAAAGAATCGTCCATGGCCAATAGTCTCTTTTCTTAATAGACAGTTTTGTCGTCGAAGACAAAAGAAAAGACACTCTTGTGATTTAATTTTGTCTGATGAGCGTCGTTGGTAATATATTACCGGCCAAAATGCATATAACCCCCTCGTGGTTTCGCCGAAATGCACATAAACCACCGTGGTTTTTTTATTGCGCGGTACTCCCTCGTGGTTTAACTAATGTTGCACCGTACCCCCCAGGCAACAGTTTTTTCCCGAAAGTGGATTACACGCGCTCTTACTGCGTGTGAGTTAAGTTTGGACCATATTATTTATTGTTAAATGACCAAAATAAACCCAACTATTCACATTCTTTTCAAATGATAACCCTCGTCCCTCTGTAGAATAAAAACTGATGTCCGGGAGGTTATCATTTGAAAAGAAGGTGAATAGTTGGGGTTATTCTGGCCATTTAACAGTAAATAATATGGTTATTTGAGCGCGTGTAATCCAATTTCGGGCAAAAACTGCTGCACGGGGGGTTATCATTTGAAAAGAAGGTGAATAGGTGGGGTTATTCTGATCATTTAACAGTAAATAATATGGTCCAAGCTTAATCCACCTGCAGTAAGAGCGCGTATAATACAGTTTTGGCAAACACTGTTGCCCGGAGGTACGGTATAACATTAATTAAACCACGAGGGAGTACTCTGCAACAAAAAAACCACGGGGATTTACGTTCAACCAGGAGGGGTTATATGCATTTTAGCCTATATTACCACCAAAACCAAACCCCACATCAATCATCATATAAACACAAAATTAACTCTTCTTTAATTTCTATTATGACTAGTAAATGTGAACTTACGACCAAGTCTAGTTGGCCTAAAACTAATCTCAGCTGTCTTCATGTTCAAACGAGAATGTCGGTACGGAATTTACGAGTATTTGCCACGCTTCTATGTTTTCCCAAGCGTTGACCCAATTTGATTAATTAAACTAAAAACATGTTAAATATCGTGGAAACATCCCACCACAACCGTGCATTGAAAAGAAGCATCTTTTTTAACAACTCATTAACTACCAACTAACCAACCAAACCCATCATTCTTTCCACCTAGTTTAATTACATATACATACACACACCACAGATATTGTCATTAACCACATAAAAATGGAACCTTGGAAAAAAAGGGATACGCTCAGCTCTTACAGCCATCATCATCGCAGACGAGGCAGATCCAAGCACAACGCGCCGTGCAAGAAGCATCCCAAGCATGAACAGTCGCCTGGCGTTTGCTCCATTTGCCTGAATCTCAAGCTATCTAAGCTGTCGGAGAATCCGAACTACTCATCTCTCCCAAGATATAGGAAACGTAGGACTTCTGTTTATTCGTCGGAGATGTCTTCTTATTCTTCTTCCTATGATTCGTCGCGCTTGGATTCTCCTCCTTCCATGATGGGCTTCACTTGTCAGTACGTGGATGTGCTTAGGAAGAGTAGGTCGGCGGCTTCTGCCCTGCATACGAGGAAAGGGAAAGCTGGTAATAATAAGACTGTTAATGGTGGTGATAGTGTTAAAAGAAGTCGTTTTTGGTCCAAGTTATTCTTTGCTAGGTAGGAGAAATCACGACGACAAGGGTTCTATGCCATTCAAGAACTGTGTGAAAATCGTTGATGTACTCCGTTTTTTGCTGTGCTGTGTTGTTAGTTATTTGTAATTCTTCGTCACTCATTGTTATCTTCGTGTCGTGTAATAACATAGATAGAAAGAGTGCAAATTTTATTCGAACAACTACAACGAAGGTTCTTTCAAACTGCATCAACGGTTAGAGACGAAGGCAAAAGCTGTAACTGATCTGATATTTCAAGTCAAAACATCTTCGAGCGAGCCCCAAGTGCAGATCCCGCCATGGAAATGGAATGCTTAGCCAAATCAATGCTCTTCTTTGCCGCGAGCCACAGAGCAAAGAAGAACCCAATCCACCCTTTTATTTTTTTGCATCATAACAAATGGTTGATGATCATGAGAAAGTCATCAATAGGGCTCATAGGAAAGAGAGATAATTAGGTAATGTAATAATAACCTGTTGCTATAAGGACGAGGCCAATGGAGAATGCAGTGATGGTGGAAATGATGAAGACAGCCATGGCCAATGCTCCTATATAAACTGCCGCTGCAAAGGCGAAGAACAGAGCTAAGAATCCACCTGCCGCTGCTAAGGCCATTACAAGGGATATTATGGCAGCGTTTATGGTTGCAGTGACGAAGAAGAGCATGAAGACCATCAGCCCAGTCAAGATAATAAGGCATGTAGTCCCCACCTTCGAAAGGGGAAAAAAAGAGAAGAAGAAAAAAAACAGAGCAGCGTTAGAGGAAATTTCAAACTGACACGCCGGCGCTGACGTCATCACAGAGAGAGAGAGAGAGGGGGAGCACACTCACCGAGACGGCGAGGAGGGCTCGGAGGGGGCTCCCTTGACGGATCCACTCGGCGGCCCGGCCGCCGCTGTGCTTCAGCGCAGGGCGAAGCAGAGGAGCGTTCGATGAAAGAGATGATTTTATCCTCCGCAGAAAGGAATGCTCCTCCGAGCTGGGATCGGGCTGGAAAACGGCGCCGGCGAGGCGGCTGAGGACGGTGGACAGCGTGATGATGTCATCCTCCTGCGGCGACGACGACGTCGTCGTTTCGCCTTCGATGTGCCCATTTGCGAGAACAGTTCCATTGGGCTTGTCGACGCTCTCTCCACTGTAAACCATTTTGCTTTGCTTGCTAGCTTGATGATGATGATGATGATGATGATGATGCCGAGAAAAGAAGCCGATTGTTTGTGGTGAAGATTATTAGATCCCAAGTGGGCTGAGCTTTGATCTATTTGATGGGACAAATGTCACGTAACTGATGACACGTGGGTGTTTTGTTCTTGCCGGGGCAAATATCTTAAATCTATTTCGGGATCTCAGATAGAGAAAGTGGTAGAGAATATTTGGGCCTAAAGCCCATAAATATCAGAAAATTCAATTTATGCTTGGTTTCTACAATTTCTTATGGTTTAAAATTATTTAAAATCAAGAAATGATTCGATGATTTTGTAATTCTTGTTAACTAAATTTGAGATTCGTCAAAGAGCGAACACAAAATGCGATTAGAGGCTACAACGGAATTTGCTTCAGGTATAAAGTTTGGTCACTAATTATTATATAAATTTTGAGTGTCGTTATATTTGACGATTGTAAAAATGGTCATCATCCACTTCATATTTCAAATAAAATTTGGGATCTGATTTTTACCAACAAAATAAATTGGAAGCATACTAGACTAGAATGCTCACGTGAAATATCTCATATCCACCTAACGGCTACGCTGATATGAAGACTATCAATAGAAAGCGTTTTTATGTTTTATTTTTATTGGAAAAGACTAAAGAGAGAGGGCTAGTGGTGTGGAATATGACTTGGAATTTAACTTGTGTGTATACAATCATGTGAAGAAATGCAACCTGTTCTCTACTAGGCCCATAATTGTGTAAATGTTTTGTTATACGTAGGGGTGGGCATTCGGGCCGAGGTACCCGACCCGACCGACCCAATTGGGCTGAAAATTCGGGCTTAAATCGAATATCGGGTTTAAACCCGATATCCGATTACTTACTTCGGGTCGGGTTTCGGGTAGCAAAATGCTACCCGAATTACCCGATCGGGTATCCGCAGGCCACAAAATAAAAAAATCCAAAGCCCACAACCCACCAGCACACACAGTCCACCACAGCCCACAGTAAGTGTTGAAATTATTTATTTTTAATGGTGTTGAAACTTGAATTTATTTTATTGTTGATGTTGATTTGAATTTTGATGGTGTTTAACTTATTCTATTGTTGATGTTGTTTAATTTTATTTATTGTTGATAGTGTTGAACTTTATTTTATTGTTGAAGTTGAATGAATTGAATTAATTTAAAATTATTTAATTGTTAAAAGTAAAACAAAAAACAAAAAAACCCGACCCGTCCCGCGGGTACCCGAGTGGGATCGGGTTTGAAAATCAACACCCGATTTTGTCGGGTACTCAACCCGAAAAACTCGATACCCGACTTGATCCCATCCCTAGTTATACGACGTTAAAAAAAAAAAAAGGTATCGACACAGAAATAGTAATAATGCTGTAAAGAACAAAACTTTTTCTTGAGTGTGGCTGCTCTTGTTACAGCTAGCCTTGGGTGGCCTACACAGTACTTCAAAAAAAAAAAATAATCTCCGAAATACAACATTTTTTCTTTCGGCTAAAGATTACTCGCACTTGATGGACCTGTAGATATGGCGGACAAAGAACAGAGCAGCACGAAATCCAACAGCTCCAAGCATTAGGAAGAAAGCATAGCAAACACAAGCCATGTATCCGAAGAAGAACGAAGTCTGCATGAATCCCGACATATCTGACCTTGCGTAGTAATAGTAAAGACAGTACCCATAAATAAACAAGCCCGTCGATCCACCACATAGGAAAGACCTGAAAAGCCAATAGAGAGAGAATGGGAACGGTGGAACACTATAAAAAGGAACAATATAACGAACAAATCAATCGTATGGCACAGATGGGAAATATAACGTACCTCCACCACCATTCGTGGTCTTCAGCAGCGAGTTGGAAGTAAGTCAGTGCAACGGTGATAAACGCTGTGACTATCAGGAGAATTATAAAGACTATGAATAAGATGCTGTAGATTGTGTAGATCCTATGGCCCCATACACTAGCAAATATATAGTAGAGCTCAATGTAAATGGCACTGAATGGCAAAAACCCTGCCATTGCCATCTGAGGAAGAGTTCCGCGGTACCAAGGCAGAGGTGGGATTTCTCGGGGATATTTCGTGGTACGGACTGGAGCTTGGAACTCTGTTTTGCTATTCTTACCAGCAATGCCCCCCAAGACCAGTAAAGGCGTAGTCACAAGAGCCCATATGAGGAAAATTACGAGAATGGTTCCAAATGGTAGAGCTGCGGTGGCATGGTAGGTGATGGCCACGGTGTTGAGGAAGCAAAAGGTGAGAAACAGAGGTCCGCAGAAAAAGGCGCCCGTGAGTAACAAGTTGCGAACCTATCAACAAGAAGGAATCGCGTCGAAATGATGAATGATTATGAATGAGGAATGATGGTGTGCTTTATTTTTTAAGTTGCATTGACTCACCCAATTTGCTCCCTCTAGTTGCTGATAGAAAGAGGCTGCTACGTAGCCAGCTACGCCAGATGTCAGAGCGTATATAACCACCAATGCAGTGAAAAGAGCTCCACGGTTGTAAGGGTAAAACACACCAACAAGAGCCAGTAAGAAAATGAAAGTCACCCTGTAGAATAACAAAGTGGTTTCTTTTTTAAGTTGCCAATGCTGCAAAACACAGAGCACACGTAAAATATGTGATTTATAACCGAAGAGTGATTTACAGGAAAAATAGTTGTGTCCCGCTTCCAAGAGCTGCTGAAAAGATTGACTTGTACTTTGGGAATCTGAACACGTCCCCATGAATGTACTTCCACCCAGTTTCTTCCTGGTCCTCAGCAGTTTCCTCATCATGAGCATATCTTCAGTGAAACCAAATAGTCTTTACAATAATATTCCCCAATCACTCTTCTAAAAATATTGAAAATAGATAGGGTGCTTACTTCACAAAATCATTTTTGAGAACTCGCATGAGAATCGTGGCAAGGAATCCAGTAAGGAGGAGTACAGTGACACACGAGTTAATAATCGAGAACCAGTGGATCTCTAAGTGACGGGGAAGAGAAGATGAATGAGAGTACTTGTCCATTCTCTTCTCAAAAGGAATATCCGTTTCCTTCCACTTGGCTTCGTATACAAATTCCACATCAACCTCCTTATCACCAGTGAGGTCCACAAGAGAAGTGGGGTCTGTCTGAGCGGTGATCTCAATAACACGGTCCTTGTTATATGATATGTCAAAGTGGAGGTGGTTAAATAAATAATACTTATACTCGCTGGGATCAGATTTTCCCTCTTTGTCAACTTTCCCCAGAAAACTCCATATGGGCAAGTCATCATCATAGTACATTTGAAAATAGTAATCCTTCGCAATAGCTTTTCGAAATTCGGCAACTTCTTCCTTAGAGAGCTTTTTCTTACAGATGACCTCCGACTCTTTATCGACTAAAATGTCTAGCTTGTATGGAGCACTGACCAACCGATCTCCATTAAGCACCTCACCAAGAGCTTCAACTTTATCTTTCACATCAACTGCAGGAAAAATACATTACCTATAAATTACTATGACTGATCATATAAGAAACAAAAATGCAGAGTTAAATACCTGGAGAGCAGAAAGGGAGATCAAAGTAACGATACGTTTCACTGGAAAGGAAACAGTCAGCATCAGTACATCAAGATTATGAATGAAAATTATCTCTGATAACATATCTATACGATCAGCCTTTAGATGAGGAGCAATATATATACTGCAATTAATACGAGCCCACGCGCTTTATGCTTCTGATCTTAACTTCCCATTCTATACTACAAGAACCAAGCGAATAACAACTGGGGATATCCCAAAGTGGCCAAAATTGGCAATTTTATCCAGATTGAAGCAAAACATCATAGACTAACCAACCGATCTCCTTTATCCTCAGTGAGGAAGAAGCTCAAACAAGCTATAAGCTTGAACATCATAAAAAGCACCGACAAATATTGGTTTCATAAAAGTTCATTTGGATTTTTTTTTATCCCCTCCTTCAATGCCGCGTTCCTTTCAATTCTACCTAGCTGTGGATCGGTAAGGTTCATTCCGACAAATATACCAAATACGGTTCAAAATCATTTCCTTTTTCCATTTTCTTCAACCACTCAAAACAGTTACACGACGAGCTTAATTACACCCAGCTCCAACGAAAAATGCCGTACATACGTATATGAATTACAGCGATAATGAATGCGTGCGTACCTAGGGTTGTGAAACGGCCCAACTTTGTTAGCATAGAGAGGAACAGGGTCTCCGACTTTGTACTTGTGATCCGATGCGTCGGATCTCACCACAGCTGCGATGCACGCCAACACTAAAACGACGCCGCATAACACTTCCCTGATCGCCATTTTCCGAGAGATAGTGTGTTTGTGTGTGTGTGTGTGCAGATCCAAAGACGTGCTAAAGGAGACGACGACGGTAAGTTCCAAGAGTTCAATAGTTGGATCTAAGAAACGATTGAGTTGAAGATATTTTAATATTTGTTCTATATTCATTTTTTTTAGTTTATTTTATTTTATACTGCCTCGACGAATCACCTTCTTCAGTCACCACAGCTATGAGGCTGGACTATACTATTATATGTCACGCCTAACCACGAGTCGAGAATTAAACACTATTGTTGAAATATGGTTATAACTTATAATATCAGAAATCGTATTAATTTATATAAATATTAGAGAGATTAAAAATGCCTGTTTTGGAGCTGGGCATGGAGGGTAGAAGTTGGCGGCCCTATGCTCACCGAAGGCCCAATTGGAGGCCCAGTTTGACTAAATAGGAGGCCCAATTTAGCCCAATAAGATTTTATTTCTTCAAAACAGATTCGTTGTCTTCACTGAAAATCTGCTGACGAGTGGGAGAGATGAGTAAACATGGAGTAAAGCTATCTAAGCTAGGCGCCAAAACTTCGCTCTGTGTGCTTGCGGCGACGGGCTTCGCCTACTCGTACGGAGGAGATTCGGCTTCCAACTTCTTAAACGGCGTCGTTCGTTCGTCCCGCGCCATATTCGCTGTAATGATTCATTTCTATTTGACGCGGAAATGCCTCGAAGGTTTCTATTGTACAACAGTGTACTGTTTCTGTTCTTTCAGATTACTTCGTGCGTAGTTGATTACAAGTATTCGCTGATCGGTTTGGCAGCTGATTCGGATGGTTATCGAAGCTCGTTATCTGAGGTTTGCGGATTTAGGCCTTTTTCTTTTACCTTGAATGTTGTGGTTCCTCTTCCATTATGTTGATTATGGATATGATGAACGCGTCAAAAGCTTTGAAACTGAGTGCGCAAGTAGTTAAGTGAAGTTTACGCTTCATCTTGTATGCAAGGGACAATAACGATTACATTGCGCTTGAGCTGATTTGCTTTAGTCATTTTGCCCTTATCAATCAAACACATAATGATGAATAGTACATGTGTTCAATGGTTACATACTGGTCTGGTGGTATATTATTGAGATTATTTGTGTCCCATATGGGAAAAATTAAATAAATCGGAGATGAAATATAATTCGAAGAAACTTCACCTGGTACCATATCAATTATCGTTACAATAGACCCTCAAATTCAACGAGTATCAGAGTGGATTTGATGTGTCTATTGTCATGTTTGGCTCACGCTCTCAAAGTTGATAGGTTCATGTGCTTGGATTAAATCATGTCCCATGTTGTCCCTAAATATGTTAAATTATGGCTCCTTCACCTAATACCAATTGGTTTTTGGATGTGACTATCATATTTAACGCATATTAAGTTTTATTGAACTCACATCTGCACCACAATGCTTTTTAGAAGCCATGTTGATTGTTTTCTGTAGTTTATTTCCATTTATGGTGTTCTTTCTTTTTGTATCTCTTGCTGGTGAGAAAAATTTAATGCAATGTTGATCAGCGAAAATGTGGGTGAAACCCAGGTTTAAATGTTTCATGATGGGATACTAACGAATGACCATTCTTAATGATTTAATTGCCTTCAAGATTCATCTACGATCAGCTAGGAGAATCGTTAAATTATGTGATACAAACAAAGGTTTCTATGTGAAAGCCGGTCAGTTTGTTGCAGCCATGCGCCAAGTCCCGAAGGAGTACTCTTCAACTCTTTCATCATTGCATGATCAGGTTTTAGCTTATTCATCCATCTTCAAGTTGCTGTTCTTGTTTTGTTTTGTGCTGATTCGAGGTGATGCTCTAGGCAGTTCCTTGTAGTTTTGAAGCCATCAAAGAAGTTATAGTGGATAGCATGGGGAAGGATTTGTCAGACATGTAAGTTGGTCAGTATGAGTATGACTCTCGAAATAATCACCTCTGTTCGGCGTCCGTGCATAGGTTTGGTTTTCCCTCACAAAGGAGCGGGAAAATCTGGAATATGTCGGCTTGTATAATAGATACCCTTAATCTGGATGTGTTTCTTCTTGAGATCATGAACTAAGCTTGATTGACAGGAGTCTGTTAGATTTATTATGGTTTGTCAATTTACTAGATCCCTAATAATAGTATAATTGACGAAGTTTATTAATGTTCATGATAATATATTCTTTTTTGTTTGTGATACATTTTATATTATAAGACTTAAGAGGTGGAGCCGACTATGAATTATATTCGTTTTTCCTATACATTATTTTACATAGAAACTAAGGCAATTGACTAGGAAAAATGTTGGCCATTAACTTCTTGTGCATCCATGAATGTCAGATTCTTGTGTTTTGATGAGCAACCAATTGCTGCTGCTTCAATTGCTCAAGTACACCGCGCCCTTTTGAAGGACCAACAGGAAGTAGCAGTCAAGGTTAATCTGTGAATCCGGAGCTTGTTTTGCAATATCGTCCTTCGAAAGTAACTAGCAGCAACAGTGTATTAAGTACATTTGGTTAAAACTTTTGGCAGTTCAAATTGGAAATTTTCTTACTGAAAAAATTCATGGACGGATTTATCTTCTTGGGTTCGTTTTTTGTCCGTTTTATATTTTGATTATTTAATCTTTTGTATTGCTTGACGTTCATTTCTTGCAAGGATGATATAATTGCTTAATTTAATTTTAATATTTGAACATTAGGTCCAATATCCAGGGCTGGAGCAGAAGATGAAATTTGATCTTTGGACCATGGCTATCCTATCAAAATCAGTTGCATGGGTAAGATTTCGACATTTTAAATTAAACTAAATGTTAAATGCATACAACTATTATGCCAAATCAAGATAATGGAAGCCTATAGCATAAACAATTTGAACTGTATTGCCTTGCAGTATTTGAAGTGGGAAGGGTTAGATTATGTCAACAAATCCTCTACAAACGTTTGTTGTAATTAGTGAACATTAGTTACCACTAGACTGTCGGCGTTAATGTTTAATACATGGCAAGTTGGTGTGAAACACTTAACTGTGTGAAGGATTTTTGTTGTGGTAAAAAAAGGCGAGTTTCATGCCATTTCTTTTGAGATGATTCATACTTCGAAAAGATTTTTAATTGCTTCTTTTAACAGCTATTCCCAGAATACAGGTTTGAATGGATGGTGTCCGAATTTTCCAAATCTATCACTTGCGAACTTGGTGAGAATATATGTCACTATTTTTCTGAAATCTGGGGTTGCTGATGTGTCATGGTCTATGATATCAAACTATACAGTCATATTACTTGCAAGTTGATTTTTATTTATTTATTTCGGCCTGCGGGTATGTCAGGCCTATCTTGTTACACTAGACCTGCTGCCAGTATACCCATATGATGCATATTAGTCTCCTTGTTTTTTTATTCTTCCATTCAAATCGATTATAATTCTGCTTTGGTAGCCATTCCATGCACTGTTTGTTGACTATTACCAACATAATTATGCACAATATGCATATTTTTGTAATTCTTAGATTTCGTCCATGAGGCTAAAAACTCGGAGAAAGCCTCTAATAACCTAAAAGGGCACAGGATGGTCAAGATTCCTCCTGTTCACTGGGTATGCTACACGATCATCATCAGTTTTAGACATATTTTCTTCTAGACGAGCGTTCAATTTTTCAACTTTAAACCAGTAGAAATTTCCTTTATCTTTGAGTTTTGTGTTAACATTTAGGAATTCACTAGCAGCAAGGTCTTGACTATGCAGTTCTGTAAAGGTCAAAGGGTAACATTAATTTTGACATGATTTCTCATATCTGCCATTTTCTATATCGATTTTTCTACTTAAGATAATATATGTTCCATAAAATTCTTTTTCAGGTTGATGATTTGGAATATATGAGGAAAATGAAGATTAACCCGCTTGAGGTTTTCATTTTTCTGATTAGTCATGTGATACTCAGTGTCGACACGGAATCTATAAGGAATAGAATTTGATAGTCTTTTTCTATTGAGCATCTTGCCTGGTGGTAATGATGCAGGTCGCAAGAGAATTGTCAGAGGTGTTTGCAGAAATGATATTTGTCCACGGTTTCTTGCACGGGGATCCACATCCCGGGAATATCTTAGTTTCTCCAGAAGGACGTGGTGGCTTTTGTTTAGGTGATTCCGTAAAACGCCTTATTTACTGTTGCAACAGTACGCATATCTCATACTATACTGATCTGCCGATTAAGATTTGACTTTTTTCTCTTTTATAACCAAAACATGTAGTTATTCTGGATCATGGGATCTATAAGCAGTTCGATGAAGATTTCAGGAAAAGCTACTGCGATCTCTGGAAGGCGTTAATTTTGATGGATGCAGAAAAAATACAACACGTAGGGGAAGCTTTTGGCGTCGGGAGATATGCAAAATTCTTCCCGGTTATATTTACTGGACGAACCATTAACAGGTAAGTGTTATTCACTTGTATTAGCATGATGAACTCTAAAATCTTGAGGACATTGAGGTCCGAAATGGACGGACAATATTGTGATATGCTTCTCTTATTCCATACGAGTGTCAAGTAAATCTGCAATTGGGAGAGGAATGACACCTGAGGAAAGAAAACATCTGAAGGAGGAACTGAAGTCTTTACAGATGGAGGACATATCTTCTTTCATGGAGTCATTACCACCCGACTTTCCTACCGTACTGCGAACCGAGTAAGAATCCCATTCTCTGCTTTTGCCATCTGATTAGTTAAATGAGGATATCTGATTCATTCATGTAAGTGCTGCTACTATTCTGATCCCATGCAGTGGCCTTTTACGATCTTTGATTAGCAAGGTGGGAGCTCCTCAGCGTATCAGACTGCTATGCTACGCTAAATGTGCATTGCGTGGGTTATCCCAAGAGACAATTATACATCGATCAGGTAACACAAATTTGAACAATTGTTAAAATCTTTTAGACCTTAATAAATTGATCATTTGAGTTACACTTGCTCTCTACTGTGACAAAATTTCAGATCCTTCTCCTCTGCTTCTCTTGTCGAGATTTAAGACAACCGTTGAATATGCGCAGCTGAGGTTATATCTAGGTATTGCTGCTTATCGTTCTTCAATGACTTTCGGGTTGAATTATCTTCTAATTTCGTGTTCGGGGAAAAAAAAATTTCACCGACAGGGATTATGGAATGCGTAGCTTATCTCAATGATATCAGACTATCTTTGACGACTAAGTTAAGGCGCTTTATTTTAGTGATCCGAGATCGAAATTTGAGTTCATTGCTGCTGCTTCGTTGAGACGGTAAACAAAAGCAAGAACCATTGTTTGGGTTGTTACTTGTTGACTATAAAGGAAAAAGGATATATGTATTGTATGATATGATACATTAATTCCCGGAAAAATATTTCGGGACGATTGAAGGCTGAGGTGGGAGAAGGAATGTATGACTATAAGGAAGGAATGTAAGATGGGAGAAGAAAACCAAAACTTTTGACAGAAAACAAAGGTTGATGATATAATGATATATATTAACTGAGATTTTCGGGACATCTATTTCGTTTTCCCCTGAGAATTCTCTGCTTCGATAGATGGTTGAGTTTCTAATTGACAATAAAATAACCAAGTTTTAAACCATATCTCAACTGAATAAACAAAAAGAAGTTCTGAATCTCGTTTGCTGAAAATATTATCATCTGTTCAGGTGTGTGAAGGAGATTTGCATGATGATTGAGTATTAAATGATCTCACCTTGACCAACACAGAATGTCTACTTCATACATATCGAGCATGTTAGATGATACTAATTGTACTTTACTGCAAGAATAGAGAAAAGGAAATGTATTTTGCTTTGGTGGTCCATGCATGATATATAGGCATGGATCAAGTCCAAATTGTTCTTTGGATCGCAAACAATCCAACTTACTAAATCAAATAACAAAAAAAAGCAAGTGTCGACCGTTTCCACAGGGAAGTCGTTCTTCTATATATCTTCGGGTCCGTTAATTTCCTAAAGTAATAAAATACAAACCATCATTCAATTCAGAAAGCACACACACACATATATATATATGCAGATATATATATATATATATATATATATATATATGAAAGTAGGTCAAACCTTGTCAGCAATGACGGAGCCATCGGGGATTTCAAGCTTCACACCAGGTTTTGCAGCAATGGTCACTTTTCCCTGAAGAACATTAACAAAGAACGCCAAATGGATAAATACTAATAATTAATTAGGAGAATTAATTATTGAATTTTTTACGGTACGTAGTAGTAGTAGTAGTAGTAGTAGTATAAGCTCATTGCAGTTTATGGGTTCAGAAAAGAAGCTATCACCTTCAGAGTAAGGTTAGCTCCAAACGAAACGTCGCCGGTCACTTTCAAGCTATCCAGCTCGATGATGCTAGGAATAGATTTGAAGCGGCTCAAGAAATTAGCCACCTACAGATAAGTTTTTATACATGTGATGATGATAACGCCTGCCTAAAAAAAATATTTCCATTAAATAAAGGAAGATAAATGATAATTGCAACAACCTTTTTGTACTCGGGTCCCAATTCGATAGAAGGATTAGCAGGATTGGTTCTTGCTGGATTGCGAATCACATAGCCACCATCAGACAAGGTGTAGAGATCAGACTGTGAGTGAACATACATGTTAAAAGTCAATGTTTTCAACATATAGTGCTGCTTCTTGAATGTGGATTTTCTCATTTGAGTAATCGACGACTTACTTGGACTAGAAGAAGATCAGAAGTTGCTTTCACGGGCAGGAATCGAGAGCGAGGAACATTAGCACCAATAGCATTATTGAAAAACTGCATGGGAGAGAGATATAAATGTGTTCACTTTATCCAATGAGATACGAAGGCAGCCAATGTTCAATGCAAATACAAGGAAGCAAAATGAATACACTAGGTTGTTATGTACCTTGATTGCAGCACCTGCAGCTGTCTCAAGTTGAAGAATTTTGATTCCTTCCACTTCCTAGGAAGAAAATTATGCAATAAGAATTTTTCCACAGCGGTCAATTGGTGAGTGGGCCCATACCTTTGGGTTTGGTATGATTTCCATCTTCAACGAATCTCCTTGTACTAGTCTTTTAATCGCGTTTAAGTTCACCCATCTGGAAAATTTTGACAATTCGGATTTAGGATTTTACTGGTAAAACTTGTGAATTGGCTGATATTCATATGGCTAGTTAGATAAGGACATTACAAGTTGTTGGTGTTGAAAATTTTGAACTTCTCTATTGACTTGAATTCATTCACGTGTTCATCAGGGACCTGAGCTATTTCCAGAAGCTGTAACACAACAATCGGATTACAGTTTTAAACAAGCAACAGTTTGTACTATTGAGCGACGTGTATAATACATATAAACAATAGCATCATCCTAGGTAAAGTTCCACGCAATAGAACTCGTGGAAGATCTTATAAGTTAAATATCAAATAATCTACAGCGTTAAGGAAAATAAAAAGAAATCTCCCTTCGTACGAAATTAGAGTGCCACCTTTCACATCAGCTAGCGTTTTGGGAGTGACCTGAAAAATTTTACACCATAGTAAAAATAAACAAATTCTGTGAGAAAATGTAATATCTAATAATGGGTTCTCTCAGTTACCTCCATACAGTATTCATTCTTTTTGTTTATCAAATGATTTAAAATTTCTGCAGAAGTGAACTAAGGATGAACAAAGGGTATGTAATGACATGGAGTGTATATGTAGCTATCATATATGATACAATTCAAATTTCTAGTAGCCGAGGATACTTAAATCGACAACAGCGCCCAGGTTATCTGAATTGGCAACAAACACGTATTCTTTCCCCTGAGAGGAAAAAATGGAAGAGCAAAAGATAAGCCAATCGATAGTCAAGCTTATTGAAGTATTGCATACTAAATTTAACAACCCTATGCCTATGCCTATACCTGAGATAGCAAAACATCAAGTTTCCCGCTATTCATCAAAGATGCAAAGACATCACCATGACCGGGAGGATACCTGGGTTTAGCGAAACATATTCGCAAAACAAAAAGGAAGTGTAAGTGTTTGAAGCAGTCAGGCGTAAAGATTTTCTGATTGTTTTTAGCACGTACATGTTGTTGAGTTGGCTGTGACCATCTAAACCAAAAGGAATGAAGAAACAAATCACAAAGTTACCATGCATCCTTTCCGGAAATTTTGCTGGGAAGTGGTTTGAAATCCTCAACTACCAGACGAGGGTACTGGCTCTGCATATTGAAAGAGATAATTGAGTAATATTATAAATGCTGTACATATATATCAACTATTGTCTTGACCGCATTGGTTAAATAGACCAGGATAGGTAGCTACAACACCTGGTTAAATGTATGAATTTCCACTTTAGCATTAGTATACTTCTCAACAATCTGCAATTTACGAGGCAAAACAGATTAGAGTAAGGGTTTGTTCATGGGAAAGAAAATCACAATCCAAATGTCTAATGAGTATACTACCTTCAAAGTGTCATCATGAGTATTGAAAGAATTCATTAATAGCAGAGGCACATTGCACCCGTACTTGGCATTGAGTGTCTGCAAACAACTCATATATCAGTTGTATTCCCTTCTTAAAGAGAATCCATGCAGTAGGATATTAGCGAAAGCAATACCTCGATTTGGATTACAATTAAGTCAAGAAATGTCAATCCATTCCGAACTTCTATGACAGACCTATATCAAAATAAAAGTTCCCATCACAATTCATGATAAAATCTTCTGGTTCAGAACATTAAACCCTAAAAAGAACTTTTTTAACCAGGAAAGTATTGAAGCACAAAATGGCATACTTTGGACCAGTGCATCCCATTGTTGTCCCCAAGCCTCCGTTGAGCTTCAACACCACAAGTTTATCCAACAGATTCTTGGTCTCCTTGAGGTCTGAAAATTTCAAGGGATTGTTAGACTCTTAGAGCAGATTATAATGATTTATCCAGTAATCCTGATTATCAATTAAGAAGAGAAGCTATACATGAAACAGAATTTCGCAAGAAAAAAGATCAGACATTGGAAACCACCTTCTGGCACAGGGGCTAAGCTGTCATAAGGCACGACCACATCATCAGTTGGGGTCTGAATCTTACTCCATTCCACATATTGAGCTTCGCCACTTTGAGTAAAACAGAAAATCAATGAGAAACAAAATGGTTTAAACGCATCAAATAGAACAGGCCCAGCAGATCGAGCTTCGCGTCAAGAGCGATTGGTTGTTCATTTTAAAATGCGGACACAACAGCAACAGTCGCGAGCAAAATGGATTAGCAAATTTACGTACTTCTCAGAATCTTAAGATTCAATGAATGAAAAGGCTCAGCTCAAATGAACTCTTACCTGAGGTAGCGAGTGACCAGGTTGATGAATCCAGATTTCTCATTCTCACTAAAAACAAAAATCGCCAAGCAAATCAAACCATCATTGATCGGATTAACAAAGCATAACAAAATGCTCAGACGAAACAAATCGCCAAAACAAAAAGAAAACAGAAAAGCAGCGAACCTGATCTGATTAAGGCTGGCGACATCAGATTTAAGCTTGTCCAGCTTTTCAACATCAGAATGGCTCAACGTTGCAGCAGCAGACATTTTTTATCCTTACTTTCAAATCAAATACAGATCAGCTTCACTCTAATTTTCAGGATCTAGAAGCACGCACAGTAATAGAAGACGGAATGTAAAAAGACAAGCAAAGAAGACAATGGAAGTTCGTGCGTGTTTATCAATGAGTGAATGTGAATGCAACACAACGTATAATTTCAGTATGTGAATGGGTGAAATTGTAATTTAAACGAAAAAGATGCGCCACGTGTGAATCCCTCCTTTTTCTGTTGCGTAAATTGTTGTCTTAGGGCAAAAGTTGGGCCCACGTCATTAATTGATCGTGGGCCGTCTTTAGGGCCCATTTATTTAATTAATCTTATTTATAAGAAAATCAGAAGTTTGATATACCAAATTAGGTTATTTTATTGCAGAGCAAGCTGCACGATAGAGATAAAATTCGAATTTCACGCAAGGAATAAAGTGGGTTGCTTGAAATAAATGGACAAAAAAGAACCAGAATAAAGTTAATCGAGATCATGAAATTTAAAAGCAAGATAGCTAGATAGATATCCACTGTTATTCACATTCTCATCTTCACCAATTATCGCACTATTTGATTCCATTTTCTACATTAAGGATATTCTATGTTGTAGTATTTCTCTAAGAACAACGTATTATCAACACGAAGGTTGAGGCGTGAAGATTCCTTCATTGTCCTAAAATGCTATTTCAAAAATTGTCTTGTAGCTTTCTGTTGAAGTTGTACAAAATAGAGCAGTAATCGAAGAAGATCAAAACCAACAGTAGAAGCAAAGAGAAAATCAAAAGCAAACTTTTTATGTATCTAATATAATTATGTTTACATCAAATGCTATATAAACTAAAGATACAGATAAACTATAGAAGTTTCGTAACTGCTGTAATAAACACAACTATTATTTAAAATATTAAAAAATGTTTTCACTAATTACGATAGAATTGACCTGTGTACGCAATAAAGTAATGGTCTTTGACCATTCAACAAATAAAGTATGAAGGCCACGTGAAAAATAATGATATGAAGAAAACATGTTATCATTTCGGCTAAGGAGTTGAATATTCAAATGGTGTGCTGCTTTATTTTTTTCTTCTTTTCACATGGAAGAGTGAGGGAGAAATCGAATATAAATAGGCATAATACGATGCAGTAGAGAACACACCACCACAACAAATAAATCATCTGTCAGTCCGCTCATTTTATTCTGTCGTTGTAGCTGTTTTTTGACATATCCTCTTTACGAGGTATACCTGTCTTTAATATCTCCACATAATAAAGAAGTTCTACCCTCCGGCCCTGGACGTAGGTCATTTTGACCGAACCATATAAATTCTTGTATTCACTGTCCAAATTTATTTTTCGTCTCTTTTATTTATTATCGTCATTTCTCGGGCACTTAAACTACCGGGGATCAAAATATCCTTTGTTGAACATCTGTATGACTTTGAATGGCTGGTAACTCTAACAAATTGGTATCAGAGCCAACCCGATTTATCTTTAGCCACCTTAACGATGACAAAAATGTCAATTGAAAAGTCAGACAGAAATGTCAACTTTGCAATGTAGAGTCTCAAGATTGAGGCCACTCATTCAAGACGGTTGTGAGGTGGCGCTTGAAGGCGCAAAGAAGAAACCAACCGAAATGAAAGAAGACCGATTTAATGAATTGGACAAGAAATCCAGATCGGCTATTATATCAAATCTCTCTACTAGATTTTACAAGAAGTTGCCACGGAGACAAGGCCATGAGTATGTGGGATGCGTTAAAATCTATCTACATGAAGAAGACTAAGGGGAATCGGCTTTATTTAAAGCAGAAACTTTACAATATGAGAAATTTTATCTCTTTAGGCATGTTCCAGATATGAAGAGAAATCTTATCTCTTTAGGCACACTTGAATCTCAAGGGTGCAGGTTCTCAGGTGAATGTGGGGAGTTTTGAAGATTGTCAGAGGTGCCCTTGTTGTGATGAAAGCTTGCAGATCTGGAAATTTATATATTTTGCATGGAACTACTGTTATAGGTTCCGCTGCAGTTTCGACATCCCCGGAGGTTGATATCACGAGATTAGGCTTGACGATATTAAACAAGCAGGGCCTACGTTGTGGCCAAAGTACTAATAAGATGGACTTTTGCGAATACTGTATTTTTGGAAAGCAGAAACGAGTTAGCTTCAATTCGCCAGCCGTCCACATAATGAAAGGTACTTTGGACTATATTCATTTTGATGTATGGGGTCCTTCTCGTGTTCCGTCCAAAGGTTGTGTAAGATATATGTTGACTTTCATTGATGATTTTTCAAGGAAGTCTGGGTCTATTTTCTTAAACAGAAGAGTGATGTTTTCCTAACGTTTAAACAATGGAAAGCTTTAATTGAAAGGCATACAGGAAAACAAATCAAGTGTTTGCGGACAGATAATGGCTTAGAATTTTGCGGAAGCGAGTTCAATGAATTTTGCAAAAAATGAGGAATTGCTCGACATCACTGTGACGACCCTTACTTTCTAATACTAATTATGGCGGATTTTCGCAACGTAAGTCGCGGAAGACCCGTGTATTAAAAACTTTTCAAAATAAAATATATTAATATACACGGGCCGTAGCCCCAAAATATCAAAATATGAAAAATCCTAACGTCGTTCCACAGGTCGCATCCATGTACAGCCCCGCCCTCAAAAGTCCGTGGAGCACCGCCGTCAGCCCGCCTCAGCCGCGACGCGCACCAGCGTCGGGCTCGGTACCTACAACACGTAAACTGAGCTTCTTGCTCAGTAGGTGAAACATGCATGTATGCAAGTGCGTTCGATCCCATCACATACACCTCACGACATGCACGCTCGACTCGTCTCACGACCCATCACGTCTCACAACTCGTGACTCGACAACACACACACACACTCGTGCGGCCAACTCAGGTCTCGTTAGAGTGGCACTCACCTAACGCGTGGGCGGCCAACCCAGGTCACGTTAGAGTTAGCTCTCACCCAACGCTCAGGCGGCCAACTCAGGTCTCATCTCACCTACTCATATCCCATCTCTACCCTAGGTCGGACTATGCACCTCATAACTGAACCTACGGCACCAACCGTAGAGTCCAAGCGGCACCAACCACTCATCTCGACGGCACCAGCCGTCATCAGCGGCACCAACCACTGATCATACCGGCACCAACCGGTCGCATAAAGTCGGGCGGCACCAACCACCCGCTCGACGGCACCAACCGTCAGGTGCACTAGTACCAACCTCAACTCGTCTCCGAGTCGACAACCGAAACCGGTCACATCTACCCACATGCGCCTCGCGCCGACACCGTAAGGTGTCACCGTCTCAACGCGGTCATCCCCTCACATCAATATGTCGTGCTCATGATATGCAAGTGCAGTACAAATAACAGATATATAATGTGCAAAATATTTAATACATGTAAAGCACATAATTCACCAAGTCACATAAGTCACCGATTCACATAAGTATCACATTAGCACATAACGTTTACGTGTCGTAGGTGGATTTCACCTACCTGTCCTCCTGATATAGTCAAGAACTCGGTGAACTCCTAACGATTCGATCCTCTGAGCATATGAATATTATTATATCAGTATAATTGCTAAGTCACATAAGTTTCGAAATTGCCAAATCCTAATTATTGAAAAACCCTAGAACCCCGAAAACCCTAAAATAATAAAAACCTAATTTGCCGAAAACGTATTGCAATCCATATTGAAACCTATAATTACCTATACACTTAATCTTCACAAACTTCAAAGGTTATTAGTATAGGAATACCCGATTCTATTAATTTCTCAATTAGTACAACACGTGACTCTTCGAAAACCTTGTTGTCAAGTTCATATGCGAAAACATTAATGGGCATAACATATTATTGACAAAGAAGCCACAATGAAAACTTCGGGAAAATTAATTTAATCTTACGAAACTTTTCATCACCTAAATTACTGAATATTTTCAAACAATAAAACCCAAAATGCCGAAAACTTCCTAAGTCGAAGCTAATAAATCACCCAATAATATTCAAGGCTCAAAATACCAGTCCTCCGAAAACCATAAGTCATCGAAATCCTCTCAATACTAAAGATGTTCTATTGTCGATGGCTCCCAAATTAAACATCAAAGTAATCTTAAAATAACTACTTCGAACATCTCAACACTTTAAACCCCATGTGTAAATCACGAAACACATGATGTATATTAAACCCATATTGAAATCACTTAAACACATAAACACCGAAGTAGCTTGCCCTAATACTCATAATCATCAAGAAAGCTTCCTAGAATTTATCCTAACCACCCATAAGTCACGTAACTTATTTGATATCCCATAAATCATATATATATATATATATCATATAGAGGCATATCAGTATCAAAAATACATGAACATAACAAGCATCGGAAGTTTTCGTATACCTCACTTCCATGTTTTGAGCTTGCTAATTAATTTCCCAAGCTTGGTCGAAATTCTCCTTTCTCTCTTGGGTGTTATCTCGTGCTCTACTCACATGAGGGGTTTTTATTTGCTTTCGTTCATTGCCCTTTCTCTGTTCAAGTTTTCTTTTTGGTTCCAAATGATAACTTTTGCCTAAGTTAATAATAAGTGATAGGCTCACACGTGTAATTCCCTCAAGGTTAAGTAAGGTTGTGTACTTGTCATTTAGTTTACTTGGGCCAAGGTAGTTATTATTTGGGCCTTATCCATTCGATCACTCCTATTTTTGGGCCTTTAACTATTTTAAATTGGGCTCTAATATTACTTTATCTAGCTTATTTATTAAAATTCTTAATTGGGCAAAGTTTCTTTCTTTGAATAAACTAATAGAATTTCTAATCAATCTTATCACTCTGCTAATTATATTCGTAAATCCCGTATCAAATTTCACGGGTATTACATTCTCCCCGCTTAAAAAGAATTTCGTCCCCGAAATTCGCCGACTGGTGTAATTGGGGTAACGATTTCTCCTAATCTTTATGTCTAGACTCACCCATATATTTTCTATGTATTCTAGATATACTCATTTCTATTCCCATTACGCTTCCACTGCGCACTCTAGCTAGGCATACTTATTCCTATTATATACAATTAGTCACATAGACAGACACAAATCACATAAGTACGTCAAACTTAAAACTTACAGGCAAGCCTGATCCTCTACGCTTTTGAGCGGCCGTACATGGACAGTCTACAGAACCTATGACCGAAGATCTGATACCACTTGTGACGACCCTTACTTTCTAATACTAATTATGGCGGATTTTCGCAACGTAAGTCGCGGAAGACCCGTGTATTAAAAACTTTTCAAAAATAAAATATATTAATATACACGGGCCGTAGCCCCAAAATATCAAAATATGAAAAATCCTAACGTCGTTCCACAGGTCGCATCCATGTACAGCCCCGCCCTCAAAAGTCCGTGGAGCACCGCCGTCAGCCCGCCTCAGCCGCGACGCGCACCAGCGTCGGGCTCGGTACCTACAACACGTAAACTGAGCTTCTTGCTCAGTAGGTGAAACATGCATGTATGCAAGTGCGTTCGATCCCATCACATACACCTCACGACATGCACGCTCGACTCGTCTCACGACCCATCACGTCTCACAACTCGTGACTCGACAACACACACACACACTCGTGCGGCCAACTCAGGTCTCGTTAGAGTGGCACTCACCTAACGCGTGGGCGGCCAACCCAGGTCACGTTAGAGTTAGCTCTCACCCAACGCTCAGGCGGCCAACTCAGGTCTCATCTCACCTACTCATATCCCATCTCTACCCTAGGTCGGACTATGCACCTCATAACTGAACCTACGGCACCAACCGTAGAGTCCAAGCGGCACCAACCACTCATCTCGACGGCACCAGCCGTCATCAGCGGCACCAACCACTGATCATACCGGCACCAACCGGTCGCATAAAGTCGGGCGGCACCAACCACCCGCTCGACGGCACCAACCGTCAGGTGCACTAGTACCAACCTCAACTCGTCTCCGAGTCGACAACCGAAACCGGTCACATCTACCCACATGCGCCTCGCGCCGACACCGTAAGGTGTCACCGTCTCAACGCGGTCATCCCCTCACATCAATATGTCGTGCTCATGATATGCAAGTGCAGTACAAATAACAGATATATAATGTGCAAAATATTTAATACATGTAAAGCACATAATTCACCAAGTCACATAAGTCACCGATTCACATAAGTATCACATTAGCACATAACGTTTACGTGTCGTAGGTGGATTTCACCTACCTGTCCTCCTGATATAGTCAAGAACTCGGTGAACTCCTAACGATTCGATCCTCTGAGCATATGAATATTATTATATCAGTATAATTGCTAAGTCACATAAGTTTCGAAATTGCCAAATCCTAATTATTGAAAAACCCTAGAACCCCGAAAACCCTAAAATAATAAAAACCTAATTTGCCGAAAACTTATTGCAATCCATATTGAAACCTATAATTACCTATACACTTAATCTTCACAAACTTCAAAGGTTATTAGTATAGGAATACCCGATTCTATTAATTTCTCAATTAGTACAACACGTGACTCTTCGAAAACCTTGTTGTCAAGTTCATATGCGAAAACATTAATGGGCATAACATATTATTGACAAAGAAGCCACAATGAAAACTTCGGGAAAATTAATTTAATCTTACGAAACTTTTCATCACCTAAATTACTGAATATTTTCAAACAATAAAACCCAAAATGCCGAAAACTTCCTAAGTCGAAGCTAATAAATCACCCAATAATATTCAAGGCTCAAAAATACCAGTCCTCCGAAAACCCTAAGTCATCGAAATCCTCTCAATACTAAAGATGTTCTATTGTCGATGGCTCCCAAATTAAACATCAAAGTAATCTTAAAATAACTACTTCGAACATCTCAACACTTTAAACCCCATGTGTAAATCACGAAACACATGATGTATATTAAACCCATATTGAAATCACTTAAACACATAAAC
This sequence comes from Craterostigma plantagineum, assembly GCA_027422505.1. Lineage (NCBI taxonomy): Eukaryota > Viridiplantae > Streptophyta > Magnoliopsida > Lamiales > Linderniaceae > Craterostigma > Craterostigma plantagineum. Next base: position 6,509,900 of record JAPQWV010000007.1, read on the forward strand.
ACCGAAGTAGCTTGCCCTAATACTCATAATCATCAAGAAAGCTTCCTAGAATTTATCCTAACCACCCATAAGTCACGTAACTTATTTGATATCCCATAAATCATATATATATATATATATATATATCATATAGAGGCATATCAGTATCAAAAATACATGAACATAACAAGCATCGGAAGTTTTCGTATACCTCACTTCCATGTTTTGAGCTTGCTAATTAATTTCCCAAGCTTGGTCGAAATTCTCCTTTCTCTCTTGGGTGTTATCTCGTGCTCTACTCACATGAGGGGTTTTTATTTGCTTTCGTTCATTGCCCTTTCTCTGTTCAAGTTTTCTTTTTGGTTCCAAATGATAACTTTTGCCTAAGTTAATAATAAGTGATAGGCTCACACGTGTAATTCCCTCAAGGTTAAGTAAGGTTGTGTACTTGTCATTTAGTTTACTTGGGCCAAGGTAGTTATTATTTGGGCCTTATCCATTCGATCACTCCTATTTTTGGGCCTTTAACTATTTTAAATTGGGCTCTAATATTACTTTATCTAGCTTATTTATTAAAATTCTTAATTGGGCAAAGTTTCTTTCTTTGAATAAACTAATAGAATTTCTAATCAATCTTATCACTCTGCTAATTATATTCGTAAATCCCGTATCAAATTTCACGGGTATTACATTCTCCCCCGCTTAAAAAGAATTTCGTCCCCGAAATTCGCCGACTGGTGTAATTGGGGTAACGATTTCTCCTAATCTTTATGTCTAGACTCACCCATATATTTTCTATGTATTCTAGATATACTCATTTCTATTCCCATTACGCTTCCACTGCGCACTCTAGCTAGGCATACTTATTCCTATTATATACAATTAGTCACATAGACAGACACAAATCACATAAGTACGTCAAACTTAAAACTTACAGGCAAGCCTGATCCTCTACGCTTTTGAGCGGCCGTACATGGACAGTCTACAGAACCTATGACCGAAGCTCTGATACCACTTGTGACGACCCTTACTTTCTAATACTAATTATGGCGGATTTTCGCAACGTAAGTCGCGGAAGACCCGTGTATTAAAAACTTTTCAAAAATAAAATATATTAATATACACGGGCCGTAGCCCCAAAATATCAAAATATGAAAAATCCTAACGTCGTTCCACAGGTCGCATCCATGTACAGCCCCGCCCTCAAAAGTCCGTGGAGCACCGCCGTCAGCCCGCCTCAGCCGCGACGCGCACCAGCGTCGGGCTCGGTACCTACAACACGTAAACTGAGCTTCTTGCTCAGTAGGTGAAACATGCATGTATGCAAGTGCGTTCGATCCCATCACATACACCTCACGACATGCACGCTCGACTCGTCTCACGACCCATCACGTCTCACAACTCGTGACTCGACAACACACACACACACTCGTGCGGCCAACTCAGGTCTCGTTAGAGTGGCACTCACCTAACGCGTGGGCGGCCAACCCAGGTCACGTTAGAGTTAGCTCTCACCCAACGCTCAGGCGGCCAACTCAGGTCTCATCTCACCTACTCATATCCCATCTCTACCCTAGGTCGGACTATGCACCTCATAACTGAACCTACGGCACCAACCGTAGAGTCCAAGCGGCACCAACCACTCATCTCGACGGCACCAGCCGTCATCAGCGGCACCAACCACTGATCATACCGGCACCAACCGGTCGCATAAAGTCGGGCGGCACCAACCACCCGCTCGACGGCACCAACCGTCAGGTGCACTAGTACCAACCTCAACTCGTCTCCGAGTCGACAACCGAAACCGGTCACATCTACCCACATGCGCCTCGCGCCGACACCGTAAGGTGTCACCGTCTCAACGCGGTCATCCCCTCACATCAATATGTCGTGCTCATGATATGCAAGTGCAGTACAAATAACAGATATATAATGTGCAAAATATTTAATACATGTAAAGCACATAATTCACCAAGTCACATAAGTCACCGATTCACATAAGTATCACATTAGCACATAACGTTTACGTGTCGTAGGTGGATTTCACCTACCTGTCCTCCTGATATAGTCAAGAACTCGGTGAACTCCTAACGATTCGATCCTCTGAGCATATGAATATTATTATATCAGTATAATTGCTAAGTCACATAAGTTTCGAAATTGCCAAATCCTAATTATTGAAAAACCCTAGAACCCCGAAAACCCTAAAATAATAAAAACCTAATTTGCCGAAAACTTATTGCAATCCATATTGAAACCTATAATTACCTATACACTTAATCTTCACAAACTTCAAAGGTTATTAGTATAGGAATACCCGATTCTATTAATTTCTCAATTAGTACAACACGTGACTCTTCGAAAACCTTGTTGTCAAGTTCATATGCGAAAACATTAATGGGCATAACATATTATTGACAAAGAAGCCACAATGAAAACTTCGGGAAAATTAATTTAATCTTACGAAACTTTTCATCACCTAAATTACTGAATATTTTCAAACAATAAAACCCAAAATGCCGAAAACTTCCTAAGTCGAAGCTAATAAATCACCCAATAATATTCAAGGCTCAAAAATACCAGTCCTCCGAAAACCCTAAGTCATCGAAATCCTCTCAATACTAAAGATGTTCTATTGTCGATGGCTCCCAAATTAAACATCAAAGTAATCTTAAAATAACTACTTCGAACATCTCAACACTTTAAACCCCATGTGTAAATCACGAAACACATGATGTATATTAAACCCATATTGAAATCACTTAAACACATAAACACCGAAGTAGCTTGCCCTAATACTCATAATCATCAAGAAAGCTTCCTAGAATTTATCCTAACCACCCATAAGTCACGTAACTTATTTGATATCCCATAAATCATATATATATATATATATATATATCATATAGAGGCATATCAGTATCAAAAATACATGAACATAACAAGCATCGGAAGTTTTCGTATACCTCACTTCCATGTTTTGAGCTTGCTAATTAATTTCCCAAGCTTGGTCGAAATTCTCCTTTCTCTCTTGGGTGTTATCTCGTGCTCTACTCACATGAGGGGTTTTTATTTGCTTTCGTTCATTGCCCTTTCTCTGTTCAAGTTTTCTTTTTGGTTCCAAATGATAACTTTTGCCTAAGTTAATAATAAGTGATAGGCTCACACGTGTAATTCCCTCAAGGTTAAGTAAGGTTGTGTACTTGTCATTTAGTTTACTTGGGCCAAGGTAGTTATTATTTGGGCCTTATCCATTCGATCACTCCTATTTTTGGGCCTTTAACTATTTTAAATTGGGCTCTAATATTACTTTATCTAGCTTATTTATTAAAATTCTTAATTGGGCAAAGTTTCTTTCTTTGAATAAACTAATAGAATTTCTAATCAATCTTATCACTCTGCTAATTATATTCGTAAATCCCGTATCAAATTTCACGGGTATTACATTCTCCCCCGCTTAAAAAGAATTTCGTCCCCGAAATTCGCCGACTGGTGTAATTGGGGTAACGATTTCTCCTAATCTTTATGTCTAGACTCACCCATATATTTTCTATGTATTCTAGATATACTCATTTCTATTCCCATTACGCTTCCACTGCGCACTCTAGCTAGGCATACTTATTCCTATTATATACAATTAGTCACATAGACAGACACAAATCACATAAGTACGTCAAACTTAAAACTTACAGGCAAGCCTGATCCTCTACGCTTTTGAGCGGCCGTACATGGACAGTCTACAGAACCTATGACCGAAGCTCTGATACCACTTGTGACGACCCTTACTTTCTAATACTAATTATGGCGGATTTTCGCAACGTAAGTCGCGGAAGACCCGTGTATTAAAAACTTTTCAAAAATAAAATATATTAATATACACGGGCCGTAGCCCCAAAATATCAAAATATGAAAAATCCTAACGTCGTTCCACAGGTCGCATCCATGTACAGCCCCGCCCTCAAAAGTCCGTGGAGCACCGCCGTCAGCCCGCCTCAGCCGCGACGCGCACCAGCGTCGGGCTCGGTACCTACAACACGTAAACTGAGCTTCTTGCTCAGTAGGTGAAACATGCATGTATGCAAGTGCGTTCGATCCCATCACATACACCTCACGACATGCACGCTCGACTCGTCTCACGACCCATCACGTCTCACAACTCGTGACTCGACAACACACACACACACTCGTGCGGCCAACTCAGGTCTCGTTAGAGTGGCACTCACCTAACGCGTGGGCGGCCAACCCAGGTCACGTTAGAGTTAGCTCTCACCCAACGCTCAGGCGGCCAACTCAGGTCTCATCTCACCTACTCATATCCCATCTCTACCCTAGGTCGGACTATGCACCTCATAACTGAACCTACGGCACCAACCGTAGAGTCCAAGCGGCACCAACCACTCATCTCGACGGCACCAGCCGTCATCAGCGGCACCAACCACTGATCATACCGGCACCAACCGGTCGCATAAAGTCGGGCGGCACCAACCACCCGCTCGACGGCACCAACCGTCAGGTGCACTAGTACCAACCTCAACTCGTCTCCGAGTCGACAACCGAAACCGGTCACATCTACCCACATGCGCCTCGCGCCGACACCGTAAGGTGTCACCGTCTCAACGCGGTCATCCCCTCACATCAATATGTCGTGCTCATGATATGCAAGTGCAGTACAAATAACAGATATATAATGTGCAAAATATTTAATACATGTAAAGCACATAATTCACCAAGTCACATAAGTCACCGATTCACATAAGTATCACATTAGCACATAACGTTTACGTGTCGTAGGTGGATTTCACCTACCTGTCCTCCTGATATAGTCAAGAACTCGGTGAACTCCTAACGATTCGATCCTCTGAGCATATGAATATTATTATATCAGTATAATTGCTAAGTCACATAAGTTTCGAAATTGCCAAATCCTAATTATTGAAAAACCCTAGAACCCCGAAAACCCTAAAATAATAAAAACCTAATTTGCCGAAAACTTATTGCAATCCATATTGAAACCTATAATTACCTATACACTTAATCTTCACAAACTTCAAAGGTTATTAGTATAGGAATACCCGATTCTATTAATTTCTCAATTAGTACAACACGTGACTCTTCGAAAACCTTGTTGTCAAGTTCATATGCGAAAACTTTAATGGGCATAACATATTATTGACAAAGAAGCCACAATGAAAACTTCGGGAAAATTAATTTAATCTTACGAAACTTTTCATCACCTAAATTACTGAATATTTTCAAACAATAAAACCCAAAATGCCGAAAACTTCCTAAGTCGAAGCTAATAAATCACCCAATAATATTCAAGGCTCAAAAATACCAGTCCTCCGAAAACCCTAAGTCATCGAAATCCTCTCAATACTAAAGATGTTCTATTGTCGATGGCTCCCAAATTAAACATCAAAGTAATCTTAAAATAACTACTTCGAACATCTCAACACTTTAAACCCCATGTGTAAATCACGAAACACATGATGTATATTAAACCCATATTGAAATCACTTAAACACATAAACACCGAAGTAGCTTGCCCTAATACTCATAATCATCAAGAAAGCTTCCTAGAATTTATCCTAACCACCCATAAGTCACGTAACTTATTTGATATCCCATAAATCATATATATATATATATCATATAGAGGCATATCAGTATCAAAAATACATGAACATAACAAGCATCGGAAGTTTTCGTATACCTCACTTCCATGTTTTGAGCTTGCTAATTAATTTCCCAAGCTTGGTCGAAATTCTCCTTTCTCTCTTGGGTGTTATCTCGTGCTCTACTCACATGAGGGGTTTTTATTTGCTTTCGTTCATTGCCCTTTCTCTGTTCAAGTTTTCTTTTTGGTTCCAAATGATAACTTTTGCCTAAGTTAATAATAAGTGATAGGCTCACACGTGTAATTCCCTCAAGGTTAAGTAAGGTTGTGTACTTGTCATTTAGTTTACTTGGGCCAAGGTAGTTATTATTTGGGCCTTATCCATTCGATCACTCCTATTTTTGGGCCTTTAACTATTTTAAATTGGGCTCTAATATTACTTTATCTAGCTTATTTATTAAAATTCTTAATTGGGCAAAGTTTCTTTCTTTGAATAAACTAATAGAATTTCTAATCAATCTTATCACTCTGCTAATTATATTCGTAAATCCCGTATCAAATTTCACGGGTATTACATTCTCCCCCGCTTAAAAAGAATTTCGTCCCCGAAATTCGCCGACTGGTGTAATTGGGGTAACGATTTCTCCTAATCTTTATGTCTAGACTCACCCATATATTTTCTATGTATTCTAGATATACTCATTTCTATTCCCATTACGCTTCCACTGCGCACTCTAGCTAGGCATACTTATTCCTATTATATACAATTAGTCACATAGACAGACACAAATCACATAAGTACGTCAAACTTAAAACTTACAGGCAAGCCTGATCCTCTACGCTTTTGAGCGGCCGTACATGGACAGTCTACAGAACCTATGACCGAAGCTCTGATACCACTTGTGACGACCCTTACTTTCTAATACTAATTATGGCGGATTTTCGCAACGTAAGTCGCGGAAGACCCGTGTATTAAAAACTTTTCAAAAATAAAATATATTAATATACACGGGCCGTAGCCCCAAAATATCAAAATATGAAAAATCCTAACGTCGTTCCACAGGTCGCATCCATGTACAGCCCCGCCCTCAAAAGTCCGTGGAGCACCGCCGTCAGCCCGCCTCAGCCGCGACGCGCACCAGCGTCGGGCTCGGTACCTACAACACGTAAACTGAGCTTCTTGCTCAGTAGGTGAAACATGCATGTATGCAAGTGCGTTCGATCCCATCACATACACCTCACGACATGCACGCTCGACTCGTCTCACGACCCATCACGTCTCACAACTCGTGACTCGACAACACACACACACACTCGTGCGGCCAACTCAGGTCTCGTTAGAGTGGCACTCACCTAACGCGTGGGCGGCCAACCCAGGTCACGTTAGAGTTAGCTCTCACCCAACGCTCAGGCGGCCAACTCAGGTCTCATCTCACCTACTCATATCCCATCTCTACCCTAGGTCGGACTATGCACCTCATAACTGAACCTACGGCACCAACCGTAGAGTCCAAGCGGCACCAACCACTCATCTCGACGGCACCAGCCGTCATCAGCGGCACCAACCACTGATCATACCGGCACCAACCGGTCGCATAAAGTCGGGCGGCACCAACCACCCGCTCGACGGCACCAACCGTCAGGTGCACTAGTACCAACCTCAACTCGTCTCCGAGTCGACAACCGAAACCGGTCACATCTACCCACATGCGCCTCGCACCGACACCGTAAGGTGTCACCGTCTCAACGCGGTCATCCCCTCACATCAATATGTCGTGCTCATGATATGCAAGTGCAGTACAAATAACAGATATATAATGTGCAAAATATTTAATACATGTAAAGCACATAATTCACCAAGTCACATAAGTCACCGATTCACATAAGTATCACATTAGCACATAACGTTTACGTGTCGTAGGTGGATTTCACCTACCTGTCCTCCTGATATAGTCAAGAACTCGGTGAACTCCTAACGATTCGATCCTCTGAGCATATGAATATTATTATATCAGTATAATTGCTAAGTCACATAAGTTTCGAAATTGCCAAATCCTAATTATTGAAAAACCCTAGAACCCCGAAAACCCTAAAATAATAAAAACCTAATTTGCCGAAAACTTATTGCAATCCATATTGAAACCTATAATTACCTATACACTTAATCTTCACAAACTTCAAAGGTTATTAGTATAGGAATACCCGATTCTATTAATTTCTCAATTAGTACAACACGTGACTCTTCGAAAACCTTGTTGTCAAGTTCATATGCGAAAACTTTAATGGGCATAACATATTATTGACAAAGAAGCCACAATGAAAACTTCGGGAAAATTAATTTAATCTTACGAAACTTTTCATCACCTAAATTACTGAATATTTTCAAACAATAAAACCCAAAATGCCGAAAACTTCCTAAGTCGAAGCTAATAAATCACCCAATAATATTCAAGGCTCAAAAATACCAGTCCTCCGAAAACCCTAAGTCATCGAAATCCTCTCAATACTAAAGATGTTCTATTGTCGATGGCTCCCAAATTAAACATCAAAGTAATCTTAAAATAACTACTTCGAACATCTCAACACTTTAAACCCCATGTGTAAATCACGAAACACATGATGTATATTAAACCCATATTGAAATCACTTAAACACATAAACACCGAAGTAGCTTGCCCTAATACTCATAATCATCAAGAAAGCTTCCTAGAATTTATCCTAACCACCCATAAGTCACGTAACTTATTTGATATCCCATAAATCATATATATATATATATATATCATATAGAGGCATATCAGTATCAAAAATACATGAACATAACAAGCATCGGAAGTTTTCGTATACCTCACTTCCATGTTTTGAGCTTGCTAATTAATTTCCCAAGCTTGGTCGAAATTCTCCTTTCTCTCTTGGGTGTTATCTCGTGCTCTACTCACATGAGGGGTTTTTATTTGCTTTCGTTCATTGCCCTTTCTCTGTTCAAGTTTTCTTTTTGGTTCCAAATGATAACTTTTGCCTAAGTTAATAATAAGTGATAGGCTCACACGTGTAATTCCCTCAAGGTTAAGTAAGGTTGTGTACTTGTCATTTAGTTTACTTGGGCCAAGGTAGTTATTATTTGGGCCTTATCCATTCGATCACTCCTATTTTTGGGCCTTTAACTATTTTAAATTGGGCTCTAATATTACTTTATCTAGCTTATTTATTAAAATTCTTAATTGGGCAAAGTTTCTTTCTTTGAATAAACTAATAGAATTTCTAATCAATCTTATCACTCTGCTAATTATATTCGTAAATCCCGTATCAAATTTCACGGGTATTACATTCTCCCCCGCTTAAAAAGAATTTCGTCCCCGAAATTCGCCGACTGGTGTAATTGGGGTAACGATTTCTCCTAATCTTTATGTCTAGACTCACCCATATATTTTCTATGTATTCTAGATATACTCATTTCTATTCCCATTACGCTTCCACTGCGCACTCTAGCTAGGCATACTTATTCCTATTATATACAATTAGTCACATAGACAGACACAAATCACATAAGTACGTCAAACTTAAAACTTACAGGCAAGCCTGATCCTCTACGCTTTTGAGCGGCCGTACATGGACAGTCTACAGAACCTATGACCGAAGCTCTGATACCACTTGTGACGACCCTTACTTTCTAATACTAATTATGGCGGATTTTCGCAACGTAAGTCGCGGAAGACCCGTGTATTAAAAACTTTTCAAAAATAAAATATATTAATATACACGGGCCGTAGCCCCAAAATATCAAAATATGAAAAATCCTAACGTCGTTCCACAGGTCGCATCCATGTACAGCCCCGCCCTCAAAAGTCCGTGGAGCACCGCCGTCAGCCCGCCTCAGCCGCGACGCGCACCAGCGTCGGGCTCGGTACCTACAACACGTAAACTGAGCTTCTTGCTCAGTAGGTGAAACATGCATGTATGCAAGTGCGTTCGATCCCATCACATACACCTCACGACATGCACGCTCGACTCGTCTCACGACCCATCACGTCTCACAACTCGTGACTCGACAACACACACACACACTCGTGCGGCCAACTCAGGTCTCGTTAGAGTGGCACTCACCTAACGCGTGGGCGGCCAACCCAGGTCACGTTAGAGTTAGCTCTCACCCAACGCTCAGGCGGCCAACTCAGGTCTCATCTCACCTACTCATATCCCATCTCTACCCTAGGTCGGACTATGCACCTCATAACTGAACCTACGGCACCAACCGTAGAGTCCAAGCGGCACCAACCACTCATCTCGACGGCACCAGCCGTCATCAGCGGCACCAACCGGTCGCATAAAGTCGGGCGGCACCAACCACCCGCTCGACGGCACCAACCGTCAGGTGCACTAGTACCAACCTCAACTCGTCTCCGAGTCGACAACCGAAACCGGTCACATCTACCCACATGCGCCTCGCGCCGACACCGTAAGGTGTCACCGTCTCAACGCGGTCATCCCCTCACATCAATATGTCGTGCTCATGATATGCAAGTGCAGTACAAATAACAGATATATAATGTGCAAAATATTTAATACATGTAAAGCACATAATTCACCAAGTCACATAAGTCACCGATTCACATAAGTATCACATTAGCACATAACGTTTACGTGTCGTAGGTGGATTTCACCTACCTGTCCTCCTGATATAGTCAAGAACTCGGTGAACTCCTAACGATTCGATCCTCTGAGCATATGAATATTATTATATCAGTATAATTGCTAAGTCACATAAGTTTCGAAATTGCCAAATCCTAATTATTGAAAAACCCTAGAACCCCGAAAACCCTAAAATAATAAAAACCTAATTTGCCGAAAACTTATTGCAATCCATATTGAAACCTATAATTACCTATACACTTAATCTTCACAAACTTCAAAGGTTATTAGTATAGGAATACCCGATTCTATTAATTTCTCAATTAGTACAACACGTGACTCTTCGAAAACCTTGTTGTCAAGTTCATATGCGAAAACATTAATGGGCATAACATATTATTGACAAAGAAGCCACAATGAAAACTTCGGGAAAATTAATTTAATCTTACGAAACTTTTCATCACCTAAATTACTGAATATTTTCAAACAATAAAACCCAAAATGCCGAAAACTTCCTAAGTCGAAGCTAATAAATCACCCAATAATATTCAAGGCTCAAAAATACCAGTCCTCCGAAAACCCTAAGTCATCGAAATCCTCTCAATACTAAAGATGTTCTATTGTCGATGGCTCCCAAATTAAACATCAAAGTAATCTTAAAATAACTACTTCGAACATCTCAACACTTTAAACCCCATGTGTAAATCACGAAACACATGATGTATATTAAACCCATATTGAAATCACTTAAACACATAAACACCGAAGTAGCTTGCCCTAATACTCATAATCATCAAGAAAGCTTCCTAGAATTTATCCTAACCACCCATAAGTCACGTAACTTATTTGATATCCCATAAATCATATATATATATATATCATATAGAGGCATATCAGTATCAAAAATACATGAACATAACAAGCATCGGAAGTTTTCGTATACCTCACTTCCATGTTTTGAGCTTGCTAATTAATTTCCCAAGCTTGGTCGAAATTCTCCTTTCTCTCTTGGGTGTTATCTCGTGCTCTACTCACATGAGGGGTTTTTATTTGCTTTCGTTCATTGCCCTTTCTCTGTTCAAGTTTTCTTTTTGGTTCCAAATGATAACTTTTGCCTAAGTTAATAATAAGTGATAGGCTCACACGTGTAATTCCCTCAAGGTTAAGTAAGGTTGTGTACTTGTCATTTAGTTTACTTGGGCCAAGGTAGTTATTATTTGGGCCTTATCCATTCGATCACTCCTATTTTTGGGCCTTTAACTATTTTAAATTGGGCTCTAATATTACTTTATCTAGCTTATTTATTAAAATTCTTAATTGGGCAAAGTTTCTTTCTTTGAATAAACTAATAGAATTTCTAATCAATCTTATCACTCTGCTAATTATATTCGTAAATCCCGTATCAAATTTCACGGGTATTACATTCTCCCCCGCTTAAAAAGAATTTCGTCCCCGAAATTCGCCGACTGGTGTAATTGGGGTAACGATTTCTCCTAATCTTTATGTCTAGACTCACCCATATATTTTCTATGTATTCTAGATATACTCATTTCTATTCCCATTACGCTTCCACTGCGCACTCTAGCTAGGCATACTTATTCCTATTATATACAATTAGTCACATAGACAGACACAAATCACATAAGTACGTCAAACTTAAAACTTACAGGCAAGCCTGATCCTCTACGCTTTTGAGCGGCCGTACATGGACAGTCTACAGAACCTATGACCGAAGCTCTGATACCACTTGTGACGACCCTTACTTTCTAATACTAATTATGGCGGATTTTCGCAACGTAAGTCGCGGAAGACCCGTGTATTAAAAACTTTTCAAAAATAAAATATATTAATATACACGGGCCGTAGCCCCAAAATATCAAAATATGAAAAATCCTAACGTCGTTCCACAGGTCGCATCCATGTACAGCCCCGCCCTCAAAAGTCCGTGGAGCACCGCCGTCAGCCCGCCTCAGCCGCGACGCGCACCAGCGTCGGGCTCGGTACCTACAACACGTAAACTGAGCTTCTTGCTCAGTAGGTGAAACATGCATGTATGCAAGTGCGTTCGATCCCATCACATACACCTCACGACATGCACGCTCGACTCGTCTCACGACCCATCACGTCTCACAACTCGTGACTCGACAACACACACACACACTCGTGCGGCCAACTCAGGTCTCGTTAGAGTGGCACTCACCTAACGCGTGGGCGGCCAACCCAGGTCACGTTAGAGTTAGCTCTCACCCAACGCTCAGGCGGCCAACTCAGGTCTCATCTCACCTACTCATATCCCATCTCTACCCTAGGTCGGACTATGCACCTCATAACTGAACCTACGGCACCAACCGTAGAGTCCAAGCGGCACCAACCACTCATCTCGACGGCACCAGCCGTCATCAGCGGCACCAACCACTGATCATACCGGCACCAACCGGTCGCATAAAGTCGGGCGGCACCAACCACCCGCTCGACGGCACCAACCGTCAGGTGCACTAGTACCAACCTCAACTCGTCTCCGAGTCGACAACCGAAACCGGTCACATCTACCCACATGCGCCTCGCGCCGACACCGTAAGGTGTCACCGTCTCAACGCGGTCATCCCCTCACATCAATATGTCGTGCTCATGATATGCAAGTGCAGTACAAATAACAGATATATAATGTGCAAAATATTTAATACATGTAAAGCACATAATTCACCAAGTCACATAAGTCACCGATTCACATAAGTATCACATTAGCACATAACGTTTACGTGTCGTAGGTGGATTTCACCTACCTGTCCTCCTGATATAGTCAAGAACTCGGTGAACTCCTAACGATTCGATCCTCTGAGCATATGAATATTATTATATCAGTATAATTGCTAAGTCACATAAGTTTCGAAATTGCCAAATCCTAATTATTGAAAAACCCTAGAACCCCGAAAACCCTAAAATAATAAAACCTAATTTGCCGAAAACTTATTGCAATCCATATTGAAACCTATAATTACCTATACACTTAATCTTCACAAACTTCAAAGGTTATTAGTATAGGAATACCCGATTCTATTAATTTCTCAATTAGTACAACACGTGACTCTTCGAAAACCTTGTTGTCAAGTTCATATGCGAAAACTTTAATGGGCATAACATATTATTGACAAAGAAGCCACAATGAAAACTTCGGGAAAATTAATTTAATCTTACGAAACTTTTCATCACCTAAATTACTGAATATTTTCAAACAATAAAACCCAAAATGCCGAAAACTTCCTAAGTCGAAGCTAATAAATCACCCAATAATATTCAAGGCTCAAAAATACCAGTCCTCCGAAAACCCTAAGTCATCGAAATCCTCTCAATACTAAAGATGTTCTATTGTCGATGGCTCCCAAATTAAACATCAAAGTAATCTTAAAATAACTACTTCGAACATCTCAACATTTTAAACCCCATGTGTAAATCACGAAACACATGATGTATATTAAACCCATATTGAAATCACTTAAACACATAAACACCGAAGTAGCTTGCCCTAATACTCATAATCATCAAGAAAGCTTCCTAGAATTTATCCTAACCACCCATAAGTCACGTAACTTATTTGATATCCCATAAATCATATATATATATATATATATATCATATAGAGGCATATCAGTATCAAAAATACATGAACATAACAAGCATCGGAAGTTTTCGTATACCTCACTTCCATGTTTTGAGCTTGCTAATTAATTTCCCAAGCTTGGTCGAAATTCTCCTTTCTCTCTTGGGTGTTATCTCGTGCTCTACTCACATGAGGGGTTTTTATTTGCTTTCGTTCATTGCCCTTTCTCTGTTCACGTTTTCTTTTTGGTTCCAAATGATAACTTTTGCCTAAGTTAATAATAAGTGATAGGCTCACACGTGTAATTCCCTCAAGGTTAAGTAAGGTTGTGTACTTGTCATTTAGTTTACTTGGGCCAAGGTAGTTATTATTTGGGCCTTATCCATTCGATCACTCCTATTTTTGGGCCTTTAACTATTTTAAATTGGGCTCTAATATTACTTTATCTAGCTTATTTATTAAAATTCTTAATTGGGCAAAGTTTCTTTCTTTGAATAAACTAATAGAATTTCTAATCAATCTTATCACTCTGCTAATTATATTCGTAAATCCCGTATCAAATTTCACGGGTATTACAATCACACTGTTCGAATGACGCCTCAACAAAATGGTGTTGTCGAGCGCATGAACCGAACACTTTTAGAGAGAGCTCGATGTATGATCTCCAACACTGGGTTGACAAATGATTTTTGGGCTGAAGTTATTGCCGCATCATATTATATTGTCAACTGCTCACCGTGTTCACCAATTAATTTCAAGACTCCTGAGGAAGTATGGTCAGGCACTACTGCTGATTACTCCAATTTAAGAATATTTGGGTGCCCAGTTTTTATGCACGTAAACAAGGAAAAATTAGAGCCTAGAGCTAAAAAGTGTATTTTTCTCGGTTACGCTTCAGAGGTGAAAGGATATAGACTATATAATCCTTATCCCAAGTCACTCAAATTTATAATTAGCAGAGATGTTACATTTGATGAGTATTCTATGTTACATCCTTCAAAAGAGTCTACTAATTCTTCCAATCAAGAAAAGAAAGATAGTGTACATAGCGAGGTGGAGCTCGAGATTAACAAAGATGATCCTGCTACGAGTTCAACAGATCAAGAGGATGAGTTAGAACCCGATTCAGATCCTATTGAAGATGAAAGCACCGAGCATGAATATTCTATAGCCAGAGATAGGGAGATGCGGGAGATTCGACTACCACAACGGTATGTGAATTTAGTTTCGTATGCTTTATCAGTGGCACAAGAAGCAGGTGGAGGCGGCGAACCTTCTACGTATTCAGAGGCAATAAACGATGCTAATTTTGATAAGTGGCTGGTAGCGATGAATGAAGACATTGAGTCTCTGCACAAGAATGGTACTTGGATTCTTATGCCGCCGCCGAAGAGAAAGAAATATAGTCGGATGTAAGTGGGTCTTCAAGAAGAAAGAAGGTTTATCTGGTTCTAACGATGCAAGGTATAAGGCACGATTAGTCGTGAAAGGCTATAGTCAGGTACAAGGTGTTGATTATAATGATGTATTCTCACATGTCGTTAGACATAGCTCTATTCGTGCATTACTTGCATTCGTTGTCATGCATGATTTGGAGTTAGAACAGCTTAACGTTAAGACGGCGTTCTAACATGGCGATTTCGATGAACAGGTTTATATGAAGCAACCTGAAGGCTTCATAGTTGAAGGAAAAGAAGACCAAGTTTGTTTGTTGAAGAAATTCTTATACGGATTTAAGCAGTCTCCAAGATAATGCTATAAACGGTTTAAGTCGTTCATGTTGAGTCATGGTTTCTCCAGGAGCAAGTATGATAGTTGTGTTTACTTTCGGAAGTTAAATGATAGTTCGTTCATTTATCTGTTATTAGATGTTAATGACATGCTCATTGCGGCTAAGAATCTTGCAAAAATTCACCAATTGAAGGCCTTATTGAAATTGAGATGAAAGATATAGGAGCAGCTAAGAAAATTCTTGGTATGGAGATTAGACATGATAGAGGAGCTGATAAGTTACACCTGACCCATGAAAGTTACCCCAAGAAGGTTTTGAAGAGATTTGGTATGAACGATGACAAAACATTCAGCATTCCTCTTGCTAGCCATTTTAGGCTATGCGTGCTCAGTCACCATCATCAGATGAGGAAGAAGCGTACATGGGGCTTCCTACTCGAGTGCAGTCGACAGTATTATGTATGCAATGGTATGTACACGTCCTGATATTTCACAGGCTGTTAGTGTTGTTAGCAGGTATATGGCTACCCCAGGAAGAGAACATTGCAAGCTGTGATGTGGATTCTCAAATACTTGAAGGGTACTCTAAGCATTTGTTTGGAGTTTGGCAGAAACAGTGATGCTCTCATTGGCTTCGTCGATTCAGACTACGCAGGTGATCTCGATAAACAACGATCTCTTACTGGTTATGTATTTTGTATTGGGAGTTGTGCAGTTAGCTGAAAGCAACTCTACATCATGTAGTGGCGTTATCTACTACTGAAGCAGAATGCATGGCCATTACTGACGCAATCAAAGAAGCTTTGTGATTGAAAGGGTTATTCAGCGAATTAACTCAGAATCAGAGAGTTATTACGATTTTTTGTGATAGTCAAAGTGCGATTCATTTGACTAAGGATAAGATGTATCAAGAAAAGACTAAATATATTGATGCTAACTATCATTTTATTCGTGATATTATTGCAGATAAGAAGGTGTTATCAAGAAGATTAACACGAAGGATAATCCTGCGGATATGATTACGAAGGCTCTTCCAGTTACCAAGTTCACGCATTGCTTGGACTTGATTGTGTTTCAAAGTTGGTGAACTAGCCCGTCGGGGCTAAGATTGGAGGGAGACAAAGGTATTATTAAATTAAGGTGGAATAATCTACGGTACCAAAGGTCAAGGTGGAGATTTGTTGAAGTGACCTTTGTACGCAATAAAGTAAAGGTCTTTGACCATTCAAAATGAACGATGAAGGCCACGTGAAAAATAATGCTATGAAGAAAACATGTTATCTTTTCGGCTACGGAGTTAAATATTCAAATGTTGTGCTGCTTTATTTTTTTCTTATTTTCACATGGAAGAGTGAGGGAGAAATCGCCTATAAATAGGCATAATACGAGGCAGTAGAGAACACACCACCACAACAAATAAATCATCTATCAGTCCGCTCATTTTGTTTTCACAGTCGTTGTAGCTGTTTTTCGACATATCCTCTTTACGAGGTATACATGTCTGTAATATCTCCACATAATAATGAAGTTCTACCTCCGGCCCGTAGACGTAGGTCATTCTGACCGAACCACGTAAATTCTTGTGTTCATTGTCCAATTTTTCGTCTCTTTTATTTATTATCGTTATTTCTCGTGCAATTGAATTATCGAGGATCAAAATATCCTAACACTTTCAAGGGTTAAACAATATCTTCTAAGAATCACTACCTGTGTTATAGTATTTGTTAGGATATGCGGAAATTCCCGATAATTATTTGCCCGAGAAATGACGATAAAAATAGAAGAGACGAAAAATAAATTTGGACAGTAAACACGAGATTTACGTAGTTCGGTCAGAATGACCTACGTCCACGGGCCGGAGGGTAGAACTTCTTTATTATGTGGAGTGATTACAAACACGTACTGACGTGATACAAAAGCAGCTACACAACTAGGATAATCTACAAAGAAAATGGTCTGAGACGAGAGAGATCTTGCTGTGTGGTGGTGTTCTATTTCCTTCGTCTGAGTGGCTCTATTTATAGGAGAGGTTATGCGATGCTTTGCCATATAAACGAAAAAAATGTCAGCTTATTTCTTTGACTTCGGCTGTCGAAAGGAGAAAACCAGTTTCTCCTCATTCACATGCATTTTTCCTTTTTGTAGTAGGCGTCTACTTTGCTTTTTTCTTCATTTTTCTTTGTCTCACGTTTCCTTCGCAGCTGTATTAGTTGAATGGTTAAAGACCACTTTTGCCAAAGGTCACAACAAATCTCCATCTTGACATTTGGTTCCGTAAATAACTCCACCTTAATTAGTAACACATTTATTTTCCCCAACCTTAGCACAATGGGCTAGTTCACCAACTTTAAAACACCAATCAAGTCCAAGCAATGCTTGAACTTGGAAACTGAAAGAGCTTTCGTAAACATATCCGCAGGATTATCCTTCGTGTTAATCTTCTTGATAAACACCTTCTTATCTGCAATGAGATCACGAATAAAATGATACTTAACATCGATATGCTTAGTTGATAAAACACATCAATTCCAAGCATTCGACACACGCGTGGCTCGAAGTAGTTATTAAGCAAGAAACAAAATCAATAAGCACGCACTAGATCGCAAGAAGTAGCTATGAAGAATCAAATATTACAGCTCAAGGCAAAAGAAAATACAAGACACGATCTATCGTATGACTGCGGAAATATTGAATGGGCTGCTCAAGAAGATTTGGAGATTACGCGTGATAAAGCCAGCTCCGTGTCTACACCTTGAAAAGAGAAGAATTAGCTCACGGTTATCGTCTATAAATAGAGAGAGCCATGAAGCACAGAAAAACACACATTTCGAATTATTTTGCTTCAATATGTGTTAATTTTAATCTATGGGTCCGTCTTAATTTCGTCTATGTCTTTGTGCTATTTTAATTAATCTTGTATTTTGTTGGGTTTTCGTTTTAAAACATCATTTTACTTGTTTAAGCTTCAAGATCCATTATCACCATTAGCTTGTGGTTATTTTATGGTATTGTATGTTGCCGAGAGTGAGAAATCAGAGAGAGAAATTGAGTGGAGACATCGATATATCCACACACACTTACATACCTGAGAGGTTTTTAAGTAAATGGCCTTTGATGTGGTCAACGTTAAAAAAATAGCCTTCAAATGAAAAATGACTTACATGCCCTTAGGGGGTGGGTCTCATGCGCCCATGTTGTGCAGCAATGGGCGGGACCTCTGCTTGCATGAGCGGGACCTCTGCTATATAGCACAGGTCCCATGCCCAATATGGGGGGGTCTCATGTGCCCATGTGGGCGGGACCTCTGCTTGCATGGGCGGGACCTCTGGTATATAGCACAGGTCCCATGCCCAATATGGGGGGGTCTCATGTGCCCATGTGGGCGGGACCTCTGCTTTGCATGGGCGGGACCTCTGCTATATAGCACAGGTCCCATGCCCAATATGGGGGGTCTCATGTGCCCATGTGGGCGGGACCTCTGCTTTGCATGGGCGGGACCTCTGCTATATAGCACAGGTCCTATGCCCAATGTGGGGGGTCTCATGTGCCCATGTGGGCGGGACCTCTGCTTTGCATGGGCGGGACCTCTGCTATATAGCACAGGTCCCATGCCCAATGTGGGGGGTCTCATGTGCCCATGTGGGCGGGACCTCTGCTTTGCATGGGCGGGACCTCTGCTATATAGCACAAGTCCCATACCCAATGTGGGCGGGTCTCATGTGCCCATCATGTGCAGCATAGGGCGGGACCTCTGCTTCCATGGGCGGGACCTCTGCTATATAGCACAGGTCCAATGCCCAATGTGGGGGGGTCTCATGTGCCCATGTGGGCGGGACCTCTGCTTTGCATGGGCGGGACCTCTGCTATATAGCTCATGTCCCATGTCCAATATGGGGGGGTCTTATATAAAAAAAATATGTGTTGGGGATTTGAACCCACGACCTATTACTTGAATGTCAGACTACACAACCACTAGACTACGTCCCACCCACCCGCCCTTGGGCGGTCTCGAGTTAACATATTGGGTTTTACTATGGAAAAAAAGACACCCTGTAAAAAGACAAAAATACCCTTAAATTGAAGGCTACTTTTTAAAAGTTAGAATCGACGGGGCTATTTTTTTAAAGCTGACCGAGTCAAAGGCTATTTTTTAAAAAGACCCCCTGAGAGGGTTCTATAGAGGTCAAATAAGCGATAGAGAGATTGAGCTGAGAAATGATGATGAGAGCAGAGATCGACCGATAGTGAGTGATAGATGATAAAGTGAGAGAAATAGAAATTGAGGAGAGAGCATAGACGAGTGGTATTGCCTTTCATTTCAAGCACTTATAACTTATTTATGATCAAAGTGTTTTAAGCTCGTTACCGAGGATAGCTGAATTCTGATATCTTTGATTCTCGGGCGATAACGCAACCGTCTGATGTGCCTTTTTGAGGAAGACATCAAGTCGCAGTTCACACGGTTGTGAGTTTAATTCTGTTTATTTCGATATGTCGTTAGAATTAATTAATTTTAGTTGTGTATTCGTTAATATGTTTG
Source organism: Craterostigma plantagineum (assembly GCA_027422505.1). Taxonomy (NCBI): domain Eukaryota; kingdom Viridiplantae; phylum Streptophyta; class Magnoliopsida; order Lamiales; family Linderniaceae; genus Craterostigma; species Craterostigma plantagineum. The sequence continues at coordinate 6,529,994 of JAPQWV010000007.1, forward strand.
GCGACTATTATTTTATCATTGTTTGTTTCGATATTTTTTCTAGTTCGCTATTGCGCTAAAACTTTACCCCAAAACCCCCTTAATATAATTATTATTACTATTATTATTATCATTATTATTATCCTTATTATTCTTATTATTATTATTACTATTACTATTATTATTATTACTACTGCTACTATTAATCGAGTTTGAAATTAGAAATAAATCAGTCATTTTCCATGTGGAGACGATCCTTACTTACGCTATATTAGTATGGTTATAAATTTATGTTTGGTCGTTTACGACGCGACCATTAGTCCTCTCGTGATACATCTGATCCTTAGTCAAATGATTCGCACTTTGACTATCACAGAAAATAGTAATAACTTCCTACACCGAATAACCATGTCAACCATAATGCTTCCTTAATCGCACCAGTGATCGCCATGTATTCTGCTTCAGTAGTAGATAACGCCACTACATGCTGTAGAGTAGCTTTCCAGCTAACTGCACAACCTCCAATATAAAATATATAACCAGTTGGAGATCGTCGTTTATCGAGATCACCTGCGTAGTCTGAATCGACGAAGCCAACGAGAGTATCACTGTTTCTGCTAACTGCACAACCTCCAATATAAAATATATAACCAGTTAGAGATCGTCGTTTATCGGGATCACCTGCGTAGTCTGAATCGACGAAGCCAACGAGAGTTTTCTGCCAAACTCCAAACAAAAGCTTAGAGTACCCTTCAAGTATCTGAGAATCCACATCACTGCTTGCCAGTGTTCTTTCCCTGGGGTAGCCATATACCTGCTAGTACTGTCCATTTGGCGGGGCTGGCCCGCCATCTGGCGGGCCTAAAAAACTGGGGACCGCCCGCCTGGTAATTTTTTTTCTATTTTTTGTTTTAATTTAAAATATTAATTTACTAATAATTTTTATTTAATTATGATATTTATTAATAAATTATGAATAAATATGATATTAATTATACATAATTAATAACATTAATTATATTATCTAATTAATTTAGTTTTATTTTCTATATTTAGTATTTATTTTCATTATAATATATATTTATTTAATAAATTATATATATTTACAAAATGGCGGGCCGGCCCGCGGTCTAGCGCGCCCCGCCCCGCCCCGCCAAGCCCGCGGCCCGCGCTGGCTGGCCCGCTTAGGCCCGCCTCCTGGCGGGCCTGAAAAAGCTCAGCCCAACCCGCCACTTTAGCGGGGCGGTGCGGGCCGGCCCACGGGCCGCGGGCCACTTTGACATCTCTAATACCTGCTAACAACACTAACAGCCTGTGAAATATTAGGAAAACCTTATAGGGATCTAACAATTTCGAAATTCTCCCTATTTCACTATTCATTTTGAAAATTTTATTGATTTCGAAATTCCATTCTATCTTGACCCCACATGAGTTTTTCGAAACCTATTTCCCGAAATAGATTTCGAAATCTACCATAGTTTCTTTCGACATTCTATTTCGAAATCCCCCTAGATTTCGACTAATTGATTTTACACTTGCAAATAACATTTTCGAAACCCTACTTGAAATACATTTCAAATTCTTCTAGCTCATTTCGAATATCTATTATTCTTGATTAAGTTTCGAAATTCTAACCCTTTGAAAATTATATTCGTTCGAAATTAAATAATTGTGAAACATCTATTCTTTAGAAAATTACTTCTCGAAAGATTTACGAAACCATTTTACGAAAACATTTACGAGATCTCTTGCGAAACCTCTTTCGAAAATCCTTTCGAAATTTCTTTCGAAAATTCTTTCGAAAATCTTAAAACATTATTAAACTTTTCTTTCAAAATTCATAACTCTAATTCTTCCGAAAACCCTCCTAACTTACTAATTCTTCAAACCTTCAAAAATCCTTAAGAACAATAAATATCAGAAAATTATAAAATTCATATCTTTAAATTTTCTTTCAAAAACTAATCCAATTCCAGAAAGTGGTACACTCAAAAACACTTTTCATCTTTCTAAACTCTCAAGAGTTCGATCAAACCCTAACATTCTCAAGTACAAGTATATCGAAAACTCTAAAATATCTAATTACTAAGGATGTTCATGTATCGACGACTATCTATTCCATCAAAATACTTCAACTTATTAGAACATATTTATTTTAAAAGACTCAGACGATTAAATGTAGCATGTTTCAATACTGAAATCCTCCAACTAAGCATATGTTACAATCCTTTCAAAAAGAAAATCTGGGAAAACCCTAATATACCTAAAGTTACGAAAACTTCCTATAATTCATCTTTACCTCTATATAAAGGAAAGGCACAAAATTCATAATTCTTTCACCTTTTAAGTTTTCGTGCATGTTAATATCTAAAACATGTTAATCATAACTTAAAACATGAAAAATCATAACAAGGTCCATACCTTTCCAATGCTTAAGATTGAATATAGTTCGTGTTCTTCTTTCCTCACTACCCCTTACTTTTCCAAAGTTATGAAATGATATAAATTATATTTCTTCCTTTCTTATCTTGTGTTTGGCGTGTAAAGGTAGATAAATAACATCCATACTATTTTAATCCTTATCTTATTTTTAGGAACATATATTATTTTATTGTTATTTTATTTTTTCCTTCATGCTAGGTTTTCGAGCTAAGATTACGAAAGTTTCTTAGGTTGCGAAAACCTTGAAATTTATAATTCTCGTGACTCCTTCTATCGAGAGTCAACTTCTCGCAATTCATGAAAATTCTAACTTATAATGTCTTAACCAATATTATTTTCATCCATACATGCCATAAAATCAATTCTATGAATGCATGAAGTTTTATGTAAATGCATGAAATGATAAGGTTTCAGTTTGATTTCAGTTCCTAACATCAAGTGTGCCCCCTTTTAAAAATTTCGACCTCGAAATTTCGTACCTGTGTTAGTAAACAACCATGGGTACTGTGTTTCTCTCTACTGTTTCCCATGTAGCTTCACGAATCGAATCATTCTTCCACCGTACCTTTGCCATCGAAGTCGTTTTGTTCTGTAACTGTTTGTCGGCATAGTCTAGGACTTCTGCCGGTTCTTCTATGTAACTAAGACCCTCAGAAACATTTATCGGTTCATCACGCAAAATGTGAGTAGAGTCTGCTCTATATCACCGTAACATACTGACATGGAAGACGTTGTGTATCTGTGATAATTCAGGTGGTAGCGCCAATCGGTATGCTAACGGTCCGATTCTTTCGAGTACTTCATATGGCCCAATGTATCATGGGCTCAACTTTTCTTTCCAAATCGTAAAACTCCTTTCCAAGGAGATACTCGCAAAAACACTTTTTCTCCAACTTCTTATTCCATTTCTCGCCTGTGTTGGTCTATATAACTCTTTGTCTATCTTGGGCCGCTTTTAATCGACTCTTAACTATTTTAGTCTTTTCCATTGTATCATGAATCAAATCTGGCCCTTCCAATACTTGTTCTCCTTCCATTGTCTTCCCCGTGCAAACAGGCCTTCTGCCTGGCTACCACTTGTTTCTCCCGTTATATCCCTGTCTATCTGTTCTTTCGATGTAACGCAGATTTGACACTAGAATATGATATTGTGTCTTTTCCGTATATAATTGTGTCATGAAAATGTTTTAAAGACGAGGGAAGGGAACAAAACAATATTATGGACTGATCTTCGTCCGTCACTTTGACTTCTACGTTTGCCAAATCAATAATGATAGAATTGAATTTATCGAGATGCGAAAGAATAGAAGTATCTTCCGTCGTTTTCATACTGTAAAGCTTCTGCTTTAAATATAGCCGGTTCTCCTTAGTCTTCTTCATGTAGATAGCTTTTAGCGCATCCCACGTACCCATGGCCGTCGTATCCGTGGCAACTTCTTGTAAAACCTCGTAAGAGAGATTTAATATAATAGTCGATCTGCCTTTCTTGTCCTATTCATTAAATTGAGCGTCTTTCATTTCCGTCTGTTTCTTCTTTTCTCCTTCAAGCGCCACCTCACAACCGTCTTGTATAAGTATGGCCTCTATTTTGAGACTCCACATTGCAAAGTTGACATTTCTGTCGAACTTTTCAATTGACAGTTTTGTTATCGTCATGGTGGCTAAAAAATAAATCGGGTTGGCTCTGATACCAATTTGTTACGATAAAAATAGAAAAGACGAAAAATAAATTTAGACAGTGAACACGAGATTTACGTGGTTCGGTCAGAATGACCTACGTCCACGGGCCGGAGGTTAGAACTTCTTTATTATGTGGAGTGATTACAAACACGTACACTGACGTGATACAAAAGCAGCTACCCAAGGAGAGGTTATGCGATGCTTTGCCATGTAAACAAGAAGAGGTTATGCGATGCTTTGCCATGTAAACAAAAAGAAGAAAAATGTCAGCTTATTTCTTTGACTTCGGCTGCCAAAAGGAGAAAAACAGTTTCTCCTCATTCACATGCATTTTTCCTTTTTGTATTAGGCACCTACTTTGCTTTTCTTCATTTTTCTTTGTCTCACGTTTCCTTCACAGCTGTATTAGTTGAATGGTCAGAGACCACTTTTGCCAAATGTCACAACAGGATTAATGGGAGTAAGAGAAAAGGAGTATTTGTAGAGATGATCAATCAACTCAAGGGTCTCTCATTCAAGAGTCATTCAAGCTTCTCAACAATAGTCATTCAAGCCTCCTATTCATGTTATTTTAAGACGAATATTCATGCTCTTTTAAGACTTATTTTATGCTCTTTTAAGGGACATAAAGCTCAAGGGTCATGCATTCCTTTTTGATAAAAATCAAAGACCTATTAAATAGTATTCAAATTGTATTCTAACATTCTATGTATATTCTTATCATCGTACCATTTTTTAATTTCAATTTTGTTAAAGATAATGGTTTTTTTTTTTAATATTAGCGTGAAGGGAGGTTTGGTTAGAGCGACACTGTTCCTTGCTATTAATTATTATCTCTTTTATTATTATTATTATTTTTAAAATTTCCACTTTGTTAAGAATGGGTTTTTTTTCTCCAGAGAGGGAAGTCGAGAGGAGAAAGGTGTGTGTCGAATTTACACTATGTTGTGGATTGACGATTACCTGAAAATAAGATAAAATTATTTATGAATTTAAGAATATGAGGATAATTTGGACCATGTTGCTTTGCTCGACCATGCTCAATGTTGGGTAAAAAAAATATACAAACCTCGGAAACTACTACAAAGATGTTAAACTGAATCATTTGCACTTCGCACAGTTCAAACGATGATATACATACGTCGCCACAGAACAAAAACTTTGCATACAGTTACTACACATAAAACACTTTTAATACCAAAAAACAGCTTAGGGAAGAAAATTTCGCCGGCTATTTAAGCTTCGACGCGAATACGCTGTTTGTCCCTTTCGTCTGAATTTTCCACTGCGCATCTTTTGTACGGTACGAATCCCTTGGAATCCGCCGAAATTCTCTTGCTCAACTTATACGAAGATGTCAAATTCTTCACCTTCCCTTTGAACTCAACAGATAAGCCTTCGACAGCCGTCGATCTCTCTTCATCCGACGGATCAGAAGAGCTCTCGTTTTGCTCTTCACTGTCAACGCCACTGTACAGCGTCAGCCATGGAAGATCACGGCCAAGAAACTCAGAAATGTTTCGGTTAGAAAATTTTCTTGCCACGACTCTTTTAGGAGAAACGCTCTCGTAATTACACTCGCTCGTATAGATCGAATCGGCGACCATTAACGTCTTCCCAAAGAGCTTTAGAAACTGCCCATTCGAGCATTCTCTAACAGCAGCAGAAAAGTCGTAATGAGGCAGAAGGTCCAAAATCTGCAGCAAAACGAAGATACGGTTAAGACTGATGAAACAGTTAGTTACAATATTGATCACCCAAAAACTCACTTGCTGCTCTTCTTCGCTCGAATTCTCAGCATCATCAGAAGGTTTAGAGCTGCCTTCTTTCGCCCCATTAGTTGCGTTCTCCGATCCAATTGCAGACAAGAGAGAGGTGGGAGGAGATGAAGATTGGTTTTCTAGGTCAGAAACAGACGTATTCGCCTCTATTACAGCAGCTTTTGAGAGCATTGTTACGTTCTTGCGAGGATAAGGGTGCGATGGTTTTCTCTTAGGCCTCGGAGGCGGGATTTCGATGGGCTTCGCCGCGCTCTCATCGCCACCTTCAGTCTCGCGGGTGACCTAAAAATTCAGACACATTTAAAAATCATCAGCAAACATTATCCATAACAATGCAGTGTCGATATTTTGCTCGCCTCGGCGTGCGTCATCATAACCTTAAGAGATATTACGACTTACTCGCAAAGGCGGCGTAACAGTTTTTTTTTCTTTTTAAGGTCATGTTATGTTTTTTTTTTCTTTTTGCGCTATTCATAAGATAGATGGGTAAGAAGACCTTGGAGAAAAACTTCTGAGCATGGCTTCTGATTTGCACTGCTGTCTTTGAACCAACATGCTCTGCAATAGATATTATAAGGCCAATCAGATACTGAAACAACTTAAGACTATAAATATATATATATATATATATATATATTTAGATTTACACCTTCGATTTTCCTCCAGGCCCGGCCGTAGAGTTTCAGTGCCTCGAGAAACTTTTTGTGCTCTTCTTCGGTCCATCGTTCTCTTTGCTTAGTTATCGTGTAAGGCTTTCTCACCTGTCCAAAATTGCATAAATAAGATGAGTTTGATGTTTCATCCAAGCTTAAGTTCAAACTAAGAAAGAACAGTAGAGAGCTTAAGACCTTTGGAATCATATCATCCTCGGGATTAAGCTGATGTTCGCTTATTGCAATGCCCTTAACAGCTTCAGACAAAACTTTATTGTCTCCATGTCCTTCCTGGAATAGAAGAGGCCAAAAAGAGAGAAGAAAATGTTTATTCATGGGTATATTTTCGTTGCAAGCTTGGAGACAAATCGGGGAAAACGCTTTTTATTGTATCTACCATCTATGTAATGAGACTGTCTCAAGAAGTAAAAACACAAGCATAAAGAACAGACACGGTCTGAGCAAAAAAAATGGAAACCTTCATTTATGTTCCTTCTTTCCATAGACAGAACATAATCGATAAATATCTGTTTCCATATGAATATATGTCATACACCAAAAGCAATTTTACAAAACCTCAAATAACTAAGGTACTATAATACGTTTCCCTGGTCTGTTTTTCACAGCAAACACCAATAAAGCGAAATCTTGGCACAAGTTACAGTTGTAAGAAAATCATGGGCAAGAATCGATTTCGTCTTAGTACCAAAAGAAAAAACTCCCATATGGGTTCAGAGATCTGAATCACCTGTGTAGTCGTAGATGCTGCTGAAACCATCAAGACTTTGTCTTCTTCTCCCTAAGCTTATTTGCTAATCACTTCCTCACAGAGACAGAAACTAAGAGGATCTCACAGATTTAAACCCCTCCTCTGAAGATTTAACTATTGATCTCAGAAAAATAAAACAGAATCGAATTTCTACACTCTCACGCAACTTCGTGATAAGAACTGGGTTATTTAGTAAGCAGAAAAAATCCCAAAGGTCGGATCTTTTTCTCAAAAACTCATATGATTGGAGCAGAGGAAATCTGCAAGGCGCTAAAGCAAAAAGATGATATTTTTTTTCTTCAGCTAGGAACAAATGGCAGCACGAGACTGATATAGCACACCCACCATGAACAGGGAAAGAGAGAGATAACGGAAATTGCAAATCAGGGCAGGGCAGAAAATTAATGTAAATTGGTTGTGGGATATAGAGAAGGATCGAGAGAAAGTCTTCAAGGCAACTGTTTTTTGTGGCTGAGATTCAAAGAATGGGGAGGACACGTGGCGTGTGGAATTTGCGCTTTATCCCTCACTTTTTCGTAAAAGCAACGCCAGCAGCTTCTCTCCACGCGGAGGCTCAATAGTGGTCTTTGTTCTTTTTCTTTTCTTTTTTAGTTTCATTACTTGGTTTTTTTATTACATATCACGGACCAAATACCCAACTTGGGAACCAAGACATGACATGATCACGTGCACACAAATAGTTGCGCCAAACTTGTTTTATGCTTAGTCTAGGTGGTTAATCGCACTAGAAGCCGGAATCATTCAATAGCATACGATGAGGTGAAACTTTGTTTTAGTGTAAACTGCGGTGTCATTGTAGATGGAATATGTATATTTATTAAAAGGGTGTTTGTTAGGATATGCGGAAATTCCCGATAATTATTTGCCCGAAAAATGACGATAATAAATAAACGAAACGAAAATAAATTTGGACGTGACACGAGATTTACGTGGTTCGGTCAGAATGACCTACGTCCACGGGCCGGAGGGTAGAACTTCTTTATTATGTGGAGAGATTACAAACACGTACACTGACGTGATACAAAAGCACTACAACAATATTAGGAGTAGGCTATAAAAGAAAATGATCAGATAGGAGAAGATCTGTATGGCTGTGGTGTCCTTTCTTCCTTCGCTGAGCATTGCTATTTATAAGCAAAACTTATTGCCTCGATTACCATGTAAACACATGCATTCATGGTCATAATAGTGGGCGCACACTTTTGACAAACAAATGAGGCGCCGCACACAATAGCCTCACGTTTCTTCTTTGAATGGTACTCTATGACTTTTCAAAAGCCCACATGGTTTCTTTTGTGTTTATTTGTCGACATGTAAGGTCATCGTCAACAATCTCCACCTTGACCTTGATGTCGTAAATAACTCCACCTTAAATAGTAACACCTTTATCTCCCTCCGACCTTAGTCCCTGACGGGCTACTTCACCATTTCTGAAACACCAATCAAGTCCAAGCAATGCTTGAACTTGGAAACTGGAAGAGCTTTCGTAAATACATCCGCAGGATTATCCTTCGTGTTAATCTTCTTGATAAACACCTTCTTATCTGCAATAATATCACGAATAAAATGATACTTGACATCAATATGCTTAGTCCTTTCGTGATACATCTGATCCTTGGTCAGATGAATCGCACTTTGACTATCACAGAAAATAGTTATAACTCCCTGACTCTGAGTTAATTCACCAAATAACCCTGTCAACCATAAAGCTTCCTTGATCGCATCAGTAACCGCCATGTATTCTGCTTCAGTAGTAGACAACGCCACTACATGCTGTAGAGTAGCTTTCCAGCTAACTGCACAACCCCCAATACAAAATACATAACCAGTAAGAGATCGTCGTTTATCGAAATCACCTGCGTAATCTGAATCGACGAAGCCAATGAGAGTATCACTGTTTCTGCCAAACTCCAAACAAAAGCTTAGAGTACCCTTCAAGTATCTGAGAATCCACTTCACTGCTTTCCAGTCTTCTTTCCCTGAATTAGCCATATACCTGCTAACAACACTAACAGCCTGTGAAATATCAGGACGTGTACATACCATTGCATACATAATACTGCCGACTGCACTCGAGTAGGGAACTCGTGCCATGTACGCTTCTTCCTCATCTGATGATGGTGACTGAGCAGCGCATAGCCTAAAATGGCTAGCAAGAGGAGTGTTGACTGGTTTGGCATCGCTCATGCCAAATCTCTCCAAAACCTTTCTGAGGTAACTTTCCTGGGTCAGGTGCAACTTACCAGCTCCTCTATCACGTCTAATCTCCATACCAAGAATCTTCTTAGCTGCTCCTAAGTCCTTCATCTCAAATTCACCATTCAATAAGGCCTTCAACTGGTGAATTTCTGCAAGATTCTTAGCCGCAATGAGCATGTCATCAACATATAACAATAGATAAATGAACGAACTGTCATTTAACTTCCGGAAGTAAACACAACTATCATACTTGCTCCTGGAGAAACCATGACCCAACATGAAAGAATCAAACCGTTTATACCACTGTCTTGGAGACTGCTTTAATCCGTATAAGGATTTCTTCAGTAAACAAACTTGGTCTTCTTTGCCTTCAACTATGAAGCCTTCGGGTTGCTTCATATATATCTGTTCATCTAAATCGCCATGTAAGAACGCTGTCTTGACGTCAAGCTGTTCTAACTCCAAATCATACATGGCAACGAATGCAAGTAATACACGAATAGAGCTATGTCTAACGACAGGTGAGAATACATCATTAAAATCAACACCTTGTACCTGACTATAGCCTTTCGCGACTAATCGTGCCTTATACCTTGCATCGTCAGAACCAGATAAACCTTCTTTTTCTTGAAGACCCACTTACATCCGACTATTTTCTTTTTCTTTGGCGGCGGCACAAGAATCCAAGTACCATTCTTGTGCAGAGACTCCATTTCTTCATTCATCGCTACCAGCCACTTATCAGCATTAACATCGCTTATTGCCTCCGAATAGGTAGAAGGTTCGCCGCCTCCACCTGTTTCTTGCGCCACTGATAAAGTGTACGAAACTAAATTTACGTACCGCTGTGGTAGTCGAATCTCCCGTCTCTCCCTATCTCTGGCTATAGAATATTCCTGCTCGGTGCTTTCATCTTCAACATGATCTGAATCAGGCTCTGGCCCATCCTCTTGATCCGTTGAACTCGTAGCAGGGTCATCTGAAGGATCTTTGTTGATCTCGAGCTCCACCTCGCTGTGTACACTATCCTTCTTTTCTTCATTAGAAGAATTAGTAGACTCTTTTGAAGGATGTAACATAGAAGACTCGTCAAATGTAACATCTCTGCTAATTATAAATTTGGGTGACTTGGGATCAGGATTATATAGTCTATATCCTTTCACCCCTGAAGCGTAACCGAGGAAAATACACTTCTTAGCTCTAGGCTCTAACTTTCCCTCGTTTACGTGCATATAAGCTGGGCACCCAAATATTCTTAAGTTGGAGTAATCAGCAGGAGTACCTGACCATACTTCCTCAGGAGTCTTGAAATTGATCGGTGAACACGGTGAGCGGTTGACAATATAGCATGCTGCGGCGATAGCTTCAGCCCAAAAATCATTTGTCAACCCAGCATTGGAGATCATACATCGAGCTCTCTCTAAAAGCGTTCGATTCATGCGCTCGGCAACACCGTTTTGTTGAGGCGTCATTCGAACAGTGTGATGTCGAGCAATTCCTTCATTTTTGCAGAACTCATTGAACTCGCTTCCGCAAAATTCCAAGCCATTATCTGTCCGCAACCGCTTGATCTGTTTTCCTGTCTGCTTTTCAATCAAAGCTTTCCATTGTTTAAATGTTAGGAAAACATCACTTTTCTGTTTAAGAAAATAGACCCAGACTTTCCTTGAAAAATCATCGATGAAAGTCAACATATATCTTGCACCACCTTTGGACGGAACACGAGAAGGACCCCATACATCAGAATGAATATAGTCCAAAGTACCTTTCGTCCTGTGGACAGCTGGCGAATTGAAGCTGACTCGTTTCTGCTTCCCAAAAATACAATGTTCGCAAAAGTCCATCTTACCAGTACTTTGACCGCAAAGTAGGCCCCGCTTGCTTAAAATCGTCAAGCCTTTTTCTCCCATGTGTCCAAGTCGCATATGCCATAATCTCGTGGTATCAACCTCCGGGGATGTCGAAACTGCAGCGGAACCTGTAACTGTAGTTCCCTGCAAAATATATAAATTTCCAGACCTGCAAGCTTTCATCACGACAAGGGCACCTCTGGCAATCTTCAAAACTCCACCTTCACCTGAGAACCTGCACCCTTGAGATTCAAGTGTGCCTAAAGAGACAAGATTTCTCTTCATATCTGGAACGTGTCTGACTTCTGTGAGCGTTCGGATGATTCCGTCGAACATCTTGATCCTAACTGTGCCTTTACCAACAACTTTACACGGAGCATCATTTCCCATTAAAACATATCCACCATCGAATTTTTCATATGTGGAAAAACAATCTCGACTCCGACTTATGTGGTAAGAACAACCCGAATCTAAGATCCACTCATTATCAGACCTAACAATATTTGCAGTTGCTACAAAAATAGTTCCATCGCTCTCATCAGTAGCTAAACTAGCTTCGGCGGGTTTATTAAATTGCTCATTATTTTTCTCCTTATTTTTCAATTTAAAACAATCAGCTTTAATGTGTCCCTTTTTCTTGCAAAAATTACAGACTTTATTTCTGTACCTGGATTTTGACCTTTCTTTAGATCTGCTACTTTCAGCTTCTCTACGTTCTGGTCTTCCCCGTGCAAACAGGCCTTCTGCCTGGCTACCACTTGTTTCTCCCGTAATATCCCTGTCTATCTGTTCTTTCGATTGTAAAGCAGATTTGACACTAGCATACGATATCGTATCTTTCCCATAGATTATGGTGTCACGAAAATGCTTTAAAGACGAGGGAAGGGAACACAACAATATTATGGCCTGATCTTCGTCCGTCACTTTGACTTCTACGTTCGCCAAATCAATAATGATAGAATCGAATTTATCGAGATGCGAAAGAATAGAAGTACCTTCCGTCATTTTCATACTGTAAAGCTTCTGCTTTAAATAAAGCCGATTCTCCTTAGTCTTCTTCATGTAGATAGCTTTTAACGCATCCCACATACCCATGGCCGTCGTCTCCGTGGCAACTTCTTGTAAAACCTCGTAAGAGAGATTTAATATAATAGCCGATCTGGCTTTCTTGTCCAATTCATTAAATTGATCGTCCTTCATTTCGGTTGGTTTCTTCTTTGCGCCTTCAAGTGCCACCTCGCAACCGTCTTGAATGAGTATAGCCTCCATCTTGAGACTCCACATTGCAAAGTTGACATTTCTGTCGAACTTTTCAATTGACATCTTTGTTATCGTCATGGTGGCTAAAAAAATAAATCGGGTTGGCTCTGATACCAATTTGTTAGGATATGCGGAAATTCCCGATAATTATTTGCCCGAAAATGACGATAATAAATAAACGAAACGAAAAATAAATTTGGACAGTGACACGAGATTTACGTGGTTCGGTCAGAATGACCTACGTCCACGGGCCGGAGGGTAGAACTTCTTTATTATGTGGAGAGATTACAAACACGTACACTGACGTGATACAAAAGCACTACAACAATATTAGGAGTAGGCTATAAAAGAAAATGATCAGATAGGAGAAGATCTGTATGGCTGTGGTGTCCTTTCTTCCTTCGCTGAGCATTGCTATTTATAAGCGAAACTTATTGCCTCGATTACCATGTAAACACATGCATTCATGGTCATAATAGTGGGCGCACACTTTTGACAAACAAATGAGGCGCCGCACACAATAGCCTCACGTTTCTTCTTTGAATGGTACTCTATGACTTTTCAAAAGCCCACATGGTTTCTTTTGTGTTTATTTGTCGACATGTAAGGTCATCGTCAACAGTGTTAGTGTTATTATTTTTCGTATGCAATATCTAGAGATATATATGATTAAGAAATGTTATCGAGAAATAAATAGAAGAGACATTATACGAACCACATGTTTAAGACCCAGTGGCGAGAAAACTTTCCCTTTCTTCACAGCTTTTGCCAAAACCTACTTCCCCACATAAATATCCTATCCCCACACCCAATTAATAAAATTTAAATATCTCACAGCCACTTAAAATGATTTTACAACTCAACTACCATACCTATGATATTTAAAATAGTGACGTGTCACCACAATTACTGTACCCACTATGTCCCAAATAATCTGATCCGTTGAATTTTAAATCTTGTTGTTCAAAATTTTTCTTTTTGTTTATTAATTTCTTTAATTCTATATTCCAATCATAAAATCTTTATTATTTCATGTGATTTATAAGATAAAAATAAATAAACAAATCCAATTTATGCCTTTTTTATGATGATCAATTTAATATCCATAATATATTTTTTTGATAATCATAAGAATTATTTTAAGAAATTGGGATGGGACAGACGATTTCAACCGCCTTTCTCCATGCACAAGACACCACATGTGACAGAGACTTGGTTTATATAAAATGATACAAATTGCATAGACGTTGTTATGCTTCTCGTAGGATACAATAATATTTTAACTAATAGATAAGCTGACGATAAAATATAAAGTACCTAGAACCTCTCAAAATATATAAAATTTAATAATTAAATGATGAGAAAATACAAAAAGCCAAGGGTTTTGTAGATGGATCAATCAACAAAGGCGATGTGTGGTGAAATTTTTTCCATTGCTGATGGTGTATTGTGGATGAGATTGATCGTGACCGTGACAACAAAGAACAATTTAATTTTCAAAGAAATTATATATTGTTATTCTTATATATATATATATATAATAAATTATGCTGGACCCACAGGAGGTGGAGCTTTTTGAACTTTATCGCCACGTCACGCAACCCACCGCCCCACAATTTAATAAAGTTGGCGATGGCCCACTTCTTGATATAAAATACGAAACGATTCTGAACCACATTTTAGTAAATTTGGGTATTGCTGGAACTTAGGAAATATAGATATCCACCAAAAAAAATATCAGCCACAAGATAATTATTTATTGGTCTTTTTAGGGTAAAGCTGGTAGATATTCGAGGAGTGGACACGTTATTATTACCTTAGCAGTCTTGAAATTTTCCAACGAAAACAATCGTAGCTTGAAAATTACAGTTGTAAAGGTTGGTATGAAAATAAAGGGTTTATCAAAATTTTTCAAAAAATATACCTATAGTTGAAAAGGATAATTCGTCATTAACCATACACCAAGTCTCATCTATTTATTTAAAGCTGAGAGCCCATACATAGATGAGAATCCGTATAAAAAAGAATTATGGTAGTAAGAGTTGAAGTATTCTATAGATTGGACGACTGATAATAATCCTGAATGATATTTGCAAATTATGAAAAGGGACACATTTGCAGGGTTTTGCTAGTTAATTGTTTGTTATTTTACTGTAGCCCATTAGAGTTACTAATTAAGAGTGTGAGTTGTCATCTGGCATTTCTTGATTACTACAAATTTTCTGCTAAAATATTCATCTAAAAATCTCTTAACCAACGTTTGATATTATATTAATATAAAACGACCTAAGTGCCTAATCAACTTCAATCGAGATGCTTCTTGTTATTGTCAAAGCGGTGATTCCTAAAGAGAATGCTCTAATCAACAATACGACGCCGTCGCGCCACATGTTCGGTTTGGAACAATGGCTCATTGGTCAAATCGATAATCAAATTCTACAAAGTCCAAGCTAATACACATTCTTACCTTATTTTCTTTTCTTTCCATCTAAGTTATTGCAGTATTTAGAAAATTATCCATTCGAAGTAAATACTATAAAAGTCAACTACGTAACAAAAATTTAATGTAAGCCCCTGCAATTTAGTCCTCTCTTAATTAATTTAATTTTTTTACTTTTAAATTTTTTATTTATTATACCTGTATCCCTGACCCTACACATTATTTTTGTTTATATAGTTAAAAATTATATTTTATATATAACATTAGAAATAATGAATCTCAAAATTAGAAGTAACATAAATATAATTATATTCTAAGCACACGCATAGAGTGTGCGAAAACGTACTAGTTGAAAATGATACTCCTATTAGAGTTCTGATCAAGAGATTATTGAGTATTATGAATCTTCGTACCACCAATAAAGAAAAGTCGATATTTAAAATTTTTGAGAAAAAAATGAATATAAATAAGGAGGCATGTTGAAATTATTATGAGATCAAAATATAATATATCCTTCAAGTTTAAATATGAGTTAGGGTGGGGTGACCCAACTCAAACAACTTAAACGTGGTGTTGAGATTATAATTTGGACTTTGTCCCACATCGAATAATTCAAGATCTTCAAGTATATATATATATATATATATATATATATCTATAAGATGTTTTCTCCTTATATAATCAATTGGTATATGATGGAACCATATCAACTTATATGGGACAACTCTTTTCATTTGTAGGCCCATGAGCATAGGTCCGATAAGGCCCAACAACGATATTTAATATGTGGCATTTTCATAATATAAATAGAGAAAAAAAAAGGAATGGCAAACCATAATTAACTACATTTTATATTACCCTAGCCACATTTACTTGTTCATATAAGAAAATAATAGATAATTTTATGATAATATTATTATCTTTCATTTGTCTAGGATTTATGTTAACTTAGTAATTTTGACATAAAATGTATGTATTATTATCTTGTTCAGTTTCAAACATAATAAATTTTTTTATCTTATGTATTGTTTAGAAATTCCAAAAGTGACTTATTACATCAATAAATAATTTATAAAAGAATAATACTTATGAACATCGAAAAATATAAAATACACATATCATTTTGATTACCATGAAATAAGGAATAAATTAACGTTATTTAATTTTATCATATAAATCATATGAAATAATAACGATTTTTGGTGGTATGAACATATTTTAGTCCTTTTAGATTAATTATCTTGGTTGGACAAACAATCTCGGGCCTAAGTCCCTTGGTTTATTTATCTTGCTATTTATTATATCGGGCCTTTTATTTATAGCATGCTTACAAAAAAAGAATCATTGCCAAATGCCACCTGAACAAGATTAAATTGGATAAAAATTACCTTATCTTGGCTCAGCTCACCTTATCTCACCAACTAAATGCAGCATAAATATGGCAGACTTATTTCATATACTAAAATAATAAACAAAAAATAAATTCTATTATTTTAGCAACAGTTGTATACTTCTTTACTTCGGCATGAAAACATCATTTTTAAGTATATTTCTCTAAGTGCTTGTTTGGTTGGAGGGTTTAAGTATTTTAAAGGTGGGTTTATGATATCTTACTGTGTTCGGTTGGTAGGTTTATCTAAACCATGGATTTATATAGAATCACTCTAAACTCAAGCAGATAAGTTTAGATAAACACACCCCCTCACATGTGTTTATTTAAACCCACTAACCTAACACACATTTTATTTATACCCATTAATTTGTTTTATATAACCCCCTACTTATTTAAGCCCTCCTAAATATAAACATGTCACCCAAATGAGCACTAAATTAAATTATATATATCTCCAATCTCTTTTCTCAACTGTCAGGTGTACTTATATCATTTTATTTTGTACCATAGTTAATAGTTTACGATCGTGCCATTCAACGTGTAATACTTGATATGTATGCCTACTTTTTGTATTGTACAATATAATGTCGTGTATAGCGAACGACTGAATGAATAAAACCATATAAAACATCTAATCAAATCATCAAAGAGATGATTCCATGAGCAAGACATTGAACATAATCTGAACCGCAGCTTCGTAAACCGCGCCGTCGTAATGCATCCCATCGCGCGTGCACCCACACGCCGCCGACAGCGAGTAAAGATCCAAAAGCCAAAACGGTCCTCCGCCGTGCTGACGCAGCATCTTACTCCCCACCACCTCGTCGCTGTACAAACCCCTCAGCTCCTCCGTCATAATCTCCCTCTTCACCGCCGTGTTCAGCCTCGCCGTCTCCAGCTTCGGAATCCCGACCCAGAACAAACCCACGGGCTTCGACCCGACCCGCAATAGTGCCCGGACGGAACCCATTACAACCCCCAGCGAATCGCCGTAGATCGACGCGTTGTGTCCTTCCAGCATGTCCCACAGCCCCGACCCCATCACCACCACGTCGGGCATACCGCCGCGGCTCAGCCGCCGGGCGAAATCGGCCAGCTGGAGGACGTACGGAGCCCAGACGAAGTCCAATCTGACGCCCGCCTCCTCCGCCGCGACGGAGAAGCTGCCGTGGCTTTTGGAGAGTTCGTCCCTCGCCTTCCAAGGGCCGTACGGCGGCGGTCTCACCACCGCCGCCAGCAGAGCGAAAGCCACCCCCCTCGACTGTGAGTCCCCCGCCACGACGATCCTCGAGTCTTTCAGAAGGCCGGAGCTCAGTTGCCGGAAACCGCACGGGGCGGCGGCCTCCGCCCAGGCCCAAGATTTCTTTTCCCCGCAGGTTTTGGTTCTGTTGACGGTTATGCAGTCCCTGACGTTTCTAAAGGCGATCTTGTGGAGAGAGGAGGCGCAGGAATTGCGATGGGGCGGCGGAGGGGGGCTCAAGGGGTTCGGTGGGGCCGCCGCCGACGGCGGAGAAGTCGCGGTGAGTGCTGCCGGGAAATTGTAAAAAGGAGCGATGCCCATGGTGGCGAGTGTGATGAACAGAGCGCCGCTGAAGACCGCCGCCGCGCTGATAGGAGTCAGATGCCACCACCTCGCCGTGCCCATTACAACCTACGGAGAAAGAGTTTTCCCATGCGATTATTACACAATACCCAGACTATAAGCTTGAAGGGAAAGGGATCATCGTAATTCTTTTAACAGTAACAAATTGATGAGCAGAATATAGACGACGAACCTCTGTGAAGTTCTCGGATCTAAGTTTCTCTGGCCCGTAGAACCATGATTTGATAGGATTCTGATATGAAGCTCCGCCTCATATCATTTGTTTCTGTTTTGGGATGATTCATGATTTTCATTTTTCACATTGAGATTATGCGTTTCACTTCAAATGCCTCGCAATCTAATCATTAATGGAGTTTCCAATCTTCAAGCTGTCGCGGGGGAGTTAGCGCCGCCATTATCGTCATCCGAAGCTCTGCAATTCTTGCACATTTGTCCAAATCGATGAGAGGTACGTACGCGTAAATTGGGGCAATCCCATTGGTGCGTAATTTTCCAGAAAAATTTGAGGCCTTTGGTGATGAATTTGGGTTTTTAGGGTTCTTGGTTTTATTTATTATTTTTATTCTTGTTGTCGAAATTCGGGCCGGGCCTCCGTTAATTTATCTGTCATCGAGGCTCAAGCACACACGCCACACATGAGGAGGGGTCCCAGTATAAGCTTGACGGGGTTCCTTCCTAAAACCAATTGGTGTTAGGAGGAGTGGCCCATCAAGCTTATAAACCATTTTAATCTCTTTTCAATTTTCGGTGTGGGACAACTTGTCCTTCACACGTGATAGCTCAACACTCCCCTCCTCACGTGTGAGCCCATTTCTTTTTCTTTTTATTTTTTTAATCGGACGGGAACGTCATTCTTTTCGAACTCGCCATATATTTTTAATTGAGTCGGATCTTCCCGCACTGATACCATGTTGAAATTCGGGTCGGGCCTCCGGGTAATTTATCCGTCATCGAGGCCCACGCACACACGCCTCACATGAAGAGGGGTCCCGATATAAGCTTGATGGGGTTCCTTCCTAAAACCAATTGATCAGAGCAAGTCGAAGCTCAGATTCGAATCGATCAAGTGAATTGATCATCAGTTAACACTGCTATTTCTGAAATCGATCGTGTCTTCGACAGCCGATCGGATTTTCTGTTGTTTTTTGTTCATCGTATTCTGCTATCTCAATGGCGACTGAATCATCGAACAACGAAGGTGAAGACAGGAGGCTTGAAGAGGATGTGATGAATTGCGCTGAAGTTTTCAATTTACATGATGGTATTAATCCAGGCATGTTGCTTATCTCGTTTCAGCTGAATGAGATGAATTATTGGAGCTAGAATCGTGCTATGATTACAGCTCTTGAGGCTAAGATGAAGCTAGGCTTCGTGGATGGAACGATTGCTAAGCCTCGGGTTAACACTATGGAGCACTATAAGTGGAAACGAGTCGATAGTATAGTCAAGGCGTGGATAAGTGCTTCAATTTCGAGAGAAATCATAGATAATTTTCTATATGCAGCGACTTCAAAAGAACTGTGGGATGACTTAGCAGAAAGATATGGGAATGCTAATGGTCCGATGCTTCTGCGAATGAAAGAGGAGCTGATTGGAACCAGGCAAGAAGACATGCCTCTGATCAAGTACTACAACACTTTGAAACGACTGTGGGATCAAAGGGATCACTTTCGACCACTCCCTGAGTGTGCTCCAGACGTGGCTAAGATCCTGAGGACACGTGATGAAGAAGAAAAGCTGGTGCATTTCATTCTAGGACTGAATGAATCTTTTCAATCGGTGAAGGACAACATCATGATGATGGATCCTTTACCAAGTGTGACTAAGGCGTATTTGATGGTTGCGAGGGTTGAGAGGCAGGTTAATACAACAGTACATGTCCTCAAGGTCACAGACTCTCTAAACGCTGCTATGTATGCCTCCAAGTTTCAGCAAGAAATGAGACACATTGGCCAGGTTGACAGAAGAAAGCGGGAGAAAAAAAAGTTGTTCTGTACTCATTGTAATAAAAATGGACATGATCAAGATATGTGTTTTAAGGTAAAAGGGTACCCTGACTGGTGGAAAGGGAGCAAGGATGGTCAAATTCATGGCCAGGGGCACCGCTCGAACCACAAAAGTTTTGCTAATGTTGCTGCTCTGCCAGAAGAAACACCATTTGACTTTCATGGGAGTGCTGACAAAGCTAACTACACCAATACCAAGCCTGACTTGGACTCAGTTGTGGCGAAGATGAGTTACCTGCAAAAGGAGCTGCAATACCTGATGAAAGGAAGGGAGGCACAAAATCAGGATTCTGTCAATTTTGCTCATCTGACAGACTTTGCAGGTACCAACTTACTTTCTTTATCTGCCTTAGCTGATTCTGTGAGTGGAAGTTTTTGGATTAAAGATACAAGAGCCACTAATCATACATGCATGGACTTAGGCCTTATCCACAACCCTAAGCCTGTACAAAGCCTCACATCCATATCCTACCTGATGGCAGTACTCAACTAGTACACTCAAGAGGACAAGTGATACTTGAGCCTATGTTGACCCTCAGTGATGTACTTTATATACCTAGTTTCAAATACAACTTGATCTCAGTTAGAAAACTTTCAGAAACATCAAATTTGTTATGTGGATTCTTAGCCAAATATTCTTTTCTACAGGCTACAGTCTAAAGAGATAATAGCTGTGGGGAATGTGTTCCAGCGCCTATATATTCTGACCGCAGAGTCTTTCAAACCTCAAACAATAAAGAAAGTGCTAGACACTTGCTTACCTAGAGTTTTACTTCGTTGCATACCTTATGATGTTTCTGAAAAACCCTTAGCTAATAATGTTGTGTACCTGAATAATGCTCATTGGCATTCCAGGCTTGGACATCCTTCATATAATGTGATGAGGCATATTCATGATTTTTCTATCCCATATTTAACCGACTGTGAAGTATGCCCATAACCAAAACAACATAGACATCCTTTCCCACTAAGCCATATATCTTCATCTAAATGCTTTGAGTTACTTCACATGGACCTATGGGGACCTTATAACCATCCTACTCATTCATCTCACCATTATTTTTTCACCATTGTTGATGACTTTAGCAGGTCTACTTGGACATATTTACTGAGGTATAAATCACAGGTTAGCCATCTCATACACTCCTTCATACTGCTAGTTCGAAATCAGTACCAAACGTCCATTAAAACCATTCGATCCGACAATGGGGCAGAGTTCACTGGCTCGTCCTGTAATCAAATCTTTACTACCTTTGGCATCCTTCACAAAAAATCATGTCCCTACACCCCACAACAAAACGGAGTTGTTGAGAGAAAACATCAACATTTACTCCAAGTGGCAAGGTCTCTTATGATACAATCCTCGCTGCCAAAGAAATTTTGGGTGATGCCATCCTAGCAGCCACTTACCTTATCAACCGAACACCCACTGCCTTGATAAAATGGAAGTCACGCTATAAAATCCTCCATGGAAAGCCACCAAACCTCTCACATTTGAGAGTCTTTGGATGTCTTTGCTATGTTACTAATACCTCACTCACTTTCAAAGACAAATTCAATCCTAGGTCCCACAAAGCCATTTTTCTCGCCTATCCCTCAGGTCAGAAAGGCTATAAGCTATACCATCTGACAGACCATAAGATCATCATTTCCAGAGAGGTGGTCTTTAAAGAACATATTTTTCCTTACAGCCATATTGATACCACAGAACCTATTTTCCATATATTACCTCAGCCAATAACAGAACCTACCATTATCCTAGTCAGGACAACACAGGCCTCTCTGGCAGAACCAGTGACTGATAAACATCTGAACCACCTCCTATTGATATACCCTCAGTTGAAGACTCAACCATAAACAGCGAAACACTTCCACAACCCATGATTCGAACTAGCAGTATAGTTAGGAAACCACCAGTGTGGATGGCTGACTACGTTCCTCATTCAAATCTCGTGGCTGATCCTACTGATAACTCATCACTGTCCAAGTTCATAATCCCATATACTTATCCCTTTACCCAAAAATCAGGTCTAAGTCCGTCTTATATGTCTTTCTTGGCTAATGTGTCTGACATTCACGAACCACATTCATATGACGAAGCTAAGTCGCAGATTGAATGAGAGATGGCCATGAAGAGGGAACTTGATGCTCTGGAAATTAATCATACGTGGGACCTAACTGCTCTTCCAAAGGGTAAGAAAGCAATAGGCTGCAGGTGGGTATATAAGGTTAAATACAATTCGGATGGCTCAGTTGATAAGTACAAGGCAAGACTTGTCGCCAAAGGGTATAACCAAGTAGCTGGGGAAGATTACTTCGATTGTTTTTCCCCTGTAGCCAAACTAGTAACGGTAAGATTGGTGCTGGGATTGGCAGCTGCCAAAAACTAGGCTTTACATCAGTTGGATATCAATAATGCTTTCTTACATGGATTTTTATATGAGACTGTTTATATGACTGTTCCTTCTGGTTATACCAAGGCTCCCCCAAACCAGGTGTGCAAGCTTCATAAAGTCTTTGTATGGACTTAAACAAGCTTCACGCCAATGGAATCAAGAATTCACTAGCAAGTTGGAATCTTTTCAGTTCACCCAATCGGCTCATGATCATTGTCTCTTCATTAAGAATTCAGGTTCAGACATTCTTGTCTATTGGTTTATGTTGATGATGTGTTATTGACAGGGTCAAGTGAAGCTACGATCCTTGAGGGCAAAGCAGTTTCTCGATGATGCTTTTACGATCAAAGATCTGCACTATGCGAAGTATTTTCTCGGTGTGGAGATAGCAAGGTCAGCCTCTGGAATCTATCTCAACCAGCGTAAATACATTCTGGACATTTTGAAGGGAGCTGGCCTTTTAGGGTGCAAACCAACTGCCGTGCCTATGACTAAGGGATTGAATTTACATGATGAATCCAGTCCCTTCCTTACTGATCCTAGTGCTTACAGGAGACTTGTTGGGCGACTGATGTATCTTGGTTTCACTAGGCCGGATATTTCGTATGCTACTCAGCAGCATAGTCAGTTTCTTCAACATCCTAGAGAAGTCCATTGGATAGCTTGCCTTCATATACTCAGATACTTGAAGGGCTGTCCTTCCTTGGGGCTTTTTTTGTCTAGTGCTTCTACCCTCAGCCTTCATTCCTACTGTGATGCCAATTGGGGCACATGTCCCATTAGCAGGTGCTCTCTCACTGGTTATTGCATTTTTCTTGGCAGCTCTCTCATTGCATGGAAGACCAAAAAGCAGCCTACGGTGTCTAAGTCTTCGTGTGAAGCTGAGTACCGAAGCATGGGTACCACCGTTTCTGAGTCAATGTGGATTTCTTACATATTGTCTGATCGTCGCATTTCAGTACCAAGACCAATACCTTTCGCCTGCGACAACAAATCCGCAATTCATATTACTTCCAACCCGGTTTTTCACGAGCGCACTAAACACTTGGATATTGATTGTCACATCGTTCGCAATCAATTCAAGGATGGTTTTATACGACCTTATTTTGTTCCTTCTCTTCGGCAACCGGCCGACATCTTTACTAAGTCTCTTTCCACTGAACATTTTCACAAGCTGCTTGGCAAGCTTGGTGTCGATGATGTTCATCGTTCCCAGCTTGAGGGGGGATGAAAAGATTCTAAGTAGCGTAATTATTACTTAATGGCATTGTTGTAAATATGTTTTATTTCTTGGTTAAGTAATCTTTACACCTCTGATAGTTAGATAAGTTAGTCATCTGGCGTGTATATATACAGTGTGCACAGCTCATGATCATTTGAGGTCGATAACAAATTACAGCTGTTCTTATTTTTAGCTCTTCCTTGCGATCTCCATACTCAATTTCTACACTTGTTCTTTCTTTGTCATGCATAGCAGCATAGCAATGTTAAACATTGAAACCAACGACTGTTTACAGCCCAACACCAATCAGAAGCTCCCTCGACGAAATCAATCGCCGAGATTACCAAAGCTTTCACGTCGCACAATATAAACAGTACCACCACAGAAAAAAAGAAAACCATCAAAGAAAAAGAAAGAGTAAAATGTCGAGCGAAGGATTACTTCTCTTGGATTTCTGGGCGAGCCCATTTTCCTCAAGGGTGAGGATCGCACTGGGAGAGAAAGGTGTGAGCTACGAAACACAAGAGGAAGACATCTTCGGAGGCAAAAGCGATCTCCTCTTGAAATCGAATCCCATTCACGAGAAAGTCCCACTTCTCTTACACAATGGTAACCAATCGCAGAGTCCAACAACATCGTTTACTACATCGACGAAACTTGGCCGAAGCCACAGTTGCTTCCATCTTGCTCTTACGGGCGATCAAGGGCTCGTTTCTGGGCAGACTTCATCGACAAAAAGGTCACTTTTTTCTGCACTTTTTAACGAATTTAGTTCCACAACTGTCTGTATTTTTGTAAACTGTGAACTTTTATTACAGGTTTTTGATGCGGGCTGTGGGATATGGCAGAGCAAAGGCGGCGAACAATTAGAGTCAGCCAAGAAAGAGTTCATAGACGTACTCAAGAAACTCGAAGGAGCAATGGGGGAGAAAGAATACTTCAATGGAGACACTTTTGGCTTCCTCGATATATCAGCCATTGGTTTGGCGTCTTGGTTTCCTGCTTATGAGAAGTTTGGAGATTTTAAGGTTGCTGAAGAGTGTCCGAAAATCGCAGCTTGGGTGAAGAGATGTAAGGAAAGGGAGAGTGTGGTGAAGGGTTTGCCTGAGGAGGAAAAGGTTTGTGAATTCGTGGGAATGATGAGAAACATGAATGGATAATGAGTGCGTGACATACCGTATTTTCCGAGACATGCTTGATCTTGATTTTAGTTTTGTTTTCCTTTTTGTTTGGATGTTTTTCAATTGCATCTGTGTTTCCGTTTCTGTTTTCGTGGGACTTGTTTGAATAAGGTTTGGAGTCTTGTAATCTCGAAGAAAGTTAACTGGATTACTATTCGCTGCCCCCTTTTTTCCTAGTCACCGCCCCCTAAAGGACTGTAAAAAGACGATTTTGCCCTTATGATATTTAAATTAATTTAAAAAGAGAAAACTAACTAAATATATAATTTCGGTACGAAGTACTGAAAACTACATACACAAAAATAAATTCAAACGATCGATCGATACGGAAAAAAAAAATTCGATTTAACATTTTAGGACCGGTCGATCAAGATTTTCGGCCCTGCAGTGCACGGGCCTAACGAAATTTTCGGCCCTGATAGGTATGGCCGAATTCGGCCGGTACACTGCAGGGCCGAAAATTTCGTTCGACCGATTTTTTTTTCTAAGTTTTTCGGTATAATTATTTGTATTAGTAATTTTTTTGTGTTATAATTATTCCCGAAAGTTATAACACAAAAAAATTATATATCGACATATTTTGTGTATGCCTTTTTCAGTATCGATCGATCGTTCGAATTTATTTTGTGTATGTCGTTTTCAGTATTTCGTACCGAAATTATATATTTAGTTAGTTTTTGCTTTTTAAATTAATTTAAATATCATAAGGGCAAATCGTCTTTTTATAGTCCTTTAGGGGGCGGTGACTAGGAAAAAGGGGGCGGTGAATAGTAATTCCCAAAGTTAACTGCTTAATTTTTAAAGACATTGTTAAGGAATGGCGAAGGGAAGGGAGTGGCCCAATCTATATATTATATAATCTATTCATGTGATTGTAATATGCTAGTATTGAATCTCACAATTTATTGATCTTTTCTAAAGTTATGACAAATTTATTACATTGTTTTATACTTTTAACGTGGCAATTTAAAATCTAACTATAACATGCAAAAAATTGAGGACATTGTCACATTGCCTATGATTAGTAGAATTCTTTAAAATATTTCAACAAGAAAAAATGATGAATCAATGTGATGTGATCACAGCTGCCTTTTGGTTCTCCTTTTTGTTTGTATGCATACATGGAAAGCCTATCAGTTGATTCCCACGCTGACGTACTGTTCATCACAAGCCTAGCCTACTATACTACACTACATAAATAAATCAAACGTAAATAACATGATAAAATATCTTTTTCAATATCCCCAACCGTATATTGGACATAAAGAGCTACATGTGTGTTTTTGTGTGTCACATGTGATGTTAGAGCAAGAAGATGCAAAGCAAAATCCAAAAACAAGAAAAAGGGACTGGTAAGAGTTGACAAGAAGAAGAAGAAGATGACGACAGAAAACAATGAATCTGTTCACGGGCCATCATGGACTTAACCACTAACCAACACATTTCTTTTTACACATGCCAACAATTCTCTTACATATAAAAAAGATATTAACTAATTACCCCCACAATATATATTGTATATATATGTTCTTCTTCCACTCCATTTCAGTCCAAAAACAGCACACAGTCCCGCACATTCTATTCACATTATATATCATAGTCAAGTTTGAATATATATACAATTATAATTCGAAGAGTTAGAAAAAGGCCTTCATCTTCACCTTACCATTTTTCTTTGCTTCTTATTTAATTTTTGGGCCGTGGATTACGATGAGATTCTTATCATTACCTTGCTTATGTCTGCATACATTTGTTTTAATCCTTCTATGGCACTGTGCTTATGGTAGTAGTAAAACTGTTACCATTCCTGGGAACATTTCACAAGCTGAAGATGCAGCCTACTTTAGGATATATTACGGGCAGACATTTAAAGTGATCAAGAATGGATTCGATGGGAAGAGTTATCTTCTCATTCAGGTTCCATACATATTACTTATTTACATCTAATTAATCTCTTGCTTCTTGAGGATAATAAGATTTTGCCCCATCTTCTTACCCCAATTGTTACATTATGCAGAATAGTTCCAAAATGGCCGCTAAGACAAAATACTGCACTTCGAGGATAAAATCCTTCGTCATTCCATTAGCCAATTACTCCATGGATGCTGATTATTTCCCAGGTTAAAAAGGTTTTTCCTCAGTTTTCTTTCTGTACACTTCCTCTCAAATATTAACCTCGTGTTTTTCTGGCCTGAAAATCCGCAGCTTCCTTCTTTGAGGTGAGGATAGATATAACTGATATTATTTACATTATATAGATAAGGAACAAGTTAACAAATTTGTGTTTTAATTATTACAATCAGCTTTTTAGGATTACTAGGAAATCTGAAGGGCATTACGTCAGAGTACGTGGCATCGGAATGCGTACTGAAGCTTTATGGCGACGGCCAACTTCAGATGATAAACAAAAGCGAGCCTCAGCAGCTGAGCCAATTCGCGGCCCACTTCGTCGTGAACGCCGATCAGTCCCAATCTGCTTGCAACTTTGCGACTTTTATACCCCTGGCCGAGGACGCTCCCCTTCAGGTATATTTATGAATATATATACTCGTCCCTCGATGTAAACTCGCCTTGCTTGGAGAAGAAATAAAAAATATTACGAAATACGTAAATCGGTAGTTTGTTGGCAGCGAGCGGAGTGGATCAAGTACCTTGGAGCCTTTGCGAATTTGGAAACAACGGCGAATCAAGTCTACGATTCAGTACGTTTTGTTCTCTGTATGTGCTGAACGACTACTTCAGCTAAAGGCTTAAGCTTGTACGGAGTGTATACGTCTAGGAATATGACTTCTTATTCTCTAGCCTGAGACTGTTGTAATTTCTTTTGTAAATGAGTGGCCGTGATTATTCTTATTACCCAAGACGAAGCTTGTAGGGAGCGTATCATTTCTAATTTTATATATTATATTTCCAACGGCATGTCGTCTGGATTTAGGCGGTCGTTTTCTTGTTTTTGGCAGATAAAGCAGAACTACTTGTGCATCAGCAAATCTGCAACGAGTCGAAGTGCATCGTTCAAGCCAATAGTTGCTTGGATGGTGTATAACGACGTAAGCAAATCTTCCAAGTGGCAGTTAGAAATATATCGAAACTTACACTTATTACGGTGCTGTTTCGACATTCACTTGATGTGTTACAGGGAGTTTGGTCTTTCACGAAAGAGGCGTACAAATTAAAGGTAAATTAATCATTTCTTTTTTTTTTTTCCGTTATCATGGCGCTCTTCGTAAGAAGTCGTTTTTGCGCATTCAATTTGCTTACGGTTTTCTCCGTGAAGTATGTGGTGGATTCGGGCGGCGAAAACATCGACGATTCCATCAGCAAGATAACGTACAACACCTCCGTGCCCGACGACTTGGAGGCGTTTCACGCTATACTCTGTGTAAGTAAATCGATATTCTCGAAAATCAAACTGAGGCTATATTTCCGAGCAATACATTTCATTGTGTTAACGTTTTTTAGACCGTTGATGTGGTGATCGACGAGACGTTTACGCCCGACCCATCGTCGTACGGTTCTTCGACCTTCATTCGGAATCTCAACGTCGAAGATCAGTCTTGCTTCGCTTTCATGGCCAATCAAAGCTTGTGGAGATACGACAAGAAAACTCACACTTCTAAAGCTCTTGGTAAATGTTTTTCTTACATCTCTTTTGGAAATTTCTAACATTTTAACTGTCTGTTTTGGCTATGGGAGATTGGTACGACGGCGCCGTATCTCAGCCTCAGCTAGTCTTGGCCGCCATCGTCGAAGCGCTGTTCCCATCGGGAAATTACACTACCACTTTCTTCAGAAACATAGCAAAGGTAATAAAAAAAAAAGATGCTTAATCTTCAATATCGTCTGATGAAATTCGATCGTCTTTTCTTTCTTTTCTTCTTCATCGCAGGGCGATGGAGTCGTAGTTAGTGGGCCCGAAACCTGCGACCGAGACACCTCCGTTCCCATGCAGCCCACCATTGTGCCTTGCTAACACTTTCAACATTTTTTTTCCTTTTTTTTCTGCAGTTTTTATGATGTAATAATGTAAGAACACATGGATTAACTAGCTTTTGAACCCTTTGCACTAACATGTGCTTGCATCACATTTCTCACGCAGTTTTTGCCTGCTTTTCTTATGTATATATAACATAACAAAGCAGCAATAATCGACTTTAGTATTGAGCTTCTACCAATTTATACATATTATGCCGAGGCTAAGGCTAATCCAAGCCATGTTATTATCCATAGTTTCGATCGCCCTTTTCATCTTCGTCGTCTTCTTCACCGTTAGATATAAGTCAAGCATTCTATCTCCCGCGAAAAATTACGATAATCCTCAGCATCATCAGTTCAGCCTATTAATCGGCGTTCTTACGCGCCCAGATAGGTACGATCGGCGCCATTTTCTGAGGCTCGTTTATGGGATTCAGTCGTCCCCCGTCGCAAAAATCGATGTGAAGTTCATAATGTGCAGACTGACGAAGCCCGAGCAGAGGGCCTTCGTGTCGCTCGAGATAATGAGGTTCGACGACGTCGTCATCCTCGACTGTCCCGAGAACATGAATAGCGGGAAGACGTACACGTACTTCTCGAGCCTTCCGAAGATACTCTCGACCAGGTATTACATTTTATACCATCCCAAAAGCTATTAGAAATTGAAGGTTCCATCAAGTGGTGAAAAATGAAATTTTCTCCTGTTATTTTAAGGAAATATGAGGCTTTAATTAACTGATGTGGACAACACCCACTTTTTTATAATCTCACGTTTGGCATGACTGAAGGCTTAATAAGTGGACACATGAATCGGGTGATGGCGAGTCAAATTTATGCGACTCCTGAATTTTCAAGCAATGAAATCCCTCGGGATGTCCTAATTTCATAACAGATATTTGTCGTTTTCGACTCATACTGATACCGTATTAGAAATTTAGGGCTTCATGGTAAAACAAATTGATGGTAAAACTAATTGGTGATTGGTGAATTTGTTGCTTGTTATACTTGAAGAATCTGATTTTAATTAACCGACGTGGGGCAATACCCACTATTTGTAACCTTAATACGCCCCATCAAGTGTGGCACGGTTGAAGGTCTAACAGGTAGGCATATGAATCGGGTAATGGTGAACGAGTATTTGCTATGATACCATATTAAAAATTGAGGAATAAACCAACTGGTGATACGTGAAGTTCTCTTTTATCATAATCTTAAGAGAATCTCAAAGTTCTAATCAACCTATGTGGGGCAACATCCACTTTAATCTCAACATGTCCCCTCACTCGTGGTATGACTGAAGGCATAACAAACATTGACATGTGAATCGGGTGACGGCGGGCCAAACAACCTGCCCTGACAGTTGACACCTTATTAAAAATTAAGGTCTTCGTCGTTATAAATTGGCGATATTTGAAGCAGCCTCTTGGTATATCAAGAGATTATGGGAACTTTAGTTAATCAATGGTCTTATCGTTTTTTTTTTCTTTTCACTTTACCGATTATTACAAATACAGGTACGACTATGTAATGAAGGCGGACGACGACGTCTACATACGGCTACAACCGTTGGCTCAGTCTCTCAGCCATCTCCCGAGAACCGACTTATACTACGGCTTTGTGATCCCATGCCAGAGTACGAATCCATTCGTTCACTACATGTCTGGCATGGGATTCGTACTGTCGTGGGACCTCGTGGAATGGATCGCCAGCTCATCGATCCCGGCCAACGACACGGTGGGTCCCGAGGATAGGCTCGTGGGTCGGTGGCTAAATAGTGGTAATAAGGCGAAGAATAGGTTTTCGAACAAGCCGGCCATGTACGACTATCCCGGGACGAACGGGCGGTGCTCGCACGAGCTTATAGGGGAGACGATTGCCGTTCATAGGCTGAAGAGGTGGGATCAATGGCTCCGAGTTCTTGATTTCTTTAATGTTACTCGTGGGATGAAGACGTCCAAGCTGCTATATCATGTTGATTGATTGAAAGATGGATATATGGATAGAGTTATAGTTTTAATGAAGATTGAACTTTTGGTTCCTCTCTTTTTAGTGACCGATGATACTTTAATAAGTGAGTTAAAAGAAATTATGGAATGAAAAAATTCATGTAAGGTAGAATATTAGGAAGTTATGTATTCAGTAAGAAACTAAAGAATACGAAGGGGTGTTTGTTTTGGGGTGATCCTCCGAAACATCACCGTAATCCTTCAATCGCTTCCTCATCACCGCGTTTGTTTAGCGTGTGTGATTAGGGTTGTCAATGGGGCGGGGATTCCCCGTCCCCGCGGGGATCCGCCCCGAATAGGACGGGGAATCCCCGCGGGGCGGGGACGGGGGAATATTTTTCCCCGCGGATATCCCCGCCCCGTTCCCCGCCCCGTCCCCGAAATTAAAATAATTATTATTATATTCAATTAATATTATTATAAGATAAATAATAAGAAAATATACTTTGAATAATATTAAAATAATATAAATATGATTAAAATATAGTTTAAATAATTTAATTAATATTAAAATATAGTTTAAATAATATTAAAATAATATAAATTGAATTTTTTTTTTTAAAATATTGACGGGGCGGGGAATCCCCGTGGGGACGGGGATCCCGCGGGGACGGGGACGGGGACGATTTCGTCCCCGTTTGCCTCGCGGGGCGGGGACGGGGATTAGATCCCCGCCCGAACCCGCCCTGTTGACAACCCTATGTGTGATGAGTCATCACCGTGATGGAGGATCACCGAGGTGATCAAAACGGGGTGATTATAGGAATACTTATAATTAATAATTGGTTAATCTATTAAAGCTTTAAAAAATAATTATATTGAAGAATTATATAAATACTTATAATTAATAATTGGTTAAAAATCTATGTTTAAAGCCTAAAAAATATAACATGCTTATAATTAATGCTTAAAATGATACTTAATTTTCAAATATTAAAACACGTTTACTACATACTATATATAAGGTTAACTATGACATTTATACGACATCAATTTTCAAATATTAAAACACGTTTACTACATACTAACATAAGGTTAACTATGACATTTATACGACATCACCCAAACATCACTGCGATTAAACAAACACAATATTCCGATATCATTGATATGCAAAATGAAATATCACTCCAAAACAAACACAATGATGATATATCACCTTGACCCACATCACGGTGATATCCACATCACGGTGATGTGATTATCACCGTGATGTTGGATCACGGGAAACAAACACCCCTTAAATCTTATCTTCTTTTTTAGTGCTTATTAGCTAGAGATTTATTTCCCTACTATATTTGGTTGTATCTTTATAGATTTAGTAACCTAAATACTAGCTCTGTATCTTTATGCTTGGGGTCTTTACAACATACATACCCATTTGAAAAAAAACTTGTAATTTTAGTACCCTGTCAGATTTTTTTATATGTAGGTACCTAGTAGAATAAATTTTTTTGCAGATAGGTACCCGATCCGCCGCAGGTACGCCATACAACACATTTAGGTACCATATATCAACGTATTGTGGTAGTCCGTTGAGAAAATGGTACGCCGTATTAGCACATTTTAGGTACGCCGTCTATGGCACATAAGGTACGCCGTATAAACACATTTAGGTACCCTATATCAACGTGTTATGGTACGCCATACACACACAGGAAGGTACGGCGTGACTGAAGAAACTGGTAAACATTAAATCGGGTACCTATCTGTAAAAATTTCTGACATGGGTACCTAACTATAAAAATTTTATTCAAGTAGGTATTATGTGTAGATAGAGCTGTCAAAATGGCGGGCTGGGCCGGGTTGGCCCGCCGCCCGCCAAAGCCCGCCACTTGGCGGGGCGGGGCGGGCTGGCCCGCCATCTAGCGGGCCTCCAAAACGGGGGACCGCCCCGCCCCGCGGTGGGCCGCGGGCCAGGCCCGCCAGGCCCGCCCGTCTATATATATTATTTATTTTTTTGTATTTTTATTTTATAATTTAATTTATTAATTAGTTTTAGTTAAGGGGCTTCAACACTTAAATACCTAGATGGATAAAAAAAGACCAGATCAGTCACCTGTCAGACATTTTTATAAGCTAGGTACCCACTTGAATTTTATTTTACTGATAGGTACCTAACTGACGGATTTACCCCTGCTAAAACTACTTTATTACATCCCTTACCTGGTTTCTTATTTCACGTAATGATCGATCATAAAAAAAAAATTCGCACCATCCCAGATCCAAATCGCGCGACCTTCTTCCTGAAATTGACCCGTGTTTGTTTTGCTTTAGATTCAACGTCGTGGGTTCTCGGTTCCTCGTGGTATTCCCCTTCTGAAATCGATTGGTAAGTCCTTCGCAGCATTACAATACGTCGTGGATTTCATCGTGGTATTTCCTTTATCAATAGGCTTGTATTTAGTTTGATTTTGCCGTTATTCGTTGGGTTTAAGCATTAGGTATTTTTGTTTTGGTACTACATTATCACTGTATCTGGTACCCTCTGTTTGGGAAAATTGGTACCTCGTGTGCGAATGAAATGGTACTGCTTGTTAACAGTGGCTTTTTTGCAGAAATGCCTCCGCGGAACAGATCTGAGCTGTCTTTCAGGTGTCATAATGCGCTCTTTCGATCTACCATAAGCAACTTGCATGGTAGCATGACCCCGGATAAAAAAGAAGCTATAGGAAGGTCCCCATTTCATTTTCATTGGTCGTCGAGATAAAGCAAACGGTTGCGAATTCGATACGGATCGACTCGTCCGACCTAATGATGAACGGGTGCACTATTGGGTTAATGGTAATACTCTTCATTAAGTTATGAGTTTACCTTTTTGATTATGTGTTATTGATGAATTCAAAGCTTTGGGTACTTTCAGACTTGGGTGTATGAGCAAGTGCCCCCCTCGTTGGCTTAGAAGCAGGAAATATACATATGTACGAAGACCGTGGATCCTTAGTTTAATCGGACCCAATTTTGCGACGTAGACAGCGGGGTGCATGTCTGTATAACAAAAGAGGACTACGTTGTCGACACCCCAGAGTTCAACAAATACGGCAAAGAAGTCAACATAGATGTCTATCGTGCTTCTATGGCTGCTCATATTTTACGTGACGAGCATAGTTGTATGCTAGATCTTTTTCAGTAAGTTTCTTGAATATGCTGTGAGACTTTTTGGAGACTGTGTTGTTTAGTTTGGGATTGGGACTGTTTTGAGTTGGGGATGAGACTGTTTGGAGACCTCTGATTGTTTATGTTGGTTTTTCTTTTGTGCATGGACGGTTAGTGTCAATTGTTGTGCTGTGTTGTGTCCGTGCTTTATGCAGTACCATATGTTTTATATGACCGTATCTTTTCTTTTACCTACAGAGTACCAGAATATACATGTTAACCATACCATTATTGAACATAGCAAAACGAAATTTATGAAGGTTCATAACCCTAAACGATATTACTAGGCCATATCTTTTACATACAGAGTACCATGATATGAAGGATAACCGTACCATCATGTAAATATATACCGTACCATAAACAGAAGATATGAGGTACCTTGGCTTTCTTATTACCGTACCATATCGTTTACATACAAAGTACCGTATATGCAGGTTAATCGTACCATTATGTAAATATATGTCGTACCTTATATATCGCACATGAAGTACCTTATCAGTTGTACAGTATGGTACATTGTCTTGTACAGTAAGGTACCTTATCATTTACGTATATAGTACCATAACCTGCAGGTTTACCGTACCAATATGTAAATGTATACCGTACCATATATATCTCACATGAAGTATCTTATCTGTTGTACACTAAGGTACTTTGTGATTTACAGAAGGTACCTTAACATTTACCTATATAGTACCATAATGTGCAGGTTTATCGTACCTATATTTGCACATATACAGTACCAAATTATTAAAGTATATCGTACCATTTTTTATACGATCAAAATAAATACATTCCTAATCGAATCGCAGTGTCGTGCGTGATTTTGACAATACCTAACAATAACGGAATGAAAAAAATGTGAAAGCCTAATGCACCGAATTCGCAGATGTAGCACTCACCACATTATTCAAATTATGTTGTAGATGTTCTTGCTTGTAATCTTATACTATAATGAATCATGGTATTCTAAGATTTAATTCATGCGTGCGGGGCGTAATGCACCGAATTTGATCTGAAACGTATTTAATACTATATATTATTGGTCTACGGTGGTTCGAGATGAAAAAGTAATTCGATCGATCCCGAAAATACTAACTCTAGTATGACGTATCATATATATAAGGGACACCGTACCTTATATATCTTTGTATGGGTACCTGTCGTTTTGTTTAAAGCGTACCAACGCAGCCACGGTTGCAGTACCCAAAATTACATATGACATGAAACATTTTATTAAAGCCACTGACATGTCAGATGAGCTGTCTTTTATTATTTAAAACCTCGTATGACATAGAAAAAGTCAGAAATCTGTCCACTCATGACTGAAAAACGTCAGAAAAGTGTGCAATCATTACTGAAAAAAGTCAAAAATTGTCTAATCCTTTATCCACATCAACACATGCTGAAATGCTTCGTTTGGGACGGAATATAGCTAGGTCTTAAATTCAAAGTTTTACTTTAATTTATACGGTACCTACTTCTGAAAGGATACAGTACCCTATGTCGTACACTTAGAGTACCTATATCACCTATATTACAGTACCAAGGCTGCGTATATTAACGTACCAAATTGGCATATATTACAGTACCAAATATGCATATTACAGTACTAAACATGTATGTCGTAGGGTATCAAACCGGCATATATTACAGTACCAAATTTACATATATTGCAGTGCGAAATGTGCATACATTAGCAAACTGGCATATGTTACGGTACCAAATTTGCATGTCGTAGGGTACCAAACTGGCATATATGACAGTACCAAACATGCACATCTTACCGTACCAAACTTGCATATCTTATGGTACCAAACTGGCATGTATTACATTAACAAAATTACATATATTACGGTGCCAAATGTGCATACATTAGCAAACTGGCATAGGTTACGGTACGAAACATGCATGTCGTAGGGTACCAAACTGGCATATATCACGGTGCCAACTTTGCATAGCTTAGGGTACCAAACTACCAGTCAGTACAGTACCAAATTTACATATATTACGTTACCAAAACTGCATATATTACTGTACCAAACTGGCATTCATTACAGTACCAAATTTACATATAATACGGTACCAAATGTGCATATCTTACTGTACCAAACTGGCAGTCATTACAGTACCAAATTTAGACACATTTGGCATATATTACAGTACCTTATTGGCATATATTACAGTACCTTGTTGGCCTATATTACGGTACCTTATTGGCATTTATTACAGTACTTTGTTGTCATACATTACAGTACCTTGTTGGTATATATCACGGTACATTATTGGCGTTTATTACAGTGCCTTGTTATCATATATTACAGTACCAAATTAGCATATATTATAGTACCTTGTTGGCATATACTACAGTACCTTATTGTCATATATTACAGTACATTGTTGGCATCATTTGGATAAAGAATGTGCCATTACCATACAAAAGTGCAACAAAAAAGGTTCTGGAAAAAAAGCAGTAACGAAATACATGACAAATACGGACCCTACGTCGATACGGCCTCTCTACAAGTACGACGATTATTCCCGTATTTTTCACATCTTTTGCACTTGTTGGATCTTTTATCTACCTGAGAAGGAATCCTCCGCATCTTTCGGCAATCAAGAAGAACACAAATGCCCGGGTCACGAATAAAATTCCCGTCATCGGTTTGAGCATTCATCTCATGCGTCGTTGCTTCATGATCGATACTAAGAATGATTCCCTTTTATACTCACACAATGCAAATAACGTCCCGCCACTAACCGAACTTGTAGACAACATATTTTCAGATAATATGACAACCTGTATAAATGGTACGCCTGTATATTTTACAATGGTACAGCGTACGTTGACATCTTGGTACCGTATAGACACATAAAATGGTACGTAATAAACATAACAAATGGTATGTAATAACATATATATAAAGAAACCTCAAATCCCGATGGATTAGCCTCAATAACTGTCAATAATCGACATTCACCCTTACATCGAGCTCTTAGATCGCATTCAACTCCCAGATCTGGGTTAAATTTGATCTCACGAGTGCAATCGATTAACCACACCCAAAGCAAAATAAAAGCTTACATGACAAAATCGAGACCCTAAATCGAGAACCCAACATGGAATAGGCTCGTCGCTCTTCGTCCGGTGCCACCACGAGCGGAAGGTGATCGTCAATTGCAGAGATGGAGCTGAAATTTTGTCAGGCGTGATGGAGCTCGAAATTGCAGAGAAAATTGTCAAATGGTATTGTAAAATCAAAGGGTAAATTGGTAATCTTAGGTGATTAGGTACCTATCTGTAAAATTTTATTCAGATGGGTACCTAGCTTAAAAAGATCTCTGACAAGGGACTGATGTGTCTTTTAGTTTTCTAGTATGTATTTAACTGTAGATACCCGTTTAGTTAATTAAGATATTTAATAATAAATTATGGATAAACAACTTATTAATTCTATATTTTTAAATATATATGTTATTAATTATGGTATAATTAATGAATCATTAACTATTAAATTAATATATTTAAACATAATATATAATATAAAATATAACTATAATTTTATTAAATTGGCGGCGGGCCAGCCCGCCCCGCCCCGCCAAGCCCGCGGCCCGCGCGGGCTGGCCCGTTTTGGCCCTCCCCTTGGCGGCCTAAAATATCCCAGCCCGGCCCGCCCTTTTTGGGGGGCTGGGCGGGCCGGCCCGCGGGCCACGGGCCCAATTGACAGCTCTATGTGTAGATGTCACTATCTTTATTTCAACATTAAATATTATTTTAAAAGAAAAACAAATATGAAATTGTGCTTAACTGGGCCTCAAGATGGGCCTGTATATGGACATTTAGGGTTTCCACAAACCCTAGCGGCTGCAAATCATATCCTTCACTCCCTATATATAGTTGCAGAGTCGTCTGTATACAAATCAATACAACTTGCATTTGTTCGATTACGTTCTTCGTAGCCGTCGGAAGGAAGCTCCTTTTGTTTTTCTTTATTTGATGTGTTTGTCTCTTTGTTGAGCGTTAGTTAGCTCCCATGAGATTCGTCCTTTACAATGTTTATTGAGATGGAATTGATGAATATTTCCCCAGATGAATCGACGCTGAAATTACTGAGCGCTACTTCGTTTTTTCTCTCTGGAGAAAAACCAAGCCAGATATTCTGATCCGTCTTTCCTTCGAAATTGTTCGACATTTTTCTGTTTTATTTTTTGAAGATTTGATTTTGGAGTTTGAGATAGATAGGTTATATGCTGCGGATAGTGGATGGATGTGATGATTATTTCCCCAGATGATCGTAGTTGATTATACTATGCTACCTTTTTCAATTCCACCATTTTGGAGGAATTTCAAGCCATAAATCTGATCCATCTATCGAACATCTTCAGATTCAAACGATTGTTTTTTTCTTTTTAATTTATTTTCCAA
Organism: Craterostigma plantagineum; assembly: GCA_027422505.1. Lineage (NCBI taxonomy): Eukaryota > Viridiplantae > Streptophyta > Magnoliopsida > Lamiales > Linderniaceae > Craterostigma > Craterostigma plantagineum. Next base: position 6,568,435 of record JAPQWV010000007.1, read on the forward strand.
CAAAAGTGTCACATTTTGATAGGGAAACGAATTTGTGTGAATCAAAATTCGGACCAATGTTTCTGAGGCCCATAGTGCTTTCGTTTCCACAATTGGGTCAGTTCTTTGCAAAGCTCCCAACTTTTGGAAAAAACCGTTTAATTTTTAAAAAAAATAATAAATGAATATTCCAAACGAGAATAACGTCACTCTAGAGTTCATCAGTTTTGTTGATATAGGCTTCTTAGAAAAAGTTAAAAAATATAAAAAGGCCGCGGTAAGAAATTGCCCAGGCAACTTAAAACGTCGGTTCCTCCACTCCATCAGTTGAGGCATGACAAAATGTCCGAAGTTCAAATAAATGTGTTGTTGTAAGCGATGAATTTATGTTGTTGCTGAAAAGAACTCGGGTGCTAATGTCAATTACGGCAGTGCAGTACTTGTAATTAAAAAAAAAAAAAAGTAACTCCAAATGCAATGCATATTCATTACTCTGATGGGTTCAAATTTTCTATCGTTTTCAAATCACCAACCACCATTCAGACAATAAAACTGAGCTCATCACCAAACTTTCTTCATCCAACATAGAGTAAATGCATTCCAACGTATCAAGAAAAGAAAGAATGACTAGCAGCTCGTGCAACCACCAATGCATATAATATAACATCATCGTCTCTCTCCCTCTCTCTCTGATAGATATATATATATTTATATATCGACTCTGAAACTGTATTGACCAAACGAAAAAAAGTTGTCTTAAGCTAACATTTGAATAATGGTTGTTAAGGTGTACGGCCCAGCTTACGCAGCATGCCCACAGAGGGTGTTTGCTTGCCTCGTCGAGCTAGGCATCAAATTCGAAGTCGTACCCATCGACCTCGAATCTATGGAGCAAAAGAGTCCCAAATTCCTACTCAAACAGGTAAAAAGAAAAAAAAGAATCCCTTAAAACGAAACAAGGCACACACTTTCGAACTAACCTTGTTAAAAATTCGCAGCCCTTTGGTCAAGTACCTGCAATCGAAGACGGCGACTTCAAGCTTTTCGGTGAGGAGATGTGCATAGCATCAAATCGCTACTCTAAAAGATTCACTCATCAAATAAATCTTCGCAGAATCCAGGGCAATAATCAGGTACTACGCAGCAAAATCAGCAAGCGAAGGAGGACCAAACCTCTACGGCGAAACGCTAGAGCAAAAGGCATTGGTCGATCAGTGGCTCGAAGTGGAGTCTCACAACTACAATCCCCTAATCTACACGATGGTCCTCCAGCTTGTGATTCTGCCGAAGATAGGCCAAGGCGGCGATGAGAAATTAGTCGGAGAGTGCGTGGAGAAATTGGAGAAGGTGCTCGACGTATACGAGGCGAGGCTGTCGGCGAGCAAGTACCTGGCCGGAGACAAGTTCACCATAGCCGATCTGAGCCATCTGTCGAACACGAGGTTTCTGATGAACGAAGGGCGGATGAAGCATCTCATCGAACGGCGCAAGAGCGTCCACGCATGGTGGTTGGATATATCCAGCCGTCCGTCTTGGATCAAAGTGATGGGGATGCAGCAGCGCCGTTGATCTGATCGTATATTTCTGTATCCTAAATTGGGTTGGGCCAATTTATGATGTATCGATGGGCTGATTATTGGGCCCGCTTTCTAGAGCTTTGGTTATGGGCTCGTGGACTGGCACTAAATTATTAAAAATAAACTCAACATTAAAAAGGAAAATAGCTTCCAAGTTCCAAGGAGCAAAATTTTTTACTCTCATAGGTCCAAAATCCATACCAGTTTGTTAGCACATACAATGTTGTGTAAAAATACTTCAAATGTTTTTGAACTTTTCATATTATTAATTAATTTATTTAAGAAATAAAATTTTAGCTTAAGGATAAAACTTGTAATAAATTAAAATATTAAAGGTAAAATTATTACAAACAATTAAAGGTAATGTTTTTTTTGGTAAGAATCTTTTCATTACCACCGAACAAAATGTTGCACCATGTTACATGGAAGAATCATTAATCAGCAATCATAACATAAAATCAAAAGCCTACTCAATAATGTGCTGTAGGAAGTCCAGTTCAGCTCCGCATTTCACTTTGATATTCAGGGCCTTGATGTGCTCTCCAACTACCCTTTTGATACTCTCCACAACCATATCCTCAGTTCGAGCCGCATCCCCGTGTAGGCGCCTATTTCGTTCATTCCATATCATGTAAAGTAATGCTGCTATCACCATGATTGCATCTTGCAGACCTTGCTCTTTCGCTTCCCTAAATGTATCAACAATCTCTTCATTCTCACCCACTCCTTCGGTAGCCGCAGCTTGATCCACATACCAATTCGGCTTCTCACATAGTCGCTGCAATCACTCTCAAGGAATAAGTGGTGTATATCTTCATCCTCCCTCTTACACAGAAGGCACTTGGGATCAGGTATATCCATTCCCCATCGGTGGAGTCTATCTCTTATCAAGATTCGCCCATGGGACATCAGCCACAGCAACATCGAGTGTTTAGGTAGAGACCATCTGTTCCAGATTGCAGTAGCAAGCTCATATTTCTCCTCATTTCCTGCCCCCAGCCATGTGTACGCTGAAGATGTGATAAACCTGCCATGCGCTATAGCAGTCCGTCGACCCAGTACACACCCTGGTCTGAAGATCTCCTTGACCTTATTCAATTTCCTCCAAGCCCAGCTACAATTCTTTGGAGTATCATAGGACCAGAAGTCTGCTCCTTTCAGATATACACCATTTAGCCACCTGATCCAGAGATAGTCCTTCTTCCCTGCCACATCGCACATTAATCTCCCTATGGAAGCTATATTCCAAACTCCACAATTCCTTATATTCAGCCCCCCACTACTCTTCCTTCTGCACACCATATCCCAAGCTACCAATGCTCTCATTTTCCCTTTTTCATTTCTTCCCCACAAGAACTCCCGGCACCTTTGATCTACCAGCTCTACTACACTTCTTGGTAGTATGAAAATTGATCCCCAATACCCGTGTAAGGACATTAATACAGAGTTAATAAGACAACACCTCCCTGCATATGAAAGAGTCCTAGTTGTCCAACAGTTTATCCTCATCACAATCTTATCCACCAACTCTTGACAATCACTTCTACTCCATTTGGTAGGAGATATGGGAACACCTAAGTACCTCATAGGGAACTTACACGTGGCAAAACCAGTTAGCTCGGCCAACTCATCCTTATTATCTTCAGAGATCCCAGCTGTATAGATATGAGATTTCAGTCTATTAGCTTCCAAGCCAGATACGATCTGGAACTGTTGTAAGCTCTCACAGATAAGCTCAACAGACTTCACTTGGGCCTTACAAAGGACAATGATATCATCTGCAAAACAGAGGCTCACTATTCGCAACTGTTTGCATAGTGGGTGATACTTGAAGTCCTTTCCCGAGGCAGTGTATTGGAGCCTCCTAGTGAGGTACTCCATAATCAACAAAAATAGGAGAGGAGACATTGGATCCCCTTGTCTTATCCCCCTAGCCCCTTGTATATTCCCTTCCAAAGGTTTATTAATGGAAATTTGATAGGAAACCTTGGTGACGCACTCTTCAATCCAAGATACCACTTTAACTGGAAAGTTGAGTTTTTGTAGCAGGCTGAGAATGAATCTCCATTCAACCATGTCATATGCCTTCCCGAGGTCAATTTTTAGCAAGCATCTTGGTGAAACTGCTCATCTTCTATACATCCTTAGCAGCTCCTGAGTAAGCGGAATGTTGTGAGCTATAGCTCTCCCTGGTACAAAAGCCCCTTGATTACCTTGGACCAGTTTAGGCAGCACCACCCGGATCCTAGAGCAGATTAGCTTGGATATGCACTTATATATGGTATTGCAGCAGGAGATAGGGTATAGTCCTTGGCATAGCGAGGCTGCTCTATTTTTGGTATCAAGGTTATAGTGGTTTTATTGAAGGTTTTCATTAGATGACCATTCACGAAGAAAGTCTGCACCACTTGGGTATCATCCTCACCAAAAACCTGCCAAGCCTTCTGAAAGAACTCACTGTTGTATCCATCCAGCCCAGGAGCTTTGTCACTATGGAAAACATGGCACTTTTTATCTCCTCTCGACTGAATGGTCTCAGCATATCCAGTTGCTCCTCAACAGAGAGAACATGGCCCTGCTTAATCACCTCATCCTCAATATCCTTTAAGTGGTCCATTCTAGATCCTAAAATCCCTTCATAATACTCCACAAGATGCTTAGCAACATCCCCAGGTTGCTCATATACTGCCCCAGTCTCTGTGGAGATCGAAGATATTCTGTTTTTATATCTCCTCTGCTTTACCATATCTTGGAAGAATTTAGTATTCCTGTCACCCTGTTTAAGCCAGGTACTCTTAGCTCTTTGGGCAAGGAACTTGGTGGTAGCCTTGCTCAAAGCTTCAAATTCTGCAGAGCATTGCCTCTCTGCCTGGATCAGTAAGTGGTTTAGAGGCTCATCATGGAGTTGGTTTTGGACTTTTTTCAGCACCAGCCTGCTTCTCTCCATAGAGTTGAGGACATCAGGGAAATGAGATCGATTCAATCCTTGAGGAAACCTTTTAATCTCTTCAGTTTAGATACCATCCTCCATTCACAGCTTCCATCATATGCAGCATACCGGACTGTAAGTACCAGATTCAGAAAGTTTGGGGCATCTGCTATTCTGGAATTTGAAGATTCTTTTGTTAGGCCAATTAAAGCCCTCTTTCTTAACCAAAATTGGAGTATGGTCAAATATGCCCTCTTCCAACACATGAGCTTCTATATCAGAGTACTTGTCAATCCAAGGGGAATTAACAAACACCCACTCCAATTTACTCCAGACTCTGTTCTCCCCCTCCTATTTGTTTGACCAGGTGAATTCTTTCCTTTCCTCGGCATTTCCTCAAGTTCACAATCTCGGATACATAGCCTGAAGTCCTCACAGTCTGACACCACTACAGGGGCTCCCCTATTCTATCTCCCATGTTCAATACACTGTTAAAATCCCCCCAAATTATCCAAGGGTATTGGTCTTGGTTCAGCCCTCTAAGATCATCCCATAATTCCAGCCTTTTAGCAGTATTATTGTGCCCATATACACAAGTCAGCAGAAACTCATCATTTTGCCTTTCGACTTTAACATGGATCAACTGATCTGTCTTCCTAACAGCTCTCACATCCCACTCCTGCTGCCACAGTAGCAAGATTCTCCCATTTGGATGGTGCTCCAAGTTATTCAAGTAGCTCCAACTTTTAAAACACCTGTCCATTATTAGGTTCGGATTTTCCTTCTTTACCTTGGTCTCAACAAAACAAGCTAGAGTATAGGGGTGTTCATTCGGTTATAACCGAACCGAACCGAACAGAACTTTCGGTTAACCGAAAGTTCGGTTCGAGAATTTCATTAACCGAAAACCGAACCGAAACATTTCGGTTCGGTTTCGGTTTTAACCGAATTTTTTTCGGTTCGGTTTGGTTAACCGACCAAAAAACCGACTTTTCATAAAAAAATAAAAATTATACTATTAATATGATTTAAATTATAAATATATATTATCATATATTATTTGCATGAAATTTTTATTTACCTCATTTTTCCATTTTTTATTAAATATATTTATTTGATTTATATTTTAAATTATAATTATAATCTCATATATATATATATATTTGTATAAAATTTCAATTACCTAGTATTTTCCACATTTTATTACATATAGTGGATATATTATTAAATACGAAATATAACAGTATATCACTATATATTTATATAATAATATATTTGTATATAAGAAATATAAAGAAATAGTAATTCGGTTTTCGGTTCGGTTCGGTTTACCGAAGTAATAAACCGAAACCGAACCGAATTAATTTCGGTTATCAAAATACAAACCGAAAACCGAACCGAAATTTTTCGGTTCGGTATTCGGTACGAACTGAAACTTCGGTTTCGGTTCGGTTCGGTCGGTTAACCGACATTTGAACACCCCTAGTCTGTAAGTTCCTACATAACTGCCTAATCTCAGCTTGCTTGTGAGGGGTATTCATACCCCTCACATTCCATAAAGGCTCTATCCATTAGGAGGTGATCCATTCCTCTCTATGAGAGGTTTGGAAACACTAACCTTCCCTGTGTTTGTGGGGTCAACCCTTTCCTGGCTTACCTGGTCCCTGTATGCTTCCCTTCGCCCTTGAATTTTCCACTCATCTGGCACTTCTCTATCAGCCTGAAGCTGCTGCTTATGTCTCTCTGAACCCTGGTCCAAAGGCTCTTTGTCCCCGGAACAACTTGGCTCCACCAACTGATCCTTTGATGAGTCCTCCTCTGTTTTGTTCTTATCCTGTTCTGCAACCTGTTTTGGCCTCCATTCCTTTTTCCCTCTGCTTTCCTACACACCTCATGCTCATGTCCATACATTCCACAACTCCCACACGTGGTTGGCTTCCATTCATATATAACCTCCTGTTCTTGGATCTGGCCATGTTCATTTATGAATGATACTGTCTTCTGCAATTCATTCTTCAGCTCCACTTCAACAAGCACTCTTGCGAACTGGATCCGTTCCTTCCTCTCTGTGACCCCGTCTCCCATTATAGGATTCCCAATTAGACTAGCTATTTTGCTTAGACACTTGGCCCCCCAGTACTTGAGCTCTAGTGTGGCAATTGAATCCAGATTGACACCTTCTCCACCTCCCCTTTCTTGAACTGAGTATTTGGTGTCCAAGGAGCTAATATAACTGGCTTCTTATCAAACTGCAGCACCTCCTCCTGCAAGACTTTGTCTCGTGTTTCAGTCGAATCAAACTTTTCCATGAACAAACCAGCTCTCACTCGCAGCACTTTCTGGAGCCCATACTTCTTCCACATTCTATTCAAGAAACCATTCATGACAGAGAACGGTGGATTTGCACCCAGAACATAGCAAACAATTGAACTGTTCCAATAGTGCACTTCCTCAGATATGTCCTCACCCCCAATTTGTCCCAGTTTCTGCCCTTGTGTTACCACGGGTTCAACGAATTCCAACTTAGTCCCCGCATTCCGCAGCTTAGAGATATCAAACTTCTCCCAAACTGATTTGCTATCCTCCCTCCTATTTTCCTCATTGACCTCCCCGTAGGGGTTCTTCCCTTTCAATGCCGTTAGGGTTTTAGCTAGGATTGCAAGTTCCGTCCTATCGCTTTTGTCCCCAGTTGGACTGCCAATAAACTGGCCTATCATCCTCGTGATGTTCTCGAGTATGGGCTCACTACGAGTGGTTTTGGTGTGTGCATTTCTCCCGTCGAAGCCGCAGGCGACGGTACCCCCATTTCAGGCGTAGAGGGACCCCGAGTCACCGTCCTTTCTTCTTGGCCATGGCCGCGGCGTATTCCACCGAGAAGGAGGAGGAGAGGCAATGGAACAGTGTCTCTCGAAAAAACTCCAATGTGTGTGAAAATCTCGTTTTCGATATATCGCTCGTTTTTCTCATATCCTTAAAGGTAATGTTGTAATTAAGCAATTAAGGATAAAATCTATACTCTTTTACTAAGTGTCAGGGGCTGGTATAAACCGTAGGTTTGGTGTATCAATTAAATTTATATTAATATTACATTAAAAAAACTACCCACTACATTGCATTTTTATATTTCATATTTATCGTTTTATTTTTAGTATTTATTATTTAATAATTAATGAATGCATTTATAAATTATATAGTACACGCATTTGAGTGTGCAGACTAATTGTAATTAAACATATCAAATTGACCAACCAATATGACAGCTTGTGCAATTTAGACTAATTGTAACTAAACATATCAAATTGACAAAACCAATATGACAGCTTTTATCCACATCCGCTCTTTATATAAGTATAGATGGGAAAATTAATACATGTTTGATTTCCACACTTCCTTAGAAATTCAAATATTCGACTAACATGTTCATAATTCAAGGTAGTTGCGTTGCCCCACATGAATAGGAAAAAAGATAGAAGATTTTCACTGCCACTGTTAAAAATGATACTCCCTCTGTCCCTATAAGTTTTGTACAATTGGTTTGTGGCACGGTTTTTAAGAAACGGAATATTTTAATAATATAGAGGTAGAAAAGGGTATGGGTGTGACACGTCTTTTAAGAATATTTAATATTATTATATTGATTGTGTGTGATAGTTTTTTGCTAAATATGGAAATGTACAAAAGATAGTGGGACGCCCGATTTAGTAATATGTACAAAAGTTACTGGGACGGAGGGAGTATACAGTATAAAACTAAAAACTCAATTCCACGTCGATTAAATAAAAGTTTGTAACTTCCTTTCAGTAGGCTACTCCATTGATTTTATTTTACACTTGGATATTGGGCTTTTATGAATAGAATAAGGAGATTTTATTTTTGTAACACTTGTGAATATTAACTTCAGCAAAATAGAGAATAGCATAGGAAAAAGTACAGTAAGGAATGAAAATGGAAAGAAAAAGGAATACATACTAATAATAACAAATAACAATGAATCCATGTATATGGTGATCAAGCACAACAAGATGAGGCGCGTGATCCTTCAGCAGCTGGTCTATCAGCAAGAACCATCCCGGCGGGATTTTGCGTGGGTTGAGCTCTGGGCAACCTCTTTGCTGTAAATTGCAAGAAACAGTTACATATTTGTTGACCGAAATCAGTGTAATTGATAGTTTCATATGATATTGTAGCTTGTTCATTAGGTGGGCAAAAAGATAAGAGAGCTGTAGGAAAAGTAATGAAATTAGGGAGAAGAAGAGGACCTATTTCGTAGAATACGTCTTGAACGTTAACGGCGGTTTTCGCAGAAGTTTCCATGAAGAAGAGCCCATTTTCTTCGGCATAGTGGCCTGCCTCCTGAAGCATAAGTGTTTTGTAACAAGAAAACAAAATGGTTCTGGTAATAATGATTACAGTAATACCTGAGTATCGAATCTTATTACTTAATCAATATAAAGAATTTCACAAGCAGTATAGTCTAGGAAGAAATTGGATTAGGATTCATGTACCATAAAGACTTAGTTTCTTCCATTACAAGTTGACTGGCGATCAGTCTTAAGACATATGGTTAGTTAATAATTAGTTTAACAGTGATATCTGTAAGGTACACAGTTGACTGAAAAAAAGTTCTTACTTCTGCAGTAACCTGTCTCTTATCCTCAAGATCAGATTTATTTCCGGCAAGTGCCATCACCATGTTTGGGTTACCTGTTAGGTTGCATTTCATGGAACATGTGTTTGTTGACTTAGGGAAACATCAAATAATAGAAATCTTGCAAGCTTTTACTTCTGAATTCGTCAATTGAATCAAATTGTTTGACAAAAAATTTTAAATATGACCACAGATTTACTAAATTTTCCGAAGCATATGATGGTTCTCCTTGACCAACTTTTTGGATGCACATTTTTATTCGATTAACGAACAGCATAAACATTGCAAAAGATCATATCCATAATTCCTAGCACGAAGTTGATGCACAAAAAAAAAAGATTGAAAATACGAAAACAGCATGCACCTTGCTTTCGCAATTCTTGCACCCATTTCTTTGCCCGTTCAAACGAATCCTACAACAAGAAGGAAAAAACTCACAAAGATCCTCATCATCCACCAATCAACCTGAACTACTGTGCCAGCACCGAAAGCAAGAAAATTTACCTTTCAAACACACATTTCATGACCCCTACCTAATCCATTTCACAAGCAACCCAACCATCCCGACAAAAATACATCAAAATAACACTCACATACACGATTACGATATATGTAATAACATCGATATAAACTGATCAAAATAAAATTACCGAGGAAGTGATGTCATAGACGATGATGGCAGCAGCTGCACCTCGATAATACATAGGCGCCAAGCTGTGGTACCTCTCTTGGCCAGCAGTGTCCCAGATCTCAAATTTAACAGTAGCGTTGTCGACAGAAACTGTTTGTGAAAAGAAAGCAGCACCAATAGTGGATTCCTATATAGGATAGGAATCCAATTAACAAATATGGTTTTAGCTGTCATTTGATTGCATTTGCAACACACACACACGCACACACAAAATGTTCGAATTAACTTTAAACCGTCGTTCTAGGCTAATTTCAGGTAGAATCCATAAGAAATTACCTGAAATTCAGCATATTGACCCTTGACATAGCGTATTACGAGGCTCGATTTTCCAGTTCCCATGTCACCTAGTAACACCTACAAACCGATATTTTCGAAATCAGTGGAAGATCAACGATATAGGATCATCGCATTTGCGAGTGATAGAATGAGACTTACGAGCTTCGCGTTGAGGTTATTAGGACCCATGCTAGCCATCTGGGCAGACTTTGACGTAAATTATCTCTCTGATTTCCTGAACAGAAAGGTTATGGATCGATGAAGCTAAGAAGAAATCAAAAGAGGAATCGATTAATGCGATCTGTAGAAGAGAAAGTGCGATTGCAGAAAACAATCGAGTCTTGTCTTCGTTGAATGTTAAGCGGCGCCACAATCGTCACGCGCGTGTTTTGCACTTCGACTCTTTCTTATTACTATTTACCGCCCCCTTTTTACTTGTTACCGCCCCCTAAAGGGCTGGAAAAAGACGATTTTGCCCTTATGATTTTAAATTAATTTAAAAAGAGAAAATTATAATAAACAATAAAAATATCTATTTAAAGCTCTCTTCAGACAACACTTTTCAAATCACATATCGAAAATCAGACAAAAACAAAAAAAATACTGAAATCGCAATGGATCGCCGACAGGGACTAGGAAAGGGAAAGGGCCTATTTTCACGACTGGTAAGCCAAATTAACGTAAAACATTGTTCGAATTTCAACTAGATCGAAAGAAAAAAAAAAAATTCGACCGAAATCAATTTTCGGTCGGTACAGTGGTGACCGAAATCAATTTTCGGTCAGTACAGTACCGACCGAAAATCGATTTCGGTCAGCACAGTACCGACCGAAAATTGATTTCGGTCGGTACAGTGGTGACCGAAATCAATTTTCGGTCAGTACAGTACCGACCGAAAATCGATTTCGGTCAATACAGTACCGACCGAAAATTGATTTCGGTCGGTACAGTGGTGACCGAAATCAATTTCGGTCAGTACAGTACCGACCGAAAATCGATTTCGGTCAATACAGTACCGACCGAAAATTGATTTCGGTCGGTACAGTACTGACCGAAATCAATTTTCGGTCGGTACTGTACTGACCGAAAATTGATTTCGGTCACCACTGTACCGACCGAAATCAATTTTCGGTCAGTACTGTACTGACCGAAAATTGATTTCGGTCGATTTTTTTTTTTTTTGATTATTTATTTATATTATTTATTTGGATTATTTATTTGGATTATTTATTTGTATATTTTATTTGGATTATTTATTTGTATTATTTATTTGGATTATTTATTTGTATATTTTATTTGGATTATTTATTTTTATTGTTTATTTGGATTATTTATTTTTATTATTTATTTGGATTATTTATTTGTATTATTTATTTGGATTATTTATTTGTATTATTTATTTTTTAATTACAGACCAAGGGTGGAAAGACCCTACCCGGAGGGTGCAGTAGACCCCCTCCATATGTGCCGGATGATGGATCATCGTTTGAGTCATCTGGCGACGATCTGCCACCGGCCTCCTCAGGTAATTCCATTCTCCTCCTTAAACTGACATGCGATGTCGTGTCTTAAAAAACGTAAAAGAAATTAAATTTATTTTTGCGTTATTCGTGAAAAATGAAATAGGGAGCAAGCGCTCCAGGGTCACAGATGACGATTCGTGGAGGGTGCAGGGGCCACAGCCCGGTGGTCCATATGATGACGAGGTTATCAGTAGTTATCTGGGGCACATCGCGCCCCGCATCTGGACGGGTGAGGAGAGACCCCTGCTGAAGTGCGAGCAGCGGGCGTTAGTGATTGGGAAGCTGAAGAATTGGTACTCCAAGTTCCCGCCGGAGACGCAGAGGGAGATCGATGGCACGGGGCTTGCGCACCTCACGGATGCTATGATGGGTCATTTGGACCAGCCTCTACTCAGCGCTTTTGTGGAGCGCTGGCATCCAGACACGAACACCTTCCACATGCCGTGGGGGGAGATCCTGCGTATCCCGATCCAGCAGAACATGCTTGGCGTCAGTTCCCGTACGCCTCCATCCTCAATATCTCGTACCTCAATCGTGCCACCGCGGAGTACCTTGGTGAAACCGTTAGAGGGTACATGGACTGGTATGAGATGCATTCTCATCCTCGCCTTTATTCGACGGAGCAGGGATCCTCATCGGCATGCATATCCCCGCGCAGCCACGCCGACTACGTACGTAATTAAATCTTATGTCGATTTTTTTTATATTTATATGTGTAATCGTACGTATTATTTCTAAATAATACAAATAAATAATCCAAATAAATAATAAAAATAAATAATACAAACCAATAATCCAAATAAATAATAAAAATAAATAATCCAAATAAAATATACAATAATCCAAATAAATAATACAAATAAATAATCCAAATAAAATATACAAATAAATAATCCAAAAAAATAAATATAAATAAATAATAAAAAAAAAATCGACCGAAATCAATTTTCGGTCAGTACAGTACTGACCGAAAATTGATTTCGGTCGGTACAGTAGTGACCGAAATCAATTTTCGGTCAGTACAGTACCGACCGAAAATTGATTTCGGTCAGTACTGTACCGACCGAAATCAATTTTCGGTCGGTACTGTGCTGACCGAAATCGATTTTCGGTCAGTACTGTACTGACCGAAAATTGATTTCGGTCACTACTGTACCGACCGAAAATTGATTTCGGTCGAATTTTATTTTTTTTTTCTTTCGATCTAGTTGAAATTCGAACAATGTTTTACGTTAATTTGGCTTACCAGTCGTGAAAATAGGCCCTTTCCCTTTCCTAGTCCCTGTCGGCGATTCATTGCGATTTCAGTATTTTTTGTTTTTGTCCGATTTTCGATATGTGATTTGAAAAGTGTTGTCTGGAGAGAGCTTTAAATAGATATTTTTATTGTTTATTATAATTTTCTCTTTTTAAATTAATTTAAAAATCATAAGGGCAAAATCGTCTTTTTCCAGCCCTTTAGGGGGCGGTGACTAGGAAAAAGGGGGCGGTGAATAGCAATTCAGTTTTTTTACCCGGTAATAAAAAGCTTTCACTTTACTTCGGAAACTGTTTATTTTGGAAAAAAAAATTATGTAAAATAAAAATAAATTTTAATGGTAAGTTAAGCATTAGGTATGTGATTCAACAAGAATATCGAAAAAATGAACCCCCTCCCCATCCATCGTAATACAATAAACATTAACACGAATTTCATCATAACGATAAAAAGGCAAAATAAATTAGAAAAAAAAAACTGTTTCGTACTAAATTCTGTTCCATGACGATACAAAACGTTCGCTTAACAATCTTAAGGTAATCTCTGGCACTTCGAAAAAAATGGGTGGCGTTGGATTTTCTTGTGCTGTTTCAAGTAAAAGCAGAAATGAAATTCACAATCTTAGACTGTGCTCTTTCTTTCTCTTCTGGGCCTTCGAGATCTCCTATGTTGTCATGGTATTCCGGTCATATTGATATAACACTCTAGGTTAGGATAGAAAGGAATACAAATGATATTAATATATTTTTTATGATACCTTTACATACGCAAACAAATCAGCAAAAAGTTCTAGTCAAAGCTTGAGAGATAAATAAAACCTGAAGTATATCCTTAACATCCTTCTTGGTTAACTTGTGCTGCTTTAACAGCAGTTCGATTCTTGCTCTCATCCCAGAATGTCTAGGAAAGAAGGTAATCACATTAACAGAATCTAAAACAAAAATCCAAGCTCAAGTCGAGACACCTTCATGGCATTAGATAAAAAATGTCCTAATATTACTTACTCGGATGTCCAAAGATGACCCAGTATTACAGCGATTAACTGCAGAAATAGGGAAATCTCAGTTAACTAACTACATGAAGATTGGCGACTAAGCTCAAGTCATGACAGTTGTTGAAGGATATACCTGCAAGGTGTAAAGTCCAGAGTCCAGCTTCCTACTATATCTCTCCTCTTCGTCGATCTGTGCCAAGAAAAAGATGTGTATGCAAGTATAAATGTGGACTCAATAAGATATTTCTTTTTCAGGAATTGTTTGCAAGGTATTAAATTACTACAAAGAATCAAGAAGGCAGACAAGTTTTCACCTCAAGATCATCAAGTTTAACTTGATCGATCCGTTCGTTCTCTGCTTTAACCCTATCAGAATATCTACACATGACAATCAGGAAAAAAAAACCCCGTTGTCAGTCTCAATATGCCAACAATCAGCCATACTGAAAAAGAATAAGGATGCATTTAGGCAAAATATATACCTAATATAGAGCTCCATCAGTCGGTCAATCTTTTCGTACTCGTTCTCAACAAATTTACCTAGCAGCCTCTCCCTCCTGGAACCCCTCAATATTCCACCTGATCCACGGCAAAAAAGAAAGAAAACAATAACATAATTACTGAACGACTTGGATCTATAAGAAATATAAAGAATGGTTTCCAAGGATCAGGAACGACTGAATTTACTCAGTATTATTTCACTCGATTATATATTCTAAAGCTAGGCATATAACCAACCAAACCAGCTGAATTTGGAGGGAGGCAATAAAATGAAGTCACATGTAACGGCGTACGCACAAGCATGAAAAGATACAATTCTACACCCAATCTCAGAAACAAAAAGGAAATAGTTTTCCAAGTCGAACATTTCTTCTTACCAAGTAGTGATGCTATGATTGATATAAGGCGCTCTTCTAATTCTTCTTTGTAGCGCTTTTTCTTGTTCTTCTTGCTCAAAGGTATCTAAACAGTAGAATCGTAAGGTGTGAGAGGAGATAACTAGCTTCACAGAAAATGTAACAAAATACATCAAAAGATGTTTCTCCACAAAAACAGTGTACTTATTGAACGGCAAAGCAACGGGACAAATCACTTGCCTTACCCATAAATGCTGGGAATGCAGTCTTCAACCCCATGACATCGACAAACCTCTCACAAGCTGGAGGATAACTCGTCATGGCAAAATCCAAAGCCCTGATGGCTGAGCCGTAGCACAATTTCTTCTGATTCATAATAATAATCATCAGCTCAACCCCCTCGGCTTTCACAAACCTCTCTTTATTCTCCAATGGCATTAATAAACAACACAAACAATCAAACAAATTCTCCACCATCTCTTCCTCATCACCTGTCTTTGGATCCCTCGACTTGTACGTTGCCACAGCCTGCAAATAACG
This sequence comes from Craterostigma plantagineum, assembly GCA_027422505.1. Classification (NCBI taxonomy): domain Eukaryota; kingdom Viridiplantae; phylum Streptophyta; class Magnoliopsida; order Lamiales; family Linderniaceae; genus Craterostigma; species Craterostigma plantagineum. Next base: position 6,583,707 of record JAPQWV010000007.1, read on the forward strand.
ATCATAATCAGCCCAAGCCACCAACACAAGATTGTTTGCTAAACTATCATGCCATTCAACTAAATTTTACAAAAAAGCCAGCATTCTAATGTTAATTACAAATTACTTAACATGAATTTGGCAGATCAACTCAACAAATTGAAGTCTGAATCCACATATACATTTACTACCTGCAAGAGGGTATCAACCCCATTCATCTGACCGAACCTCTTCTGATTTGCCGTACTATTTTGCAACAAAATGGCCAAAATCTCCGAAGCATATTGTTTATTACTATCAAACTCCCTAACCCTAACCCTAGCCTGCAACCACTTGAGCAATTTAGTCTTCTCACACACCAGCTCGCTAGCATTCGGCCTCACCTCGATCAAATTCTCGACCGTCGACAGCGTATTGTAAACCGCAGAATACTCGTCGGGATCACTCTCATTCAACCTCGACAAGTTCTGCACCAGCAATTCCAGCGCATTATTCTCAATCAAAGCGTCCACGAGCACCTGCGCGGGTTCGTCATTGTCTTCCACCACGTCCGCGTCGGTCAGGTCCTGAAGCAAATTAACGGCGTCGATGGCTATGTCCGCGTTGTCGTGGCTGAGAAGCGACGCGACCGAGGCGACGGTGCCGAGGGAGACGAGGTCGGGGTAGAGCTGCGGCGCGGCGGCGAGGACCTTGAGGTCGACGAGCTCCTCGTGGAGCGCGAGTTCGGTTTCGGCGAACTTCTCCGGGTTGTCTGGGTGCTTCAGGCGATCGGCGGTGTTGGCCTTGAGGCGGCGCTCGAGGGACAAGGCGAGCTTCTTTACGGTTTTGAGGTCTAGGGTTTGGAATTGGGATTGCTGCGATTGGGATTGCTCTAAGGCTTCGAGGAGTGAGAAGTCGATGGCTTCGTTAGGGTTCTGCTGAGGCGAAGGAGATCGCTTTCGTTTGTTGTTGTTCTCCATTTGCTCCGAAGGAAGAACAAGGGACTAGCAAGCAGGCAGCAACACTGTACTTCAGTCGAAGAGAAAGATAATTAATGGCTTGCTGTTTTGTTTTGTTTCTAATAATTATATCTCAAGTGTTATAAAATATTTATATAATAATATAAATCAACGTGTAATTGCAAAGAGGAAATTGTATTGATTCATTCACTTCTAGGGGTGTTCGCAATTCGGTAAACCGAACCGAAATACCGAATTACCGAAAATTCGGTACAAAACCGAACCGAACCGAAAAATTCGGTTCGGTATTCGGTTTGCTAAAAATAAAAATTCGGTAATTCGGTTCGGTACATGTATACTGGTTCGGTATACCGAACCGAACCGAATTACCGAATTGTTATATTTATTATTAATAAATATATTAAGTCCACCCACTTTAGACGGCCCAACCCAAGCACTAAGTAATATTAAAACAATTATAAATGGCCCAGCCCAATAACAAAAATAATGAGGGTTATCCAAATTCAATCATCTCCACTCTCTCTCACCTCACGCACGTCGTCTCCCTCAGCTCACAATTGCATCGGCCACCCTCAGTCCCTCACAGCACAAACCCTAGCCAACAGCCCTAGTCTCATCCCTCACCTCACTTCTCTCAGCTCACAGTCGCACTCACAGAAGCAAAGAAAGAACCCTAGCCAAAAAGCCCCAAATTGAAAACTAAGCTCACTCACAGTTTGTCTCGCAGCGCAGCCATCTTCCTCGGCTTTCTCGAGTTTATCCGAACCTTCGGACTTTTTGATCGGGTGAGTGCTTTAAGAAATTTCATGTTCCATGTCCAGAGCTCAACGTGCCAACTTATTTTTTCTTTTTTCTTTATTCGGTTAACCGTTCGGTTAACCGAAATTACCGAATTAAATTTCGGTAATAACCGAATACCGAACCGAGAAATTCGGTTCGGTATTCGGTTTCGAAAATAGCCGAACCGAAATTTCGGTTAACCGAAATTTCGGTTCGGTTCGGTTCGGTTTGTACCGAATACACAGCCCTATTCACTTCAAATGAGCAATTGAAAGGCCATATTTATAGGCCAATATTTACAACAATCAACCAATCAAATTAATGCAAATCTAACAAATAAAATAAATATAGATCCAACCAATCATGGGCATCTATACCTATTTATTTATAATACTCCCCCTTGGATGCCCATTACAAAATATTTTCATCTGATTATATTAGCTGCCTCGTTAAAAACCTTATTAGGAAAAACCCACTGGGATAAAAACCTAATGAAGGGAAAAAGAGTGCAGCGTATATTGTCTCCCCCTGATGTAAACATTACTCAAGATCTTTGAGCCTTCGGAGTCCAATTAGATCTACAAGTTTTTCGAATAATCTTGGAGGTAGCGCTTTGGTGAATAGATCTGCGAGGTTGTCACTTGATCGAACTTGTTGTACGTCAATTTCGCCGGTCTTCTGAAGGTCGTGCGTATAGAAGAATTTAGGCGATATATGTTTGGTTCTATCGCCTTTGATGTAACCTTCCTTTAACTGAGAAAAACATGCGGCATGGTCTTCATATAAGATCGTCGGAGATAATTTTTCTGATAATAACCCACAAGTTTGTCGTATATGCTGGATTATCGATCGCAACCAAACACATTCTCTGCTAGCTTCGTGAATCGCTAAAATTTCCGCATGATTAGATGAAGTGGCAGTTAAACTTCGCCAAGAAATAGCAGTTCCACCATATGTAAATAGATAACCCGTTTGCGATCGAGCATTATGTGGGTCGGATAGAAAACCAGCATCTGCATATCCGATAAGATCTGACCTGGACTCATATGAATAGAATAATCCCATATCAGTTGTTCCTTTTAGGTATCGAAAAATTCGTTTAACACCGTTCCAATATCTACGAGTTGGTGACGAACTATAACTCGCCAATAAATTTACAACGAACGCTATATCAGGCCGCGTATGACTCGTCAGATACATTAGTGCTCCTATGGCACTAAAATATGGTACTTCATGACCAAGCAATTCTTCATCATTTTCTCGAGGCCTGAACGGCTCTTTATTCACATCTAGAGATCGAACAATCATCGGAGTATCCAATGGATGAGCATTATCCATATAAAATCTTTTCAAAACCCTTTTTGTATATGTTTCCTGACATACAAATATTCCATTCTTCAGATATTCAATCTGCAAGCCAAGACAAAATTTCGTCCTTCCGAGATCTTTCATTTCGAACTCCCTTTTCAAACAACTAACGGCCTTTGATAACTCTTCAGGAGTTCCAATTATATTGATATCATCAACATATACTGCTATGATGACAAAATCATTTCCACATCTCATAAATATACAAGGGCAAATTTGATCATTTTTGTATCATTCTTTTAATAAATATTCACTTAGGCAATTATACCACATACGCCCAGATTGTTTTAATCCATAAAGCGATTTGTTCAGTTTAATTGAGTACTCATCACGGGGCCCTGAATTTTCAGGTAATCGAAATCCCTCAGAAGCTTCATATAAATGTCACTATCAAGTGAGCCATATAAATAGGCAGTGACAACATCCATTAGACGCATATCGAGTTTTTCACGTATTGCCAGACTTATTATATAACGAAAAGTTGTTGCATCCACCACAGGAGAATATGTCTCCTCATAATCAATACCAGGTCTTTGCGAAAAACCTTGTGCCACAAGCCGGGCTTTGTATCTCACAATTTCAGCTTTTTCGTTTCTCTTTCTGATAAAAACCCATTTATATCCAACCGGCTTTATATTCTCTGGTATACGGACTATAGGTCCGAAAACTTTTCGTCTCTCAAGTGATTTTAATTCAGCATCGATTGCATCTTTCCATTTTGGCCAATCATTTCTTTGTCTGTACTCTTTTACAGACCTTGGTTCATGATCCTCATTCTCATTCATTTCATGTAGCGCTACGTTAAATGAGAATTTATCGTCAACGTTGACTTTATCTCGGTTCCATCTTATTCCATTCTGGGCGTAATTAATCGAGATCTCTTCATTATCATTATTTTCAATTTGTTCAGGTACCTGACTTTCATTCTTATCATCATTTATGCCCATCGACTCTTCTCTAGTCGATAAATCCTCGATTGGACCATTTTTATTATTTGCTCATTTTCTTTTCCGAGGATTTTTATCTTTGGAACCAGAGGGCCTACCACGCTTTAGTTGTGGTTTAAGCTCAATCGTATTATCTGTTTGTTCTGCAGGAACATCAATTTTAGCAGGAGCATTAACAGCTGGAATATGTGATTTTGTCACTCTTTTTGGGTCAGCAAAACTGTCTGGCAATTGGTTCGCTAAACTTTGTAAATGAATTATCTTTTGAACTTCTAGTTCACATTCTTTTGTTCGAGGATCATAATGATTTAGTGATAATTCATTCCAACTAATATTTCTTTCCAACTGTTTCTTTTCTCCCCCTAATGTCGGAAAATTTGTTTCATGAAGTGACAGTCGGCAAGTCTGTCCGTGAATCGATGTCCAGTTAAGGGTTCTAAATATTTGATAATTGATGGAGATTCAAATCCGACATATATTCCCAACCTCCTGAGCATAAACCATTTATAACGGGGAGATATCATGATAACTTGTTGGCTTGATGCGGATTAGTGCTGCTGCATGTAATATAACATGTCCCCAACAAGACGATGGAAGTTTCGACTTCATCAACAACGGCCTTGCAATTAATTGCAGGCGTTTAATCAATGATTCTGCAAGACCGTTTTGTGTATGGACATGTGGCACAGGATGCTCGACATCGATACCAATAGACATACAATATTAAATGCCTTGGAAGTAAATTCGCCAGCATTATCAAGTCGTATTTTCTTTATCGAATAATCTGAAAAATGTGCTCTTAATCTAATTAGCTGAGCAAGTAATCTTGCAAATGCCAAGTTTCTCGTAGATAATAAACAAACATGGGACCATTTACTTGATGCATCAATCAGTACCATGAAATACTTAAATGGTCCAGATGATGGATGTATCGGTCCACAAATATCGCCATGTATACGCTCCAAAAATGCAATAGATTCGGTCTTTACTTTCATTTGTGATGGTCGAATAATTAACTTCCCTTTAGAGCAAGCAATACATGCTAATTCTTTCGATTGAAGAATCTTCGGGTTTCTCAATAAATGTCCGCGTGAATTTTCAATTATTTTTCGCATCATAATTGTACCGGGATGGCCCAACCGGTCATGCCAAACATTAAATGTACTGTCATTGGTAAACTTTTTGGATAGCATATGATTCAATTGTTCGAAGATATGTGTAGTATAGCCCAGAGTTAAAAGACGGTAATATTTCTATGATTCTTTTTTCATTCGAAATCACTTGTGTAATGTGCAAATATTCAATATCTCCCTTTTGTGCAGTCTCAACATGATATCCTTAATTCGAATCGCTTTAAAGCTTAATAAATTTCTTTGAGACTTAGGGGAATATAAATCAGTTTCAATAATCAACCTTGTTCCTCTGGGCAATAATATATTAGCTCTTCCGGAGCCTTCAATTATATTTGTGCTACCCGATATAGTAATCACACTAATTTCTTTCATATCAAGATACTCGAAATATTTCTTATTTCAGAATTGTATTAGTCGTTGCACAGTCCGCAAGACATAATTCTCCATTGCACATGCTCGTGTCCATCATATAAAATCCTTTATAAACAAACATGTAATTATCATTAATACATATTATTGAAAACAAACAATACATAGCAAACACAGGAATATCATCCAAATAACAATCATAGCAAACATAACAATGTTATTGAAAACAAACGATACATAGCAAACACATGAATATCATCCGGATAACAATCATAGCAAACATAACGATATTATTGAAAACAAACGATACATACCAAAGCACACAACAAGAAAGCGTTTAATAAAATGATAGCAGACTAAATTTCTTCATTGAGGAGCAGAAAATCGTCGGCATCGAAATTAACACCTTCTTCATTAACACCAGAAGTTGAAGCAATTGTACCCTGAACCAAGTTCGTTTCAGTTTTCTTTCCTTTGCCCATTCATTCTTGATACAGCTCAACAAGGTATTGTGGCGTACGGCAAGTGCGGGACCAATGGCCCGGACCACCGCATCGATAACATTTTTCGTCATTCCCTTTCTGTTCAGTTTGCTTCTTTTCATTTTTACCATCATAAATTTTCTTCTTCTGGGAAAGATTTTGATGACCGCCACGATAATTATGATAACCACCACGGAAATATTGATAACCACCACCATGATAATTCGGCCACGACCACGGCCTCGGCCACGTCCACGACCGTGATGTCCACCACGACCACGTCCACGATCATTACCTCGACTATTATCATTATTAACATTGACTGCATTCGCTTCAGGGAGTGCAGCAGTACCAGTCGGTCGGGATTCATGATTTCTCATCAGCAACTCATTGTTTTGCTCAGCCAACAGAAAACAAGAAATAAGATCTGAGTACTTTTCAAATTTTCTCTCCCGATATTGCTGTTGTAGAATGACATTTGATGGATGAAATGTGGTGAACGTTTTCTCCAGCATAATTGCATCGGTAATAGTTTCTCCACATAATTTCAGTGTAGAAGTAATTCTATAAACAGCAGAATTATATTCGCTTACCGATTTAAAATCTTGCAAGCGTAAATTCACCCATTCATACCTTGCATTTGGGAGAATAACAGTCTTTAAGTGGTTATATCGATCTTCCAAGTTTTTCCACAAGTCTTTCGGGTCTTTCACCGTTAAGTATTCAATTTTTGACTTTCATGAATGTGGTGGCGAAGAAAAATTATTGCCTTCGCCTTTTCCTGCTCGGATGTTGCATTGGTCGGTTTGATGGTATCACCTAGACCTTTTGCTTTCAAATGAATTTCGGCATCTAGTGCCCAAGATAGATAATTTCGGCCAGTGATATCGAGTGCAACAAACTCAAGGCTCGCCAAATTCGTCATATTACTATAAAATACAAAAAGCATTTCAACAATGATAATACAACAAAATATTACATGCATAACTAATCTTAATAAAAATAATATTCGAAAAATATAGTCGATAGCCAATTATTTCAAATATATAATAAACGTAGTTACTGGCGGGAGCTACAAACCGGCACATATCAGGTGGTACAAACCATCACATGATAGGCAGTATAAACCGAACCAAGCTAGTCGGATAAACCGAACCAAGCTAGTCGGATAAACCGAACCAAGCTAGTCGGAGAGACCGAACCAAGCTAGTCGAAAAACCAAACCAAGCTAGTCGGAGAAACCAAACCAAGCTAGTTAGAAGAAAAAAAAATTAATATGCCACCGCTGGGATTCGAAATCTGGACCTCCCATCACATAGTTTTAACGGTATTCCGCGAAACCAGTCGAACTATGTCATTTTGTTGTATATTGTATATATATTTTATATCTGTATAATATTGTCATAAATATGAAATAAAATTATTATACCTTAATTATGCTCGTACAAATCTTCGACAGAATTAGCGTCGTTGGCGGAGATCGGCGTTGCCGGTAGAGCCTCGTGCTGATAACGTATTATAAAATATTTATATAATAATATAAATCAACGTGTAATTGCAAAAAGGAAATTGTATTGGTTCATTCACTTCAAATTAGCAATAGAAAGGCCATATTTATAGGCCAATATTTACAACAATCAACCAATCAAATTAATGCAAATCTAACAAATAAAATAAATATAGATCCAACCAATCATGGGCATCCATACCTATTTATTTATAATATCAAGTTTCTTTTTTAAGGGCTCTTATTTACGATAAAGTATATCTCAGCTAATTCAAGCTTTAAAAAATAAACAAGTTTGAAGAAAATAGGTGCAATTAGAGATTATTAGACCATCTCCAACCGAGAAACGCATTTTCAAATGCAAACTCATTTTTTCAAACTCAAAATGCATTAATTTTTCTCCAACCATTATACTCATTCTCAAACTCAAAAGAATATTATGTAATATTTTCAATCACACTAACTTTTAGAACTTGGCAATATTATACACATATTTTATAACTTCACAAATTAAACATAAATGTTATTTAAATTCAAGCGCATCATCATATAAAATATAAATTTAGTTAAGTTCATCTTTAAAACATATTTAGATAGATATCTAAGTTGACTCAATGCCGTTTTTTTTCAATTAAAAAATTAGTATTTAGATACTTCAATTAAATTATCATTTCTTACGAAGAACAGCTAATTTTAGAAAACTTTGAAAATAATGATTGTCATAATAATTATGTATATATAAGAGACCTTTTATTGTCGATTTTACATCAAGCTATTAAAGTCACGTAATTTTGATAAGAAATATACTAAACATAAAACTACAAGAAAGCAATAGAGGGATAAATGATATTTACTATAATTAGACCATCTCCAACCGAAAACGCATTCTCAAACTCAAACTCATTCCTAAACTCAGTAATTCTTCTCCAACTGTTGAACTCATTCGCAAACTCAAAGGACCATATTCTAAATATTCACATGCACACCTACCTTAAGAAATTTTCAATTCTATCCACTTATTATCTAACTTAACAAATTATACCATGATATTATCTTAAATTAGATTGAGACGAGACAAACCGCTAAGTAAACTCCCAAGAACTGAGTATATAAAAATTATAAGTAATAATAACAAGAACAACTTGAATATCCTTCTTTATCGTTTAAGTGATCAACATAGACATAGAATTGAAAAACGATTTATACAGTCAATCATCGAGTCTCATTTATACGAAAAAGTAGCACTGTTGTTGTTGAGTTCTTCGCCGCAGTTTGGACATGGAGAACTTGTAAGAAGGTTCACCGATTTCTTTACAAGTGATGCATCGATGAGTAGTCATTTTCTAGCTTCTGCAAAACATCAAAAAAGCCATAAATATATGTGAAATTAGTCAACGATGCAGCTGAGAAGCTTAAGCAGATGAAATTGAATAGAATTCCCAAATGCAGATTTACGAATGAATCCCATAAACATAATAAAAATCTTTATCGCAAAATTGAATTGCTGATATCGATTCGATTTGGGCATAGATGATACGGCTCACATGGAACAGAGAAGGCTCAGTAATCGCTCTCTGTAATGAAGGCATTGAAGAGAACTGTCGAAGGGTATATATTTTTGAAGATGTTAAGCTCTGAAGAAACGAAACCATAGATTTTTTTCAACTAGTGTAAGCCCAAATCATGTAATTGACAATGTAATGAAATGCAAAGAAAATAGAAAACAATAGGAAACTAGAAAGTGAAAACACCAAGAAATATAAGGAAAGAAAGTAGAAAGAAAAAATCCAAAACAGGACTCTTTTGTAATTATTAAACATGAGACGCAAACGCCAGTTGAAACGCAAACTTGGGTTTAATAGGAGAGAGAAAGTGCATGAAACTCATTTTGGGATCGATTAGAGCAATTTTATCCTATATTTTAGGTTTTGGAGTACCATTGGAGATGCTCTTAAAGGATGAGAGAGAATATTGGAGAACTATGAAACACATAATTTGACTTTAGACGCATATATGCGATTTATAGAGGAGACAGAATCATGAATTGCATTTTGAGTTTGGTTTAGGGGTACGATTGGAGTCATTTTATCCCATTTTCTTAGTTTTTCGGTACGGGTGGAGATGCTCTTAGTCACGAGGTTTTAAATTTAACTGCTCTTTCAACAAGAAAAAGAAAATTAGAATACTTATTTTAAAAAGACGTTGGTTCCATTGAACCGCAAGTCACAAAATTCATAGAGATTGGCCAATAATCATAAAAAACCACTGTAGCCATTGGATTGCGATCAACATAGCCATGAATTGAATTTTTTTTTTTCATATGAGACCACAAAGTACAAACGCATAAATTTGTTCATAAAGAACACCTTGACCATTAGCGGTGGCGTCGAAAAAAAAAGGGGAAATTTGTAGTCAGACCCTTGTCAGCAAGTTTTTAAATGGTTCAGTCCTTGTCAGAACTCCCAATAGTTTAAAGGACCAACTTTTTCGAAAATGGCAGAGATAAGGGACAAAAATATGTATTGATGAAAATACCCTTCATAACATACTGAACTAATTGTTATTTTTCGGCGACTTTCTGTTATGCTGTTAGATTATATTGTTACAAAGGTCTGGTAAACTGTTATTATCCATCCCTCATCTGTTACTATGATGCAGAAAATAGTTATCGACAGAGAACATTTATTTTGTGAATCTCGTTTTTACAGTGAATCGAGCTCCGAAATTTCGAATGCCCATTAACCAACCAATTTCGGCATAGATATGATGTATTGTGTTACTCACGAAGCAAAATGTAAGATTTGTAATGAATTTTTATCTTTCTATTTAGGGTTCTAATTTGCGAAAATAAGACGAAATCAAAGTCATTTTTGGCAACGATTACATCTAATATGGATAAATTCGAAGTGCCCATAGCATGGGCAGCTCGGTGCGGCACATGTTTGCTCGTTCGTCCGACGTTCATCTTTTAATTTCGCGAAAATACGGTCGACCCCAATAATTTAAGTACATTTTTACTGTGTCAATACTGTTACTCGGATTATGAAATCTGTTACTTGGAGTATCAAAACCGTTATTAAACTGTAAATAATTGTTACTATGTGTAGGATTCAAATTTGCGAAAATAAGATGTAATCAAATCCGTTTTTGGCAACGATTACGTCTGATAAGTACAGATTCGAAGTACCCATACTATGGGCAGCTCGGTGCAGCACCTCGTTTGGTCGTTCGACGATGTTCATCATTTAATTCTCGAAAATACGATCGACCCTATAAAGTTGGGTGTATTTTTTTCGTTTTGGCTGATTTGTAAAATTCTCAAGATCTGTTACTAGTATATGAGCTTCTGGTACTATGTTGACTACTTTTGTTACTAAATTGTCGATGAAATTTCGGGCGGGGAAACCAGAATGAGATGAATTTTGGGCGGGAGTCTAAATAAAATCAAGCATAGATTATCTGTTACCCGATCTGTGTAAAACTGTTACTAGTTGTATGTTTATATGTTACCAAAATTATTATAGTTTGTGAATTAGGGTTTGTGATTAAAATGATAACCTAAACTAATATATTTTTATCTAAACCTTCGTAAATTGATATATTTTAGTGAATATAGCGTGTTTGCAACATAAAATTTGAAAATAATAAAGTAAACTAAGCACATATTAAATTGTTATTTCGAGTAGGTAATCTGTTACTCGTGTTGTGTAACATTATTACCCAACTGTCAATTTCTGTTACTTTTTCCTAACAAATTGGTACTGAACAAAGTTAAATTGTTACTGTGGAAATCAGTAAACAACATAGGGTTTACGTTTAAGATTAATTGAAGATGTCATTAATTTTGTTGAATCACTTATGTTAGGTCGACCATTTGGATTGTAATAAACAACTAATAGTTCAGATCTACAACGATTTGTGTAAGTAGAATCAATTTGGTAGAATCATGATCATCCTCTCAAGAAGATTTCTACTTGTTTTTCATACTATATACTAATACTTCTTCAATTCCAACACAATCTCCACGAAAATCACAATCTAAACTAATATGTTTTTATCTAAAACTTGGTAAATTCATATATTTCTGTGAATGTAGCGTGTTTGCAACATAAAATTTGAAAATAATAAAGTAAACTAAGCACATATTAAATTGTTATTTCGAGTAGGTAATCTGTTACTCGTGTTGTGTAACATTGTTACCCTACTGTCAAATTCTGTTACTTTATCCTAATAAATTGTTACTGAACACAGTTAAATTGTTACTGTGGAAATCAGTAAACAACATAGGGTTTACGTTTAAGATTAATTGAAGACGTCATTAATTTTGTTGAATCACTTATGTTAGGTCGACCATTTGGATTGTAATAAACAACTAATAGTTCAGATCTACAACGTTTTGTGTAAGTAGAATCAATTTGGTAGAATCATGATCATCCTCTCAAGAAGAGTTCTACTTGTTTTTCATACTCTATACTTCAACTTCTTCAATTCCAACATAACCTCCACGAAAATCATAACCTAAGCTAACTTAATTTTATCTAAAACTTCGTGAGTTTGTATATTATAGTGAATGCAGCGTGTGTGCAATATAAAATTTGAAAATCATAAACTAATCAAATTACATATTAAATTGTTATTGCACTAGCATTATCTGTTACTCGTCAAATATCGATATGTTACCTGCATATCCGCTTCTGTTTCTAGCAGCGGTAAATTGTTACTAGTTAAACATTAAACTGTTACTGCATAAACAACAGAGATTTTACCGGAATCATGCACACATTTTCAACAACAAAAGGGAAATTTTCTCCTTCTTCGTCTTTTGTTGATTTCTTGGCCATTGTCGTCGTGGGATGGCCCGCTGCTCGTGGTCGTCGGTGCTAGTCGCCGGCTCGTCGGATGGCTAAATCAATTAGGGTTATTCAACAAGTGTTACTTTTCTTCAACGATAAGTTACTATGATTGTTATATTTGTTACTGTGTCTCTCATATCTGTTACTATCTTTGCTACATTGGTCTTTGTTGAACGTGGTTTGTGCATTCTCGTTTGAAAGAGACGAATGCATAGTGTTACCCAGAAGTATAAATTGTTACCCAGTATGCATGAACTGTTACCCAGAATGCATAAATTGTTACCCGAAATGCATAAAGTGTTACCCATAATGCATAAATTGTTACCCAGAATGCATAAATTGTTACTTAGTGGGCGTTTTATTACCAAAAGCTTCAATCATGGGCCGCGTCAAATTCTTTGCGATTAACATCAATATTTTCATTGAATATTAAGACCCACGACCAATTTCACCTTATTCGGTCACTAAAGTCCATATTTTTCCTTGTTTCAACGAGATATTTGAATTACCTTTAATACATTATTCCATTATAAACTTCAAAAATTTTCATTGATTATTGACACCCATGAGAAATTATCATCGATTTAACCTTATTCGGTCGTTAACGTCGAGATTGAGCCGGCTTTTAGATCGTAAATTTTGGTCTTCGTTGAACGTGGTTTGTGCATTCATCGTTTGGAAGAGACGAATGCATAGTGTTACCCAGAAGCATGAATTGTTACCCAGCATGCATGAACTGTTACCCAGAATGCGTAAATCGTTACCCAGAATGCATAAATGGTTACCCAGAATGCATAAATTGTTACTTAGCGGGCGTTTTATTAGCAAAATCTTCAATCATGAGCCACGTCAAATTTCTTCGCGATTAACATCAATATTTCATTGAATATTAAGACCCACGATCAATTTCACCTTATTCGGTCACTAAAGTCCAGATTTTCCCTTGTTTAAATGAGATTTTCGAATTACTTTTAATACAATTATTCTATTATAAACTTCAAAAATTTTCATTGATTATTGACACCCATGGGAAATTATCATCGATTTAACCTTATTCGGTCATTAACGTCGAGATTGAGCCGGCTTTTAGATTGTAAATTTTGGTCTTTGTTGAACGTCGCTGTGCATTCGTCGTTTGGAAGAGACGATGGCACATGGGTGTAAATTAGGCAAATGTGAAGGATAAAAAGGTCATTTACAATGTTATTGGTACTTAAAACTAACATTTTCAGTAAATAGGTCCTTGAGCCTAAATGCAACTACAAAGGGGCCTGAAACTTGTTGAAAATATCATACTAGAGACTGAAACCAAATATACCAAAAAAAAAAAGTTCAATGAAAAAAGATTTCTTTATAATATGCATTTAACTGGTAAATATAAAATTTGGAAAAAAGAACTGGTAAATATAAACAATGAAATTGACTTGATAAAGAAATCGAAGCAAATTGCCTGCCTACTTGGGCAGGGATAGCCTAAGCAATGACGATAGCAAGGGTGGGTGGGGTGGGGGCTATCCTTCCTTTTGTCTTGAGGAACACGACGATAGCCGCAATAAAGTCCCCCCAAAGCAAAGATCTAACAAATCCTCACCAATTAGGAAACAAATTACAAAAAGGAAAACGAAGAAAAAAAGGATGAGTTCTGTAGAACTATTGCTGCCAAGAGAGTACGGATACGTAGTTCTTGTTCTTGTTCTTTATTGCTTCTTCAATTTCTGGATGGCTGCCCAGGTGGGCAAAGCCAGGAGAAGGTATAATATAGATAATCTATTCTCTCTGTGATAAATTTTCGCTTGGGCATGTGAATTTGAGCTTTATGCTGTAATAATTAATGGCAGGTACAAAGTGTTATATCCAACGATGTACGCAGTAGAAGCTGAGAACAAGGATGCCAAGCTCTTCAACTGCATCCAGGTAATAATAATGAAGTACACATTCATTGACCATTTGAATCAACATTAACGTTGTTCTCTTGTCTTGTCTTGTTTGGTAACTCTATATAGAGAGGCCATCAGAACTCGCTCGAAGCCATGCCTACGTTCGTCTTGTTGATGGCTTTTGGAGGAATCAAACACCCATTGATTAGTACGTTTTGCGGAGTTATTTACACGCTGGCACGCTATTTCTACTTCAAGGGCTACTCCACTGGCGATCCTCGTAATCGTATAACACTCGGGTAATTGGTCGTAGTTAGTACCTTTGTTCTTCTATTGCATGTTTCCACTCCATTGCGATTAAATGCTTATCGTTTTGTTACGTTGGGATGGAAATCATGCAGGAAATATAATTACTTTGGATTGGCGGGGCTTGCGATGTGTACGATATCGCTTGCTGTGAGTTTGCTGATTGCATAACTAAAGAGCAGAAATTGCAGTGCGTTTGTTTTCTTGTATTCGGCCCGTGTAATAAACTGTTGTTGTAGAATATCTATACTCTTATGTTAATGCTCGAGTTAAAAAACGCTCAATTTGGAGTATCAATCGACCAATCAAAATTTTTCTACAAATTAATAATTAACATAAAAAAAAAAATAAGAAACTAACAACTACTTTGCCTTTTCATATTGTTACATTTACTCTTCTATCCTTCTATTCTTAGTAATTGTTATTTAATATTTATAAATGATTTATATATTATGTCGCACACGCATATGAGTGTGCAAATTTAGACTAGTATGTATGAATGTTTGATGGCATTAATTTCTTTATCTGCGAATATACAGATTTAGATCTTATATGATGGTATGAAAGAAAAAGAAAAAAAAAAGCTAAAAAAATAAAACCAAACGAGCCGAATTTGCAAATTTGTGGATTTAGTCTGGTGGTAAAATATTTTTGAGGAAATATTATTTTGTTGGGCTGGGTTCGATTCAGCCCAACCCATTTTAGTTATTTATTTATAACTAAATTCTGAGCCCAATATGTTTTTTTTATAACTATACCATTATTTAAACTCCCCAACACAATTTTACTTTTATTCGATTATGATCTCCATTTTTCTGAAATTCTAATTTGATAAAAATCATTAAACTATAAATATTTTCAATGTTATTTGATTAATTCATTCATTAAATATATATTTATTAAATCTAGAGGTACCGTACAACATAGATTGAGTTTTATACCGGTTAAAATACTAATCGTTAAAAAACTAAAAATTTGGTCAGTAGATAGATACCCTAGTGCTTTGTGTGCGCACGTTTTAATGTGCTGTGTTAGTTTGTATGTTTGCATGTATTATTATATAGTAGTACTTTCCGCACAATCTATGTGTGTGCTTAAAATATAGTTATATTTTTGTTACTTCAATTTTGATTATAGTACTTAATACTTAGTAGATATAGTTTTCCAACATATAAAATGAAAACTAATGTTGTTGGATATAACTGCAAAAGGTAAAAAATTTAGAATGAAATGGTTACTTATTAAATTAATTAAATTACAAATATGGGGACTAAATTGCAAATAAAATTATAGACCAAATTGGTAGTTTTTAGCCACCCTAGACCCTATACAATAGAAGATACAACATGGTGTGGGGAGACTATGGGAATATTTAGAATTTATTCATAATTTCATAGCAAAATTTCTATTTCGTTAAATTCTGTAAGGGAGTTACTATTTACCGCCCCCCTTTTTACTAGTCACCGCCCCCTAAAGGGCTGAAAAAAGACGTTTTTGCCCTTATGATATTTAAATCAATTTAAAAAGAAAAAAGTAACTAAATATATAATTCTGGTATGAAATACCGAAAACTACATACACAAATAAATTCGAACGATCGATCGATAAGGAAATTCGAACGAAATTTTCGAACGGGCTGTGCACGGGCCGAACTGAAATTTCGGTCGGGCCTGTGCGGGCTTCGGCCCGACCGAAATTTCAGTTCGGCCCGCACAGGCCCGACCGAAATTCAAGTTCGGCCCGCACAGGCCCGACCGAAATTCCAATTCGGCCCGCACAGGCCCGACCGAAATTCAAGTTCGGCCCGCACAGGCCCGATTAATTTTCACTTTTTCATTTTTTTTTTTATTTTTTATTGTAATTTATAAAAACTCACCATATATAGTAATTTAGGGATTGAACCCATGACCTCTACTTGATAAAGAAAGTACTTATCCATTGGACTACATAGCTTTTTATTAACAATTATGACATATATATAATATATAACGAAAAAATAACCGGGACGGGTTTCGGGTCGGGGATCGGGCTGGGGTTGGCTGGACCCGAGATCCGACCCGGACCCGGCCGGGTTGAGTCTTTTAGGACCTGTAATATTACAAAATAATTATAAAAAAAATTAATAATACAAAATAATAACAATTAAATAATCTAATTAAATAATCCAATTAAATAATCTAATTAAATAATCCAATTAAATAATCTAATTAAATAATCCTATTAAATAATATAATTAAATAATCCAATTAATAATCTAATTAAATAATCCAATTAAATACTCGATTTAAATAATACAAAATATCCAATTAAATAATCTAATTAAATAATCCAATTAAATAATCTAATTAAATAATCCAATTAATAATCTAATTAAATAATCCAATTAATAATCTAATTAAATAATCCAATTAAATAATCGAATTAAATAATACAAAATAATCCAATTAAATAATCTAATTAAATAATCCAATTAAATAATTTAAGTAAATAATCCAATTAAATAATCTAATTAAATAATCTAATTAAATAATCGAATAAAAATATATATATATATATATATATATACATGGCCGAAGAGAAATTTCGGCCACTATAGGTGCCGGCCGAAAATTTTTTTCGGCCCGGGCGGATCCGACCGAAATGAATTTTCGGTCATAACAGTTCCGACCGAAACATAATTTCGGTCGGAACAGTCACGACCGAAACACAATTTCGGTCGGGACCATCACGGCCGAAATGTTTTTTCGGCCTCTTCAAGGTACGACCGAAATACTGTTTCGGTCCTACCTTGATGTGGCCGAAATTATTTTTCGGTCCGACCCGAAAAGACGAGATTGTTTTTCGGTCGGGACTTTTTTCGCGCGTGATCGAATCAAGTTCGATAATTCACATTCGTACGAACGAATTTTACGTTAATTTGTTTTGTTTTGTTTGAGTCTGATTTGAATGTTTGATTGCGATTTGAACTTTTTTTTGTTTTGTTTGAGTCTGATTTGAATGTTTAAATTGCTATATGAAAATTGTTGTCTGGAAAAGGACTTTAAATAAAAAATTTAATTCAAAAGGGCAATTTTGTCTTTTTTCAGCCCTTTAGGGGGCGGTGACTAGGAAAAAGGGGGCGGTGAATAGCAATCCAGATTCTGTAATCTAGTGTGCATATTTATTTGTATCTGTGGTTAACTTTGGGTCTACCAATTGGTCAAATTCGCTGTTGGTCAATCTGGACCATATATGAAATAAATAAATCAAATATAGGATGAAAATATCGAATTTTTCGTTTCCTATCTAGTTCGATATAGAAAAACGATTGAGAACATGTAATCACTTCATCCCAAATAATGAACATGTACTGTCCTGACATTGTCGTTGCTCTTTTTTTTTTATTTAAAAAGATAAAGAAAGAAACATTTTAAAATGGTGCTGTGGTTCCTTTTCAAAAGAGTGTCCAAATATTAATATGTAATTTGGATAACATTTTATAAACGAAAATGAACCTGTAATAATATTGCCTAAATTGTAATTGTTCCTTGTAATTGTAAATATTATATTTATAGATTGTAGGGTAACAGAAGCGAGTGTGTCGTGGGCGGCTTATCTTGATTCATGAAATCGCCTCGCTATCCATATATATGAGAAAATAAGATTTGATCAAGTCCCTCAAGAATTATTATTACATTTTTTTAACTGGCTAAAAAATCAATCAATCTATATCATAGGGAATAATTTATGGAGTGCTACTATATACACCCCCTACACCCTTCTATACCACTCTTTACACCTCAAAAATTTTTGTAATAATAATTTTAAATAATCACATGATTCAACAAAAAATATTTTATTAACTTATTTTCCATTAAATCAATAATATTAATTACATGGACTATTCAAAAATTATTACTTAAGTCATTTTAACCAATGACACATTTAGAACTAGCAAAAATGCTCGTGGCCCGCGGGCCGGCCCGCCTCACTCTGGTACTGTCAAATGGGCCCGCGGGCCACGGGCGAGCAAAGTGACGGGGCGGGCTGTCATTTCTCAGGCCCCCAGGGGGTAAGCCCGCGCGGGCCGCGGACAGGCCCGCCAAATATCAAAAAATATTTTTTTAAAAAAAAATCATATATAAAATGAATTATATAGGTTTTTTTTATAATTTTTTAGATCCGATTTTTAAATTAATCAAATTTAATAACATAAATAGATTTTTATTAAAGAATTTGAATTGATTAGGAGTCATTCACTTCATTAGTTTATTTTAATGTTTTTTATTTTTTATATAATTTTTTCATTTTTATTTTTAGGACGGGCCGGGCCCACCAACCCGCTAGTTGGGCGGGGCGGACTGCCATTTTTCAGGCCCGCCGGAGGGCGCGCTTATGCGGGTAAGCCCGTGCGGGCCGCGGGCAGGCCCGCCAAATATCATAAAATATTTTTTTTAAAAAAACAAATATCTAAATGAATTATATATGTTTTTAGATCCAATTTTTAATTTAATCAAATTTAGTAACACAATAAATTTGTATTAAAAATTTTAAATTTGATTAGGAGGAACTCAACTTCATTCGTTTATTTTGATGTTTTTTTTTTTTTTTTATATAATTTTTTCATTTTTATTGTTTTAGGACGGGCCGGGCCCACCAGGCCCGCTACCCGCCAGTAGGGCGGGGCGGGCCTTCATTTACCATGCCCGCCAGATGGAAAAAATTGTCTTTTTTAATCGGCATATATTTATTTAATATTACGTTACATATTACTTAAATTATTAACATTAAACTCCTTTTTTCCTTCCAATAGGATTACCCTAATTTATAATTAGATATAACCATAAAAAGGTATTATAAATTTTTTGTCATTTTGATTTTTGATTGATGAAGTCGTCTAGGCTATCCATAAATGAGAAAATAAGATTTGATCAAATCCCTCAACAATTAATACTACATTTTTAAGCGGCTAAAAAATCAATCAATGGTATCATAGGGTAATAAATAGATATAACTATTAAAAGGTGTTATAATTTTTTGGTCAATTTTCAACGAACGAGTTAATAATCGTTTTCCTCTTCCTTAATTGATTGAAGAAATAAAAGCTACTGTTAGGCCGATTTATCCAACCTTGATCTGATTCATAGAATTAGTATTACCTTAGATGTTGATTACGGAAGCGATTGAACAGTAATACCTCTGGACGGATTGTAGAGTTGGAACAGAGAACGCGCGAGTTCTTCAGCAATAATACGTCAACTCTATTAATGAATCACCAACCCTAAACACTATAGTGTTTAGGGTATTTATACATAAACCCTAATGGGCTATTGAGCCCAATATAACTAATATACCCACAAGTTAGGTATATTTACAATTAGGTCCTAGGGCAGATGAATTACAAAGCAAGATTAAATAACTAATTGAACACAATAAATAATTCCTAACAGCTACACTATACAAGGCACGTCGCGTGGAATAAAATTTCAATATCCAGTTTGGAAAATCATACATAAAAATAAAACATCAATTGTATAGTCAGTTTTATGGTTTTTTGCTGCTTGTGTGACTGTACGTATTATATTAATCTACACTAACATGGACTTCTTCATCTCGTACTTGAAGTGAAGCTTTTATGTTCGAAAATCAACCCCAATAATTCCATGATATATTAACCTTACGTAATGTGTGCATGCGCGTCTAAACCTTGGTTCTTTCTCTTAGTTGCTTTTTCTATGTCTTAATTTACTTTCCTTGAAAGGAGGAAAGACAGAATGGTTTCTTTTGCTACTGCCTGCTGGGATTATATAGGGTTTTGTTCCTATTATTCATCATTTGATGCGAAACACGAGGATAATTCATTCATTAATACATATATATTTTTTTAACAAATATAACAACGTCCCTTACACTAAGCACAAACACACATATCTTTATTTTATTTATAGATATCATGCACCGCCTAGGCACAGTAGCGGCGGGTAGTGATCAACCTACACAAGCAACTAGATCAACGTCTAGTCCTGGCCAGAATCTATCCGCCACATAGCTGAAACTAGCGGTGGCTAACGCTGGAATTTCGCCGGAATATTTGCACCGCCGGGGGTTCTTCTTCTCGGGCTGGAGGGCTCCCGCCGGGAAGATCTTGAATGGCCTGAAGTCACCACAAACGAAGATAATCGTTACAACTTTACACTGGCAAAGATTTTCCAGCGTCACTTCGTACAGATTGAGGCCTTTTCTTGGATCGCTGCTTATTATTCGCTGATTAAAACTCAAGTCTGGACAATCATCACCTGCAACAAAAAAAAAGTTACATATATAAAAATAGAAAAAAGCTAAGTTGTTAGTGTTTGTTATAGGCTAGAGAAAGAACCTTGCGCAGCAGCTATGGCGGCGAGGGCGAAGATGGTGACAGCAATATACTTGGAGGACATCATCATCACTGTATTTTTCGTTGTTTTTAATATCATATTATTTTTAGTTTTTGTGTGTAAAAATTGGAAGAAGCGAACGGTATTTATAGAGGTTGAGAAGGAGACCGCGTGTGCGTGTTATATGAATCGAAATGATGATTTTAAAAAAACATAATTATATCCTTGGGAATCAACGAAAATATTAACAAATGAAGTAGTTACGTTGTATGAAAGTTATCATATGATAATATTAATTTCTTATCAGATTATATAATCTACTCCCTCCGATTTTATTTACATGTCGTTTTAGCTCTCTAATTTTATTTCTAATTAGATGTCGTTTTACAGATATCAATACAAATTATTATCATATTTCCAGTTTTACCCTCTTTTATGATTTTCAATGGAATATGTTAAATAGGCTTAAGCAATTAATTAGGGGTATATCAGACATTTTATTCTATTTCTTAATATAAGTGAAAAAACCTTCAACGACATGTAAATAAAATCGGAGGGAGTACTAATTAGACAATATTGTGGAAACTTACATTAAATAATATAACAAAACGTTTGAATTAATTATTAATTTATTTTATTACGAACCAACTATTTATGTGTGGCATATTTATTCTGATTCTTTGCTCTTTAATTAAGAGATAATAATGTTAGTTATATAATGAGCATTTTTTTGTAAATATAAAAAACTGTAACAAATGATAATATTAATTTACTACATAATTAAGTAAAATTATGAAATAATAATTGAATATATAAAAATATCCAACCATTAAAAATCAAGTTTTTTTAAACAATTTAAAAAATTGGACATAAAAATCTACAAAATAAAAGTGAAAAAATATATATTAAAAAATAGAGAATCAAATAATACAAAAAAAGAAAACGATTCTTTGGACGGTAATGATTCCACTAACATTATTTGTATTTGCAGTTCGCGTGAGGCTAATTAATCCTCTTACGTGCTTCTCTTCAGAAAATTTCTCGTCTTTCTGAATCCTGCATTTGAATTGACCGCTCAAAATTATTGTGGATGTCATATTCTCTGTAAAGTAAAAATAAGCATCATCAAGATTACTCACACAACACAAGCCTTCTTAGAACTAATTTTATCTTCAATTAGGGTTTGAATTTACTGTTTACTGATCTGCAATCATGTTGCAAAACGATATTAAAATAGTAAAAGTTTGAACAAAGTGAACAACTTACATTTTCAAAGCGCAGCTTGATTCAAGCTCAATAAAAGTTAAGTATCACAAGAATATGTAAATTACATCAGTAAACAAGAAGCATGGGCTATTATTTACTAACCCATGTTTTATAAGTCGTCTTGTTTAATACACACGATACATTGTTCAATAGTTTCAGTTTTTACTTAGATTAACCTAATAAAGTCTGCGAGCCATTAACATAATGATTCAATTTTCTCAGCAGTTATTTTTCGATCCTTGAAATCTCATTCTCCAAGTCTTCCTCAAATAAACCCCCGATTATAGGGTTAAGATTCATCGCAATTGCATTAATAATGAAATTGTACATAACGTTAGTGAAGTAATTGCTATATTTACTAAGTTCAACTATAGAACGGTGAATATTAGTATAATGGAATGATATTTTCGAGAAATTACGAATAAATCGATCAAAACCCTAAAGCATAATCCCACACCGTCAAACCAATTGTTACTTCTATTTTTAAGCGGCTAAAATTAAATGTGTCAATCTATATCATAGGGCATTAGATATAACTATTAATAGGTATAGTGTTTAATCATTTTTCAACCAACGAAAAATTAATCGTTTTCCTTTTCTTTAGTTGATTGAAGTAATAAAAGCTATACCATATTAAAGGCACGCACGTCTCCATCGCGTGGAATACAATCTCAAATTTTAATTAGCCAATCCGGAAAACATATATAAAATTAAAACATTGATTGTGGGAAATTATATGTGACACATGTGACATGCTGCTACTTATGTGTGTGTATGCTTAATAATTGATCTTTTACACCTGACATGTGGACTGTGTTTATTCTCTTATAATATTTAGTTTCATAATCAAGAAGAAGATTTGATTGAAAAATTATAATACAATAATCGTGCTTTATAGAATGCAAATTTCAAATTTGACTCCTTATTTTAATCTGCAAACTATGCTGAGCACGCATTCACAAAAAAATGAGGAAAAGAAAGAGTGAGCTAATTCTAATATACGCATCATAAAGTAAAATACATAAATTATAAAATATATATATGATGTTGTTACATTGGCATCCCATTCGTATCGCTTGTTGCGAATCTCATCTATAATTGTTCGTGATCATCGATTATTCAGAGGATGATTTTATGGTCTTCAATAGGAAGGTGCATTACTGATACGTGAAAATGTCAAACTCGTTTCACTTTTGGTATGTAATGAATGGCGTGATAAATTAGATAATTGACCTTGTCTCTCCATATCGGCTTCATTTCGCAATCATGTACTTACATAATATCTGCCAAACTAGTCTTTAAGATAATACGAGCTATATGACTAACACGAGTAAATTAATTGTTTTTTTATGAGCCGTATGATTAAGCTTGTGTGAGATGATTAGATCATAAAGGTATGTTTGTCTTGTAAAATTCATATTTGTATATTAGTTCACCAACTGAAATATAATTAGTTATTAGAAATTACGTGCCTGTCTCGTGTCGTCTGGTGACAGTACGTAGTAGCAGATTTTTCATGCATGTGTATCTTTGAGTGTGTAAAAATCATAATATTAATAATTGAAACTGTCTGCATAATGTCGCTAAAAACACTCTTTAACATATGAACCATGTTAAAAAAAAAAAACATTCATGCATGCGACATCATAACAATTGTTCAAATTTTTATAGGTAACCAATTATTCAATAGGAAAAAAATGCATGCTTGAAACGTCACGTTGTTTGTTAGAAATATTTATATATTTTTCATGTCCTGATTATTCAAAAAATAAAAAGAAGTAAAAGAAAATGAACAGTTGTTAACTAACCACTTGATCAAAACGCTACATAAGCCTTTGAATAAATAATTATCACATAAAACCTGATTAATATTTATTGTAATGAGCTCAAATTCGGGATTGCCATTCAACCCATTCCACTATTTGTGCTTCACGAAACAAATTTTTAGATTGAAGTGTCATATATAGGATTATTATTTGTTCCTGCGTATAGAAATTTTAGGCATGGTGCGCATGTGTATTAGACACGCAAAGAGATATCTATATATTATTTATTATCATTGTAAATTACATTGTTCCTTCAAAAATTAAACGACACCCAAAATTTTTTGTTGTTAGTTTATGATTTCTAAGTCTATCGAAACGTGTCAGTTTTTCCATCTAAATTGACAGAGATCTAACGGTAAGACCAATTTAGTTCAAAATCGACATCGGGACTAAATTGATCTACGCGAAACATGATGGACTAAATTGGTCCACGGTAAACATTAGGGACCACATTTTGGGTTTTATTCCCGGCTAAAATATCAATCGTTCTATATCACAGGGTATTTGATGTAACTATTAAAAGGTATATTTGTTCTATCATTTTTCAACCAACGAATTATTAATAGTTAGTAACATTTTTACACGGCTAAAATATCAATCAGGAATTCAGTGGTATAATGTGCGAATTATGACAAAGTAAAACTATCGCATTTCACATTGACTAGGTGCGATTTTCTGATTGGTGCGATTTTCACACTTGACATTCGATTTCACTATTCCATTGCCGGTCCCTTCCTCGCGCGGTGGTGACGCCGAGGGCTATGGCCACGAAGAAGCGAACTGTGCGCAAGAAGATCACTGAGCAGATCTTCGATGAGGTGAAATCTCCATTTGAGGCGGTGGACATTGCTCCAGCGAACAGATCACCTGGAGTGAAATCGCCTGTACCATCACTGCAGGAAGTTACACAGATTATTGATAATTACATAGCTAGTGTAAAGAAGGATTCAATGGACTCTGCTATTTTGACTAAAACGATAATGGAATTGGACCAATTGAGGAACCGAGGTGAGGAGGCCAAAGAGGATAAACCACCTGGAAATGCATGGGCTAAATTTGACATTTCGAAACTGCGCAATGCAGGGACAAAGCTGGATTTCATTGAACCGGAGTGTGTAGGAGATAAGGAGATAGGGAAAATTGATCATGAGGACATCATTGATGAAGTGCAATATTGGAAAACTGCAGTGGTGTGCTATGTATTAGGATCTAACCCCCCATTCTCTGTCATGAATGGCTTTTTGAACCGTGTTTGGAAGAAGCATGGATTGCAAAAAGTCATGCAAGTAAGAGCTGGACTATTCCTGGCCAAATTTGAAACTGAGGAGGAGAGGGATATGATACTTCAAAATGAGCTACTACAATTTGATAAAAAGCCAGTTATACTTGCTCCTTGGACAGCCAATACAGAATTTAAGAAAGGTGACATCGAGAAGGTACCAATATGGATCCAATTCCCACAGCTTGAGCTGAAATATTGGGGTATGAAAGGGCTTAGCAAGTTGGCTAGCTTGGTTGGCACACCTATCATGGCTGACCAAATCACAATGAACAGAGATAGGATCCAGTATGCTCGAGTTCTGGTGGAAGTGGATCTAAGGAAAGAGCTCAAGGACCAAATTAGTTTCCTAAATGAACATGGCCAGTTGGTAGAACAGACTGTGCACTATGAATGGAAACCAATTAAGTGTGTATGCTGTGGGAAATTTGGTCACTTGGCCAATGTATGTAGGAAGGATCTTAATAAAGATAGAAAACCTCAACCCAAACAGCCAAAGCCTGTGGAGCAGAGGGTTGAGCTTGTGACCAAGGATGGTGAAACTAACAAGGAGCCTAATGCTGAAAATGAGACTGAGGGATGGACTATACAAAGGAGAAGGAAACTGCATTTCAATCATCTCAAGGAGAAACACACAAGCCCTAGGAAGGGAGAGATTGTGGGAAGTTCCCAGGAGGGGAGTCCCCCCAGTTCTGCTTCGGGGAAAGGAGAGGAGAATAGAGGAGATACCACACAGTCACCTAGGGGCTGGCCCCCCTATGGATAATGCCTTATTATGGAATGTTAGGGGTTTGAACACCCCTAACAAGCAGGCTGAGGTTAGATTGAGGTGTGGCAAGCTTAAATCTAGCCTTGTATGCCTTGTGGAGACTAAAATCAAGAAAGACAACCTGAGTATGATTGCTAATAAGTGTTTCAATGGGTGGGACTGTGTGCATAACCTACATGAGCACCCTAATGGCAGAATTGTGATATTTTGGACCAAGGAATGGCAGGTGAGTGTTATTAAACAGACTGAGCAATTGATACATGCTAAGGTGAGGAAGAATAGGGTGGAAATCCTTATGACCTGTGTATATGGTCATAATAACCCTACTCATAGGAGGGCCTTATGGGAGGACCTAAGGGCTGTCCAACAATCTTCAATACCTTGGGTTGTATGGGGGGATTTCAATAATGTATATCCTCTAATGACAGATTGGGGGGGAACCCTGTTGTGGCTGGGGATTATGAGGAATTTGGGTCTTGTCTAAGTGATTGTGGCTTGGAGGAAATCCGGAGAAGGGGCAATCATTACACTTGGTCAAACAAGCAACATGATGGTGCTAGAATCTACAGCAAAATTGATTGGGCTTTTGGTAATAGCCAGTGGATGCAGTCCTATATGGAGTATGAGGCCCATTTTCTGCAGGAAGGCATATCTGATCATTCTCCCATCCTCCTTAAAAAGGTTGGAGCGCAGGTTGGAACTAGAAGTGCTTTTAAGTTCTATAATATGTGGGTGGACTCCCCCCATTTCTTGCCTACTTTATCACAATATTGGCAGGGGGAGATGAGGAGGGGGGCTAAAAGGAGGCATCTAATACATCAGTTGTGCAGAATAAGGGGCCCCCTGAGGAAGCTTAACAGGGACTACTTTGGCCAGATTGTTAGTGCTACTGATAGGGAGAGGATGAACCTGCTGAACATCCAGGAGGAACTGCAGAGGGATCCCCTTAATAGTGGAATGATGGAGAGGGAAGCTACTATTGCTGAAAAGTTTAGATTTTTAAGCAAAGCTTGTGTGAAGTTTTTGGCCCAAAGAGCCAAAGCCCAATGGCTCCAAGAGGGGGATCACAATACTAAATACTTTCATGCCCTTATTAAACAAAGAGCCTATAGAAATAGAATTAATTCTATTACAACACCTGGAGGGGATGTGCTTGAGGACCCTAATGCTATCAGCTCCCATTTTGTTGACTGCTACAAGGAACTCCTAGGAACTGCTAATGCTAAGCTGGATGAGGTGATCAGGTTATTGCTCAGGGTCAGACCCTGGCTGTTGACCAACAATTTGATCTCATAGCCCCCTTTTCTAAGGCTGAGGTCAAAAGGGCATTGTACTCCATTCACAGTGATAAAGCCCCTGGCCCTGATGGATTCAACAGTGAGTTCTTTAAAGCTGGGTGGTCTGTGGTGGGGGAGAGCTTCACTGAAGCTGTGATGGAATTCTTTGAGCAGGGTAAAATGACCCAGGGGCTAAATGGCACAACTATTGTGTTTGTACCAAAAGTGGATCACCCTTCTACAATTATGGACTACAGACCTATTGCTTGTTGCAACACTGTTTATAAATGTATTTCCAAGATGTTATGTACAAGGCTCAGGGCTGTCCTACCTGGGCTTACTCATTGCAACCAAGGGGCTTTTGTGCCGGGTAGGTCAATTGGCCACAATATTTTGATTAGCCAGGAACTCCTAAGACTCTATAAGAGGAGTAATGCATCCCCAAGATGTATGATGAAAATAGATCTGAAAAAGGCTTATGACTCAGTGGAGTGGCAGTTTCTAATTGAGCTATTGGTGAAGCTAAAATTCCCTGTGAGGTTTGTCAAGTGGATTAAAGAGTGTGTGACAACTGTAACCTACAGATTGGCTATCAATGGCTGCCTTGAAGGTAACATTAAAGCTGCTAGAGGCTTAAGGCAAGGTGACCCTTTGTCCCCCCTTTTATTTGTTATGGTTATGGACTACCTTACTAGGAGCCTGAAGCTTGCCTCAAAAAGGAAGGGTTCAGATTCCATCCGTTATGCAAACAGATGAACCTTGTTAGCTTGTGTTTTGCGGATGATTTGCTCATTGTATGCAAGGCTCAACAGCAATCATTGGCCTTGATAATGGAAAGCTTACAACATTTTCAAAAAGCTGCTGGCTTATCTGCTAACCCTCAGAAGTCCAGAATATACATAGCTGGGACCTCAGGGGCTGAAAAGTGCAGGTTGATTGAGCTCACTGGGTATGCTGAGGGCTCTTTTCCTATGAAATACCTCGGGGTTCCTGTGTCACCTACCAAGTGGAAGATGGCTGAATGTGATGCTCTAGTGGAAAGAATTGTAAGGAGGTTGAATTGCTGGACCACTAGGCACATTTCCTATGCTGGGAGATGCTCCCCTATCAATTCCATTTTGACCTCTTTGCACAGCTACTGGGGATCACTGTTTGTTATACCTAGGAGTGTGGTGAAACGGGTGGATCAAAAGTGTAGGGAGTTTCTATGGGGGCATGGGATTGGAGGTAAGATTAAGGCATTGGTGGCTTGGGAGACAGTGTGTTTGCCTAAAAAATGGGGGGGACTTAATATAAAGGACTGTGGAACCTGGAATCTTGCTAGTATGGGGAGATACTTATGGGATTTGGCCAGCAACAAGGAAAACCTATGGGTGAAGTGGATTCATTCTGTCTACCTAAAAGGGGGTGATATCTGGGAGTATAATGGACCTAATAATGACATCAGCTGGCAATGGAAACAGTTGAGGCAGTTAAAGGAGAAATTTAGAGGGGGATACTGCGGGGGGAGATGGCTTAATGCCAAGGATGGTTGCTATACAATCCAATCTGGGTATCAATGGCTTAAGGGGCCTAGGGATGGCTTTATTGAGGCTAAAGCCGTGTGGAATAGATGGAATCTACCCAAGCACAGCTTCATCCTTTGGCTTATAATGCATGGTAAACTACTTACAAAGGATAGACTCATTCAATGGGGGGTTTTAGTACCTGATAATCGGTGTGTCCTCTGTGAGCGGGAGAGTGAAAGTCTGGGCCACCTCTTCTATGAATGTTCCTACAACAAGCAAGTGAGGGATATTATCAGTGTATGGCTTTCAGTGCATCTGCCAGATGGGATTGCGCAATGGAAGAGGGTTCTGGTTGATATGGGGAAATGCAAGAAACCTATTGCTAAGGTAAGAATAGCGGGGATAGCGAACATGACTTACCAGATATGGCGAGAGAGAAACCTGCGAATCCATGATGGTGGGGCGAGATCACCTACGGCTCTGGCGGCGGCTATCAGAACGGAGTTCCGGGCTCAGGTGAGGTTGATGCGGTTCAAGAAACGGGCAAGGGAGGATGATGAAGGGATAAAGGCTATTCTTTTTCTGTTTGATTAGGGATTGATTGATCTTGAGCGATTTGGGGGAGATTTGAAGGAATGAGAAGATCTATAGTGGGCCTCGATTGATTTTGGGATGGATAATTGTATGGGCTTGTGTATATTGGTAATAAAATCTCCAGTTTACCAAAAAAAAAATAATTCAGTGGTTCAAAAAAAAAAAAATATCAATCAGTCTATATCATAGGGTATAGGGTAATTAGATATAACTAATTAAAGGTATAAATTTTTCAATTATTTTTTCATCCAAAGAATTATTAATCATCTTCCCCTTCCTTAATTGATTGAATATTAAAAGCTACACTATACAAGCCACAAGGCACGCCCCCCTCCGTCGCGTGGAAAACAATTTCAAGCCAATTTGGAAAACAATACAAAAATAAAAAAATTAATTCTAGGCAATTATATGAATTTTTGCTGCTTCTGTGCATGTACTTGGAGCTTTCATGTTCGAAAATCAACCCCAAGAATTCCATAATAAACCTGTGTAAACCCCAAGAATTCCATAATCACGCCCATCTTCTAGTTGCGATTCCATCTTCTAGTTGCGATATTTTTTTTCTTATTTTACTTTTCTTAAAAGAAGGACATATCAATGCCATGGTCATGTCAGTCAGACTAAAGTAAGGAGAGAGCTAGGCTTTGTTTGATGGGATTACTTAGAACATCTCTAACGATCAATTGCAAACGCAAACGCATTTTGTAGTAACAACCATATTTTGCAGTAATTGTTCTCCAACAGTCAACTGCAAACGCAAACGTAAAAGAATATTCTTGTAATATTGTCTTTCATACCAACTTTTATAACTTTTCAATATCATCCCTATATTAAATTATTCTACAAATTAAACACTGTATTCTTTTGATTTTGATTAAGAAAATATTTACGCAAATCATTATTGGCCAAAACAATATTTAACTATATCTTTGTGGTCAAAACAATATATAATTATGTTATATAAAAAATAAATAATACGATATAAAAAAAGTATTACTGCAATAAGTGTGAAGGTTAAAATAATTATTTATTATGTCAAATTACAATCATAGAATTAGTATACAATTTTCAGATTCTTTAATATTTTTTAATTTATTTTATATTTTTTTATTTATATTGTAATACAAGTAAAGCCCTTATTTGCAAATTTACAACATCAAACACATTTTTGCGTTCGAACGCAAATTTGCGTTCGAAACAGGAGACAGAAAGCAAAAAATGCATTTTGCGTTTGCAGCACTGTTGGAGCACTTTTACTGCATTTTTGTGTTTGCGCTTGCGTTTTGCAGTACTATTGGAGATTGTCTTAGGGTTTTATTCCCCCATTTTTTAATCATTTGACCCGAAGTACGAAGATAATTCATTAATTAATATTTCCGTAATAGAAATCAGATAAAGTAAAGTCTCATATAGTTACACATCTTTACTTTATATCTAAGCATAGTCAACCTAGACAGGCAAAAATATCAACCTCCAATCCTGTCCAGAAGCGATCGGCGATGTAGCTGAACTTTGCGGTGGCTAAGGCTAGAATTTCGCCAATGTATTTGCAGCGCCCAGGGTTCTTATTCTCGAGTTGGAGGGCTTCCGCCGGGATGATCTTGCTAGGGCTGTCAAAACGGGCCGGCGGGGCCAAACGGCCCGTAGCTCGCCAAAGCCCGCCACAGGCGGGGCGGGGGCGGGCAAGCCCGCCTACTGGCGGGCCTGCAAAATGAAGGCCCCCGCCTGCAGGCGGGTAGCGGGCCTGGCGGGCTTAGCCCGCTAGTTATAAAAAATTTAAAAAAAAGAAAAAAAAGAAAAAAATAATTAAACAATTGGAAAAAAATATAATAATGAAGATTTCAAATTGAAACATATATCTAATTTAATCAACTTCTTAATATTAATTTTTTTATGATATTAAAGTATAAATCATAATTCAAAAATATAAAAATCAAATATAATTTATTTGTAAATCTATTATATAATACAATTGGGCCGGCCTACCCACAACCCGCCCCGCCAAAGCCCGCGGCCCGCCTCCAAGCGGACCTAAAGTTTCAGAGCCCGCCCCGCGGGCCCAGGCCCGTTTTGACAGCCCTAGATCTTGCTTGGCCTTAACTTCCCACACACGAAGATCACCATCACTACTTTGCACTGGCAAAAATTTTTCATTGTGCCCTCGTAGAGATTGAGGCATTTGGTTGGATCCGTGCTAATTATACATTGATTAAAACTGAGGTCTAGGCAATCATCTCCGCATAAAATATATATATATATATATAAATATAGGTGTAAAATAAAAGCAAAGATATTAGGGTTTGTTGCTACGCTAGAGAAGAACCTTGTGCAGCTATGGCGGAGGCGAAGATGGCGAGTAGGAGGAGAGCAATATAGTTGGAATTAGACATCATCATTGTATGTTTAGGTGTTTTTTAAATATTAATTTTTAGTTTTGTGAATAAAAATGGGAGGAGGTGAACGGTATTTATCTCTGTAGTAAAACTCGGCCTAGAGGGCGCCTACGCCCTGTCCGACGCGTTTTTCGGATAGGCGGCTGATTAGTCGGTGGAACCGATTAATCGGCCTAGGCGGACGATTAGGCGGCCGACTAGGCGGTCTCAATTTTTTTTTGTATTTTGAAAAAAAATTAAAAACAATTTTTTTGCGAAATTTTTTTATAGATACAAAAACAAAATTATTAGGATTGACATTATTTATTTGAATAGATAAATTTGATATAGCTTTACTATGGTATATTGGCATATAAATAAAATTTATAAAAAATCGGTATACCGATTA
Organism: Craterostigma plantagineum; assembly: GCA_027422505.1. Taxonomy (NCBI): domain Eukaryota; kingdom Viridiplantae; phylum Streptophyta; class Magnoliopsida; order Lamiales; family Linderniaceae; genus Craterostigma; species Craterostigma plantagineum. Next base: position 6,615,920 of record JAPQWV010000007.1, read on the forward strand.
ATTTCCGCGTAGAAACCGCCTAGGCCCCGCCTAGGCGCTAGGCCCCCTTCGGGCGCCGACTAGCTCCTAGAGAGTTTTACAATATTGGTATTTATAGAGGATGATGAGGAGACCGTGTGTCGAATGGATTGAAATGATTAATTTAAAACATAATTATACTCTTGGGAAACAACGGAAACATAACACGGAGTTTGTCTATTAGCCCATGCCCATTTAGGGTTGTCAACGGGGCAGGGCGGGGCGGTGATCTAATCCCCGTCCCCATCCCCGTGAGGCAAACGGGGATGAAATCGTCCCCGTCCCGCGGGGATCCCCGCCCCATCACTATTTTTTTTAAAAAAAATTCAATTTGTATTAATTTAATATTATTTAAACTATACTTTAATATTATTTATATTATTTAAACTACATTTTAATCATATTTTAAATTTTTAATGTATCCCAAGTATATTTAATATTATCTATCTTATAATAATATTAATTGAATATAATAAATATTATTTTAATTATCGGGACGGGGCGGATCCGCGGGGAAAAATATCCCTCCGTCCCGCCCTTCGGGGTAGAATAGCGGGATTTCCCGTCCTATTCGAGGCGGATCTCCGCGGGGATGTGGAATCCCCGCCCATTGACAACCTTATGCCCATTGTATGTTTTTAATTTTGCTTTTTCTAATTTCTTTCTTGTTTTGTTGTTTTTAGACTGCGTGTGTTGTGATTAGGGGTGTAAACGAACCGAGCTGTTCGCGAGCCGCTCGCGAGCAGCTCGGTCAAAGCTCGCTCGAGCTCGGTCAAAATCGAGCTCGAGCCGAGCTCGAGCCGGCTCGATAACTAATCGAGCCGAGCTCGAGCCAATTTATATGGCTCGATAGCTCGTCGAGCCTTATCGAGCCATAGTTATTTATTTTTTATATTATTATAATGGAATATTATTACTGATAGTCCTCCAAAATATGCATATTATATACAGACCCCAAGTGTACTTGTACTTTCAATGCTTCACAGCTGTAGTACATTAGTTTTTCCTCTATGCAAATCTGGAAAACCCTAGCCGCTGTAAAAAGTTTCCATCTCCTTCATCTTTTTTCTGTTAATCTTCCATCCACCATCCATTAGCAGCTCGACTCGTACTCCACCACTCGAATTCTTCGATGGTCCTTACCTAATTTAATTGCGACATTTAATCAAACACGTCGAGAGAGGGGGGGGGGGGGGGGGGGGGGGGGAGACGAACCAGTCAGATCTGCGAGGAGAGCACGGCTTGGCCCTTGACTGACGTCATTAGCCACGTCCAAGATCCAAAATCCGACGACGAAGGAGGCGATGGGCCGATGGCTCGAGTCTTAGCCTCGCCTCCGCCGGGCGATTGCTCAGTCTTAGCCTCGCGCCGCCGCCAGCCACTAGTCCGCCGTCCCTGCTTGCTCGTCTGCCTCTCCTCGTTTGCTCGCGGTCTGCTCCCTCTCTGCTGCTACTACGCCCTGGTACTCCAGCACTGTCGCTTGTTGAGATGTGGTTTATGGCTTTATTTTGTTGAAATTCTGTTGAAGCTGCGATGTGTATTTTGAATTTTTTTATGTATTATCATAAAGTTTGGAGATAATTAAGCTAAACAGATTATTGAATTCGAGCCGAGCTCGAGCATTTCGAATTATTTAATTTGATATAATTCGAGCCTTATCGAGCCGAGCTCGAGCAGCTCGATAAATTGTCGAGCCGAGCTCGAGCCTTGATTTTTGCAGTTCGATCGAGCTCGAGCCGAGCTCGAGCCTACCTTATATCTTATCGAGCCGAGCTCGAGCTGAGCCATGTTCGGGCTCGGCTCGGCTCGTTTACACCCCTAGTTGTGATATTTTGTAAAAAGCTATAATTTCACTCAGTTGGGCTTAAAGAAAGCTCTAATCCACTACTATTGGGCTTCAGCCATAATTTGATATTTCGGAATGGACTTACTATTAACTTCTTATTTCTAGACCTGTCAAATAGGCCCACGGCCTGAAAGCCGGGCCACCAGTCTCGCTAAAAGGGCGGGCGGGTCTGAATGGGCCAACCCATGCAGGCCCTCGGGCTTTGGAAGGTGGACTTGCCCACAACCCAGCCCAGCTATTGTAATTTGTAACTATATATATTATATGGGAAAAATATATTAATTTTATAGTTAATGCTTATTTTAGTTATAAATACATAATTAGTGGCATGCTTATACATTATTTATTAAGAAATACTGAAATTAATTTAAAAACTATTAGTAAATCAAAATATTGAAATTAAAATAAGTAAATACTAGTTTTTCAAGGAGGGCAAGCTTGGCCGGCCAGGCCCGCCGGCTGGGCGGGATGGGCCTCAATTTCTAAGCCCACCACATGGCGGGCTAGCCCGCCCCAGCCCACCTCGCCAAACAGTGGGCTTTATTGGGATACGGACCGGCACGCTCCACCTGTCCATTTTGACAACTCTACGTATTTCATATATATTGAGTAGGCCCTAATTATATTTTAAGTTAGTACTTTAATTTTTTTATTTAAATACATAAGCAAAATATCTCATTGCATAAATTATATTCATTTGCAACTAAAATACATGTCAGCCTTTCGCTGCAGAAATAGTAAGTGAAAGTCTTTCGTTAGCCATTTTAAGAGAATGGTAGAAAGAGTGAAATATGTAAATAAAATTACAATTATAAATAACTTTTTAACAATGTTACGACTTTCAACAACTTTGTAATATTTTATTGATAATTTTAGTCCCAGTTTATTTTAATCAGTTTTAATAATTTTTTAATAAAAACTTATTTTGTCACAACAACCTTTTTAGCAAGAGTGAAAGTTTTGATTATTTATTATTACTTACAAAATAAAAAGGAGATCAAAAGAACAAACAAACATGTGCGTATCCTACACTTGAATTGTTGTCATCAACGGTCAATCGTACAACAATCTACACCAGCTGCGAATAAATATTGTCTTAGGTTAGTTTCTCCATATAGTTCCATGTAACTAATTTATCGGTTATTTGAATATTTTGTGAAAGACCATATTTTATTGAGTATTACATCACCGTTTTCTAAAAGTTTCCTCTAGAACTGTCAAACGGGTCGGCGGGGCGGGGCTGCGCGTAGCCCGCTAAAGTCCGGCATTTTGCGGACCTTCGAAATGCAGGCTCCCACCTGGCCTGCACATAATAAAAAATTATATAAAAAATTATAAAACAAATAATAATAAACCCCTTTACTAATAATTTATTTATGTTACTAAACTTGATTAAATTAAAAATCATAGCTCGAAAAATATAAAAAAAATCTAAATAACTGGCGCTGCCCGCGCCCGTAGGTCTGCCGCCAATCAAGACTTCTTACCGCTGTTCGAATGGTTCACCAAGATATCAAATATCATAAGCAAACTAAAATTAACGAGGTTAAGATAATGAGTGAGATAACCTAATTAAATAAATCGGGACTTAAATATAGTATCAATTATTTAGTGAAATAATGAGAGTAAAGAATTGTTACTTTGGATAGGTTGTGGTGGAAATGAAAATAAAAATTGTTTAAATTCGCAACATTGTTAAAAAGTTAATTATAATTGCAATTTAAGCAAAAACTGCACTATTTCTGCCTTTCTCTCGCCGTTTTAAGCAATGATTTATTAAATTCACAGTTGTTCGATATAACATGGAACTTTCAAGCCACTGTGAAGATAATCATGGATTTGCTGAGTTCTCCTCATGTGAATTAATATGTGAAGATAATAAAAAACGAAATATTCAAAGCAAATAGAAAATGTGATGTCTTCAATATTCAAAGATGTAAATTAATGAAGGCAGAAAATGTATATTATTAACATGTTTATAATTACAATACAATGTGACAGGAAAGTTAAATGAAATATCGCAAAGCCATTTATTTATCTAGTTTCGATAATACGTGGGAAGGAAAAATTATATATCGGGCCTAACCATAATTAAATTGCCTAAACCTAAATATAAAGATATCACATCATTATCCAAAGAGAAGAATCATCTTGAGATACCGAATCGCATGCCTAATCTTCGTAATCTCACAACTTTAAAGAAGAAATCACAGGAAAAATTGAAGTCAATTAAATGAAATGAGTAAAACTTTTTCCACATATAACAAACAATAAAGTCAAATTTAGATATGCTTGACATTGGAAAAGAGTGACCTAGTCGTTGAAGTCAAATGTTACATACTAGTCAATCATTTATTATTTTTATTATTTTGGGAAAACTTTTAACCCTTATTGAATTGTCTTAAAAGATATTATAACCATGTATCACCTTTACTTGATTTGTCATTGCAATCTTCCCCTTAATATCATAGCCGTAATCCATCCCCATTTATTTCATACATTTGACCTAGTGATTATAAACTGTTGGCAATAAAATCACATGTAATAAAAGAGAAATATTCCCACAATATTCCCATACATCATGATTTATGTAACACTCACACGCACACACATAACATAATGCAACACATTTACCGAGCAAACACAAAGCCCTTTTGTCTAAACCACCATCAATCATTTTGCTTATCATCATCATTATCATCATGTTTAGACCATTCAACTTCCCTTTTGTGTTGTTTTCTTTTCTCATCTTCGTCGTATTGTGTACGGCCCACGGCAAAAGTAGTGACTCAAAAACATATATTGTTCACGTCGCAACACCACCACATGATGGGATCAACAAAGTCGACGAAGACATGAAAAACTATCACGCGTCGTTTCTTCCTCCCTCGAAAACAACCTCACACGACGACAATGGCGATCGACAACTCATCTATTCTTACAAACACGTCATAAGCGGATTCTCGGCTAATCTAACGCATGACGAACTCGAGTACGTGAAGGCAAAATCGGGCTTCATCTTCGCCAGCGAAGAAAGAATCTTACAACCTCACACCACTCGCACGCCCGATTTTCTAGGATTGCGCCCTCAGAAAGAAGAAAAAGGATCGTTGTGGAAGAGCTCAAACTACGGTCAAGGAGTCATCATTGCAGTGCTCGACACTGGCATTTTGCCCAATCACCCATCGTTCGACGACAAGGGAATGCCACCTCCGCCGAAGAAATGGAAAGGCAAATGTGATTCTCGACTATTCGACAACGAAACTCTCTACCACTGCAACAACAAGATCATAGGTGCACAGCATTTTGCGTACGAGCGCATAGGAAAGGATCTCTTGGACCACGACGGACACGGGACCCACACGGCAAGCACGGCGGGTGGCACTTTCGTAGCGAATGCGAGCGTTCTTGGCAACGGGCTCGGGACGGCGGTTGGTATGGCCCCACGAGCCCATCTGGCGATATATAAAATTTGCACCGTCTTAGGCTGTCGTGAAAGCGACATATTAGCGGCATTCGACGCCGCAATAGAAGACGGCGTGGATGTGATCTCTTTGTCCGCCGGCGACCCTAGCGGCTCTAAATCGTTCTTCTACGAGGACACCGTAGCGCTAGCATCCTTTGCTGCGGTGCAAAAAGGCGTGCTCGTTAGTTGCTCCGCGGGAAACTCAGGGCCCGAGGGAGAGACCCTCGCGAACGACGCCCCATGGATAATCACGGTTGGCGCGAGCACTATGGATCGCAGCATAAAGGCTACGGTAAAGTTGGGGGACGGCCAGGAATTTGATGGAGAGTCCGTTGGTTTCCCTTCCAATACGACGAAACAAAACCCTCTTGTCTATGTGCCTGATGGTTGCGAAGAGTATTCGTTTAAAGGGATAGACGTGAAGGATAAGATTGTCCTTTGCGAACAACTGAGAGTTGGAATTGGCTTAGAAATCGGAGAAAGACTGAAAAATAAGAGCGCCTTGGGTCTGATCCTCACAAACAAAGATATTATGGGCTCCACCATCTTTGCGGAAATTCACCCTCTTCCTGCGACGGAGGTTATCTTCATGGCTGGCGAAAAGATAAAATCTTACATAAACTCCACAAAGAATCCGACGGCCGAGATTGCGTACAAAGGCACGGTGATCGGAGGTAGGGCTCCTACCGTCGCGTTTTTCTCCTCTCGTGGGCCATGCACTGCAAGCCCAGGGATTGTAAAGCCCGACATTGTAGCTCCGGGAGTGAACGTAATAGCCGCTTGGCCCTTTCCCTTAGACGACAAGGACCCATTCCACCGCAAGTTCGAACCGACTTTTGATTTCGAGACTGGGACGTCAATGGCGTGCCCTCACGTGAGCGGGATTGCGGCTCTGCTGAGAAGCGCTCACCCAGACTGGTCCGTGGCAGCCATAAAGTCGGCAATCATGACGACCGCCGATGTGGTTGACAACAAGGATCAGCCGATCGCTGACCAGACGCAAAAGCCAGCCGACGTTTACGGGTCGGGTTCGGGCCAAGTGAACCCGTCTCGGGCTAACAATCCGGGCTTGATCTACGACATTGCCATCGACGATTACGTGCCATACCTTTGCGGTTTGAGGAACTACACCGAAAAACAGGTGGGCATGATCGTGCGGAAGAAGGTGAACTGCACGATCAAGATAAGGGAAGGGGATTTGAATTACCCGACTTTCTCGGTGGCGCTCAACGGGTCTAAGGCCGGGAGCGGTAGTAGTAATAAGAGATATTCGAGGACCGTGACGAACGTGGGTTCAGCGAGTTCGACTTATACGGTGAAGGTCGTCGAGCCGAAAGGGGTGAGCGTGACCGTTGTGCCTCAAAAGTTGGAGTTTAAGGGTCTGAATGAGAAGCTGAGTTATAATGTCACGTTCACTCGAAGGAACAACGAGGAGGTAATCAGCGGGGGATTTACGCAAGGCCATTTGGAGTGGATATCGGGAAAATATGTCGTTAGGAGTGCGATAGTTGCTACATTTGTTGTTTAGTTCTGGTAAATGGTGCGTACTTGTCGGGAAAATCGTGGATAAAAAAATAAATTAAGGTGAAAACTGAAACCTACTAGTGTTCGATCAATGCTTAGAACTATACCATATATCTCGTGCAAGAACATGCATATACAAACTTATAGCACAACAAATTTGGGTTGGGAAAATTAAAAAGTAATTAAAAATTTGGGTTGGGAAAATAATTAAAAAAATTAAGTTAATAGGGATGAAAATAAGTCAAAATTAAAAAGTAATTAATAAACATAAATATTAAATAATAAATCAAATTAATAAAAAAAGTTAAAGACATTAAAAATAAAAAATAAAAACAACCACGTTAGTTTAAGGGAAATTCATCCCCATTAAGTAACGAGAACGAAATAGTCCCAGTTCTCGCCGAATTTTTTCATAAAAAATATATTATATTTTGATTGTTCTGTCCGACGTTTGAATTATTGCTTATGTTTATATTACGGTATCTGGATGTGGATAATGTTTTCATAAGAATTTTTTCAAAAGAAGACACTATAGAAGATACTAATGAAGGTAATAAAGAAGTTTGGTTATGCTTTCTATTTCATGATGTTAAATGCCAAATTTAGTTTGATGAATTTATTGTGATTCTTTCTTTTTCTCTTGATTATTTTCCGATCGAGATGGATAGATCTTGTTCATGGATTAGCGAAAATGTGCGAAAGCCCTATTCGCCTATGCCAGCTGACGTTTACGGGTCGGGTTCGGGCCAAGTGAACCCATCTCGGGCTAACGATCCGGGCTTGATCTACGATATTGCCGTCGGCGATTACGTGCCATACCTTTGCGATTTGAGGAACTACACCGAAAACAGGTGGGCATGATCGTGCGGAAGAAGGTGAACTGCACGATCAAGATAAAGGAAGGGGATTTGAATTTCCCGACTTTTTCAGTGGAGCTCAAGGGGTCGAAGGCCGGAGCGGTAGTAGTAGTAGTAAGAGCTATTCGAGGACCATTACGAACGTGGGTTCGGCGAATTCAACTTATACGGTGAAGGCTATCGAGCCGAAAGGGGTGAGCGTGAGCGTCGTGCCCCAAAAGTTGGAGTTTAAGGGTCTGAATGAGAAGCTGAGTTATAATGTCACGTTTACTCGAAGGAGCAACGAGGCGGTTATCAGCGGGGGATTTACGCAAGGCCATTTGGAGTGGATATCGGGTAAATATGTCGTTAGGAGTGCGATAGTTGCTACATTTGTTATTTAGTTCTGGTAAACGGTGCGTACTTGTCGGGAAAATCGTGGATAAACACATAAATTAAGGTGAAGATCGAAACCTACTAGTGTTTGATCAATGTTTTAGAACTATACCATACATCTTGTGGAAGAACATGCATATAGAAAGTTGTAGCACAACAAATTTGGGTTGCGAAAAAAATAATTAAAAATAATTAAGTTAATAGGGATGAAAATAAGTCAATATTAAAACGTAATTAATAAACATAAATATCAAATAAATAAAAAAATAAATAAATAAAAAAAGTTAACGGCATTAAAATAAAAAATAAAAAATAAAAACTACCACTGTTAGTTTAACCGGAATTCATCCCCATTAGTTAACGAGAACAAAATAGTCCCAGTTCTCACCGAATTTTTTCGTAAAAAGTATATTATATTTTGATTGCTGTGTCCGACGCTTGAATTATTGCTTATGTATTATTACCAGAGCACAAGGATAATGTTTTTGTAAGCATTTTTCAGAAGAAGACACTATAGAAGATACTAATGAAGGTAATAAAGAAGTTTAGTTACAAGTTCTTTGAATATTTCGTTATGTTTTTATTGTTAGAGTATGCTTTCTATTTCATGATGTTAAATGCCAAATTTAGATTGATGAATTTATTGTCATTCTTTCTTTTTCTCTTGATTCTTTTCCGATCGAGATGGATAGATCTGTTCATGGATTAACGAAAATGTGCAAAAGCCCTATTTGCCTATGCCATTTTATGAGTCTCTTCCTTTTTGCGTATGGCATCGCCACTCCCTTTGGCAGCATCCACTAATTCGGAACTTAATTTGAAAGTCATATTTTGACCCGGACATTTCCGGGATGCCTCTAATAACCAACGAATGGCAAGTGCTTTTCCTTGTGGATCCTATTTCAATGGGAACTTGATGAGTCGATCCACCTACACGTCTTGCTTTTACTGCTATATCGGGAGTTACTCCACGCATTGCTTGACGTAAAACAGATAGTGGATTTGTTTCTGTCTTTTGTTTTGTTGAGTTTTTCTCATGGCTCGATATATAATTGGATAAGCCAACGATTTTATTAGACTTATCTGATAAGAGGTTGCAGCTTTCAACTGATAAGAGGCAGCAAATTCGATTGAACAGAGGAATAAGGCGCCAACAGAGCCTCCTTTACAGATAAGGGCTTTTTTGTCAATAGTAATTATTTTAGAGGTCATTTTAGTCTTTACGCTTATTCTGTTGTATAAAAGAGCGGGATATCATTCTGTTTATATTATGAGATTATTTTTCTGATAATAAGAAGAATTTTATTTAGCTCGGTTCTTGTTTTCCTTCGCTTACAACTTTTCAACAACACCTTGCGATCGTTCACCGAGTTCATCTTCCAACGCAAGTTTGCAATAGGTTTTTCGATATTTTTTATATGTTGGCATGAAATTAAATGTACGTAGAGAAAAGATATAAAATGTTAATCATGGTAAATATTTCAACTGAACGATGTACAACATTTCCCGAAGTGAATGCACGACATTCCTCGAAGTGAATATGTTCGCAAATAATACAAATGGTCGTATATGTTATATTATCATTATGAATATTTAAAATTTCCCCAAAGTGGAAAAGGTGAAAGTAAACAAAAAAATGTTGAGCAAAGACAGTTGTCAAGAATAATATTATCGTAGCGATTATTGAATCGCACCAAAAGATCTCGTCAATCTTGATAATTCAAGCGAAGAAATTTTGAAATAATACCTTGCTCAAAATTGTGGTATTCAAGAAACTTAGTGTCAGAGATGATATTTATCAAACGTTCATTCGGATATTATGGAGGAAATTGATCAATTGGGATAAAATTTTATCTATGCAAATATTTTATGCTTATAATTTTATCTATACTAATATTTATATGTCACTCCTCGACCATAGTTTGAACTTCTCCATAATGATCCTATATTTTCTGACGGCGCAATCCGATAAGTGAGTGGTGTGAGGGTATAAGATACTCTCTTCCTCGTTTAGTTGACGGGAAAGGGGATGGGGATTCCCAGTCCACGCGGGGACGGGGATTGAGATCTAATTCCCATCCCCGAGCCGTCCCGTTGATATCCCTGTGTCAAAATTGGTTCAAAATTGACAACATCGGAGACTAAATTGGTCAATTTGTAAACTTCAATGACTATTTTGGGATTTTCTCCCATTAATAGCAGTGGCCCACTAAAATATGTGACGTTGTGCTTAAAACTAGAGCTGCCAAGGCGGGTCGGCGGGCCGGGAAGGCCGTAGCCCGCCACAGGCAGGGCGGGCACGAGCGAGCCCGCCTACTGCCGAACCTGGCTGGCTTTGCCTGCCCGTTTTTTTAAAAAAAAAATAAATAAAGAATAATAAAAAATAGGAAAAAATAAAAAACAAAACATTGAAAACTTGAAATTGGAAAATATATCTTATTTAATCAACTTCTTTAATATTAATTTATTTATGTTCGAAAAATAAATAGCTCAAACAATAGCTCAAAAAAATAAAACTTATTTATATATCTATTATAAAAGATTATATATTTTTTGGCGTGCCTGCCATAGCCCGCTGGGCCAGCTCTCTTGCGCGCCTAAAAGTTTACAGCCCGCTTGACAGTTCTACCTAAAACCCAATTGAAGTGAAAATTAGTGTTTTCTTTTAATCATCTTCTACCCATGTGGTTCCATCTGTAACCTGTGTGTACCTTATTGGGTCAAATCCATTTGCTCAGCCCATTGGCACTAGCAGCCCAATTTCAATAATTGGGATTATGTGCTGTTAATATAAATTGGTGGGCAATATGTTTCGAGTTCACATACTCCGGGCCGGGGTGTAATATTTCCTGGGACTCTTTTAAATCTATATAAAATAAAAAAACCCGCGATTTTCGTCTGAAACTCGCTTTGAAAAGAAATCTTTAGATATTCCGTCGGGCGAACGATATTTTTAGTACCTCAATGTTTGAGGCATGGTCGTTTCTGGTCCCCTATGTTCCGAGGTGTCACTTTAGTCCCCAATGTAACCGATTTGACGGTTTTGATTCCTCGATTAATTTAATCGCTAATTTAGACGAAATTTAACACGTGCGAGGGATCAGACGGCGATCATCAACTCATGATCTATTCTTACAAGCACGTCATAAGCGGATTCTCGGCTAAGCTGACACCTGACGACTTGAATACATGAAGGCGAAATCGAGCTTAATCTTCGCCAGCGAAGAAAGCATCTTGCGCCCTCACACCACTCGCACGCCCGACTTTCTAGGATTGCGCCCTCAAAAAGAAGAAAATGGTCATTGTGGAAGAGCTCAAACTACGGCCAAGGAGTGATCGTCGGAGTGCTTGATACTGGCATTTTTCCCAACCACCCATCATTCGACGACAAGGGCATGCCACCTCCGCCGAAGAAATGGAAAGGCAAATGCGACTGGATTATTCGGCAATGAAGCTCTCTATCACTGCAACAACAAGCTCATAGGCGCACGACATTTTGCATACAAATGCATAGAAGAGGATCTCTTAGACAATGACGGTCATGGCCACGGGACCCACACCGCAAGCACGGCGGGCGGCAATTTCGTAGCTAATGCCAGCGTTCTTGGTAATGGGCTCGGGACAGCAGTGGGTATGGCCCACGAGCCCATCTGGCGATATACAAAGTTTGCACTATCTTAGACTGTCGTGAAAGCGACATATTAGCGGCATTTGATGCTGCAATAGAAGACGGCGTGGATGTGATCTTCTTGTCCCTCGGCAACCCAAGCGGCTCTAAACCGTTTTTCTACGAGGACACCATTGCGTTGTATCCTTCGCCACGCTGCGAAAAGGCGTGCTAGTCAATTGCTCCGCGGGCAACTCGGGGCCCAAGGGTGAGACCCTCGGGAACGACGCCCCGTGGATAGTCACGGTCGGCGCGAGCACAATGGATCGCAGCATAAAGGCCACCGTAAAGTTGGGAGACGGTCATGAATTTGACAGCGAGTCCGCTTTTCAACCAGCAAATTTCCCCTCCAATACCCTCTTGTCTATGGCCGTGATGGGTTTTTGCTACGAGAATTCGTTGAAAGGAGTAGACGTGAAGGGTAAGATTGTTCTTTTTTATATTCTGTTTGGCGTAGAAGTGGGACAAATTTTTGAAAACAAAGAGCACCTCAGGGTATGATCCTCGCAAACAAAGAGTTTATGGGTTCCACCATCTTTGCGGAAATTCACCCTCTTCCTGCGACGGAGGTTAGCTTCATGGCCGGTGAGAGGATAAAATCTTACATAAACTCCACAAAAAATCCGACGGCTTAGAAGGATAAGATTGTCCTTTGCGAACAACTGAGAGTTGGAATTGGCTTAGAAGTGAGAAAGACTTGAAAAATAAGAGCGCCTTGGGTCTGATCCTCGCAAAGTGAGAGCCCAGCTTGATTCAAGCCCAGATAAAAGTTAAGTGTCACAACACAAGAATATATAAACTACATCAGTGAACAAGAAGCATGGGCTATTATTATTAACCCGTTGTATAAATCAAGTCTTGTTTAATACACACGAGACGTTCGATATTTCAATTTCTTACTTATATTAACCTAATAAAGTCTGCGAGCTACTAATATAATGGTTTCAATTTTCTCAGCAGTTATATTTCGAGCCTTGAAATCTCATTCTCCAAGTCTTCCTCATAAACCCCCGATTATATTCATCGCAATTGCGTTAATATAATGCAATTGTACATAACGTTAGTGAAGTTATTGCTATACTATGCTTAGCTATAACCATGGTTTTGAAGGCCGGACCGGTCAACAATCCGACCCGGTCCCGTTCCGGTCTTTTTTTAATTTCCAAATAAAAAAATATTTGGTGTCTAATAAGTTATACAAATAGAAAAAACCAATAAATTCTATTGGTGAAGTTTTGGGTATTTACTTAATGATGTTGGGTTCGAATCTATCCTACAACATAATTTTTATTTTAAATTAACTTCTTAATTCACTATTTTATTTTTATTCAAATTTGACCCCAAATTCGTAGATTTAATACTTGGCATACAATTAATTTATAACAAACCACACAATTTACTTTTATTTTATTTTAACCCTTAATTTATAAAATTATAATTTGAGAAAAAGTTCATAAAAACACTTATATTATCCATATTATTTGATTGATTCATATATCAAATATATATTTATTATATTTAAGATACCGACTTTACTCCGGTTTGTTTTCGTTTTATATCGGTAAACCACTAACCTTAAACACTAAAATTTCCGGTTCGGTTCGAAAACCCAGTTTCAGAACCTTAGTTATAACCGGTGAATTTTAGTAATTGTTAATAGAACGATATTTTCGAGCAGTATTCTTGAATTCACATTTTATTATTTCGCCCAATTGACAAATGTTAGGATATGCGGAAATCCCCGATAATTATTTGCCCGAAAAATGACGATAATAAATAAAAGAGACGAAAATAAATTTGGACAGTGACACGAGATTTACGTGGTTCGGTAAGAATGACCTACGTCCACGGGCCGGAGGGTAGAACTTCTTTATTATGTGGAGAGATTACAAACACGTACACTGACGTGGTACAAAAGTAGCTACAACAATATTAGGAGTAAGCTACTGAAAATAATCAGAGAAGAGACGAAGATCTGTATGGGTGTGGTTCTGAGGCAATTTTTCTCTTCGATGAATGAGGCGTATTTATAGGAGAATTAGGCCTCTGATCTTCCATCTGAACACATCAAAGATATTGCATGTGAACATATCAACTTTCAGCCCACCTTTGATAGTTGAATCCGATAGCCAAAATGAGAACAACTTATTCATAGTTCAAACGTGGCCATCTTTAGTTGAATGTCAAATGTTGCTGCCCAATTCTCATCTTCCACATTCCTTTTTGACCCAAAATTAGGATTTGTTAGGATATGCGGAAATCCCCGATAATTATTTGCCCGAAAAATGACGATAATAAATAAAAGAGACGAAAATAAATTTGGACAGTGACACGAGATTTACGTGGTTCGGTCAGAATGACCTACGTCCACGGGCCGGAGGGTAGAACTTCTTTATTAGGTGGAGAGATTACAAACACGTACACTGACGTGGTACAAAAGTAGCTACAACAATATTAGGAGTAAGCTACTGAAAATAATCAGAGAGAGACGAAGATCTGTATGGGTGTGGTTCTGAGGCAATTTTTCTCTTCGATGAATGAGGCGTATTTATAGGAGAATTAGGCCTCTGATCTTCCATCTGAACACATCAAAGATATTGCATGTGAACATATCAACTTTCAGCCCACCTTTGATAGTTGAATCCGATAGCCAAAATGAGAACAACTTATTCATAGTTCAAACGTGGCCATCTTTAGTTGAATGTCAAATGTTGCTGCCCAATTCTCATCTTCCACATTCCTTTTTGACCCAAAATTAGGTGCCTCACATGAATAGCAAATGTTCTTTCTTATTTTGTTCTTTTATCCCACGTGAATAAAGCTCACCTAACAAATCTCCACCTTGAGCTTAATTCCGAAAATTACTCCACCTTAATTAGTAACACCTTTAGTCACTATCTTTGTCTCCCTCCGTCCATAGCCCCGACGGGCTAGTTCACCAATTTTAAAACACCAATCAAGTCCAAACAATGCTTGAACTTGGAAACTGGAAGAGCCATTGCATACATAATACTGCCGACTGCACTAGAGTACGGAACTCGTGCCATGTACGCTTCTTCCTCATCTGATGATGGTGACTGAGCAGCGCTTAGCCTAAAATGGCTAGCAAAAGGAGTGCTAACTGGTTTGGCATCGCTCATGCCAAATCTCTCCAAAACCTTCCTGAGGTAACTTTCCTGGGTCAGGTATAACTTACCAGCTCCTCTATCACGTCTAATCTCCATACCAAGAATCTTCTTAGCTGCTCCTAAATCCTTCATTTCAAATTCACCATTCAATAAGGCCTTCAACTGGTGAATTTCTGCAAGATTCTTAGCCGCAATGAGCATGTCATCAACATATAACAACAGATAAATGAACGAACTGTCATTTAACTTCCGGAAGTAAACACAACTATCATACTTGCTCCTGGAGAAACCATGACCCAACATGAAAGAATCAAAACGTTTATACCACTGTCTTGGAGACTGCTTTAATCCGTATAAGGATTTCTTCAGCAGACAAACTTTGTCTTCTCTTCCTTCAATTATGAAGCCTTCAGGTTGCTTCATATAAATCTGTTCATCTAAATCACCATGTAAGAACGCCGTCTTGACGTCAAGCTGTTCTAACTCCAAATCATACATGGCAACGAATGCAAGTAATACACGGATAGAGCTATGTCTAACGACAGGTGAGAATACGTCATTAAAATCAACACCTTGTACCTGACTATAGACTTTTGCGACTAATCGTGCCTTATATCTTGCATCGTCAGAACCAGATAAACCTTCTTTCTTCTTAAATACCCACTTACATCCAACTATTTTCTTTTTCTTCGGCGGCGGCACAAGAATCCACGTACCATTCTTGTGCAGAGACTCCATTTCTTCATTCATCGCTACCAGCCACTTATCAGAATTATCATCGCTTATTGCCTCCGAATAGGTAGAAGGTTCGCCGCCTCCACCTGTTTCTTGCGCCACTGATAAAGCGTACGAAACTAAATTCATGTACCGCTGTGGTAGTCGAATCTCCCGTCTCTCCCTATCTCTGGCTATAGAATATTCCTGCTCGGTGCTTTCATCTTCAACATGATCTGAATCAGGTTCTGCCTCATCCTCTCGATCTGTTGAACTCGTAGTAGGATCATCTGAGGGATCTTTGTTGATCTCGAGCTCCACCTCGCTGTGTACACTATCCTTCTTTTCATGATTAGAAGAATTAGTAGACTCTTTTGAAGGATGTAACATAGAAGACTCGTCAAACGTAACATCTCTGCTAATTATGAATTTAGGTGACTTGGGATCAGGATTATATAATCTATATCCTTTCACCCCTGAAGCGTAACCGAGGAAAATACACTTCTTAGCTCTAGGCTCTAATTTTCCCTCGTTTACGTGCATATAAGCTGGGCACCCAAATATCCTTAAGTTGGAGTAATCAGCAGGAGTACCTGACCATACTTTCTCAGGAGTCTTGAAATTGATAGGTGAACACGGTGAACGGTTGACAATATAGCACGCTGCAGCGATAGCTTCAGCCCAAAAATCATTTGTCAACCCAGCGTTGGAGATCATACATCGACCTCTCTCTAAAAGCGTCCGGTTCATGCGCTCAGCAACACCGTTTTGTTGAGGCGTCATTCGGACAGTGTGATGTCGAGCAATTCCTTCATTTTTGCAGAACTCATTGAACTCGCTTCCGCAAAATTCCAAGCCATTATCTGTCCGCAACCGCTTGATCTGTTTTCCTGTCTGCTTTTCAATCAAAGCTTTCCATTGTTTAAATGTTAAGAAAACATCACTTTTCTGCTTAAGAAAATAGACCCAGACTTTCCTCGAAAAATCATCAATGAAAGTCAACATGTATCTTGCACCACCTTTGGACGGAACACGAGAAGGACCCCATACATCAGAATGAATATAGTCCAAAGTACCTTCGTCCTGTGGACTGCTGGCGAATTGAAGCTGACTCGTTTCTGCTTCCCAAAAATACAATGTTCGCAAAAGTCCATCTTACCAGTACTTTGACCATAAAGTAGGCCCCGCTTGCTTAAAATCGTCAAGCCTTTTTCTCCCATGTGTCCAAGTCGAATATGCTATAATCTCGTGGTATCAACCTCCGGGGATGTCGAAACTGCAGCGGAACCTGTAACTGTAGTTCCCTGCAAAATATATAAATTTCCAGACCTGCAAGCTTTCATCACGACAAGGGCACCTCTGGCAATCTTCAAAACTCCACCTTCACCTGAGAACCTGCACCCTTGAGATTCAAGTGTGCCTAAAGAGACAAGATTTCTCTTCATATCTGGAACGTGTCTGACTTCTGTGAGCGTTCGGATGATTCCGTCGAACATCTTGATCCTAACTGTGCCTTTACCAACAACTTTACACGGAGCATCATTTCCCATTAAGACATATCCACCATCAAAATTTTCATATGTGGAAAAACAATCCCGACTCCGACTTATGTGGTAAGAACAACCCGAATCCAAGATCCACTCATTATCAGACCTAACAATATTTGCAGTTGCTACAAAAATAGTCCCATCGCTCTCATCAGCTGCTAAACTAGCTTCGGCGGGTTTATTAAATTGCTGATTATTTTTCTCCTTATTTTTCAATTTAAAACAATCAGCTTTAATGTGTCCCTTTTTCTTGCAAAAATTACAGACTTTATTTCTGTACCTGGATTTTGACCTTTCTTTAGATCTGCTACTTTCAGCTTCTCTACGTTCTGGTCTTCCCCGTGCAAACAGGCCTTCTGCCTGGCTACCACTTGTTTCTCCCGTAATATCCCTGTCTATCTGCTCTTTCGATTGCAACGCAGATTTGACACTAGAATACGATATCGTATCTTTTCCATATATTATAGCGTCACGAAAATGCTTTAAAGACGAGGGAAGGGAACACAACAATATTATGGCCTGATCTTCGTCCGTCACTTTTACTTCTACGTTCGCCAAATCAATAATGATAGAATCGAATTTATCGAGATGCGAGAGAATAGAAGTACCTTCCGTCATTTTCATACTGTATAGCTTCTGCTTTAAATAAAGCCGATTCTCCTTAGTCTTCTTCATGTAGATAGCTTTTAACGCATCCCACATACCCATGGCCGTCGTCTCCGTGGCAACTTCCTGTAAAACCTCGTAAGAGAGATTTAATATAATAGCCGATCTGGCTTTCTTGTCCAATTCATTAAACTGATCGTCCTTCATTTCGGTTGGTTTCTTCTTCACGCCTTCAAGCGCCACCTCGCAACCGTCTTGAATGAGTATGGCCTCCATCTTGAGACTCCACATTGCAAAGTTGACATTTCTGTCGAACTTTTCAATTGACATTTTTGTTATCGTCATGGTGGCTAAAAAATAAATCGGGTTGGCTCTGATACCAATTTGTTAGGATATGCGGAAATCCCCGATAATTATTTGCCCGAAAAATGACGATAATAAATAAAAGAGACGAAAATAAATTTGGACAGTGACACGAGATTTACGTGGTTCGGTCAGAATGACCTACGTCCACGGGCCGGAGGGTAGAACTTCTTTATTATGTGGAGAGATTACAAACACGTACACTGACGTGGTACAAAAGTAGCTACAACAATATTAGGAGTAAGCTACTGAAAATAATCAGAGAAGAGACGAAGATCTGTATGGGTGTGGTTCTGAGGCAATTTTTCTCTTCGATGAATGAGGCGTATTTATAGGAGAATTAGGCCTCTGATCTTCCATCTGAACACATCAAAGATATTGCATGTGAACATATCAACTTTCAGCCCACCTTTGATAGTTGAATCCGATAGCCAAAATGAGAACAACTTATTCATAGTTCAAACGTGGCCATCTTTAGTTGAATGTCAAATGTTGCTGCCCAATTCTCATCTTCCACATTCCTTTTTGACCCAAAATTAGGTGTCTCACATGAATAGCAAATGTTCTTTCTTATTTTGTTTTCTTTTATCCCACGTGAATAAAGCTCACCTAACAACAAATGTGATGTGACATGCCCCTTATGTGTTTGTGTGTCTGGAATGTGTGGCGCAAATAGCCCCCGCCTTGCCAAGTCTGTGAGGCGTTATAAGGCCCACGGCTGGCAGGGGCTAGCCTATAGCCAGGCTGTGTGGGGATACCTCGAGACAGTTAAAAAAAAAAAAAACGTACGTTTCGTGAAAAAGCAGGTTATTTATTGGAAATTATAATACAGTAATTGAGCTTTATAGCATGACAAATTTACAGAATTGAACCTGCAAACTAAGCGAGGCACGACACTCACAAACACACGAGGAATAGAAAGACTTACCTAATGTACGTATCATCATAAACATATAGAATACATAAATTGACCAAAAATATATGATATTATTACTGTTAGAGTAGAATGCCCAGTGTTCCAACTTGATTGGATGTTCTCTACTTGTAAAAAAATAATAATAATAATAATAATAATTTATTGGAAATTATATCAAATAAAAGGCAATGTTTTATCTTATGCTAATATATTATGATAAAGTCCTTAGGTCATTATCAGCTGAAGGACATGATTACGCATTTGATGGTGGTCATGGAATATGTCTTAGGCTGTGATCTTAAATAAGTTCCAAGTCGATGGGTATTTCAAGACAGGACATTGAATAACCCGGAAAGACTTGTGCATATGTTGCATGCTTGTAAGACGAGGATGTTACGTTCCATTAGCATTAGTGTGTGACGCAAATGCATATATGCAGATGCTTGTTAGGGAACAAGTTCGTCGAACATGACCCGACGAAAAATTCTTAATTGGAAACATTTGTTGAATGAGAATTTTCATGTTGCGATAGTACATGACTAATCCTCTGACTTGAGGCACGATAGTAGTCTTGGCGCATTGTGCTTTACTTAGATTTATCCTTTGATTGCTGGATAATCACAAAAGGGATATTTTGGGTATTGTATCAGTGCGTGTGGAGATTTGTATGTGACCAACATAGAATTCGACACTAATATTAATAAGTGAATTTCCTATGTTTTTCATAGTTTATGATTCAAAGACCTTGGCCAAGGCATGATGAATTGAGATTCATAAATGAATCATTTAAACTTGAAATGGAATCATAGTAATTAGATCAATTGGGTTTCGACTTATAACTCCATGCCCAAGGTCTAATCGGGAAATTAGTCGTCGAAAGGATTTTACGTGTATGCACTTGCAATTGAAAAGGTTTACTCGCTATTTCACTCAATACTAGGTAGTCACGCTACTTGCTAGGTGTTACCGTGATCCGTGGATTCGTGAGATTAAAGAGTTATTTTTATTAAATTACAAGGAGTTGTAAATCTACTACTAGTGTTGATCGTGAACCTAAAAGGGTCACACGAAGTTTTGGAGAATGACAATATGAGATTGATATTTGCAATAGTTGGATTAATCTTTAATTCAATTGTTGAATGAAAATAATTTGATTGTTTGATTAAAGGAATAAAATAGTCAATTGGACTGATTATTTCGAAGTTAAGTATTAATTTAGTAATTGTGAGAATTCAATTAATAGGATTTTAAAGTTGGACTTTGATATCCACGATCATCCCTATGTGAGCATAATGAGATGCTTGAAGTAAATGTTATGCTTGCACGTTAGAGTTTTAACCAAGTAAATAAGAAATAGATTTTCTTAAAATCCTTGGTGTATCCTTTTATTAATTTTGAATTTAAAAGGGATAAAAGAGTTATGACCATTTCTTAATAACGTTTAATGGGTTAATGGAAATTAATTCTTTATAAGTAGAGGGGCAACGGTTTTAACCTAATAAAGCCCTTGCATAAACGTTACATATATATAAATGTTATAATTTTGCATTAACTTGAAAAACGTTTCAAGGATAGTTAATTACATGCAATGCTATATATATATATATATATATATGTTTGTATGGATTAACTAAGGAAGGCAAGTACGAAATGATCACCATAAACTCTTAATGGGCGTGAGCACATCGAACAAGAAAATTGTTTCGGCTATTCCTTTTTCTCGAGCAAATATCAATTCAATATCCGGGGTGTTTTCTACTAGCGAAGAATTCATTCTGGCGTCGTAATCCAAACGGTGGACTCAATTAGAGGGGAGACATTTGAATCCCTACGGCGAATACAAGTACGGTGACGTCTACGACGAACTACGAAGACGGTGGTTGCCACTAGCCGGGTTGATTTCCTCTCCTTCGTCGCTAAAAGGAAGCTAAGGAATAGGTAATATACTAAACCCTAGCCAAGCAAAATTCGTACCACTTACGTGATTTTAAAAGATGACGATCCCAACAATCGGTAGTGGAACCGACGGGGCGAACATTTATACGATAAATGTACAATTTTGTTATGAAGTTTCCGCTGCAATCGCCTCGTGCGGCCTAGCGAACCTTACAGTGGTATCAGAGCCACGGGTTTTAGCATCTTTAAAATCAGATTTTCTTTGGTTGTTTATACGATAAACAAATTTCTTTGCTTCTTTTCATGAAACACATAGTTTGCTCATATGAAAAGTGTTTTCTGTGAGCATAGGAAATATATATGTGTACATATATATTTTGTCGATATGATGATGAACGGATGATTATTGCTAAAATGCGTTTACATGTAAATGATTACTTATATAAATTGGTGAATTTATTCGTTTCAATTCATGTGATGAATGCTTTATCATATTTTCTTTTTCCATGATTATTTGCATAGGATGCATATTAGATTTATTGGAATGTCATTTGCTTGCGCTTCATATGATGATTGTTATTCTAAGTCCATGAGGTCTTGAAAACCCTAGTTTTGAAACTCCGAAGGAATCTAATTTGATTAGTTCCATAACAAATCGAAATGGATAAAAATAGGTGGAGACCTATTATTCCATGCCTTCCATCAAAGGTAGATGACATGACGATGCTATTGTGCTTGGTCGTTGGCCATGAGTCGTGGAGTGGCCTTGTGCGAAAAGCTGTGAACTCTACCAAGCATATAGATGTTCGTGAGGTGGTTTCGTCTTTGTGTTGGCCACGAGTCGTGGGACACCTTGATGTTCCATTTACGCGAAGGTTTGATGGGCTTGATTTGACACGTAGTACTATATGGGCTCATGAAATTGGGGCATATAGGAAAAGTGAGGTAAAATAATCTTGAAGGTTGTATATTGATACAATTGTCAAAGCGTTGACTACCAATATAAATTTTTCATGGGCTCATAAAATTGAGGTGTGAATTATTTTAATTGGACTTCAAGCCCACTATGAAAATGTGATTTTCAAAATATATTTGGGGTTTAAATAAAATAGTGGGAGGAAATTTAATATAAAAGACCTTATATTAAATAGATATTTTTTCCATAGTTTGTTTATTTTCTGCGTCGTTTGTTTCTGTAGATTTTTATACTACAATGGCTAAAAATCCAATTGCAAGTATTCTTGAGCAAAACAAGTTGACTGGCCCAAATTTCATTGACTGGTTGAGAAACCTTAAGATTGTCCTTCAGTCTGAAAAGAAGGACTATGTGCTTGACACAGCCCCTCCTCCTGTACCTGAGGATGAAACGTCTGAGGACTATGAGCAGTATCTTATTCATGTTGATGATAACCTACATGCTCGGTGCTACATGTTAGCATCTATGTCAAATGAGCTGCAGAGTCAGCACGAGCCATTTGATAATGCTAGAGATATTCTTGTTCACCTACAAGAGTTGTACGGTGAGAGAACTAGGCAAGTGAGATATCAGATATCTAAAGATCTTTTCAGATGTCGTATGACTGAGGGCTCTTCAGTGCAAGTGCATGGGCTTAAGATGATAGGCCTCATTGAAAAGATTAAGTCGCTTGGAGTCGTTATGGATAATGAGCTCTTTGTGGACCTTGTGTTGCAATCTCTACCTCCATCGTTTGACAGCTTCGTTGTTAACTTTAATATGCACTCCATGGAGACTACTCTCCCCGAGTTGGTGAACATGTTAAAGACGGCTGAGTCAACTATAAAGAAGGACAAGCCGATGCTTCTAGTTGGATCCACTTCTAAGGCAGCAATGTCTAAGAAAAGAAAGTGGAAGGGAAAGGTTCCTACCAAGCCCAACAAGAAGGGGAAATGCAATGAGGCAAAGGGCAAAGGAAAAGAGAAGGTTAATTCTCAAGCCGATCACAAGTGTTTTCATTGTGGCAAAATGGGGCACTGGAAGAGGAACTGCAAGGAATACCTTGCTAGCCTGAAGCGTTCCGGTATGTATTATGTTGAAGTTAACTTATCAGTTAATGATGCTTCTTGGGTATTAGATACCGGTTGTGGCTCACATATCTGTAACGATATACAGATGATGGCAACAAGCAGGAAGCTGGACGGTAAGGAAACGATCCTTAGGATGGGCAATGGAGCAAGAGTTGCGGCACTAGCTATTGGAACTGTTTCTTTAGCTTTGAATAATGGTGTTGGTTTATCTTTGAATAATTGTCTTTATGTTCCAGACATAATTAGAAATATTATCTCTATTCCAGTTTTGGATAGAGAAGGTTTTAAGTTTGTTATTGAGAGTGGAAGTTGTTCCATTTTCAAAAATAATACTTTTATATATTCAGCTTGTTTGACAAATTGTTTATACACCATTACACCACAAAGCTCGGTCCTTACAATTCAACAAAATAAAAGAAAGTTAGATAATGATAGTTCATTTACACTTTGGCATGCTAGATTGGGTCATATATCTGAAAAGCGGATCCACAAGTTAGGGCAAAAACTTGACCTTAGGGAGAGGATAAGTTGCCTACATGTGAGTCGTGTCTTAAGGGAAAAATGACCAAGTCACCATTTGTTGGACAAGTGGAGCGAGCCAAAGGTCTGTTGGATTTGATTCATACAGATGTTTGTGGGCCACTAAGTGTTAGTGCAAGAGGGAACTATCACTACTTCATAACATTTACCGACGATTTCTCTAGATACGGTTATGTATACCTTATGAGGTATAAATCTGAGGCTTTTGAAAAGTTCAAAGAATTTAGATCTGAAGTAGAGAAGCAAAGTGGTCGTAGCATAAAGACTCTTCGATCTGATCGAGGAGGCGAGTACTTGACCACTGAATTTCTAGATTATCTAAAAGAGAATGGGATTCGGTCACAGTGGACTCCTCCTGGTACTCCACAACTTAATGGAGTTTCAGAACGACGGAATCGGACCTTGTTAGACATGGTTCGATCAATGATGAGTTTCACTACTTTACCTCTTTCATTCTGGGGCTATGCCTTAGAAACGGCGGCACATCTACTGAATAGAGTGCCAAGCAAAGCTGTCCCAAGTACACCCTATGAGATATGGTGTGGCAAGACACCCTCTTACAGGTATCTCAGAGTATGGGGTTGTGCTGCTTACGTGAAGCAGCAAGTGGGAGATAAATTGGACATGAGATCCATTTTATGTAAATTTGTGGGATATCCAAGAGAGTCTATAGGATACTATTTCTACGATCCTTCCGAACAAAAGGTGTTTGTTTCGAGGAATGCTACTTTTTTAGAGGAAGAGTTCCTTTCTGAGAACAGTGGCGAAGCTGTAGGACTTAGAGAAGAAAAGGAACCACAAAGTATCCCACAAGTTGTCACAAATAACACACAAGATGAGCCTGAACCATCTGAGGCACAACCTCTTAGGAAGTCTGTCAGGGTTTCAAAGGCACCTGATAGATTGAACCTATTGTTAGAGAACAAAGAAGAGGGACTCCTTTTGGATAATGATCCAAGAAGCTATGAAGAGGCAATGTTGGACATTGACTCTAATAAATGGCGAGAAGCAATGCAGTCCGAGATGGACTCCATGTACTCGAACAAGGTATGGACCTTGGTAGACCCACCACAAGGCATTGTACCGATTGGCTGTAAATGGGTATACAAGCGTAAGCTTGGAGTAAATGGAGAAGTAAGTACTTATAAAGCGCGTCTGGTTGCAAAAGGTTATACTCAAAAACAAGATGTTGATTACGATGAAACCTTTTCACCAGTAGCAATGCTTAAATCCATTCGTATCCTGATTGCCATAGCTACGTATTATGACTACGAGATATGGCAAATGGATGTTAAGACTGCCTTTCTTAATGGTAACATTAAGGAAGAGATTTATATGAGACAGCCGGAGGGCTTTATATCTAGTGGGAGCGAGCAAATGTTTTGCAAACTTCAAAAGTCCATCTATGGACTTAAACAAGCTTCAAGGAGTTGGAACATTCGTTTTGATGAAACGATCAAAATGTTTGATTTTCATAAAAATCCGGATGAACCATGTGTTAATAAGAAGGTTAGTGGAAATGCGGTGGCATTTATAGTGCTCTACGTTGACGATATTCTACTCATTGGTAATGATATAGGAATGTTGCAGTCAACAAGGACTTGGTTGTCTAAACAATTTTCCATGAAGGATTTGGGAGAAGCATCTTTTATCCTAGGGATAAAGATTTATAGAGATAGGTCACGAAAGATGATCGGACTATCCCAATCGATGTACATAGACAAGGTGCTAAAGAGGTTTAGCATGGAGGAATCAAAGCGTGGATACCTCCCAATGAGTCATGGTGTTTCACTTTCTAAGGCTATGTCTCCTAAGACGCCTGAAGAAAGAGAAAGAATGACTCGAGTCCCTTATGCATCTGCTATTGGTAGCATTATGTATGCAATGTTATGTACTAGGCCTGATGTAGCTCATGCTCTAAGCGTTACGAGCATGTATCAGTCTAATCCAGGTGAAGAACACTGGAAAGCCGTTAAGATGATCCTTAAGTACTTGAGAAGAACTAAGGATATCTTTTTGATATATGGCAATGGAGAATTGAAACTAGAAGGGTTTACTGACTCTAGTTTTCAGTCCGATAAAGACGACTCAAAATCAATGTCTGGATACTTGTTTACCTTGAATGGAGCTGCAGTTAGTTGGAAAAGTTCCAAACAAGAGACGACTGCTGACTCTACAACCGAGGCTGAATACATTGCAGCATCAGATGCAGCAAAGAAGCTGTTTGGATGCGGAACTTTATCCAAGAGTTGGGTGTGGTCCCATCAGTTGTTGATCCAATAATGGTATATTATGACAACAATGGAGCTATAGCGCAAGCAAAAGAGCCAAGATCTCATCAAAGGTCCAAACACATTATGAGACGATACCACCTGATTAGAGAGATCATTGGTAGAGGCGACGTCGTAGTAGATCGAGTCACTTCAGCAGAAAACGTAGCAGACCCCCTGACTAAGCCCTTGTCACAGAAAGTATTTGATGGACATCTCGAGAAGATGGGCCTGAAATACATGGGCAATTGGAACTAGGGCAAGTGGGAGATTGTTAGAGTAGAATGCCCAGTGTTCCAACTTGATTGGATGTTCTCTACTTGTAAAAAAAAAAAAAAAATAATAATAATAATTTATTGGAAATTATATCAAATAAAAGGCAATGTTTTATCTTATGCTAATATATTATGATAAAGTCCTTAGGTCATTATCAGCTGAAGGACATGATTACGCATTTGATGGTGGTCATGGAATATGTCTTAGGCTGTGATCTTAAATAAGTTCCAAGTCGATGGGTATTTCAAGACAGGACATTGAATAACCCGGAAAGACTTGTGCATATGTTGCATGCTTGTAAGACGAGGATGTTACGTTCCATTAGCATTAGTGTGTGACGCAAATGCATATATGCAGATGCTTGTTAGGGAACAAGTTCGTCGAACATGACCCGACGAAAAATTCTTAATTGGAAACATTTGTTGAATGAGAATTTTCATGTTGCGATAGTACATGACTAATCCTCTGACTTGAGGCACGATAGTAGTCTTGTGCGCATTGTGCTTTACTTAGATTTATCCTTTGATTGCTGGATAATCACAAAAGGGATATTTTGGGTATTGTATCAGTGCGTGTGGAGATTTGTATGTGACCAACATAGAATTCGACACTTATATTAATAAGTGAATTTCCTATGTTTTTCATAGTTTATGATTCAAAGACCTTGGCCAAGGCATGATGAATTGAGATTCATAAATGAATCATTTAAACTTGAAATGGAATCATAGTAATTAGATCAATTGGGTTTCGACTTATAACTCCATGCCCAAGGTCTAATCGGGAAATTAGTCGTCGAAAGGATTTTACGTGTATGCACTTGCAATTGAAAAGGTTTACTCGCTATTTCACTCAATACTAGGTAGCCACGCTACTTGCTAGGTGTTACCGTGATCCGTGGATTCGTGAGATTAAAGAGTTATTTTTATTAAATTACAAGGAGTTGTAAATCTACTACTAGTGTTGATCGTGAACCTAAAAGGGTCACACGAAGTTTTGGAGAATGACAATATGAGATTGATATTTCCAATAGTTGGATTAATCTTTAATTCAATTGTTGAATGAAAATAATTTGATTGTTTGATTAAAGGAATAAAATAGTCAATTGGACTGATTATTTCGAAGTTAAGTATTAATTTAGTAATTGTGAGAATTCAATTAATAGGATTTTAAAGTTGGACTTTGATATCCACGATCATCCCTATGTGAGCATAATGAGATGCTTGAAGTAAATGTTATGCTTGCACGTTAGAGTTTTAACCAAGTAAATAAGAAATAGATTTTCTTAAAATCCTTGGTGTATCCTTTTATTAATTTTGAATTTAAAAGGGATAAAAGAGTTATGACCATTTCTTAATAACGTTTAATGGGTTAATGGAAATTAATTCTTTATAAGTAGAGGGGCAACGGTTTTAACCTAATAAAGCCCTTGCATAAACGTTACATATATATAAATGTTATAATTTTGCATTAACTTGAAAAACGTTTCAAGGATAGTTAATTACATGCAATGCTATATATATATATATATGTTTGTATGGATTAACTAAGGAAGGCAAGTACGAAATGATCACCATAAACTCTTAATGGACGTGAGCACATCGAACAAGAAAATTGTTTCGGCTATTCCTTTTTCTCGAGCAAATATCAATTCAATATCCGGGGTGTTTTCTACTAGCGAAGAATTCATTCTGGCGTCGTAATCCAAACGGTGGACTCAATTAGAGGGGAGACATTTGAATCCCTACGGCGAATACAAGTACGGTGACGTCTACGACGAACTACGAAGACGGTGGTTGCCACTAGCCGGGTTGATTTCCTCTCCTTCGTCGCTAAAAGGAAGCTAAGGAATAGGTAATATACTAAACCCTAGCCAAGCAAAATTCGTACCACTTACGTGATTTTAAAAGATGACGATCCCAACAATCGGTAGTGGAACCGACGGGGCGAACATTTATACGATAAATGTACAATTTTGTTATGAAGTTTCCGCTGCAATCGCCTCGTGCGGCCTAGCGAACCTTACAATTACATTGGATCCCCTTCGTATCGCCTGCTGCGAATCTCATCTATAATTGCTCGTGATCATCGATTATTTGAAGGATGATTTTGTGGTTAATCGGAGGTGTAATTATCGATACTGCGGAAAGGTCAAATTATAATTCACGGCCATGATAAATTAAATAATTGAGTTGTCTCTCCATATTCGCTTCATTTCGTAATAATGTAATCTATCAAACTAGGTTTGGTTATCAAGAAGATAATATGAGATATAAGTCTAACATTAATATGGACGCGATCACTTAATTGTTTTTGTTTTTTTTATGAGCCATATGATTAAAGCTTGTGCAAGAGATGGATTATAAAGGAAATATTTGGTTTGTAAATTCATATCATATTGGTTCACTAACTGAAATATAATTGGTTATTAAAATCACGTGCCTGTCTCGTGTCTAGATTTTTTATGCATGTCTATCGTTGAATATGTCAACGTCATAATATTAATAATAATTGAAACTAAGGGTATTAGATATAACTATTAAAAGGTATAATTTTTTAATCATTTTTCAACCAACGAATTATTAATCGTTTTCCTCTTCCTTAAATGATAGAAGCAATAAAAGCTATACCTTAATACAAGGCACGCACGTCTCCATCGCGTGGAATACAATTTCAATTTTTCAACTAGCCAATTTGGAAAGCATATATAAATATAAAACATTGATTGTGGGAAATTATATGTGACACATGTGACATGCTGCCACTTATGTGTGTGTATTTAATTGATCTGTTACACCTGACATATGGACTGTGTTTAGTCTCTTATAACGTCTATTTTCATAAACAAGCAGAAGATTTGATAAAAATATTATAATACAATAACCGTGCTTTATAGAATGCCAAATTTTCAAATTTGACTCCTTATTTAATCTGCAAACTTTGCTGAGGTACGCACTCACAGTCACAAGCACAGGAGGAAAAGAATGAGTGAGCTATATAAGCATCATAAAATAAAATACATAAATTATAATTTATATATGATATTATTACATTGGCCTTCCTATCGTTTGTTGCGAATCTCATCTATAATTGTTCGTGATCATCGAGTACTCGAAGAATGATAGTATGGTCTTCAATGGGAAGGTGTAATTACTGATACGTGGAAATGTCAAACCTAGTTTCACTTTTGGTATGTAATGAATGACACGATAAATAAGTAATTGAGTTGTCTATCTATATCGGCTTCATTTCGCGATCATGTACTTATGTAATATCTACCAAACTAGGTTTGGATGACTAATACTAATATGGACGTGGTCACGTGAGTAAATTAATTGCTTTGTCTTTTTTTTTTTTCTTATGAGCCGTATGATTAAGCTTGTGTAAGAGATGATAGATCATAAAGGCTATCTTTGGTTTGTAAAATTCATATTTGTATATTAGTTCACTAACTGAAATATAATTAGTTATTAGAAATTACGTGCCTGTCTCGTGTCGTCTGGTATCAGTAATAGTATATTTTTTATGCATGTGTATCTTTGAATGTGTAAAGATCATTATATTAATCATTGAAACTATCTGCATACTATATCGCTTAAAAACACTCTTTAACATATGAACCATGTTAAAAAAAAACCATGCATGCATGCATGGGACATCATAAAATTTGTTAGAATATTTATAGGTAACAATTATACAATAGGAAAAACAAAAAAAAAATGCATGCTTGAAACATCATATTGTTTGTTAGAATATTTATAGATTTTTCATGTCCTGATTATTAGAAAAAAAGAAAATAAAAGAAAAGAATAATGAACAGTTTATAACTAACCGCTTGATCAAAACACTAACCCACTTGATCAAAACGCTACATAAGCGTTTGAATAAATAATTATCACCCTAATTAATATTTATTCTAATTGGCTCAAATTTCGGATAGCCATCCATTCAACCCATTCCACTATTAGTGGTTCACAGAAAGAATTTAAAATCAGATTGAAGTGTCTTATATAGGATTATTATTTACTTGTGCAAGTGGGCCTATGTCATATACGAGATATTCATATATTATTCATATTCACTTTTAATTACTTTGTTCATTCGAATATCCCCAGCGCCCACCCTCCCCTCCTTGCCTATAAATACACCCCCCCCACCCACTCCACCATCACAACTAAAACAAACTTAATCATAGAAGAAATACAAATGAAAATGTCATCGAAGACTTGCTACGCTTTTGTTCTCCTCGCGCTTTTCATCATCGTCGCTCAAGGTTAATTGTTGATTTTTTTTTTATTTAAATGAAACACCTCCTAGCTAACAACTTCAGTCGTATTTTTCATATATTAATATTTTTTCTTAACGTAGGCGACGATTGCCGGCCGGACGTTGCTCTGTCACAAAAGCTGGTGATCAAAGATCCCAATTCCGAGCTTAACCTCTACGAAGTCAACCTCCAAAACCTTTGCAAGTGTCAAGTGGTCACACTCATATTGACGTGTGACGAAGATCCTGGATTCCGGCCAGATAAAATAATACCGGATGGGGCAATTCTGCCAGATTGCAAATACGCAAATGATATTCCTCCACTGGGCTCCGCCACATTCAGATTTGTTGCGGGTAGGTTCTGGCACGGGCCTCGGCGTCGACCTGGTCGCCTGTCTAGGCTAAGACGATCGTTCTGCTGCTGATTGCTACTGCTACGATAAGCTGCCTTATGGTTTAAAATAAATGATATGTGATGTTATCTAATGGGAATTAACGTACCTTTGAAGTAAGAGGTTTAATGGTTTTTATACTACTTATGAATTACGAAACAAACCGAACAAAACCCTAAAGCATAATATTATAGATTGTAGGCTAACAACACGCGAGTGGAAAACATATACAAAAATAATATTTCAACGAGCTAATATGAATCGTTTTCCTCTTCTTTAATTGATTGAAGCAATAAAAAGCTTATACAATACGAAGCACGCCCCGTCTCCGCCGCGTGGAATGCAATTTCATTAGCCAATTGGAAAACATATACAAAAATAAAACATCAATTGTTGGCTGCTTATGTATGTATTATATTAATCTAGACCAATGACTTCTTCAGCTCGTACTTGAAGCTTTCATGTTCGAAAATCAACCCCAAGAATTCCATGAATAATTAACTGTGTAAATATACCTTGGTTCTTCTAGTTGCGATTCTTATTTTACATTTCTTTAAGAAAAGGAAAATATCAATGTTTTGTTCCATTTTTCTTCATTTGATTGATTAAAAACGATTAGAATAAAAAAAGATAGAGAACAAATAAATTCACATATGTGTGACTAGGGATGGCAACGGGGCGGGGCGGGGGCGGGGACCTAATCCCCGTCCCCGCCCCGCGAGGCTTTCGGGGACAAAATTGTCCCCGTCCCCGTCCCCGCGGGGATTCAATTTTTTTAAAAAAAATTAATATTTTAAATATATATATAAATTTAATTATATTTTCGTTACAAATATTATATAAATTACAGTTTTATATATTATTTGTATTAATTTAATATTATTTAATCTATATTTAATATTATTTTAATATTATTTAAATTATAATTTAATATTATATATATTATAATATA
This sequence comes from Craterostigma plantagineum, assembly GCA_027422505.1. Lineage (NCBI taxonomy): Eukaryota > Viridiplantae > Streptophyta > Magnoliopsida > Lamiales > Linderniaceae > Craterostigma > Craterostigma plantagineum. The sequence continues at coordinate 6,647,582 of JAPQWV010000007.1, forward strand.
TATATAGAACGCGGGGCGGGGCGGGGAACGGGGCGGGGATCCCTGCGGGGAAAAATCTTTCCCCGTCCCCGCCCCACGGGGATAAAAACTCGGGGATTCCCCGCCCCATTCGGGGCGGATCCCCGCCCCACTGCCATCCCTATGTGTGACTTTGGTCAGTAGAAGGTTTGGAAAAGGAATCTTTTTTTAGTTGGGCTGGGTTCGATTCTATCTCAACCCATTTTAGTTTTTTTTTTTTTAATAATAAAGACATTAGGCTGCATCTACTAAAAAGCAAAAAGAAAAAGAAGTTTGGGCTGAGATGAGTAAAGCCCATAGAATAAAAAAGATGATCTGGCAACATCGCACTAGAAGAGCATTTTGCCGCTAGAAAACTCCAAGCCTAAAATATCTTCGTTTGTTATTATTATTTATTAGGACCGATACCGAACAAGACTTTTGACCGGTTCGCGGTTTTTCCGTTCCAAACCGACCGGTCGAATCCAGTCTTAAAAATTCTACACGAACTATGATAATTAGGGGTGTTCAAATGGATTAATTATCGGTTTTCGGGTAATTCGGTTTGGGTTATTCGGACTTTTATAGTTGAGACAACACCCGCAAACCGAACCAAAACCAATTAACTGGTTTGGTTCTCGGGTTATTCTGTTTTCGGGTTAACTGGTTTGGTTTAGTTAAAACCAATTAACAAGCTTGCTTACTCAACTTATTTATTTTTACTTTTTAATGATATAAATATAATATATTACATTACATGAAAGATATAAAAAAGTGTTTATATAATAAATATTAAGTAAAATTATTTAAAGTAATATTTTATGTGTATATTATATAAATCTTTAAAATATAATAAATAAATAAGTGCGCTAGTTCGGGTTCGGGGGAGTCCCAAACTTTTTTACTAGACCCAATACCCAAACCATTTCCCCAATTAATAAATCGGGTCCCCCGTTTTGTTAGATGTGACCTTGATAGTCTTTGACCATTCAAAGACAAATAAAAGAAAAGCAGACAAAGAAAAGGCAATTGTTAGGCGCGGATTAAATTCGTCAAAGGAGAGGAGCTGGCATTATTCTTTCCTCGGTCACCTCTTCTCCGACCATTTCTTTGTAGCTTTGATTCTTCGTAGTTGTTATACTTCTTTTGTATCACGTCGGTATACGTGTCTGTAATATCTCCACACAATAAAGAAGTTCTACCTCCGGTCCGTGGACGTAGGTCATTCTGACCGAACCACGTATATCTCGCGTTCACTGTCCAAATTTATTTTTCTTCTCTTTTATTTTAATCGTAATTTCTCGGGCAAATAATTATCGGGGATTTCCGTATATCCTAACAAATTCGTATCAGAGCCATGCCCGATTTATTTTTTTTAGTTAGCCAGCATGATGATAACAAAAATGTCAATTGAAAAGTTCGACAGAAATGTCAACTTTGCAATGTGGAGTCTCAAGATGGAGGCATACTCATTCAAGACGGTTGTGAGGTGGCGCTTGAAGGCGCAAATAAGAGCAACCGAAATGAAAGACGATAAATTTAATGAATTGGACAAGAAAGTCAGATCGGCTATTATCTTAAATCTCTCTTACGAGGTTTTACAAGAAGTTGCCACGGAGACGACGGCCATGTATATGTGGGATGCATTAAAAGGTATCTACATGAAGAAGACTGAGGAGAATCGGCTTTATTTAAAGCAGAAGCTTTACAGTATGAAAATGAAGGAAGGTACTTCTATTATTTCGCATCTCGATAAATTCGATTCTATCATTATTGATTTGGCGAACGTAGAAGTCAAAGTGACGGACGAAGATCAGGCCATAATATTGTTGTGTTCCTGTAATACCCGTAAATTTTAATACGGGATTTTGATATAAAGGAATTATGTAATATTGCAAGTTAGGAAGTGTGACAAAGAAAATTAAGTCTGTAGGACGAAGATACGAGTTTTAATAGTTTCATACTTATTTTGAAATTAACCAAATAAAATTAATGGAAATATGTACAATTAAGAACAAATTAAATTGGGCCACATTTAAATGGCTATTGTTGCTAGATAAAAGCCCAAATTAAGAGAAATGTAATGAGTTTACTTAAGCTTAAGGTAACTTCACGATGATCACCATGTCATGTCATTCCCATATTTCGAAATATTAGTATATATCCATGTATCATTAGATGAAAATTTGATGTTAGCAAAGAAAGAAAAGGGGACAAAAGCAGAAGAACTTTAAGATCAAAACACATAAACAAACCAAAGAAATCAAAGCAAAGGAAGTTAAAAAAAAAAAATTATTATGTTATGTTACTCTCTTATACATAATATATGATTAAGTGTTTTCCTTTAATCTACTTGATAAAGTGCTAGGCCATATGAAGTTTTCGAGATATCTCTAAATGAATTACATGATCTTAATATACTCTTCGGATGAAGAATATGATGTTTCGTGAAGTTTATGTGGAACTTGGCAGTTTAGGGTTTCAAAGTAGCTATGTTAAATGTATTTTGGTACTAACAGGTATAGTTTTCGGTATATGAATTAGAAGTTGTATGAGCTATGTTAATGTTGAGGCTTCAACATTGACAATGTTAGAGTAACATTCTAGCCAACATTTGTTGGCCGAGAATGTCTCCTTTCTCAGTTTTATCTTTCATGGCCAAAACGTATTTAATCTATGTCTTGGCTATTTTTAGTGATGTGCATGACTTATATAAGGATAGGGAATGGATCAAACTGTGTGGAAAACGTGTGGATCTGCTTGAACGAATTTGGAAACTGCACTTACTATAAATAGAAGATTTGAAGATCAAAAGAGAATTAGTCAAGCGACTACCAAAATTAGAAGATCTGAATATCAAAAGAGAATCATTCAACCAGCTACCATAAATAGGAGATTAGAGATCAGCCAATGATATGAGAAGATTCGAACTAAATATATACTATATTTAGTGAGATCTTCGACGAGATATTTGAGGAGATATTCAAGGGATCTTTTAACAATTCAAGAGGGAGCCAAGGTCTATAAATAAGAGTTATTTTCGAGCTGTAAAGAACGACTTTCGAGAGAGCTTTCATGGAGTAACTTTGAGCGACATATTGAGCGAAAATTATTAACGAAGCACATATCGAGTTTGAGCGAATTTTATATATCTTAAGAGTTGTCTTTTTAGCCTAGTATTGAGTTTTCAAAAGTCTTAGGACTTTGTAGTTTTTTCAGGATCTTTTAGATTCGTAGTTTTTCTAGGCTTGTTTTTACTATGATAGTTGTTTTTCCATCCATTGCTATAGTGGAATTTCGCCTTGAGGCACGCAGCAAGTTGAAGAACTTGCTGCACAATTTACATCTCGTGTTTATCATTTTCGTCAGTAAGTAATTCGCAATATTCCGCTGTGCGCTTGAGAGTTAGATTGAGTGTTAGCCCAACATTTCATCCAACATCCAATTTTATACTTGGTGTTTTTACATCCATTTCGGACGGGACCACTTCAAGCTACTTAGATTTTCGTTGTGGTTTACTAGGTTTAGGATAGAGTCACAAAAGTTTATCCGTACATCAAAGTTTTCGGTATTTTCTTACATAGGTTCTCGATATTCATCAATGAAGTTTTCGGTAGTTATGCTTTTGTAAAGTTTGGATATAATCAAGAAAGTTTTCGGCCTTTCAGTCTAGGTTTTCGGCACCCCATGATGTATAGATTTTTCGGCACTCATAACTAGCTCTCTCAAAGTGTTCGAATGCCCAAATATATAGACATACATATATGTATATATATAATATTAGTGATAGATAGGGGATATTCAAGATAAATTAATAAATTAATTTAAGAGGCAAAAGTTCTGTAGTAAATTAAAGCTAGAAAGTTTTCGAGACTTGCATCAAAGTTTTCGCATTATATTACATTAAGGGATTTAAGTTCTCGGCATCCCTCTACACCAAGTTTTCGTGAACCATATATATATATATATATATATATATATATATATATAGTAAGATATTTGTTGAATCATATACACATATATATCAATATAATCATAACTCTAAGAAGACCTAGAGTAACACGTGTATTAATCCTAAGGGAAATACGTGTATATGTACATATACCTATACATCAAACCACGAAAACCTCCAATAGTTAAGAACAAAGAATTAAAAGAACGTAGAGGAGAGGAGAGCTTCATTAAGGCAAAAGGAAATTTCGGCAATTCAAACCCATGCACTTTCTGTTCCAAACGTGAGCTAGGTGAATTATTTTTCTTATCACGTAAATATGTATGTTTCTTAGAGAAATATATTTTCGGTATTTAATCTATGACTATGAGGTTTATATGATTTCGATATATGTCATGTGTTAATACTTGAACAAATAGTTTCGGTACTAGAACTATTGAAATACTTGAAGAGCTGTAATAAAATAATGTTTGCCGAAGTATGAATTATTTTTGCTGAGTACAATATAGTTTTTGGTATTTTCATTAGTGATTAGTGTAGTATATCTTCGATGTTATCTTGGTTTAGGTATAAATACTAAGCTTCGAAAAGTTTACTAAACTCTCGGCCATATCGGGATTTGAGCTAAAGCTATCATAAGTGTTAGTGTAGTCATTGATATTGAGTGGTTTTCGTGATGGTTATAGGTTATTATATATATAGAATATAAAGTTTTCGTTATTGAACTGTTTAAGGGTCGAAGATTTCGGCATGCTCATGTTTTCCGCACCAAAATAGTTTTTGGAATTTATTTATTTTGGCATCTTAGGGTTTTCGATATTTTAGGGTTTTCGTGTAGGACCCCGGTCCATGCAAATTAGGTCGGCCAATGAATTACGTGTATGACTTGCGTGATTTCATGTTAATTGCATATATGTCGAATGCTTATGTGACGTTACGAATTTTATGCTCGTAATTTATGTGCGAATCACGAGTAAGTGCGTGTCAATAATTACGGGCCTATGATGACTCCTAATTCATGAATGGGAATACTCAAAAAAAAAAAAAAAAAAAAATAGTGGAGGAAATGAGTAAGGATAGTCAAATGATAATTGGACTATGAATTATCTAGTTGGGTTAGACATTTTATTTTAGGCCCAATCCATACTTAGCTAAACCTTAGAGACAAGGTTCCCTAAAATAAGGAAAACCCACGCCCCACACCATGCCTCATCCATTTCATCTAAAGAAAATATCTAATCCTACCCTTTAACTTCATAAACTCCCGTAAGAGAAACCTTGAAAGTTGAGAGAAAAGAAGCAAAGGAGAAATGGAAGGGGACTCAAAGCCACGCCCTCAAAACAGCTAGGGATTCGAGTAAGTAAGTAAAATACCCTCCTCAAGCTTTTAATTTCGTACCCTAACTATAGATGGAAGTGTTAATGGCATTAAAAGCGAAGTAGTTGAAGAAGGTTTCGAGAAAACCCTAAATGCGAGGTATATACTTAAGTTAAGGTCTTGATTTGGGTAGATTAGTGACCAGATAGTCTAAGGCGTGATTTAGAACCTAGGAATTGTGCTTTTAAGTTAGGAACCATACGATTTTGGTAGAGAAGGGGGCAGAATTTACGAGTTTCGACTGGGTCGATAATATAGAAGTAGTTTCGACTAAATGCACATGTACACTTTCGATCGAAAGTGGGAAATCAATTTCCAGGGTTTCGGGTAACACATGGATAGATGCAAGCTTTGAACAAATTAATTTACAAGATAGTAAATCCCATAAGTCACGAGTTTCGACCGAAACTCACCCCCACGTATGAAAATCGATCGAAACCTAATATCAATCTCATGCGATTGATTGAAAGCAACTTTGTTCCATGCATAGTTTCGATCGAAACCGAGATGACGCCACGCAACCGTCATCACGCGGCGAAACCCTACTCAAATCACATGCAATCGATTCAAAATTGGCTTCTCGTTATGCACGGTTTCGGGCGAAACTCAGATGATGCCATGATGACGTAAGACTCCGCGAAACCCTCAAATTGATCAAAGGAGATCCTCAATGTATGTATAGTTTCGGGCGAAATGATGATAATGACGTAAGGATGATGAAATGGCGCGGCGGAACTCCCTCAATTAAGCTAAACTAACATAGGCTAACCATTGATTTGAATTAGAATTTAGCATAAATGAGTTTCGATCGAGAAGTCTACTTTCGATCGAATTAGATCTCGGCGAAACTCGTATGAATAAGCCAAATCGATCGAAACCTAAAATCTATTCCATATGATTGATCGAGAGAAATAACTTAAAAGGGTTTCGGCCGAAAGAAAACTCGGCGAAACTCAACCCTAACAAGCCATCGATCGAAACTAGGGTTTAGGGCACATCAATTTAATTAAATTGAATCGGGCGAAATGGATCTCAATAGCTAATCACTTTCGCCGAGCTCCTTATGCTAGGAATTTTAACGTCTGGACTTATAATTTAATTGGGAATAACAACTTAGGTGAGATTGAACACTTAGAAGTTTCAATCGAAACCGAATCACAATTTTGGGACTTTCGCCGAGACGTACGAGTGAAGTATAAATTTCCTAAGCTAACTTAATCGAGGGTAGGAAATCAAATGACTTAGGAAATTCAAATAAGGCAAATCGAACGATTTGGAGCCTAGAAAATTCGTACAAGTCCAAACAAGTAGTATGACTAAAATCAATTATTTCGACGAATTAATCAAGGAAAGCTAGGTACTAACCCCCTGGCCTTTTATTTTAAAAGGTCGTACGTTAGGAGACTCACGGGGCGGTACGCTAGAGTAGCTGGAGCGACAAGTAAGTAGAAATTCAACTACGACAAGTAACTTGCCTGCGTCCAATTATGTGAATTACGTGCTCGTGAAATTTGTATGAATGTGTACGTATGATATAATCAATTTATATGCATGATGGCATGGTTTGCATATGTACATGAGCATAGCATGAGCACTTGCACGCATGCGTAGTACATAAGGCGCGAGGTATGAGCGTGCATAAAGATCGCCTGTGTGCGATGTATACTCGCCGATATTGGCGTTTGTGTCGACTCGAAGGAAGAGTCACGGCTTTCCCCTATGCAGCCAGTAAGGCGAATGAAGCTATAAGGCCTGTATAAGAGGCTGGGGGAATACCCCGTATGCGGGAGATGCAACCTGGAGGATGCGGCCCGGGGCACACGCTGAGTAAGGGAAGATTCCTTCGGGTGACCTTCTAGCGTGTTAAGCACTACCCGAAGGGAAGATTCCTTCGGGTGACCTCCGAGGTTAGTGGCCTCGGTGATTGGCTACCAGTGGGAAGCGCCCGCGTGGAGGCTACACTGAGTAAGGGAAGATTCCTTCGGGTGACCTTCTAGTGTGAGAACCTCCACACCTGAGATCTCTATAAGATGGCGCATAGAGGGACTGAAAGCCGATGGCCCGTATGAAGTAAGAGTATGAGAAAAAGAGTATGAGTCGGGAAAAGAGTACGAGTATAAGAAAAAGAGTATGAGCGTTAGAAAACGACGGCGTGGATTGTCGATCGTTAGGACACGTGCATACATGCATAATTTCTGCTTACTGAGCCTCGGTGGCTCATTATTTATGTTACGTGTTGTAGGTACTGACGATCGCGGTACGTGATCCGACTTCTATGCAAGGCCAATCTTTTGAAGCTATCCGGCTGCTTTTGAGGTGGGCGTGTGTGTATGGATGACGACCTGTAAAGGCCGGGCGCATAGGGAGCTTTTGCTGCATATATTTACACATACGCACTTGTGTTTTGTATAGATAGGAGCATGATGGAATGTCAAACGATTTAGAACATTCTTTTGACTTGTGTATAAGATTTCCGCACGCGTTTCAAAAAATGAAAAAATTATATTCGCATTTTTACGCTCTCGCACGATAACAAGGCGTTAGGCACTTAGGATTAGAACGTAATACGAGGGCGGGACGACGGGTCCTGACAGAGTGGTATCAGAGCTTCGGTCACAGGTCCTGCAGACTGTCCATACACACACACTCAAAAGCACGGAAGCGGCCTTGCTCGTAAGTACCATGTTATGTGAATTTCTTGAATGGTTTAATTTATTGGCCTTAGGAATTATCAGGATAGGTTGAGAAGATGGTTAGACTTAGGGGTGAAGGAAGTAGGGAGTCTGATCAGGGTAGGGATACTAATAACCCTCCTGATAGCCGGGATGCTACCATCCTGCAACTAACTGAATTGGTCCGGCAACAGTCGGCCCAGATTTAGCAGCTGATCCAGCAGCAAAATGCTGGTGGGCAATCAGCCAGTCTACCTCCCCCGCCCGAACGAATTGAGATGATCGGGGAGAGGTTCAGAAAGCTTAATCCTCCGCTGTTCGAGGATGCTGTAGACCCTACATCCGCCGAGGATTGGCTGAGAACGCTGGAGAACATGTTCCAGCACAGCCGCACCCCTGAGGCGGAGAAGGTCATGTGCGCTGCCTACCTGCTAAGGGGGAGCGCTGGGCATTGGTGGGAAACCGTCTCAGCCGTCGAAAACCCTCTAACGATGAGCTGTGATCGGTTCAAGGAAATCTTTCGAGGAAAGTATTACACCGCCCCGGTCAGAGCCCAAAGGATGAACGAGTTCATCAACCTCCGTCAAGGGGCAATGACAGTGGCGGAGTACATCAGGAAGTTCGAGCAGCTTTCAAGGTTTGCTGCTCATATGGTTAGCACGGACGCGCTCAAGGTCGAGCGGTTCATGGAGGGGTTGAAGCCCGAGCTGTATCGGGATGTCAGCATGGCGGGAGTACAAGGAGCCACGTATGCACAAGTGGCTGAGAGAGCACTTGTGGCGGAGCAGGCAGAGGCCAGAATTGCTCGCGCCCAAGAAGTTAAGCGCAAGTTTACACAAGGACCGCAAGGGGCGGGGGCAATCCGAAGCGGCAATTCCTCGCCAAGAAAGGAAAGCAGAGATTCCAGAATAGACCTGGACCACCCCCGCAGTTTAACCCCAATCAGGGTAGACCCCAGCTGGACCTACCCGTATGCCCGAAGTGCGCACGGAGACACCCGGGAGCCTGCAACTCCCAGAACGCTGTCTGCTTCAAATGTGGCAAGACAGGCCTTTACCTGAGGGCATGTCCGGAAGGTGGATCCGAGAGCCAAGCGGGAAACCAAGCAGCACCACCAAGAGTACCGGCCCGGGTCTACACTATAACCTCCGAGGAAGCGGAAAACAACCCGGCTGTGGTAACAAGTACCCTCCTCGTCTATGAAACCCCCACATGCATCCTAGTCGACTCAGGAGCGACACACTCGTTCGCGTCTACTAGGTATGTCAAGAGGATAGGAGTAACGCCTCACCGAACTGAGTGCGAGTTTAGGGTAACAGTTCCGAACGGGAATCCCACCCAAACTAATCAAGTTTTACGGGATTGCCCAATAGTAATCGGGGATAAGGAACTGCCTATAGACCTCATAATAATTCCCATGAATGATTATAAGGTGATCCTTGGAATGGATTGGCTATCGAAGTACGGAGCTGTCATAGACTGCCACCGCAAGATAGTCACGCTCAATACGAACGGGGATGAACCCCTTAAGTTCGTAGGGACTAGCAAGGGGACTATGATGTCTAGGATATCAGCGTTGAAAGCCCAACGACTGATCAGATCCGGATGCGAAGCCTATCTGGTATTCGCTATCAAGTCGGAAGAGAACGCCTCCCCGAAACTCGAGGAAGTGCCGATAGTTCAGGACTTCCCCGACGTATTTCCCGAGGAGTTACTGGGACTACCACCCGAACGGGAAATAGAGTTCGCTATAGATCTGGTACCTGGAGCGGCACCAGTATCTAAGACCCCATATCGACTAGCACCGACAGAAATGAAGGAGTTAAAGGATCAACTCGACGAACTCATGCAGAAGGAGTTCATACAGCCGAGTTTCTCTCCTTGGGGAGCGCCGGTGCTATTCGTAAAGAAGAAGGATGGGTCAATGCGGTTGTGCATTGACTATAGGGAGTTGAACAAGTTGACGATCAAGAACAAGTACCCACTCCCTAGGATAGAAGATCTGTTCGATCAACTGCAAGGTGCAACGGTTTTTTCTAAGATCGACTTAAGATCGGGCTATCATCAGTTAAGGATCCGAAAGGAAGATGTCCCGAAGACGGCCTTTAGTACCCGTTATGGCCACTACGAGTTTCTGGTAATGCCATTCGGGTTGACTAATGCGCCCGCAGCTTTTATGGACTTAATGAACCGGGTGTTCAAGCCATACTTAGATAGGTTTGTCATCGTCTTCATTGATGACATCCTAATCTACTCGAAAACGAAGGAGGAGCACGAAGAACACCTGAGAACAGTTCTGGGTATACTACGGGAGAAGCAACTATACGCCAAGTTCAAGAAGTGCGAATTCTGGCTGGACCAAGTCGCCTTCTTGGGGCATATCGTATCAGGAGAAGGGATTTCTGTAGACCCAAAGAAGATAGAAGCTATTAGCAATTGGCCTAGACCGACCAATGTAACGAAAGTACGAAGTTTCCTCGGTCTGGCAGGATACTATAGGAAATTCATCAAGGACTTCTCGAAGATAGCGTCTACGCTAACGAAGCTGACCAGGAAGAATACGCCATTTCAGTGGACCGCAGAATGCGAACAGAGCTTCCAAGAGCTGAAGGACCGGCTTACATTGGCTCCAGTTCTCACGATACCCGCGGGAACTGGAGGATTCACCGTGTATAGCGATGCATCGAAGAACGGGTTAGGGTGCGTACTAATGCAGAATGGGAATGTAGTAGCGTACGCTTCTCGTCAACTAAAAGAGTACGAGAAGAACTACCCAACGCACGATTTAGAATTGGCGGCAGTGGTCTTCGCTCTCAAGATTTGGAGGCATTACCTCTATGGAGAGCGGTGTGAAATATACACGGACCACAAGAGCCTCAAGTACTTCTTTACGCAAAAGGAGCTAAAATATGAGGCAAAGAAGGTGGTTAGAATTAGTCAAAGATTACGACTGCGTAATCAACTACCACCCAAGCAAGGCGAATGTAGTAGCCGATGCCTTAAGCCGAAAAGCAGTTAGTGCAGAACTGCAACTGCTGGAAGTAGAAGTCGTACGGTTAGGCGAAGTTGAGGCGCAGCTAGCTGCCTTAACTTTGCAACCAACACTGCTGGAGCAGATCAAGACAGCGCAAGGAACAGACGAGTTGTATGCGAAGATTAAGGAGGCACAACCGGAACAACCAACTGGAGACCTCATGATACGGGAAGACGGACGATTATACTTCAAGAACCGGTTGTACGTGCCAGACGACGCCGAACTACGACGGCTAATAATGACGGAAGCACATGCTACGGCATACTCGGTACATCCAGGGGCAACGAAGATGTACAGAGGCTTAAAGGAGAATTATTGGTGGCCAGGCATAAAAAAGGACATCGCGACCTTCGTGAGTCAGTGCCTGACATGCCAGCAGATCAAGGCCGAGCATCAAAGGCCGGCAGGAACCCTACAACCGTTACCCATTCCGGAATGGAAATGGGATAACATTACCATGGACTTCGTAGTAGGACTGCCAAGGAATACAAAAGGGCACGATGCGATTTGGGTTATCGTCGACAGACTGACAAAGTCTGCCCATTTCCTGCCAATTAGCACGACGTACTCCATGGAACGATACGCGGAGCTTTATATTCAGGAGATAGTGCGAATGCACGGCGTTTCATCGTCAATAGTCTCGGATCGCGACTCCAGATTTCTATCGAAGTTCTGGACGAGCTTGCAAAAAGCGATGGGAACGAAGTTGTCCTTTAGTACCGCCTACCATCCGCAGACGGACGGTCAATCCGAGCGGACGATACAGACGTTGGAAGACATGCTCCGAGCATGCGTACTCGATTTCAAAGGGAATTGGAGTAGGTACCTCCCATTAATCGAGTTCTCATACAACAATAGCTACCACGTCACCATCGGGATGGCACCATACGAAGCGCTATACGGGCGTAGGTGCAGATCCCCAGTACATTGGGACGAGGTTGGAGAACGGGCAGTGTTAGGCCCCGACATAGTACGAGAGATGACAGAAGCTATTGCTACGATACGAGAAAGAATGCGAAAGGCACAGAGTCGACAGAAAAGCTACGCAGACCGAAGACGTCGACCACTAGAATTCGAAGAAGGCGATATGGTGTTCGTAAAAGTATCGCCGATGAAGGGCATGAAAAGATTCGGGAAGAAAGGGAAACTGAGCCCTAGATACATTGGTCCCTTTCGAATAGTAAAGAGAGTTGGCGAGGTAGCCTATCAACTAGGGCTGCCAGCATCGCTATCGCAAGTACATGACGTGTTCCACGTCTCGACACTACGGAAGTACTTAGCTGACCCGAATCATGTTCTAGGAAATGAGTCCCTACATCAACAATTGAAACCGGACCTCAGTTACGAAGAGACTCCGGTGGAAATATTGATGTACGAGACCAAAAGACTTAGGAACAAAGACATCCCTTTAGTGAAAGTGTTGTGGCGGAACTAGTCTACGGAAGAAGCCACATGGGAACGGGAGGACGAAATGAGAATTCGTTACCCCGAATTGTTCCACACGGGCTGATTTCGGGGGCGAAATCCTCCTTAAGGGGGGGAGGATGTAGGACCCCGGTCCCTGCAAATTAGGTCGGCCAATAAATTACGTGTATGACTTGCGTGATTTCATGTTAATTGCATATATGTCGAATGCTTATGTGACGTTACGAATTTTATGCTCGTAATTTATGTGCGAATCACGAGTAAGTGCGTGTCAATAATTACGGGCCTATGATGACTCCTAATTCATGAATGGGAATACTCAAAAAAAAAAATAGTGGAGGAAATGAGTAAGGATAGTCAAATGATAATTGGACTATGAATTATCTAGTTGGGTTAGACATTTTAATTTAGGCCCAATCCATACTTAGCTAAACCTTAGAGACAAGGTTCCCTAAAATAAGGAAAACCCACGCCCCACACCATGCCTCATCCATTTCATCTAAAGAAAATATCTAATCCTACCCTTTAACTTCATAAACTCCCGTAAGAGAAACCTTGAAAGTTGAGAGAAAAGAAGCAAAGGAGAAATGGAAGGGGACTCAAATCCACGCCCTCAAAACAGCTAGGGATTCGAGTAAGTAAGTAAAATACCCTCCTCAAGCTTTTAATTTCGTACCCTAACTATAGATGGAAGTGTTAATGGCATTAAAAGCGAAGTAGTTGAAGAAGGTTTCGAGAAAACCCTAAATGCGAGGTATATACTTAAGTTAAGGTCTTGATTTGGGTAGATTAGTGACCAGATAGTCTAAGGCGTGATTTAGAACCTAGGAATTGTGCTTTTAAGTTAGGAACCATACGATTTTGGTAGAGAAGGGGGCAGAATTTACGAGTTTCGACTGGGTCGATAATATAGAAGTAGTTTCGACTAAATGCACATGTACACTTTCGATCGAAAGTGGGAAATCAATTTCCAGGGTTTCGGGTAACACATGGATAGATGCAAGCTTTGAACAAATTAATTTACAAGATAGTAAATCCCATAAGTCACGAGTTTCGACCGAAACTCACCCCACGTATGAAAATCGATCGAAACCTAATATCAATCTCATGCGATTGATTGAAAGCAACTTTGTTCCATGCATAGTTTCGATCGAAACCGAGATGACGCCATGCAACCGTCATCACCCGGCGAAACCCTACTCAAATCACATGCAATCGATTCAAAATTGGCTTCTCGTTATGCACGGTTTCGGGCGAAACTCAGATGATGCCATGATGACGTAAGACTCCGCGAAACCCTCAAATTGATCAAAGGAGATCCTCAATGCATGTATAGTTTCGGGCGAAATGATGATAATGACGTAAGGATGATGAAATGGCGCGGCGAGACTCCCTCAATTAAGCTAAACTAACATAGGCTAACCATTGATTTGAATTAGAATTTAGCATAAATGAGTTTCGATCGAGAAGTCTACTTTCGATCGAATTAGATCTCGGCGAAACTCGTATGAATAAGCCAAATCGATCGAAACCTAAAATCTATTCCATATGATTGATCGAGAGAAATAACTTAAAAGGGTTTCGGCCGAAAGAACTCGGCGAAACTCAACCCTATCAAGCCATCGATCGAAACTAGGGTTTAGGGCACATCAATTTAATTAAATTGAATCGGGCGAAATGGATCTCAATAGCTAATCACTTTCGCCGAGCTCCTTTTGCTAGGAATTTTAACGTTTGGACTTATAATTTAATTGGGAATAACAACTTAGGTGAGATTGAACACTTAGAAGTTTCAATCGAAACCGAATCACAATTTTGGGACTTTCGCCGAGACGTACGAGTGAAGTATAAATTTCCTAAGCTAACTTAATCGAGGGTAGGAAATCAAATGACTTAGGAAATTCAAATAAGGTAAATCGAACGATTTGGAGCCTAGAAAATTCGTACAAGTCCAAACAAGTAGTATGACTAAAATCAATTATTTCGACGAATTAATCAAGGAAAGCTAGGTACTAACCCCCTGACTTTTTATTTTAAAAGGTCGTACGTTAGGAGACTCACGGGGCGGTACGCTAGAGTAGCTGGAGCGACAAGTAAGTAGAAATTCAACTACGACACGTAACTTGCCTGCGTCCAATTATGTGAATTACGTGCTCGTGAAATTTGTATGAAATGTGTACGTATGATATAATCAATTTATATGCATGATGGCATGGTTTGCATATGTACATGAGCATAGCATGAGCACTTGCACGCATGCGTAGTACATAAGGCGCGAGGTATGAGCGTGCATAAAGATCGCCTGTGTGCGATGTATACTCGCCGATATTGGCGTTTGTGTCGACTCGAAGGAAGAGTCACGGCTTTCCCCTATGCAGCCAGTAAGGCGAATGAAGCTATAAGGCCTGTATAAGAGGCTGGGGGAATACCCCGTATGCGGGAGATGCAACCTGGAGGATGCGGCCCGGGGCACACGCTGAGTAAGGGAAGATTCCTTCGGGTGACCTTCTAGCGTGTAAAGCACTACCCGGAGGGAAGATTCCTTCGGGTGACCTCCGAGGTTAGTGGCCTCGGTGATTGGCTACCAGTGGGAAGCGCCCGCGTGGAGGCTACACTGAGTAAGGGAAGATTCCTTAGGGTGACCTTCTAGTGTGAGAACCTCCACACCTGAGATCTCTATAAGATGGCGCATAGAGGGACTGAAAGCCGAGGGCCCGTATGAAGTAAGAGTATGAGAAAAAGAGTATGAGTCGGGAAAAGAGTACGAGTATAAGAAAAAGAGTATGAGCGTTAGAAAACGACGGCGTGGATTGTCGATCGTTAGGACACGTGCATACATGCATAATTTCTGCTTACTGAGCCTCGGTGGCTCATTATTTATGTTACGTGTTGTAGGTACTGACGATCGCGGTACGTGATCCGACTTCTATGCAAGGCCAATCTTTTGAAGCTATCCGGCTGCTTGTGAGGTGGGCGTGTGTGTATGGATGACGACCTGTAAAGGCCGGGCGCATAGGGAGCTTTTGCTGCATATATTTACACATACGCACTTGTGTTTTGTATAGATAGGAGCGTGATGAAATGTCAAACGATTTAGAACATTATTTTGACTTGTGTATAAGATTTCCGCACGCGTTTCAAAAAATGAAAAAATTATATTCGCATTTTTACGCTCTCGCACGATAACAAGGCGTTAGGCACTTAGGATTAGAACGTAATACGAGGGCGGGACGACGGGTCCTGACATTTCGTAATATTAGGGTTTTCGGGACTTCTAGAGTTTTCGATTCTTAAGGTTTTGAAATTTCGAAAACTTATGTGACTTAGCAAATGTAGTGATGTGAAAATATTTTCGATATCCAGAGGTTCGACACTTGGGGAAGTTACCAGATTCCTTGACTGACTTTATTGGGAGGACATGTAGGTGAATCATTCATCTACGACACAAATGCTTACCTGCTACTATGTGATTATGTGATTCGATGATTTGCGTGTTTTACCTATGTTTTATGTGGCATCACGTTTTCATGTGTTATCACGTATATGCATGGCATCGCACGACATTGTGAGGGATAATGACCACGTTGGTGGTGACACCTTAAGGTGTCGATTGAGCGGGGTAGAGTGTGCCGATTGAGGCAGTCAGACTCGTAGCGAGTTGAGGTTGGACTCGCGGAGCACCTGACGGGAGACAGACGTGAGCGATCTGTCTACTCGGTCGTGAGCGACCCGAGGTGCAAACCGTCGGATGAGTTGTGTAGCGGAAGGGGCGACCTGATAGGAGGACATTGAGGAGGATGTTGACGTGATCGATCAGCGCACTATCGGCGTGGGCACCGCTAGTCTGGCGTGAGCGACTAGATGATATATTTTATTTTATTGTGCGCGAGGTGCCGAGTTGTGGCGCCCCACCATCTACTAACCATTCTAACGTTATCTTACGTGACTAAATATAATATAAAGTAAAGAATACGCGAAAATGCATATTAAATTTTTCCTTTTATATAAAGGAATATTATTCTGTACAAGTCAAAATGTCATCCCGGCCTAATTACATAGGAGGGTAGACGCAGCAAAAGAAACCCTAGGCCCGCCACACAGGTCGCATCTATGTACACACCACCCTCAAAAGTCGCTGGAAGCTTCAAAAAGGTAAGCCTTGCCATCAAAGCGATCACGTACCGTGGTCGCGCGCACCTACAACACATAAAGTAAGGGGTGAGCTATAAAGCTCAGTAAGTAGGAATATGCAATGTCGTGAACGTGAAAACCCCGCAAAGGCATCCGCGCCAATGCATCTCACACCTCGTAAATCAAACTCGATCTCATATCTCTCAGGGCCCTCGGCTAACTTGCTATGCACCATAAAGAGCTCTAATCCAACACGGATAAACATGGCAGCTACCTACGCTGGGTAGCCTACGCTAGCTTTCCCTAGGTCGCACCCTCCCTGGTCGTCCCCTCTGCCGTGCGGTAGCCTACACTGGTAGCCTACGCTGGTTAGCCTACGCTAGGGTTTCCCCCTAGGTCGCTCCTTCCCATGTCGCACCCTCCAGGTCGCATCCCTCCGCTATCAGGGCAGAAGCCCAAATAAATATATAATATAATCGACGACGCACCACGCTGTCATGGTGCCATAGAAGTAGCCCTGACTCAACTGCGAGTCGACATCAAATGCCTAGATCGGCAAATATCGTTCTCCCTCAGGCGATAAATACTGTGCATGCTCATCTCACATAAACCCCAAGTGTCTCGTGCATGCACATGAATATGCAATGTGAATTAATATCTTAAACAATTACCATGCAGAAGCATGTCAAATAATTCACGTAATAATATAAACACCCAAGCACATAGTCACGTAATTCAAGCACTTACAAATAAATTATGTGTTGTAGTTGAAGTTCCCACTTACCTGTCGTCCAAGCTAGGTGTACTTACAGCGTTGGGAATTTCCTACTGTACGACCCTTAAGACAGAAATATTAAAATATCAGTGTCATCTCTAAATTAGCCGACTACATTGAATTAATTTATTTGATTATACAAATTTGCTAAAACCTTAAGTTAATTTTTCATTTTATCACACTCGGTCGATAGTACAAATGCATGAAAAGTCAGGATTAATAAAGGTTTCGATCGAAACTCATGTTATTTTATTCCCGAATCGCCGATTTGTTAATGGCTTAAGCTTCTCACTTTCGATCGATTTGTATTATGCCTTAAAGCAGATTTCGCCGCATTTTTTTTTATAAGGCCATCTCCAACCATTCCTCTACCTTTAGAGTTGCTACAGTACAATTCCTCTATATATAAAGTGTGAACAGTGTCAATTAACTCCAACCATTTCCTCTATATCTTACTCAATACATAATATTTATATTTTCCATTATATAAATTCACAAATAAATTTTCATGATGATATAAATATTTGTTATGAATTTAATTATATTAATATTAATTTGTTTTATAGTTAATAATATTTACTATAATTTTCCGTCCATTAAAAATAAACTACATAATTAACAAATTTTTATCCTATGTATTAACTTTTTGTGCAAATTTTTATTGAATATTAAAATAAAAAACGAAAACAGATAAAAAAACAAAAGAAATCAGAAAATAAACATTCTCTCTCTTCGTCTTCGTCTTCATCTTCACCGTCTTCATCTTCACCACAGTCCACAGCAGCAATTTTTTTCCCAATCGACTTCTTCACCCATTCTTTCCAAGAATTCTTTTAAACCTATATTATTATCAAAACTTAAAAAAGAAAACAAAAAAAAAAAATGGATTGCGGGTGAACAGTGCCCCGCCATGGGTAGCGGTTCACTGTTGCACCCGCTGGAAATAGAGGAGCGTTTAGGGGTCCATTGGAGACCTCTCAACGCTATTAATGGGGGGAAACGCCAGATTAAGCGCAGCGTTGGAGATGCTCTAATGGAGCCATCTGATTGGTTGGCTCTCAAATCGATCGATTGGCCATCCTTTGAGTCTCAAGTATTTCGACCGATTCCACATCCCTTAAATCGCTCGATGAATGACACGGCGAAAGTCCTCTTATACAATATTGATTCGCTCGATTCTTCACTTAATTTTCTAGATTCGATCGAACATCATTTCCTATATCAAAAGGTTCTCACAATTAGGGGTGAGCAAAACCGGATATCCGGTTTTTCGGATATCCGAAATTCGGATATCCGGATTTTCGGATATCGAAAAATGGTATCCGTATCCGTTCCGGTTTTAATCGGATATCCGGAAATCGGATATCCGGTTTATTCGGATATTTACACCGGATATCCGCATCCGGTTTTTAAATTTATTTTTCTTATATTTTTTATTATTTTCTTTTGAAAATCATATTTTTTATTTCTTATCACAATTAAAAAAATATATTTTTTAATATAAGAATTTCTAGACATATTAATTGAGACAATATGTGAATTTATGATTCAAAATTACATAATAAATAATAAACACAATACCACAAATTCACATTAATTTTTTAACTCGCGTCTCGATGTTTTTATGTTTTTTTTTTATTTCAATTCTCTAACAAAGTTTTTTGCAATAATAAAAATAATATAAATTTAAATATTCTACTTGATGATTTTTTTCCTTTTTGGACCTTCATTTTTCTTTTTGGACTATTTTTTATTTTTTTTATTTTTTTTAAATATAAAACCGGATACCGGATATCCGGATTTTAGACAAACTACTATCCGTATCCGATCCGGTTTAGTTTAAAATAAATCGGATCGGATATCCGATCCGGTTTTTAAAACCAGATATCCGTTTTTTCGGGTTTTGAAAACCGGATACCGGATCGGAATCCGGTTTCCGGATATTTTTGCTCACCCCTACTCACAATTGCACTATTTAAATATGATTAAAATAATATCTCCAATCCTAGACAAGATCCGAAAATTATGTTGTCCCATACCTTTAACTATTCAAAACAATGATTAAATTATTCAAACTTTGGAATTCATCAAAGGCCCTACCATCCGACATTCATGCTTAAGAATTCAACATATTATACAATATTAATATAGTATCCGATCCAACCCTATCAACTACTTAAAGAAAATCATTCTACCCGAGGTTGCTTCGCCCGACTTTGCACCTAATTTCTAATTCAGTCGAAACCTCAATAATTAGTCTTCAACCATTCGCAACTTGCTTCTTATAATTGTTCTACCCAAGAACTTGTGTATTCTAAAATTTCTTCTGCTCTAATATCGTTAGCTCTATTCTAAAGTTCTTGAAATCTAATTCCTAACAATACGTTACACTATTCGAAAGGTACTAGGTAAATAGGAATATCAAAAATAAATTCAACTTCATGAGCCTTCTGCTTAGGCATTTGGCATTCTCTAATCTGAATAAATGGTTAACACAAATTTACATCCAATCTAGGGTTTCTGCCACCTATCATCCCGAAAGCTCCATGAGTTTCATTAATTTCTAGAGATATAATAATCCAATACCCAAAGTCACGAAAATTATAAAGTGGTAAATGTTATACTTACCAAAAGCTCGAATTTTATGCTGTTATGAATGATTAATCTTTAATTGGCAGAACTTCTTTTATTTCTCCTTTCTTCACGTTAGGTTCTGAGGGTTTTCTTCTCAGTTTTATGTCTTATATGAATTTTCACTTCATGTTCTTTTAACTTCTTTGATAAGGATTAAAGTATAGGAGTGTGTTGTCGACATAATATTAAAAAGTGACACATGGTTTGTTGAATAATCAAAGGAGGCTCCTCAACGTGGTTAGTCAAAGGTGTGCCGCTGCTTTTCTTATTCAAATGTTCACATCTATTATTGCTTGGGGCATTTGCCTATAAAAGGGCAACGAGCGAGCAGTCCTAATGCATCCCACAGAAGAAATCCAAAGGGATCAGTGAAGAGAGAATAAATAGAGGGAAAATAATAGAGAGTTTGTCGGATATTTTCTCCGACTATAAAGAGAGATATTGAGGGTTTTCTCCTTTGTAGTACGAGAGGTTGTAACTCCTACATTTCCCCTATAGTGGATTCTTCTTCCTTGCCCGTGGTTTTTACCCCGATTTGTTTGGGGGTTTTCCACGTTAAATCTCGGTGTCCACTTTTATCTTTAATTGTTCAAATATCTAGCCGCGATATTACTCGACTGGGTCCGCTGCCACGCCAACATGTGTGCTTGAAGTGACTAGGAGGTGACTAAGCTAATTACTTTACCTATTAGATTAAGAAACCCTTATACTTATCCTTAGTCATTCGATGATTATATTCCCTTGATTTGTAATTGGTCTAATTTTATTTCTACTTATACTAGAGTCGACCGATCATTTAAAAAGCTAGTAGGTGTATATTGTAATCGATCGAATCCCACTTCCCCAAGTCATACTAATTTCTACACTAATAATCGTCCGATTCTACCTCCATTTACTCGGCGATTTCAACCCTCCCATACATGACAATCAATCAAATTCTATTCTCCCTATAATCGATAGAATCCTAACTATATATTTACATCGATTGAAACTCCTCTCTACCACATATAAGTATCGGCTAAATTTTCTAAGTCCTAATAACATCATATAAGTCATATACCACGTAAAATACCTATAACAAATAGCACGTAGTCAAATAGGCACATACAATATCGCAAAACATGTACCATACAATCACGTAACTCATATAATATGTATGCAAATTTATTGACTAGAACACTTACGGGACTCGAGTATTACACGAGTCCAGCCTAGGGCCCTGATATTGAGATACAATAGAAATGTGGGAACGAGCGTGCATTATATCATGTTGTGATAATTGGGATTGGGAAATGAGTACACGCTGCATGGCATATTCACCTACTGGATAATACCTCAGTGTTTACGTGTTGTAGGTACCGAGTATGACGCTGATACGCGTCAAGACTGAGGCGGCTGGTGGCGGTACTCCACGGACTTTTGAGGGCGGGACGGTACATGGATGAAGACCTGTGGAGCGGCGTTAGGATTTTTTAGCATTTTGTTATTTTGGGGCTACGCCCTTTGTACAGATACTACTATGTAGAATAATATTTTTTTGTATTGTATTATCTCTTAGGAAAAATTTTTGTTAGACGGGCCTTCCGCGGCTTACGTTGCGGAAATCCGCCACTAATCATACTTAGAAAACTAGGGTCGCTACAGGTGGTATCAGAGCGTAAGCTCTAGATTCTGCAGACTGTCCATGTACTGCCGCTCAAATGCTTGGAGAACCAGCATGACCTGTAAGTTTAATATTTGATGTTGTTACTACATGTTATTTGATATGTGCTCTATGTGAATAATTGTAGAAATAGATAAAAATGCCGAAGAGACGTCGAGAGGTAGGCAGTTCTAGTCGTAGGGCGGGGTCTGAATCCCCACCAAATGACGACCGCTCTACTATCCATCAGTTGGCCGATCTGCGTCGGATCAAATCAACGACTTGATCCATCACCGGAGCTCGTCGAAACATTCCCCGCAGCGTGATTGAGTGGAACTAATCGGGGAACTATTTTGAAAGTTAAACCCCCCAATATTTACCGAAGTCACTAATCATGTGGTGGCTGAAGACTGGATAGGCACCATAGAGGACATGTTCATCTATAGTCGAGTGCCTGACAACGAAAATGTCCTTTGTGCCGTTTCTCTTCTCCAAGAAAATGCACGATATTGGTGGAACGTTGTAAAGGTGTTAGAGAGCCCAATCACTATGACTTGGGAAAGGTTTAGGGAGCTCTTCTTCAACAAATACTTTACGATGCACGATCAAAAACAAAGGATGTACGAGTTCATGAGCCTGAAGCAAGGGAGCATGCCAGTGGCGGAGTACATCCGTCGATTTGAAAAATTATCTCGATTTGCTCCGCAATTAGTGGCGACTAATTCGTTGAAAGTGACGAGGTTCATCAGGGGACTTAAACCCGAAATCTATCGGAATTTAAGTATTGCGGGTGCATGCCAACTAGAGTTTATGCACGTGACAGAACGTGCCTTAATTGCGGAACAAGCAGAGTCGGTGGTAGTGGAAGCCCAGGAAGTGAAAAAGAGGAGAGAGGCCCAACAAGGAAGTGGAGGAGATAAGAAACACCAGTTCTTCGGCAAAGGTCCTAATAGCCAATGGAACCGTCAGGGCCAACAAAACTGGCGCCCGAGACCAAACCAGGGACCGATCAATATTCCCAATCGCCCGTTACCATTTCGGGGCCTGCTACGGAACAAGACAGGTTTCGCAGTGCTTTCGGTGCGGAAAGATCGGTCATTTTGCTAGAGCTTGTATGGAGAATTTACCCCTAGTACGGAACCCGGCTCAACCGCCAATTCGACCTCCACCCATTCCCGCGCGAGTTTTTACTTTGACAAACGAAGAGGCCGAAGCGAACCCTTCAGTTCCCTTCCCTCGTCTTTAAAATATTTTCGTGACACTATAATATATGAGAAAGATACAATTTCATATGCTAGTGTCAAATATGCGTTGCAATCGAAAGAACATATAGACAAGGATATAACGAGAGAAACAAGTGGTAGCCAGACAGAAGGCCTGTTTGCACGGGGAGACCAGAACATAGAGACGCTGAAAGTAGCAGATCTAAAGAAAGGTTAAAATCCAGGTACAGAAATAAAGTCTGTAATTTTTGCAAG
This sequence comes from Craterostigma plantagineum, assembly GCA_027422505.1. NCBI lineage: Eukaryota > Viridiplantae > Streptophyta > Magnoliopsida > Lamiales > Linderniaceae > Craterostigma > Craterostigma plantagineum. The sequence goes on from JAPQWV010000007.1 coordinate 6,670,700, forward strand.
AAAAAGGGTCACATCAAAGATGATTGTTATAAACTAAAAAATAAGGACAAAAATAATCAGCAATATAATAAACCCGCCGAAGCTGGTTTAGCTGCTGATGAGAGCGATGAAACTATTTTTGTAGCAACTGCAAATATTGTTAGGTCTGATAATGAGTGCATCTTAGATTCTGGTTGTTCTTACCACATAAGTCGTCGAGATCATTTTTCCACATATAAAAAATTCGATGGTGGATACGTCTTAATGGGAAATGATGTTCCGTGTAAAGTTGTTGGTAAATGCACAATTAGGATCAAGATGTTCGACGGAATCATCCAAACGCTCACAGAAGTCAGACATGTTCCAGATATGAAAAGAAATCTTATTTTCTTTAGGCATACTTGAATCTCAAGGGTGCAGGTTGTCAGGTGAATGTGGAGTTTTGAAAATTGCCAGAGGTGCCCTTGTCGTGATGAAAGCTTGCAAGTTTAGAAATTTATATATTTTGCGGGGAACTGCTGTTACAGGTTCCGCTGCAGTTTCAACATCCCCGGAGGTTGATACCACGAGATTATAGCATATGCGACCTGGACACATGGGAGAAAAAGGCTTGACGATATTAAGCAAGAGGGGCCTATTAAGCGGTCAAAATAGTAAGATGGAGTTTTGCGAATATTGTAATTTTGGGAAGCAGAAACGAGTCAGCTTCAATTCGTAGTAGTCCAACTTTGGACTATATTCATCTGATGTATGGGGTCCTTCTCGTATTCCGTCCAAAGCTGGTGCAAGATTCATGTTGACTTTCATTGGTGATTTTTCAAGGAAAGTCTGGGTCTATTTTCTTAAACAGAAAAGTGATGTTTTCTTAATATTTAAACAATGGAAATCTTTGATTGAAAAGTAGACAGAAAAACAGATCAATCGGTTGTGGACAGAGAATGGCTTAAAATTTTGTGGAACAACGAATTTCGCAAGAATGAAGGAATTGCTTGACATTACACTGTTCGAATGACGCCTCAACAAAATAGTGTTGCCGAACGTATGAACCAAATGCTTCTAGAGAGAGCTCGATGTATGATGTCAAACGCTGGGTTGACAAATGATTTTTGGACTGAAGCTATCGCCGCAGCATGTTATATTGTCAACCGTTCACCGTGTTCACCGATCAATTTCAAGACTCCTGAGGAAGTATGGTCGGGTACTCCTGCTGATTACTCAAATTTAAGAATATTTGGGCGCCCAACTTATATGCACGTAAACGAGGGAAAGTTAGAACCTAGAGCTAAAAAGTGTATTTTCTCGGTTACGCTTCAGGAGTGAAAGGATATAGACTATATAATCCTGGTCCCAAGTCACCCAAATTTATAATTAGCAGAGATGTTACATTTAACGAGTCTTCTATGTTACATCCTTCAAAAGAGTCTACTAATTCTTCTAATCAAGAAAAGAAGGATAGTGTACACAGCGAGGTGGAGGTCGAGATCAACAAAGATGTTTCAAATGATCCTGCTACGAGTTCAACAGATCAAGATGAGTCAGAGCCATAACCTAATTCAGATCATGTTGAAGATGTAAGCATCGAGCAAGAATATTCTATACGCAGAGATAGGGAGAGACGGGAGATTCGACTACCACAGCGGTATGTGAATTTAGTTCCGTACGCTTTATCAGTGGCACAAGAAACAGGTGGAGGCGGCGAACCTTCTACCTATTCAGAGGCAATAAGTGATACAAATTATGATAAGTGGCTGCAAGCGATGAATGAAGAAATGGTATCTCTGCACAAGAATGGTACTTGGATTCTTATACCGCCGCCAAAGAAAAATAAAATAGTCGGATGTAAGTGGGTCTTCAAGAAGAAAGAAGGTTTATCTGATTCTGACGATGCAAGGTATAAGACATGATTAGTCGCGAAAGGCTATAGTCAGGTACAAGGTGTAGATTTTAATGATGTATTCCCACCTGTCGTTAGACATAGCTCTATTCGTGTATTACTTGCATTTGTTGCCATGTATGATTTGGAGTTAGAACAGCTTGACGTCAAGACGACGTTTTTACATGGCGATTTTAGATGAATAGATATATATGAAGCAACTAAAGGCTTCATAGTTGAAGGAAAGAAGACCAAGTTTGTTTGTTGAAGAAATCCTTATACAGATTAATGCAGTCTCCAAGACAGTGGTATAAACGGTTTGATTATTTTATGTTGGGTCATGGTTTCTCCCGGAGCAAGTATGATAGTTGTGTCTACTTTCGAAAGAAAAATGACAGTTCATTCATTTATCTATTGTTATATGTTGATGACATGCTCATTGCGGCTAAGAATCTTGTAGAAATTCACCAGTTGAAGGCCTTACTGAACGGAAAATTTGAGATGAAAGATTTGGAAGCAGCTAAGAAGATTATTGGTATGGAGATTAGACGTGATAGAGGAGCTAGTAAGTTACACCTGACCCAGGAAAGTTACCTCAGAAAGGTTTTGGAGAGATTTGGCATGAACGATGCCAAACTAGTCACCACTCCTCTTGCTAGCCATTTTAGGCTATGCGCTACTCAGTCACCGTCATCAGATGAGGAAGAAGCGTATATGGCACGAGTCCCATTCTCGAGTGCAGTTGGCAGTGTTATGTATGCAATGGTATGCACACGTCCTGATATTTCATAGGATGTTAGTGTTGTTAGCAGGTATATGGCTACCCCAGGAAAAGAACACTGGCAAGCAGTGAAGTGAATTCTCAGATACTTAAAGGGTACTCTAAGCATTTGCTTGGAGTTTGGCAGAAACAGTGATGCTCTCGTTGGCTTCGTTGATTCAGACTACACACGTGATCTCGATAAACGACGATCTCTTACTGGTTATGTACTTTCTATTGGAGGTTGTGCAGTTAGTTGGAAAGCTACTCTACAGCACGTAGTGGCGTTGTCTACTACTGAAGCAGAATACATGGCGATTACCGATGCGATCGGGAAGCATTATGGTTGACGGGGCTATTCAGCGAATTAACTCAGCAACATAGAGTTATCTGTGATAGTCAAAGTGCGATTCATTTCACAAAGGATCTGATGTATCACGAAAGGACTAAGCATATTGATGTTAAGTATCATTTTATTCGTGATACTATTGCAGATAAGAAGGTGTTTATCTAAGATTAACACGAAGGATAATCCTGCGGATATGTTACGAAGGCTCTTCAAGTTTCTAAGTTCAAGCATTGGTGAACTAGCCCATTGGGACTAAGGTTGGAGGGAGATAAATGTATTTTAATCAAGGTGGAGTATTTTTCAAAATCAAGGTCAATGTGGAGATTTGTTAGATGTGACCTTGATGGTCTTTGACCATTCAACATATATGGCTCTTGAGCTACTTCACGTGGGAATTGGAAAAAGAAAAGCAGACAAAGAAAAGGCAATTGTTAGGCGCCGATTAAATTCGTCAAAGAAGAGGAGCTGGCATTTTCCTCTCTTGTTCACATAAGAGATCCAATCAATCTATGCCTATAAATAGGCAGTGTACGATGAAGGGAAAATTTAACACCACAATATCTTCAGCGAGGGTTTACAATAGCATTCCTCGGTCACCTCTTCTCCTACCATTTCTTTGTAGCTTTGATTCTCCGTAGTTGTTATACTCCATCCGTCCCGCTAATTTTATCACATTTTTCCATCTGGGCGTCCCAATAATTTTATCACATTTCCTTTTTGGGTAAAAAATTAAACACCATTTTAAATGTAATTAAAGGGAAAAGTAAATGGTGAGAATAATTAGAAAAAATTTATAAATTTAAACATGTTGTTTATATCTAACCTATTGTACTATATTATTATAATAATGTTACCTTAATTTGCGTGTCCAGTAGCTTATGTGATAAAGTTGTTGGGACAGAGGGAGTACTACTTTTGTATCACGTCGATATACGTGTCTGTAATACCTCCACATAATAAAGAAGTTCTACCCTCCGGTCCGTGGACGTAGGTTATTCTGATCGAACCACGTATATCTCGCGTTCATTGTCCAAATTTATATCGTCTCTTTATTTTTATCGTCATTTCTCGGGCAAATAATTATCGAGGATTTCCGCATATCATAACACGTTTAATCCACTCATTAACCCAAAAACCAAACCGATTGACCCGAATCGAAAATAGCTCGGGCGGGTTAATTGGGTCACCCAATTAATGTACACCCCTAACGATAATAATAATTTGTAAAATATCCAACACTATATATAAGTGAAAAGCAGATACATTACGTCTCTTGTATCTCGCACACGCATCTTTATTTTATATTTTATATATAAATTGACTAGGCTCTATTTTTCTTGTTACTTAGGTTTAATCTTTTTTAAATAAATAAATCTCATTAAACGATACAAATTTGCAACTAAAATACATGTTAGACATTTATAGCACAAAGAGCAAGTAAAAATTCTTCCTATAACCATTTTTTACTACCGGGCCAAAGATTTCAATGAAATTCACACATTTCTTTCGATATAACCTGGAACTTTCAAGCCATTGTCCTTGATATGATACTGGTCGCTCTTACCTTATTATTATATTAAGAGTGGTTTATTACTTTTTTAAGCTAATAGAAAATGTGAACTAATATTTTTGAATTCAATATTTAAAGATGTAAATTAATGAAGGTACAATATGAAGGAATGTATATTATTAATATTAAAGTGTTCAGTATGTCGCAGATCCATTTATTTATGAACTTCCCATCATACATGGGAAAGAAAAATCATATAACGGACTAAAACTAAATATAAAGATTTCACATCATTATCCAAAGACAAAAATATCTTCATATCCATATGCACCTTAAAGAATCGGAAACATAATCTCCGTAATCTCACAACTTTAAAGAAAAAAATCATAGGAAAAAATAAAATCAAATAGAGTAAATGAGTAATCTTTTTACCACATATAACCACAGTAAAGTCAAATTTAGTTATTCTCGACATAAAAGAGTGACCTAGTTGTTGAAGTCAAATGTTACATAACAGTCAATTATTTATTATTGTTACTATTTTGGAAGAACTTTTAACTATTCATTGAATATTCTTGAAAGATATTAACCACGTATCATCTTTATTGATTTGTTATTGCAATATCCATAGCCGTAATCCATCCCCATTGATTACATACATTTGACCATGTAAATTGTTGGCAATAATATCAACATGTAATAAAAGAAAATATTCTCATAATCTTCCCGTACATCATGATTATTGTAAATATATCGGGCACACACACACACTAATGCAACACATATACCGAGCAACCGCAAAGCCCTTTGTTTAAACCACCATCAATTATTTTGCTTATTATCATCATCATGTTTAGACCATTCAACTACCCTTTTGCGTCGCTTTCTTTTCTGATCTTATTCATCTTGTGCAAGGCCCACGACAAAAGTAGCGACTCAAAAACATATATTGTTCACGTCGCAACACCACCACATGATGAGATCAACAAAGTCGACGAAGACATGAAAAACTATCACGCGTCGTTTCTTCCTCCCTCAAAAACAACCTCAGACGACGACGGCGATCAACAATTCATGATCTATTCCTACAAACACGTTATAAGCGGATTCTCAGCTAAGCTAACGCCTGACGAACTTGAGTAGGTGAAGGCGAAATCGGGCTTTATCTTCGCTAGCGAAGAAAGCATCTTACGGCCTCACACCACTCGCACGCCCGATTTTCTAGGATTGCACACCCAAAAAGACGCAAAAGGGTCGTTGTGGAAGAGCTCAAACTACGGCCAAGGAGTGATCATCGGAGTGCTCGACACTGGCATTCTGCCCAACCACCCATCATTCGACGACAAGGGAATTCCGCCTCCACCAAAGAAATGGAAAGGCAAATGCGATTCTCGATTATTTGGCAATGAAACTCTGTACCACTGCAACAACAAGCTCATAGGCGCACAACATTTTGCATACAAACGCATAGAAGAGGATCTCTTAGACCATGCCGGACATGGGACCCACACGGCAAGCACCGCGGACGGCAATTTCGTAGCAAATGCAAGTGTTCTTGGTAACGGGTTCGGGACAGCAGTGGGTATGGCCCCACGAGCTCATCTGGCGATATACAAAGTTTGCACTGTCTTAGACTGTCGTGAAAGCGACATATTAGCGGCATTTGATGCTGCAATAGAAGACGGCGTGGATGTGATATCCTTGTCCGCCGGCGACCCAAGCGGCTCTAAACCGTTTTTCTACGAGGACACCATTGCATTAGCATCCTTCGCCGCGGTGCGAAAAGGCGTGCTCGTCAGTTGCTCCGCAGGCAACTCGGGGCCCGAGGGTAAGACCCTTGGGAACGATGCCCCGTGGATAGTCACGGTTGGCGCGAGCACAATGGATCGCAGCATAAAGGCCACAGCAGAGTTGGGGGACCGTAGGGAATTTGATGGCGAGTCCGCTTTTCAACCTGCAGATTTCCCCTCCAATACGAAGACCAAATATCCTCTTGTCTATGGGCCCGATGGGTTTTGCTACGAGGATTCGTTGGGAGTAGACGTGAAGGGTAAGATTGTGCTTTGCAATCGTCTGCGTGGCGTAGAAGTGGGACAAATTTTGAAAAATAAGAGCGCCTTGGGTATGATCCTCACAAACAAAGAGCTTATGGGTTCCACCATCTTTGCGGAAATTCACCCTCTTCCTGCGACGGAGGTTAGCTTCATGGCAGGCGAGAAGATTAAAGCTTACATAAACTCCACAAAGAATCCGACGGCCGCAATTGCGTTCAAAGGCACGGTGATCGGGGATAGGGCTCCCGCCGTCGCGTATTTCTCCTCTCGTGGGCCATCCAATGCAAGACCAGGGATTCTAAAGCCCGACATTGTAGCCCCGGGTGTGAACGTAATAGCCGCTTGGCCCTTTCCCTTAGACGATAAGGACCCATTCCACCGCAAGCTCGAACCGACTTTCAATTTTGACTCGGGGACGTCAATGGCGTGCCCTCACGTGAACGGGATTGCGGCTCTGTTGAGAAGCGCTCACCCAGACTGGTCCGTGGCAGCCGTAAAGTCGGCAATCATGACGACTGCCGATGTGGTTGACAACAAGGGTCAGCCGATCGCTGACCAGACGCTAAAGCCAGCCGACGTTTACGGGTTGGGTTCGGGCCAAGTGAACCCGTCTCGGGCTAATGTTCCGGGCTTGATCTACGACATTGCCATCGACGATTACGTGCCATACCTTTGCGGTTTGAGGAACTACACCGAAAAACAGGTGGGCATGATCGTGCGGAAGAAGGTGAACTGCACGATCAAGATAAGGGAAGGGGATTTGAATTACCCGACTTTTTCGGTGGCGCTCAACGGGTCTAAGGCCGGGAGCGGTAGTAGTAATAAGAGCTATTCGAGGACCGTGACGAACGTGGGTTCGGCGAGTTCGACTTATACGGTGAAGGTCGTCGAGCCGAAAGGGGTGAGCGTGAGCGTCGTGCCTCAAAAGTTGGAGTTTAAGGGTCTGAATGAGAAGCTGAGTTATAATGTTACGTTTGCTCGAAGGAGCAACGAGGAGGTTATCGGCGGGGGATTTACGCAAGGCCATTTGGAGTGGATATCGGAAAAATATGTCGTTAGGAGTGCGATAGTTGCTACATTTGTTGTTTAGTTCTGGTAAATGGTGCGTACTTGTCGGGAAAATCGCGGATAAAAAAATAAATTAAGGTGAAAATTGAAACCTACTAGTTTTCGATCAATGCTTAGAACTAAACCATATATCTCGTGCAAGAACATGCATATACAAACTTATAGCACAACAAATTTGGGTTGGGAAAAATTAAAAAGTAATTAAAAATTTGGGTTGGGAAAATAATTAAAAAAATTAAGTTAATAGGGATGAAAATAAGTCAAAATTAAAAAGTAATTAATAAACATAAATAGTAAATAATAAAATCAAATTAATAAAAAAAAGTTAAAGACATTAAAAATAAAAATAAAAACAACCACGTTAGTTTAAGGGAAATTCATCCCCATTAAGTAACGAGAACGAAATAGTCCCAGTTCTCGCCGAATTTTTTCATAAAAAATATATTATAATTTGATTGTTCTATCCGACGTTTGAATTGTTGCTTATGTTTATATTACGGTATCTGGATGTGGATAATGTTTTCATAAGAATTTTTTCAAAAGAAGACACTATAGAAGATACTAATGAAGGTAATAAAGAAGTTTGGTTATGCTTTCTATTTCATGATGTTAATGCCAAATTTAGTTTGATGAATTTATTGTGATTCTTTCTTTTTCTCTTGATTCTTCTCCGATCGAGATCGATAGATCTTGTTCATGGATTAGCGAAAATGTGCGAAGGCCCTATTCGCCTATGCCATTTCATGAGTGTCTTCCTCTTTGCGTATGGCATCGCCCACTCCCTTTGGCAGCATCCACTAATTCGGAACTTAATTTGAAAGCCATATTTCGACCCAGACGTTTTCGGGATGCCGCTAATAACCAACGAATGGCAAGTGCTTTTCCTTGTGTGGATCCTATTTCAATAGGAACTTGATGAGTCGATCCACCTACACGTCTTGCTTTTACTGCTATATCTAGGGGTGTTCAAATTTCGGATAAAACCGAAAAAACTGACCGAACCGAAAAGAACCGAACCGAAAGACCGAAACCGAAAAAAACCGAACCGAATTATAAAAAAACCGAACCGAACCGAATTAAAATGATTCGGATATCGGATTAAGCATACGTAAAACCGAAAAACCGAACTGAAATAATCATACGACATTAAAAATATAAAAAATATTAAAAGTCATTTATTTTTTCCATAACGTAAATAACACAGTAAATATAATTTCATTGTTATAATTTTTCCATTTTAGGTGAATGTTTTCCTCACCAATCAAATACTATTTTTCTTCCAAATAATTTGTAGCATCTTAATGTTTTTATATTTTGTTTAATGTTCCATTTTCATGTTGTTTTGTTTTGGACCTTTGAATTGTTTTTGAAGATAAAAATGTGCCTAAGAGGGGAGGGGGGAATTAGGCTTATTAAATTTTATGCTTCTTCTTTTCACAAATCTAATATGTAGTGACTTAGAGATGCTTACTGATGCTTGTGATGAGTATGCCTGATTTATCCTAGTTACGTCGGATGTGTGTCGGGTCTGTCTCACAGCGATAAAGAAATAACCGAAAAGTAAATGCAAGCAGGATTTTTATAGAAGTTATATCCCCAACTGGGGTTTACTCATCTCCTTGGGATTTGCTTCCCAAGAGTTTAACCAATCACTATAATGCACCGTAGCTGGATACAAAACTGATTGATTAGCCCAATACACAACCGAACAAGTCGAACACTAGCCACACTAGGTTACCACACGCCGAGTTTCGTTCCTCGGAATCTCCTGATCCCGACAGACACAGCTCGCTACCGAAGGGCCCCTGGAACTCGTCCTTCCCTTCACGTGTGCGTAAACGTCGACCTTGCCTCCTTGGTATTGCTCACGTCCGAAGACAACACGTCCGAAGACAGAATATATGGTGGAGGGTTGGAATATCAGGAGTAATCACTCGCTCAGTGATGGAATCGCAAGTTACGCTCAGTATGGCAGAAAGCTATCGCAAATGAGGGCTCAGGAATCTCTCAGTATGTTTCTGCTCAAAGATCTCTCGTAGACGTATGTTCACAAATTCTCAGTACTCGAAATTATGAAGTGTAGCAAGTATATGAACCTTTTCAATCAACACTTCACATGGAAAATCACATCACATAATAATCATTAAATCAAGCATATTTTCCATGCAAATTTCGAGAGTCAACATGCCATGTAGATCATGCTCATAATCAACGTTCACAACGGTCATTAGCTCATTAATGCATGATCATATTCCATATAAAAGCTCAGATTCGTTATCAAGGCATATTCAATCATTTCGACATATATTTATCATATAAGCACTTTCCATATGTGATTCCCTACTATTTGTTTCTAGAATAAATCAATCCAGATTTACTTTCCAAGTATAGCACACGAGATAGCAACACATCAATGCATTTTCCATGTTTAGCACATAATATCCAGTCAATATATTTACCATGTTTAGCGCACAATTCATATCACAGCATTTATATCACGAATTAATATGCCATAGTAGAACTTTCCAATATATCAGAGATTCCAACCTATTTCAGCACATACCATATATTATTGCATCTTATCCAAAAAGTCAATCACTCAATTCTTTCCTAAATATAATATCATAATAAGTATAAGGAAAGATATCAACTTAATATTGCACATTAAATTCAGTGGAAAGCATGCAAACATCGTATATGTGATTTTCGTCCAGGAATAACTGATTTTCAACAGATATATCTCTTTCCATATATAAACAGCATATTTTCCATATATAACTCAGCATGATATCTCATGCGTAATTTCCATATATAGCACAGAACGATATATCCATCACATGGGCTGTCTATGACATGCGATCACAGTCTCATCAACAAATCACAAAATCATATGCGAATCAATTATTCAACAATTTAATCAAGAGTTAATTATGATTCAGCCCCAATTCAAGTTTAAAAATCGAGTTCAGCCCCTGTCAGAAAAAGCAATTAGTTTTAAGGACCCGATTTCTCATACCACTTCATCGGTCTGCGATACCACTTCTTTGTTATGTAGTACTACTTCTTTGTTATGCAGTACCACTTAATTGTTCTGCAGTACCACTTCATTTTTCTGCGGTAAAAATTATGTGGTACTGCATAATAAAAGAAGTGGTACTACAGAACAATTATGTGGTACTGCATAACAAAGAAGTGGTACTACATAATAAAGAAGTGGTATCGCAGACCGATGAAGTGGTATGAGAAATCGGGTCCTTAAAACTAATTGCTTTTTCTGACAGGGACTGAATTCGATTTTTAAACTTGAATTGGGGCTGAATTGAAAAGTCCCCTTTAATCAATTATAGCTCATATATAATGCATGGTTGAATATTATCATGAACTTAGACGTTATATTGATCACACGAATTGCTTAATTTATAGACCTAACATCATTACAATTATATTGTCCATCAAAACTCTAACACTTATGGACCAAAAAGGTCAACAGTTTTTGCTACATGTCACGTTTTAAAAATCTTCTTTGTTAATAACCATAAATTGTTTTATGTATTTTTAACTCATAATATTTTTTTGTTAATATTAAATTGGTTTAATTATTTTTTTAATCCCGTAATTTAGGTGGGGTGTCATTATAGGGACCATTAACTTAGATGGTGCATTATAGGGACTGTAACTTTCGAAAAGTAGGCATTTTTAGGACATTATACACTCGGACACCGTATTTTGACCCAAACCCGCTGACGTGGAACCCGACCCGCTGACATGCTCGCTTATTCACTACACAGTTTAGCGACGGAATTGTTGCGACGAAATTTCCGTCGCAAAATGGGGAAAAAACAAAAAAAACACAGCCCGCCACAAAAAAGGCGACGGCAAATCCAACGCGCAATGGGAAAAAAGAGACGGGCTAGCGACGGATTTTCCGTCGCTAAAGGGAAAAATTAAGAAAAAATACCCCATCATCTTCCCTAACCCTCTTCGTCCTCTCAGCCTTCGGTGCCGGCGGAGAACTGCCGAGGTTGCTTCGAATCTCGAGCGGGAAATTAAGGATCGCCTTGCTTCCCCTCAGCCTAAACGCCGCCCTATCGTAGGCCTTTGCCGCCTCCACCGCCGTATCGAACGTCCCCAGCCAGATACGTGTCCCTTTCTTATTGGCATGGTTCGCCGTCGCGGATGCGGACGTTGATGCGGACACGAGCGATACGGATACGTTGCATTATCGCGGCGCGGTCGCGGGCGATACGCAATTTTTATAAAAAAAAATTGTAAAATATATAAGTTTATTTACAATTAGATTAGATACATTTATATAAATTAAGAAATTAAAATTTTTAGATTTTTATATAATGAAGATTAAAATATGAAGCTAAAATAAAAAATATAGCAAAAAGTGACGTACTTAATGCAAGTTTATAAAATTAGTATATTGATTTTGTTAAAACTATATTGTATTTAAAAGATGTAATAATTAAAAGAGGTTAAATTTTTCCTTAAAATCAAAAGCAGAAACCATTTTTTATTGCAAATAAATTAATATTTATAAGCTAATTAAAATTGGGCTGTATTTTATATTATTAAATATAGGCCCAAAAAGCCCAATTATCATTTCAACCCTAATTTTTTTTTAATTGCTCATCTCATCGTCGTCTTCATCATCTTCATCACACAACATCCAAGAACAGAAAAATTCGTCCGTTCTTGAGGATATATCGGCCGTTAAGCCGAGATATCGGCCGCGACATTCAGACTCGGCCGAGATCTCACCGCCCCACCGAGATCTCCCCCGCGTCAGATCCGAAACCGCACCAACCCGTATCTATGGCGCGGGGAGGGCCGATCCCGCTCCGGTGCGGCCGCGACGGCGAACCATGCTTATTGGGTCACGGATCTCCGCCACGAATTTCACCCACGGTCGCTGCCTGACGCCCCTGTAATGCCTCCGATCGTCGTCGTCGCCGCCGCATGGGTTTTGATCTAATTGGGCGATCTTCGCCTGGGCCGTGGATTTCTGGGGGATTGCTATGTTGAGAGAAGGTTAAGGGCTCGAAGATCTTGAAATCTGAGATTCATCGGATATGTAAGAAAGCTCAGAAGTTGAATCTTTGCTGTAATAATCAGAAAACAGCAGTTTTCTTGGACAATTCAACTATCGCTGATCTCTACTGTATTTTTTTTTTAATTTTTCCCTTTGGCGATGGAGAATCCGTCACAAGTTCCGTAGCAAATTTTGTGACGGTTGTGTTTGTTTATTTTTTTTTTATTTTTCCCATGTAGCGACGGAAATTCCGACGCAAAAATTCCATCGCTAATCTGTGTAGTGAGTAAGCGGACATGTCAGCGGGTCGGGTTCCACATCAGCGGGTTTGGATCAAAATACCGGGTCAGGGCGTATAATGTCCTAAAAATGCTTACTTTTCGAAAGTTACTATCCCTATAATGCACCATCTAAGATAACGGTCCCTATAATGCCACCCCCTCTAAATTTGGGACTAAAAAAATAATTAAGCCTATTAAATTCCTAACCGAGAAACCAAACCGAATTATAAAAAACTGAACCGAACCAAATTAAAACGGTTCGGATATCGGATTAAGCATATGTAAAACCGAAAAACCGAACTGAAATTTGAAAAAAGTGAACCGAACCGACAGATGAACACCCCTAGCTATATCGGGAGTTACTCCACATATTGCTTGACGTAAAAAAGATAGTGGATTTGTTTTTGTCTTTTGTTTATTTTTTTCATGGCTCGATAGATAATTTGATAAGCCATTAATTTTTTGATATTTTTATATGGCATGAAATTATATGTACGTGAGAAGGAAAAGATATAAAAGGTTAATAACGGTCAATATTTTAATTGAACGATATACAACATTTCCCGAAGTGAATGCACGACATTCCTCGAAGTGAATGTGTTCGCAAATAATATAAATGGTCGTATATGTTACATCATCATTGTGAATATTTAAAATTTCCCCCGAAGTGGAAAAAGTGAAAGTAAACGAAAAAATTGTTGAGCAAAGACCGTTGTCAAGAATGATATAATCGTAGCGATTATTGAATCTTATATTCGCACCAAAAGATCTCGTCAATCTTTAATTCAAGTGAAGAAATTTTGATATAATACCTTACTCAAAATTGCGGTATTCAAGAAAATCAGTGTAGGAGATGATATTTATCAAACGTTCACTCGAATATTATGGAGGAAATTGATCAATTGGGGTAAAATTTTATCTATGCAAATAGTTTATGCTTATAATTTTATCTATACTAATATTTATATGTGACTCCTCGGCCATAGTTTGAACTTTTCCATAATGATCCTATATTTTCTTTCTGACGGCGCAATCCGATAAGTGAGTGGTTTGAGGGCATAAGATACTTTCTTCATTGGCGAAGATGAAATTAGATTTTGCCTTCACATATTCAAGTTCATCAGTAGGTTTGGGGCGGGGATACGGGGACAATATCTTCCTCATTTAGTTGACGGGAAAGGGGATGGGGATTCCCCGTCTACGCGGGGGCGGGGATGGAGATCTAATTACCGTCCCCGGGTCGTCCCGTTTATATCCCTGTGTCAAAATTGGTTCAAAATTGACAACATCGGAGACTAAATTGGTTGACGCAAAATACCGGGCACTAAATTGGTCAATTTGTAAACTTCAATGACTATTTTGGGGTCCCCATTAATAGCAGCGGCCTATTAAAAGATGTGATGTTATGCTTAAAACTAGAGCCATCAAAACGGGCCGGGATGGCCGTAGCCCGCCACAGGCAGGGGGCGCGGGCGAGCGTGCCTACTGTCGGACCTGGCTGGCTTTGCCTGCCCGTTTTAAAAAAATAATAATAAAAATAAGAAAAAATAATAAAAAATAGGAAAAATAAAAACAAAACGTTGTAGTCTCCAAGTGGGAAAATATATAATTTAATCAACTTCATTAATATTAATTTATTTATGTTATCAAAGTACAAACCATAACTCAATAAACATAAAAATTATTTAAATATCTATTATTTAATATTATGTATTTTTTGGCGGGCCTTCCCGCAGCCGCCGGGCTCGCTCTCTTGCGCGCCTAAAAGTTTTCATCCCACTTGACAGTTCTACTTAAAACCCAATTGAAGTGAAAAATTAGAGTTTTCTTTTAAACATCTTCTACCCATGTGGTTCCATCTGTGACCTGTGTGTATCTTATTGGGTCAAATCTATTTGCTCATCCCATTTGCACTAACAACCCAGTTTCAATATTTGGGGCAATGTGCTGTTAATATAAATTGGTGTGCAATATGTTTCGAGACTATATATTCCGCGCCGGTGTGTAATATTTTCAGGGACTCTTTTAAATCTATATAAAATAAAAAACCACCATTTTCGTCTCGAACTCGCTTTGAAAAGAAATCTTTCGATATTTCATCGGGCGAACGATATTTTTAGTCCCCAATGTTTGAGGAATGTGCGTTTCTGGTCCTCCATGTTCCGAGGTGCCATTTTTAGTCCTAATGTAATCGATTTTGGATGGTTTTGATCACTCGATTAATTTAATCGCTAATATAGATAAAATTAACACGTGCGAGTCCATGATCTCCTTTTACTCGACGTAAAACCTCATTACACATCTTCTTCTTCGATTTAAACGCACATGCACATCGTTATACATCACATTTAGAAAATGATCGACAACCTTGAAAATGAGTTAGATGTGATACGTGATGATGCTCACGTGCATTTTAGTTGAAGAAGATGATGATTCATGAGGTATTAAGTCAAGTTAAATGAGATCATGTGCTCTCATGCGTTAAATTCCATCTAAATTAGTAATTACGTTATCGGACGACCAAAACAACCCAAAATTGGTAAGATTGGGGACTAAAAGTGGCAACTTGGAAGATTGGGGGACCCAAAAAGCCCATGCACCAAACATCAGGACTAAAAGTATTGTTCTCCCTATTTCGTCATATATTTAGGTCGTTCCCACATTTGTATATAGATAGATGCCTCCTATCGAAGCACAAAAGAGTGGAATTTCTCACCCCTGTAATATATGTAAAGCCCTAAAGCTGTCCCACTATACAATGTCTGGACTGCAATGATGATTCCATTAACATTATTTCTATTTGTTGTAAGCGTGAGGCTAATTAATCCTCATACGTGTTTCTCTTTAGAAATTTCTCGTTTTTCTGAATCCTGCGTTTGGATGTGCATATTCTCTGTAAAATAAAAATAAGCATCATCAAGATTACTCACAAGCCTTCTAAGAACTAATTTTAACTTCAACTAGGGTTTGTATTTACTGTTTACTGATCTGTAATCATGATAGAAAAAAACAATTTGAGACCGGGAACGATTGCGCCCTCGTTAACTTGGCAGAGATGAGGTCGAAGATTCTCATAAACTTTCGGTGGCGTTTAAATCTTTATTTTATTTTTACTTTTTTTAGTTTTTAATAGATTATTCTTTATTTTTATTTTATTACTTTTTCCTTATTTTTAATTTTTATTTATTTCTTTTAATTTTAACATCTTCTCTCTTTTCATTAAATTCATTTATTAATTTTAATATATGTTTTTTCTATTTTATTTTTAATTTAATTTAATATTTTTTTATTTTAACTTAATTTAATATGTTTATTAATTTATTTTAATATTTTCTTAGTGTTTATCTTTTGTCTTTGGAAATTTCCCCCTTTTTAATAGTAATTTATTATTTTTTGACTCTGGTCAATCACATGCTAACACGTGACATTTTTCGGTAAATTTAACGGTCAAACTAACGGTGAGACTAAATTGGTTCAAAACTACCATCACTGACTAAATTTGTTCACGAGAAGCATCGGGGACTACAATTGGTTCATGGGATAAACAACGAGGACTATGTTGGGTTTTCTCCCATTTTTCTAACTATTAGTTATAAGTTTTTTCATGTAATTATTTTGTTTTATTTTTTTCAAAACGTTCAATATATTACTCAGATATGTTACATATATAATTAAAAATGGGATAAGGTATATCGTGTAGTGCGAATTTATATATTCTAGTTAACATTATACACGTGTCATAACATAACTGCTAATAATCTATACTCTTTTATTAATGCTCAGGGGCTTTTAAAAACTGTCAAATTATAATCAATTTGGTGTATCAATTACACCATAAATTTGAGCCTATTTGTCGGTTATTTAATCTATGCAATTGGTCTGTCGATTTTAATTGAATCGCATGAATTGAAACTGTTCCATCGAATTAAACCACCCACGTTCAGAAAAATCAAAACTAACACAGACAAGTAGAAAAAATCCAAAAGAAACTATCCACTTCTTTGGAAAGAAACGAAAAGTAACCCACGTCTAAAACTGCCAGACAATTCTCCCTTTTTTTATTTATTAAACATGGCTATCAATAGATTGTTCCGTGGGATCTTTGAATTATTCATTGTTCTGAGTATTTTTTTTAATTTGTTTACTCTTACTGTTGCACACGCTAAGAGTGTGCACGTATTACTAGTATATTATAATTAACACTATACATATGTTAATATATGATTTTTTTTTAAATCCGACCAATCACATGACATGTGTCATTTCCGTCACAATTGACAGCCATACTAATGAAACAATTAAATTGGTTCTTGACAACATCGGGGACGGAATTTATTGATGCAAAACATCCGAAATTTGGTGCATGAGATAAACACTTATGACTATTTTCGATTTTCTCCACTAGGGGCCAATAAAAAAAGTATGTTAAAACCCAACTGAAGTGTATATAGTGTTTTCTTTTAGTTATCTTCTACCCATTCCATGTGGCTCCATCTCTGGGTACCTTTTATTGGGTCAAATCTATTTATTTTAAGCCCATTTTCACTAACAGTCCAGTTTCTATAGTTGGGGTTATGTGCTGTTAATATAAATTGGTGGGTAATATGTTTCGAGACTATATATATTCTGGGCAAGGATGAAATATTTCTAGGGACTCTTCTTCATCTATATACAAAGAACCGTCGTCTTAAACTCGCTTTGAAAAGAATTCTTAGATATTTTGTCATTTAGGTCGCTCACACATTTTGATATAAATGCCTTCTCTCTAAGCACATATAATTTTCGCACCCCTGTAATATATGTAAAGCGTAGCGCCAAAGCTCTTCCTGTTACACAACGTCTTTTTGGACTGTAATGATTCCATTAACATAATTTTTTTATTTGAAGTAAACGTGAGGCTAATTAATCCTCGTACATGTTTCAAGTCTTTCTGATAAACCTGCATTTGAATTGAACGATCAAAAGTATTGTGGATGTGTATATTCTCTCTAAAGTAAAAATAAAGCATCATCAACAACACTCACAATGTTATTTCAGTGACTAAATTAATGCCCTCACCATAAACAAAAGTTGAGATGCTCTCTCACTATTGTTTATAAGTAATTCTCACAATATAATATTTTGTTGCTCATGAAAGAAGAAAAGATGAGAGAGGCTTCTTAAACTATTATTTTGCTCACTAGTTCTTTTATGCGTATTGATACAATTTATAGAAATATCAAGTACAAAAATCCAAACATAAACTTCAACAAAACAAACTTTCTTTTTTAACTTTTCCACGTTATCATATCTCTCCATATTGTTTCCTTGTCATACATGTCTTCCTTGTGTTGGGTTTTAAGCCCAGATGGGCCTTAGACTTGGATAATTAACCCACTAAGAGAAGAGCGGAAATGATTTTATTAAATCGAGAAGACGTCGGTCGCCGAAACGAGAAATCGTTGAAAGATTACGAATCTACGTTTCGAGACGAATCTAATGAATATTAATTTGCTCAAAACTGATACCGGGTGAATGAGAAATTAATTAGTAAAGCCAGTCCAAATAAATAAAAAAAAATAAAAATAAAAAATATAAACATAATAAAAATAAAAATAAAAAATGATGACGTGGCGGGCTGATGACATGTCACTGACACGTGGGTAGGGGTGGGATCGGATCGGGTATTTCAGGTATCGGGTTTTTCGGGTCGGGTACCCGACAAGATCGGGTATTGATTTTCAAACCCGATCCCGACCCGATTGAATTTTTGGTACCCGACAATCGGGTCCCGAAACCGTCGGGTTCGGGGTTTCTTTTTTTTTTTTTTTTTATAGCTAACTATGCTTGAGTTAAATTAATTGGCTGCAATATTTAAATAAAACTAAGACATCGAAGAACTCATAGCAATAGACGAACGGCAAGAAGAACAAGAGTCTATATCGGGTACCCACACAATCCCAACACCCACTATGAAGGTGGGAATAGGGTTGGCAGTGGGGCGGGGATCCGCCCCAATTGGGACTGGGAATCCCCGAGACTTTATCCCCGCGGGGCGGGGACGGGGAATGATTTTTCCCCGTGGGGACCCGCCCCGGATTATATATAATAGTATATATAATATTAAATTATAATATAAATAAATAATTAAATATAGATTAAATAATGTTAAAATAATTAAATATAGATTAAACAATATTAAATTAATATCAAATATATATTAAATAATATTAAATTAATACAAATAATATATAAAACTATAATTTATATAATATTTATAATAAAAATATATAAATTTATATATTATATTAAAATATTAATTATTTTTTTTAAAATTAAATCCCCGCGGGGATCCTCGCGGGGACGGGGACACTTTCATCCCCGAATGCATGGCGGGGATGGGGATTAGATCCCCGGCCCCGCCCCGCCCCCGTTGCCATCACTAGGTGGGAAGAAATCCGAGGCTGAGGTATGAAGAAATTCAAAAGAAAACATGAATTCCAGAAATTAAATAAGTTAGGGTTCTTGAAAAATCATATCTTTGGTTTGGATTGATGAGGGGCAAGGCGGTGAAAGGCACGGCGAGGGGCGATGGCACGGATGAAGGGTGAGGTGGGTGAGTGGTCTGCTTCGCCTTCTGCTGTCGTGCGTCTGTTTGTGTTGTGTGTTTTTCTTTTTTTTTTTTTCTACTATGGACCATTGTTTGGGCCTAATTAATAACAGTCTTTTTCTTTGGGCCTAAAATATCGGGTACCCGATCGGGTAGTTCGGGTAGCTTGAAGCTACCCGAAACCCGACCTGATAATAACAATCGAGTATCGGGTTTAAACCGGATACCCGATTGATACCCATGTTTTTTAAACTTCGGGTAAAAACCCGACCGGGTCGGGTCAGGTACCCGATACCCGAATCCGGCTGCCCACCCCTAGACGTGGGCTGACGAAGACGACGTGGCGCTGATTTGGCGTTGACAGGGCGTGGTGATGTGGCTGGCTGGGGTATTGGGTATCAATTCAAGAATTGTGACTATTCCCAGATTGACCCCTGGCTAAAGGTTATGCCTATTTGCAATTCGGCCCAGTCAAAGGAGGTCAATTGAAAAGTTATAACTTTTCGCGAATTGACCCCTGCAGCTTTTTAGAAACTATAAATAAATCCCCTAGCAAATTGTAAATTCATTCAATCCACTCCCAGCATTTCATATAAGGTTGACAACATCTCCCTAGTACAAAAAAGCAAGAAATGCTCGAGTCTTTAGTAGAATCGCCCGATAATTTTGTTACGGTGTGCGATGTTTCGAAATTCCTAAAGTCGTTGTATCTCCGGGACGTATTGCGACAACCCGGGGCAACTGAAATACGGAGCAATAACGTCTTACGGAAAGCGTACAATGTATGTGCCTCGACTTCGCCTAATAGCCGAAATTCCATCCGAGTTTTACGAGCGCCACCAACCAGACGCCCAACACCGGGACCAATACCTTATTTTCTTCATTTGAGGCTTCGAATCGAAGAAGACAATCGAAGGATCAAGGCCAAGAACAAAAGTGGCAGTGTGGAGGTACGTGCGAACCTAGCCGAGTCTAGCACCGACAAAAAGCGCAAGAGGCCTAATATGACTAGTACTGTCAATTTGGCGGGGCGGGCTGGCGGGCCTAAAAAATTGGGAACGCCCCGCCCCGCGGCAGGCCCCGGGCCTGGCGGGCCAGGCCCGCCCGCCTACTATTTTTTTTTCTATTTTTTATTCTAATTTAAAATTTTAATTAGTAATAATTTTTATTTAATTATGGTATTTATTAATAAATTATGAATAAATATGATATTAATTATTCATAAAATGAATAAATATGATATGAATGATACATAATTAATGACATTAATTATATTATCTAATTAATTTAGTTTTATTTTCTATATTTAGTATTTATTTTCAATATAATATATATTTATTTAATATATTATATATATTTACAATAATGGCGGGCCAGCCCGCGGCCCGCGCGGGCTGGCCCGCTTAGGCCCGCCTCCTCGCGGGCCTGAAAAAGCTCTGCCCAACCCGCCACTTTAGCGGGGCGGGGCGGACCGGCCCGCGGGCCACGGGCCACTTTGACACCTCTAAATACGACGCAGCAGAAGCCGAACAAAATAAGGGGCAACTACTACAACTGCGA
Source organism: Craterostigma plantagineum (assembly GCA_027422505.1). Classification (NCBI taxonomy): domain Eukaryota; kingdom Viridiplantae; phylum Streptophyta; class Magnoliopsida; order Lamiales; family Linderniaceae; genus Craterostigma; species Craterostigma plantagineum. Next base: position 6,691,761 of record JAPQWV010000007.1, read on the forward strand.
CAAACCTGGGCATATGGCCAAGGACTGACGACTGAAGAAAAAGAGCAAAAAGAACCAAGCTCACTTGACCGAGGCAAAGTTGGGGACACATCTGACAGAGATGGACCTAGCCGCAGTCGTATACGAGGCCAACATGGTAGACAACCCTAGATCATGGTATATCGACTCTGGAGCGACTCGCCACATTTGCTCTGGCAAGGAGATGTTTTCGACCTACATTCCTATCTCAGGCAGGAAGCTATTTATAGGTAACTCAGCCACCTCTAACATCGTCGGATTAGGGAGGGTAGTGCTGAAGATGACCTAGGGTAAGGAACTCACTCTTCTCGACGTGTTGCATGTGCCAGACATCCGCAAGAACTTGGTGTCCGGCTCCCTGTTGAGCAAAGCCGAATTTAGACAGATGTTTGAGAGTGATAAATATGTAATGACCAAAAACGGTCATTTCGTAGGAAAAGGCTACCTCGAGAAGGGGCTATTAAGATGAATGTAATGCCTGTAATACGCGAGATTGAGCTTGCTAATAGTAATAATAAAGAAAGTTCATCTTACTTGGTTGAGTGTTCCAATTTATGGCATCATAGATTATGACACATGGATCTAAATACAATAAGAAAAGTTAATAAGTTTAAACCTGCTTCCACAAATGGAAGTCGACACACAACAGAAGTGTGAAGTATGTGTCGAGGCAAAAATGGCCAAGGCACCGTTCTTCTCTGTTGAGAGAAGTAGTGCGCCTCTAGAATTGATCCATACTGATATAAACGATATGAAGTTCGTGCAAACTAGAGGTAGGAAGAAGTATTTTATTACTTTCATAGACGATTGCGCGAGATTCTGCTACGTATATTTGTTAAGTGGCAAGGACGAGGCTCTCGATGCCTTCACAAGATATAAGAGTGAGTTGAGAATCAACTAAACTCAAGAATTAAAATAATTCGAAGTGAAAGAGGAGGAGAATACGTGGCGTCGTTCGAAGAATTTTGCCAAGAGCACGACATTATTCATCAAACAATTGCGCCTTATTCCCCTCAGTCAAACGGCGTTGCTAAACGCAAAAATAGTCTCTTAAGGAGATGATGAATGCTATGTTGATCAGTTCTGGGCAACCTTAGAACTTGTGGGGGGGAAGCAACCCTCTCGGCAAATCGCATTCTGAATATGGTGCCACACAAAAAGAAAGAAAAGACTTCATACGAACTATGAAAAGGTAGGGCTCCCTCCTACAATTACCTGAAAGTGTGGGGGTGCCTAGCAAAGGTCGAAGTACCTAAACCTAAACAGGTTAAGATAGGGCCCAAGACTGTTGATTGTATTTTTATCGGATATGCTAATAACAGTAGTGTATACAGATTTCTAGTTCACAAATCAGAAAACCCTGAAATGAACACATGAATGATATTTGAATCGAGGAATGCAGTATTCTTCGAGAATATTTTTCCAAATAAGGAAAAGAAAAAATAAGCTACAATAAGCGAACTTACGGTGCCGTGGAGAGTTTACCTCTAGAAAATCGAGGAACCACGACAAAGCAAACGTAAGAAGGTGTCCAAATCGTTTGGGCCCGATTTCCTAACATATATGTTAGATGATGACCACGGACTTTGCAAGGGCATTGTCTAGTCCAGAAGCTCCGTCTGGAAGAAGCTGTTAATAGCGAGATTGAGTCCATTATTCAAAACCATATGTGGGAGCTGGTAGATCTCCCAAAAGGGTGCAGCCTTTAGGATGCAAATGGTCTTTAAGCTTAAGACCGATGGATCAATCGAAAATATAAAGCTCGTTTAGTAGCTAAAGGGTTTAACCAAAAGGAGGGGTACGATTTCTTTGATACCTACTAGCCCGTGACAAGGACATCATCCCGCTATAGCAGCATTATATGACCTCGAGATACACCAGATGGACGTGAAAACGGCCTTCCTAAATGGGGAACTCGAGGAAGAAATATACATGAAGCAGCCCGAAGGGTTTATCGCACCCGGACAGAAAAATAAAGTGTGCCGACTCGTTAAGTCACTTTACGGGCTTAAGCAACCGCCGAAACAGTTGCACGAGAAGTTCATCATGACGACGTTGTCGAATGGGTTTAAGACTAATGAGTGTGATAAATGCGTTTATATAAAAGGCACACCCGATGAGTTTGTGATTGTCCGTCTTTACGTAGACGACATGTTAATCATGGGAAGCGGTCGCAAAATAATTATGAATACAAAGAATATGCTGAAAAGTCATTTGAGTATGAAGGATATAGGCTTGGATGATGTCATTTTGGGAATAAATCTCTCTAAGACGTCTGAAGGAATTGCGATTACACAATCTCACTATGTTGAGAACGTGTAAAGAAATTTAACGCCTTTGATGATCCTCCGGCTAAGACTCCTGTGGCACTAATGTACACTTAGCCAAAAATATAGTAGAGCCCGTATCGCAACTCGAGTACGCTCGGGTGATTGGCAGTCTGGTGTATTTGTCTAACTGCACTCCACCTGACATAGCGTACTCAATTAGTAAACTAAGTAGGTTTACGAGTAACCCGGGTAGTACCCATTAGGTAGCACTAAGAAGAGTGCTGAGATACACACTATTAATCACGGCGTACTAAAAATCCACACACCAAAGAACGAAAACAGTGGTAACTCAACCTCGTTGAGTGAAGATCCCACGAACTTGGTTCAATGAGACATGTAAACTGCTATTCGTTCAGTAGTATACTTGGAAACTGAAAAAGACCATTCTCGACAGGTGCCCAAGTGATTTTCCGATGACGTGTGGTTAGGGTAAGCACTTATGCTTTTAATGATAACTATACCCGAGTGGTGGAGTATTTCGGGCTACTCCAGGATTAAGTCCTAATAGTCGGTCACCTATATAAGTGTGAAGTGGGGCCGCTTCAATGGAAAACACTTATGAATCGGAGATATGGTCCACGGCCGAAACGGACAAAATGTGAGAATCAAAAAGAGATCAGATTCATCACTGTGTGTATATTGATGTCTTGGTTTACACAAAAAGCCGCCAGTTCAAGACATCACGTTCAGTGAGCAGCGAGTAAATCCGATAGTATTTCACTAGGGAACGTTCAAAGCCACTAGCTACCAATCTCGATGGTGATGGGTCATCGAGACTTTCTTGCAAGAGTCAACATGCATAGCATTTTCATTAATTTCCATTCATGTGGGGGATTGTTGGGTTTTAAGCCCAAATGAGCCTTAGGCCCAAGTGTGGGTAATTAACCCACTAAGAGAAGAGCTAAAACGATTTATTGAAACGAGAATACGTCGGTCGCCGAAATGAGAAATAGTTGAAGATTATGAATCTACGTTTCGAGACAAATCTAACTAATATTAATTTGCTCAAAACCGATATCGGGTGAATGAGAAATTAATTAGTCAGCCCAAATAAAATAAAAAAATAAAAAATAATAATAAAAATAAAAATAAAAAATTATGACGTGGTGGGCTGATGACGTGTCACTGACACGTGGGCTGACGAGGACGACATGGCGCTGACAGGGCGTGGTGATGTGGCTGGATGAAGGGGTATTGGGTATCAGTTAGAGATGGCAACGGGTAGGGTATGGATATACCCATCTAGACCCATACCTAAACCCAATTAAATAAATGGGTATGAGCATACCCAAATATTTAGTGGGTCTCAATAATTGGGTATAGACCCAAATCCATTCAATTAAACGGGTAAACGGGTCTTAAATGGGCACTAAATGGATCTTTAATTTTCTAAAAACAGCAATACTTTATTTCATAATCCGAAATCGAGCAACAAAGCAAAGAACAGAAACTAAACAAGCTCAAATCATGTGAAGATAAACACGGCACAACCAAACTGAGATCGAGCGATTCATAATATCGAACAATAAAACCAGGAAATCGAAAATTCTAGGTTATACAAATCAATTAGCACCAATGAATAAAATCGAAATACAATTAATTAATACATATCATGATTAACAATATCCTCGAGATAATGTGTCTACTTCCCAACATAACGAAATAACAAAACAGTTCAAATTACCTAATTCTTGAAAATCAACAATCTTCACAAAAAATTTTCAAAAATATAAACATACCATGTCAAATATCTCAGCGTCTTCAACTTCTGTTCATCTACACCCAAATCCTCAGCAATGAGCTAAAAGACATATATAATCACCATGGCAATCATAGAAAGAACATCGAGAACAAAACACAATTTAACTGCATATGCTACGGATGCAATCTATCGTGTTTCATATGTGAAGGAGATCACTTAACCCCATATCTTGCTACTTCATCTAATAAAAGCAATTCGACAATAGAAATAGAAAGCTCAATTCACTAGACTATCTTCAAAATCAAACAGCTAACGCAGAGCAATCACAGAAACGTATAACAATCCCGCATCAAATAGAAATTACAGATACACAAACAAAATTCAGCAAACCTTTTTCTTGTGAATTACCACAAATTTCTCTTGAAGAAAAATCGTCCTAAGCCACCCACCCGAAATTAACAATTGCGAAAAACAGAAACCCCAAACAAAACCATCAAAATACCAAAACCTACCAACTCAGATCAAATAGAAGAACATAAATCTAATCCCTCGCAAAACAAACCACAAACACCTTCAGAGAGAGGGAGACTCACATATCGGCCGATTGTTGAACCTCCTCGGCAGTAGAAAATCAACAATCCTCACGATGTTGCAGAGAATTGGGATCGGAATAGAGCTTGCGATAACGACGATGATTATTTCAGGCATCGTCAAGAATCAGACGATGAACCCTAGCCCTGACCAGAGCAAACCAAGGATTCGTGTCCCAGCGCAGGCTCTTCAGAGTTGGGAATTTGAATGAATAAAATAACCTTTTACTTTAATTTTGATAAATGAGTAAATGGTAATACCCATTTAATGTCCAAATTAATTTAATTGGGTATGGGTCTGGCCCATACCCATTAAATTTAATTTTTAAAGACCCACACCCATAATTAATGGGTAGGGTCCTATGGGTATGGGCAGGGTCCAAAATTGACATCCCTAGTATCAGTCCAAGAGTTGTGACTATTTCCAGATTGACCCCTGACCAAAGGTTATGCCTATTTGCAATTCGTCCCAGTCAAAGAGGTCAACTGAAAAGTTATAAGTTTTCGTGAATTGACCCCTGCAGCAATCAGAAACTAAAAATAAATCCCCTAGCAGATTGTAAATTCATTCAATTCACTCCCAGCATTTCATATAAAGTTGACAGCATCTCCCTAGGTACAAAAAAGCAAGAAAGGGTCGAGTCTTAGTAGATTTGCCCGATAACTTCATTACGGTGTGCGACGTTTCGAAATTCCTGAAGTCGTTGTATATTCGGGATGTATTGCGACACCCCAGGGCATTGAAATACGGAGCAATAACGTCTTACGGAAAGCGTACGACATACGTGCCTCGACTTCACCTAATAGCCGAAACTCCGGCCGAGTTTTACGAGCGCCATAGACCAGACGCCCAACACCGGAACCAATACATTATTTTCTTCATTTGTGTGCCGATGTTAGGTTGTAGCCGATTTCCTCGTTTTTATTTTCTTATTGAGATTATTCAACAAATACCCCCTTAATCTCAATGCCTTGCGTCCTTCATTCCGAGCATCCATTTCAGATTTTCAAAAACATTTGTCGGTAGCGGCTTAGTGAAAATATCTGCAATTTGATCCAGACTTGCTACGTGCACCATCTTTACTTCTCCATTTTTTACGTGCTCTCTAATAAAATGGAATCGAGCATCAATATGCTTGCTTCTCTCATGATGAACCGAAGTTTTCGCCAACTTAATCACCGACTTATTATCTACTCGAATTTCGGTTGTCTTGACTTGTTGAAGATTCAACTCGAGCAATAAATTTCTCAGTCATATTGCGTGACAGACACACCACGATGTTGCCACATATTCCGCTTCACAGGTTGATAGAGTCACTATCGATTGTCTCTTCGATAGCCACGTGAACGCTGTGCTTCCTAAATAAAATACATAGCCATCCGTGCTTCTTCGATCATTGATATCTCCACACCAGTCACTGTCCGAATATCCTATCAGTTTGTCGTTGCTCGCCTTTGAGTAAAACAGACCTAGTGATTGTGTTCCTCGGATGTATCGAAGAATTCTCTTAATCGCCTTTAGATATGACTGCCTTGGTTCTTCCATGTAGCGGCTAACGACTCCAACGCTATAAGCATTTTCGGGTCTCTTGCAAGTTAAGTATCGTAGACTTCCTACGAGACTCCGATATTCGGTTGAGTTTACTCCTTGCCATCCTTCAAACTTGGATAATTTTGTTCCAAGTTTCATCGGGTAGCCACCGGCTTGCTTTCCTCCATTTTATTTTTCTTTAATATGTCCTTCGCATATGCTTCTTGACACGAAGATTCCTGTGCTCCTTTGCTCCACTTCGAGACCAAAAAAATATTTCATTAGTCCCAAATCCATCATCTCGAACTCCTTCGTCATCGCTTTCTTGATGTCGTTGATTATTTTCTCGCTGCTCCCCATGAAAATAAGATCATCAACATAGAGCGCGACAATGATCATTTCACCTCCTTCTCTTTTCACGTATAGTGCATTCTCGAACGGACATTGCTCGAACTTATTCCTTTTGAAGTACCCATCGAGCGGAGTGTTCCAAGCTCGCGGCGCTTGCTTCAGCCCGTAAAGCGCTTTCTTTAATTTAACACTTTGCCTTCTTCTCCTGATTTTGAATATCCCGGCGGCTGCTCCACGTAGACTTCCTCCTCAAGCTCACCTTTTTGAAAAGTAGACTTCACATCTATTTGATAGATTGGCCAACTAAGTTATGCAGCTTGGGCAAGGAGCAGGCGGATTGTTTCCATTCTTGCGGAGCAAAAACTTCATCGTGGTCGATTCCTGCCGTTGTCTGTAGCCATTGGCCACCAATCTTGCCTTGTAACGTTCGATTTTCCTTGAGTGTTGATTTTCTTTTTGTAAACCCATTTTACTCCTATAGGTTTATGCCCGTGTGGCAATTCCACCAGCTTTCAAGTGTCACTTTTTTCAATCGCCTTGATCTCCTCGTCCATCGCCGTTTTCTATCTCGTAGGGTATTAGATATAACTATTAAAAGGTATAATTTCTTAAATCATTTTTCAACCAACGAATTATTATCGTTTTCCTCTTCCTTAATTGATTGAAGCAATAAAAGCTATACCATAATACAAGCACGCACGTCGCCATCGCGTGGAATACAATTTCAATTTTTCAACTAACCAATTAGGAAAGCATATATAAAATCAAACTTTAATTGCGGGAAATTATATGTGACACATGTGACATGCTGCCATTTATGTGCGTGTGTTTAATTGATCTTTTACACCTGAAATATGGACTGTGTTTAGTCTCTTATAACGTCTATTTTCATAAACAATCAGAAGATTTGATTAAAAAATTATAATACAATAATCGTGCTTTATAGAATGCAAATATTTCAAATTAGACTCCTTATTTTAATCTGCAAACTATGCTGAGGCACGCACTCACAAACACAGGAGGAAAAGGAAGAGTAAGCTAATAAACGCATTATCAAGTAAAATACATAAATTATAATTTATATACGATGTTATTACATTGGCATCCCCTTCGTATCGCTTGTTGCGAATCTCATCTATAATTGTTCCTGATCATTGATTATTCGGACTCGGAGGATAATTTTATGGTCTTCAATAGGAAGGTGTAATTACTGATACGTGAAAATGTCAAACTCGTTTCACTTTTGGTATATAATGAATGGCATGATAAATTAAATAATTGACCTTGTCTCTCCATATGGGCTTCATTTCGCAATCAATGTACTTACATAATATCTACCAAACTAGTTTTGGTTATCAAGAAGATAATACGAGCTATATGACTAATACTAATATGGACGCGAGTAAATTAATTGTTTTTTTTTTTTATGATGAGCCGTATAATTAAGTTTGTGTAAGAGATGATAGATCATAAAGGCTATATTTGGTTTGTAAAATTCATATTTGTATATTAGTTCACTAACTGAAATATAATTAGTTATTAGAAATCACGTGGCTGTCTCGTGCGTCTGGTGTAAGTAATAGTAGATTTTTTTATGCAGGTGTGTATCTTTGAATAATGTGTAAATCGTAACATTAACAATAGAAACTATCTGCAAATATTATATCGCTAAAAAACACCTTTTAACATACAAACCATGTTAAAAAAAAAACATGCATGCATCCATGGGACGTCATAAAATTTGTTAGAATATTTATAGGTAACAATAACAATTATACAATAGGAAAAACAAAAAAAATTGCATGCTTGAAACATCATATTGTTTGTTAGAATATTTATAGTTTTTTCATGTCCTGAATCCTGATTATTAGAAGAAAAAAAAAAGAAAAGAAAAATGAACAGTTTGTTAACTAACCGCTTGATCAAAACATTAACGCTACATAAGCCTTTGAATAAATAATTATCACCCAAATTAATATTTATTCTAATTGCTCAAAATCCGGATAGCCATTCCACTCATTCCACTATTAGTGGTTTCACGTGACATTTAAAATCAGATTGAAGTGTCTATATAGGATTATTATTTACTTGTGCATGAGTATAGGATTATTAGGCACGGTGGGCCTATGTTATATACGAAATATTCATATAATATTAATATTCATTTTTAATTACGTTGTTCCTTCGAATATCCCCAGTGCCCACCCTCCCTTGCCTATAAATACACCCCCCACCCTTCTCCCCTCCACTCCACCATCACAACTAAAACAAACTTAATCTTGTAATTTGCAGCAAAAAAAAATGATAATGTCGTCGACGGTATTTCATCACTTTACAGTTGCAGAGATTTTGGAGGGTAACCTCATAGAGGTTTTGCAGTCTTTAAGTGTCGTGCCTCGCTTAGTTGCAGAGATTCTCCAGGTTAACCTCATAGAGGTTAAGCCCAGATTTTGGATCTTCGCTCACCAGCGTTTGGAAAACCATTATAATTTCAAACGCTGGTGAGCAAAGATCCAAAAGCCGGGGTTAACCTCAATGAGGTTACCCTGCAAAACCTCTGCAACTGTAAAGTGATAAAATACCGTCGATGACATTATCATTTTTTTTCTTCAAATTATAAGATTAAGTTTCTGTCTAGGCTAAGACAACCGTTTCTGCTGCTGTTGCTACTCCTATGATAAGCTGTGTTATTGTTTAAAATAAATGATATGTGGTGTTAGCTAATGGGAACGAATGTATATCCTCTTCAACTAAGAAGTATAATGGTTTTTCAATACTACTTATGAATTAATTATCCACGTCTTTATTTCGCATCAATTACAAAACAAAACGAACAAAACCCTAAAGCATAATATTATAGATTGTAAGCTAACATACGCGAGCGTGTGGTGTGCGTATCTTGATTTTTGATTGATGAATTCATGAAATCGTCTCGCTATCCATATAGGATAAAATAAAATTGATCAAATCTCTCAAACAATTATTACTACATTTTAAAGCTGCTAAAAAATCAACCATTCTTTATCATAGGGTATTAGATATAACTATTAAAAAGTATAAATATTTGATCATTTTTCAACGAGCTAATATGAATCGTTTTCCTCTTCCTTAATTGGTTGAAGCGATAAAAAGCTTATTCAATACAAAGCACGCCCCGTCTCCGTCGCGTGGAATGCAATTTCATTAGCCAATTGGAAAACATCTACAAAAATAAAACATCAACTGTTGGCAATTATATGTACTTTTGATCTGCTTATGTATGTATTATATTAATCTAGACCAATGACTTCTTCAGCTCGTACTTCAAGCTTTCATGTTCGAAATCAACCCCAAGAATTCCTTGAATAATTAACCTATATACGTAATGTGCATGTGTGTAAATAAACCTTGATTCTTCTAGTTGCGATTTTTTTTTCTTATTTTACATTTCTTAGAAGGAAAATATCAATGCTTTGTTCCATTTTGATTGATTAAAAAAGATTAAGATAATATGTAAAAATAGAGCACAAATAAATTCACATGTATGTGACTTTGGTTTAGTGGTAGAAGGTCTGCAAAAGGAATCTTAGTTTGGCTGGGTTCGATTCTAGCTCAACCCATTTTTAGTTTTTTATTTTATAATAAAGACATTAGGCTGCATCTACTAAAAAGCAAAAAGAAAAAGAAGTTTGGGTGAGATGAATAAAGCCCACAACTTTTAAGTAATAGTTTTAATAAAAAAAAGATGATCAGGCCAATAAATTTGTGACCATCGCACTAGAAGAGGGGTGATTTACGTTTGTAGGCATCTTTTTTAGTGTAGTTTACTACAAATATAGGCATACCTTTTTTCTATATTATATTTCATATTTATTTTTATTGCTGGTATATATTTTATTAATTTTTAATGGTCAAAAGTAATAAATGTGCCACATGACGTATTATGGAAGAAAACAGTGTATTAGAGAAAGTTTATATTTTCCATATATTATAGATTACCGATTAGGAATAATTGACCAAATATTTCATTTTCGAAGTCAGAGACCAGTCCAATAAAAAACAAATCCATTCAGTAAATTGTGCATTTATGTATACGTGCAAGTTTTGACTTTGCCACACATAACTGAATAAAAAATTATTTTTCTCTTAATCTCATTCCCAATACATCACTCGTAGACAACATATTCGATTCAATATTGTTGTGTTTCTTAGTTTCTAGGAAAAGTAATTATATGGTTTTGATATATTGAAAATGACGGAACATTAAAATAAAATACATGGTTTTTTTAATTAATTGGAACAATGAAAGAATGTTGGAAACACGTCTGATTGTATTGATTTTACCTCTATCACATTAATATTAGAATATGTGAACATTAACATTGGACAACCAATTAAAACGATTTCTATCAACTATCATCCACCTATTTCATATTATGTGTCCTCCACTAATTTCACGATTACTACACTGAACTGGATCTCATTTACACATTATCTCATTTCATATATCGTATCTTTTATTAATTACTTCAAGATGGCGAGTGAAGTGTGCATGGCAAAGGTCTTCTATGGAGGGATCATAAACACTAACCCCACGGTTATCGTGTTTATGACAAGGAGCCGACTACATATTTTGAAATTAGTCGTTCAACAACATTTGGGGAATTGGAGGCACAACTCTATGTGGCGCTCAATTACAACCTATGGAGCACAAGTTAATTATTACGGCACAATATTACGACATAGAGCCTCACGGTCCAAGATATATATGGAGATCTCGACTGAAAGCGATTTTTTCTATTTTTCTTACTCCATGCACTTCGGAATGGGTTTGGAAATATTTGTTGAATCCCATGAAGATGGTGCACCCATCGTTACGGGGGGTTTTGATCTTAACATGCCGGAAAGTATTATGTGGAATGAAGTTCAATGCGCACACAATGAGTTAAATGAACAATACGAGTTTGGGTTTTTTGAGGACACCATGCATCCGAAGATTGGGCCTGAAGTCGCTAACAACATGATTCAAATCAAGATATGGGTGAAGATGAGGTTCATGTTAATGACCCAATGGTAAGCACTTATGTTGATCTTGACAACGACTACGATGTTCAAGGGGAAGAAGCCACTACGGAAATGGACGACGAGGCTGAACCAACAATAAGAACCACGCAAGAGGAGTACTGGAATCCGAGCGGGTTTGTAGGAAACATTAATGATGCACCAGTGAGAATGATTGATGAGGAATTACCACCTTGCCCCTTCATAAAAGGACATGAGTTCAAGGATAAAGAATCAGTTCGTTTAGCTTTAACGGACTATGCTCTGAAGATCGACCGAGAGTTCGTTACAACGGACAGCGATAAAACACATCTCGAGCTACGTTGCGTGAATCATAATACCCAGAAATGCCAATGGAGGATCCGGGCAGGTTAATATACGAAATACATGGTATGGAAGATAAGTAAGACTGTAGAGCCCCACACATGCCGGCGTCTTGGGCCACGAGCATTCGGTCATCGAAATATCGCAACGGAATATATAGAAAAATTGGCAGTGTCGTATCTTGTGGAGGTAATTCGAACATCGGTGAAGACTATTAGATCTACTATAAAGAAGAACAATGGCTTCATGATTCCCTACCAACGAGCATGGCGTGGGATGCGAAGGGGCTTCGAAATCATCTACGGGACTTGGGAGGATTCAGTGCCAAAGCTCCCAACTTTCTCCAAGAGGTCATATTCATAATCCTGAGACAATTGTGACATACTTAAACAAGCCCAATGACACGCTGCACTTTGTTTTCTGGGAATTCGGGCCATGCATTCAAGCATATCAGGCGTGTCGTCCTGTTATAACCGTTGATGGCACTCATCTATACTCCAAATATGACCACGAAATGTTGATTGCAGTTACAATTGATGCTAGTGGCTACTTAGTTCCTCTCGCTTTTGCAGTCGTCAATGGAGAAACCGACGAATTATTGCTATGGTTCATCAAACTACTAGCTCGTCATGTGGTGTTGAACAAAGACCGTGCCTCATATTGGATAGGTGCCCATCTATCCTCAAGGCTGCACGAACAGTGCCCGCCTTCAATCGAGCAGCAGGAGGATGCCATCGATATTGCCTACGCCACCTTCTACAAAATGTGTATGACAAAGACAAAACTGGTATGGTGAAATCTTTGTGTTGGAGTGCAGCTAATGCGTCTTCGGTTGCCAAGTTCCGAGAGTATATGGAGCAACTCAAGGCCCACACCAAAGACGCTTGGGCATATTTGGAAAAAATACCTCCTGAACTTTGGACGCACTGACATGACGGCGGAAGAAGGTAAGACAAATTTTAGCAAAAAATGCTTCCCAATATTTAGATTAATCTAATATTTATTTAAATTTGGATGTTTTAGGTATGGAACAATGACGACAAATCAAGTTGAAGATTTGAATGACGTACTTCTTGGAGCTCGGCATCTACCGATCACAGCATTGGCACCGGTATCCATAAATCATTTCATGAAAAAAAAGTTATAATTTAGGACTAACAATTGTTACTCATCATTTAGGCAACATTTGCGAGGTGCCAAAAATATTTTGTGATCGATTACGCGAGGCCCTAAAACAAAAGGAGCGAAACTTGATACTTGCCGGTTGATCGAGCGGAACGAGTAATAAAAATAAAACGAATATTACGAACTATTCTACGCTCAATAGGCAAGTGTAGTAGTACAGAAACAGTAAGTATTCGAGTATCGAATCAAAGGAACTATCTACTTTAGAAAACCTTAGTTTAAATATCCTAGTGAATATTTTTGGGTTGATACAAATATATATAACGACTAAATAAACGATAAATACAAGAATAAAAATATGATAAGATAACGACAGCGAAGTTGGGACGACTTTATGAACGCGAACGTATTTGAGATTTCGAATTCCCCTTGCTCGACCAAATGGGTGACAAGTATAATAACATTTAGCCAACTATTAGACCTTGAGGATTCATAGAGCATGCGTACGAATTTATACGACTGACGAAACTGCGCCTTATCACATAAGAATCGTAAACAACTGATCTATGAATTAAATAGCTGGGCAAGTTTCCCTAACTAGTCAACCACAGATCGCATTAAAACACGATGAATCCCACTATTAGATTTGATTCTAATCCGGCGGGGTAGTTCAACCTATCTCTAGCGATGAGTTTATTCCGCTCGTTTACGAGTGGTCTAATCGTTAGCCCCTATCTCGAGCGTAGCTTACGATTTTCCAAAAATTATATTAATAACATAGACATAATCAAAACAATATCGTAATTCGTAACTGAGTCATAATAATAGCAAAACATCATTACGTTAAACGCACGTACAATATCGCTAGGTTCATCTCATCTCAAATACGACGGGTGTTTAGCTACTCATATTTGTATTAGCACGACGGAAGCATAAATGACAAGAACGAAAACATGTTTCTTCCCTGAAATTCGGCTCCGAGTTAATCCCTCGTTCTTCGTTGAGTGCTTTGATCGAACGCGTGGTGTGCGTCTAAGGAAGGGGGGGCCCTTTCAGCTCCTTGTTGCCGTGTGTGCGCTGTGTGAGGAGAAGAGCAGCTACGTGCTGCAGTTCTTTTCAGCCTTGAGGTGCTTAGGACAGCTGCTTTTATCAGGTCTACTCGGAGGAGGTTACGAACATTCAACGTGGCAGCTGCGAGCTCGCGGAGGTGAGCATGCGATCCCTTGCTGTCCCTAAGCGTGAGCAGCCCCGAAAACAACGTGCTCGATTTCTCCTCAGCCGTATATGATCTTATCTATGGCCTGGAGGATTTCGATCATTGAGAGGGCTCTTTGCGAGTGGCTTCTTCTTATGCGTCGTCCTTCTTCTCTTCGTTGAGGCTCCTTTTATAGCAATAAAAATCCAATTGACAGACAGAGAAATTTATTAGCAGCCCTTCACGCACGAGAGCAGCCCGAATTGTCAGAAACCAAAGATTATTTTTGTGCATTGTCATAATTTAATGCATCTATGCATAATTGATTTATAAATATGTATATAGATGATAATAATAACAATAATATTTAATTAAAATACCATAGGTCCTTAGTATTAAAAATAAGTGTTGGTATATAGGAACAAAGTTTTCGACAAAGGCTAATTAGGGAAATAAAATTTTCAAGGTGGAATTCTTCAAGGCTATTAGTTAAAAACTAAATACAATTAAATACCAAATTCTTGATATAAGAAGTCAAGTGGACAACATTCGATATGATAGAAAAGGATAAACACCAACATTTCTTAACCAAAAAGGTAATTAACGTCACCTTCACCTTTCCCAACAATTAATAATTATCCAATTGATCCTTCATGAACATACATATAGGAATTGAAAGAGATGAAGTATATAGAAAAAGGGGCAGAGAGAGACTGGGAGCAAGAACGAAAATTTTGCTAAGTTGGGGAAAATTAAAGAATCAAACTTCGAAAGAAATAGGTAAATCTTCATTTTACAACACCTAAGTATATTTTCATGTGTATGTTACGGTTGTAGTGGTGTTAGAAAGTTTTGTTCTTATAATTAAAGAAGGCTTTTTGGTATCATTGAATACGCTAGGGTTTTTCCTTAAGTTTTTAAACTGTTGCATAATTGAATAAGTTTCGGTATTAGAACATAGTAATAATTTAAGATTTCGAATCTTTTGTATATTTTAATACTTAAGTATCTTGGAGAAATAATAGTCACGATGTTAATAAGGATTTAAGTTAGCAACAAAGTTTTGACAAATCATGAAGTTAGATGATGTTCTTGAGGTTCTTGGGAATGTTAGGGTTTGATCGAAAGCTTCCAAAGTTTCGGAAGAATTAAGTTATAAATCTCGAGATAGGATGTTGAAAGGAATTAGATAAATCTCGATAGATGATGTCGAATAGAATATCTAGTTGTAAAATGTCGAATTGGAAAATGTCGAGCTAGGTTATAATATCGAAATGTATTGTATCTTGAAAATGTCGATAACTTATGTAGATTTTTATAAGAGAGATAGAATGTCGAGATGGATCGATATTTGTAGAGAAGATGTCGGGTATGATTATTAGATGTCGAGTTGTTAGATGTCGAGAGGTGCTTTGAAGAATGTCGAGTAGTGATGAAAGTCAAATATTATGATAAATGTCGAGTGATGATAAAATATCGAGTTGTAGGATAAATGTCGAGTGATGATAAAATGTCGAATTGTGAAATGTCGACTTATGTATGATATCGAGATTTCATTAGAAAGAATGCCGAGATTTATTTAAATGGGGATCTCGAGTTACAATGTCGAGATGGGGTTATAGTATTGAGATCATATGTCGACATTTTATACTATGTAAAGCTCGACATTATATACGTTGAAGATCTCGACATCTCCTCAACAAATGATTTCGAGATTTCTTAATAAAAGACTTCGACATTTTCCAATTTGAGATATCGAGATACATAGATTTCGACATGTGATAACTTAAAAATCTCGATATATATATATAACTCGATATTTAGAAATGCAATTAATTAGAAGTGAGAAATAAAGAAAAGTGTGATATATATATAAAAGGAATTTTAATATCACATAAAGTATTCAATATTTAGGGTTTTGATATAAAATAAGTCAGGGTTTCCGGTAAAGGTTACGAATAAGGAACGATCATGCATAATAATAAAGCATGCATATCACGTACGCATATCATTGTAGGAATTTCGTATTTACGGATAAAATAATTGTATAGGTCAGGAGTCCGATAAGGGCAAAGACAAGGTCGCCTAAGCAAGCGGGAAAAATAGGCGAAACTTGTGAGTATGATTGCGACATGTACCTTATGTGCTTTATATGCTTACATATTTTATGTGGATTAATTGATTAGTATGTGATATATGTGTACTATTTATAAATCGACGTGAACTATGTGACCGTAACGTGCTCTTATATGATTTAAGTGTTATATTATTTCATATAGCACTGCATACATATAAAATGAAGGGAGAAACCGTTATGACTGCTACGACTACAGATGGTATGATACGGATGCTACGGCATATATCCCTACAAATCGGGGGATTTTACAGAGTCCTGTACAGGCAACACGTATCCCTACAAATAGGGGGATTACGACATGGTTACAGAGTCCCATGCATGGGCGCCGACTGGGCGTACAGTACAGTCTAGCTAGTCTATAACGGGAGTATCAAAATAAATGGACATATAGAAATGGCATGTGATCTACAGATCCTATGAATGACCGTTATATGAACATTGATTATATGAACGATGATTATATGATTTGAAACGGCATGGTTACGATATTGATGGAAAGGAATGATGATTATATGATTTGAAATGGCATGGTTACAATGTTGATGAAAAGGAATGGACTACTGTTTATTTTATTTGTTACTTGTATTAATTAACATGTTGCGATCATACTCTGAATCGGCGTCTTCACAGTTGTTGTAGATAATTAGCAGACTGCGTAGAAAGCATCAACATAAAGCATGGATTCAAGGTTGGCCGACTACGCTCTCCTCCTACTACCCTCTGGTTCATCGTTAGCATATAGAATAGAAACGGTTTTAGACTGTTACATTTTGTGACTCGTATGATAGGTACATATATGTACATTATTGTGAACGGAACTAGATCGGATGTACGTACCCGTTTTTATTAAAGGAAATGGTTATGGAAATCGCGAAAAATTTTATATGAATATTTTATAGCTGCGCAAAAAGGTAATAGGAAACGGGGCGTTACACGAATTGATCGATATTTTTCTTGACTTTGGTTGCCTTGAGCCACGTGAAAAATCTCTTGAGCTGCTTATTTTCGATTGTCATTGCAAAATTCTTGTCTTCTTAGGAAGGTCCCACTTCTTAAATGATGGCTTAAATGGGCTGGTATTGGCCTAATTTCTTATGGGCTAGAAATGATCAAACGGGCCTTACTTTCTCCTTTAGAATCCATTTTCGTTCGGTCCGTTCCAATTATCATTTTGAAGTCCTACAAAAGCATAAACACGTGTAGAAGTAACAAAATCATGCAAAAAGACTCTAATGTGTTCGAAAACGACTAAGCTATAACGAAGATAAACGCACAAAAATATGTTTATCACCGGTCAACCAAGCAAACTTTTCTATCATTGGGATAGACGGACATTGCATATCAGATATATGACCATTTACAGATGGTGGTACGTGTGTTACTTGTAACACGTACCAAACAAAATGGACATTCAAAAACATATGTCGTTCGGGTTCGCGAGGGAACTTGTGATTGTAGAAAGTGGCAGAATTTTGGAATCCCATGCTCTCATGCACAACATGTAATTTACTATTGAACAATTGATGTACGTTGTCTTTCAATAAATATATTTTTTTTATTTTCTAAATTCAATTTTGATTTTGTCATATAGGCCTATAACATTTTAGGGGTTGATCCTTGCCATTTTGTTG
This sequence comes from Craterostigma plantagineum, assembly GCA_027422505.1. Taxonomy (NCBI): domain Eukaryota; kingdom Viridiplantae; phylum Streptophyta; class Magnoliopsida; order Lamiales; family Linderniaceae; genus Craterostigma; species Craterostigma plantagineum. The sequence continues at coordinate 6,709,735 of JAPQWV010000007.1, forward strand.
ATCCCGTATACAAACTAGATCAACAAATTTCAACCTACCAAGAGCAGTTTAAGCCATTAAGCCCCGAGGACCAGTGGGTACAAACCCCCTTTAAGCTTGTGCATGATCCAACTAGAAAGAAAATGGCACGCCCTGGACGCACTCGAAGTACAAGGTTTACAATGGGGATGGATCGGGCACGAAGGAGACGGGCATCTAAGGGAAGATAGCGTGGAGACATGTCACCATATCAGAATATGTCACAAAGTCCACCTCAATTCCATCGTAGAAGTGTGGATCTACCTAACTCATATTTAAATGACAAATCAAACCAACATCATCAATCATCGGTTCAGGAGCTACCTCGGGGATGGAACTACAATGTTGATGTTCCGGGACCGTCAACACAGCCACGCCGATCAAAAAATTCCATAAAAAAATTTCTCCAGGGAATAAATTTTAAGTGGTGATTACCATGATTCTAAGTTTTAAAATTGTGCAACTATATTTCTTTCGTTTAGCAATTAGACAGGGGGAGCATGCTATGAAACTTGATAAATTTATTTGCTCTGATCATATGTCACATGCTTTGATACTTAAACATGCTACGTGCGTAAATGGCTTCATATCGAGTGTACTCATATGCTTATGATAGGTATTAATTACTTGTCATCATCAAAAAAGAGGAGATTGTAGACCTTTTTGGTTCAAATGATTATGAGAGTTTTGATTATTCCAAGTAATTATGTATTATGGGGGTACAATTTAGAAAACTCGATATGCATGTTGTATGATGTTTAAGTATGTGAAAATGTTCGATTAAGTGCTTAAATGTGATTAAAGTGTTAAGAAAGTCGAATTTGGGTGATCTTATGCTTAACTGGAATATTGATGTGATCACCTGGTTATGAACGTTTTCGTTTGGATGGAATATCACTGTGTGCTATATATGGAAAATATATTCTGATAAGTGATATGTGAGTTGTGCACATGATTGAGTTATATTAGGAAAGAATATCGTTGAGATCACGCAGATATGAACGACTATATATGGAAGATATATTGTGTTAAGTGATATGTGAGATGTACACGTGATTGAGTTATTTTAGGAAAGATATCACTGTGATCACCCGGATATGATTAAGCTATATATGGAAAAGATATTCTGATTATGTGGTAATATGCTGATTGATTCTATATATGGAATGTGCTGACAAACGGATGAGATTACCCTGGAATGAAAGTAAATCTGTGGTATTTATGGTAAGAATTCATGTTGACCGTTGAGCTTAATTGGTTTACTCTTGGCATGATTTCTTTGAGTTAATGCACGTGATTAATGAGCTTTCTCTTGCATATTCTGTGCTTAACTTTCCTTGTGAAGTGTAGAAGCTATCCGTGGTCTATATAGAAGAAAAACACTTCACGTTGAAGGGTACGAAACGAACACACAAGCCATCGAATTCCTTAGACGTTTTGAGCTTTACTTTGCGAATAATTCGTAGTTTGTTTTGAGCCTAAATTTGCGAATCTGTACCCTTTGAGCGATCCTTAGCAACACCTAATCCTAAACCTTAGTCTTCGGACGTGTGAGCGCACAAAGGAGCACGAGTGGAGTCTTTCGCACGTGGAGGGACGGATTTTGTGGATTCGGTGGCCCTTCGGTAGCAAGCTGCATCCAGTCGGGGAATTGGTTTCCTGGGTAAACGACGTTGGATCGAAACTTGGCGTGCGTCAGCCTAGAACGAGGTCTAGTATCCATAGTGCTTCGATTGTGTACGGGTCAATCATTTTGTAACCATAACCGGTAATACCTAGTGATTGATTAGAACTCTTGGGGAGATCACACCCCAAGGACAGGATTAAACACCAGTTGGGGATATAACCTGTATAAAAATCGCGTCTCACTTTACATTGGAAGAAGCTCAATAGATTGAAAGAGAAGTTTAGGCTTGGCTATTCGGGCAGAAACTGGCTGCCAGGTAAAGATGGTGCATACTCTGTTAAAAGTGGCTACGACTGGCTAAAGGGCACACTGCCTATCTTCCCCTATTATAAAGCAGTCTGGAGTAGACTTAACATGCCCAGGCACTCCTTTCTCCTTTGGTTGTTTTTGCAGAAAAAGATATTAACCATGGATAGGATGGTTGGGTGGGGTATGAATATTACGTCTGAGACCTGTTGGCTTTGTGAAAATTGTACAGAATCAGTGGAGCATCTATTCTTTGCATGCTCTTACAGTCACCAAGTGACCTTGAGGATTACTGATTGGATGGAATTTGGTGGATCACTGCAGGCGTTTGAGGAATTGCGTAACTGGATGGAAGCTAGGGGAAGTAAGAGGACCGCTCAATTCCGCATATGGTGTGCATGTATTGCGGCTACAATTTACCATTTATGGCGTGAACGGAATAGGCGAGTGCATGGGGATGGTAGTAAAAGCGTGGAACAGCTCACCTCAATGATCAAGCAGGAAATGCAAGTGTGGTTACAAGGCTTTAATCATCTAAAACAGATAAATAGATCACGTATATTTCATATAGTCTGCACGCGGGTTGTTTAAATTGGGTGCAATTGTATGGCATAAGTGTAACAGCTTGGTTCGTGGTTAATGAACACTTCATTATACCAAAAAAAAAAGTATTTTTCAAAGAATAACAAGCCAAAATTTTTATAGCCTAATTAACACCCCCCCCTCCCCTCGTAGGCATATTTTACACTTCATTACACATAATAAAATTAATTCAAAGAAAGAAAAGAAATTAGAGTAATGCCTATTTTTGTAACTGTTTACACACAATGCCCATTTTTGTAATTGACACTTATTCAAATGCCTAGATTTGTAATTAACTCCAAATATAGGCACTATGTGTTAATCATTACAAAAATAGGCATAATTTATTTTATAATTTCTTTTTATAATTTTTTTTATTTGTAATATATTTCTGATTTATTTTTTTACTTAAATTTAATATGTTAATAATTCGATTAACAAGTTGAATTAAACCGAACTAGAAATTGCTTATCTCGATTACGGAATCGGATTTTTCAATTTGGTATTTGGTTTTTAATTTTTAAAACATACTTTTTTCAGTTCGCCGAAATCAAATTTTTTTTATTATTTTACATAGTAATATATATGACTTTCTATGACTAAATAAATAATATAAACGTATTCTTCTTTTAATTAGCAATCAATATTTTGGAACCACGTCGGTACAATTTTTTTCGCTTCGTCGATTTGTTTTTTTAGTTGGTTCTGTGTAGGTTTTACCTGTTTATGACAAAAACCTTAATTTTAATCGGATTTCGTGTTGACAAAGAATACCATAAAATTTTTCAAAATGGAGGAAAATTAGTGGTGATTACTATTGTTGGTTTTTCTTTTTCCAATGTGCACTATATTTCATTTATTTGTGTGATTTACGTGTATATCTTTCTTCATTTTATGAATCATAGTTCAATTGTATTATCTTTTTTAATTGTGTATATTGTCAAAAGGATGCCTATTTTTGTATCAAATTTGTGCAAATAATAAAATTAATTCACAAAACGAAAATAAAACAAAAGAATGCCTATTTTTGTAATACAATACACATAGTGCCTATTTTTTAAATTCAAGTTTGAAAAAGTGCCTATACTCCTAGAAGAGCATTTCCGCTAGAAAACACCAAGCCTAAAATATCTTCGTTTGTTATTATTATTTTTATTATACTTAAGACCGGACCGATACCGAATAAGACTTTTGACCGGTTTGCGGTTTTTCCGTTCCAAACCGGTCGGTCGGATCCTACATGAAATACGATATTGTAAAATATCCAACAATATATATAATTGAAAAAGCAGATACATTACGTCTCTTATATCTCGCACACGCATCTTTATTTTATATTATATATATAATTGACTAGGCTCTGTTTTTCTTGTAACTTAGGTTTAATATTTTTATTTAAATAAATAAATAAATAAATCTCATGAAACTATATTCATTTGCAACTAAAATACATGTCAGACATTTATAGCACAAAGAACAAGTGGAAGTCTTACTATAACCATTTTTTTAATACCGGGCCAAAGATTTCAATAAAATTCACACATTTCTTTTGATATAACCTGGAACTTTCAAGCCATTGTCCTTGATATGATATTGGTCGCTCTTACATTATTATTATATTAAGAGTTGTTTATTATTTTTAAGCTAATAGAAAATGTGAACTAATATGTTTTAATTCAATATTTAAAGATGTAGATTAATGAAGGCACAATATAAAGGAATGTATATTATTAATTATTAAAGTGTTCAGCATGTCGCAGATCCATTTTTTATGAACTTCCTATCATACATGGGAAAAGAAAATTTTATAACGGACCTAACCATAATAAAATTGCCTAAAACTAAATATAAAGAATTCACATCATTATCCAAACACTAAAATATCTTCACATCCATAATTTTTGCTGCTTCTGTGTATGGATTATATAAATCTACACCATGGACTTCTTCAACTCGTACTTGAAGCTTTCATGTTCGAAATCAACAGCAAGAATTCCATGATATAATTAACCTGTGTAAACCTTTGGTTCTTCTAGTTGCGATTTTTTTTCTTATTTTACTTTTCTTAAAACAAGGATATATCGATGCTATGCCACGTCTGTCAGACCAAAGCAGGGAGAGAGCTAGGGTTTGTTTGATAGGATTACTTAGGGGTTCCCATTTTCCATCATTCGACACCAACACGACAACAATTCATTGATTAATATTTTTCATATATAATAGAAAATCAAATACATCAAGTCCCTTATATCAAGACACACATCTTTATTTTATACGTAAGCATAGACAACTCAACCCAAACAGGCAACAAGATCAACCTCCAATCCTGGCCAGAAGCGATCGGCGATGTAGCTGAACTTTGCGGTGGCAAAGGGTAGAATTTCGCCGAAGTATTTGCAGATTCGGGGTTCTTCTCAGACTGGAGGGCTCCCGTCGAGATGATCTTTCCTGACCCGAACTTCCCACAGACGAAGATAACCGTCACTACTTTGCAGTTGCAGAGATTTTTCAGCGTAACTTCGTAGAGATTTATGCCTTTGCTTGAAAGCAAAGGCATAAATCTCTACGAAGTTACGCTGAAAAATCTCTGCAACTGCAAAGTAGTGACGGTTATCTTCGTTGGTGGGGACTTCAGGCCAGGCAAGATCATCCCAGAAGGAGTCCTCTAGCCCGAGAAGAATAACCCCCATGGAATCATCATCGTATTTTGCGTAGTTTTTTAAGATTATGTTTTTAGTTTGCGAATGAGATGGGAGGAGGTGGACGGTATTTATAGAGGATGAAGAGACCGCGTGTTAAATGAATTGCTCATGCGGCCATGCCCATGTTTTTTAATTTCCTTTTTCTAATTTCTTTTTTTTTTTTGGTTGTCGTGATATTTTGTAAGAGCTCCAATTTCTATTAATCGGTCTTCAAGCATACTGTGTGTAGGGGTTGGATTCGGGTTTCGGGTACCCGACCTTCGGGTTTTCCCCAATCGAAAGAAAAATCGGTTTAGAAGTCGGATATGTTGAAACAGACGCATCAAAAGAATGAGAAAGATCAGAATAATGAGCTGAAGTTCAAAGCTCAGTTAAAAGGAGAAAAAGAAGTTGCCGCTGAAGAAGCTGTTAAAGAAGCGTGCTTCACAAAAGGCAACGGATATACTTATAAAGACGCTGTCATCAGTGGCAATTTATTCAACAACTACAGTTGGCGGGATTTTTAAAATTAGCGCGTATCAATATGTATATAAGAGTCAGTTTTCACTTTTCTGATGATCTTCTTCATCACTGTACAATCGAATTCTTGTCACTCTCAATAAAGAATTGAAGTTGCTGCTCGTGGATGTAGGATTAACCAATAATCCGAACCACGTTAAATCTTGGTGTCGAATTTCTCAAGTCAATTCGTTTCTCTTATGGTATCAGAGAGTGAAGCTTTCGCATTTTCAACCTAATCATTCAGTCGAACACCATGGCAGCGCCAACGCAACCATCAAGCTCAGTGGTTCTCATCAACGATCCATATTTCTTGAACAACAATGATACGTCTGGGCAACTTCTGGTCCACGAGCGATTGGATGGTGACAACTACGCCACTTGGAGTCGATCGATGATGATTGCGCTAATAGGAAGAAATAAAGAAGGATTTGTGAATGGAACCTTGCAACCACCTGTGGCGAATCCTCAAGATCCAGCAGCTACGCAGAATGAGATAAGTGCCTGGAAGAGAAACAACAGTGTTGTTATCTCTTGGATCATCAATTCCGTATCAAAGGAAATCTCGGCGAGTATCTTGTATAGCGCATCGGCGAGGGAGGTGTGGCTCGACCTTGAGGAGCGATTTGGGCAGAGTAACAAGCCTAGGATCTTTCAATTGAAGAGGGAATTAATTAATTTGTCCCAAGGATCGACCACAGTTACAGTCTATTTCACGAAGTTAAAAACATTGTGGGACGAGCTGGGGAATTACAGGCCAGCGTGCCAATGTGAATGTGGTGGACTCAAGGTGATAAAGGACTACTTGGAAGAGGAATACACGCTGACTTTCTTGATGGGCTTGAATGATACCTTTTCCCAGATAAGAGGGCAGATATTGCTCATGGAGCCACTGCCTTCAGTCAAAAAGGCATTCTCTTTAATCATTCAAGAATAGAAGCAGAGGTCCGTAGGTGGAAATCTTGGCGGAGGAATTGAGGATCAAGTCCATAATATGGCGATGATGACAGCGAAGGAAAATCAAGAAACTTCAAGAAAGGGTGGATATAACCAAAGAAAGGACACACCAAAGCCCATATGTACTCACTGTAACAAGAGGGGGCACACCATTGAAACGTGCTATCAGATACACGGATATCCACCTGGATTCAAGGGCAACTCAAGATTCAGATCAACCAGGGTGAATCAGAACCTGGTGGACTCAGCAAACAGCACTGGGAATAGTGGCAGTCAGATGATTGGTCAGCCAGGAAATGGGGACACTGTGGTTCAGCTCCAACTGACTCCATTACAGCTGCAGAGCTTGAGGACCTTGATCAACCAGACAGCCTCGTCAGTTCAGCCCAGCATTGGGGAGGGATCTCAGCAACCAGAAAGAGGTATTTGTCTCTCTTTCAATTTGCCAGAACTAACTGATAAAGGTGTTTGGCTGGTTGACTCAGGCGCAACCAGACATGTTTGTGGAAGTCAAAACACACTTATAGATGTACATGAGATAGAGGAATCAAACGTAATCCTGCCAGACAACACTGTCATTAGGGTGAATAAGGCAGGATCTGTCATTCTGAACAAATACATTACCCTGACAGATGTGCTGCTGGTCCCAGAGTTCCATTTTAATTTGATTTCAGTAGGCTGGCTGGCATGCAAAAAGGGGTACAGGTTTTCCTTTGAGGCTAACAGTTTCATGGTGCAGGATCAATTCAACCGAGTGATTGGCAGGGGTGATCAAGTTGGTGGATTATACATGATCCAAGCTGAACCTGTTTTTCAGTCCAGTCATGAATCTGTCTTTCTAAATAGACTTTCAGCTGATGTATGGCACTATAGATTAGGACATCCATCTGATAGGGTTCTAGGAATGCTTAGAGATATCTTGAAACATGATAGCAACTCTGTAAGCAAACTCTGTAAAATCTGTCCAGTTTCCAAACAAAAGAGAACAGCTTTTCCTAATGCAAATAAGACAGCTTGCTCAGCCTTTGATCTGGTGCACACTGATGTATGGGGGCCATTTCATATTGTCTCACACTCAGGGCATCAATACTTCCTTACAATAGTAGATGATTTTTCCAGATTTACATGGCTCTTTATGTTGAAGCATAAATCTGAGGTGAGGGAAGTGCTGTCATTCTTCTTAGCATATGTGGAAACACAATTCAGGACCAAAGTTAAAACAGTAAGATCTGACAATGCTCGAGAGTTTAACATGGTTGATTTGTTCAGAGAAAAAGGAATAAATCATCACTTATCTTGCATCCACACTCCTCAACAGAACTCAATAGTTGAGAGGAAACATCAGCATCTTTTGAATGTAGCACGAGCACTCTTCTTCCAATCAGGCCTGCCAATCGAGTACTGGTCAGAATGTGCCCTCACAGCAGCTTACCTCATCAACAGAACACCATCAGCCAAACTGGGAAAGAAAAGTCCATACATACTGCTGTTCCAAAGGCCTACTGATTATCACTCTCTGAGGGCTTTTGGCTCGCTTTGCTTCTGCTCTACACTGATGGCAGGGAGGAAGAAATTTGATGCTAGAGCAAGGGAGTGTGTCTTCTTGGGCTATCCTAATGGCATGAAGGGATACAAAGTAATGGATTTGAAAACTAGACAAATTTTTGTCACAAGAGATGCAAGGTTTAATGAGAGGGTATTTCCCTTCAAGGACAGAGAAGAATTCCTAGCAGCAGAGGATCCTTTCTCAGGTATTGTCCTGCCCAGGTCATATGAGGCTGATGTTACTTCAGGAATGGAACCATTGGAACCTGAAGGAAATGAGCCAGGCAGTGAAGATGAACTGGAAGGTACACCAGATAATGCAAATGGAATGGGCACTATACCAGATGCAACAGAAGATAACTCACATAATCATCACAGCAGAGGAGATCAGAGAGGCAGACAAGAAAGCCTCACTACCTACAGGACTACCACTGCAATGAACTGTCAACTGGCACAGTCCTATATCCTCTGTCAGACTTTCTAACATACCAGGCCTTCTCTGATCAGCATAAGGCACTGATAGGGAACATTGCATTGGCACAAGAACCCAAGACTTATGCCCAAGCCTCAACCTCAGCAAAGTGGCAAGATGCTATGAGAGAAGAGTTCAAGGCACTTGAAGAAAACAAGACCTGGTCCATTGTTGAGCTGCCAAAAGGAAAGACTCCCATAGGATGTAGATGGGTGTATAGGGTGAAGTTCAACTCGGATGGTGGCATAGAAAAGTACAAGGCACGTCTCGTAGCAAAAGGATATGATCAAAGAGAAGGTGTTGATTACATAGACACGTTTGCGCCGGTTGCAAAACCAAACACTATCAAAATTGTCATGTCACTGGCAGCTAAACAGGGCTGGAAACTGGTACAAATGGACGTGAACAACGCCTTTTTGAATGGAAATTTGGAGGAAGAGGTCTACATGGAACTACCACAAGGCTTCTACAATGAGTACAAGAGCAAGGGAGCTGGGAAGGTAGTGTGTAAACTCAACAGATCACTGCATGGCCTTAAACAGACATCGAGAGAGTGGAACAAAAAGTTCACTGATTCTGTAAAACAGTTTGGATTTAAGCAGACGCAATCAGATCACACTTTGTTCATCAGAGGAAAGGGAAACAAACAGGTCATACTACTTGTATATGTAGATGACATAATTTTATCTGGACCCTCAGCAGCGGAGATAGAGCAGGTTAAAAGCTTTCTGCACAGCCAATTCAGGGTCAAGGACTTAGGGGATTTGAAGTACTTTCTTGGGGTTGAAGTAGCAAGAAATGAAAAAGGCATTTACATTACCCAGCGGCAGTATACACTGCAACTATTGACAGATACAGGGTACACAGATTCAAAACCACTTTCAACCCCTATGAACCCGAGTGACAAACTTACCAAGGAAGCAGGAGAGTTACTTGCTGATCCCTTCAAGTACAGAAGGCTGGTGGGTCGCCTCCTTTACCTCACTTTTACAAGACCAGACATCAGCTTTGCGGTCCACAAGCTCAGTCAGTACATCTCTGCTCCGCGGTCTGTTCACATGATGGCAGCACACCACTTGCTTAGGTACCTGAAGGCAAGCACAGGACAGGGAATTCTCATGTCCTCAGCAGGGAATATGCAGCTGCGAGCCTTTTCAGATGCAGATTGGGGTGCCTGCGCAGACACCAGAAAATCTGTGTCAGGGTATTGCACCTTCATAGGAGATTCATGGTGACCTGGAAAGCGAAGAAGCAAGCGACGGTGTCTAGATCTTCAACAGAGGCAGAGTACAGGGCCTTGGGATCAACCGTAGCAGAAGTGATCTGGATAAAACAGTTACTCGAGGAGCTGGGAATAACAATGGACCAAAAACCAGTTGTGTATTGTGATAACTTGTCGGCATTGAAACTAGCATCAAACCCCAAATTCCATGAGCGCTCAAAGCACATTGAAGTGGACTGCCACTTCATCAGGCATCATGTTTCAAATGGAGTAATCAAGCTCTTGCCAATAAGGTCCGAGCATCAATTGGCAGATATGTTTACAAAGCCACTCAGTGGTCCTTCGATAAGGAGAATGTTAGTCAAGATGTCAGTGATAAATCCATGCCTTCCATCTTGCGGGGGGGGGGGGTGTTGAAACAGACGCATCAAAAGAATGAGAAAGATCAGAATAATGAGCTGAAGTTCAAAGCTCAGTTAAAAGGAGAAAAAGAAGTTGCCGCTGAAGAAGCTGTTAAAGAAGCGTGCTTCACAAAAGGCAACGGATATACTTATAAAGACGCTGTCATCAGTGGCAATTTATTCAACAACTACAGTTGGCGGGATTTTTAAAATTAGCGCGTATCAATATGTATATAAGAGTCAGTTTTCACTTTTCTGATGATCTTCTTCATCACTGTACAATCGAATTCTTGTCACTCTCAATAAAGAATTGAAGTTGCTGCTCGTGGATGTAGGATTAACCAATAATCCGAACCACGTTAAATCTTGGTGTCGAATTTCTCAAGTCAATTCGTTTCTCTTAGGATATCGGGTAGCAATATGCTACCCAATTTACCGAGTATCCGACCATAAAAAAAAAAGGAAAAAATTTATATAAAAACTAAACCCAACCAATAAATAAAAAACTCAAATATGAAACTAAGCCCAACAAATAAAAAATGTGTTGATTCTTTGAACTAATAAAAGGTCAAATTATAATTCACTTTTTCGGATACCGACCGGTTTCCGGGTTCCCCCGACTAATCCGGTTCGCCCCGTGTCGTGTACCTGGTAACGGCAGGTGAAGCTCCCAAAAGGGGTGCTGCATATAATTATAATTCACGTTTAGTAATGCCATGATAAATTAAATAATTGAGTTGTCTCTCCATATTCTTCATTTCGTAATAATGTATATTATCTCTACCAGACTAAGTTTGGTTATCAAGAAGATAATATGAGCTATAAGTCTAACAATAATATGGACGCAATCACTAATTGTTATTGTATTTTTATGAGCCGCATTATTAAAGCTTGTGCAAGAGATGGATTATAAAAGCTATATTTGGTTTGTAAAATTCATATCATATTGGTTCACTAACTGAAATATAATTGGTTATTAAAAATCACGTGCCTGTCTCGTGTCCCAGTAATAGTAGTTTTTTTTATGCATGTCTATCTTTGAATATGTCAAAATCATAATATTAATAATAATTGAAACTAATCTCGTAGGTATTAGATATAACTATTAAAAGGTATAATTTTTTAATCATTTTCAACAAACGAATTATTAATCGTTTTCTTCTTCCTTAATTGATTGAAGCAATAAAAGCTATACCATAATACAAGGCACGCACGTCTCCATAGCGTGGAATACAATTTCAAATTTTCAATTAGCCAATTTGGAAAACATATATATAATTAAAACATTAATTGGGGGAAATTATATGTGATACATGTGACATGCTGCCACTTATGTGTGTGTATTTATGATAAATAATTGATCTTTTACACCTAGCATGTGGACTGTGTTATTTCTCTTATAATGTCTATTTTCATAAACAAGCAGAAGCTTTGATTAAAAAAATTAGGGGATTTTACATAAAAATACCCATTAATATAAAAATTTAGCAAGTCAGTACTCTGTCAGTATTTTTCTATATATAGGTATCTGTCAGAATAAATTTTTTGCACATTGGTACCATATATCGTATTGTGGTGTATAATACAGTAAGAAAATGGTACATCATATAGTCAGCCGCAAGGTATTATATGGAAAGTATATAGGTACCATATATGGGTACCATATAAATGCATGGCATGATACGTAATACACATATAAAAAGGTACGTCAAGACCGAATAAATGGTACACACAGCACAGTCGAACGGGTACTTATATAAAAAAAAAAGTTCTGACATGGTTATTGATTTGCAAATTATACAATTGGGTATTTTTCTATAGATTCACCAAAAAATTATAACACAATAATCGTGCTTTATAGAATGCCAATATTTCAAATTAGACTCCTTTTTTTAATCTGCAAACTATGCTGAGGCACGCACTCGCAAGCACAGGAGGAAAAGAAAGAGTTAGCTAATATACGCATCATAAGATAAGCAAATATGGACGATCTTATGGTCTTCAATAGGAAGGTGTAATTACTGATACGTGAAAATGTCAAACTTAGTTTCACTTTTGGTATGTAATGAATGGCGTGATAAATTAAATAATTGACCTTGTCTCTCCATATCGGCTTCATTTCGCAATCATGTACTTATATAATATCTACCAAACTAGTTTTTAAGATAATACGAGCTATATGACTAACACGAGTAAATTAATTGTTTTTTTTATGAGCCGCATGATTAAGCTTGTGTGAGATGATTAGATCATAAAGGCTATGTTTGTCTTGTAAAATTGATATTTGTATATTAGTTCACTAACTGAAATATAATTAGTTATTAGAAATTACGTGCCTGTCTCGTGTCGTCTGGTGACAGTAGTAGTAGATTTTTTAATAATTGAAACTATCTGCATAATATCGCTAAAAACACTCTTTAACATATGAACCATGTTAAAAAAAAAAAAAATTCATGCATGCGACATCATAACAATTGTTCAAATTTTTATAGGTAACCAATTATTCAATAGGAAAAATCACGTTGTTTGTTAGAATACATATATTTTTCATGTCCTGATTATTCAAAAAATAAAAAGAAGTAAAAGAAAATGAACAGTTGTTAACTAACCACTTGATCAAAACACTAACCACTTGATCAAAACGCTACATAAGCCTTTGAATAAATAATTATCACATAAAACCTGATTAATATTTATTGTAATGAGCTCAAATTCGGGATAGCCATTCAACCCATTCCACTATTTGTGCTTCACGAAACAAATTTTTAGATTGAAGTGTCATATATAGGATTATTATTTGTTCTTGCGTATAGAAATTTTAGGCATGGTGCGCATGTGTATTAGACACGCAAAGAGATATCTATATATTATTTATTATCATTGTAAATTATATTGTTCGTTCAAAAATTAAACGACACCCAAAATTTTTTGTTGTTAGTTTATGATTTCTAAGTCTATTGACACGTGTCAGTTTTTCCATCTAAATTGACGGAGATCTAACGGTAAGACCAATTTAGTTCAAAATCGACAACATCGGGGACTAAATTGGTCCACGCAAAAAATGATGGACTAAATTGGTCCACGATAAACATTAGGGACCATTTTGGGTTTTATTCCCGGCTAAAATATCAATCATTCTATATCACAGGGTATTTGATGTAACTATTAAAAGGTATATTTGTTCTGTCATTTTTCAACCAACGAATTATTAATAGTTAGTAACATTTTTACACGGCTAAAATATCAATCATTCTATATCATAGGGTATAGGGTAATTAGATATAACTAATTAAAGGTATAAATTTTTCAATTATTGTTTCATCCAAAGAATTATTAATCATCTTCCCCTTCCTTAATTGATTGAATATTAAAAGCTACACTATACAAGCCACAAGGCACGCCCCCTCCGTCGCGTGGAAAACAATTTCAAGCCAATTTGGAAAACAATACAAAAATAAAACATTAATTCTAGGCAATTATATGAATTTTTGCTGCTTCTGTGCATGTACTTGGAGCTTTCATGTTCGAAAATCAACCCCAAGAATTCCATAATAAACCTGTGTAAACCCCAAGAATTCCATAATCACGCCCATCTTCTAGTTGCGATTCCCATCTTCTAGTTGCGATGTTTTTTTCCTTATTTTACTTTTCTTAAAAGAAGGACATATCAATGCCATGGTCATGTCAGTCAGACTAAAGTAAGGAGAGAGCTAGGCTTTGTTTGATGGGATTACTTAGAATATCTCCAACGATCAATCGCAAACGCAAACGCATTTTGCAGTAACAACCATATTTTGCAGTAATTGTTCTCCAACAGTCAACTGCAAAACCAAACGTAAAAGAATATTCTTGTAATATTGTTTTTCATACCAATTTTTGTAACTTTTCAATATCATCCCTATATTAAATTATTCTACAAATTAAACACAATATTCTTTTGATTTTGATTAAGAAAATATTTACGCAAATCATTATTGGCCAAAACAATATTTAACTATATCTTTGTGGTCAAAACAATATATAATTATGTTATATAAAAAATAAATAATACGATATAAAAAAAGTATTACTGCAATAAGTGTGAAGGTTAAAATAATTATTTATTATGTCAAATTACAATCATAATATTAGTATACAATTTTCAGATTCTTTAATATTTTTTAATTTATTTTATATTTTTTTATTTATATTGTAATACAAGTAAAGACCTTATTTGCAAATTTACAACATCAAACACATTTTTGCGTTCGAACGCAAATTTGCGTTCGAAACAGGAGACAGAAAGCAAAAAATGCATTTTGCGTTTGCGTTTGCAGCACTGTTGGAGCACATTTACTGCATTTTTGCGTTTGCGCTTGCGTTTTGCAGTACTATTGGAGATTATCTTAGGGTTTTATTCCCCCATTTTTTAATCGTTTGACCCGAAGTACGAAGATAATTCATTAATTAATATTTCTATAATAGAAATCAGATAAAGTAAAGTCTCATATAGTTACACATCTTTATTTTATATCTAAGCATAGTCAACCTAGACAGGCAAAAATATCAACCTCCAATCCTGTCCAGAAGCGATCGACGATGTAGCTGAACTTTGCGGTGGCTAAGGCTAGAATTTCGCCAATGTATTTGCAGCGCCCAGGGTTCTTATTCTCGGGTTGGAGGGCTTCCGCCGGGATGATCTTGCTAGGACTGTCAAAACGGGCCGGCGGGGCCGAACGGCCCGTAGCTCGCCAAAGCCCGCCACAGGGGGGGGGGGCCGGCAGCTTGCAAAATGAAGCCCGTCCCGCCTGCAGGCGGGTAGTGGGCCTGGCGGGCTTAGCCCGCCAGTTATAAAAAACTAACAAAAAAAATAATAATTAAAAATTGGTAAAAAATATAATAATGAAGATTTCAAATTGAAACATATATTTAATTTAATCAACTTCTTTAATATTAATTTTTTTATGATATTAAAGTATAAATCATAATTCAAAAATATAAAAATCAAATATAATTTATTTGTAAATCTATTATATAATATAATATATATTTTTATTTTTGGGCCGGCCTACCCGCAGCCCGCCCCGCCAAAGCCTGCGGCCCGCCTCCAAGCGGGCCTAAAATTCCAGAGCCCGCCCCGCGGGCCCAGGCCCGTTTTGACAGCCCTAGATCTTGCTTGGCCTTAACTTCCCACACACGAAGATCACCATCACTACACTGGCAAAAAAATTTCATTGTGCCCTCGTAGAGATTGAGGCCTTTGGTTGGATCCGTGCTAATTATACATTGATTAAAACTGAGGTCTAGGCAATCATCTCCTGCATAAAATATATATATATATATATATTTATAGGTGTAAAATAAAAGCAAAGATATTAGGGTTTGTTGCTACGCTAGAGAAGAACCTTGTGCAGCTATGGCGGAGGCGAAGATGGCGAGTAGGAGGAGAGCAATATAGTTGGAATTAGACATCATCATTGTATGTTTAGGTGTTTTTAAATATTAATTTTTAGTTTTGTGAATAAAAATGGGAGGAGGTGAACGGTATTTATCTCTGTAGTAAAACTCGGCCTAGAGGGCGCCTACGCCCTTTCCGACGCGTTTTTCGGCTAGGCGGCTGATTAGTCGGTGGAACCAATTAATCGGCCTAGCGGATGATTAAGCGGCCGACTAGGCGGTCACAATTTTTTTTTGTATTTTGAAAAAAAAATAAAAACAATTTTTTTGCGAAATTTTTTTATAGATACAAAAAAAATTATTAGGATTGACATTATTTATTTGAATAGATAAATTTGATATAGCTTTACTATGGTATATTAGCATATAAATAAAATTTATAAAAAATCAGTATACCGACTAATTTCCGCGTAGAAACTGCCAAGGCCCCCCCTAGGCGCTAGGCCCCCCTCGGGCGCCGACTAGCTCCTAGAGAGTTTTACAATATTGGTATTTTAAGAGGATGATGAGGAGACCGTGTGTCGAATGGATTGAAATGATTAATTTAAAATATATTTATATTCTTGGGAAACAACGAAAACATAACACGGAGTTTGTCTATTAGCCCATGCCCATTTAGGGTTGTCAACGGGGCAGGACGGGGGCGTTGATCTAATCCCCGACCCGTGAGGCAAACGGGGACGAAATCGTCCCCGTCCCGCGGGGATCCCCGCCCCATCACTATTTTTTCTAAAAAAAATTCAATTTGTATTAATTTAATATTATTTAAACTATACTTTAATATTATTTATATTATTTAAACTACATTTTAATCATATTTAAATTATTTTAATGTTATCCCAAGTATATTTTAATATTATCTATCTTATAATAATATTAATTGAATATAATAAATATTATTTTAATTATCGGGGACGGGGCGGGTCCGCGGGGAAAAATATCCCTCCGTCCCCGCCCTTCGGGGGTAGAATAGCGGGGATTCCCGGTCCTATTCGAGGCGGATCCCCGTGGGGATGTGGAATTCCCGCCCCATTGACAACCCTATGCCCATTGTATGTTTTTTAATTTTGCTTTTTCTAATTTCTTTCTTGTTTTGTTGTTTTTAGACTGCGTGTGTTGTGATATTTTGTAAAAAGCTATAATTTCACTCAATTGGGCTTAAAGAAAACTCTAATCCACTCAATTGGGCTTCAGCCATAATTTGATATTTTGGAATGGACTTACTATTAACTTTGTCAAATAGGCCCACGGCCTGAAAGCCGGGCCATCAGTCTCGCTAAAAGGGCGGGCGGGTCTGAATGGGCCAACCCATGCAGGCCCTCGGGCTATGGAAGGTGGACTTGCCCACAGCCCGGCCCGTCAGCTATTGTAATTTGTAACTATATATATTATATGGGAAAAATATATTAATTTATAGTTAATGCTTATTTTAGTTAATAAATACATAATTAATGGCATGCTTATATATTATTTATTAAGAAATACCGTAATTAATTTAAAAACTATTAGTAAATCAAAATATTGAAATTAAAATAAGTAAATACTAGTTTTTCAAGGAGGGCAAGCTTGGCCGGCCAGGCCCGCCGGCTGGGGGGGATGGGCCTCAATTTCTAAGCCCACCACATGGCGGGCTAGCCCGCCCGCCACCTCGCCAAACAGTGGGCTTTGTTGGGATACGGACCGGCCCGCTCCACCTGTCCATTTTGACAACTCTACGTATTTCATATATATTGAGTAGGCCCTAATTATATTTTAAGTTAGTACTTTAATTTTTTTATTTAAATACATAAGCAAAATATCTCATTGCATACATTATATTCATTTGCAACTAAAATACATGTCAGCCTTTCGCTGCAGAAATAGTAAGTAAAAGTCTTTCGTTAGCCATTTTAAGAGAATGGTAGAAAGAGTGGAACATGTAAGATAAAATTACAATTATAAATAACTTTTTAACAATGTTACGAAATTCAACAACTTTGTAATATTTTATTGATATATTTTAGTCCCAGTTTATTTTAATCAGTTTTAAATAATTTTTTAATAAAAACTTATTTTGTCACAACAACCTTTTTAGCAAGAGTGAAAGTTTTATTTTGATTATTTATTATTACTTACAAAAATAAAAAGGAGATCAAAAGAACAAACAAACATGTGCGTATCCTACACTTGAATTGTTATCATCAACGGTCAATCGTACAACAATCTACACGAGCTGCGAATAAATATTGTCTTAGGTTAGTTTCTCCATATAGTTCCATGTAACTAATTTATCGGTTGTTTGAATATTTTGTGAAAGACCATATTTTATTGAGTATTGCATATCACCGTTTTCTAAAAGTTTCCTCTAGAACTGTCAAACGGGTCGGCGGGGCGGGGCTGCTCGTAGTGTTCGATTCTCGAGGCTGTGATGTGGGCATCGATTTTGAATATACACGGCACATTGTACCGCCTCGGCCCAGAACTCCTTTGGCATCTCTTTGCTTTTCAACATTGATCAAACCATGTCGGGTATGGTACGATTTTTCCTTTCAGCCACGCCGTTTTGTTAAGGCGAATACGGCGCGGTGAGGAATCTCCTGACACCCTGTTCCTCTCAAAAAGCTATGAAAGCACCCGACATGTATTCTCCACCTCGGTCTGAACAGAGTGCCTTGATGCTTGAACTTGTCGCCTTCTCGACCATAGTTTTGAATTTTTTAAACGCCTGCAGCGCTTCGGATTTTTCTTTCAAAAAATATACCCAAGTCTTTCTCAAGTAATCGTCGATGAACGTGATGAAGTATTTTTTTGCTAAATGATGCCGGCCTGATAGGTCCGCAAATATCGGTGTGTATCAGCTTGAGCAGTTTGCTTGCTCGAAATCCTGCTTGCTTCTGAAACAACGTTCGCGCATGTTTGCCAATCACACAACTTTCGCAAAGTTTGTTTTCTCTCTCTATCATCGGCATGCGCTTGGAGAGCTCCTTCCGCAATTGTAGCATTCAAATGCTCGGCTGATTTGAGCAGTCGCCACGTTCTCGTCCTCGACCTCGTCCTCTCCAATTTTGGTTGTTTTTTTGTCCTTCTTTTTCGTGATTGTAGCCTCGTCCTCGGCATGTGCTTTGACCGAACCATGTCCTCGTTGGCCACGTCCTCTTCCTCGCCCGTGCTGTGTATACATCGCCTTGTCGTCATTAGTGGACAATTTCGTCTGTAGGGCCGCGTCTAAAGACTTCTGCTTCTTCTTTTTCTTTCGTTGATCGTGAGCTTCGAGTGAACCAGAAAGTTCATCGACCGTCATTTTTTCAAGATCTTTGGATCCTTTGATTGCACACACCACATTCTCATACTCGTTCGTCGGGGACCGCAAAATTTTCTCGACGACTCGGGCATCAGTTAGGGCTTCGCCATTTCTCTTCAACTGGTTCGCGATGGTTTGCACTCTCGTTATGTACTCGGATACGCCTTCTCCCTCCTTCGGTTTTGTCATTTCGAACTCGCCACGAAGAGTCTTCAACCATACTTGCTTTACTCGATCGGTATCTTTGTATGCTTTTTCCAACGTCTCCCATGCATCCTTCGATGCTTTGGGCTCTGCTATTTTTTCGAAGCCGGCCTCATCTATAGATTGGTAGATGGTGTAAAGTGCGAACTTATCTTGTTCGCGGGATTCCTTCAGCTTCTTTAGTTGAGCTTCGTAATCGGCATTGGCCAGCGGTTGCTCAGACTATCGACATAGCTCTGATACCAATCTGTTATTGTGGTGACTAAATTAATGCCCACACGATAAACAAAATCTGAGATGCTCTCTCACTATTGTTTATAAATAATCTCACAATTGTTTATAAATAATTCTCACAATATTATATTTTGTTGCTCATGCAAGAAGAAAAGACTATAGAGGCTTCTTAAACTATTATTTTGCTCACTAATTCTTCTATGCGTATTGATACAATTTATAGAAATATCAAGTACAAAAATCCAAACATAAGCTGAAACAAAACAAACTTCCTTTTTTAACTTTTCCACGTTATCTTATCTCTTCATATTGATTCCTTGTCATACATGTATTCCTTATTTTCTTCATTTGTGTGCCGATGTTAGGTGTAGCCGGTTTCCTCTTTTTTTATTTTCATATTGAGATTATTCAACACACAAGCCTTCCAAGAACTAATTTTATCTTCGGTTAGGGTTTTACTTTTTATTAATATGTATCATGATAGAAATTTTTGAGAGATTTCGATCTTGCAAAACGATATTAAAATAGTGAAAGTTTGGACAAAGTGAGCAACAATAACTTACATTTCAAAGTCCAGCTTGATTCAAGCCCAGATAAAAGTTAACTATCATAACACAAGAATATATGAACTACATCAGTAAACAAAAAGCATGGTCTATTATTATTATTATTATTATTATTATTATTATTAACCCATGTTATATAAATCAAGTCTTGTTTAATACACACGAGACATTGTGCGATATTTCGATTTTTTACTTATATTAACTTAATAAAGTCTGCAAGCTATTAACATAATGGTTTCAATTTTCTCAGCAGTTATATTTCGAGCCTTGAAATCTCATTCTCCAAGTATTCCTCATAAACCCCCGATTATAGGATTAAGATTCATCGCAATTGCGTTAATATAATTTAACGTTAGTGAAGTTATTGCGATACTAAGCTTGGTAAATATTAGTAATTGTTAATAGAATGATATTTTCGAGCAGTATGCTTGAATTCCCATTTTATTATTTTCGCCCAATTGACAAATGTGATGTGACATGCCACTTGTGTGCGTGTTTATGATCAATAATTGATCTTTTACACGACACTCACAAACACAAGAGGAATAGAAAGACTTACCTAACGTACGTATAATCGTAAACATGTAGAAGACATAAATTGTCCAAAACTATGATGTTATTGCATTGGCATTCGCGCAACCTTATCGTTTCGCCTGCTGCGAATCTCATCTATATTGTTCGTGATCATCGATTATATGATTGTATGGTCTTTAATTGGAGGTGTAACTATTGATAAAGTCAAATTATAATTCACTTTTGGTAATGCCATAATAAGCTAAATAATTGAGTTTTCTCTCCATATTCGCTTCATTTCGCAATCATGTGCTTGTATATAATATCTACCAAACTAGGTTTCGTTATCAAGAAGATAATATGAGCTATAAGTCTAACATTAATATGGACGCAATCACTCAATTGTTTTTGTTTGTATCATAAAGGCTATATTTGGTTTGTAAAATTCATATATCATATTGGTTCACTAACTGAAATATAATTGGTTATTAAAAATCACGTGCCTGTCTCGTGTCACAGTAATAGTAGATTTTTTATGCATGTCTATCTTTGAATATGTCAAAATCATAATATTAATAATTATTTAAACTATCTCGTAGGGTATTAGATATAACTATTAAAAGGTATAATTTCTTAAATCATTTTTCAACCAACGAATTATTATCGTTTTCCTCTTCCTTAATTGATTGAAGCAATAAAAGCTATACCATAATACAAGCACGCACGTCGCCATCGCGTGGAATACAATTTCAATTTTTCAACTAACCAATTAGGAAAGCATATATAAAATCAAACTTTAATTGCGGGAAATTATATGTGACACATGTGACATGCTGCCATTTATGTGCGTGTGTTTAATTGATCTTTTACACCTGAAATATGGACTGTGTTTAGTCTCTTATAACGTCTATTTTCATAAACAATCAGAAGATTTGATTAAAAAATTATAATACAATAATCGTGCTTTATAGAATGCAAATATTTCAAATTAGACTCCTTATTTTAATCTGCAAACTATGCTGAGGCACGCACTCACAAACACGGGAGGAAAAGGAAGAGTAAGCTAATAAACGCATCATCAAGTAAAATACATAAATTATAATTTATATACGATGTTATTACATTGGCATCCCCTTCGTATCGCTTGTTGCGAATCTCATCTATAATTGTTCCTGATCATCGATTATTCGGACTCGGAGGATAATTTTATGGTCTTCAATAGGAAGGTGTAATTACTGATACGTGAAAATGTCAAACTCGTTTCACTTTTGGTATGTAATGAATGGCATGATAAATTAAATAATTGACCTTGTCTCTCCATATGGGCTTCATTTCGCAATCATGTACTTATATAATATCTACCAAAACTCGTTTTGGTTATCAAGAAGATAAATACGAGCTATATCACTAATGCTAATATGGACGCGAGTAAATTAATTGTTTTGTTTTTTTGTGAGCCGTATGATTAAGCTTGTGTAAGAGATGATAGATCATAAAGGCTATATTTGGTTTGTAAAATTCATATTTGTATGTTAGTTCACTAAATTAATATAACTAGTTATTAGAAATCACGTGTTTATATCGTGTCGTCTGGTGTCAGTAATAGTAGATTTGCATGTGTATTTTTGAATTCGTAAAATCATAACATTAACTAGTATATTTAGCACATCCTATGTACGTGCAAATATATAAGTCATTTTATATTGTTATATTATTAATTAAGTTATTTAAAAAATACAATTTTAAATCAAAGGATTTAATTGTAATAAATCAAAATATTAAGGATAAAATTGTAAAAAAACTAACCATTTTACGGACCAAATAGCAGTTTATACTCAACTCTAACCATTAATATAATAGAATAGATAATTGAAACTATCTGCATATTATATCGCTAAAAACACTATTTAACATATGAACCATGTTAAAAAAAACATGCATGCATGAATGCATGCGACATCATAACATTTGTTAGAATTTTTATAGGTAACCAATTATACAATATGAAAAACATAAAAAATGCATGCTTGAAGTTGAAACATCATGTTGTTTGTTAGAATATTTATAGATTTTTCATGTCCTGATTATTCCATAAAAAAAAAAGAAGAAGAAAGAAAATGAGCAGTTTGTTAACTAACCACTTGATCAAAACACACGACTTCACTTTTCTGATGATCGATCAAAACGCTACATAAGCCTTTGAATAAATAATTATCACATAAAACCTGATTAATATTTATTAGTACTTCATGTAACAAATTTTTAGATTGAAGTGTCTTATATAGGATTATTATTTGTTCATGCGTATAGAAAATTATTAGGCATAGTGCACATGTGTAATAGACGGGCAAAGAGATATCTTTATTATTTATTATCATTTTAAATTACTTTGTTCCTTCAAAAATTAAAGGACACCGAAAATTTTTTATTTTTAGTTTATGATTTTTAAGTCTGACCAATCGCATATCGACACGTCAAGTATTCCATCTAAATTGACGGGAGTCTAACGGCACGATCAATTTGGTTCAAAATCGACAATATCGAGGACTTAATTGGTCCACGCAAAACATCATGTACTAAATTGGTCTATGTGGTAAACATCGGACACCATTTTGGATTTTCTTTCCAGCTAAAATATCAATCGTTCCATGTCACAGAGATGTAACTATTAAAAGGTATATTTGTTCAATCATTTTTCAGCCAACGAATTATTAATAGTTGCTAACATTTTTACGCGGCTAAAATATCAATCATTCTATATCATAGGGTATTAGATATAACTATTAAAAGGTATAATTTTTTAATTATTTTTTTAACCAAAGTATTAATCGTCTTCCCCTTCCTTAATAGATTGAAGCAATAAAAGCTACTCTATACAAGGCACGCCCGTCTCTGTCGCGTGGAAAACAATTTCAATAGTCAGTTTGGAAAACACATACAAAAATAAAACATTAATTGTAGTCAATTTTTGCTGCTTTTGTGTATGTATTATAGGAATCAACACCATGGACTTCTTCAACTCGTACTTATTGAAGCTTTCATGTTCGAAAACCAACCCCAAGATTTCCATGATATAATTAACCTTGGTTCTTCTAGGTTGCGTTTTTTTTTTCTTTATTTTACTTAAAATAAGGATATATCAATTATCAATGCCTAGTCACGTCAGCCGGACTAAAGTAAGAGAGAGCTAGGATTTGTTTGATGGGATTACTTAGGGTTTCGTTCCCCATTTTTCATCAATTTTGAGACGAAGTACGACGATAATTCATTAATTAATATATATATTTTTTCAAATATAGTTGAACCCAAAGAAGATAGCGATGGATACACATTACGTCGCTTATATCAAGCACAAACACACATTATTTTATTCATATCAGTACTATCACGCGCAGCTTAGCGGTAGCTAGGGTTTTAACCTATACATGCAACAACATCAACCTCCAATCCCGGCCAGAAGCGATCGGAGATGTAGCTGAACTTTTCGGTGGCGAAGGGTTGAATTTCGCCGTTGTATTTACAGAGCTCGGGGTTCTTTGCCTCGCGCTGGAGGGCTCCCGCCGGGATGATCTTTCCCGGCCTAAAGTCCCCACAAACCAAGTAAATCGTCACAACTTTACACTGGCAAAGGTTTTCTAGCGTCACTTCGTAGAGACTAAGGCCTTTGCTTGGATCGCTGGTTATTATTCGCTGATTAAAACTCACGTCAGGGCAATCAGCATCTCCTGCAACAAAAAAAAATATATATCTATATATAAAAATAGAAAAAAAGTAAAGTTGCTATAGGGTCTTTTATACTACGCTAGAGAAAGAACCTTTTGCAGCAGATACGGCGAGGGCGAAGACGGCGAGAGCAATATACTTGGAGGACATCATCATTGTATTTTTTTTCGTTGTTTCTTAAGATTATATTAATGTTTAGTTTTGTGAGTAAAAATTGGACGAAGCGAACGGTATTTATAGAGGTTGGAGAAGGAGACCGCGTGTTAAATGAATTGAAATGAAATTTTAAAACAGTAATTATTATTCTTGGGAAACAACGAAAACGCAGCATGGAGTTTGTCTATTAGCCCATGCCATGCCATTATAAGTTTTTTAAATTTCTTTTTTCGTTTTGATTTGTTGCTGTTAGACCGCGTGTTTTAATTTTAAGCTCTAATTTTACTTCGTTGGGCTTCTCAAAGAAAGTTCTAAATCCATTACAGTTGGGCTTCTACGAAAATTTAGTATTTTGCAATGGGCCTACTATTAACTAAGACCTGTCAATTAGGCCACGGCCCACAGGCTCTCGGGCTTTGGCAGGGCAAACTAGCCCAAGGCCCGGCCCATATATCAATGTAAAAATACCGTAATTAATTTATATGAAAAAAAATCAATTTAATAGTTAATGCATAATTTGTTAATATCTTTAAAGAGCGAAGGGATAAAAACTGTAAATTGGTCTGTCAAAATTAATCAATCAAATTGTTTCTACTTTAATTACTATTAAAAAATAAAAAACCTCTTAAATCATAATAACCACCTCATTTTATTTTTAGCATATCAATTATTAAAAAACGGGTACTACTATTTGCACCCCCTATACCTAGGGAATGTAAACTATAAAATTATTTCGCTGGATTCAACAGACATAAATTACTCATATGCTACCATTTACTAAACATTAACAAATATATATCTTTGAAGCAAATAACATGCCAATATTCTGATCAACATTAAACGTAAATAACATGCCACCAATTACTTAATTATAATGCACACACACACACGTAATATATAGTATAAAATTATTTTAGAAAAATAAAAAAAAATACTCGAGCGTGTTACATGTTGTTGCATTTAGTGAAAGAAATTAAAAAAATATTTGTTATATGATTAAACATACGGTTCAATTAATATTAGTTGTCCCTATATATTTAAAAAGACTTATGAGAATCTTACTCGTTAATATGCATCGTCTAAGTGTAGATGTATTTTTAATTTGCAATTAACAATTTTTGATATATATATAGTTGAGATTTGAGAGGAAATTGTAAGTGAAAAATCGTTCAAATGTTTCCAACCTAATTGATAAAAAAAAGTTAGTTATATTTGTCAAGCATTAATAATGTTAGTCAAAGTGTTTGGTCAAATACCATTCAAACTTCTAGAACTATTTAAGCATTTACGATTTATTCAGATATAAATTTGGTCAAATATACCTAAAAGTTACAATTATTTTTGTGTTAATTAATGAGGGGGCTAAATAGAATCAAGGGGGTGCATATAGAATTTCCCTTAAAAAACTTAATAAACCACATGGATTCAAAACTCATAATAACCACCCCCATGCTATTTTTAGTATATAATTTATTAAAATCATACACTAATAACTAAGTTTATATTTTTCCACACACATTGTGTGCTAAAAGTACTAGTATACATAATTAATGTAATGGCATGCTTATAAATAATTTAATAAATACCGTTAATGAATTTAGATATTATTAGTAAATCAAAATTTTAAAATTAAAATAAGTAAAAACTAGTTTTTCAAGGAGGGCAAGCTCGACAGACTGGGTCGGATGTGCCTCAATTTCTAAGGCTCGCCACATGGCGGCTCACCCCGCCTCACAGCGGGCTTTGTCAGGCTACGGACCTGCCAGCTCCACCGATCCGTTTTGACAACTTAACTTATTTCATACATAACTAGGCCCTAATTATATTTTAACTTAGTATTTTAATATTTTTATTTGAATACATAAATCAAAAATCTCATTTTATAAATTATATTCATTGGAACTTAAAATATAATTAATAAAATATTTCTTTGTGAAATAATGAGAGTAATGAATTGTAATTTTGAATAATTTTGTGGTGAAAATGAAATAGAAGTTGTTAGTTTCGTAACATTGTTAAAAAGTCCATTATAATTGAAATTTTATTTTTAAAACTTCACTATTCCTACCTTTCTTTCACCAAGCAAAGATTTCATCAAAATGCACATATTTCTTTTGATATAACGTGGTACTTTCAAGTCCATGAAAATAATAATGGACTTGCTGATTCTCCTCTATTCTATGTGAATTAATATGTGAAGATAATTAAAAAGAAAATATTCAAAGCGAATAGAAAATGTGACCTAATAGTATTCAAAGATGTAATGTAATTAATGAAGGCACAATATAAAGAAAATGTATATTCTTGACGTTTATAATTACAAATTACAATACAATGTGATAGGATAGGAAAGTTAAGTTAAACGAAACATTGCAAATATTCCATTATTTATCAACTACATATAGTACATGGGAAAGGAAAATTATATAATGGACCTAACCATAATTAAATTGCCTAAACCCAAATATAAAGAATTCACATCATTATCCAAAAGAGTAGAATATCTTGATATCCACATGCACCTTATTTATCTTTAATTACAGAATCGTATACATAATCTTCGTAATCTCACAAATTTAAAGAGAAAATCATAGGAAAAAATAAAGTCAAATAATATGAGTAAATTTTTTACCACATTAACCAAAGTCAAATTTAGTTATGGTTGACATTGGAAGAGAGTGACCTAGTTGTTGAAGTCAAATGTTCCATACTAGTCAATTATTTATTGTTATTATTTTGGAAGGACTTTTAACCCATCATTGAATATTCGTAAAAGATATTAACCACGCATCATCTTTATTTGATTTGTCATACAGTAATGTATCCGTAATCCATCCCCATTTATCACATACATTTGACCTAGTGATTATAAAGTTGGCAATAAAATCACATGTAATGAAAGAGAAATATTCCCATAATCTTCCGATACATCATGATTCTTGTATATATATAACACACACACACACACAACATAATGCAACACATTTACCGAGCAAACACAAAGCCCTTTGTCAAAACCACCATTAATCATTTTGCTTATTATTATTATCATCATCATCATGTTTAGACCATTCAACTACCCTTTTATGTTGCTTTCGTTTATGGTCTTCATCACCTTGTGTAAGGCCCACGGTAAAACTAATGACTCAAAAACATATATTGTTCACGTCGCAACTCCAGCCCATGATGGGATCAACATAGTCGACGAAGACATGAAAAACTATCACGCGTCGTTTCTTCCTCCCTTGAAAACAACCTCAGGCGGCGGCGGCGATCAACATCCCATGATATATTCTTACAAGCACGTCATAAGCGGATTCTCGGCTAAACTGACGCCCGATGAACTCGAGTACGTGAAGGCAAAATCGGGATTCATCTTCGCCAGCGAAGAAAGCATCTTACGCCCTCACACCACTCGCACGCCCGATTTTCTAGGACTGCGCCCGCGGAAAGAAGAAAAAGGGTCGTTGTGGAAGAGCTCAAACTACGGCGAAGGAGTCATCATTGCAGTGCTCGATACTGGCATTTTGCCCAGTCACCCATCATTCGACGACAAGGGCATGCCACCTCCGCCGAAGAAATGGAAAGGCAAATGCGATTCTCGACTATTCGTCAACGAAACTCTCTATCACTGCAACAACAAGCTCATAGGCGCACGGCATTTTGCATACGAACGCATAGGAAAGGATCTCTTGGACCACGACGGACACGGGACCCACACAGCAAGCACCGCGGGCGGCACTTTCGTAGCGAATGCGAGTGTTCTTGGCAACGGGCTCGGGACAGCGGTGGGTATGGCCCCTCGAGCCCATCTGGCGATATATAAAATTTGCACCGCCGTAGGCTGTCGTGAAAGCGACATATTAGCGGCATTCGACGCCGCAATAGAAGACGGCGTGGATGTGATCTCCATGTCTGTTGGCGGCGGCTCTAGACCGTTTTTCTATGAGGACACCGTCGCGCTAGCATCCTTCGCCGCAGTGCGAAAAAGCGTGCTTGTCAGTTGCTCCGCGGGCAACTCGGGGCCCGAGGCTGAGACCCTCGAAAACGACGCCCCATGGATTGTCACGGTCGGCGCGAGCTCTATGGATCGCAGCATAAAGGCCACCGCGAAGTTGGGGGACGGTCAGGAATTTGACGGCGAGTCCGTTGGTTTCCCCTCCAACACGACGAAACAATACCCTCTTGTCTATGTGCCCAATGGTTGCGACGAGTATGCATTGGAACGAGTAGACGTGAAGGGTAAGATTGTCCTTTGCGAACAACTTAGAGTTGGGACTGGCTTAGAAGTCGGAGAAGCTCTGAAGAATAAGAGTGCCTTGGGTATGATCCTCGCAAACAAAGAGCTTATGGGTTCCACCATCTTTGCGGAAATTCACTCTCTTCCTGCGACAGAGGTTATCTTCATGGCCGGCGAGAAGATAAAATCTTACATAAACTCCACAAAGAATCCGACGGCCGCGGTTGCGTACAAAGGCACGGTGATCGGAGGTAGGGCTCCTACTGTCGCGTATTTCTCCTCTCGTGGGCCATGTTATCCAAGCCCGGGGATTTTAAAGCCCGACATTGTAGCTCCGGGAGTGAACGTAATAGCCGCTTGGCCCTTTTCCCTTAGACGACAAGGACCCATTCCACCGCAAGCTCGAACCGACTTTTTAATTTCGACTCTGGGACGTCAATGGCGTGCCCTCACGTGAGCGGGATTGCGGCTCTGTTGAAAAGTGCTCACCGAGACTGGTCCGTGGCAGCCGTAAAGTCGGCAATCATGACGACCGCCGATGTGGTTGACAACAAGGGTCAGCCGATCGCTGACCAGACGATAAAGCCAGCCGACGTTTACGGGTCGGGTTCGGGCCAAGTGAACCCGTCTCGGGCTAACGATCCGGGCTTGATCTACGACATTGCCGTCGACGATTACGTGCCATACCTTTGCGGTTTGAGGAACTACACCGAAAAACAGGTGGGCATGATCGTGCGGAAGAAGGTGAACTGCACGATCAAGATAAGGGAAGGGGATTTGAATTACCCGACTTTTTCGGTGGCGCTCAACGGGTCTAAGGCCGGGAACGCTAGTAGTAGTAAGAGCTATTCGAGGACCGTGACGAACGTGGGTTCAGCGAGTTCGACTTATACGGTGAAGGTCGTCGAGCCGAAAGGGGTGAGCGTGAGCGTCGTGCCTCAAAAATTGGAGTTTAAGGGTCTGAATGAGAGGCTGAGTTATAATGTCACGTTACTCGAAGGAGCAACGAGGAGGTTATGAGCAGAGGATTTACGCAAGGCCATTTGGAGTGGATTTCGGGGAAATATGTCGTTAGGAGTGCGATAGTTGCTACATTTGTTGTTTAGTTCTGGTAAATGATGCGTACTTGTCGGAAGAATCGTGGATAAAAAAAATAAATAAGATCGAAACCTTGATCAAAGTTTAGAACAATACCATATATCTCGCGCAAGAACATATATAAAGACTCCTTCTCTTTTTCTCAATTTTTAAAATTATATTTTTAATTAGTGTGAATAAAATGAGAGGTGGTATGTTAGTATTCATAGAGGATGTCATCAATTTGGATGGAAAATTGACACGTGTCGACACACGACTAGTCTAACTTAATAAACTGAACATTTGTGAGTTGAAGCGCGATGTTCCACAATATAAAATTTAGGGTTACCTCATAAAGGTTAGCCCTTTGCTTGGATCACTATCTAATATATGTTGATCAAAAGAAAGATAAGGCATTGATCACATGCGATAATATATTATATATATATATATATAAGCAAGTTATTAGGTTTTTTAATACAACAGAGAAGAAATAGCATAATACTTTGGATGGAAAAAAAGTGACACATGTCGACGTGCCATTAGTCGAACTTAAAAATAATAAAATTGACATTAATAAGAAATAAATTCTTCAACTCAATCATATGTGGTGAAATATCACCCTTTGACTCACAATTCTAGTTCTCATATTAATGCTCATAAATTCTTCGACTCGCTCATATATATATAATATATATATATATATATATATATAGGAATGATATGGTGCTCACATTGTAAGCACCATATATGGGCACCTGCTGATTTGGCACTGATTCGTGCCAAATCAGCATGTCGCTTCAACATCAAATGTGATGTGGCATTATATGACCGAATCATATTTGGATTTGTTCTTTATTTTTGCGTAATAATACTAATATAATTTCTTAAAAGTTAATATTTAATTATAAATTTGCATGAAAACAAAAAATAAAGAATAAAAAGTTTAACAATAACAAAGCGTCAAAAGTGGACTCAAATAACATAATAATTATTTTTAGTTACTATTTAGTTAAATCTTATACGTTTAATCTTATTATTTATATATTTACATAATAAAATGAAATTATAATTTCAATTAACTATTTTAAATTAAAACCAATTTAGTATTATATATTTATGTATTGTTGCACACACATTTGAGTGTGCAAAATGTACTAGTAGAATTACTAGGCATGGTGGACCTGTGTGACACGCAAAGTGATATCTATATATAATCATTTTAAATTACTTTGTTCCTTCAATTTAAATTATTAGGCGACGATTGTCGGCCGGACGTCGCTCTGTCCCAAACGCTGGTAAGCAAAGATCCAAAAGCTGAGGTTAACCTGCAAAACCTCTGCAACTGTAAAGTGGTCACACTGATACTGACATGTGGCGAAGATCCTGAATTCCGTCCGAATAAAATCATACCGGATGGAGCAATTCAGCCCGACTGCAATATGCCAATGATATTCCTCCACTGGACTCCGTCATGTTCAGGTTCATTGCGGATCGGTTCTGGCCTAAGTGAGCTAGAGTTGTGAGTCTAAGTGCGATGTTCCACGATATATAATTTAGGGTTATCTCATAAAGGTTTAGCCCTTTGCTTGGATCACTATCCATTATACATTGATCAAAATAAAGATAAAGGCAATGATCACATCCGATAATATATACTCCCTCCGTCCCAAACCATTTTATACATTTTACTAAATCCGGCGTCCCACATTTTTTGTACATTTCCTTATTAGCAAAAAAACTATCACAAATAATTAATATAATAATATTAAATATTCTTAAAAGACGTGTCAAAATATATACTTTTTACCTTTTAATTGTACTATATTATTAAAATATTTAGTTTCTTAATTATCGTGTCAACTCCCAAATGTCCATAAACATTTGGGATAGAGGGAGTATATATATATTATATATATAAATTATATATAATATATATATATAAGCAGGTTATTAGGATTTTTTAATATAATAGGGAAGAAATAGCATAATATTTTGGATGGTAAATTGACACGTGTCGACACGCCATTAGTCGAACTTAACAAAAATAACAAAATTAATTTTAATAAGATATAAATTCTTCAACTCAATCACATGTCGTGGAATATCATGCTTTGACTCACAATTCTAGTTCAATGCCCACAAATTTATCGACTCAATATATATATATATATATATATGTGACTGAAGCATATTTGAATTTGTTCTTTATTTTATATCGGATAAACAATGCTAATATATTTTTTAAAAGTTAATATCTTATTATGGAAGTGCACGAACAACACATAAAGAACAAAACGTTTAACAATAACAAAGCATTAAAAGTGGACTCAAATAACATTGTGATGTTGTGTTAAAATAAATAAATTGCAAAGTCATTACTATTAGGTCTTTTTTTACTACACTAGAGAAGAACTTAAACCTTGCGCAACTATGGCGAACAGAGTGAGTAAGAAGAGAGCAAAACACTTGGCAGCCATCCACATTATCATTGTACTTTTCTTAAGTTTTAAGATCATATTTTTAGTTTGTGAATAACATAGGAGGTGGTGAAGGTATTTATAATGGATGAGGAGACGGTATTGCTAAATGCAGTGAAATTATTAAGGGCTTATTTTAAAACAATAGAATATTGCACGCAATGACTATTTATGGACATATATTTATATTCATAGAAAGAAAAAAAAAACTTAAACACCCAATTGTATCCATTAGTCCATTATAAGCTTTTAATTCTCTTTTCTAGTTTTTTTTTGGTTGTTAAAATCGTGCATGTGTTGTGATAGAATGCAAATATAGATGGTGGTGACGTGGCTTTAGAATGGGGTGGAAGATGATTAAAAAACTCTAATTTCACTAAATTGGGCATAATGTGATATTTTGTAATGAACTCACTATTAACTACTTCATTTCATACATAACGTGGATCACTATCTACTATACGTCCATCAAAAGAAAGATAAAGACATCGATCACATGCGATAATATATAATATATATGTATATATATATGTAAGCAAGTTGTATTAGAATTTTTTAATACAATAGGGAAGAAATAGCATAATATTTTGGATGAAAAATTGACACGTGTCGACACGCAATGAGTCGAACTTAAAAATAATAAAAATAACGTAAAAATAAATTAATTAATTAAAAACATAATAATTTTGAGAAAAATAGAATGATGATGTCGACGACAGGTTCCAAGTGCTTTGGTCTCTTCCTCATGCTCACTATCTTCGTTGTCGCTGCTGAAACTATTATGCAATTTTTTCTCTATTGTATTAAAAAACCTAATAACTTGCTATCATTATATATATATATATATATATATTATTAACAAGAATTAAAGAACAATTCGATTTAACGTGGTTCAGATTCCTCTTAAGAACCCTACATCCACGATCAAAACTGAGAAACTTTATTGAAGGAGTCGATGATTTTACAGAGTACAGAGAAGAAAAACAGAGAAGAGCTTAATGAGCTCGATAAAAGAAAATGGCGCCAACTTCAAATATTTATAACAGCCCCGTCAGACTTGAAATCGCTGTTGTTAGCTGCAGTTCTATAAGTAAAATCCTTCAGTTTTGGTATAACGCGCCTTTGGCTTCTGATACGATTTCTATCTCTTGAACTTAGCTCCTTCAGTTTTAATTGATCTCTTCCTGCGAAGTCTCCTTTTCTTCAATAGTTTTATACTGATGTCTCAATATCCCCCCGCAAGGTGGACGGTGTAGATCAACAACAGACAGCTTGACAAGGAACTTTTGCAGCTGAGGCCCAGTGAGAGGCTTTGTAAGAACATCAGCTAATTGTTCTTCTGTTCTAACTGGCAAGATCCTCACTGTTCCATTGGAGACATGATGTCTCACGAAGTGGCAGTCGACTTCAATGTGCTTCGATCTCTCGTGGAATTTGGGATTTGTGGCTAACATCATGGCAGACTGATTATCGCAGAATGCAACTGGTACCTGCTTCAACTCAATTTTCAGCTCTTTTAGCAACTGCTTAATCCACAGCATCTCAGCCACGAGTGATCCTAAGGCCCTGTATTCTGCTTCTGTGGACGATCTAGACACAGTTGCTTGTTCTTAGCTTTCCAAGTTACTAGAGAATCACCTAGGAAAGTGCAATAGCCTGAAACAGGTCTTCGGGAACGCTAGTAGTAGTAAGAGCTATTCGAGGACCGTGACGAACGTGGGTTCAGCGAGTTCGACTTATACGGTGAAGGTCGTCGAGCCGAAAGGGGTGAGCGTGAGCGTCGTGCCTCAAAAATTGGAGTTTAAGGGTCTGAATGAGAGGCTGAGTTATAATGTCACGTTACTCGAAGGAGCAACGAGGAGGTTATGAGCAGAGGATTTACGCAAGGCCATTTGGAGTGGATTTCGGGGAAATATGTCGTTAGGAGTGCGATAGTTGCTACATTTGTTGTTTAGTTCTGGTAAATGATGCGTACTTGTCGGAAGAATCGTGGATAAAAAAAATAAATTAAGATCGAAACCTTGATCAAAGTTTAGAACAATACCATATATCTCGCGCAAGAACATATATAAAGACTCCTTCTCTTTTTCTCAATTTTTAAAATTATATTTTTAATTAGTGTGAATAAAATGAGAGGTGGTATGTTAGTATTCATAGAGGATGTCATCAATTTGGATGGAAAATTGACACGTGTCGACACACGACTAGTCTAAGTGATAATAAACTGAACATTTGTGAGTTGAAGCGCGATGTTCCACAATATAAAATTTAGGGTTACCTCATAAAGGTTAGCCCTTTGCTTGGATCACTATCTAATATATTGTTGATCAAAAGAAAGATAAGGCATTGATCACATGCGATAATATATTATATATATATATATATAAGCAAGTTATTAGGTTTTTTAATACAACAGAGAATAAAATAGCATAATACTTTGGATGGAAAAAAAGTGACACATGTCGACGTGCCATTAGTCGAACTTAAAAATAATAAAATTGACATTAATAAGAAATAAATTCTTCAACTCAATCATATGTGGTGAAATATCACCCTTTGACTCACAATTCTAGTTCTCATATTAATGCTCATAAAATTCTTCGACTCGCCTCATATATATAAATATATATATATATATATATATATAGGGATGATATGGTGCTCACATTGTAAGCACCATATATGGGGGCACCTGCTGATTTGGCACTGATTCGTGCCAAATCAGCATGTCGCTTCAACATCAAATGTGATGTGGCATTTATATGACCGAATCATATTTGGATTTGTTCTTTATTTTTGCGTAATAATACTAATAATAATTTTTAAAAGTTAATAATTTAATTATAATTTGCATGAAAACAAAAAATAAAGAATAAAAAGTTTAACAATAACAAAGCGTCAAAAGTGGACTCAAATAACATAATAATTATTTTTAGTTACTATTTAGGTAAAATTCTACTTTTACGTTTAATTTATTTATATATTTACATAATAAAATGAAATTATAATTTCAATTAACTATTTTAAAATTAAACCAATTTAGTATATATATTTATGTATTGTTGCACACACATTTGAGTGTGCAAAATGTACTAGTAGAATTACTAGGCATGGTGGACCTGTGTGACACCGCAAAGTGATATCTATATATAATCATTTTAAAAATACTTTGTTCCTTCAATTTAAATTATTAGGCGACGATTGTCGGCCGGACCGTCGCTCTGTCCCAAACGCTGGTAAGCAAAGATCCAAAAGCTGGGTTAACCTGCAAAACCTCTGCAACTGTAAAAGTGGTCACCACTGATACTGACATGTGGCGAAGATCCTGAATTCCGCCGAATAAAATCATACCGGATGGAGCAATTCAGCCCGACTGCAATATGCCAATGATATTCCTCCACTGGACTCCGTCATGTTCAGGTTCATATTGCGGATCGGTTCTGGCCTAAGTGAGCTAGAGTTGTGAGTCTAAGTGCGATGTTCCACGATATATAATTTAGGGTTATCTTATAAAAGGTTAGCCTTGCTTGGATCACTATCCATTATACATTGATCAAAAAATAAGATAAAGGCAATGATCACATCCGATAATATATACTCCCTCCGTCCCAAACCATTGTATACATTTTACTAAATCCGGCGTCCCACATTTTTTGTACATTTCCTTATTAGCAAAAAAAAACTATCACAAATAATTAATATAATAATATTAAATATTCTTAAAAGACGTGTCAAAATATATACTTTTTACCTTTTAATTGTACTATATTATTAAAATATTTAGTTTCTTAATTATCGTGTCAACTCCCAAATGTCCATAAACATTTGGGATAGAGGGAGTATATATATATATATATATATAAATTATATATAATATATATATATAAGCAGGTTATTAGGATTTTTTAATATAATAGGGAAGAAAATAGCATAAATTTTTGGATGGTAAATTGGACACGTGTCGACACGCCATTAGTCGAACTTAACAAAAATAACAAAATTAATTTTAATAAGATATAAATTCTTCAACTCAATCACATGTCGTGGAATATCATGCTTTGACTCACAATTCTAGTTCAATGCCCACAAATTTATCGACTCAATATATATATATATATATATATATGTGACTGAAGCATATTTGAATTTGTTCTTTATTTTATATCGGATAAACAATGCTAATATATTTTTTAAAAGTTAATATCTTATTATGGAAGTGCACGAACAACACATAAAAAACAAAACGTTTAACAAAAACAAAGCATTAAAAGTGGACTCAAATAACATTGTGATGTTGTGTTAAAATAAATAAATTGCAAAGTCATTACTATTAGGTCTTTTTTACTACACACTAGAGAAGAACTTAAACCTTGCGCAATATGGCGAACAGAGTGAGTAAGAAGAGAGCAAAACACTTGGCAGCCATCCACATTATCATTGTACTTTTCTTAAGTTTTTAAGATCATATTTTTAGTTTGTGAATAACATAGGAGGTGGTGAAGGTATTTATAATGGATGAGGAGACGGTATTGCTAAATGCAGTGAAATTATTAAGGGCTTATTTTAAAACAATAGAATATTGCACGCAATGACTATTTATGGACATATATTTATATTCATAGAAAGAAAAAAAAAACTTAAACACCCAATTGTATCCATTAGTCCATTATAAGCTTTTAATTTCTCTTTTCTAGTTTTTTTTTGGTTGTTAAAATCGTGCATGTGTTGTGATAGAATGCAAATATAGATGGTGGTGACGTGGCTTTAGAATGGGGTGGAAGATGATTAAAAAACTCTAATTTCACTAAATTGGGCATAATGTGATATTTTGTAATGAACTCACTATTAACTACTTCATTTCATACATAACGTGGATCACTATCTACTATACGTCCATCAAAAGAAAGATAAAGACATCGATCACATGCGATAATATATAATATATATGTATATATATATGTAAGCAAGTTGTATTAGAATTTTTTAATACAATAGGGAAGAAATAGCATAATATTTTGGATGAAAAATTGACACGTGTCGACACGCAATGAGTCGAACTTAAAAATAATAAAAATAACGTAAAAATAAATTAATTAATTAAAAACATAATAATTTTGAGAAAAATAGAATGATGATGTCGACGACAGGTTCCAAGTGCTTTGGTCTCTTCCTCATGCTCACTATCTTCGTTGTCGCTGCTGAAACTATTATGCAATTTTTTCTCTATTGTATTAAAAAACCTAATAACTTGCTATCATTATATATATATATATATATATATTATTAACAAGAATTAAAGAACAATTCGATTTAACGTGGTTCAGATTCCTCTAAGAAACCCTACATCCACGATCAAAACTGAGAAACTTTATTGAAGGAGTCGATGATTTTTACAGAGTACAGAGAAGAAAAACAGAGAAGAGCTTAATGAGCTCGATAAAAGAAAATGGCGCCAACTTCAATATTTATAACAGCCCCGTCAGACTTGAAATCGCTGTTGTTAGCTGCAGTTCTATAAGTAAAATCCTTCAGTTTTGGTATAACGCGCCTTTGGCTTCTGATACGATTTCTATCTCTTGAACTTAGCTCCTTCAGTTTTAATTGATCTTCTTCCTGCGAAGTCTCCTTTTCTTCAATAGTTTTATACTGATGTCTCAATATCCCCCCCGCAAGGTGGACGGTGTAGATCAACAACAGACAGCTTGACAAGGAACTTTTGCAGCTGAGGCCCAGTGAGAGGCTTTGTAAGAACATCAGCTAATTGTTCTTCTGTTCTAACTGGCAAGATCCTCACTGTTCCATTGGAGACATGATGTCTCACGAAGTGGCAGTCGACTTCAATGTGCTTCGATCTCTCGTGGAATTTGGGATTTGTGGCTAACATCATGGCAGACTGATTATCGCAGAATGCAACTGGTACCTGCTTCAACTCAATTTTCAGCTCTTTTAGCAACTGCTTAATCCACAGCATCTCAGCCACGAGTGATCCTAAGGCCCTGTATTCTGCTTCTGTGGACGATCTAGACACAGTTGCTTGTTTCTTAGCTTTCCAAGTTACTAGAGAATCACCTAGGAAAGTGCAATAGCCTGAAACAGGTCTTCTGGTATCTTGACAAGTAGCCCAGTCAGCATCAGTAAACCCTTTCAGAGCCATGTTCTGATCTGATGATAAGAGCAATCCCTGTCCTGGCGCGGCTTTTATGTACGTGAGTAAGTGGTGGACTGCCTTCATATGTCCAGTTCTCGGATCAGAGATATATTGACTGAGTTTATGTACTGCAAAGGATATATCCGGTCGAGTAAAAGTAAGGTAGAGAAGACGGCCCACTAGTCTTCTGTATTTGAATGGATCACCCATCAGTTCTCCATCTGCTTCTGTAATTTTAGCACCTGGACTGATTGGTGTTGTCAAAGGTTTTGCCCCCAGGTAACCCGAATCCTCTAACAGTTGCAATGCATAATTTCTCTGTGAGATATAGATACTTGTCTTACTTCGGGCCACCTCAAGACCAAGAAAATATCGAAGCTCTCCTAGATCTTTGGTCTTGAAACATCCCTTCAAAAAGTCCTTTGCTTCCTGCACCATTTGTTCAGATGATCCCCCGAGGATGATATCATCCACTCTGATCTCTCCCCTTTACAAATAGGGTGTGATCTGACTGAGTTTGCTCAAAGCCAAAGTTTCTAACAGCATTGGTGAATTTTCTATTCCATT
The DNA here is from genome assembly GCA_027422505.1 of Craterostigma plantagineum. Classification (NCBI taxonomy): domain Eukaryota; kingdom Viridiplantae; phylum Streptophyta; class Magnoliopsida; order Lamiales; family Linderniaceae; genus Craterostigma; species Craterostigma plantagineum. The sequence goes on from JAPQWV010000007.1 coordinate 6,748,689, forward strand.
GCCTCGAACTCTGCTTCAGACCATATAGTGATTTGTGAAGCTTGCATACCATTATGTCCATCCCTGTTCTTTGTTTTCCCGGGTAGAATCCTTGAGGTAATTCCATGTAAACCTCCTCAGCCAAATCACCATTCAAAAATGCGTTATTGACATCTAGTTGTATAAGGTTCCACTTGAGTTTGGCCGCCAAAGTAAGGATGATTCTGATGGTACTAGACTTAGCAACCGGGGCAAATGTGTCGAGATAATCCACACCTTCTCTTTGATCATAACCCTTAGCCACCAACCTTGCTTTGTATTTGTCAACTTCTCCCACAGAATTCAGCTTAACCTTGTAGACCCATCTTGAACCAATGGCCTTTTTCCCTTCTGGTAGTGGCACCACAGACCATGTTTGATTATCCTCTAAGGCCTGGAATTCATCTTGCATTGCAGATAGCCACTTTTCTGAAGTTGCAGCTTGTTCATAGCACTTAGGTTCTCTTGTCAACGGGACATGACAGATAAAAGTCTGATAGTGATCAGAAAAATTCTTGTAAGACAGGACCTGTGAAATTGGGTACCTTGTCTGCCCTTCTGTGAGTTTGTTGCAGTGGAAGTCCTGCATTGTGTTCCCTTCCAGATCTCCTTGGCTCCTGGCATGAAATCTGTTCAGTTTCTAAGAGTTCATTCTCCTCTGAGCCTGGTGGAATTACTGTCTGTGTATCACTTACAGCTGTTGGCTCATCAATATCCCTTGATGGAATGTCTATCTGGGGCTCATTTGTAGCTGCTAGCTCATCAGTATTCCCTTGATCACATGGTGCTTACTCCACCTCCGTGCTGGGATAATTCCTTGTTCCAAACCAGTGTTGTTGTCACAGCTTCTGGGAACTACAAGTGAGGAGAATGGGTCTTCTGCGGCAGCAAGTGAGGCCTGATTTCTGAGAGGAAAGACATCCTCTCTAAATGTGACATCCCTAGAAATGAATATTTCTTTTGTCCTAACATCCATAAGCTTGTACCCCTTGACTCCATTAGGGTATCCCATGAAAATGCACTCCCTAGCCCTTTCATCAAACTTTCTTCTTCCTGCTGAGAGTGTAGAAGCATAGCATAGAGAGCCAAATACTTGTAGCATGTGATAATCTATGGGTCTTTGGTAAAGCAAATCATACGGACTCTTACCTTTTAACACTACTGAGGGAGTTCTATTAATGAGAAATGCAGCAGTTAAAATGCATTCTGACCAATACCTAATGGCCAAACCTGATTGGAAAAATAAAGAGCGGGCTACGTTTAAAAGGTGTTGATGCTTTCTTTCTACAACTGAGTTTTGCTGAGGCGTTTGTACACAAAATAGGTGGTGTATTATCCCCTTTTCCCTGAACAGTTTAGTCATGGCAAACTCCTTTGCATTATCAGATCTGAGCACCTTAACCTTTCTTTTGAAATGAGTGTCTATGTAGGCTAAAAAACATGGAATGATCACTTGTACCTCTGACTTGTGTTGAAGCATGAATACCCAAGTGTAACGAGAGTAATCATCTACTATGGTTATGAAATATCTGTGTCCTAGGTGAGAGGGTGCATAGAGAGGACCCCAAACATCACAATGGATTAAATCAAATGGTGAACAAGCAATTTTATGATCATTTTGAAATGGTAGTCTTCTTTGCTGAGCTAGTGGACAGATCTTACAAAAAGTATTCATATCACCAGACTCATGTCTCAAAGTAGACTTAAGCATGTCTAGAACCTTAATCGAAGGGTGGCCTAACCTATCATGCCACACCCTTTACAGACAATTTATTCAGGAAAAAGTTTCTGCTAAAGTTTCTGCTCTCGGCTGAAACTGGTACAGCATAATGCATGGAAGATATACAGCCCCGCTACTTCATTACCCTTGCCAATCATCTGTTGAGTATGATCCTGTATAGTGAAGCCATTAGTCTCAAAGGAAAAATAACAATTCATATCCTTCGCCAATGCACTAACAGATATCAAATTAAACTGGAATTGAGGAACTATCAGAACCTCCTTCAGTGTGCTGAACTGGTTCATGGTAAAAATAACCTGCCTTTGTGACCTTTATAATCGAGTTATCTGGCAAGATTACACTAGATTCTGGTATTTTATGCACATTATGCAGGATAGTTTCATTTCCACAAACATGTCGAGTTGCTCCTGAATCTATTAACCAACAAGTTTTACCTGTTACCTTAGGCAGATTAAAGAGAAGACACATACCTCCTCCCTTCTCAAGCTGCCTTTTGGACTCTTCATTAGAGGGTAATTGATTGACCACTGTTTGGCTCAGCAACTCTTTCAAGCTTTGCAGCTGCAGCGCAGTCATTTGGAGCTGGACAGTTTCCTCACCAGTCCCTCCAAGAATTGAGCTGGCTCCTATAGACACTTGATCAACGGAGAAGTTATTGGTTCTCGCACCTTTATACTTCTGAAACTGCTTGAATCCAGGTGGGAATCCGTGGAGTTGATAGCATGTCTCAATCGTATGTCCTTTCTTGTGGCAGTGAGTACAAATGGGCTTTCCTCCATCCTTTTTCTGTCCAAACAGCCCTTTCTTGACTGGTTCTACATCTCCCCTTGTCTGCATTGCCATAGTGCTGCTCGCATCAGTTGTTCCTCCTGCAAACGCAATCCCCAAAGACCCTTTGTTTTTCCTCTTGTGCTAGTAGAGAGAACACCTTGTTTATTGGGGGCAACGGATCCATGAGCAAGATCTGCCCTCTCATATGTGAATATGTGTCATTCAGACCCATCAAGAAGGCCATGACATACTCCTCATCGTAGTGTGCCTTCATCCCATGTAATACCCGTAAAATTTAATTACGGGATTTACGATTTAATTAGCAGTGAATTAGAAATTCCGTGGACTAATTAAATAAAGAAGCTAGGACTACACGAAAATCAATACATAAATAATTTTGCGAGCTTATCTACTAACAATATTTTGAGTACATGTTTTACGATGTTATATGTGCTTATACGACTATGTGCTAAGTATTATATATATATATATATATGTATGTATATATATATTTGTTATGTTTTATATGACTTATATGATGAATTTGGGACTTAGAACTAATTTCGTATAAAGATATATAAAATTTTGCAGGAGAAAGTATTAATAGAAGTTAGTTATTAGTATATATAATAGAACAAACGAAATTAAAATTCATTATGTCATGAATGGGCTACATTTAAATTTAAGCCCAACTACTAAGAGATAAATATTAGTAGCAAATTGATGTAAGCCTAACAAGAAGCAATAGAAAACCTAACAAGGAGGGAAATTATATGATAATATTATAAGGCTTGGTACATGAGAAATTAGATAAGCTTGGTTAAAGTATGAAAACTAACTTTCGCCAAGAATTTAGAATACAAGTAATATCGAGCGACTTTGTACAATGAACATCTATTAGAAATCGACGAACGATTTGTAATTATAATATGCATAATTGAACAACTTTAACATGGAGAATTCGGTCACAACATGTATTATTTGAGCAAACCAATCATAATCCACGTGGGGTCATCATGTAACTAAAGTTATGTGTAACATAATATATATATATATGTATATATATATATATATAATTTGAAGATGTTATCGATAATATCACTAAAGAAACTTTCAAAAAGATGAAAGAAAAGGTCAAGGAATGACGGGAATGACGAGACATCCACTAGGCGGCTAAAAATTTAGCATGGCGACATAATTTTCTACTTTTATAAAGTAAATGGCCGACAAGAGGAATCAAGAACAAGAACAAGATAGAGGCCAGCTGGAATTATATTTCTTATCTTTTGTCTTTTTACTTTTTGTGTGTCTTTAAATATGGCCTTTCGCCATAAGTTTGGACGCAGTTTTCACTTTGCACTCTTGTACTCTCTCTCTCCCTCTTTGTAAAATAAGTTGAAGAAATAAAAGTCTGGTTTGCATCCACTCACTCTCTTTCAAGTAAGTTTTATTTTTTATTATTTTTGTTTAATCAAGCCTTAATGGAAGGCTAAACCTTAACGTTAAACTACACCAAGATGCCTTAATACTTTAATCATGGTTTTATATCATATATATATATATATACATATATTAATATGATGTAATATTTTTCTTTATAAAAATTTTAAAAATCGATTGAAAGAATTAAATTTGAATAAAGGTTATAATAAATTTGATTTTGATTAATTCTGTGTCGGCTCTTGGCTAGCCCGTGTTGCCGCAGTAAAGGCGTTTGAAGGGTAAGGCTGTTACCGATTGAATTAATTGAATGAAAAATTTTTATTATGTAAAAAAAATCCTTGTATTCGACAATTTAATTCTTATGATCACAAAAATAATTTTTATTTTATTTTGGATTAATGGTATATAGGCTGGAATACCTGGGTCCGAACGGGATCAAACTGTTTACAGCTTGATAACTGGACTAATAGGTTTAACAACGCCACGTACCATTTTTCGTTTTGATGATTGGTATATCGGTTGAACTACCTTGCGAACGAGAGTTCGATTATGGTATGAAAGTGTGACTACCTTTAGGTCCAAATTGAATTGAACTGTTTATCAGTTTGATTGCTGGATTTATGGTTTTGTCTGACTAAGTACCATTATCAAGGTTTGTTTGGTGGTTATTGCCACGTACCATCATCATCTTCTTGTATAAAGGTTGATTCCATGACTAGATCAGCCTCTTCTCATTATCATATATCACCATGTGATTATATGATAAAATCTCCTTCTAGAGCTTCGACTTCTCAAGTCAGAGAATCAACCTCTAGCGATTATCTACAAAATAGGGTAGAAGAATTAAGAATTAATTCTGATAATATAGTTCATGGAATTTCTAAGAATAGAGAGGGGATAGGGGATCGTTAAAAACTTGAAAACTTTATACAAGAAGATGATGATGGTACGTGGCAATAACCACCAAACAAACCTTGATAATGGCATAGAGAGGGGATCGTTAAAAACTTGAAAACTTTATACAAGAAGATGATGATGGTACGTGGCAATAACCACCAAACAAACCTTGATAATGGTACTTAGTCAGACAAAACCTATAAATCCAGCAATCAAACTGATAAACAGTTCAATTCAATTTGGACCTAAAGGTAGTCACACTTTCATACCATAATCGAACTCTCGTTCGCAAGGTAGTTCAACCGATATACCAATCATCAAAACGAAAAATGGTACGTGCCGTTGTTAAACCTATTAGTCCAGTTATCAAGCTGTAAACAGTTTGATCCCGTTCGGACCCAAGGTATTCCAGCCTATATACCATTAATCCAAAATAAAATAAAAATTATTTTTGTGATCATAAGAATTAAATTGTCGAATACAAGGATTTTTACATAATAAAAATTTTTCATTCAATTAATTCAATCGGTAACAGCCTTACCCTTCAAACGCCTTTACTGCGGCAACACGGGCTAGCCAAGAGCCGACACAGAATTAATCAAAATCAAATTTTATTATAACCTTTATTCAAAATTTAATTCTTTCAATCGATTTTTAAAAGTTTTTTATAAAGAAAAATATTACATCATATTAATATATGTATATATACATATATATGATATAAAACCATGATTAAAGTATTAAGGTATCTTGGTGTAGTTTAACGTTAAGGTTTAGCCTTCCATTAAGGCTTGATTAACCAAAATAATAAAAAATAAAACTTACTTGAAAGAGAGTGAGTGGATGCAAACCAGAACTTTTATTTCTTCAACTTATTTTACAAAGAGGGAGAGAGAGAGTACAAGAGTGCAAAGTGAAAACTGCGTGCAAAACTTATGGCGAAAGGCCATATTTAAAGACACACAAAAAGTAAAAAGACAAAAGATAAGAAATATAATTCCAGCTGGCCTCTATCTTGTTCTTGTTCTTGATTCCTCTTGTCGGCCATTTACTTTATAAAAGTAGAAAATTATGTCGCCATGCTAAATTTTTAGCCGCCTAGTGGATGTCTCGTCATTCCGTCATTCCTTGACCTTTTCTTTCATCTTTTTGAAAGTTTCTTTAGTGATATTATCGATAACATCTTCAAATGATAATAAGTCGTCATCTTCAAAGGGGTCTTGAGCTTCTCCTGCTTGGCAGAAGTCTTCATCTTTTGATGAAGTCCCCATAGACACATCGGAAATATCAATACCAAAATTTTCCCGATATCTTTCTTTATCTCTTCCATATATTCAACCAAAATTTGTTCTTTAGACAAATTTCCTTTCTGAATATTTAATCTTCTAGAAAGGAGGGCTAGGAGATTCTCGTTGCTGTCTTTTTTCAATTTGTTCTTTATAATAAGCAACATTTTCTTTGATTTTATCAATGGTTTGTTGTCCTTCAAATTCCCCTTGTCCGTCTATTCGGATCATTTTCTTCCAGAACTTTGTATAAAATGTTCTCCATAAACAGGGTATATTTTGTTGGTTATGACCAACTTCAGGAGCCCATTTCCAAATCCATGGAATGCTGTACTCAATATAAAATGCATTGAAGCCATACCTTCAATCCATTCATTATTATGTTGGGCTTCTATTAGAGCCGGCGAAACTTTAAACCACTCAGTATATAATCCTGAGAATGGTTCTTTAAGAATATTAATCGTGGCTCCGTAGGATAACCACCAATTATAAAACCAAGTAGGAATTTCCTGCTTGTACACATCAGCACAAATCTTGATCCACCAAGAATGTTTTCTTTTGACGTTTTCATATAAGAAAACTCTATGAAAAGCTTGGATATAGTCCCAATAGTTAAATTTAACTGGAACTTTTAATTCCGGATGGAAATATTCCTTATCCTTCATTGGGTGAATAGCCCATGACTCAGGAGATATGATCCTTTTAATAATAATCTTACTGAAGTTATAAACTTTCTGGTTGCCAGTGACAAAGCGATCAAATTCACAAGATTCCGTGAACTTAAGAATATTTTCGTAGTTCATCCTGTTTTTATAGTATCCTCCAGCATATGATGCTGTATCCAAATACCTTTGCATTAAGGTCCATGGTTGATCTTTCCATTTTAAATCATTTTCACTTAAGAGAAGTATAACTTCTTTATGAGGATTTTGCTCATAAATAAAATCTTGATCTTCAATTTCGTCATCTGCTACAATTTTAGCATAAGAAGTCGTACCTTCTTGAATCTTTTGTTCCTTATATTTAAGGAATTCTTTATACATCTGCTGATCTTGAGCACTTATGTTGCTCGAGGACGAAGAGAGATTTTCTCTGAATAATTTTCTATTGCCATGTTGAGCAATAGGTTTGCCACCTCTACCACCTCTATTAGAGGGATAGTTTTTCCCATATTGGGACATACCTGCAAAATTGTTCATTGAATAAATTCTCGGGTAAGAAAATCTGGAAGACTATTATCACTTCCCTTTTTATAAATTATTTCGAAATCAAATGGAGCTAAATGAGCCTGCCGTCTTGCAAACATTTGCTTGGAAACATCATGTTTAAAATCTTTTTGAAACATAAATTTTGCAGCTTGGCAATCAGTTTTTATTAAAAACTTTTGATTATATAAATCATCCTGAAACTTAAGAACACATTTGACTATAGCAAGTACTTCTCTAGCTATAGTAGCATAATTTTTCTGAGCATTATTCCATTTCCCCGAATGGAATCTAACTAAATATTCTTTCTTATCTTCTGGAGAGATTTGTTTTAAAATTCCTCCATATCCTAAATCAGAGGCATCGGTTTCAATAACCTTTTGCCAATTGGAATTAGCAAGCATTAGACAAGGTAAATGAGTAACCTTATTTTTAATTTTTTTAACTGCTTCAGTGTGACTATTTGTCCACTGACAAGGAATTTTTTTAAGTCTATCGTATAGAATAGATGTATCAATAGCAAGATTTTTGTAATAAGGAGAAATATAATTTAAACTTCCTAAAAATCTTTGAAGCTGAGTTTTATCTAAAATTTGATCTGGAAATTTTGATGCAAACTCAATACTTCTATTAATTGGATTAATATTTCCCTTCTCAATATTATGACCCAGAAAACGAATTTTTGTTTGAAACAAAACCATTTTTGGACTAGATATAACCAATCCATTTTTGAATAACAATTTTCTTGAATATTTCAAGATGTTTAAAATGTGTTTCAATATCTTTTGAAAAGATTAAAATATCATCAATATAAACGATAATAAAATTACTATAAGGAATAAAAATATCGTTCATAATATTTTGAAATTCAGACGGAGCGTTTTTCAAACCAAAAGGCATAACGTTCCATTCAAATTGTCCAATTGGGACTGTAAAAGCTGTTTTATATCTATCTTGTTCAGCAATTTGAATTTGCCAAAAACCTGATTTTAAATCAAATTTTAAAAATATAATAGCATTAAATAAACGATCTAAAAGATCCTTTTTATTGGGAATAGGATACCTAATCCATTTCAAAACTTTATTAAGGGGTTTATAATTAATAACTAACCTAGGTGCTCCCCTTTCCTTTTCTGCCGCATTATTGACATAAAAGGATGTGCATGACCAAGGTGATTTCGAAGGTTTTATTAACCCTTTCTGTAAAAGAGAAGCTATTTCTTTTTTACATAATTCTAATAATTCAGAATTCATTTGACAGGGACGAGCTTTAGTGGGAATATTTTTCTCACTAAAATCATCTTCATAAGGTAAAGAAACAATATGTTTTTTCCTATTCCAAAAAGCATTTGGAAGATCGTTACATATTTGCAACGTAAATACATTATATAATAATTAATTTTTTCTTGTAACTTAGGATTTTGGAGTTTATCCTCAATCGTAAGTATACTAATTTCCTGTTTAAGGTAATTTACCTGATTTTCTTTTGCTTTAATAAGAATAGAATACTTAATTTCATTAAGAATCCTAGAGAAGGGTTCGGTAATAAATTCAAAGTAAACTTCATTATTATCGAAGCTTCCTTTAAATCCGTATTCATCAATATTCTTAATAGGAAATATTTTCCTAAGGAACGGAGTACCAAGGATTACTTGGTTTGTAATATTCTTGACCAGCAAGAATGAAGTAGGAATGCACACCTTATTTTTACAAATAAAGGCCTTAGGGATTTTATAATTAATTTGAAATTTTTCTCCGCTTGCAGAGCTAAGAGAATGGGTTGTTTTATGAAAATATTGAGTAGGAATTATTCCTTCTTGAATACAGTTTAAATCTGCTCCGCTTTCTATTAAAGCGATAAGATTTTTTTGAAAATTTCCGTCAATGAGTAGTGATATTTTCACTAACCATTTTTGAGAAGTAATAACTTCTAATGTTGAAAGAAAGCTAGCTTCTTCAGTATTTTTAGAAGTACTAGCTACTTCTTCATTAATTTTAAATTTATTAATTTTAAATTCATTAATATTTTCTTTCCCCTTTTCTAATTTAGAAAATCTTCTTTCTAAATCTATATGACTTAACTTTAAGTGTTTTATTTCATTTTTTAAATTCGAGATTTCATTTGTTAAATCTTCGATATTAACTTTTGATTCATTTTTTCTTGACTGATTCTTATTACGAAGTAATCTCATAACTTCGGACATACTATAAGGTTCAGATTTAATAATTTTAGGAATAACTTCTTTTGAAGTTTCTTCTTCTTTTTGAATTATTTTATTAATAATTAGATTTTTAAAATCCGGATCTTCTGTATCTTTTAACATTTCAAGAAGATTATTATCAAGAACATTTAATTCTTGAAATTGAGATATAATTTGATATAAATTATCTTCTGGTTCAGATTCTGAACTTTTAATATTTTTATAACAAGACTGACCTATTTGACAGTTTTGACATTCTTCGGATTCTGAAGATGATATATCTTCTTCAATAATATTGTTTTCCTCGTTTGAGGAAGAATCTGTTTCGCTGTCAGATTCTAGAAGGATTTTAGATAATGTTTCTTTTAATTCATTATCAATTTCTAAATTATTAATTTTCTTCTTGGTCCAGCAAGTTGTTGCTTTATGACCAATTTTACCGCATTTGCGACTGGAGGAAATTTACTTCTATATTGATAATTCTTATTATCTTTTGAGAATTTTTGTTCTCTTCTTTTAGATTTTCGATATTTTCTTTTTTCATATTGTTTAGGAGAGTATTTTTTGGGTTTATACTCTTTACGAGGTTTACTCGTAGAGGGGTTTTCTAAACCAAATTGACTACAGAATTCTCCTAATTGCTTTTTCTAATCAAGAGAATGTCTCTTAAGTTGTTTGTTAAGCTTTATTTCGTTGCATAAAGCTAAACCTTCTTGTATACAAGTTCCTATTAATCTTTCGTAAGTATAAGAATTATAATCTATACTAGATTCTCCATTTCTAAGAGTTTTCTTAACTCTTTCGGCAAATAGGAAGGGAAGACCATCAATGAATTTGGATTTCCAGTGAGTACTATTTGACTCAGGAAGTTCCATAACTCTACTAAGGAATGTATCTTTATACCATCTAAATGATGTAAGAGTTTTACATCTAAGATTTTGGAGCAGAGTTTTGACATTTTCAGAATTATCAGACCATCGGCCTGTAAAATGCTCTACGATGTTTATACATAATGTATAAACAGCATTTTCAATAATTGCATTATCTTCCTCCTTTACAGTAAGGAAGATACTTTCTCGGTCTTGCTGAGATAAATAATTATCCCACCAACCTTTCAACTGACCAGTAAAGCCAGCGACTAGCATTTGAGCTATAGTTTTGTCTGTATTACCTTGAGTTTTACAGACTGTACTATACATCATCATTCTATGAACCATACCGAAAGTTTGTCTTTCCGTATAGCCATCTAAATTCCATTCATAAATACAATGACCATTATATGAATTTTTAATAGTAAGATCATGTTCTTCAATTAGAACATCTTGAGGAGTTGGCCTCGGGTAATAATATTTAGTCTGAATTGGTTTACTAGCAAATTTCGAAGAATTTCTTAACTTATTGATTTCTTCAGTAAAAGTATTATATAAGTTATCAGAATTTTCAAGTTGATTTTCAAAATCTTCACTTAAAGTGTTAAGCTTTAAATTCTTAAGCTTATTTTCAATTAAATCTTCAATTTGAGAAATTGATTTTAATTTAAAATTAACAATCTCGGGAGGAGGTTGAATACTAGTAGAAGCTGTATTAGCTGTTTTAATTTCATTTATATTTTTATCTTTATTCATTAAAAGATGATTTTTAATATCTTTTATCGAAGATAAAATTTCTTCAATATTATTCTTAAGTAAAGAAATTTGTTCTCCTAAAACAATAACATACATATTTGTATAATTCTGTTGCTTTAAAAGACCATTTATATGGTTTATAGTAACAGTAATAGTTTCGTTTTCAAATAATTTTTGAAAAGCATTATAATAGCGAATTTCATTATCTTTTTCAATTTGAAAACTGCTTTGAGGAGGATAAATTGATTTCATATTTTTCCCCGTTGAAAGCTTATAACTCCTTTCAAGAACAGAATTCATATTTTTAAAATTTTTTGTCAAAAACCAAGGAATAAAAGGTAATTTTTCATTACGTTTTGACAAATCGTTATAAAATTTTTCTTGGATAATAATTTTATCTTCATTATTAAAACTCTCAAAAAACCATTTTCGAAAGAGCTCCCATTTGGGTAAATTAAATTCCTTTTGAATTTCTTTTCTTGCCGGTGATCCCGGACTAAAATCAATTTTCTGTTTTAAATCCATTAAACACAAAAATCCATTTCTGACTCGGTTATTTCCTTGTCTTTATTCTTAGAAATTCCATGAACTATATTATCAGAATTAATTCTTAATTCTTCTACCCTATTTTGTAGATAATCGCTAGAGGTTGATTCTATGACTAGATCAGCCTCTTCTCATTATCATATATCACCATGTGATTATATGATAAAATCTCCTTCTAGAGCTTCGACTTCTCAAGTCAGAGAATCAACCTCTAGCGATTATCTACAAAATAGGGTAGAAGAATTAAGAATTAATTCTGATAATATAGTTCATGGAATTTCTAAGAATAGAGAGGGGATAGGGGATCGTTAAAAACTTGAAAACTTTATACAAGAAGATGATGATGGTACGTGGCAATAACCACCAAACAAACCTTGATAATGGCATAGAGAGGGGATCGTTAAAAACTTGAAAACTTTATACAAGAAGATGATGATGGTACGTGGCAATAACCACCAAACAAACCTTGATAATGGTACTTAGTCAGACAAAACCTATAAATCCAGCAATCAAACTGATAAACAGTTCAATTCAATTTGGACCTAAAGGTAGTCACACTTTCATACCATAATCGAACTCTCGTTCGCAAGGTAGTTCAACCGATATACCAATCATCAAAACGAAAAATGGTACGTGCCGTTGTTAAACCTATTAGTCCAGTTATCAAGCTGTAAACAGTTTGATCCCGTTCGGACCCAAGGTATTCCAGCCTATATACCATTAATCCAAAATAAAATAAAAATTATTTTTGTGATCATAAGAATTAAATTGTCGAATACAAGGATTTTTACATAATAAAAATTTTTCATTCAATTAATTCAATCGGTAACAGCCTTACCTTCAAACGCCTTTACTTCAAGACGACACTTAATTCAAATTTTATTATACCTTTATTCAATTTAATCTTTCAATCGATTTTTAAAAGTTTTTTATAAAGAAAAATATTACATCATATTAATATATGTATATATATATATGATATAAAACCATGATTAAAGTATTAAGGTATCTTGGTGTAGTTTAACGTTAAGGTTTAGCCTTCCATTAAGGCTTGATTAACCAAAATAATAAAAAATAAAACTTACTTGAAAGAGAGTGAGTGGATGCAAACCAGAACTTTTATTTCTTCAACTTATTTTACAAAGAGGGAGAGAGAGAGTACAAGAGTGCAAAGTGAAAACTGCGTGCAAAACTTATGGCGAAAGGCCATATTTAAAGACACACAAAAAAGTAAAAAGACAAAAGATAAGAAATATAATTCCAGCTGGCCTCTATCTTGTTCTTGTTCTTGATTCCTCTTGTCGGCCATTTACTTTATAAAAGTAGAAAATTATGTCGCCATGCTAAATTTTTAGCCGCCTAGTGGATGTCTCGTCATTCCGTCATTCCTTGACCTTTTCTTTCATCTTTTTGAAAGTTTCTTTAGTGATATTATCGATAACATCTTCAAATGATAATAAGTCGTCATCTTCAAAGGGGTCTTGAGCTTCTCCTGCTTGGCAGAAGTCTTCATCTTTTGATGAAGTCCCCATAGACACATCGGAAATATCAATACCAAAATTTTTCCCGATATCTTTCTTTATCTCTTCCATATATTCAACCAAAATTTGTTCTTTAGACAAATTTCCTTTCTGAATATTTAATCTTCTAGAAAGGAGGGCTAGGAGATTCTCGTTGCTGTCTTTTTTCAATTTGTTCTTTATAATAAGCAACATTTTCTTTGATTTTATCAATGGTTTGTTGTCCTTCAAATTCCCCTTGTCCGTCTATTCGGATCATTTTCTTCCAGAACTTTGTATAAAATGTTCTCCATAAACAGGGTATATTTTGTTGGTTATGACCAACTTCAGGAGCCCATTTCCAAATCCATGGAATGCTGTACTCAATATAAAAATGCATTGAAGCCATACCTTCAATCCATTCATTATTATGTTGGGCTTCTATTAGAGCCGGCGAAACTTTAACCCACTCAGTATATAATCCTGAGAATGGTTCTTTAAGAATATTAATCGTGGCTCCGTAGGATAACCACCAATTATAAAACCAAGTAGGAATTTCCTGCTTGTACACATCAGCACAAATCTTGATCCACCAAGAATGTTTTCTTTTGACGTTTTCATATAAGAAAACTCTATGAAAAGCTTGGATATAGTCCCAATAGTTAAATTTAACTGGAACTTTTAATTCCGGATGGAAATATTCCTTATCCTTCATTGGGTGAATAGCCCATGACTCAGGAGATATGATCCTTTTAATAATAATCTTACTGAAGTTATAAACTTTCTGGTTGCCAGTGACAAAGCGATCAAATTCACAAGATTCCGTGAACTTAAGAATATTTTCGTAGTTCATCCTGTTTTTATAGTATCCTCCAGCATATGATGCTGTATCCAAATACCTCTGCATTAAGGTCCATGGTTGATCTTTCCATTTTAAATTATTTTCACTTAAGAGAAGTATAACTTCTTTATGAGGATTTTGCTCATAAATAAAATCTTGATCTTCAATTTCGTCATCTGCTACAATTTTAGCATAAGAAGTCGTACCTTCTTGAATCTTTTGTTCCTTATATTTAAGGAATTCTTTATACATCTGCTGATCTTGAGCACTTATGTTGCTCGAGGACGAAGAGAGATTTTCTCTGAATAATTTTCTATTGCCATGTTGAGCAATAGGTTTGCCACCTCTACCACCTCTATTAGAGGGATAGTTTTTCCCATATTGGGACATACCTGCAAAATTGTTCATTGAATAAATTCTCGGGTAAGAAAATCTGGAAGGCTATTATCACTTCCCTTTTTATAAATTATTTCGAAATCAAATGGAGCTAAATGAGCCTGCCGTCTTGCAAACATTTGCTTGGAAACATCATGTTTAAAATCTTTTTGAAACATAAATTTTGCAGCTTGGCAATCAGTTTTTATTAAAAACTTTTGATTATATAAATCATCCTGAAACTTAAGAACACATTTGACTATAGCAAGTACTTCTCTAGCTATAGTAGCATAATTTTTCTGAGCATTATTCCATTTCCCCGAGTGGAATCTAACTAAATATTCTTTCTTATCTTCTGGAGAGATTTGTTTTAAAATTCCTCCATATCCTAAATCAGAGGCATCGGTTTCAATAACCTTTTGCCAATTGGAATTAGCAGCATTAGACAAGGTAAATGAGTAACCTTATTTTTAATTTTTTTAACTGCTTCAGTGTGACTATTTGTCCACTGACAAGGAATTTTTTTAAGTCTATCGTATAGAATAGATGTATCAATAGCAAGATTTTTGTAATAAGGAGAAATATAATTTAAACTTCCTAAAAATCTTTGAAGCTGAGTTTTATCTAAAATTTGATCTGGAAATTTTGATGCAAACTCAATACTTCTATTAATTGGATTAATATTTCCCTTCTCAATATTATGACCCAGAAAATGAATTTTTGTTTGAAACAAAACCATTTTTGGACTAGATAAAACCAATCCATTTTGAATAACAATTTTCTTGAATATTTCAAGATGTTTAAAATGTGTTTCAATATCTTTTGAAAAGATTAAAATATCATCAATATAAACGATAATAAAATTACTATATGGAATAAAAATATCGTTCATAATATTTTGAAATTCAGACGGAGCGTTTTTCAAACCAAAATGCATAACGTTCCATTCAAATTGTCCAATTGGGACTGTAAAAGCTGTTTTATATCTATCTTGTTCAGCAATTTGAATTTGCCAAAAACCTATTTTAAATCAAATTTGAAAATATAATAGCATTAAATAAACGATCTAAAAGATCCTTTTTATTGGGAATAGGATACCTAATCCATTTCAAAACTTTATTAAGGGGTTTATAATTAATAACTAACCTAGGTGCTCCCCTTTCCTTTTCTGCCGCATTATTGACATAAAAGGTTGTGCATGACCAAGGTGATTTCGAAGGTTTTATTAACCCTTTCTGTAAAAGAGAAGCTATTTCTTTTTTACATAATTCTAATAATTCAGAATTCATTTGACAGGGACGAGCTTTAGTGGGAATATTTTTCTCACTAAAATCATCTTCATAAGGTAAAGAAACAATATGTTTTTTCCTATTCCAAAAAGCATTTGGAAGATCGTTACATATTTGCAACGTAAATTCATTATATAATAATTTAATTTTTTCTTGTAACTTAGGATTTTGGAGTTTATCATCAATCGTATGTATACTAATTTCCTGTTTAATGTAATTTACCTGATTTTCTTTTGCTTTAATAAGAATAGAATCCTTAATTTCATTAAGAATACTAGAGAAAGGTTCAGTAATAAATTCAAAGTAAACTTCATTATTATCGAAGCTTCCTTTAAATCCATATTCATCTATATTCTTAATAGGAAATATTTTCCTAAGGAACGGAGTACCAAGGATTACTTGGTTTGTAATATTCTTGACCAGCAAGAATGAAGTAGGAATGCACACCTTATTTTTACAAATAAAGGCCTTAGGGATTTTATAATTAATTTGAAGTTTTTCTCCGCTTGCAGAGCTAAGAGAATGGGTTGTTTTATGAAAATATTGAGTAGGAATTATTCCTTCTTGAATACAGTTTAAATCTGCTCCGCTTTCTATTAAAGCGATAAGATTTTTTTGAAAATTTCCGTCAATGAGTAGTGATATTTTCACTAACCATTTTTGAGAAGTAATAACTTCTAATGTTGAAAGAAAGCTAGCTTCTTCAGTATTTTTAGAAGTACTAGCTACTTCTTCATTAATTTTAAATTTATTAATTTTAAATTCATTAATAATTTCTTTCCCCTTTTCTAATTTAGAACATCTTCTTTCTAAATCTATATGACTTAATTTTAAGTGTTTTATTTCATTTTTTAAATTCGAGATTTCATTTGTTAAATCTTCGATATTAACTTTTGATTCATTTTTTCTTGACTGATTCTTATTACGAAGTAATCTCATAACTTCGGACATACTATAAGGTTCAGATTTAATAATTTTAGGAATAACTTCTTTTGAAGTTTCTTCTTCTTTTTGAATTATTTTTTTAATAATTAGATTTTTTAAATCCGGATCTTCTGTATCTTTTAACATTTCAATGAATTTGGATTTCCAGTGAGTACTATTTGACTCAGGAAGTTCCATAACTCTACTAAGGAATGTATCTTTATACCATCTAAATGATGTAAGAGTTTTACATCTAAGATTTTGGAGCATAGTTTTGACATTTTCAGAATTATCAGACCATCGGCCTGTAAAATGCTCTACGATGTTTATACATAATGTATAAACAGCATTTTCAATAATTGCATTATCTTCCTCCTTTACAGTAAGGAAGATACTTTCTCGGTCTTGCTAAGATAAATAATTATCCAACCAACATTTCAACTGACCAGTAAAGCCAGCGACTAGCATTTGAGCTATAGTTTTGTCTGTATTACCTTGAGTTTTACAGACTGTACTATACATCATCATTCTATGAACCATACCGAAAGTTTGTCTTTCCGTATAGCCATCTAAATTCCATTCATAAATACAATGACCATTATATGAATTTTTAATAGTAAGATCATGTTCTTCAATTAGAACATCTTGAGGAGTTGGCCTCGGGTAATAATATTTAGTCTGAATTGGTTTACTAGCAAATTTTTAATATCCATGAGTTTTGACATTTAATGTCAGAGCATCCAGTATATTGACATCGGTCAATGATAATTGGAGATTTGGATAAACATTGAAATAAACTGGTCCATGTGCCAGACTAGATTGAATTATTCCCATAAGGGATTGTTTCCAATCGAGATTTCTACTATCTCTAAGAGCTGCTATAAAGCTCTCTGCTAAACCTTCTAAAGTTAAAGGCTTAAAGGCTACCTGAACTAACCCAATATGAATAAATTTATGATTTATTCTATATTTTTCTAAGTCTCTATTGCTTAGAAGTCTAATAACCATCTCTTCGTTATTTAAAGAAATTGTTTCTTCAGTAGTTTTTACTACCTGTTTCAAGCCTAATTTCTCGAAAGTTCCTAATTCATAGATTATTTTATAATCTATCCTAGGAATTGTCCAACGATTTAATTTATCTAAATCTTGAGGAATATCATACTCCTCTTCAATACTGTTTTTAACAGTATCTTTTCGTCTCATCAAATTTATCATTTGAAAAAGACCGTTAAACTACATCTTAACTTCTTAATACTCCCACCATGGCTCTGATACCATAGAGAGGGGATCGTTAAAAACTTGAAAACTTTATACAAGAAGATGATGATGCTACGTGCCAAAAACCACCAAACAAACCTTGATAATGGTACTTAGTCAGACAAAACCAATAAATCCAGCAATCAAACTGATAAACAGTTCAATTCAATTTGGACCTAAAGGTAGTCACACTTTCATACCATAATCGAACTCTCGTTCGCAAGGTAGTTCAACCGATATACCAATCATCAAAACGAAAAATGGTACGTGGCGTTGTTAAACCTATTAGTCCAGTTATCAAGCTGTAAACAGTTTGATCCCGTTCGGACCCAAGGTATTCCAGCTTATATACCATTAATCCAAAATAAAATAAAAATTATTTTTGTGATCATAAGAATTAAGTTGTCGAATACAAGGATTTTTACGTAATAAAAATTTTTCATTCAATTAATTCAATCGGTAACAGCCTTACCCTTCAAACGCCTTTACTGCGGCAACACGGGCTAGCCAAGAGCCGACACAGAATTAATCAAAATCAAATTTTATTATAACCTTTATTCAAAATTTAATTCTTTCAATCGATTTTTAAAAGTTTTTTATAAAGAAAAATATTACGTCATATTAATATATATATATATATATATACATATGATATAAAACCATGATTAAAGTATTAAGGCATCTTGGTGTAGTTTAACGTTATGGTTTAGCCTTCTAAGAGATAAATGAGTACCTCAAGTAATAAAATAATTGATGTGAGGAGATGAGAGTTTTATTTAAGGAAAAACACGTCACATAACTTAGTAAACAATTCCTACACGATTTTCTAAGCCCTCATCTTTATCTATTAGTTCCTTGAATAAAATACTCATACAAAAGAGGGAAACCTTCGGAGAATAAGAAGTAACAAATGAAGAAAACCCCATCACAGAACGATTGAACAAAAGCAAAGAAAGGGGCAACGAAACACTTTCTGATGGAGAACACCCCTTGACAACCCTAGTTTAAGTGAGGGAACTCAAGAACGAACTGAAGAAGCTGGGAGTAGGTAGAAATCTATACCCTAATTTCATGTTTTCACGTAGGTAATAGCATGCTTTAGGAGTGGTTAGAGACGAAAATATCATATGTTTAGGTCTTATACGAATTTAATAGTTAAAGGTTTAGAATAGTTAACATTTTTATGACCTTCATACTGTTCTTAGAAAAAAAAAATGGGTTTTTGATCGAGAGTTAGATGTTTTTAGATGATAAGGTTTTCAGTTTAGAATGTCGAAACACAAAAAGTCGAGATGTTGCTATCGACTTTGGAAATTTGTGTAGTATCCCGAAATCTTTGTCGAGATTTAATTCTGTTGTGGACTTCGAAATCTATGTTAAATACATGTCGACATCTTAACTATAATATCAATATACCTCTCGACATCCTTAGATATGCCATGTCGAAATCTTTGTTAAAAATCTCGAAATCATGATAATGTTGTAGAAATAATATCGAGATCTATTTTCATCATTCATATCGAAATCTTTGTATAATCTCGAGAGAACATACATCTCAGTTATAACTACATCTCGACATTTTATAATGTCGAAACACGTCTCATTCTTGTAGATGATATTTCGAGATTCTAGAATTATAAGGTCGAAATATAAATTCAAAGACACATATACCGAAATCAATTCTTAGTAGTGACTTTGAAATTCGGTATAACATATCGAGATCTTGAAAACTTATGTCGAGAACTAGTAAGGTGGAAGTTTCATGAGTCCATTGAAGACTACGTGGCTAGGTGAGTTGAGAATTAATCTGACCGCATATAATATTGGGAATTATGAAAGGAAATAAAAAAATACTATAAGGACTATAAGGGAATAAAATAATACTATGACCACATGAGCTTCACGAATCCATAGGATAGAATTTCACAAATTGTGAGTTGGACTTCACGAGGCTTATGGGAATAAAATAATGCTATAAGGTACATAGGACTTCATATGAGGATAAAATAATACTTATCAAGATTGGCAAGTTAACAACTTCACGAATTAATAGAGTTACTAGATTTGGCGAATTGATGAATTTTACGAACTAAGGTTTAGGAAATACGAAGTAAGGTTTAGGAAATTTACATGTTACGAGAATTAAGTCAATTTAAGCTAAGTCCTTTTTAAATAAATATCTTCCAACACTTAGACAGTGTAATAAATTAAATAGTACACTGATGTTATAATTTTATGCTTACAATAAGGACTACGAATTCCACAGAATTAAGAGCTAGTATTCTACGGACGACAGGTAAGTGGAAATCGCAACTACAACACATAATTTTTATGTGCATGAAATTATGTGTTAAATGCTTTTATGATTTTATATGACGTGACTATGTGCTTATATGATTTTATGTAAGTTTTTACGTGATTTAATTACATTATACGATGACATGACACGCATATTCATGGCATGAGCATATGCACGCACGACTAGTATGAGAGTCAGGAAGATAGCGTGCATGAGTATAAGATCGCCTGTGAGCGATGTATATTTGCCAATATAGGCATTTGTGACGACTCAATGATGAGTCACGGCTCTTCTATGCTACCTAAATATATTACGGCGATTCACGAGGCCGACTGCCTGATTCACGAGAGGCAGGAATATAAATATTACGGCGATTCACGAGGCCGACTGCCTGATTCACGAGAGGCAGGATATATATATATATATATATATATATATTACGGCGATTCACGAGGCCGACTGCCTGATTCACGAGAGGCAGGAATATAAATACTACGGCGATTCACGAGGCCGATTGCCTGATTCACGAGAGGCAGGTAAATACCCAGTAGCGGGAGATGCAACCTGGAGGATGCGACTCGAGGGTATGAGCGGCACCGAGGGAACCTCGAGTGTTGGCGACCTCTTGTAGTAAGCTACCAGTGGGAAGCGCCCGCGTGTCAGGCCGCATTGGGATGGAAAGGCGCCTTAGGGTTAAACGAAATTTGTGTGCCCGGGTTAGCCTCTCAATGGGACTGCATTGGGATTGAAAGGCACTAGTAGCCTCTCAGTGTGGATCACATTGGGATTGAAAGGCACCATAGGGTTACGCACAGATTGAGTACTCGGGTTTAGCCTCCCAGTGTGTGTACTTGATCGACACGTGGTGTGTGAATGAAAAGTGCGACAAGTAATAATTAAAACGAATACCTAATTACTATCACCGACGTGCGATAGGCAGTGGACCTATCGTTTGTAGTGCAGTAAAGTGAGTAAACGAGTATCGAACACAAGGAATAAATCAAGTACTAGTAGTGACCTATCGACTCGATATTTAGCCTAATAAAATACACAGATTGTTTTATGACTTAACCTAACAGATTATATCTAACTCAACTAGAGATTCAAAGACGCTTAAAACTGATACGAAGCTTCAGATAATAAAGATGTGCTCGGGATTCGAATCCCGCTAGGTGCTATCGGCTAAGACACTAAAATCGTTCCTACGTGATTTTGACTAGATCGCAGTAATTTTCCTACCCGCTCGCGAGTTTGCTGTCGCCCTAAACGCTCGCGGGGATCTAAAATTCAGTAATTCCTAACGGCGAGGATCGAGTATTTGCTTTCGCCCTATACTCGATTCCTATCTTCTACGAACGGCCTAAACGTTGTTTAGCTGTCGCCCTAAACGTTTTTCCATACGATTACTTTAACACATAGACATATTAAAGTAACGAAACAAATTCATAGAACGATGAATAGTCAAACACATAGTCACGATAATCATAATTCTTAACTACGAAGCATCCTAGCGTTCATCTAATCCCAAACACAAAGGGGAATTAGCTACGCATAATCGACGGGAGAACAGCGAAAGAAATAAGGAATAAAGGTGAAGAATTCATTATCTTGATATACGGATGATCTGTGATGAAAGCGTTGATGATTCTTCGTTCTTCGCTAAATTGGGTGTGAATTCGTCGATGATCCATCTCTTGCGCTCCGGAACGCGAATCTGTGTTCTTTTGTGCTATTTTTCGTCTCTAGAGGGATTAGGGTTGATCTCTGGTAAGTTTTTTCCTTTTTGGGTCGAATTTGGGCTTTTTATAGTGAAATTCGACAGTGTCACGGCCTAGGGCAAGATAGGTCACGGCCGTGACACTCTCTGGGCAAAAATTGAGCTCACTGCCGACCGTCACGGCCTGGTGCAGTAGCGTCACGGCCGTGACCCTCTCAACAGCTTTGCGGCAGTTTCGTATTTCTCTCGGATGGAGGGGTAAACGATGTCCGATTGACGTGAAATTTTAACCATAGATAGAAGACTTGCCAATCTTCATTTTGTCCAAAGGGATTATCAATCCGAGGTCTAGATTGAGAGATATGAATTTTCTAATGTTGCTGCTGCTATGGGTCACGGCCTGGTGCAATAAGTGTCACGGCCGTGACCATCTTCATTCCAACTCTCTGCCCAACGTCACGGCTTAGTGCACCATGTGTCACGGCCGTGACCTTCACCAGTTTTCATCGTCTTCGCGCCGTTTTGCCTCGTTTTCGCTCCTTTTCGCCCGAAACTCGTCCTAGAGCCTTATAATACCAAAATAAGTAGAAATGGGGTTAATAAGTGCATAAAATGACTTCGAAAACTCTATTATGAGCCAATTAACTACTACGATAAACATCCTACAATACGTTAATCAAACCTCCCCACACTTAAGCATTTGCTTGTCCTCAAGTAAATTAGAAGTCAGAAAAGTTATCCAATCAAGATAACGGCACGATTGTTCGCAATTTATCATCAAAGCTAGAAAACATGAAACGGAATCAAGCGAACAATTATGGACATCACACTAATGACTTGCACTTGTCTACCTAAATTTCCTTCGCACTGCCAATCGAGACTCATATCTCACATGGGATTCGCTCAAAATCACTCAGTGTATAGGCTAGCATATAGTGAATCGCTCAATTCGTGCACTAGTCCCGCCCCTACCATAAACTTGCAAGCTAATCGCTGGGTCTTTTTGGGGAAACGGGTCGAATAATCATGAAGCGATAAGCATATCAAATTGGTCACGGCCGTGACACTCTCTGGGCAAAAATTGAGCTCACTGCCGACCGTCACGGCCTGGTGCAGTAGCGTCACGGCCGTGACCCTCTCAACAGCTTTGCGGCAGTTTCGTATTTCTCTCGGATGGAGGGGTAAACGATGTACGATTGACCTGAAATTTTAATCATAGATAGAAGACTTGCCAATCTTCATTTTGTCCCAAGGGATTCGCAATCCGAGGTCTAGATTGAGAGATATGAATTTTCTAATGTTGCTGCTGCTATGGGTCACGGCCTGGTGCAATAAGTGTCACGGCCGTGACCATCTTCATTCCAACTCTCTGCCCAACGTCAGGCCTTAGTGCACCATGTGTCACGGCCGTGACCTTCACCAGTTTTCATCGTCTTCGCGCCGTTTTGCCTCGTTTTCGCTCCTTTTCGCCCGAAACTCGTCCTAGAGCCTTATAATACCAAAATAAGTAGAAATGGGGTTAATAAGTGCATAAAATGACTTCGAAAACTCTATTATGAGCCAATTAACTACTACGATAAACGTCCTACAATACGTTTATCAAACCTCCCCACACTTAAGCATTTGCTTGTCCTCAAGTAAATTAAAAGTCAGAAAAGTTATCCAATCAAGATAACGGCACGATTGTTCGCAATTTATCATCAAAGCTAGAAAACATGAAACGGAATCAAGCGAACAATTATGGACATCACACTAATGACTTGCACTTGTCTACCTAAACTTCCTTCGCACTGCCAATCGAGACTCATATCTCACATGGGATTCGCTCAAAATCACTCAGTGTATAGGCTAGCATATAGTGAATCGCTCAATTCGTGCACTAGTCCCGCCCCTACCATAAACTTGCAAGCTAATCGCTGGGTCTTTTTGGGGTAACGGGTCGAATAATCATGAAGCGATAAGCATATATAATGAACACTTAATCTTAGAGCTAGGACACTTAAGCAAAAATTATCAAAGAACACAGCATGATCAAACAGACAATCACACGTCCCAACATAAGACTCAACGTTCTCGCTCTGAAATCCTAGACTTTTCTGCCCGACCCTCTCGACTCAGTTCCCTTTCATTTTCTGCCCTTTCACCTTAGTTATGCTCTACTTTTGTGCACTGCCCTTATTCCCTAAAAACATCAAGGTTCGGCTTTTGTCGCATAGAATACATCGTCACAGCGAATGCCGTGTACCTAAGGATACTTATTACCGAAACCTATATCTTGCCAAAGGGTTATGGGCAGGCTTATGCAAGGGATCGGGTCATTTCAGAAAACGGTCAAGTAAGGCACGAGTCATTTCATGAATAGCAGAGAAGAACATCAAATCATACACTGAAACGGTAACTCTCAAGTTCGACTTCTGAAACGGTCAAGTGGCTCTTATAATTTACGAGGTAAATAAACGAATAGGCTCAGGTTCAAAGTGGCTAACTAATGGGGTTAGTCATGGTGGGAAAATCTGGCCCTGGACTTAATTCATAATGCCCTCATCATTTTCACACTAACACACCAAAACAGTTTCAACACGCATCAGACATGCAAGTTCTAGAGAGATATAGACTAGGCACGTCACACAATCAAGAAAAATGAGCATAAGCTCGTCAGGCTCAAACTCTCACAACAAAACAGGGTTATGTGTACGAATCTCTTAAAACAGTGCTATATCTATTCAGGCAGACATGATTCAATCAGTCATGCATGTCCTAATTGCTCACAAAATTTCATAAAATGCAGACCAACTCGAGATAAGCGCAAACAATCATGCCTGATTTCAATAATTCATGCCTTTCTAACGTAATTGATAGCTCACGAACACGTCATAAAAATATTTCACGTACCTAAATTCCCCACCCCACACTTAAGACGTACGTTGTCCTCAACGTAAAATTAGAATAAACAAATTGAAAAGTAGGTGTAAGAGAACGAAACTTCCCTGACGAAAAATGTTGACGTGGTCGTGACTAAACGCGTGATGGTTGTCGTATCATGACTCGTGATGCCTGACATGACTGGGTTGCCTCCCAAGAAGCGCTTCCTTTACCGTCTTTAGCCGGACGTGCTTTCGTTCGCTTAGGGTGGCTGGAAGTCGAGGTACAGCATCTCTTTTTTGCTTAAGTTTCCCTCGCCTGCATCCATACCTTGGAGGTGTCGCCTTTCGCCGGGCAGCGGTTTCAACTCTAGTGGCGGTCGCTCTTCGACTGGGCTCTTGTCCTTAACTTCTTCGATGCTCTCGTCGATGGCTATGATGGGTTCGTCGATCTCCTCCCCACACTTATCAATGGCCATAATCGTGTGCCTATCATGCTTGCTGACCTGTGACAGACCTTGCACGGAAAAGAGAAAATCGTGCTCAAATACATCTAAGAAATAGCATTTATCATCTTGCTCGTTGCTCTTTTTCATCGAGTCAGCCATATTGAACGTAACTTTTTCACCGTCTACTGTCAAAGTTAATGTTCCATTCCTAACATCTATCATGGTCTCGCCTGTAGCTAAGAATGGTCTACCTAGAATTAATGGAATATTTTCATCCTCGTCCATGTCTAAGATCACAAAATCAGCAGGGATAACGAACTTATCGACCTTAACTAGAACATCCTCGATAACACCTAGAGGGTATTTTAACGATCTATCGGCCAGTTGAATATTCATTCTAGTGGGTCGTGGTTCACCTAATCCTAAGCGCTTAAACATGGAGTACGGCATTAAATTTATACTAGCGCCTAGATCAGCTAAAGCATGCTCAACAACTAAATCACCTATACGATAAGGAATAGTAAAACTCCCTGGGTCCTTGAGCTTTTTCGGTATCTTGCTCTGGAGTATCACCGAGCACTCTCCTCGTAGGTATACCGTGGAGACGTGTTCGAGCTTCCGTCGGTTCGTCAGCAAGTCCTTCAGGAACTTAACGAAACTGGGCATCTGCGCAATAGCTTCAACAAACGGTAAATTAATATGTAATTCTTTGCACATACCCATGAATCTGCCAATTAGCGCCTCGTCTTTGTCCTTCTTCAACCGTGCTGGATATGGAATCTTCGGCTGGTACGGCATCACTGGTGGCCGCTCGTTCTCCCTCGCTTTTTCTATTTCGGGTGCAGCCTCCTCCTTTTTAGGTTGAAACGGGTCACGGCCGTGACACTCTCTGGGGAAACGGGTCGAATAATCATGAAGCGATAAGCATATAAAATTGGTCACGGCCGTGACACTCTCTGGGCAAAAATTGAGCTCACTGCCGACCGTCATGGCCTGGTGCAGTAGCGTCACGGCCGTGACCCTCTCAACAGCTTTTCGGCAGTTTCGTATTTCTCTCGGATGGAGGGGTAAACGATGTCCAATTGACCAAAGGGATATGATGTCCGATTGACCATAGATAGAAGACTTGCCAATCTTCATTTTGTCCAAAGGGATTCTCAATCCGAGGTCTAGATTGAGAGATATGAATTTTCTAAATGTTGCTGCTGCTATGGGTCACGGCCTGGTGCAATAAGTGTCACGGCCGTGACCATCTTCATTCCAACTCTCTGCCCAACGTCACGGCTTAGTGCACCATGTGTCACGGCCGTGACCTTCACCAGTTTTCACCGTCTTCGCGCCGTTTTGCCTCGTTTTCGCTCCTTTTCGCCCGAAACTCGTCCTAGAGCCTTATAATACCAAAATAAGTAGAAATGAGGTTAATAAGTGCATAAAATGACTTCGAAAACTCTATTATGAGCCAATTAACTACTACGATAAACGTCCTACAATACGTTTATCAGTACTGCCACTTGTACCCTTAGGGGTTTGAACTCTATATAGTGCATAGTAAGATTGAAAGCCGAAGGGGCCCAAATATGTTATGAAAGGTCAAGAAGAATGTGAGAAAGGTTAGGAAGAATGTGAGAAGTAGATAGCATTGGCGCGAATGCCGTCGCTATTTAGGTCACGTGCATTGCATGCATGATTTTCACTTACTGAGCTTTATAAGCTCATTCCACGTATTATGTGTTGTAGGTATCGAGCCCGACGCTGATGCGCGTCGAGGCTAAGGCGGGTTGACGGCGGTACTCCAGTGTCTTTTGAGGGCGAGGATGTACATGGATGACGACCTGTGGAGTGATGTTAGAATATTTGGATATGATAGATACTTTGGGGCTTCGGCCTTTGTATGATTACGACAATGTAGGTTACGATTTGTCGTAATATATTAGGAAAAAGTTTTTGTTAGTCGGGTCTCCCGCGACTTACGTTGCGAAAATCCGCCACTAATTAGTATTAGAAAGCGAGGGTCGCCACAGGTGGTATCAGAGCTTAGGATATAGATTCTGTAGACTGTCCATGTACGGCCGCTCAAAAGCCTGGAGGATCAGCCTTGCCTGTAAGTTTTAAGTTTGATGTACTTATGTGATTTGTGCCTGTCTATGTGACTAATTGTTGATAAAGGAATAAATATGAATAGCTAGAGTGCGCAACGGAAGCGTGGTGGAAATTGGACTACGTATGTCTAGAAGACGTAGAAAATATGTGGGCAAGTCTAGCTGTAGAGCCAGACTCAAGTCCCTACCACAGAATTTCGGGGGCGAAATTCTTTTAAGGGAGGGAGGATGTAATACCCGTAAAATTTAATTACGGGATTTACGATTTAATTAGCAGTGAATTAGAAATTCCGTGGACTAATTAAATAAAGAAGCTAGGACTACACGAAAATCAATACATAAATAATTTTGCGAGCTTATCTACTAATAATATTTTGAGTACATGTTTTACGATGTTATATGTGCTTATACGACTATGTGCTAAGTATTATATATATATGTATATATATATATTTGTTATGTTTTATATGACTTATATGATGAATTTGGGACTTAGAAATAATTTCGTATAAAGATATATAAAATTTTGCAGGAGAAAGTATTAATAGAAGTTAGTTATTAGTATATATAATAGAACTAACGAAATTAAAATTCATTATGTCATGAATGGGCTACATTTAAATTTAAGCCCAACTAGTAAGAGATAAATATTAGTAGCAAATTGATGTAAGCCTAACAAGAATCAATAGAAAACCTATCAAGGAGGGAAATTATATGATAATATTATAAGGCTTGGTACATGAGAAATTAGATAAGCTTGGTTAAAGTATGAAAACTAACTTTCGCCAAGAATTTAGAATACAAGTAATATCGAGCGACTTTGTACAATGAACATCTATTAGAAATCGGATGATTTGTAATTATAATATGCATAATTGAACAACTTTAACATGGAGAATTCGGTTACAACATGTATTATTTGAGCAAACCAATCATAATCCACGTGGGGTCATCATGTAACTCAAGTTATGTGTAACATAATATATATATATATATATATGTATATATATATATATATATATATATATATAGTACTAGGAGATAAATGAGTACCTCAAGTAGTAAAATAATTGATGTGAGGAGATGAGAGTTTTATTTAACTCATGAGGAAAAACACGTCACATAACTTAGTAAACAATTCCTACACGATTTTCTAAGCCCTCATCTTTATCTATTAGTTCCTTGAATAAAATACTCATACAAAAGAGGGAAACCTTCGGAGAATAAGAAGTAACAAATGAAGAAAACCCCATCACAGAACGATTGAAACGATTGAACAAAAGCAAAGAAATGGGCAACGAAACACTTTCAGATGGAGAACACCCTTGACAACCCTAGTTTAAGTGAGGGAACTCAAGAACGAACTGAAGAAGCTGGGAGTAGGTAGAAATCTATACCCTAATTTCATGTTTTCACGTAGGTAATAGCATGCTTTAGGAGTGGTTAGAGACGAAAATATCATATGTTTAGGTCTTATACGAATTTAATAGTTAAAGGTTTAGAATAGTTAACATTTTTATGACCTTCATACTGTTCTTAGAAAAAAAAATGGGTTTTTGATCGAGAGTTAGATGTTTTTAGATGATACGGTTTTCAGTTTAGAATGTCGAAACACAAAAAGTCGAGATGTTGGTATCGACTTTGGAAATTTGTGTAGTATCCCGAAATCTTTGTCGAGATTTAATTCTGTTGTGGACTTCGAAATCTATGTTAAATACATGTCGACATCTTAACTATAATATCAATATACCTCTCGACATCCTTAGATATGCCATGTCGAAATCTTTGTTAAAAATCTCGAAATCATGATAATGTTGTAGAAATAATATCGAGATCTATTTTCATCATTCATATCGAAATCTTTGTATAATCTCGAGAGAACATACATCTCAGTTATAACTACATCTCGACATTTTATAATGTCGAAACACGTCTCATTCTTGTAGATGATATTTCGAGATTCTAGAATTATAAGGTCGAAATATAAATTCAAAGACACATATACCTAAATCAATTCTTAGTAGTGACTTTGAAATTCGGTATAACATATCGAGATCTTGAAAACTTATGTCGAGAACTAGTAAGGTGGAAGTTTCACGAGTCCATTGAAGACTACGTGGCTAGGTGAGTTGTGAATTAGTCTGACCGCATATAATATTGGGAATTATGAAAGGAAATAAAAAAAAATACTATAAGGACTATAAGGGAATAAAATAATACTATGACCACATGAGCTTCACGAATCCATAGGATAGAATTTCACAAATTGTGAGTTGGACTTCACGAGGCTTATGGGAATAAAATAATGCTATAAGGTACATAGGACTTCATATGAGGATAAAATAATACTTATCAAGATTGGCAAGTTAACAACTTCACGAATTAATAGAGTTACTAGATTTGGCGAATTGATGAATTTTACGAACTAAGGTTTAGGAAATTTACATGTTACGAGAATTAAGTCAATTTAAGCTAAGTCCTTTTTAAATAAATATCTTCCAACACTTAGACAGTGTAATAAATTAAATAGTACACTGATGTTATAATTTTATACTTACAATCAGGACTACGAATTCCACAGAATTAAGAGCTAGTATTCTACGGACGACAGGTAAGTGGAAATAGCAACTACAACACATAATTTTTATGTGCATGAAATTATGTGTTAAATGCTTTTATGATTTTATATGACGTGACTATGTGCTTATATGATTTTACGTAAGTTTTTACGTGATTTAATTACATTATACGATGACATGACACGCATATTCATGGCATGAGCATATGCACGCACGACTAGTATGAGAGTCAGGAAGATAGCGTGCATGAGTATAAGATCGCCTGTGAGCGATGTATATTTGCCAATATAGGCATTTGTGTCGACTCAATGATGAGTCACGGCTCTTCTATGCTAGCTAAATATATTACGGCGATTCACGAGGCCGACTGCCTAATTCACGAGAGGCAGGAATATAAATATTACGGCGATTCACGAGGCCGACTGCCTGATTCACGAGAGGCAGGAATATATATATATTACGGCGATTCACGAGGCCGACTGCCTGATTCACGAGAGGCAGGAATATAAATATTACGGCGATTCACGAGGCCGACTGCCTGATTCACGAGAGGCAGGTAAATACCCAGTAGCGGGAGATGCAACCTGGAGGATGCGACTCGAGGGTATGAGCGGCACCGAGGGAACCTCGAGTGTTGGCGACCTCTTGTAGTAAGCTACCAGTGGGAAGCGCCCGCGGGTCAGGCCGCATTGGGATGGAAAGGCGCCTTAGGGTTAACCAAAATTTGTGTGTCCGGGTTAGCCTCTCAATGGGACTGCATTGGGATTGAAAGGCACTAGTAGCCTCTCAGTGTGGATCACATTGGGATTGAAAGGCACCATAGGGTTACGCACAGATTGAGTACTCGGGTTTAGCCTCCCAGTGTGTGTACTGCCACTTGTACCCTTAGGGGTTTGAACTCTATATAGTGCATAGTAAGATTGAAAGCCGACGGGGCCCAAATATGTTATGAAAGGTCAAGAAGAATGTGAGAAAGGTTAGGAAGAATGTGAGAAGTAGATAGCATTGGCGCGAATGCCTTCGCTATTTAGGTCACGTGCATTGCATGCATGATTTTCACTTACTGAGCTTTATAAGCTCATTCCACGTATTATGTGTTGTAGGTATCGAGCCCGACGCTGATGCGCGTCGAGGCTAAGGCGGGTTGACGGCGGTACTCCAGTGTCTTTTGAGGGCGAGGATGTATATGGATGACGACCTGTGGAGTGATGTTAGAATATTTGGATATGATAGATACTTTGGGGCTTCGGCCTTTGTATGATTACGACAATGTAGGTTACGATTTGTCGTAATATATTAGGAAAAAGTTTTTGTTAGTCGGGTCTCCCGCGACTTACGTTGCGAAAATCCGCCACTAATTAGTATTAGAAAGCGAGGGTCGCCACAGGTGGTATCAGAGCTTAGGATATAGATTCTGTAGACTGTCCATGTACGGCCGCTCAAAAGCCTGGAGGATCAGCCTTGCCTGTAAGTTTTAAGTTTGATGTACTTATGTGATTTGTGCCTGTCTATGTGACTAATTGTTGATAAAGGAATAAATATGAATAGCTAGAGTGCGCAACGGAAGCATGGTGGAAATAGGACTACGTATGTCTAGAAGACGTAGAAAATATGTGGGCAAGTCTAGCCGTAGAGCCAGACTCAAGTCCCCTACCACAGAATTTCGGGGGCGAAATTCTTTTAAGGGATGGAGGATGTAATACCCGTAAAATTTAATTACGGGATTTACGATTTAATTAGCAGTGAATTAGAAATTCCATGGACTAATTAAATAAAGAAGCTAGGACTACACGAAAATCAATACATAAATAATTTTGCGAGCTTATCTACTAATAATATTTTGAGTACATGTTTTACGATGTTATATGTGCTTATACGACTATGTGCTAAGTATTATATATATATATATATATGTATATATATTTGTTATGTTTTATATGACTTATATGATGAATTTGGGACTTAGAAATAATTTCGTATAAAGATATATAAAATTTTGCAGGAGAAAGTATTAATAGAAGTTAGTTATTAGTATATATAATAGAACTAACGAAATTAAAATTCATTATGTCATGAATGGGCTACATTTAAATTTAAGCCCAACTAGTAAGAGATAAATATTAGTAGCAAATTGATGTAAGCCTAACAAGAATCAATAGAAAACCTATCAAGGAGGGAAATTATATGATAATATTATAAGGCTTGGTACATGAGAAATTAGATAAGCTTGGTTAAAGTATGAAAACTAACTTTCGCCAAGATTTTAGAATACAAGTAATATCGAGCGACTTTGTACAATGAACATGTATTAGAAATCGGACGATTTGTAATTATAATATGCATAATTGAACAACTTTAACATGGAGAATTCGGTCACAACATGTATTATTTGAGCAAACCAATCATAATCCACGTGGGGTCATCATGTAACTAAAGTTATGTGTAACATAATATATATATATATATGTATATATATATATATATAGTACTAGGAGATAAATGAGTACCTCAAGTAATAAAATAATTGATGTGAGGAGATGAGAGTTTTATTTAACTCATGAGGAAAAACACGTCACATAACTTAGTAAACAATTCCTACACGATTTTCTAAGCCCTCACCTTTATCTATTAGTTCCTTGAATAAAATACTCATACAAAAGAGGGAAACCTTCGGAGAATAAGAAGTAACAAATGAAGAAAACCCCATCACAGAACGATTGAAACGATTGAACAAAAGCAAAGAAATGGGCAACGAAACACTTTCTGATGGAGAACACCCTTGACAACCCTAGTTTAAGTGAGGGAACTCAAGAACGAACTGAAGAAGCTGGGAGTAGGTAGAAATCTATACCCTAATTTCATGTTTTCACGTAGGTAATAGCATGCTTTAGGAGTGGTTAGAGACGAAAATATCATATGTTTAGGTCTTATACGAATTTAATAGTTAAAGGTTTAGAATAGTTAACATTTTTATGACCTTCATACTGTTCTTAGAAAAAAA
This sequence comes from Craterostigma plantagineum, assembly GCA_027422505.1. Classification (NCBI taxonomy): domain Eukaryota; kingdom Viridiplantae; phylum Streptophyta; class Magnoliopsida; order Lamiales; family Linderniaceae; genus Craterostigma; species Craterostigma plantagineum. The sequence goes on from JAPQWV010000007.1 coordinate 6,781,612, forward strand.
AATGGGTTTTTGATCGAGAGTTAGATGTTTTTAGATGATACGGTTTTCAGTTTAGAATGTCGAAACACAAAAAGTCGAGATGTTGGTATCGACTTTGGAAATTTGTGTAGTATCCCGAAATCTTTGTCGAGATTTAATTCTGTTGTGGACTTCGAAATCTATGTTAAATACATGTCGACATCTTAACTATAATATCAATATACCTCTCGACATCCTTAGATATGCCATGTCGAAATCTTTGTTAAAAATCTCGAAATCATGATAATGTTGTAGAAATAATATCGAGATCTATTTTCATCATTCATATCGAAATCTTTGTATAATCTCGAGAGAACATACATCTCAGTGATAACTACATCTCGACATTTTATAATGTCGAAACACGTCTCATTCTTGTAGATGATATTTCGAGATTCTAGAATTATAAGGTCGAAATATAAATTCAAAGACACATATACCTAAATCAATTCTTAGTAGTGACTTTGAAATTCGGTATAACATATCGAGATCTTGAAAACTTATGTCGAGAACTAGTAAGGTGGAAGTTTCACGAGTCCATTGAAGACTACGTGGCTACGTGAGTTGTGAATTAGTCTGATCGCATATAATATTGGGAATTATGAAAGGAAATAAAAAAATACTATAAGGACTATAAGGGAATAAAATAATACTATGACCACATGAGCTTCACGAATCCATAGGATAGAATTTCACAAATTGTGAGTTGGACTTAGGGGTGAAAACGAATCGAGCTGTTCGCGAACAGCTCGCGAACAGCTCGGTCAAAGCTCGGCTCGTTAACTATCGAGCCGAGCTCGAGCTAAATTCATATGGGCTCGATAGCTCGTCGAGCTTATCGAGCCCAATTATTATTTTTTTATTATTATAATGTTATTACTAATAAGTCCAAATTACTCACATTATAATATTATATATCAAAACCCTAATTCTAAATACACATCGCAGGAGCCGCACAACTCCACCCCTCATTCACAGACACCAAACTCAAAACTTTTCTCTTCACAGGTAGAAGATTCTAAGAAAACTCTTTCGTGGTCGTGTTCGTTTCTAAGCCTCGCTCTGATTCTCTTGGACTGTTGTTTTTTAGGTGTACATAACGCAAGGAGGCCACGACGGCGCCGCCGTAATCGTGTCGTCGGTCACCGTCGGCGAGCCAGGCTCGGAAACCGTTCTGTACTAGGCGCCGAGGAGGGCAGTCGCGGGAAGAAGAACGAGGCGAAGGGATCTCAGACCAAATACAAGTACTTCGGCTATGCTTCGGGCTACATCCATCACTGCCCCATTCGCGGCCTCAAGGTGTTTGTTAAAAAGCTCCACTGAAAAAAAAAAAAGAAAAAGCTAGTTGCTTACAGTTAATCTGAAAAATGTTTGCCAGTACGACACCAAATATTATTACACGATCGACGTTTTGACCCCTAAAGTCTTCATCGATTTGCTCGTTGGTGCTATGCTCTCATATTAGTTATTTTGATGCAATTCGAGCCTTATCGAGCCGAGCTCGAGCGGCTCGATAACCCATCGAGCCGAGCTCGAGCCTCAAATTTTAAAGCTCGGTCGAGCTCGAGCCGAGAGCTCGAGCTGTTAATTTTTTATCGAGCCGAGCTCGAGCTGGGCCATGTTCAGGCTCGGCTCGGCTCGTTTACACCCCTAGTTGGACTTCACGAGGCTTATGGGAATAAAATAATGCTATAAGGTACATAGGACTTCATATGAGGATAAAATAATACTTATCAAGATTGGCAAGTTAACAACTTCACGAATTAATAGAGTTACTAGATTTGGCGAATTGATGAATTTTACGAACTAAGGTTTAGGAAATATACATGTTACGAGAATTAAGTCAATTTAAGCTAAGTCCTTTTTAAATAAATATCTTCCAACACTTAGACAGTGTAATAAATTAGACAGTGTAATAAATTAAATAGTACACTGATGTTATAATTTTATACTTACAATCAGGACTACGAATTCCACAGAATTAAGAGCTAGTATTCTACGGACGACAGGTAAGTGGAAATCGCAACTACAACACATAATTTTTATGTGCATGAAATTATGTGTTAAATGCTTTTATGATTTTATATGACGTGACTATGTGCTTATATGATTTTATGTAAGTTTTTACGTGACTTAATTACATTATACGATGACATGACACGCATATTCATGGCATGAGCATATGCACGCACGACTAGTATGAGAGTCAGGAAGATAGCGTGCATGAGTATAAGATCGCCTGTGAGCGATGTATATTTGCCAATATAGGCATTTGTGTCGACTCAATGATGAGTCACGGCTCTTCTATGCTACCTAAATATATTACGGCGATTCACGAGGCCGACTGTCTGATTCACGAGAGGCAGGAATATAAATATTACGGCGATTCACGAGGCCGACTGCCTGATTCACGAGAGGCAGGTAAATACCCAGTAGCGGGAGATGCAACCTGGAGGATGCGACTCGAGGGTATGAGCGGCACCGAGGGAACCTCGAGTGTTGGCGACCTCGTAGTAAGCTACCAGTGGGAAGCGCCCGCGTGTCAGGCCGCATTGGGATGGAAAGGCGCCTTAGGGTTAAACGAAATTTGTGTGCCCGTGTTAGCCTCTCAATGGGACTGCATTGGGATTGAAAGGCACTAGTAGCCTCTCAGTGTGGATCACATTGGGATTGAAAGGCACCATAGGGTTACGCACAGATTGAGTACTCGAGTTTAGCCTCCCAGTGTGTGTACTGCCACTTGTACCCTTAGGGGTTTGAACTCTATATAGTGCATAGTAAGATTAAAAGCCGAAGGGGCCCAAATATGTTATGAAAGGTCAAGAAGAATGTGAGAAAGGTCAGGAAGAATGTGAGAAGTAGATAGCATTGGCGCGAATGCCTTCGCTATTTAGGTCACGTGCATTGCATGCATGATTTTCACTTACTGAGCTTTATAAGTTCATTCCACGTATTATGTGTTGTAGGTATCGATCCCGACGCTGATGCGCGTCGAGGCTAAGGCGGGTTGACGGCGGTACTCCAGTGTCTTTTGAGGGCGAGGATGTACATGGATGACGACCTGTGGAGTGATGTTAGAATATTTGGATATGATAGATACTTTGGGGCTTCGGCCTTTGTATGATTACAACAATGTAGGTTACGATTTGTCGTAATATATTAGGAAAAAGTTTTTGTTAGTCGGGTCTCCCGCGACTTACGTTGCGAAAATCCGCCACTAATTAGTATTAGAAAGCGAGGGTCGCCACATCCCATTTATCCCTCCACAAGTACACTTACAGGGAGGTCTATAGCTGGACAATTCATCCCACAATGTTTTAAGTTTCGTGAAATACACTGATATGCTGTTCATGCCTTGTGCGAGATTGACCAAATCCCTTTTTAGTTTGAAAATCCTCGGCTTATTAGATTGGCCGAATCTTTCTTGCAGATCGACCCAAACTTCTCTCGCAGATGAGCTGTAAAGGATGCTGGCAGAGATTTCTTTCGTCACAGAGTTCAAGATCCATGATATCACTACGTTATTATTCCTTCGCCACGCGCTTAGCTGATTCTTCGTGGTGATTTGGTCTTGAGGATCATCGACTGGCGGCAACAAGTCGCCATTAACAAAGCCTTCTTTGTTCCGCCCAATCAACGCTATCATCATAGCCCTACTCCAAGCTGTGTAATTCTCCCCATTCAACAGCTCATGAATGAGAATCTGCCCTGAGGTGTCGTTATTATTCAAAAAATATGGGTCATTAATCAAGACCGCAGATCCTGGGTTGGCTGATGGTACAATCGGGTCCATTGGATGGCTGTATGCTTCAACCGATCAACAAGAATTCGTGTGTGCTTCACTTCTCCCAGTTTTCAATCGATCAACAAGGAATCAATTGCTTTCTTCCGCTTTCAATTTCGCAGCGTTGTTACTGCTCTGATACCATAACAAGAATTAAACAACAATTCGATTTAACGTGGTTCATATTCCTCTTAAGAACCCTACATCCACGATCAAAACGGAGAAACTTTATTGAAGGAGTCTATGATTTTACAGAGTACAGAGAAGAAAAACAGAGAAGAGCTTAATGAGCTCGATAAAAGAAAATGGCGCCAACTTCAAATATTTATAACAGCCCCGTCAGACTTGAAATCGCTGTTGTTAGCCGCAGTTCTATAAGTAAAATCCTTCAGTTTTGGTATAACGCGCCTTTGGCTTCTGATACGATTTCTATCTCTTGAACTTAGCTCCTTCAGTTTTAATTGATCTTCTTCCTGCGAAGGCTCCTTTTCTTCAATAGTTTTATACTGACGTCTCAATAATTATTGCACGTGATCCGTCTAGGCAGGCCACCAGGTGGACGTCTTGGTCCAGTCAGAATCTATCCGCCATGAACCTAAACGTGGTGGAGCTCAGTGGAGGAATCTCGCTGGAATACTTGCAGTGGGCGGGGCTCGATTTCTCAGCCTGGGCGCCGCCTCCCGTTATGACCTTTATTGGCTGGAATTCAACATCATCCTGCATATTAGGATTAGAGTTACAATTTTTCAATTGCAGAGATTCCTTTAGGGTTACCTCACAAAGGTTAACTCCAGTTTTTGGATCGGTATTCACGATCTACTGAGATACAGCAATGTCGAAGCTAATTAGGTGGGTTTAGTAAGTACCCTGGGCGACCACACGAAGAGAGTGAGTAGAAAGAAAGCAAATCACTTGCACCCAATCATCGTCATGCATGCAAGAATAGTTTACATGCAAATTTAAATCATTATACATTTAACTCTCGAACTACCTAAATAAATAGAATATATATATATATATATTTTACATGAGTATTTATATGTTTGTATATAATATATATATATATATCAAATTACATTGTTAATATTTTTTACATATATTTTTATTTTAATATGGATGGCATTCTCAAATATGGTTCGGCTATATATATATGGCAAAAACCTACAATGGTCCCCAATGGTCCCCGATGTTATCGAATTTGAACCAAATTGGTCACCGCCGTTAAATAGTCGTTAATTTGGATGGAAGTTGACACGTGTCTACGTTCGATCATGTGGCTCCATCTCTGGGTACCTTTTATTGGGTCAAATCTATTTATTTTAAGCCCATTTGGACTAACAGTCCAGTTTCTATAGTTGGGGTTATGTGCTGTTAATATAAATTGGTGGGTAATATGTTTCGAGACTATATATATTCTGGGCAAGGATGTAATATTTCTAGGGACTCTTCTTCATCTATATACAAAGAACCGTCATTTTCGTCTTAAACTCCCTTTGAAAAGCAATCTTAGATATTTCGTCATTTAGGTCGCTCACACATTTTGATATAAATGCCTTTCTCTAAGCACATATAATTTTCGCACCCCTGTAATATATGTAAAGTGTAGCGCCAAAGCTCTTCCTGTTACACAACGTCTTTTTGGACTGTAATGATTCCATTAACATAATTTTTTTATTTGAAGTAAACGTGAGGCTAATTAATCCTCGTACATGTTTGCAAGTCTTTCTGATAAACCTGCATTTGCATTGAACGATCAAAAGTATTGTGGATGTGTATATTCTCTCTAAAGTAAAAATAAAGCATCATCAACAACACTCACAATGTTATTTCAGTGACTAAATTAATGCCCTCACAATAAACAAAAGTTTGAGATGCTCTCTCACTATTGTTTATAAGTAATTCTCACAATATAATATTTTGTTGCTCATGAAAGAAGAAAGGACGAGAGAGGCTTCTTAAACTATTATTTTGCTCACTAGTTCTTCTATGCGTATAGATACAATTTATGGAAATATCAAGTAGAAAAATCCAAACATAAACTTCAACAAAACAAACTTTCTTTTTAACTTTTCCACGTTATCTTATCTCTTCATATTGCTTCCTTGTCATACATATCTTCCTTATCTTGGGTTTTAAGCCCAAATGGGCCTTAGACCCAAGTGTGGATAATTAACCCACTAAGAGAAGAGCTGAAACGATTTTATTAAATCGTGAAGACGTCGGTCGCCGAAACGAGAAATCGATGAAAGATTACGAATCTATGTTTCGAGACGAATCTAATGAATATTAATTTGCTCAAAACTGATATCGGGTGAATAAGAAATTAATTAGTAAAGCCAGCCCAAATAAAATAAAAAAATAAAAATAAAAAATAAAAAAATAATTAAAAAAAATGATGACGTGGCGGGCTGATTACATGTCACTGACACGGGGTAGGGGTGGGATCGGGTCGGGTATTTCGAGTATCGGGTTTTTCGGATCGGGTACCCGACAAGATCGGGTATTGATTTTCAAACCCGATCCCGACCCGATTGAATTTCGGGTACCCGACAATTGGGTCCGATTCCCGTCGGGTTCGGGTTTCCTTTTTTTTTTTTTACAGCTAACTATGCTTGAGTTAAATTAATTGGCTGTATTATTTAACTAAAACTAAGACATCGAAGACCTCATAGCAATATCTGGTACCCTACACAATCCCAACACCCACTATGTAGGTGGGAATAGGGTTGGCAGTGGGGCGGGGATTCCCCGTCCCCGCGGGGATCCGCCCCAATCGGGGAGGGGAATCCCCGAGACTTAATCCCCGCGGGGCGGGGACGGGGACGGGGAACGATTTTTCCCAGCGGGGATCCCCGCCCCGAACACTATTTATATGTAATAATATATAGAATATTAAATTATAATATAAATAATATTAAAATAATATAAATATAGATTAAATAATATTAAATTAATACAAATAATATATAAAACTATAATTTATATAATACTTATAATAAAATATATATATAATTATATATTATATCAAAATATTAATTTTGTTAAAAATTAAATCCCCGCGGGGATCCGCGCGGGGACGGGGACACTTTCGTCCCCGAATGCGTCGCGGGGAAGGGGATTAGATCCCCGTCCCGGCCCCGCTCCGTTGCCATCAATAGGTGGGAAGAAATCCGAGGCTGAGGTATGAAGAGAAATTCGAAAGAAAACATGAATTCCAGAAATTAATAAATTAGGGTTCTTTAAAAATCATACCTTTGGTTTGGATTGATGAGGGGCAAGACGGTGAAAGGCACGGCGAGGGGCGAGGGCACGGCGATGGCACGGATGAAGGGTGAGGTGGGTGAATGGTCTGCTTCGCCTTCTGCTGTCGTCAGTTTGTGTTGTGTGTTTTTCTTTTTTTCTTTTTTCTATTATGGACCATTGTTTGGGCTGGACCATTGTTTGGGCCTAATTAATAACAGTCTTTTTCTTTGGGCCTAAAATATGGGGTACCCGATCGGGTAGTTCGGGTAGCTCGAAGCTACCAAAAACCCGACCTGATAATAACAATCGGGTATCGGGTTTAAACCCGATACCCGATTGATACCCGGTACCCGATACCCGAACCCGGTTGCCCACCCCTACACGTGGGCTGACGAAGATGATGTGGTGCTGATTTGGAGCTGACAGGGCGTGGTGATGTGGCTGGCTAGGGTATTGGGTATCAATCCAAGAGTTGTGACTATTCCCAAATTGACCCCTGGCCAAAGGTTATGCCTATTTGCAATTCGGCCCAGTCAAAGGAGGTCAATTGAAAAGTTATAACTTTTCGCGAATTGACCCCCGCAGCTTTTTAGAAACTACAAATAAATCCCCTAGCAAATTTTAAATTCTTCAACCCACTCCCAGCATTTCATATAAGGTTGACAACATCTCCCTAGGTACAAATTAGTAAGAAAGGCTCGAGTCTTTAGTAGAATCGCCCGATAATTTTGTTACGGTGTGCGATGTTTTGAACTTCCTGAAGTCGTTGTATCTTCGGGACGTATTGCGACAACCCCGGGCAACTGAAATACGGAGCAATGACGTCTTACGGAAAGCGTACGATGTACGTGTCTCGACTTCGCCTAATAGCCGAAACTCCATCCGAGTTTTACGAGCCCCACCAACCAGACGCCCAACACCGGAACCTACCGTGAGGCTTCGAATCGAAGAAGACAATTGAATGATCAAGGCCAAGAACAAAAGTGGCAGTGTGGAGGTACGTGCGAACCTGGCCGAGTCTAGCACCGACAAAATGCGCAAGAGGCCTAATACGACGCAGCAGAAGCCGAACAAAATAAGGGGCAACTGCTACAACTGCGACAAACCTGGACATATGGCCAAGGACTGACGGCTGAAGAAAAAGAGCAAAAAGAACCAAGCTCACTTGACCGAGGCGAAGCTGGGGACAGATCTGACAGAGATGGACCTAGCCGCAGTCGTATACGAGGCCAACATGGTAGACAACCCTAGATCGTGGTATATCGTATACGAGGTTCATCTTACTTGGTTGAGTGTTCCAATATATGGCATCATAGATTATGACACGTGGATTTAAATACAATAAAAAAGTTAAAAAACATGCTTCCACAAATGGAAGTCGACACACAACGGAAGTGTGAAGTATGTGTCGAGGCAAAAATGACCAAGGCACCGTTCTTCTCTATTGAGAGAAGTAGTGCGCCTCTAGAACTGATCCATACTGATATATACGATATGAAGTTCGTGCAAACTAGAGGTGGGAAGAAGTATTTTATTACTTTCATAAACGATTGCACGAGATTCTGCTACGTATATTTGTTAAGTGGCAAGGACGAGGCTCTTGATGCCTTCAGAAGATATAAAAGTGAGTTGAGAATCAATTAAACTCAAGAATTAAAATAATTTGAAGTGATAGAGGAGGAGAATACGTGGCGCCGTTCGAAGAATTTTGCCAAGAGCACGACATTATTCATTAAACAACTGCGCCTTATTCACCTCAGTCAAACGGCGTTGCTAAATGCAAAAATAGGTCTCTTAAAGAGATGATGAATGCTATGTTGATTAGTTCTGGGCAACCTTAGAACTTTTGGGGGGAAGCAATCCTCTCGGCAAATCGCATTCTGAATATGGTGCCACACAAAAAGAAAGAAAAGACTTTATACGAACTATGGAAAGGTAGGGCTCCTACAATTACCTGAAAGTGTGGGGGTGCCTAGCAAAGGTCGAAGTACCTAAACCTAAACAGGTTAAGATAGGGCCCAAGACTGTTGATTGCATTTTTATCGGATATGCTAATAACAGTAGTGCATATAGATTTCTAGTGCACAAATCAGAAAACCCTGAAATGAAAACATGGATGATATTTGAATCGAGGAATGCGGTATTCTTCGAGAATATTTTTCCAAATAAGAAAAAGAAAAAAAATAAGCTACAATAAGCGAACTTACGGTGCTGTGGAGAGTTTACCTCCAGAAAAACGAGGAACCACGACAAAGCAAATGTAAGAAGGTGTCCAAATCGTTTGGGCCTGATTTCCTAACATATATGTTTGATGATGAACCACGGACTTTGCAAGGGCATTGTCTAGTCCAGAAGCTCCGTCTGGAAAGAAGCTGTTAATAGCGAGATTGAGTCCATTATGCAAAACCATATGTGGGAGCTGGTAGATCTCCCAAAAGGGTGCAGCCTTTAGGATGCAAATGGGTCCTTAAGCTTAGGACCGATGGATCAATCGGAAATATAAAGTTCGTTTAGTAGCTAAAGGGTTTAACCAAAAGGAGGGGTACGATTTCTTCGATACCTACTCGCCCGTGACGTGGATTTCATCCATACGGGTCTTGATCGCTATAGCAGCATTGTATGACCTCGAGATACACCAGATGGACGTGAAAACGGCCTTCCTAAATGGGGAACTCGAGGAAGAAATATATATAAAGCAGCCCGAAGGGTTTATCGCACCCGGACAGAAAAATAAAGTGTACCGACTCGTGAAGTCACTTTACGGGCTTAAGCAAGCGCCGAAAAAATGGCACGAGAAGTTCGACATGATGATGTTGTCGAAGCCATTGCAAGTGCCGGAAATACTAGGCCCACTAAAGGCACATGGGTTTAAGATTAATGAGTGTGATAAATGCGTTTATATAAAAGGCACACCCGATGAGTTTGTGATTGTCCGTCTTTACATAGACGACATGTTAATCATGGGAAGCTGTCACAAAATAATCATGAATACAAAGAATATGCTGAAAAGTCATTTCAGTATGAAGGATATAGGCTTGGCTGATGTCATTTTGGGAATAAATCTCTCTAAGACGTCCGAAGGAATTGCGATTACACAATCTCACTATGTTGAGAACGTGTAAAGAAATTTAACGCCTTTGATGATCCTCCGGCTAAGACGCCTGTGGCACTAATGTACACTTAGCCAAAAATATAGTAGAGCCCGTATCGCAACTCGAGTACGCTCGGGTGATTGGCAGTCTGATGTATTTGTCTAACTGCACTCGACCTGACATAGCATACTCAATTAGTAAACTAAGTAGGTTTACGAGTAACCCGGGTAGTACCCATTAGGTAGCACTAAGAAGAGTGCTGAGATACACACTATTAATCACGGCGTACTATACTCGAGATATTCCGCGGTACTAGAATGGTACTGCGATGCGAACTGGATATCTGATAGTAAAGACTCCAAATCCACGAGTGGTTATATATTTACCATCGGTGGAGGAGCAGTTTCTTGGAATTCCTCCAACCAAACGTGCATAGCTCGATCCACGATGGAGTCGGAGTTCATCGCACTAGATAAAGCCGGCGAACAAGCAGAGGCTTCGAAGTTTTCTGGAGGATATTCCGTGTTGGAATAAACCTGTGCCACCAATTATGATTCACTGCGATAGAATGACAGCTATCGGCAGGGCACATAACTGGATGTATAACGGTAAGTCTCGGCACATTCGTCGGAGACATAAGACCGTAAGACAGCTTATCTCTAGCGGAATAATTTCCACCGACTATGTAAAGTCAAAGGAAAATATTGCGGATCCACTGACAAAAGGCATAACTAGAGATCAGTTAGAAAACGCAGTAAGGGGAACGAGACTTAAAATCCACACACCAAAGAACGAAAACAATGGTAACTCAACCTCGATGAGTGAAGATTCCACGAACTTGGTTCAATGAGACATGTAAACTGCTATTGTTCAGTAGTATACTTGAAAACTATAAAAGACCATTCTCGACAGCTGCCCAAGTGATTTCCCGATGACGTGTGGTTAGGGTAAGCACTTATGCTTTTAATGATGACTATAGCCGTGTGGTGGAGTATTTCGGGCTACTCCAGGATTAAGTCCTAATAGTCGGTCACCTATATAAGTGTGAAGCGGAGACGCTTCAATGGAAAACACTTATGAATCGGAGATATCGTCCACGACCGAAACGGACAAAACGTGATAATTGGAAAGAGATCAGATTCATCACTGTTTGTATATTATTGTCTTGCTTTACACAAAAACCCGCCAGTTCAAGACATCGCGTTCAGTGAGCAGCGAGTAAATCCGATAGTATTTCACTAGGGAACGTTCAAAGCCACAAGCTACCAATCTCGACGGTGATGGGTCGTCGAGACTTTCTTGCAAGAGTCAACATGCATAGTATTTTCATTAATTTTCATTCATATTGGGGATTGTTGGGTTTTAAGCCCAAATGAGCCTTAGGCCCAAGTGTAGTTAATTAACCCACTAAGAGAAGAGCTGAAACGATTTTATTAAATCGAGAATACGTCGGTCGACGAAACGAGAAATCGTTGAAGATTACGAATCTATGTTTCGAGACGAATCTAAGAATATTTATTTGCTCAAAACCAATATCGGGTGAATGAGAAATTAATTAGTAAAGTCAGCCCAAATAAAATAAAAAAATAAAAAAATAATAAAAAAATGATGACGTGGTGGGCTGATGATATGTCACTGAAATGTGGGCTGACGAGGACGACATGGCGCTGACAGGGAGTGGTGATGTGGCTGGATGAAGGGGTATCGGGTATCAGTCCAAGAGTTGTGACTATTTCCAGATTGACCCCTGGCCAAAGGTTATGCCTATTTGCAATTCGGCTCAGTCAAATGAGGTCAACTGAAAAGTTATAACTTTTCGTGAATCCCTGCAGCTTTTCAGAAACTAAAAATAAATCCCCTAGCAGATTGTAAATTCATTCAATTCACTCCCAGCATTTCATATAAAGTTGATAGCATCTCCCTAGGTACAAAAAAACAAGAAAGGGTCGAGTCTTTAGTAGATTTGCCCGATAATTTCATTACGGTGTGCAACGTTTCGAAATTCCTGAAGTCGTTGTATCTTCGGGATTGCAACAACCCGGGGCACTGAAATACGGAGCAATAACGTCTTACGAAAAGTATACGACATACGTGCCTCGACTTCGCCTAATAGCCGAAGCTCCGTCCGACTTTTACGAGCGCCACCGACCAGACGCCCAACACCGGAACCAATACCTTATTTTCTTCATTTGTGTGTCGATGTTAGGTTGTAGCCAATTTCCTCTTTTTTATATTCATATTGAGATTATTCAACAAATACCCCCTTAACCTCAATGCCTTGCGTCCTTCATTCCGAGCATCCATTTCAGATTTTCAAAAACATTTGTCGGTAGCGGCTCAGTGAAAATATCTGCAATTTGATCCAGACTTGCTACGTGCACCATCTTTACTTCTCCATTTTTTACGTGCTCTCTAATAAAATGGAATCGAGGATCAATATGCTTGCTTCTCCATGATGAACCGGATTTTTCGCCAACTCCATCGCCGACTTATTATCTACTCCAATTTCGGTTGGCTCGACTTGTTGAAGATTCAACTCGAGCAATAAATTTCTCAGTCATATTGCGTGACAGAAACCACGATGCTGCCACATATTCCGCTTCACAGTTTGATAGAGTCACTATCGGTTGTCTCTTCGATAGCCACGTGAACGTTGTGCTTCCTCAATAAAATACATAGCCATCCGTGCTTCTTCGATCATTGATATCTCCAGACCAATCACTGTCCGAATATCCGATCAGTTTGCTGTTGCTCGCCTTTGAGTAAAATAGACCTAGTGATTGTGTTCCTCGGATGTATCGAAGAATTCTCGCCTTTAGATATGACTGCCTTGGTTCTTCCATGTAGCGGCTAACGACTCCAACGCTATAAGCGTTGTCGGGTGTCTTGCAAGTTAAGTATCGTAGACTTCCTACGAGACTCCGATATTCGGTTGAGTTTACTCCTTGCAATCCTTCAAACTTGGATAATTTTGTTCCAAGTTCCATCGGGTAGCCACCGGCTTGCTTTCCTCCATTTTATTTTTCTTTAGTATGTCCTTCGCATATGCTTCTTGACACGTAGATTCCCGTGCTTCTTTGCTCCACTTCGAGACCAAGAAAATATTTCATTAGTCCCAAATCCATCGTCTCGAACTCCTTCGTCATCGCTTTCTTGAAGTCGTTGATTATTTTCTCGCTGCTCCCCATGAAAATAAGATCAACATAGAGCGCGACAATGATCATTTCACCTCCTTCTCTTTTCACGTATAGTGCATGCTCGAACGTACATTGCTCGAACTAATTCCTTTTGAAGTACCCATCGATCGGAGTGTTCCAAGCTCGCGGCGCTTGCTTCAGCCCGTAAAGCACTTTCTGTAATTTTAACACTTTGCCTTCTTCTCCCGATTTTGAATATCCCGGCGGCTGCTCCACGTAGACTTCCTTCTCAAACTCACCGTTTTCAAAAGCAGACTTTATGTCCATTTGATAGATTGGCCAATAAGTTGTGCAGCTAGGGCAAGGAGCAGGCGTATTGTTTCCATTCTTGCGGAGCAAAAACTTCATCGTAGTCGATCCCTGCTCGTTGTATGTAGCCCTTCGCCACCAATCTTGCCTTGTAATGTTCAATTTTCCTTGAGCTTGACGTGTGATTTTTTTTTTCCTATGGGTTTATGCCCGTGTGGCTTCTCACCAGCTTTCCAAGTGTCATTTCTTCCTCGCCGTTTTCCATCTCTTGTCTCTTACAGCTTCTTCGAAACTAATTTGTTTCATGTCGGCCAGTAAGCAGACTAGGTGAACATGTGTCGGTTGTTTCATACAGGTCCTGCATTTTGAGATAAGTGCGTATGTTTTCTTCAACGTTCTCAGCCCCACGAACTTTCTTCGTCTACTCAGAACATCTCGACTTACTATCACCTTTTTATTTTTTGGGTCATACAGCCGGTACGCCTTCGTCTTCTCATCGTACCCAATAAAAACAAGCTTTCTACTTTTGCCGTCCAGCTTGGTTCTTTTCTGGTCAGGCACATGTGCATAAGCCACGCTTCCAAAAATTTTGAAGTGCGCTACGGTCGGTTTCTGGCCACTCCATGCTTCTTGTGGTGTTCGATCTCGAGGCTGTGATGTGGGCATCGATTTTGAATATACACGGCACATTGTACCGCCTCGGCCCAGAACTCCTTTGGCATCTCTTTGCTTTTCAACATTGAACAAACCATGTCGGGTATGATACGATTTTTCCTTTCTGCCACGCCGTTTTGTTAAGGAGAATACGGCGCGGTGAGGAATCTCCTGATGCCCTGTTCCTCTCAAAAAGCTATGAAAGCACCCGACATGTATTCTTCATCTCGGTCTGAACGGAGTGCCTTGATGCTTGAACTTGTCGCCTTTCTCGACCATAGTTTTGCATTTTTTTAAACGTCTACAGCGCTTCGGATTTTTCTTTCAAAAAATATACCCAAGTCTTTCTCGAGTAATCGTCGATGAACGTGATGAAGTATTTTTTTTGCTAAATGATACCGGCCTGATAGGTCCGTATATATCGGTGTGTATCAGCTCGAGCAGTTTGCTTGCTCGAAATCCTGCTTGCTTCTGAAACAACGTTCGCGCCTGTTTGCCAATCACGCAACTTTCGCAAAGTTTCTTTGCTCTCTCAGTCATCGGCATCCTGTGCACCATGCCGCGCTTCGAGAGCTCCTTCCGATTTAAACAGCCGCCACGTTCTCGTTTTCGACCTCGTCCTCTCCAATTTTGGTTGTTTTTTTGTCCTTCTTTTTCGTGATTGTAGCCTCGTCCTCGGCATGTGCTTTGACCGAAACCATGTCCTCGTTGGCCACGTCCTCTTCCTCGACTGTGGTGTGTATACAATGCCTTGTCGTCATTAGTGGACATTTCGTCTGTAGGGCCTCGTCTAAAGACTTCTGCTTCTTCTTTTTCTTTCGTTGCTCGTGAGCTTCGAGTGAACCAGAAAGTTCATCGACCGTCATTTTTTCAAGATCTTTGGATCCTTTGATTGCACACACCACGTTCTCATACTCGTTCGTCGGGGACCGCAAAATTTTCTCGATGACTCGGGCATCAGTTAGGGCCTCGCCATTTCTCTTCAACTGGTTCGCGATGGTTTGCACTCTCGTTATATACTCGGATACGCCTTCGCCCTCCTTCTTTTTTGTCATTTCGAACTCGCCACGAAGAGTCTGCAACCATACTTGCTTTACTCGATCGGTATCTTTGTACGCTTTTTCCAGCGTCTCCCATGCATCCTTCAATGCTTTGGCCTCGGCTATTTTTTCGAAGCCGGCCTCATCTATAGATTGGTAGATGGTGTAAAGTGCGAACTTATCTTGTTCGCGGGATTCCTTCAGCGTCTTTAGTTGAGCTTCGATATCGGCATTGGCCAGCGGTTGCTCCGACTATCGACATAGCTCTGATAACAATCTGTTATTGTGGTGACTAAATTAATGCCCACACGATAAACAAAATTTGAGATGCTCTCTCACTATTGTTTATAAATAATTCTCACAATATTATATTTTGTTGCTCATGCAAGAAGAAAAGACGAGAGAGGCTTCTTAAACTATTATTTTTCTCACTAATTCTTCTATGCGTATTGATACAATTTATAGAAATATCAAGTACAAAAATCCAAACATAAGCTGAAACAAAACAAACTTCCTTTTTTAACTTATACTACATCAGTAAACAAAAAGCATGGTCTATTATTATTATTATTATTATTATTATTATTAACCCATGTTATATAAATCAAGTCTTGTTTAATACACGCGAGACATTGTGCGATATTTCGATTTTTACTTATACTAACTTGATAAAGTCTGCAAGCTATTAACATAATGGTTTCAATTTTCTCAGCAGTTATATTTCGAGCCTTGAAATCTCATTCTCCAAGTATTCCTCATAAACCCCCGATTATAGGATTAAGATTCATCGCAATTGCGTTAAATAATTTAACGTTAGTGAAGTTATTGCGATACTAAGCTTGGTAAATATTAGTAATTGTTAATAGAATGATATTTTCGAGCAGTATTCTTGAATTCCCATTTTATTATTTTCGCCCAATTGACAAATGTGATGTGACATGCCACTTGTGTGCGTGTTTATGATCAATAATTGATCTTTTACACGACACTCACAAACACAAGAGGAATAGAAAGACTTACCTAACGTACGTATAATCGTAAACATGTAGAAGACATAAATTGTCCAAAACTATGATGTTATTGCATTGGCATTCGCGCAACCTTATCGTTTCGCCTGCTGCGAATCTCATCTATATTGTTCGTGATCATCGATTATATGATTGTATGGTCTTTAATTGGAGGTGTAACTATTGATAAAGTCAAATTATAATTCACTTTTGGTAATGCCATGATAAGCTAAATAATTGAGTTGTCTCTCCATATTCGCTTCATTTCGCAATCATGTGCTTGTATATAATATCTTCCAAACTAGGTTTGGTTATCAAGAAGATAATATGAGCTATATAAGTCTAACATTAATATGGACGCGATCACTCAATTGTTTTTGTTTGTATCATAAAGGCTATATTTGGTTTGTAAAATTCATATCATGTTGGTTCACTAACTGAAATATAATTGGTTATTAAAAATCACGTGCCTGTCTCGTGTCACAGTAATAGTAGATTTTTTATGCATGTCTATCTTTGAATATGTCAAAATCATAATATTAATAATTATTTAAACTATCTCGTAGGGTATTAGATATAACTATTAAAAGGTATAATTTCTTAAATCATTTTCAACCAACGAATTATTATCGTTTTCCTCTTCCTTAATTGATTGAAGCAATAAAAGCTATACCATAATACAAGCACGCACGTCGCCATCGCGTGGAATACAATTTCAATTTTTCAACTAGCCAATTAGGAAAGCATATATAAATAAAACTTTAATTGCGGGAAATTATATGTGACACATGTGACATGCTGCCATTATGTGCGTGTGTTTAATTGATCTTTTACACCTGAAATATGGACTGTGTTTAGTCTCTTATAACGTCTATTTTCATAAACAAGCAGAAGATTTGATTAAAAAACTATAATACAATAATCGTGCTTTATAGAATGCAAATATTTCAAATTAGACTCCTTATTTTAATCTGCAAACTATGCTGAGGCACGCACTCACAAACACAGGAGGAAAAGGAAGAGTAAGCTAATAAACGCATCATCAAGTAAAATACATAAATTATAATTTATATACGATGTTATTACATTGGCATCCCCTTCGTATCGCTTGTTGCGAATCTCATCTATAATTGTTCCTGATCATTGATTATTCGGACTCGGAGGATAATTTTATGGTCTTCAATAGGAAGGTGTAATTACTGATACGTGAAAATGTCAAACTCGTTTCACTTTTGGTATATAATGAATGGCATGATAAATTAAATAATTGACCTTGTCTCTCCATATGGGCTTCATTTCGCAATCATGTACTTATACAATATCTACCAAACTAATTTTGGTTATCAAGAAGATAATACGAGCTATATGACTAATACTAATATGGACGCGAGTAAATTAATTGTTTTTTTTTATGATGAGCCGTATAATTAAGTTTGTGTAAGAGATGATAGATCATAAAGGCTATATTTGGTTTGTAAAATTCATATTTGTATATTAGTTCACTAACTGAAATATAATTAGTTATTAGAAATCACGTGGCTGTCTCGTGCGTCTGGTGTAAGTAATAGTAGATTTTTTTATGCAGGTGTGTATCTTTGAATAATGTGTAAAATCATAACAATAGAAACTATCTGCAAATATTATATCGCTAAAAAATACCTTTTAACATACAACATGTTAAAAAAAAAAACATGCATGCATCCATGGGACGTCATAAAATTTGTTAGAATATTTATAGGTAACAATAACAATTATACAATAGGAAAAACAAAAAAAATTGCATGCTTGAAACATCATATTGTTTGTTAGAATATTTATAGATTTTTCATGTCCTGAATCCTGATTATTAGAAGAAAAAAAAAAGAAAAGAAAAATGAACAGTTTGTTAACTAACCGCTTGATCAAAACACTAACGCTACATAAGCCTTTGAATAAATAATTATCACCCAATATTTATTCTAATTGGCTCAAAATCCGGATAGCCATTCCACTCATTCCACTATTAGTGGTTTCACGTGACATTTAAAATCGGATTGAAGTGTCTATATAGGATTATTATTTACTTGTGCATGAGTATAGGATTATTAGGCACGGTGGGCCTATGTTATATACGAAATATTCATATAATATTAATATTCATTTTTAATTACGTTGTTCCTTCGAATATCCCCAGTGCCCACCCTCCCTTGCCTATAAATACACCCCCCACCCTTCTCCCCTCCACTCCACCATCACAACTAAAACAAACTTAATCTTGTAATTTGCAGCAAAAAAAAATGATAATGTCGTCGACGGTATTTCATCACTTTACAGTTGCAGAGGTTTTGGAGGGTAACCTCATAGAGGTTTTGCAGTCTTTAAGTGTCGTGCCTCGCTTAGTTGCAGAGATTCTCCGGGTTAACCTCATAGAGGTTAAGCCCAGATTTTGGATCTTCGCTCACCAGCGTTTGGAAAACCATTATAATTTCAAACGCTGGTGAGCAAAGATCCAAAAGCCGGGGTTAACCTCAATGAGGTTACCCTGCAAAACCTCTGCAACTGTAAAGTGATAAAATACCGTCGACGACATTATCATTTTTTTTCTTCAAATTATAAGATTAAGTTTCTGTCTAGGCTAAGACAACCGTTTCTGCTGCTGTTGCTACTCCTATGATAAGCTGTGTTATTGTTTAAAATAAATGATATGTGATGTTAGCTAATGGGAACGTAGCGTATATCCTCTTCAACTAAGAAGTATAATGGTTTTTCAATACTACTTATGAATTAATTATCCACGTCTTTATTTCGCATCAATTACGAGACAAACCGAACAAAACCCTAAAGCATAATATTATAGATTGTAAGCTAACATACGCGAGCGTGTCGTGTGCGTATCTTGATTTTTGGTTGATGAATTCATGAAATCGTCTCGCTATCCATATAGGATAAAATAAGATTGATCAAATCTCTCAAACAATTATTACTACATTTTTAAGCTGCTAAAAAATCAACCATTCTTTATCATAGGATATTAGATATAACTATTAAAAAGTATAAATATTTGATCATTTTTCAACGAGCTAATATGAATCGTTTTCCTCTTCCTTAATTGGTTGAAGCGATAAAAAGCTTATTCAATACAAAGCACGCCCCGTCTCCGTCGCGTGGAATGCAATTTCATTAGCCAATTGGAAAACATCTACAAAAATAAAACATCAATTGTGGGCAATTATATGTACTTTTGATCTGCTTATGTATGTATTATATTAATCTAGACCAATGACTTCTTCAGCTCGTACTTCAAGCTTTCATGTTCGAAATCAACCCCAAGAATTCGTTGAATAATTAACCTATATTACGTAATGTGCATGTGTGTAAATAAACCTTGATTCTTCTAGTTGCGATTTTTTTTTTCTTATTTTACATTTCTTAGGAGAAGGAAAATATCAATGCTTTGTTCCATTTTGATTGATTAAAAAAGATGATAATAAGTAAAAATAGAGCACAAATAAATTCACATATATGTGACTTTGGTTTAGTGGTAGGAGGTCTGCAAAAGGAATCTTAGTTTGGCTGGGTTCGATTCTAGCTCAACCCATTTTAGTTTTTTATTTTATAATAAAGACATTAGGGTGCATCTACTAAAAAGCAAAAATAAAAAGAAGTTTGGGTGAGATGAATAAAGCCCAGCAACTTTTAGGTAATAGTTTTAATAAAAAAAGACGATCGGGCCAATAAATTTGTGACCATCGCACTAGAAGAGGGGTGATTTACATTTGTAGGCATCTTGTTTAGTGTAGTTACTACAAATATAGGCATACCTTTTTTCTATATTATATTTCATATTTATTTTTATTGCTGGTATATATTTTATTAATTTTTAATGGTCAAAAGTAATAAATGTGCCACTGACGTATTATGGAAGAAAACAGTGTATTAGAGAAAGTTTATATTTTCCATAAATTATAGATTACCGATTAGGAATAATTGACCAAATATTTCATTTTCGAAGTCAGAGACCAGTCGAATCAAAAACAAATCCATTCAGTAAATTGTGCATTTATGTATACGTGCAAGTTTTGACTTTGCCACACATAACTGAATAAATTTTTTTTTTCTTAATCTCATTCACAATACATCACTCGTAGACAACATATTCGATTCAATATTGTTGTGTTTCTTAGTTTCTAGGAAAAGTAATTATATGGTTTTGATATATTGAAAATGACGGAACATTAAAATGAAATAGATGGTTTTTTGAATTAATTGGAACAATGAATGAATGTTGGAAACACGTCTGATTGTACCGATTTTACCTCTATCACATTAATATTAGAATATGTGAACATTAACATTGGACAAACCAATTAAAACGATTTCTATCAACTATCCTCCACTTATTTCATATTATGTGTCCTCCACTAATTTCACGATTACCACACTGAACTGGATCTCATTTACACATTATCTCATATCATATATCGTATCTTTTATTAATTACTTCAAGATGGCGAGCGAAGTGTGCATGGAAAAGGTCTTGTATGGAGGGATCATAAACACTAACCCCAGCGGTCATTGTGTTTATGACAAGGAGCCGACTACATATTTTGAAATTAGTCGTTCAACAACATTTGGGGAATTGGAGGCACAACTCTATGTGGCGCTCAATTTACAACCTATGGAGCACAAGTTAATAATTACGGCACAATATTACGACATAGAGCCTCACGGTCCAAGATATATATGGAGATCTCGACTGAAAGTGATTTGCTCTATTTTTTTTACTCCATGCACTTCGGAATGGGTTTGGAAATATTTGTTGAATCCCATGAAGATGGTGCACCCATCGTTACGGGGGGTTTTGATCTTAACATGCCGGAAAGTAGTATGTGGAACGAAATTCAATGCGCACACAATGAGTTGAATGAACAATACGAGTTTGGGTTTTTTGAGGACACCATGCATCAGAAGATTGGGCCTGAAGTCGCTAACAACATGATTCAAATGAATATATGGGTGAAGATGAGGTTCATGTTAATGACCCAATGGTAGACACTTATGTTGATCTTGACAACGACTACGATGTTCAAGGGGAGGAAGACACTACGGAAATTGACGACGAGGCTGAACCAACAATAAGAACCACGCAAGAGGAGTACTGGAATCCGAGCGGATTTGTAGGAACATTAATGATGCACCAGTGGGAATGATTGATGAGGAATTACCACCTTGCCCCAAAAGGACATGAGTTCAAGGACAAAGAATCAGTTCGCGTAGCTTCAACAGACTATGCTCTGAAGATCGATCGAGAGTAAGTTACAACGGACAGCGATAAAACACATCTCGAGCTACGTTGCGTGAATCATAATACCCAGAAATGCCAATGGAGGATCCGGGCAGGTTAATATACGAAATACATGTATGGAAGATAAGTAAGACTGTAGAGCCACACACATGCCGGCGTCTTGGGCCACGAGCATTCGGTCATCGCAATATCGCAACGGAATATATAGCAAAAGTGGCAGTGTCGTATCTTGAGGAGGTAATTCGAACATCGGTGAAGTATAGATCTACTATAAAGAAGAACACTGACTTCATGATTCCCTACCAACGAGCATGGCGTGGGATGCGAAGGGGCTTCGAAATCATCTACGGGACTTGGGAGGATTCAGTGCCAAAGCTCCCAAAGAGGTCCATATTCATAATCCCGGGACAATTGTGACATGCTTAAACAAGCCCAATGACAAGCTGCACTTTGTTTTCTGGGCATTCGGGCCATGCATTCAAGCATATCAGGCGTGTCGTCCTGTTATAACCGTTGACGGCACTCATCTATACTCCAAATATGACCACAAAATGTTGATTGCAGTCACAATTGATGCTAGTGGCTACTTAGTTCCTCACGTTTTTGCAGTCGTCAATGGAGAAACCGACAAATCATGGCTATGGTTCATCAAACTACTAGCTTGTCCTGTGGTGTTGAACAAAGGAACGTGACTAATATCGGATAGGTGCCCATCTATCCTCAAGGCTGCACGAACAGTGCCCGCCTTCAATCGAGCAGCGGGGATGCCATCGACATTGCCTACGCCACCTTCGACAAAATCTTTGTGTTGGAGTGCAAGTAATGCGTCTTCGGTTGCCAATTTCCGAGAGTATATGGAACAACTCAAGGCCCACAACAAAGACGCTTGGGCATATTTGGAAAAAAATACCTCATGAACTTTGGACGCACTGACATGACGGCGGAAGAAGGTAAGACAAATTTTAGCAAAAAATGCTTCCCAATATTTAGATTAATCTAATATTTATTTAAATTGGATGTTTTAGGTATGGAACAATGACAGACAAATCAAGTTGAAGGTTTGAATGGCGTACTTCTTGGAGCTCGGCATCTACCGATCACAGCATTGGCACAGGTATCCGTAAATCATTTCATGAAAAAAAGTTATAATTTAGGACTAACAATTGTTACTCATCATTTAGGCAACATTTGCGAGGTGTCAAAATATTTTTGTGATCGATTAGGCGAGGCCCTAAAACAAAAGGAGCGAAACTTGATACATGCCGGTTGATCGAGCGGAACGAGTAATAAAAATAAAACGAATATTACGAACTATTCTACGCTCAATAGGCAAGTGTACCTATTGATAGTAGTATAGAAACGGTAAGTATTCGAGTATCGAACCAAAGGAACTATCTACTTTAGAAAACCGTAGTTTAAATATCATAGTGAATATTTTTGGGTTGATACAAATATATATAACGATTAACTAAATAAACAATAAATACAAGAATAAAAATATGATAAGATAACGACAACGAAGTTGGGACGACTTTATGGAAGCGGACGTATTTGAGATTTCGAATCCCCCTAACTCGACCAAATGGGTGACAAGTATATTAACATTTAGCCAACTATTAGACCATGAGGATTCATAGAACATGCGTACGAATTTATACGACTGACGAAACTGCGCCTTATCACATAAGAATCGTAAACAACTAATCTATGAATTAAATAGCTGGGCAAGCTTCCCTAACTAGTCAACCACAGATCGCATTAAAACACGATGAATCCCACTATTAGATTTGACTCTAATCCGGCGGGGTAGTTCAACCTATCTCTAGCGATGAGTTTATTCCGCTCGTTTACGAGTTGTCTAATCGTTAGCCCCTCACTCGAGCGTAGCTTACGATTTCCCAATATTAATCACATAGACATAATCAAAACAATATTGTAATTCGTAACCGAGTCATAATAATAGCAAAACATCATTACGTTAAACGCACGTACAATATCGCCAGGGTTCATCTCATCTCAAATACGACGGGTGTTTAGCTACTCATATTAAGTATTAGCACAACGGAAAGCATAAATGACAAGAAGGAAAACACGTTTCTTCCCTGAAATTCGGCTCTGAGTTAATCCCTCGTTCTTCGTCGAGTGCTTTGATCGAACGTGTGGTGTGCGTCTGAGGAAGGGGCAGCCCTTTCAGCTCCTTGTTGCCGTGCGTGCGCTATGTGAGGAGAAGAGCAGCTACATGCTTCAGTTCTTTTCAGCCTTGAGGTGCTTAGGACAGCTGCTTTTCTCAGGTCTGCTCGGAGGAGGTTACGAACATTCAACGTGACAGCTGCGAGCTCGGGGAGGTGAGTGTGCGATCCCTTGCTGTCCCTAAGCGTGAGCAGCCCCGAGAACAACGTGCTCGATTTCTCCTCAGCCGTGTATGATCTTATCTATGGCCTGGAGGATTTCGATCATTGAGAGGGCTCTTTGCGAGTGGCTTCTTCTTATGCGTCGTCCTTCTTCTCTTCGGTGAGGCTCCTTTTATAGCAATAAAAATCCAATTGACAGACATAGAAATCTATTAGCAGCCCTTCACGCACGAGAGCAGCCCGAATTGATCGATCTTGTTCTTGACTTTGGTTGCCTTGAGCCACGTGAAAAATCTCTTGAGCTGCTTATTTTCGATTAGACGTGTTCAGAAGGTTCAAAAAACCGTAACCGAACCGTAACCGAACCGGCGGTCAACGGTTCGGTTAACCGTAGTCAACGTTATGGTTCAAACCGTAACCGAACCGTGATACGGTTCGATTATGGTTATAGAATTCTCTAACCGTGAACCGCCGGTTATAACCGGCGGTTAGCGGTTCAAACCGCCGGTTATGACCGGGCGTTTTCAATAAAATAAGGAATTGGACTGAGCTTATATTGGGCTGAACTTGAGTTTTGGATGATTAATTATTTTTTTCGACGGTTGGGCGTTACCTTATTTCTCTTATATTCTCACTCAACGATCATCAAGTTATATTCTCACTCACATTATCTTTTTATTTTTCAGTTTTTTCTTTCTTCTAATTGACTCTCAACGGTCATCAAGTTATATTCTCACTCACTCAACGGTCATCAAGTTCCATTTTTATTTTTTTCATGCTATAGTTCTACAAATATGTGGAGAATTTCTATAAATTTTACACATAATTTTTTTGCTCTCAATTCTCAAGATAAAATCAATCACATTATCGAATTTACGTAAGCAATTGCATCTTTCTCAAAATATCTGTAAGTCTTGCTAATATTATTATTAAACGAAGACTGAGCGATTGTATTTTTTTCTTACAAAATCTAAGGAGTAATTGTGTTTTCTTTTAAGATGGATTGAAATTTTCGACATTATTAAATAAATTAATTTTCTTAGGTCATCTCCAACCATTCCCTCTATATATAACGTTGCTACAGTTAAATTCCTCTATACATACAGTTTAAACAGTACTGACAACTCCAACCATGTCCTCTATATTTTCCTCTAAACCTAATAATATCATTATTTTATATATTTTATGTTATATTTAATATTTAGTTAATGATTTAAAACTATCATGATACTTCGTCGGTTTATTATTAATATTACTAGAAAACTTTAATTATTCATTTATTAATAATAAATATTTTAATAATACATATACGTGAAATAATGGGATAAATTCGTTTTTCTAATTTAAGTAAATAATACTAAAAATTGTGATATCAACAGATAAGGAAATAAATTAAAAAAGAAAAAGTAAGGAAGGAAGAGAGGGATCGTCTTCTTCGTTCTTCCCATTTAATTAGTTTGCCCCAAATCTCTGCCATCGTCCTCCACTCTCTCATTTGTTGTACTATTCATCTTCACCAAATAACTTCGATTTTCATCAGATACCCAACCCCAAAATACCTAGCATTAAAAGAAATTGAAAAAAAAAGAAAAAAAGATATAGCGGGTGAACAGTGCCCGCTTTAGATGGCGTGGCACTGTTCCTTCCTCCAAACTTAGCGTGGTGTATGGCGTGCCATTGGAGTCCTTTCAGCCCTCTACACGTTCAGTTTAGTGCATCATTGGAGATGCTCTTAGTTTACTTAAGTGATTATTCTTTGTTTTTTAAATAAAATAAAAAAATTTAATTAAAACCGTAAACCGGCGGTTCAAATCGTAACTGTAACCGGCGATTACGGTTACAAACCGTTACCGTAACCGTGGTTACCGCGGTTTGGTTACGGTTTGAGATTTTTACTAACCGTAAACCGGTGGTTATAACCGTGAACCGTGTGAACACGTCTATTTTCGATCGTGTCGTTGCAAAATTCTTGTCTTCTTAGGAAGGTCCCACTTCTTAAATGATGGCTTAAATGGGCTGGTGTTGGCCTAATTTCTTATGGGCTCGAAATGATAAAACGGGCTTTACTTTTTCCTTTAGAATCCATTTTCGTTCGGTCCATTCCAATTATCGTTTTGAAGTCCTACAAAAGCATAAACACGTGTAGAAGTAACAAAATCATGCAAAAAGACTCTAATGTGTTCGAAAACGACTAAGCTATAACGAAGATAAACGCACAAAAATACGTTTATCACCGGTCAATCGAGCAAACTTTTCTATCATTGGGATAGACGGACATTGCATATCAGATATATGACCATCTACAGATGGTGGTACGTGTTGTAACACGTACCAAACAAAATGGACATTCAAAAACATATGTCGTTCGGGTTCGCGAGGGAACTTGTGATTGTAGAAAGTGGCAGAATTTGGAATCCCATGCTCTCATGCACAACAACAATACGTTGTCTTTCAATAAATATATTTTTTATTTTCTAAATTCAATTTTGATTTTGCCATATAGGCCTGTAAAATTTTAAGGGTTGATCCTTGCGATTTTGTTGATCCCGTATACAAACTAGATCAACAAATTTCAACCTATCAAGAGCAGTTTAAGCCATTAAGCCCCGAGGACCAGTGGGTACAAACCCCCCTTTAAGCTTGTGCAAGAAAATGGCACGCCCTGGACACACTCGCAGTACAAGGTTTACAATGGGGATGGATCGGGCACGAAGGAGACGGGCATCTAAGGGAAGAGAGCGTGGAGACATGTCACCATATCAGAATACGTCACAAAGTCCACCTCAATTCCATCGTAGAAGTGTGGACTGCCTAACTCATATTTAAATGACAGATCAAACCAACATCATCGATCATCGATTCAGGAGCTACCTCGGGGATGGAACTACAATGTTGATGTTCCGGGACCGTCAACACAGCCATGTCGATCAAAAAATTCCATAAAAAAATTTCTCCGGGGAATAAATTTAAGTGGTGATTGCCATGATTCTAAGTTTTAAAATTGTGCAACTATTTTTCTTTCGTTTATGTGAATTCTTTTGTCGACTTATTTGTAATATTTGTGTGGATCAATTGTTTAATTTCTATTTTATTTTTGTCTTCAATATGATTATAACATTAATTTATAAAAAGAAAATAAAATAAAAGATGCCTATTTTTGTAATAGAATTGTTACACATAATAAAATTAATTCAAAGAAAGAAAAGAAATTAGAGTAATGCATGTTTTTGTAACTGTTTACACACGTGCCTATTTTTGTAATTGACACTTATTCAAATGCCTAGATTTGTAATTAACTCCAAATATAGGCACTATGTATTAATCATTACAAAAATAGGCATAATTTATTTTATAATTTCTTTTTATAATTTTTTTTATTGGTAATATATTTTTGATTTATTTTTTTACTTAAATTTAATATGTTAATAATTCGATTAACAAGTTGAATTAAACCGAACTAGAAATTTCTTATCTCGATTACGGAATCGGATTTTTCAATTCGGTATTTGGTTTTTAATTTTTATAACATACTTTTTTCAATTCGCCGAAATCAATTTTTTTTATTATTTTACATAGTAGTATATACGACTTTTTATGACTAAATAAATAATATAAACGTATTCTTCTTTTAATTAGCAATCAATATTATGGAACCACGTCGATACAATTTTTTTCGCTTCGTCGATTTGTTTTTTTAGTTGGTTCTGTGTAGGTTTTACCTGTTCATGACAACAACCTTATTTTTAATCGGATTTCGTGTTGACAAAAAATACCGTAAAAATTTTCAAAATGGAGGAAAATTAGTGGTGATTACTATTGTTGGTTTTTCTTTTTCCAGTGTGCACTATATTTCATTTATTTGCGTGAATCATGTGTATATCTTCCTTCATTTTAGGAATCATAGTTCAATTGTATTATCTTTTTTAATTGTGTATATTGTCAAATTAATTTCATACAAAAATAAATTAAAGGATGCCTATTTTCTATCAAATTTGTGCAAATAATAAAATTAATTCACAAAAGGAAAATAAAATAAAAGAATGTCTATTTTTGTAATATAATACACGTAGTGCCTATTTTTTAAATTCAAGTTTGAAAAAGTGTCTACATTTGTAATTAACTCCTAGAAGCATTTCTGCTAGAAAACACCAAGCCTAAAATATCTTCGTTTGTTATTATTATTTTTATTATACTTAAGACCGGACCGATACCGAATAAGACTTTTGACCGGTTTGGGGTTTTTCCATTCCAAACCGGCCGGTCGGATCCTAGACGAAATACGATATTGTAAAATATCCAACAACATATATAATTGAAAAAGCTGATACATTACGTCTCTTATATCTCGCACACGCATCTTTATTTTATATTTTATATATAATTGACTAGGCTCTGTTTTTCTTGTAACTTAGGTTTAATCTTTTTATTTAAATAAATAAATAAATAAATCTCATTAAACTATATTCATTTGCAACTAAAATACATGTCAGACATTTATAGCACAAAGAACAAGTAGAAGTCTTACTATAACGATTTTTTTACTACCGGGCCAAAGATTTCAATAAAATTCACACATTTCTTTCGATATAACCTGGAACTTTCAAGCCATTGTCCTTGATATGATATTGGTCGCTCTTACCTTATTATTATATTAAGAGTTGTTTATTATTTTTAAGCTAATAGAAAATCTGAACTAATATGTTTTAATTCAATATTTAAAGATGTAGATTAATGAAGGCACAATATAAAGGAATGTATATTATTAATAGTAAAGTGTTCAGCATGTCGCAGACCCATTTATTTATGAACTTCCCTATCATACATGGGAAAGAAAATTTTATAACGGACCTAACCATAATAAAATTGCCTAAAACTAAATATAAAGAATTCACATCATTATCCAAAGACTAAAATATCTTCATATCCATAATTTTTGCTGCTTCTGTGGATTATATAAATCTACACCATGGACTTCTTCAAGTCGTACTTGAAGCTTTCATGTTCGAAATCAACAGCAAGAATTCCATGATATAATTAACCTGTGTAAACCTTTGCTTCTTCTAGTTGCGATTTTTTTCTTATTTTACTTTTCTTAAAACAAGGATATATCGATGCTATGCCACGTCAGTCAGACCAAAGCAGGGAGAGAGCTAGGGTTTGTTTGATAGGATTACTTAGGGTTTGTTCCCATTTTCCATCATTCGACACGAACACGACAACAATTCATTGATTAATATTTTTCATATATAATAGAAAATCAAATACATCAAGTCCCTTATATCAAGACACACATCTTTATTTTATACGTAAGCATAGACAACTCAACCTAAACAGGCAACAAGATCAACCTCCAATCCTGGCCAGAAGCGATCGGCGATGTAGCTGAACTTTGCGGTGGCAAAGGGTAGAATTTCGCCGAAGTATTTGCAGATTCGGGGTTCTTCTCAGACTGGAGGGCTCCCGTCGAGATGATCTTTCCTGACCCGAACTTCCCACAGACGAAGATAACCGTCACTACTTTGCAGTTGCAAAGATTTTTCAGCGTAACTTCGTAGAGATTTATGCCTTTGCTTGAAGCAAAGGCCTCAATCTCTACGAAGTTACGCTGAAAAATCTCTGCAACTGCAAAGTAGTGACGGTTATCTTCGTCTGTGGGGACTTCAGGCCAGGCAAGATCATCCCAGAAGGAGTCCTCTAGCCCGAGAAGAATAACCCCCCTGGAATCATCATTGTATTTTTCGTAGTTTTTTAAGATTTTATGTTTTGCGAATAAGATGGAGGAGGTGGAGGGTATTTATAGAGGATGAAGAGACCACGTGTTAAATGAATTGAATTGACTGAAAGGCTTATTTTAAAACAATAGAAATATGTTTGCACCGAATGAATATTTGTTGACATACAATTATATTATTGGGAAGCAACAAAAACTTACACGGACTGTCTATTGCCCATGCCCATGTTTTATAATTTCGTTTTGTTGTCGTGATATTTTGTAAAAAGCTCTAATTCTCTTAATCGGTCTTCAAGCATACTGCGTGTAGGGGTGGGATTCGGGTTTCGGGTTTCGGGTACCCGACCGGACCCGATCGGGTTTTTCCCCGATCGAAAGAAAAATCGGTTCAGAAGTCGGATATCTGGTAGCACTATGCGACCCAATTTACCCAATCGGGTACCGGACCATAAAAAAACAGGAACAAACTTATATAAAAACTAAACCCAACCAATAGATAAAAAGCTAAAATATAAAACTTAGCCCAACTAATAAAAAATGTGTTGATTCTTTGAACTAATAAAAGGTCAAATTATGATTCACTTTTGGTAATGCCATGATAAATTAAATAATTGAGTTGTCTCTCCATATTCTTCATTTCGTAATAATGTATATTATCTCTACCAAACTAGGTTTGGTTATCAAGAAGATAATATGAGCTATAATTCTAACAATAATATGGACGCTGAATTGTTATTGTTTTTCTATGAGCCGCATGATTAAAGCTTGTGCAAGAGATGGATTATAAAGGCTATATTTGGTTTGTAAAATTCATATCATATCATATTAGTTCACTAACTGAAATATAATTGGTTATTAAAACTCACGTGCCTGTCTCGTGTCTCACTCAGTAATAGTAGATTTTTTATGCATGTCTACCTCTGAATATGTCAAAATCATAATAATAATAATAATAATTGAAACTATCTCGTAGGGTATTAGATATAACTATTAAAAGGTATAAGTTTTTAATCATTTTTCAACCAACGAATTATTATCGTTTTCCTCTTCCTTAATTGATTGAAGCAATAAAAGCTATACCATAATACAAGGCCGTGTCCATCGCGTGGAATACAATTTCAAATTTTCAGTTAGCCAATTTGGAAAACATATATAAAATTAAAACATTAATTGTGGGAAATTATATGTAACACATGTGACATGCTGCACTTATGTGTGTGTATTTATGATAAATAATTGATCTTTTACACCTGGCATCTGGACTGTGTTATTCTCTTATAATGTCTATTTTCATAAACAGGCAAAAGCTTTGATTAAACAATTAGGGGATTCTACATAAAAATACCCATTAATATAAAAATGTAGCAAGTCAGTACTCTGTCAGTGTTTTCTATATATAGGTATCTGTCAGAATAAATTTTTCCACATTGGTACCATGGTACATAATACAGTAAGAAAATGATACATCATATAGTCAGCCGCAATGTATTATATGGAAAATATATAGGTACCATATTTGGGTACCATATAAATTCGTAACGTGGTACGTAATACACATATAAAAAGGTCAAAACCGGAAAAATGGTACACACAGCACAGTCGAACGGATACTTATATAAAAAAAAATTCTGACATGGTTATTGATTTGCAAATTTTTTATACAATTGAGTATTTTTCTATTGATTCACCAAAAAATTATAACACAATAATTGTGCTTTATAGAATGCCAATATTTCAAATTAGACTCCTTTTTTTAATCTGCAAACTATGCTGAGGCACGCACTCACAAGCAGAGAGGAAAAGAAAGAGTGAGCTAATATACGCATCATAAATAAAATAAAATACATAAATTATAATTTATATATGATACTATTGCATTGTCCTTCGTATCGCTTGTTGCGAATCTCATCTATAAGTGTTCGTGATCATCGATTATTCGAAGGACGATTGTATGGTCTTCAATGGTAAGGTGTAATTACTGATACGTGAAAAATGTCAAACTCGTTTCACTTTTGGTATGTAATGAATGGCGTGATAAATTAAATAATTGAGTTGTCTCTCCATATTCGCTTCATTTCGCAATCATGTGCTTATATAATATCTACCAAACTATTTTTGGTTACAAGAAGATAACGAGCTTTATGACTAATACTAATATGGACGTGAGCAAATTAATTGTTTTGTTTTTTTGTGAGCCGTATGATTAAGCTTGTGTAAGAGATGATAGATCATAAAGGCTATATTTGGTTTGTAAAATTCATATTTGTATATAAGTTCACTAAATGAATATAATTAGTTATTAGAAATGACGTGTTTATCTCGTGTCGTTCTGGTGTCAGTAATAGTAGATTTGCATGTGTATCTTTGAATGCGTAAATCATAACATTAACTAGTAAATTTAGCACATCCTATGTATGTGCAATATGTCATTTATATTGTTATATTATTAGTTAAGTTATTTAAAAAATAAAATTTTAAATCAAAGGATTAAATTGTAATAAATCAAACTATTAAGGGTAAAATTGTAAAAAACTAACCATTTTACAACCAAATAGCAGTTTATACTCAACTATCACCATTAATATAATAGAATAGATAATTGAAACTATCTGCATATTATATCGCTAAAAAACACTCTTTTAACATATGAACCATGTTAAAAAAAAACATGCATGCATGCAATGCGACATCATAACATTTGTTAGAATTTTTATACGTAACCAAGTATACAATAGGAAAAACAAAAAAAATGCATGCTTGAAACATCATATTGTTTGTTAGAATATTTATAGATTTTTCATGTCCTGATTATTCAAAAAAAAAGAAGAAAAGGAAAATGCAATATGCTACCCAATTTACCCGATCGGGTACCGGACCATAAAAAAACAAGAACAAAGTTATATAAAAACTAAACCCAACCAATAGATAAAAAGCTAAAA
Organism: Craterostigma plantagineum; assembly: GCA_027422505.1. Taxonomy (NCBI): domain Eukaryota; kingdom Viridiplantae; phylum Streptophyta; class Magnoliopsida; order Lamiales; family Linderniaceae; genus Craterostigma; species Craterostigma plantagineum. The sequence goes on from JAPQWV010000007.1 coordinate 6,814,201, forward strand.
TATAAAACTAAGCCCAACTAATAAAAGAACAAGATGTTTACTTTATGAACTTTTTGTGTTGATTGTGTTGATGATGTTGACTTTATTTTATCGTCGATGGTGATGAATTTCTTTTATTGTTTTAAGATATTTAAATTATTTTAACGTTGAAGGTGTTTAGTTTATTTTATTGTTTTGAAGGAATTGAACTTAATTTAAGCTTATCTAAATTTATAAAATAAAAAGTAAAAAAACAAAATTTTTTAGAAAATATAAAGTAAAAAAAATACAATACCCGACCCGGCGGGTTTCGGGTACCCGATGGTCAGGTACCGTCGGGTCGGGTTCGGGTATCAAAATAAATACGCGATGACATCAAGTTCCCGACCCGAAAACTCCGACCCGATCCCACCCCTAATTGTGTGTAATATATTGTAAATCTCTAATTCCACTACAATTGGGCTTCAAGCAAAATGTTATTCCGTAATGGGCCTACTTATTAACTACCTATTTCTAAACTGTCAATTAGGCCCGTGGTCCCGGGCTTTGGCGGGGTGGGGTGGGTTCACCCGCGGGCCGACCAGCTATTGTAATTATATATATATATATATATTATATAGAAAATATAGAAAATATACAATAAATAGTAGTAAATAACATTTTCAAATAAAAATAGGTCAAAACTAGTTTTTCAAGGCGAGTGGGCCTAGCCTGCCAAGCTCGAGGCCCAACGGCAGAGGAATCAATTTCTAAGGCCCACCACATGGCAGGCCAGCCCACCTGGCCCTGCCAAACACCGGACTTTGGCGGGCAGGGACGGATCTAGAATTCCATGCCTGGAGGGGCAGCCCAGCCCAATTCGAGGCCAGGAGGGGCGGCCCAGCCCAGACCAAGGCTTTTCTAAAAATAAATTAAACCTACATAAATAGGTAAGACTTATGCTCTATCTTATAACCACTGGGCTAATGCGATACATATGCTAAAAATTATTACTACATATATTACTACAAACGTTGGGGCTGGGAGGCAAGTGACCCCCCTAACCCCAACGTAGATCAGTCCCTGTATGGCGGGCTACAGAGCCAGCCCACCCCGCCGGCCCTTTCTGTCTGCTCTACTTGTTCACACATATTGTCTATGCGTCAATTATATTTTAACTTAGTACTTTAATCTTTTTATTTAAATAATAAATCAAAAATCTCATTTTATAAACTATATTCATTTGCAAATTGCAACTAAAATACATGTAAGAAATTTATAGCAAAAAGAGCAGTAAAAGTCTTGCGTGATTTTGACATATTCAGAGATAGACATGCATAACATATAATATATTTACTATCACTGACTCAAGACTAGTTTAGACCGTCACGTGAGTACCCATACCTAATTATATTTCTTCGTTAGTGAGATATACAAAGTATGAATTTTACAAACCAGCTATGGCCTTCATTGTCGATCCTCACACAACCTTCATGATACTGCTCATAATAAACCAAAAACAATTAATTTATCACTTCAGTATTAATGTTAGTCATATAGCTCTCGATATTATCTTCTTGATAACCAATAAATTTGGTAGATATTTATACTAGACAGCATATTTATTCAATTTATTATGGCATTTATTACATGCTAAAAGTGAACTAGGTTTTTTACTTTTCCACAGTATCAATAATTACAGCTTCGAATTAAAGAATATAGAGTTATCCTTCAAATAATCGATTATCAAGAGCAATTACATGAGACCGTAGGGGAATGTGGCATATAACAATGTTGGTATTTTAGAAATTCTTCATAATTATTGTATAGCGAAATTTCTAATTAGTTACATTCTGTAATCTAGTATGCATATTTATGTTGTGTATCTGTGGTTAACTTTGGCGGCTGCTACTTGTTATAAATCAAATATACGATGAAAACATCGAATTTTTCTTTCCTATCTAATTCGAAATTTCTAGCAATACGATTCAGATCATGTAATCACTCCATTCCAATTAATGAACATGCGTCCTGTCCTAACTAGGGGTGTTCAAATGTCGGTTAACCGACCGAACCGCCAGTGACGGACCCAGGATTTTAGAACCGGGGGGGCTCAATTTATGAGTATATATAAACGCATTCGTCGATACGCCACATAGATAACTCGTCGTTCACCCGAACCTGGCCTCACGACAAATTTTCTCAAGTATTAGCCTTAACCATTCACGTTATACTAATTTTTTAACGAGTATGGTTGATACTTTTGTCAACACATATATATTCGATTTGATAAGTAGCTTTTATAAATCATCCGAAAACCAAGCGCATAGTGCTCTAAACTCGTTTATAACCTTTTTATTCTAAAATCTAGGATTTTATATATTTTTTATTTCTAACATAATATAATAAAAAAATTACAATTAATTGGTTATATAAGAAAGCCAAAAATAAATGGTGAAATATGATTAATTAGTAATATATTTGTTGAGTAATAAGAAATAAGACAACAATATTGACAACAATAAATAACTAGACTGTTTATAAAATAAATGAAAAAATAAATAAGATAATCTATCAAGTATATTACAAATTACTGGAAATCTTTTTTGTTTTAGGAAGGTGGCTCGACATTTCCAATAATGAATTGCTCAAAGACAAAAAAAAAAATATATATATATATATATATACATATATATATATATATCAAACCTAAAAATAAAGAGGCAAAATAAAACAAAAGGCCCAAATTAAAAAAACCCAACAATAAAAAGGCCGAAAATACCCAAATGAAAGAAATATAAAGCCCAAAATCATAAAATTGAACTAGAAAAAAGAAAAATATAAAGGCCCGCAGCTTCTTGGGCCTGTACATAACCTAGACTTGCCCTAGCCCAGCCCCTAAACCCCTCTTATCTTCTTCTTCCTTAAGCAGCCGCAGGGGCTCTGCACCAAAAAACACCTGCGGCGGGGCTGTCGCCGGTATACCCCTAAGGGGTACCTCGGCCGGCCGGAGGGTCAACTGACCCCCCGAGCCCCGCCGTAGGTCCGTCCCTGCCTGACCTCACGACAAATTTTCTCAAGTATTAGCCTTAACCATTCACGTTATACTAATTTTTTAACGAGTATGGTTGATACTTTTGTCAACACATATATATTCGATTTGATAAGTAGCTTTTATAAATCATCCGAAAACCAAGCGCATAGTGCTCTAAACTCGTTTATAACCTTTTTATTCTAAAATCTAGGATTTTATATATTTTTTATTTCTAACATAATATAATAAAAAAATTACAATTAATTGGTTATATAAGAAAGCCAAAAATAAATGGTGAAATATGATTAATTAGTAATATATTTGTTGAGTACTAAGAAATAAGACAACAATATTGACAACAATAAATAACTAGACTGTTTATAAAATAAATGAAAAAATAAATAAGATAATCTATCAAGTATATTACAAATTACTGGAAATCTTTTCTGTTTTAGGAAGGTGGCTCGACATTTCCAATAATGAATTGCTCAAAGACAAAATAAAATATATATATATATACATATATATATATATATATCAAACCTAAAAATAAAGAGGCAAAATAAAACAAAAGGCCCAAATTAAAAAAACCCAACAATAAAAAGGCCGAAAATACCCAAATGAAAGAAATATAAAGCCCAAAATCATAAAATTGAACTAGAAAAAAGAAAAATATAAAGGCCCGCAGCTTCTTGGGCCTGTACATAGCCTAGACTTGCCCTAGCCCAGCCCCTAAACCCCTTTTATCTTCTTCTTCCTTAAGCAGCCGCAGGGGCTCTGCACCAAAAAACACCTGCGGCGGGGCTGTCGCCGGTATACCCCTAAGGGGTACCTCGGCCGGAAAAAGGGTCAACTGACCCCCCGAGCCCCGCCGTAGGTCCGTCCCTGCGAACCGCGACCGAATACCGAACCGAAGAGTTTTGGTTCGGTTTTCGGTTTGTATTTTGATAACCGAAAAAAATTCGGTTCGGTTTCGATTTTTTACCTCGGGAAACCGAACTAAACCGAATAACCGAATTCTTTTTTTTTTAATTTTAATACATATATTATTATTATATAAAATATATAATGATATATTTTTATGTCTTATTTAATAAATTAAAAATATACCCACCATATTTAATAAATATGGAAAATATTAGGTAAATCATAAATTTATTCAAATATATATATATATATATGATAATATATATTTACAATATAAATAAAATTAATATATTTACTAAAATAAGAAAAATATGGGGTAAATGAATTTTTTATACAAATAAAAATATGATAATAAAAATATATAACTAAAATCATATTAATAATGTTTTTTTATTTTTTTTATTAAAAATTCGGTTTTTTGGTTTTTTTAACCGAACCGAACCGAAAAAAATTCGGTAAAACCGAAACCGAACCGAATTGTTTCGGTTCGGTTTTCGGTTTATGAAATTCACCGAACTTTCGGTTAACCAAAAGTTCGGTTCGGTTCGGTTATTACCGAATGAACACCCCTAGTCCCGACTCCCGACATTGGAGTTGCTCTCTTTTGTTTAAAAAGATAAAGAAATAAACATTTTAAAATGGCACTGCGGTTCCTTTTTAAAAAGGTCTCCAATATTAATACGTAATTCGGATGACACTAGATAAACGAAAATGAACCTGTAATAATATTGAGTAAATTGTAATTATCCTCGTAAATGTAAATATTATATTTATAGATTGTGGCTAACATACGCGAGTGTGTTGTGGGCGGGGTATCTTGATTTTTAATTGGATGAAATCGTCTCGCTATGACGCTATCCATATACGACGAAATAAGATTGACCAAATCCCTCAACAATTATTACTAACATTTTTAAGCGGCTATAAGTATCGATCATTCTATATCATAGGGTATTAGATATAACTATTAAAAGGTAAATTTTTCAATCATTATTCAACCAACGAATTAATAATAGTTACCAACATATAAGCGGCTAAAATAAATCAATCAATAGGGTATTAGATACTATTATAAGGTGTAACTTTTCAATCATTTTTCGACCAACGAATTATTAATCGTTTTCCTCTTCCTTAATTGATTGAAGTAATAAAAGCTATACCATAACACAAGGCACGCACGTCTCCATCGCGTGGAATACAATTTCAATTTTTCAACTAGCCAATTTGGAAAGCATGTATAAAATTAAAACTTTAACTGCGGGAAATTATATGACACATGTGACATGCTGCACTTATGTGTGTATTTAATTGATCCTTTACACCTGACATGTGGACTGTGATTATTCTCTTAATAACGTCTATTTTCATGAACAAGCAGAAGATTTGATTAAAATATTATAATACAATAATCGTGCTTTATAGAACGCCAAAATTTCAAATTCGACTCCTTATTTTAATCTGCAAACTATGCTGAGGCACGCACTCACAAGTACAGGAGGAGGAAAAGAAAGAGTGAGCTAAATATACGCATCATAAAATAAAATACATAAATTATAATCTATATATGATATTATTACATTGGCATCCCCTTCGTATCGCTTGTTGCGAATCTCATCTATAATTGTTCGTGATCATCGATTATTCGAAGGATGATTGTAGGGTCTTCAATAAACTTGCAATCAAGGATTGACTAGGAAAAAGGCTTATCTTCTCTCTCTCTCTCTCTCTCTCTCCCATCTCTCTAACCCAAACCCTAACCCTCCCCAACACCGCCACCTCTTCCCCTCCTCCCCCACCTCCCCGGCCTCCTCCATTAAGGTAGGGGGAGTTCGAAAAAATAAATCCACCGCTGCCACCACCGCTGCCGGCCTCCTCCACCGCCGCCTTTCGCCTACACCGGATGCCGCTGCCGACCTTCGCTCCACCTCCGCTCGCCGCTTCCGCTCCACCTCCGCTCGCCGCCGTCTCCGCCTCTGCCGGCCGCGCCAACCTCCGCCTTCGCTTGCCGCGTTTGCAGCCTCCAACCTTTCCACCCGACGCGCCGCCTGTCGCCGACATCCCCACCCACCGCTCGGTCGTTTCTGTCGGGCGGGTTCTCCTCGGGGGAGACACTCTTTTTAGAGTTTTCTCTCATTTATAAGAGTTTTTTCTCCCCTCGTGGGAAGTCCCCTTTGGGGTTATATTCCCTTTTTTGGGCTTTGAGAACTGATATTGTGCTATCACCGGTCATTTAGGCAATAAAAATAGTCAATTATGTTAACATTTGGTTATTTGGTCTATTGTATCTTTGTATCGATTTGGATTTATGAATGAATCCTTCTTTTCAAAAAAAAAAAGGGAAGTTGTAATTACCGATACGTGAAAATGTCAAACTTGTTTCACTTTTGGCATGTAATGAAAGGCATGATAAATTAAATAATTGACCTTGTCTCTCCATATCGGCTTCATTTCGCAATCATGTACTTATATAATATCTACCAAACTAGTTTTGGTTATCAGGAAGATAATACGAGCTATATCACTAATACTAATATGGACGCGAGTAAATTAATTGTTTTGTTTTTTTATGAGCCGTATGATTAAGCTTGTGTGAGATGATAGATCCAAAGGCTATATTTGGCTTGTACAATTCATATTTGTATATTAGTCACTAACTGCAATATAATTAGTATTTAGAAATTACGTGCCTGTCTCGTGTCGTCGGGTGTAAGTAATAATAGATTTTTTATGCATGTCTATTTTTGAATATCTAAAATCAAAATGTTAATAATAATTGAAACTATCTGCATATTTTATCACAAAAAAAAAAAAAAACTCTTAACATATGAACCATGTTAGGAAAAAAAAATTCATGCATGGATGGGACATCATGTTATTTGTTAGAATATATAGGTAACAATAACAATTATACACTAGGAGAAAAAAAGAAATGCATACTTGAAACGTCATGTTGTTTGTTAGAATATTTATATATGTATTTTTCATGTCCTAATTATAAAAAAAAAAAGAAAAGAAAATGAACAGTTTGTTAGCTAACCACTTGATCAAAACGCTACATAATCCTTGAATAAATAATTATCACATAAAACCTGATTAATATTTATTATAGTGAGCTCAAATTCGGGATAGCCATTCGACCCACCCATTTCCACTACTAGTGCTAACAAATTTTTAGATTGAAGTGTCTTATATAGGATTATTATTTGTGCATGCGTATAGAAAACTATTAGGCATGGTGCGCATGTGTAATAGACAAGCAAAGAGATATCTATATATTATTTATTATCATTTTAAATTACTTTCCAAATTAAACGGGCCAACGGGGCGGACCGGCTCATAGCCCGCCAAAGCCCGCCCACTGACGGGACATACTGGTACGCAATTTGGCAGGCCTAAGAAAAGGTGGCCCACTCCGCCCACTAGGGGCAGCAGGCCCGACGGGCTTAACTAACTCGTATAATTAGATTACGAGTTACTTGTCCACGTGGGCTGACATGGCAATTCAAGTTTTAACTCGTATTCTAATTATACGAGTTACTCTCTCTCTTTTTTTTTTTCTTTTTTTTTTTATTTTTATTTTTTGTATTTTAATTATATAATCCACCAAATCATAAAATCATCATTATCTCATGTGATTACATAATAGAAATCAATAAACGCATCTAATTTATTGTTTGTTTCGCGACGATTAAAATGATATGCATATCTTATATTTTTCGAATATTGGAAATATTTAATTATTTTTTTAATGATATGCCTTAACGATAAGAATTCCTAACTTTATAAAAATAATTAAATATTTCCGATATTCGAAAAATATAAGATATGCATATCATTTTAATCGTCGTGAAACAAACAATAAATTAGATGCGTTTATAATTTTTATTATGTAAATCACATGAGATAACGATGATTTTATGATTTGATGGATTATATAGTTAATAAATATAAAATAAATTAAAATAAAAAAATAAAAAAGAAAAGAAAAGAGAGTAACTCGTATAATTAGAATACGAGTTACTTGAATTGCCATGTCAGCCCACGTGGACAAGTAACTCGTATTCTAATTATACGGGTTAGTAACTCGTATCCTGTTTTTACGAAAATGTCTGTTTTATTAATGCTTTTCATTTGTTGTTTATTTTATTAATGGTTGATTTTTTTAATTATTTAATTAAAAATGCCCTCGCACTAACTAAAAACAAAAAATAAAAATAAAATTATTAAAATAAGAAAAAACTAATACAAAAAATATGTACTGTAATCTAATTTAAATTTTAAATATTAATTAATTTATTTTTTAACTGTATTAAATTACAAATCTTACTGAAAAATATTAACAAACTATATGATTTAGATATAAATATATATATTTATTAATTAATATATATTTTAAAGTACAGGCTTGCCCGCCCTCCTGCCAAAGCCCGCACGACGGGCCTGAAAAATAGCAGCCTGCTCCGCCCTTTTGGCGGGCCGTTGCCCTTTTGACAGCTCTATCGACACGTGCCAATTTTTCCATCTAAATTGACAGAGGTCTAACGGTAGGACCAATTTTGTTTAAAATCGACAACATTGGGACTAAATCAGTCCACACAAACCATCATCGACTAAATTGATCCATGTGGTAAACATCAGGATCATTTTGAGTTTTATTCCCGGCTAAAACATCAATCGTTCTATATATCACAGGGTATTGGATGTAACTATTAATTGGTAAATTTGTTCAATCATTTTTCAACCAGCGAATTATTAATAGTTACTGACATTTTTACGCGGCTAAAATATCAATCATTCTATATCATAGGGGATGAGATATTATAACTATTAAAAGGAATGATTTTTCAACCAAAGAATCATTAATCGGTCTTCCCTTTCATTAATTGATTGAAATATTAAAAGCTACACTATATAAGGCACGCCCGTCTCCGTCGCGTGGATACAATTTACAATAGCCACTTTGGGAAAAACATATACAAAAATAAACGTTCATTATAGGCAATTATATGAATTTTTGCTGCTTCTGTATGCATCATATTTATGTACATCATGGACTTCTTCATCTCGTACTTGAAGCTTTCATGTTTTAAAATCAACCCAAGAATTCCAGGATAATTAAACCTTTTATTACGTACGTAATGATGTGCATGCGTGTAAAACCTTGGTTTCTTCTAGTTGCGATTTTTCTTACTTTACTTTTTCTTACAAGCGGATATCAATGCTATGTCCACACGTAGATCAAAGTAGGGAGAGACCTAGGGGAAGATTTCGTGAGCTGCTGGGTTTTGTTCCCATTTTTCGTCATTTGACACAAAGTACGGACGACGATAATTCATTAATTAATATTTTTTTCAATTATAATCGAACCCAAAGCAGATACACATCACACATTATTTTATTCAATATGACTATCACGCGCGGCGACTAGGGTTTTAACCCAGACAGGCAACAAGGTCAACTTCCAATCCTGGCCAGAAGCGGTCGGCGATGTAGGTGAACTTTGCGGTGGTGAAGGCTGGAATTTCGCCGGAATATTTGCACATCTCGGGGTTCTTCTCAGACTGGAGGGCTCCCGCCGGGATGATCTTTCCAGGCCTGAATTTGCCACACACGAAGATTACAGTAACTACTTTGCAGTTGCAAAGATTTTTTTATCGTAGCCTCGTATAGATTTAGGCCTTTGGTTGGATTTCTGTTAATTATACGCTGATTAAAACTGACGTCGGGGCAATCGTCTCCTGCAACAAAAGAAAACATACATGTATAAAAATAGAAAAAAAAAAAGCAAAGTTTTTTTAGGTTTACTACGCTGGAGAAAGAACCTCGCGCAGCAGCTATTATGGCGAGGGCGAAGATGGTGAGAGCAATATACTTGGAGGACATCATCATTGTATTTTTTTCGTTGTTTTTTTAAGATTATATTATTTTTAGTTTTCGTGAGTAGAAAATGGAGGAAGCGAACGGTATTTATAGAGGTTGGAGAAGGAGACCGCGTGTTAAATGAATTGAAATGGAAATTTTAAAACATAATTATTATTCTTGGGAAACAACGAAAACAGAGTTTGTCTATTAGCCCATGCCATGCCATACCATTATAAGTTTTTTAATTTCCTTTTTTTTTTTTTTTTTCTGTTAGACCGCGTGTTTTAATTTTAAGCAGCTCTAATTTTACTTAGTTGGGCTTCAAGAATCTAAAATCCACTACAATCGGCTTCAACCAAAATTTGATATTTTGCAATGGGCCTACAATTAACTAAGACCTTGTTAACTAGGCCCACGGCCTGCAGACCTTCGGGCTTTGGTGGGGCGGACTAGCCCAAGGCCCGGCCCATATATCAATGTAAATATACCGTAATTAATTTATATGGAGAAAAAATTAATTTAAATGCATATTTGTTAATATATATAGATAATTAATGTAATGGCATGCTCATACATAATTTATTACGAAATACAGTTATTAATTTAAATATAATTAGTAAATCAAATTTTAAATAAATAAGTAAAAACTAATTTTTCAAGGAGGGAAGCTTGGCCCACCAGGCCTGCGGCCCTCCGGCTGGGCGGGATGAGCCTCAATTTCTAAGGCCAGCCACATGGCGGACTAGCCGCCATGCCTCGCCAAACAGCAGGCTTTGTCGGGCTACGGGCCGCCCGCTCAAATGGCCCATTTTGACAACTCTACCTATTTCATACATATTAACTAGGCCCTAATTATATTTTAATCTTTTTATTTAAATATAAAAATCGAAAATCTAATTTTATAAATTATATTCATTTGCAACTTAAATACATGCCACTCATTCGTTGCAGAAAGAGTAAGGAAAAATCTTTCACTAACCATTTTAAGAGAGAATTGCAGAACGATTGGAATTTTTAAAATAAAATTACAATTATAATTAAATTTTTGACAATGTTTCGAAACTAAACAACTTTAGTTTCATTTTCACCATAAACTAATTCAAAATTACAGTTCTATACTCTCAATATTTCAAATAAGTAGTATTTTATTGATAATTATATTTTAGTCTTTATTTTAATCACTTTTAAATAATTTTTTGATAATAACCTATTTTGTCACAAAAGCCTTTTTAGCAAGAGTGAAGAATCCAAATTTTACTTAAAAAATAAAAGGAGATGAAAAGAACAAACAAACATGTAGGAACCCTACAGTTGCAGTGTTATCATCAACGAACAATAGCACAACAATCTACACTAGCTGCGAATAAACATTGTCTTTCATCAGATTAGTTTCTCCATATAGTTCTATCATCCATGTAACTAATTTATTGGTTGTTTGAAAAATTTATGAAAGACCATATTCTGTTATGTAATACATATCACCGTTTTCTAAATATTTTCTCTAGAACTGTCAAACGGGTCGGGGGACGAGGCGGCCTGTAGCCCGCTAAAGCACGTCATTTGGCGGGTGAGCGCGGGCAAGTCCGGCATTGTGCGGACTGCGAAATGAAGGCCCGCACCTGACTGCATGCACGCAGCGGGCCTGGCCCGCCCATAATAAAATAAATTATAAAAAAAAATAAAAACGACGCACTCAAACTCGAAATTACCTCTAATTTAATCCAAACCTACTAGTAATTTTATTTGTGTTACTAAATTTGATTTAATTAAAAATCATAGCTCGAAAAATATAAAACAAAAACTTATATAAATCATTTATATCTCAATTATCTAATACAAAATTATTTTTTAATAACTGGTGCTGCCCGCGCCCGTAGGTCTGCCGCCAAAGAAGAATTCTTACAGTTGTTCGACTGGTATTCACCAAGATATCAAATATCATAAGCAAACTAAAACTAACGAGGTTAAAAAAGGAGTGAGATAAACATAATCAAAATAAATTGGGACTTAAAATATGATTATCAATAAAATACTAAAGAATTGTTACTTTGAATAGTTGTGGTGAAAATGAAAAATAAAAGTTATTTAGTTTCACAACATTGTTAAAAAAGTTAATTAATTGGCGAGGCTGCGATCGGGTGGGAGCGATGTGGCAGGTCACCAAGAATCTTAAGCGGCTCCACAAGCCACTTTCTGAACTCAACAAAGGGATGTTTGTAAATATCATTACCAAAACGGATGAGGTACGAGCTAAGTTACATGAAACGCAAACAAGGCTGAACAACCAACCTCATACCTTGGACCTGTTGATTGAGGAGGCCAAGCTCAAAACAGATTATCAATTTCTGTCCAAAGCAGTGACAAAATATTTAGCTCAAAAAGCGAAACTGCATTGGTTAGAGGAGGGTGATCAAAATACGACATATAAAACGGTGGGATAGTCCCCCACTTTTTAAGACCTTCGGGCTTACATTACTGAATTCGCTAAGGACAAAGAGAACCTAGCGCCTATGTGACACCTTTGAATAAGGATGACGGTCCTTACAACCAAAGGCGTGTATAATTCGTGCTTGGCTTACGAATTTAACGAGGTGCTGGTGAAGCACGACAAAATTCAACAGTGTAAAACACGAAAAGAGAAAGATACTTACTAAAAGAGGTCCTATATTACAAGGAAAAGGGGGACCTCAGCGAAAACATACGAAGGTAGGGGAGTTAAGCTCCCCCACCAGACAAGCAACATCCTAAAACTGTTCGCAAAAGCATGAAAGGGAAAAGGTCCATTACACGATACAAGGAAAGAAAAACTAAACAGAAGAATTCTCAGAAGGATAGAAAACGACGCCAGGGAGGTCGGAGATATCGGCTTGGGCGAGGACTGCCATGTGCTTCTCGGCAGAGGGGCGCCAAAATAGAGGGTTCTCCTCAGCCATTGGATCCCCTTTGAAAGACGCAGGAGGAGGAAGTTCTTTGAGGGCAGAGGGCATACCGAAATAAGATTAGCAGCGTATGCACCGTTGATGGGAGATTGCTCACTGATCCAACAGATATTGAAGAACACTTTACAATGTATTATAAGGAGATCCTTGGGCAGCCTGGTTTACGGAGGGAGGATATAGATATTTTGGCGATTCAGAAAGGGGAAACCCTACCAGTACATCAGCACCTAGACCTAATAAAACCAGTTGCCTCTGCAGAGATCAAAGAGGCTATGTTTGCTATACACCATAACAAGAGCCCTGGCCCGGATGGGTATGGTAGTGGTTTCTTAAAGCAACGTGGGAGGTCATTGGGGAGGACATAGCAATAGCCGTAGCTGAATTTTTCACGCATGGCAAAATACCTAAACATTGGGCTAGTACTACAATCACTCTCATACCGAAGGTTGAAACTCCAAACTTTGCCCATGATTATAGGCCGATATCTTGCTGGTCCACTCTATACAAATGTATCTCCAAGATTCTCTGCACAAGACTAAAATCTGTCCTCCCTACAATAGTTAATGGAAATCAGGGAGCCTTTATCAAGGGTAGATCAATTATTCACAACATCTTGTTGAGCCAGGAGCTGCTGCGATGCTATAATAGGAAGAATGTATCCCGTCGGTGCCTCATGAAAATTGACTTACGAAAGGCTTACGATATGGTCAACTGGGATTTTCTTATTGAGCTGCTACATCACCTCAAGTTCCCCACAACATTTATTGGCCGGATCAAAGAATGTGTGACTACAGTGCACTACCAAATATCACTAAATGGAGTCGCTGGCAGTACATTTGAGGCCAAAAGAGGTTTAAGACAAGGTGACCCAATCTCCCCATTATTATTTACAATCGTCATGGAGTATCTAACTCGGCGGTTGTTGCAAGCTGCGGACCATCCCACGTTTGGCTATCACCCCGTTATGTAGAGATCGCCAACTCGTTAATTTGTGCTACGACGATGATCTCATGATCTTCTGTAAAGCAAACAAGCCATCGGTACAACGGATAATGGAAGGTATCAACCATTTTCAGGCTACTTCGGGTGAGGCAGCGAACCCCCAAAAATCAAACATGTATACAGCTGGTATATCGTCCTCCAAAGCTGCAGACTTGGGAATGCATAACAGGATTTCAGCAAGGTGTGTTCCCGCTGAAATACTTAAGAGTTCCACTAACTCCAACTAAATGGAACAAGACCGTATGCCAAGATGTTGTAGACAAAATCACAAAGCGGATTACGAGTTTGGGCATCTCGTAACCTATCTTATGCTGCAAGAGTCTGTCTAATCAATTCAGTACTGTTTTCTATACATGGCTATTGGGGTTCAATTTTCCTGCTCCCAAAGAGTGTGATAAAAAAAGGTGGAGGCAAAATGTAGGGAGTATCTGTGGGGAACGAACATAATAGGGAGTGCGAAGGCAAAAATTAGTTGGCACAAAGTATGTCTTCCAAAACATCAAGGGGGTCTGAATATTAAATCAGCAGGGTTATGGAATACGGCAGCAATTGGTAAGCAAGTATGGAGTCTAGCTGATAAAGAAGATATCTTGTGGGTAAAATGGATTCATGGGAACTACATCAAAACAGCGAATTGGTGGTAGTATGAGCCAAATAGGGACTGTAGTTGGTATTGGAAGAAGATCAACAAGGTGAAAATGATATTGAAGAATGGGGTGGACGCAATAGCTAATGCTTGGTTAGCGGACCCTAAGGATATACAATTAGTTCGGGATATAAGTGGCTTGTGGGATCGCATACTCCATTCCATCACAGCCATGTCATTTGGAATAGACTCAACATTCCTAAACATTCATTTATTCTTTGGATGAGAATGCATCGACGGCTGAACACGATGGATAGGTTACAGAAATGGGGGATCGCTGCCCAAAACAGATGTGTGTTGTGTCAGGTCGCAGCTGAATCTGCGAGCCACTTGTTCTTTGAGTGTTCGTACAGCAACGACGTGTTAAACAACATCTCTCATTGGCTAAATGATATGTTTCTCCCTAGATGGTATAACCAGTGGGCTGCGTGGATGACAAGGCTAGGTAAAGGAAAGAGCGGAGCAAACAAGATAGTTGGCATGATAATGACGTTTATAGCGTATCATATATGGCGAGAGCGGAACAAGAGGATTCACTGTCAACAAGTCCTCGACGTGGCAACCGTCGTACTTACTATTAGCACAAATTATTAACACAACAGCTATATAGAATAGTTTTGAATTAATCTAATAGCATACTCACGTTTATGGCATCTGCTTAGTATGAGGGATTATGTAAAGGGCACTGTTTGATTAATGAAATATTTTCATTTCTCAAAAAAAAAAAAACAAAAAAGTTAATTATAATTGCAATTTTATTTTAAAAACTTCACTGTTTCTGCCTTTCTCTCGCCATTTTAACTATCAGGGCAAAGATTTCATTAAAATTCACACAGTTCTTCCTATATAACATGGAACTTTCAAGCCACTGTGAAGATAATCATGGAGTTGCTGAATTCTCCTCATGTGAATGAATATGTGGAGATAATCGAAATGTGATAGGAAAGTTAAATGAAACATCGCAAATCAATTTATTTATCAACTTCCTACAATACATGGGAAGGAAAAATAATATATATCGGGCCTAACAATAAATAAATTGCCTAAAACTAAATATAAAGATCTCACATCATTATCCAAAGACTAGAATATCTTGATATCCATATGCACCTTATTTATCTTTAATTACAGAATCGCATACGTAATCTTCGTTCTCACAACTTTTAAAAAAAAAATTTCATAGGAAAAATAAAGTCAAGTATACGAGTAAATTTTTTACCACATATAACCAAAATAAAGTCAAATTTATTTATGGCTGACACTGGAAAAACCTAGTTGACGAAGTCAGTCAAATGTTACATACTAGTCAATTATTTATTATTTTGGAAAACTTTTAAACCCTATTGAATTGTCTTAAAAGTATTAAACCATGTATCATCTTTATTTGATTTGTCATTGCAATATTCCCTTAATATCATAGCCGTAATCCATCCCCATCCCTTGGATAGATAGAGGGGAGGGCAGAGCTTTTGGTTCACAAATAAACTGCCCAAGACTCATTATTGTAGATCTTTCTTGCCAATAATTGGGATGGATAAAATACCAATTCTTGACCTAGTGATTATAAAATGTTGGCAATAAAATCATATGTAATAAAAGAGAAATATTCCCATAATCTTCCCATACAACATGGTTCTTGTATATAACACACACACACACAACATAATGCAACACATTTACGAACACAAATCCTTTTTGTCTAAACCACCATCAATCATTTTGCTTATTATTATCATCATCATCATCATCATCATCATCATCATCATCATCATCATCATGTTTAGACCATTCAACTACCCTTTTGTGTTGCTTTCTTTTCTGATCTTCAGCATGTGTAAGGCCCACGACAAAAGTAGTGACTCAAAAACATATATTGTTCACGTCGCAATACCACCACCACAACGTGATGGGATCAGCAAAGTCGACGAAGATACAAAAAGCTATCACGCGTCGTTTCTTCCTCCCTCGAAAACAACCTCAGACGGCGATCATCAACTCATGATCTATTCTTACAAGCACGTCATAAGCGGATTCTCGGCTAAGCTGACGCCTGACGAACTCGAGTACGTGAAGGCAAAATCGGGCTTCATCTTCGCCAGCGAAGAAAGAATCTTACAACCTCACACCACTCGCACGCCCGGTTTTCTAGGATTGCGCCCTCATAAAGAAGAAAAAGGGTCGTTGTGGAAGAGCTCAAAGTACGGCCAAGGAGTGATCATCGGAGTGTTCGATACTGGCATTCTGCCCAATCACCCATCGTTCGACGACAAGGGCATTCCGCCTCCGCCGAAGAAATGGAAGGGAAAATGCGATTCTCGATTATTCATCAACGAAACTCTATATCACTGCAACAACAGCTCATCGGCGCACGGCACTTTGCATACGAACCAATAGGAAAGGATCTCTTAGACCAAGAGGGACACGGGACCCACACGGCAAGCACGGCGGGCGGGAATTTCGTAGAAAATGCGAGCGTTCTTGGCAACGGGTTCGGGACGGCGGTGGGCATGGCCCCACGAGCCCATTTGGCGATATATAAAATTTGCACTGCCGTAGGCTGTCGCGAAAGCGACATATTAGCAGCATTCGACGCTGCAATAGAAGATGGCGTGGATGTGATCTCCATGTCCGTCGGCGCCAGGTCTGCACCGTTCTTCTACGAGGACACCGTAGCGCTAGCATCCTTTGCCGCGGCGCAAAAAGGCATGCTCGTCAGTTGCTCCGCGGGCAACTCGGGGCCCGAGGCCGAGACCCTCGAAAACGACGCCCCGTGGATAGTCACGGTCGGCGCTAGCACTATGGATCGCAGCATAAAGGCCACCGCAAAGTTTGGGGACGGTCAGGAATTTGACGGCGAGTCCGTTGGTATCCCCTCTAATACGACGACACAATACCCTCTTGTCTATGTGCCCGATGGTTGCGAAGAGTATTCATTTAAAGGGATAGATGTGAAGGGTAAGATTGTCCTTTGCGAACAACTGAGAGTTGGGACTGGCTTAGAAGCAGGAGAAAGACTAAAGAATAAGAGCGCCTTGGGTATGATCCTCGCAAACAAAGATATTATGGGTTCCACCATCTTTGCGGAAATTCATGCTCTTCCTACGACGGAGGTGAGCTTCGTGGCCGGCGAGAAGATTAAAGCTTACATAAACTCCACAAAGAATCCGAAGGCCGCGATTGTGTACAAAGGCACGGTGATCGGAGGTAGGGCTCCCACCGTCGCGTATTTCTCCTCTCGTGGGCCATGTTATCCAAGCCCGGGGATTCTAAAGCCCGACATTGTAGCACCGGGAGTGAACGTAATAGCCGCTTGGCCCTTTCCCTTAGAGGACAAGGACCCATTCCACCGCAAGCTCGAACTGACTTTCAATTTCGACTCTGGAACATCAATGGCGTGCCCTCACGTGAGCGGGATTGCGGCTCTGTTGAGAAGCGCTCACCCCGACTGGTCAGTGGCAGCCATAAAGTCGGCAATGATGACGACCGCTGACGTGGTCGACAACAAGGGTCAGCCGATCGCTGACCAGACGCTAAAGCCAGCGGACGTTTATGGGTTGGGTTCGGGCCAAGTGAGCCCGTCTCGGGCTAACGATCCGGGCTTGATCTACGACATTGCCGTCGACGATTACGTGCCATACCTTTGTGGTTTGAGGAACTACACTGAAAAACAGGTCGGTATGATCGTGCGGAAGAAGGTGAACTGCACGATCAAGATAAGGGAAGGGGATTTGAATTACCCGACTTATTCAGTGGAGCTCAACGAGTCGAAGGCTGGGAGCGGTAGTAGTAGTAAGAGCTATTTCAGGACCGTGACGAACGTGGGCTCGGCGAGTTCGACTTATACGGTGAAGGTCATCGAGCCGAAAGGGGTTAGCGTGAGCGTCGTGCCTCAAAAGTTGGAGTTTAAGGGTCTGAATGAGAAGCTGAGTTATAATGTCACGTTTACTCGAAGGAGCAACGAGGAGGTTATCAGCGGGGGATTTACGCAAGGCCATTTGGAGTGGATTTCGGGGAAATATGTCGTTAGGAGTGCGATAGTTGCTAAATTCGTTGTTTAGTTCCGGTAAATGATGTGTACTTGTCGGAAGAATCGTGGATAAAAAAATAAATTAAGATCGAAACCTACTAGTGTTTGATCAATGTTTAGAACAATACCATATATGTCGTGCAAGAACATATATATATATATATATATATATATATATATATCTGAGGAATTTTATGGTGCTCACATCGTGAACACCTGTCGATTTGGCACTGATTCGTGCGATGTCGACATGCCACATCGATATAAGATGATATGTGACATTAATTGTCACATTCTAGGTGTCATTGGTCGATCCCTCGGACGATAATGTGGCATGTTTACGGCTTTATATGGCACGTGTTATGTGGCATTGATTTGTGTGTGTTCATGCCACATTATCGTCCGGAGGTCGACCAAGACACCTAAAATGTGTCAATTAATGTCACACATCATCTTATGTTAATGTGACATGTCGACATTACACAAATCAGTGCCACATCGAAAGGTGCTCACATAAGTTGAGCACCATAAAATTCCTCCATATATATATATATATATATATATATCTTACTATTAATAATTCATATAATGGTCATTGCATTTATGAATGGAATTTAGATGGCTATACGGAAAGACAAACTTTCGGTATGGTTCATAGAATGATGATGTATAGTACAGTCTGTAAAACTCAAGGTAATACAGACAAAACTATAGCTCAAATGCTTGTCGCTGGCTTTACTGGTCAGTTGAAAGGTTGGTGGGATAATTATTTATCTCAGCAAGACCGTGAAAGTATTTTCCTTACTGTAAAGGAGGAAAATGATACAATTATTGAAAATGCTGTTTATACATTATGTATAAACATTGTAGAGCATTTTACAGGCCGATGGTCTGATAATTCTGAAAATGTCAGGACTCTTCTTCAAAATCTTAGGTGTAAAACTCTTACATCATTTAGATGGTATAAGGATACATTCCTTAGTAGAGTTATGGAACTTCCTGAGTCGAACAGTACTCACTGGAAATCCAAATTCATTGATGGTCTTCCCTTCCTATTTGCCGAAAGAGTTAAGAAAACTCTTAGAAATGGAGAATCTAGTATAGATTATAATTCCTATACTTATGGAAGATTAATAGGAACTTGTATTCAAGAAGGTTTAGCTTTATGCAACGAAATAAAGCTTAACAAACAACTTAAGAGACATTCTCTTGATGAGAAAAAACAATTAGGAGAATTCTGTAGTCAATTTGGTTTAGAAAACCCCTCTACGAGCAAACCTCGTAAAGAGTATAAACCAAAAAAATACTTTCCTAAACAATATGAAAAAAGAAAATATCGAAAATCTAAACGAAGAGAACAAAAATTCTCAAAAGATAATAAGAATTATCAATATAGAAGTAAATTTCCTCCAATTATTTGTCGCAAATGCGATAAAATTGGTCATAAAGCAACAACTTGCTGGACCAAGAAGAAAATTAATAATTTAAACATTGATAATGATTTAAAAGAAACATTATCTAAAATCCTTTTAGAATCTGACAGCGAAACAGATTCTTCCTCAAACGAGGAAAACAATATTATTGAAGATGATATATCATCTTCAGAATCCGAAGAATGTCAAAACTGTCAAATAGGTCAGTCTTGTTCTAAAAATATTAAAAGTTCAGAATCTGAACCAGAAGATAATTTATATCAAATAATATCTCAATTTCAAGAATTAAATGTTCTTGATAATAATCTTCTCGAAATGTTAAAAGATACAGAAGATCCGGATTTAAAAAATCTAATTATTAAAAAAAATAATCCAAAAGGAAGAAGAAACTTCAAAAGAAGTTATTCCTAAAATTAACTGAACCTTATAGTATGTCCGAAGTAATGAGATTACTTCGAAATAAGAATCAATTAAATAAAAATGATTCAAAAGTTAATATCAAAGATTTAACGAATGAAATCTCGAATTTAAAAGATGAAATAAAACACTTAAAATTAAGTCATATAGATTTAGAAAGAAGATTTTCTAAATTAGAAAAAGGAAAAGAAATTGTTAATGAATTTAAAATTAATAAATTTAAATCTAATGAAGATGTGGCTAGTACTTCTAAAAATACTGAAGAAGCTAACTTTCTTTCAACATTAGAAGTTATAACTTCTCAAAAATGGTTAGTGAAAATATCACTACTGATTGATGGAAATTTTCAAAAAAATCTTATAGCTCTAATAGATAGCGGTGCAGATTTAAACTGCATCCAGGAAGGAATAATTCCTACCCAATATTTCCACAAAACAACTCATTCTCTTAGCTATGCAAGCGGAGAAAAGTTGCAAATTAATTATAAAATTCCCAAGGCTTTTATTTGTAAAAATAAAGTCTGTATTCCTACGTCATTCTTGCTAGTCAAGAATATTACTAACCAAGTAATTCTTGGAACTCCATTCCTTAAGAAAATATTTCCTATTAAAAATATTGACGAACATGGATTTAAAGGAAGCTTCGATAATAGAGAAGTTTACTTTGAATTTATTACCGAACCATTCTCTAGGATTCTTAATGAAATTAAGGATTCTATTCTTATTAAAGCAAAAGAAAATCAGGTAAATTACCTTAAACAAGAAATTAGTATACTTACGATTGAGGATAAACTCCAAAATCCTAAGTTACAAGAAAAAATTAAATTATTATATAATGAATTTACGTTACAAATATGTAACGATCTTCCTAATGCTTTTTGGAATAGAAAAAAACATATTGTTTCTTTACCTTATGAAGATGATTTTAGTGAGAAAAATATTCCCACTAAAGCTCGTCCCTGTCAAATGAATTCTGAATTATTAGAATTATGTAAAAAAGAAATAACTTCTCTTTTACAGAAAGGTTTAATAAAACCTTCAAAATCTCCTTAGTCGTGTACTGCCTTTTATGTTAATAATCATGCAGAAAAGGAAAGGGGAGCACCAAGGTTAGTCATTAATTATAAACCTTTAAATAAAGTTTTAAAATGGGTTAGGTATCCCATTCCTAATAAAAAAGATCTTTTAGATCGTTTATTTAATGCTATTATATTTTCAAAATTTGATTTAAAATCAGGTTTTTGGCAAATTCAAATTGCCGAACAAGATAGATATAAAACAGCTTTTACAGTCCCAATTGGACAATTTGAATGGAACGTTATGCCTTTTGGTTTGAAAAACGCTCCGTCTGAATTTCAAAATATTATGAACGATATTTTTATTCCTTATAGTAATTTTATTATCGTTTATATTGATGATATTTTAATCTTTTCAAAAGATATTGAAACACATTTTAAACATCTTGATATATTCAAGAAGATTGTTATTCAAAATGGATTGGTTATATCTAGTCCCAAAATGGTTTTGTTTCAAACTAAAATTCGTTTTTTAGGTCATAATATTGAAAAGGGAAATATTAATCCAATTAATAGAAGTATTGAGTTTGCGTCAAAATTTCCAGATCAAATTATTGATAGAACTCAACTTCAAAGATTTTTAGGGAGTCTTAATTATATTTCTCCTTACTATGAAAATCTTGCAATTGATACATCTATTTTATATGATAGATTAAAAAAGATTCCATGTCAGTGGACAAATAGTCACACTGAAGCAATTAAGAAAATTAAGAGTAAGGTTACGCATTTACCTTGTTTAATGCTTGCAAATCCTAATTGGCAAAAAATTATTGAAACTGATGCTTCTGATTTAGGTTTTGGAGGAATCTTAAAACAAGTTTCTCCAGAAAATAAAAAAGAATATTTAGTTAGATTCCATTCGGGGAAATGGAATAATGCTCCAATTATGCTACTATAGCTAGAGAAGTTCTTGCTATAGTTAAATGTGTCCTTAAATTTCAGGATGATTTATACAATCAAAAGTTTTTAATAAAAACTGATTGTCAAGCTGCGAAATTCATGTTTCAAAAAGATTTCAAACATGATGTCTCCAAATCCAAACAAATGTTTGCGAGATGGCAGGCTCATTTAGCCCCATTCGATTTTGAAATTATTTATAAAAAAGGAAGTGATAATAGTCTTCCTGATTATCTTACTCGAGAATATCTAACCTGAATTTTATGCAAATTGCAGCAATGTCCCATTATGGGAGAGGTTTCACCTCTAATAGAGGTGGACGAGGTGGCAAAAATGTTATTGCTCAAATGGGCAATAAGAAGCTGGTTAAAGAAAACCTATCCTCAAGTAATACCTTGAGCAGCGAAGAATTCAGAGAGTTCCTTGAATATAAAAAGCAGAAAGCAAAGTCTGCTGAAGGAACGTCTTACGCAAAAATAATTGCGGAAGAAGAAGATGAGGTTGACTATGAAAAAATTTCTAATAATGAGGTAATTATATTAATCGAATTTAAAGACTTAAAATGGTCTGATGAACCTTGGATTTTAATGTCAAGGTATTTAGACAGAGCATCATATGCTGCTACTTTTTATAAAAACCGTGACACTTATGAAAATATTCTAAAGTCTACGGGAACATGTGACTTTGATCACTTTAATGCAGGAAATACTCCGTATGCTTTGAAAAAGGGTTATACCGTTAGTAAAATTATTTTCAAGCAAATTATTTCGCCTGAAAAATGGGCTATACACCCATTAAAAGATAGGGAGTATTTCCATCCTGAGTTAAAAACTCTCATTAAATTTAATTATTACGATTATATCGATGCCTTTTATAAAGTATTTTTATACCAGAATGAAAGTAAAAAACATTCTTGGTGGATAAAAATTTGTGCGGATGTATATAAGTCCGATATTCCAAATTGGTTTTATCAATGGTGGCTTTCTTATGGAGCTACAATTGAAATTCTTAAAGAACCCTTTTTTGGATTATATCAAGAATGGGTTAAAGTCTCTCCGACTCTTATAGAAGCGGAACATAAAAAAGAATGTATTGAAGGAATGGCTTCTTTACATTTTTATATTGAATTTAGTATTCCTTGGATTTGGAGATGGACTCCAGAAGTGGGTTATACCCAATTACATTTTTATATTGAATTTAGTATTCCTTGGATGTGGAGATGGACTCCAGAAGTGGGTTATACCCAACAAAAAATTCCATGTTTAAAAAGAAACTTTTATATAAAGTTTTGGAAAAAAATGATAAGAAAGACAGCTACTGGTGAATATGAAAGCCAGCAGACGATCGACAAGATCGAAGAGAAAATTTCTCTTTATCAAAATGCGATTAATAATCGTGAACAAAGAGAAGCTCCTAGTCCCTTTGAAATGATTTCTCAAAGGATCAAATTACAAAAGGGTAAAATGAAACCCAATGATATCATTGATGTCTACTTCGAAGAAATGAAGAAAGACATTGCGAAAAATTATGGTATGAATATCGGAGATATTTCGATGGGGACATCTTCAAAAATTGATGAAGACGAAGACTTTTGCCTTGCTGGTGAAGGACAAGATCCGGAAAATCCGGATGATATTATGTTTGAAGAAGTTAACGACAATACAATGGACCTCATAGGACAAGAAATGGCCATCATTAAAGACAAGGTGGCGCAAATTGCTAAGACCCGTGAAGAAATCAAGGAGTCTAGCGCCAAAGATGCCATCAAAATCAAAGAAATTAAAGATGCTATGGATAAAATCAGAAAAAGTTGAAAGTGATATCAACGATGGAAAGTTGATCACTATTAGCTTTAATAAAGTTAAAGAAGACTTTCTCGAGCAAATGGAAAATAGCTGTCAAGATTCCTTTACAAGTGGGGCGGCTACGAAGAAAAATTTTCTTTACTTTAATTATTGTATTCTACTTTTTCTTCTATTTATAGAGTCGAAGCTCATATGCTTCAGGTGTGCTTTACTTTACGCTCTCTTGTACTCTCTCTTCCTTCTCTCTTGTAATTCCCCTCTACTGTAAAATATATTAAGGAATAGAAGTTGAAGTTTCCTGTACGACTCTCTCCATATAAGTAAGTCTTTTTAATTTTGTTATTTCTTTTAGTTTATCTTTCTTAGCCTATATGGAAGGCTAATTTTCATCGTTAAACTACACCAAGATGCCTTAATACTTTAATCATGGTTTTATATCATATATATATATACATATATTAATATGATGTACTTTATAAAAAAAACCTTTAAAAATCTATTGAAAGAATTAAATTTTGAATAAAGATTATAATAAAATTTGATCTTGATTAATTCTGTGTCGGCTCTTGGCTAGCCCGTGTTGCCGCAGTTAAGGCGTTTGAAGGGTAAGGCTGTTACCGATTGAATTAATTGAATGAAAAATTTTATTATGTAAAAATCCTTGTATTCGACAATTTAATTCTTATGATCACAAAAATAAATTTTATCTTCGTTTTGGAAGCATGGTATATAGGCTGGAATACCTTGGGTCCGAACGGGATCAGACTGTTTACAGTTTGATAACTGGACTAATAGGTTTAACAACGCCATGTACCTTCTTCTTTTTGTTCTTTTAGTTTTTTTTTGTAAAGATCCTCTCCGTATGGTATCAGAGCCATGGTGGGAGTATTAAGAATTCAAGGTGTAGTTTAACGGTCTTTATCAAATGATAAATTTGATGAGACGAAAAGATACTGTTAAAAATAGTATTGAAGAGGAGTATGATATTCCTCAAGATTTAGATAAATTAAATCGTTGGACAATTCCTAGGATAGATTATAAAATAATCTACGAATTAGGAACCTTCGAGAAATTAGGCTTGAAACAAGTAGTAAAAACTACTGAAGAAACAATCTCTTTAAATAACGAAGAGATGGTTATTAGACTTCTAAGCAATAGAGACTTAGAAAAATATAGAATAAATCATAAATTTATTCATATCGGGTTAGTTCAGGTAGCCTTTAAGCCTTTAACTTTAGAAGGTTTACCTGAGAGCTTTATAGCAGCTCTTAGAGATGGTAGAAATCTCGACTGGAAACAATCCCTTATGGGAATAATTCAGTCTAGTCTGGCACATGGTCCAGTTTATTTTAATGTTTATCCAAATCTCCAATTATCATTGACCGATGTCAATATATTGGATGCCCTGACATTAAATGTCAAAACTCATGGATATAATTACGCTCCGGGATCGGAAGTAATATGTATCCGTTATAGGATTTATTATAAGCATTTATACACGCTTAATCCACAATGTAAAATCGTTGATAAACTGATCAACGAAACTGTTCTGATAGAAACCAATTTCAGTAGATCTAATATTACAACTCGTAGATCTATAAAATGGGAAGAAATACAATTTCCAGAAAACTGGACAATCGAAAGAGCTATGCCTCTTCAACCTAAAATAAAAAACAATCCTACTCAAATAATACAATCTACTGATGGAACTGTTCAAATACAGTTTGATCAGAGTCGTAGATCTATTGATAACAGAACTCCTAGATCTAGAATGACTAGATCAGCTTCTTCTCATTATCATATATCACCATGTGATTATATGATAAGATCTCCTTCTAGAGCTTCGACTTCTCAAGTCAAAGAATCAACCTCTAGCGATTATCTACAAAATAGGGTAGAAGAATTAAGAATTAATTCTGATAATATAGTTCATGGAATTTCTAAAAATAAAGATGAGGAAATAACCGAGTCAGAAATGGAATTTTGTGTTTAAATGGATTTAAAACAAAAAATTGATTTCAGTCCGGGTTCTCCGGCAAGAAAAGAAATTCAAAAGGAATTTAATTTACCCAAATGGGAGCTTTTTCGAAAATGGTTTTTTGAGAGTTTTAATAATGAAGATAAAATTGCTATCCAAGAAAAATTTTATAACGATTTGTCAAAACGTAATGAAAAATTACCTTTTATTCCTTGGTTTTTGGCAAAATATTTTAAAAATATGATTTCTGTTCTTGAAAGAAGCTATAAGCTTTCAACGGGGAAAAATATGAAGTCAATCTATCCTCCTCAAAGCAGCTTTCAAATTGAAAAAGATAATGAAATTCGCTATTATAATGCTTTTCAAAAATTATTTGAAAACGAAACCATTACTGTTACTATAAATCATATAAATGGTCTTTTAAAACAACAGAATTATACAAATATGTATGTTATTGTTTTAGGAGAACAAATTTCTTTACTAAAGAATAATATTGAAGAAATTTTATCTTCAATAAAAGATATTAAAAATCATCTTTTAATAAATAAAGATAAAAATGAAATTAAAACAGCTAATATAGCTTCTACTAGTATTCAACCTCCTCCCGAGATTGTTAATTTTAAATTAAAATCAATTTCTCAAATTGAAGATTTAATTGAAAATAAGCTCAAGAATTTAAAGCTTAACACTTTAAGTGAAGATTTTGAAAATCAACTTGAAAATTCTGATAATTTATATAATACTTTTACTGAAGAAATCAATAAATTAAGAAATTCTTCGAAATTTGCTAGTAAACCAATTCAGACTAAATATTATTACCCGAGGCCAACTCCTAAAGATGTTCTAATTGAAGAACATGATCTTACTATATATATATATATATATATATATATATTATACTAGTTTTTTAGAGTCGCGCCAAGGCGGAAATAATACCCATATTTTTCTTGTACAATAGTCAATAAGAGAACAATGATTTTACCGTAAAGTAATTAAAATATATAATACAACTTAAGTAAAAACCTTATTTGAACTTAGGTCATCTTGTTTGAACCGTGCGTTTTATACCCCTAACTTGTAATTAGTAATGATTAGATATAAAGTACAAAAGAGAATAAACTACAAAATAAAATTTAGAAAAGAGAAATTCCAATGTGTAAGGTTTTCTAGTTACCCAAAGTAATTTTGAATTCCTGTAGGTCCCCCGAGTTTAAGATTTTTCCAATTGGTAGCGAAAGTAGTTTTCAATTCCGGTTGTTACCCTTGTGTTTAAAAGTTTTCCAACTGATGCTCAAGTGTTTCGAATATAGGTACCCCTACTGTATGACATCATGATTTTAGAAAGCCACTAACTTGCGAAAAACAAAGAGAAACATGGAATATTAAAAACAAAATATAAACTTCTCTTTTATTTCATCAAAGAAATAATGAAAATGTTCACCTATTAATCATTTAAAATACAAAAGTAAATAATTCTTAACCTCATAGTAAAATCTATATAACATTCCCTTTTTCTTGTTTGAACAATGCTAAGAAAAAAATCGTTAAATACTTGAACGTATATATCTCAATCCAAACATGAACGATGAACATGTAACTTTGAAATAGGAGAAATTTAGATTAGACATCAAGTAAAACATTAACAAATGTAAATAGTAAAAATATAAATAATATAACATAAAATACACATTGATAAACATGTAATATAATCACAATTTTCAACTTACTAAAACAATAAATATGAAGTGGTAGCTTCGCATAAAATAACTTAAATGAACGACACTAATATAGCTTCATGATCATATTATATATTATTTATTAAATCGAAGGTGTTCCTTTTTTAAATTGAGAAAAGGTGCGAGAGAAATACATACTACCACAAGGAGTAACTAATAATAAGGGTATTTTTGCTAAATGACATCGTCTTAAATTCATTTTAGGTGAATGACCTCCATTTTTTGAATATACAATTGTACCCTTACTAATTAAGGCCAAATTACTATAATACCCTTACTTAAAGGGTAGTTGTGCGCACTAAATACAATTAAAGGATAAGAACAGTTAAAAAAGAAAAAAAAAAAAGAAAAATACTAAAAAGGAACCCAGATAGACGCGTGAGACCAAGACGAAAAAAAGAAGAACACATCGAGTCTTCCAAAAATGAAAACAACGAGATCGTGAGAACCCTGTGAAGATTTTCAGCATTACAGCGAAACTCAAGCAATGGCCTCTGAAACTGTTAGTTATTTTACTTCTTCAGTTGTTTCGGGACATGGTCGAGTAGTTTTCTCTATTATTTGGGTGTTTGACGAGTGTTGATTTCGTGGCTACTCACACAGCGGAACAGGTTCACACAACCGACCATTATATGATTGTTGATTTCGTGGGTGTTTGATGGTTGTTGGGTTGTCTGAGTTTAAATCATAAAAAGGGTTTTCAGAATTCGTTCGATTAGAAGAGAAAGGGTTCTCAGATGTTAGACTGGTTCTCTGATTTGAGTCCATATCTGAGGACCCGTGTATGTTCTGAGAACCCGTTCGTGGTCTGAACCTATCTGAGACAAGGTTCTCAGACATTAAACCGGTTCTCCGATTTGAGTCCATGTCTGAGGACCCGTGTAAGATCTGAGAACCCGATGATTTGAGAACCTACCCTCGCGATGTGATCACACATTTCTTATGAGTTCTCAGATTGGTGCTCAATTCTGAGGACATGTATAAAGTCTGAGAACCCAACACACACCATATGTAAGCAACATGTCAAAACGTTTACTCGACTAAATATGATTTTCTTCTGAATTTACATAAGTTTTATTGAAACTATAACTTTCTCAGGATGATGACTTCGACCTCAAAGTCGTCATCACCGCGGATTACGTACAGGCCTGTGAGCGTATAATCCATTTCCTGAACCGAGCCGAGCTTCGTGAAGTACTATAAACGCAATTTGGCCACGTAATCTGTGTTGCGCCACACTTCAATAACCTTTCGAACCAATTAATTTGTTTTTTAATGAAGAGGCATATTTCGATCAACAATCGAAAAGAATTATGGATGATCATCAATCAAACCCCAGTCCGCTTTTCTATTGGTAGAAGACTTGCCTTCATGGAACCAATATCCATGGGGGACCGTTGCTTTCAATGAGGTCCTAAACTCGTTGAAAAGAGATCTTGTACGGAAGAAGAGTGAGTTTATGACGAGATTGAGTGGAGGTGGCAGCGACCACTCTAGTTTCTGCGTGAGTGGATTCGTACATCCGCTTCAGACAATATGGAATTAATTTCAGCAAACCCTAGCTAGTATATTATAAATTTTCAACAAACCCTAAAGAATAATGTTGCTAATTTTGGTCAGATTCTAGCGTACGAATGCATACCTGGGATCGTGCCTCGAGTTTATGTTTTTTGAACGATTCTTATTGCAAATTTTAACGACATGTGAAATGTAATCGTTTGACTATGTACGGGTCCTCAGCCGCTAGACCGGTTCTCACAAAATGATTCATCTCTGAGTACCCATTCTTTGCGTGAGTACCCAATAATAACCCTGTTAGAGTAACCTATATATTTTAAAGACATAATTATTACACAATCATTCACGAGTGAGTTAAAGGTCACTTTCGGAATAGTCAGACATGTCATAACTGTCGCTGTCGCTGTCACTATCAGGAATCATTCACGAGTGGGTTACCTATTCAGCGGGTACTCAGATTCTTTACAGGTTCTCTGATAAGAAACAAATACAAGGACCCTGTTGATTACCTGAGGACCCAAGGCAAATCGTAGTCAAAGTTCGTCTGACTGAAAGGGTCCCCACAGGTTGCACAAGGTCTCACAACATAATTTCAAAGCTGAGTACCTTTTCTTTTCCTGAATACCCAATAATAACCCTTTATCATATATATTTTAAAGATGTCAGAACTAACACTTTCTAAGCCAAAAACAGTCAGACATGTCATATCACTGTCAGGAATCATTCACGAGTGTGTTAAAGTTCCCTGGCGGGTACTCAGAGTCTTTACGATTCTCTAATATGAAACAAATACTAAGGAACAATGTTGATTACCTTAGGACCCTAGGCAAATTACGTTTGATTTTCTTACGATTTGGCGTGTCTAAAGACGATTTTGTGTTCAATCTTTAATGGTATAGTAGTTTGCATCGAGGAGATAATATATGTTGGGGAAACCTCAACTTATTTAAAATTTTGAGTTAGCACGTTGTGTTGAGTGATGATGAGGTATGATTGTTTGAATAATGTTCTACAGCTTTTGTATAATTATCGATGTTCCTCGTTTTTTTATTAACGACGCAATTGACTTCTCATTAGTGGTGGAATATTATTCATGACGAGCGGTTCCTTCAATTAAACTGTTTCGGGGTTCAAAATCATAGTCAAAGTTCGTTTGACTGAAAGGGTCCTCACAGGTTGCACAGGTTCTCACAACAAAATTTCAAAGCTGAGAACCTTTTTCTTTTCTGAGTACCCAATAATAATCCTTTTAACATATATATTTTAAAGATGTTAGAACTAACGCTTTCTCTGTCAGAGAATTAAAGGTCGCTTTCAAAAACAGTCAGACATGTCATATCACTGTCAGGAATCATTCACGAGTGATAACAATCAATGGCGGGTACTCAGTGTTATTACGGGTTCTTTGATATGAAATAAATACAGAGGACCCTGTAGATCACCTGAGGACCCTAGGCAAATCACGTTTGATTTTCTTACGATTTGGCGTGTCTAAGGAAGGTTTTGATTCAATCTTCGGTGGTTTAGTAGTTTGCATCGGGGAGATAATATATGTTGGGAAAACCTCAGCTTATTTAAAATTTTGAGTTAAGACGTTGTGTTGAGTGATAATGAGGTATGATTATATAAGTAATGTTCTACAACTTTCGTATTATTATCGATGTTCCTCATTTTTTTATTAACGACGTAATTGAATTATCATTAATGGTGGAATGTTATTCATGACGATCAGTTCCTTCCATTAAACTGTTTCGGGGTTCAAAATCGTAGTCAAAGTTTGTTTGACCGAAAGGGTCCTCACAAGTTGCACAGGTTCTCACAACAAAATATCAAATCTGAGTACCTTTTCTTTTCCTGAGTACCCAAAACCCTGAAACTGTGCAAACTCTAAAACCTTTTAAATTAAAAATAAAAAAACACCCTGGAACATTACAAAACGTAAATTACAAAAAAAAAAAAACTTAAAACCCTAAACACCCCGGAAACCAAAAAATACATTAAACCACAAAAACCTAGAAATTATACAGCTGAGAACCTAGAGGTTCTCAGATAAATAACGGGTACTCGGGAATCATTTCATATCTGAGAACCTATGTTCTCAGATATATAACGGGTACTCGGGAATCATTTCATAGCTGAGAACCTATAGGTTCTTAGATATATAACGGGTACTCAGGAATCATTTCATAGCTGGGTATTCGTTATAAAACTGAGAACCCGTATTGAAGAACCCAAAAAACCCGGAATTTGATTATGAAATTCATCAAGACGGCAATGGCTTCGTTTAAATTAACACAACAAATAGCAAACCTACTCAAAGTTATAGTTGGCGGACGAAAACCCGAAAAAAATGATTTACTTTCAAGAACAATGTG
Organism: Craterostigma plantagineum; assembly: GCA_027422505.1. Lineage (NCBI taxonomy): Eukaryota > Viridiplantae > Streptophyta > Magnoliopsida > Lamiales > Linderniaceae > Craterostigma > Craterostigma plantagineum. The sequence goes on from JAPQWV010000007.1 coordinate 6,845,830, forward strand.
ATAAATTCTTGGTTGAACCACTCGACTTCAACAAACCGTAAGCTTTTCTGAATTTTGTTTCTCCAATTGATGGTTGGTGGGGCCATAAATGATCGTTCTTGCATCATTAGTACTGATTAGTGCTGGTAGTGGTTGTAGCGTCGTAAATGTCGTTGGATTTTGTTTCTCCAATCGATGGTTGGTGGGCCCACCACCACCCAAGGCCGACCGCCCGCCCGCAGCCACCCAAGGTCGCCGACCGCCTGCAGCTGACCGCCCGCCCGCCGCCACCCAAGGCCGCCGACTGCCTGCGACCTACCGCCCACCGCTGTTTGCCACCACCCGCCCGACCACCGCTCGCTACCACCTACCACCATCACCTTGCGCTCCTCCACCCACTAGTCTCCCTTGTTGGAGTCCGCTTCTCTCGGCCCGGGGCCGGGAGCTTTGTCTCCCCAGTCCCCAGTGGAGCTTTCTTCTCCTTTGTGGAGTTTTGTTCGAAGAATATAAAATCCTCGCGTCGAAGCTGAATAGAGTGAGGAGTATTGTAAATTTGGCTTAATAGCCTTTTGTGATAGGTTCTTTAGCTCTTTAGCCATAGACCATGGATTTTATTTTCTTTCAGCTTTTTTTTTCTATTTGATTGTGTTTGCTCGTGTGTGAGCCTTTCTTGTCTCCGTAATCGAATGTAAACGGAGAGACTCATTCGGGCTATTTAGCTCATGTACTTTTTAGTTATTATATGCAAGCTATCATTTCGAAGAAAAATACTGAAGAATTTGTCGCCGCTTGTTGATCGCACATTGTCACCAGGCAGATATTTATTTTAAAAAACATCGATTTCATTTTCCTTATTCACTTGGGACCCAAATGAGTTTGAAAATTTTCATTAACTGCGTTAATACAATACAAGTTAAAATAAATTATTACCTATTTGGTAGTGTTAAACATTTAATTATTCTTTATTTTAAATCATTACTAATTTTTGTTATTAGAGTGTACAGTAGGCTTGTCAGCGGGGCGGGGATCTAATCACCATCCCCGTCCCCGCAAGGCAAACGGGGACAAAATAGTCCTCGTCCCCGTCCCCACGGGGATCTCCGCCCCGTCACTATTTTACAAAAAAATTCAATTTATATTTTAATATTATTTATATTATTTAAACTATATTTTAATCATATTTATATTATTTTAATGTTTCCCAAAGTATATTTTAATATTATTTATCTTGAAATAATATTAATTGAATATAATATATGTTATTTTAATTATCGAGGATGGGGCGGAAAACGGGGCGGGCATATCCGCGGGGAGAAATGTTCCCCCGTCCCTGCCCTGTGGGGGTAGAAGAGCGGGGATTCCCCGTCCTATTCGCGGCGGAACCCCGCGGGGACGGGGATTCCCGGTTCCATTGACAACCCTACAGTGTACTGGAAAAAAAAATAAAGAACAAATGTTTAATACTAATAACAAAACGTCATAAATAGACTCTAATAACGGTTTGATGTTAAACAGTTTGTTATTATGGTTATGCACTCTAATAACACGTTAATTTGCAAAATTAGTGAACTAATTGTTGCTCTATGCTTATACATAGACCAGATGAATATTAGTAAAAATATAAAAAAATTATCAATAACAAGAAAACACAGAAGTGACAATGTGACAACGAAAGGAAGAATAGAAAAAAGGAACAAATAGACACCTTGCTTGAAAATTTATATTTTATAAATTTGAAAAAGGATTCAAGAACTGGGATAATTGCGCCCAGGTTGGCTTGGGAGTGACGTGATCAGAGATTCTCGTAAACTTTCAGTGCCATTTTTTATCTTTATTTTTGTTTTTAAGTTTTTAATAAATATATATTATTTTTTATTTCTTCTTATTTTTCGTTTTTGTTTATTAGTTTTATATTTGAACTTCCCTCTTTTTCTTTGTAATAATTTAAAATTTATTTTATATATTTTTATTACCTTTTAATTTAAATCAAATATATTTTTCATTCTCTCTTCGTTTTTTATTTGAATTTATTATATTAATTTAATTTTTTATTCTGTCCTGATTTTTATTTATTTTAATTTATGAGTTTTATGGAATTTTTTTTCTTGTTTTCTAATGTTAATTTGAAATTTTTTAAATATGACCAATCACATGGCGACACATGTCAAAATCCGTCAAAATTAACAGTCATACTAACAACTGACATACTGGTTCAAAATTTACAACATCAAAGATTAAATTGGTCCACACCAAACAGATACTCAATTAGTATGGTGTATGTCATCAGTAGTAGAGATGCTAAAGGCCTGCCCCGCAAAATCGGACCTGAGAAGTTGTTAGCCCGCAAGCCCATTTGAAAAAGGTCAAAACTCGGTACACTTTTGGTATGTAATGAATGCCATAATAAATTAAATAAATGAGTTGCTCACTTGCTCTCCATATCCGCTCATTTCGTAATCATGTATATAAATATTATATCGACCAAACTAGGTTTGGTTCAAAGAAGATAATATGAGATATATGACTAAAAATATGGACGCGATAACTTAGTTGTTTCTGTTTTCTCACAGGCCGTATGAATACGCTTGTGTAAGAGATAGATCATAAAGGCTATATTTTTTAAACAACAGGGAATAAATAGCATACTAATTTGGATTAAAAATTGACACGTATCGACACACCATTAGTCGACCTTAAAAAAATAATAAAATTAATTTTAATCAGAAATAAATTCTTCAACTCAATCATAGGTCGTGGAATATCATGATTTGACTCAATTCTAGTTCTCACATTAACGCCCATAAATTTATCGACTCAATATATTATATATATATATATATTTATATGTAGTTTTCTTGTGGTGTTGACACGTGTCATGTCCATTAATTTTTTAAATTTAATCGTTTCTTAGGACGTTGATAAATCTACCACACTTTCTAAAAAAACTAAACAACCCAAGTTTTATCAAAAATCGATTCTTTAATTAGTTAACAAAAAATGGTTAATTAAGTTGTATAATCGATTTAAAATAATTATCTTGACCCGATTTAAAATAATTATAGATAATTATAACCCGTGCAATGCACGGGCAAAAACTAGTATATATATACATATATATATATATAGATATATATATAAGCAAGTTATTAGAACAGTGAATAAATAGCAGAATACTTTAGATGGAAAAAAATTTACACATGTTAACGTGCCATTAGTCGAACTTGAAAAATAATAAAATTAACATTAATAAGAAATAAATTCTCCAACTCAATCATATGTGGTGAAATATCTCACAATTCTAATTCTCATATTAATGCTCATAAATTCTTCGACTCATATATATATATATATATAATATTTATATGTTATATATATAGATATAAAATTTATATGTTATATATAATATATATAATATACATATGTATATATAATATATAATATATATGTATCAAATATATATATATATATATAAATATATATGACCGAATCATTGGAGTTGTTCTTTAGTTTATTGCGTAAACAATACTAATATAATTTATTCTTAAAAGTTAATATTTTATTATAAATTTGCACGAAACAAAAATAAAGTATAAAACGTTGAGTAACAGTTCGAGTAAGTCTTGAATGAGCCCCTCGAAAACTTGATGCAAATAAACGAAGTTTTGTTCTACGTCTCCGAGCTATATATCCACGTTTAATTCTTGTCATTGAATAAATAAAACTTTCACAAATAACTAATTGATTTCTTTTCTTTCAGTTATTCTTTTACCCGCCTTGGTCTATTAATAACCAAACAGATTTTCCAATGTATAAAATAACAATTCCAATGGCTTTGGCTACTATAACCTTCCCAACCACGATTTTTTCTTTTGCTAGGTGTCAAAAATATAGTCAATAAAAAAAATAGGAAAAAATATATAAATTAAATGGATAAAGAAATAGTGGATTCCATCGTTTCTATGGTTACTTGTTAAACGGTGAGGTCTTCTCTATACACCGGAGCCTTTACTTCATTTAATAAATGTTATTGGGAACTTGTATAGTTCACACCACACTCTTTGGCTCTACCCATGAATTATCCAGTAACAGGTCTTTCACAATAAGAGCCACCTATATAGTAACGGTATTTAATTATGAAAGTTAGCTGGGGTAGCTGACCCTCGTAGTCCGTTCTTGATCGAGTTCGAACTTTATTTTTCTGTTTTTTTTTTAATTTCAATTGGATAACCATTTGCTACCAATGGAGAATTACTTCTCATCTTAAATTCAGGTGATTGGATTTGCACCAATCGCAACCATAAACTAAGCATCAAAACTGGACTCAAATAACATAATAATTATTTTTAATTACTATTTTAGTTAAATCTTATACCTTTAATCTTATAATTTATATATTTATATAAAAAAATTTAAATCATAATTTCAATTAAGTATTTTAAATTAAAACGAATTAAGTATTATATATTTATGTATTGTAGCACACGCATTTGAGTGTGCAAAATGTACTAGTAGAATTATTAGGCATGGTGGACCTGTGGGACACGCAAAGATATCTATATATAATCATTTTTAAATTACTTTGTTCCTTCATTTTAAATTATTAGCCGATGATCGCCCGGACGTCGCTCTGCAACTGTAAAGTGGTCACACTGATACTGACATGTGGCGAAGATCATGAATTCCGGCCGGATAAAATCATACCGGATGGCGCAATTCAGCCCGACTGCAAATATGCCAACGATATTCCTCCACTGAGCTCCGCCACGTTCAGGTTCGTTGGGGATCGGTTCTGGCCGGGCCTCGACGTCGACCTGGTGGCCTGTCTAGGCTAAGAGGCTGTTGTTGCTGATGCTGCTATGAGCGTAAGTGGTATGGTTATAGTAAAATAAATGATATGTACTGCTGTTTAGATGATGAGAACGTAATGTATATCCCCTTCAACTAAGAAGTATAATGGTTTTTCAATACTATATATGAATTATCCACGTCTTTTATTTTGCGTCAATTACGAAACAAACCAAACATAACTTTTTAAAGCATAATATTATAGATTGTAGGCTAACATACGCGACGAGTGTGTTGTATTCGTATCTTAATTTTTGATTGATGAAATCGTCTCGCTATCCATATAGGACAATAATAGATTGATCAAATCCCTCAAAATTTTATTACTACATTTTTAAGCGGCTAAAAATCAATCATTCTATATCGTACGGTATTAGATATAACTATTAAAAGGTATAATTTCTATATCAGTTTTAAACGTGTGGCTGCTGCTGCTTCTTCTATGATAAGCGTGTTATGGTTATAATAATAATAAATGATATGTGTTGTTGGTTTTTTTTTTTCCAAAAATATGTGTTGTTAGTTAAAGAGGGAACATAATGTATCGCCTTAAAGTAACTATGATGGTTTTTAATATTACTTATGAATTAATTATCCACGTTTCGTGTCATACGCGAAAAACACCGAACGAAACTCTAAGCATAATCCAACACTATCAAACCAATCTCACTGATATTTTTATCTTCTTTTACGAACAATAAAAAAAATTAAAAATATGAAAAAAAAACATTAATTTTTAAGAAAACATTATATTAGTTTGGTTTATCACGACATGAAAAAAAAAAGACAAATTCAAATATGATTCGGTCATATATATGAATATATATATATATATATATAGATTATATATATTAAGTCGATGAATTTATGAGCATTAACGTGAGCTAGAATTATGAGTCTAAGCGCGATATTCCACGATATATAATTTAGGGTTATCATATAAAGGTTTAGCCCTTTGCTTCGATCACCATCCATTATATGTGGATCAAAAGAAAGATAAAGGCGTTGATCACATGCAATAATATATATATATATATATATATATATATAAGCAAGTTATTAGAATCTTTTAATACAACAGGGAAGAAATAGCATACTGTTTTGGATGAAAAATTGACACTTGTCGACACGCAATAGTCGAACTTAAAAAAATAACAAAATTAACTTTTATTCTTCAACTCAATCATATTTCGTGGAATATCATGCGTTGACTCACAATTCTAGTTCTCACATTAATGCCCATAAATTTTTCGACTCAATATATATATATATATATTAAATATATATATATATATGTTTATATAAGCAAGTTATTAGAACAGAGAATAACTAGCATAATACTTTGGATGGAAAAAAATTGACACATGTCGACGTGCCATTAGTCGAACTTAAAAAATGATAAAATTAACATTAATAAGAAATAAATTTTTCAACTGAATCATATATGGTAAAATATCTCACAATTCTAGTTCTCATATTAATGCTCCTAAATTCTTATATATATATATATATATATATATATATGACCGAATCATTGGATTTGTTCTTTATTTTATGCGTAAACAATACTAATATAATTTATTCTTAAAAGTTAATATTTTATTATAAATTTGCACGAAAACAAAAAATAAAGAATAAAACGTTTAACATAACAAAACATCAAAAGTGGAGTCATAACATAATAATTATTTTTAATTTACTATTTTAGTTAAATCTTATACCTTTAATCTTATAATTTATATATTTAAATAAAAAAATTTAAATCATAATTTCAATTAAGTATTTTAAATTAAAACGAATTTAGTATTATATGTTTATGTATTGTAGCACACGCATTTGAGTGTGCAAAATGTACTAGTAGAATTATTAGGCATGGTGGACCTGTGGGACACGCAAAGATATCTATATATAATCATTTTAAATTACTTTGTTCCTTCATTTTAAATTATTAGGCGATGATTGCCCGGACATCGCTCTGCAACTGTAAAGTGGTCACACTGATACTGACATGTGGCGAAGATCATGATTTCCAGCCAGATAAAATCATACCGGATGGCGCAATTCAGCCCGACTGCAAATATGCCAACGATATTCCTCCACTGGGCTCCGCCACGTTCAGGTTCGTTGCGGATCGGTTCTGGCCGGGCCTCGACGTCGACCTGGTGGCCTGTCTAGGCTAAGAGGCTGTTGTTGCTGATGCTGCTATGAGCGTAAGTGGTATGGTTATAGTAAAATAAATGATATGTACTGCTGTTTAGATGATGAGAACGTAATGTATATCCCCTTCAACTAAGAAGTATAATGGTTTTTCAATACTATATATGAATTATCCACGTCTTTTATTTTGCGTCAATTACGAAACAAACCAAACATAACTTTTTAAAGCATAATATTATAGATTGTAGGCTAACATACGCGACGAGTGTGTTGTGTTCGTATCTCAATTTTTGATTGATGAAATCGTCTCGCTATCCATATAGGACAATAATAGATTGATCAAATCCCTCGAAATTTTATTACTACATTTTTAAGCGGCTAAAAATCAATCATCCTATATCGTACAGTATTAGATATAACTATTAAAAGGGATAATTTTTAAATCAGTTTTAAACGTGTGGCTGCTGCTGCTTCTTCTATGATAAGCGTGTTATGGTTATAATAATAATAAATGATATGTGTTGTTTTTTTTTTCCAAATATGTGTTGTTAGTTAAAGAGGGAACATAATGTATCGCCTTAAAGTAACTATGATGGTTTTTAATATTACTTATGAATTAATTATCCACGTTTCGTGTCATACGCGAGAAACACCGAACGAAACTCTATGCATAATCCAACACTATCAAACCAATCTCACTGATATTTTTATCTTCTTTTACGAACAATAAAAAAAATTAAAAATATGAAAAAAAACATTAATTTTTAAGAAAACATTATATTAGTTTGGTTTATCACGACATGAAAAAAAAAAAGACAAATTCAAATATGATTCGGTCATATATATATATATATATATATATATATGTATATATATATATATAGATTATATATATTAAGTCGATGAATTTATGAGCATTAATGTGAGCTAGAATTGTGAGTCTAAGCCCGATATTCCACGATATATAATTTAGGGTTATCATATAAAGGTTTAGCCCTTTGCTTCGATCACTATCCATTATATGTGGATCAAAAGAAAGATAAAGGCATTGATCACATGCAATAATATATATATATATATATATAAGCAAGTTATTAGAATCTTTTAATACAACAGGGAAGAAATAGCATACTGTTTTGGATGAAAAATTGACACTTGTCGACACGCAATAGTCGAACTTAAAAAAATAACAAAATTAACTTTTATTCTTCAGCTCAATCATACTTCGTGGAATATCATGCGTTGACTCACAATTCTAGTTCTCACATTAATGCCCATAAATTTTTCGACTGTATATATATATATATATATATATATATGTTTATATAAGCAAGTTATTAGAACAGAGAATAACTAGCATAATACTTTGGATGGAAAAAAATTGACACATGTCGACGTGCCATTAGTCGAACTTAAAAAAAGATAAAATTAACATTAATAAGAAATAAATTTTTCAACTGAATCATATATGGTAAAATATCTCACAATTCTAGTTCTCATATTAATGCTCATAAATTCTTCGACTCATATATATATATATATATATATTTATATATTTATATATAATATTTATATGTTATATATAATATATATTATATATATATATGTATCAAATATATATATATATATATATGACCGAATCATTGGATTTGCTCTTTATTTTATGCGTAAACCATACTATATAATTTATTCTTGAAAGTTAATATTTTATTATAAATTTGCAAGAAAACAAAAAATAAAGAATAAAACGTTTAACATAACAAACATCAAAAGTGGAGTCATAACATAATAATTATTTTTAATTACTATTTTAGCTAAATCTTATACCTTTAATCTTATAATTTATATATTTATATAAAAAAATTTAAATCATAATTTCAATTAAGTATTTTAAATTAAAACAAATTTAGTATTATATATTTATGTATTGTAGCACACGCATTTGAGTGTGCAAAATGTACTAGTAGAATTATTAGGCATGGTGGACATGTGGGACACGCAAAGATATCTATATATAATCATTTTAAATTACTTTGTTCCTTCATTTTAAATTATTAGGCGATGATTGCCCGGACGTCGCTCTGCAACTGTAAAGTGGTCACACTGATACTGACATGTGGCGAAGATCATGAATTCCAGCCGGATAAAATCATACCGGATGGCGCAATTCAGCCCGACTGCAAATATGCCAACGATATTCCTCCACTGGGCTCCGCCACGTTCAGGTTCGTTGCGGATCGGTTCTGGCCGGGCCTCGACGTCGACCTGGTGGCCTGTCTAGGCTAAGAGGCTGTTGTTGCTGATGCTGCTATGAGCGTAAGTGGTATGGTTATAGTAAAATAAATGATATGTACTGCTGTTTAGATGATGAGAACGTAATGTATATCCCCTTCAACTAAGAAGTATAATGGTTTTTCAATACTATATATGAATTATCCACGTCTTTTATTTTGCGTCAATTACGAAACAAACCAAACATAACTTTTTAAAGCATAATATTATAGATTGTAGGCTAACATACGCGACGAGTGTGTTGTATTCGTATCTTAATTTTTGATTGATGAAATCGTCTCGCTATCCATATAGGACAATAATAGATTGATCAAATCCCTCAAAATTTTATTACTACATTTTTAAGCGGCTAAAAATCATTCATTCTATATCGTACGGTATTAGATATAACTATTAAAAGGTATAATTTTTAAATCAGTTTTAAACGTGTGGCTGTTGCTGCTTCTTCTATGATAAGCGTGTTATGGTTATAATAATAATAAATGATATGTGTTGTTGGTTTTTTTTTTTTCCAAAAATATGTGTTGTTAGTTAAAGAGGGAACATAATGTATCGCCTTAAAGTAACTATGATGGTTTTTAATATTACTTATGAATTAATTATCCACGTTTCGTGTCATACGCGAAAAACACCGAACGAAACTCTAAGCATAATCCAACATTATCAAACCAATCTCACTGATATTTTTATCTTCTTTTACGAACAATATAAAAAATTAAAAATATGAAAAAAAAAACATTAATTTTTAAGAAAACATTATATTAGTTTGGTTTATCACGACATGAAAAAAAAAAGACAAATTCAAATATGATTTGGTCATATATATGTATATATATATATATATAGATTATATATATTAAGTCGATGAATTTATGAGCATTAACGTGAGCTAGAATTATGAGTCTAAGCGCGATATTCCACGATATATAATTTAGGGTTATCATATAAAGGTTTAGCCCTTTGCTTCGATCACTATCCATTATATGTGGATCAAAAGAAAGATAAAGGCATTGATCACATGCAATAATATATATATATATATATATATAAGCAAGTTATTAGAATCTTTTAATACAATAGGGAAGAAATAGCATACTGTTTTGGATGAAAAATTGATATTTGTCGACACGCAATAGTCGAACTTAAAAAAGATAACAAAATTAACTTTTATTCTTCAACTCAATCATATTTCGTGGAATATCATGCGTTGACTCACAATTCTAGTTCTCACATTAATGCCCATAAATTTTTCGACTATATATATATATATATGTGTGTGTGTGTGTGTGTGTGTGTGTTTATCTAAGCAAGTTATAGAACAAAGAATAACTAGCATAATACTTTGGATGGAAAAAAATTGACACATGTCGACGTGCCATTAGTCGAACTTTAAAAATGATAAAATTGACGTTAATAAGAAATAATTTCTTCAACTGAATCATATATGGTGAAATATCTCACAATTCTAGTTCTCATATTAATGCTCATAAATTCTTTGACTCATATATATATATATATATAATATATATATATATTATAAACATCTGTCAATGATAATTGGAGATTCGGATAAACATTAAAATAAACTGTTCCATGTGCCAGACTAGACTGAATTATTTCCATAAGGGATTGTTTCCAGTCGAGATTTCTTCCATCTCTAAGAGCTTCTACAAAACTCTCAGGTAAACCTTCTAAAGTCAAAGGCTTAAAGGCTACCTATTCTAACCCAATATGAATGGTTTATTCTATATTTTTCTAAGTCTCTATTGCTTAGAAGTCTAATAACCATTTCTTCATTATTCAAAGAAATTGTTTCTTTAGTAGTTTTTACTACCTGTTTCAAACCTAATTTCTCGAAAGTTCCTAATTCATAGATTATTTTATAATATATCCTAGGAATTGTCCAACGATTTAATTTATCTAAATCTTGAGGAATATCATACTCCTCTTCAATGCTGTTTTTAACAGTATCTTTACGTCTCATCAAATTTAACATTTGAAAAAGACCGTTAAACTACACCTTAACTTCTTAATACTTCACCATGGCTTTGATACCATACGGAGGGATCGTTTACAAAACGGAGGGATCGTTTACAAAAATTTTAAATCTTTACAAAAGTAAAATGATACATGGCTTTGCCAACCTATCGAACCGTTGGAAATGGTACTTGGCGTTGGTAAACCTATCGGTCCAGTTATCAAACTGTGAACAGTCTGATCCCGTTCGGACCAAAGGTAGTCCAGCCTATATACCATAACCGGACTCTCGTTCAAAGGTAGTTCAGCCGATATACCAAAAATAAAACAAAAATAAAAATTGTTTTTATGATTGTTAGAATTAAATCATCGAATACAAGGATTTTTACATAATAAAATTTTCATTCAATTAATTCAATCGGTAACAGTCATCGCCCTCAAACGCCTTCATCGGCAACACGGGCTTGCCAAGAGCCGACACAGAATTAATCAAAATCAAATTTTATTACAACCTTTATCCAAAATTTAATTCTTTCAATCGATTTTCAAAAGGTTTTTATAAAAGAAAATATCAAATACATCATATTAATAAATATATATATATATAATATGATATAAAACCATGATTAAAGTATTAAGGCATCTTGGTGTAATTTAACGATGGAATTAGCCTTCCATTAAGGCTAAGCGAGACAAAAGATAAATACATAAAACAAAATTAAAACTTACTCGTAAGAGAAGTCGTACAAGGAACTTCAACTTTTATTTCTTGAAATATTTTACAACAAAGAGGGAATTACAGTGAAGGGAGGAGAGAGAGAGAGAGAGTGTGTAAGAAGACGCGTACAAAGCATATGGCTTAGGACCATATTTAAAGAAAATAAAGTAAAGTATATAGTAAACATTAATAATTCGCCAAAGAATTTTCTTCGACTCTTGCTTTATGAGTTGTCCACCATCTTTGAATATGGGTCGTTGCTTTATTAAAGTCATCAACTTTACCTTGAGGGGGTGTTTGTTTTGGGGTGATCCTCCAAAACATCACCGTAATCCTCTCATCGCTTAATCATCACCATGTTTGTTTAGCCTAGGTGATGAGTCATCACCGTAATGACAGATCACCTAGGTGATGAAAATGGGGTGATATTTTACCTTTTGGATCACCCCAAAAAAACTAGGTGATCTTACATCACCGGGGATGATATTTCAAATTTGTATTTGGACTACATTACCCCTTAATTTAGCATTTATACCTAATACATATCCTTATTCATATTTTAAATTATATAATTAGATTATTTAAATCTTAAATAATATATTTAATAATAAATAATTATATTGAATTATAATAATTATATTGAATAACTATACGGAAAGCTTATTATTAATTCTTAAAAAATTAAACTCGATAATAAAATAGTAATCATTATTATGTAAATATCACACACACACACACACACACACACACACACATATATATATATATATCATCCACATAATTTATGTAATATTCGTAGGGTTAAATATGACATTTATGCAATATCACCCCACACATCACCGTGATTAGACAAACACAATATTCTAATATCACGTTGATATGCAAAATGAAATATCACCCCAAAACAAACAAAGTAATGATATATCACCTTGATCCACATCAAGGTGATATTCACATTACGGTGATGTGAGTATCACCGTGATGTTGGATCACTGGAAACAAACACCCCCTGAAAGTCTTCGTAATTATTCTTACTTTAGAAAGTGGACAAAGTAAGGCATCATTTCTTCTTATCCTTTTCTTGAACTTTCTTGGTGATCGTATCCTTGAGGAGATCGATTGCATCATCCACCATAATATTATCCGGATCTTCCGGATCTTGTCCTTCTCCACCAAGACAAAATTCTTCGTCTTTTGACGAAGTCTCCATTGAGAAATCCACTGAAGCTTCAATACCAAGATTCTTGTGGATATCCTTTTTCATTAGGTCAAAATAAGCCTGAACAATTTCTTCAGTCTTCATTTTCCCTTTTGAATATTCATCCTTCTTGAAATTATTTCAAAAGGACTCGGAGGTTCTCTCTGTTGATGATTATTAATCACTCCTTATACTGAGAAATTTCTCTTCGATTTTATCAATCGTCTGCTGGCTTTCATATTCACCAGTAGCAGTCTTTCTTATCATTTTTTTCCAAAATTTATATAAAAATTTCGTTTAAGACACGGAATCTTTTGTTGGGTATAACCCACTTCTGGAGTCCATCTCCAAATCCATGGAATACTGAATTCAGTATAAAAATATAAAGAAGTCATTCCTTCAATACATTCATGTTTATGCTCCGCTTCTATTAGATTAGGAGAAATTTTAACCCATTCTTGATATAATCCAAAGAAGGGTTCTTTAAGAATTTCAATTGAGGCTCCATAAGAAAGCCACCATTGATAAAATCAATTAGGAATTTCGGACTTATAAACATCCGCACAAATCTTTATCCACCAAGAATGTTTCTTATTATCATTCTGGTATAAGAAAACCTTATAAAAGGCATCGATATAATCATAATAATTAAATTTAATTAGAGTTTTTAACTCAGGATGAAAATATTCTCTATCCTTTAAAGGGTGAATAGCCCATTTTTCAGGCGAAATAATTTGCTTGAAAATAATTTTACTAAAGGTATAACCTTTTTTCAAAGCAGTTTGGAATTTCACGCATTAAAATGATCAAAATCAAACGTTCCTATAGATTTAAGAATATTTTCATAATTATCACGATTTTTATAAAACGTGACAGCATATGATGTTTTTTCTAAATACCTCGACATTATAATCCAAGGTTCATCAGACCATTTTAAATCTTTAAATTCAAGTAATATTATTACCTCAGTATGAGAAATTTTCTCATAGTCAACATCATCGTCTTCTTCCGTAATTATTTTAGCGTAAGAAGTACCTTCATTAGAAGTCATAGCAGTCTGCTTCTTAAATTCAAGGAATTCCTTGTATTCTTCGCCACTCAAGGTATTACTTGAGGAAGCTGAGAGATTCTCTTTAACGAGCTTTTTATTGCTCATTTGAGCAATTACGTTTTTTCCATCTCTTCCACCTCTATTAGAGGGGAAATTTCGCCCATATTGGGACATATCTGCAAAATTCATGAAAGATATTCACGTGTTAGATAATCGGGAAGACTATTATCACTTCCTTTCTTATAAATTATTTCAAAATCAAATAGGGCTAAATGAGCCTGCCATCTCGCAAACATTTGTTTAGAGACGTCATGTTTAAAATCTTTCTGAAACATAAATTTTGCAGCTTGACAATCAGTTTTTATTAAAAACTTTTGATTATATAAGTCACCTTGAAATTTAAGAACGCACTTAACAATAGCAAGTACTTCTCTAGCTATAGTAGCATAATTTTTCTAAGCATTATTCCATTTCCCCGAATGGAATCTAACTAAATTCTTTTTTATCTTCTGGAGAAACTTGTTTTAAGATTCCTCCAAAACCTAAATCAGACGCATCAGTCTCAATAATTTTTTGCCAATTAGGATTAGCAAGCATAAGACATGGCAAAAGCGTAACTTTATTCTTAATTTTTTTAATAACTTCAGTATGACTATTAGTCCACTGACAAGGAACCTTTTTTAGTCTATCATATAAAATAGATGTGTCAGTCGCAAGATTTTTGTAATAAGGAGAAATGTAATTAAGACTTCCTAAAAATCTTTGAAGTTGAGTTTTATAAGGATTTGGTCTGGAAATTTAGACGCAAACTCAATACTCCTATTGATTGGATTAACATTACCTTTTTCAATGGTATGACCTAGAAATCGAACTTTGGTTTGAAATAAAACCATTTTTGGACTTGATATAACCAATCCATTTTGAATAACAATTTTCTTAAAAATATCAAGATGTTTAAAATGAGTTTCAATATCTTCAGAAAAGATTAAAATGTCATCAATATAAACGATAATAAAATTACTATAAGGAATAAAAATATCGTTCATAATATTTTGAAATTCAGAACGAGCATTTTTTAAACAAAAAGGCATAACGTTCCATTCAAATTGTCCAATTGGGACTGTAAAAGCAGTTTTATATCTGTCTTTTTCAGCAACTTGAATTTGCCAAAAACCTGATTTTAAATCAAATTTTGAAAATATAATGGCATTAAATAATCTATTTAAAAGATCTTTTTTATTCGGAATAGGATACCTAATCCATTTCAAAACCTTATTTAAGGGTTTATAAATAATAACTAACTTGGGTGCTCCCATTTCCTTTTCGGCATGATGATTCACATAAAAGGCAGTGCAAGACCAAGGTGATTTTGAAGGTTTTATTAAACCTTTCTGTAACAAAGAAGTTATTTCTTTTTTGCACAATTCTAATAATTCAGAATTCATTTGACAGGGTCGAGCTTTAGTGGGAATATTTTTCTCACTAAAATCATCTTCATAGGGTAAAGAAACTATATGCTTCTTTCTATTCCAAAAAGCATTAGGAAGATCATTACATATCTGTAACGTAAATTCATTATGTAATAATTTAATTTTTTCTTGTAACTTAGGATTTTGGAGTTTTTCCTCAATCGTAAGTATACTAATTTCTAGCTTAAGGTAATATACCGGATGGCGCAATTCAGTCCGACTGCAAATATGCCAACGATATTCCTCCACTGGGCTCCGCCACGTTCAGGTTCGTTGCGGATCGGTTCTGGCCGGGCCTCGACGTTGACCTGGTGGCCTGTCTAGGCTAAGAGGTTGTTGTTGCTGATGCTGCTATGAGCGTAAGTGGTATGGTTACAATAAAATAAATTATATGTACTGCTGTTTAGATGATGAGAACGTAATGTATATCCCCTTCAACTAAGAAGTATAATGGTTTTTCAATACTATATATGAATTATCCACGTCTTTATTTTGCGTCAATTACGAAACAAACCGAACAAAACTTTTTAAAGCATAATATTATAGATTGTAGGCTAACATACGCGACGAGTGTGTTGTGTTCGTATCTTGATTTTTGATTGATGAAATCGTCTCGCTATCCATATAGGACAAAATAAGATTGATCAAATCCCTCAAAATTTTATTACTACATTTTTAAGCGGCTAAAAAATCAATCATTCTATATCATAGGGTATTAGATATAACTATTAAAAGTTATAATTTTTTAATCATTTTTAAACGTTGTGGCTGCTGCTTCTTCTTCTATGATAAGCGTGTTACGGTCATAATAATAATAAATGATATGTGTTGTTAGCTAAAGAGGGAACATAATGCTTCAAGTAAGTATAATGGTTTTTAATATTACTTATGAATTAATTAACCACATTTCGTGTCATATACAAAAAATACCGAACAAAACTCTAAGTATAATCCACCACTATCAAACCGATCTGACTGATATTTTCCTCTTCTTTTACGAACAACAAGAAAAATTAAAAATCGCAACTAGAAGTATGAGCTAAAAATTCCTGAGCTAGAAGCAAAGTCGCTGGAGAAGGAAAAAAGTAGTAACCTGCTGCATTCTGCATGTCATGGGGCAAGGTTTTTTTAGCATAAGCAAAACCAGGGAAATTTATGAAGGGAAGAAGGAATATTCAGTTTATCATACTTTTCATTAGGTTGGAAAACGAGTGTTTGCTCGCCGATGAAGCAGATCACATACCTCAGCTCGAAATTTTACTGGGTTGTTAGTGCAAATGGGTTGTTAGTTTGAGGGAACATTGGGTTTACGGATCTGAAAAGGGCTTCAAACCCACCCGTTGCCTTTTCGCGCACTCTAATAACAGAACATTAATTTTTAAGAAAACATTATATTAGTTTGGTTAATCGCGATATGAAAAAAAAAAGACAAATTCAAATATGATTAGGTCATATATTATATATATATATATACATATATATTATATATATATATATTAAGTCGACGAATTTATGAGCATTAGAATTGTGAGTCTAAGCGCGATGTTCCACGATATATAATTTAGGGTTATCTCATAAACGTTTAGCCCTTTGCTTGGATCACTATTCATTATACGTTTATCAAAAGAAAGATAAAGGCATTGATCACATGCGATAATATATATATATATATATATAATTGCGATAATATATATATATATATATATATTGCGATAATATATATATAAATATAAGCAAGTTATTACAATTTTTTAATACAACATGGAAGAAATAGCATAATATTTTGGATGGAAAATTGACACGTGTCGACACGCCATTAGTCGAATTTAAAAAAAATAACAACATTAACTATAAGAAATAAATTCTTTCTTCAACTCAATCATATGTCGTGGAATATCATGCTTTGACTCACAATTCTAGTTCTCACATTAATGCCCATAAATTTATCGACTCAATATATATATATATATATATATGTGTGTGTGTGTGTGACTGAAGCATATTTGAATTTGTTCTTTATTTTATATCGGATCAACAATGCTAATATAATGTTTTTAAAAGTTAATATTTTATTATGGAAGTGCACGAAAACAAAAAAATAAAGAATAAAGCGTTTAACAATAACAAAGCATTAAAAGTGGACTCAAATAACATTTTGATGTTGTGTTAAAATAAATAAATTGCAAAGTCATTACTCCTTAGGTCTTTTTACTACACTAGAGAAGAACTAACACCTTGCGCCAGGGACGGATCCAGAATCTAGTAGTTGGGGGGGCAAATGGTAAATTAAAGTTTGAAAGATTGGGGGGTCAAAAGTAAAATAAGAAAATATATTGAGGGGTAGTAAAAATAATAACAAAAATGTTACTAGATGGGCTCGAACCCAGAGTTGGCACAGAAATCTACTTAATAAGACATCTCTCACCACTACACCAAAGGAAATTTTTGTAGTTGGAATACATATTATATTTTAATAAGGACTTGGCTGGGGGGTCAATGGACCCCCCATGCCCCTACATAGATCCTTGCGAACAGAGTGAGTAAGAAGAGAGCAAAACAGTTGGCAGCCATCCCCATTATCATTGTACTTTTCTTAAGTTTTAAGATCACATGAATAACATAGGAGGTGGTGAAGGTATTTATAATGGATGAGGAGACGGTATGCTAAATGCAGTGAAATTATTAAGGGCTTATTTTAAAACAATAGAATATGTTTGCACGCAGTGACTATTTATGTACATATATTTATATTAATAGAAAGGAAAAAATTTAACACCCAATTGTATATATTAGTCCATTATAAGCTTTTAATTTCTCTATTCTAGTTTCTTTTTGGTTGCTAAAATCGTGCATGTGTTGTGATAGAATGCAAATATACATGGTGGTGACGTGGCTTTAGGATGAGGTAGAAGATGATTAAAAAACTCTAATTTTCACTAAATTGGGCATAATGTGATATTTTTTTAATGAACTTACTATTAACTACTTTATTTCATACATAATGTGGATCACAATCTACTAATACGTCCATCAAAAGAAAGATAAAGACATTGATCACATGTGATAATATAGATATATATAAGCAAGTTATTAGAATTTTTTTAAACAATAGAGAAGAAATAGCATAATATTTTGGATGAAAAATTGACACGTGACGACACGCAATTAGTCGAACTTAAAATAATAAAACAAAATTAAAAATAAATAAATTAATTAAAAACATAATAAATTTTGAGAAAAGAGAATGATAATGTCGACGGTAGGTTCCAAGTGCTTTGGTCCCTTCCTCGTGTTCACTATCTTCGTTGTCGCTGCTCAAAGTATTATGCAATTTCTTCTCTATTGCATGTGATCCGTGTCCTGATCTTGCTTTCATTATATATACATACATATATATATATATATATATATTATTGCATGTGATCCGTGTCCTGATCTTGCTTATGATCAATTTATAATTGATACTGATTCACCTAGTATAGTAGCATCAAGTGTCTTATAGTCTAGGCAGGCCACCAGGTGGGTCCAGTCAGAATCTATCCGCCATGAACCTAAACGTGATGGAGCTCAGTGGAGGAATCTCGTTGGAATACTTGCAGTGGGCGGGGCTCGATTTCTCAGGCTGGAGTGCCGCCTCCGTTATGACCTTTATTGGCTGGATTTCAGCATCATCCCGCATATTAGGATTAGAGTTACAACTTTTCAATTGCAGAGATTCTTTAGGGTTACCTTACAAAGGTTAACTCCAGTTTTTGGATCGGTATTCACGATCTACTGAGATAGAGCAACGTCGAAGCTAATTAGTAAGTACCCTGGGCGACCACACGAAGAGAGTGAGTACAAAGAAAGCAAATCACTTGCACCAAATCATGGTCATGCATGCAAGAAAAGTTTACGTGCAAATTTAAATCATTATGACATTTAACTCTCGAACTACCTAAATATTTCGAATTATATATATATATATATATATTTACATGAGTATTTACATGTTTTATATATATATATATATATATATATGTATGTATTTATATGTTATATATATATATATTACAGGAGTATTTACATGTTTTATATATATATATATATATCAAATTACATTGTTAATATTTTTTACATTTTATGTATATTTTTATTTTAATATAGATGGCACTCTCAAATATGGTTCGGCTATATATATATATATATATATCTGAAGGGTGTCGGGATTATAGAAATTGCATTTCAATTAATTGATATACCAGTTTTATTATTATTTTGCCCGTTAATTTTAGTTTAATATGTTATATTTGTAATCAATATTTTTATATACAAAACGTTTTGTTGTTGTAATGTAAAAATTAACGTTTTTATGTTAGAATGCAACAAAAAAAAATAATGAACAAATATTTAAGAATAATAACATAACAGATCGTTATGAGTGGACTCTAATAACGTTTTGATGTTAAACATTTTGTTCCAAGTGTTAAACGTTTGTTCTTTATTTTTTATTTCACTGCATTCTAATAACAAATATTAATTTTTACTAAACAACGTTTGTTTTAGTTCTGTTTATTCTTCTTTTTTTTTTAGAATGAGGATTTCATTTCATAAATCCAAATAGACAAAAAGTACAATAGAGCAACAATCAATATATTACAGCATATCCGATTATTTCTATTGCGTAGAAGCCTGGTGATAGCACAGGATATCCGTTCTCAAGTCCCAAAAAGGGAAAGGAACCCGAGGGAAGGGAAAGGCTCCCACGAGGGGAGGGAAAGGCTCCCACGAAGGGGAGAAAAAACTCGTACTAAGGGGAGTGTTGAAGAATGATGAAGAGAATTCGAAGTTTGATGAGAAGAATCCAAGAAAAGAAGCAGACTTGTGCAGCTCAGTGCTGTTTCAGCATACAAAGGCGCCAGACTTTAAAAACGTGGATAAGAGCACAAAAGCGCTTCTGACTTATGAAACAGGATAACTAATAGAGACGTTGCTAGGAGAAGCGTTTTTATCACTGAGTCACGAGACTTCAGCAGTTATAACGCCCTTTGATTAGCTGTAAATTTGCGCGCGTTTTGTGTGTTACTTTTCAATCATCTTCATCACTGTAATCTGTAATTGTGTGTGATAATAAAAGAAACGAGCTTTCACCGTGGATGTAGGATTCAAGGAAGAATCTGAACCACGTAAAACATCGAGTCTTTACTTCGTTTTTGCTACAATTTTCATATGGTATCAGAGCGACTCTGAGCATTAGCATCCAAGATTACAATCGCTTGAATCAGACAATTAGCTTGCTGAGCAACCATGGCGGAAAACGTTCAATCCTCGTCAAGCACCAACACGACAGTACTGATTAATGATCCGTACTTCTTGAATAACAACGACACCTCGGGGCAGCTCCTCGTTCATGAGTTGTTGAATGGAGATAACTACACGACATGGAGTCGGGTGATGATGATCGCCCTAATAGGAAGGAATAAAGAGGGGTTTATCAATTGAGATTTGAAGCCGCCTGTACCAGATTCTCAAAATTCTGTCAGCTCACAAAATCAGGTGACTGCGTGGAAGAGGAACAACAACGTGGTAATTTCTTGGATTATAAATTCTGTGAACAAGGAGATTTCAGCAAGTATACTTTATAGTGCTTCTGCGAAGGATGTTTGGGATGACCTACGAGAAAGGTTTGGGCAGACAAATAGGCCCAGGATTTTCCAGCTTAAGCGAGAGTTGATTAATCTGTCACAAGGGACCAACATAATTCCTGCTTACTTCACTAAGCTCAAGACATTGTGGGATGAGCTGTCAAGCTAAAGGCCGAATTGCTCATGTAATTGTGGGGGAATCAAAGAACTCAAGGCATACCAGGACGAGGATTATGTTCTCATGTTCTTGATGGGACTAAATGATTCCTTTTCACAGATTAGGGGACAGATATTGCTAATGGACCCGCTTCCCACGATCAATAAGGTGTTTTCCCTTCTCATCCAATAAGAAAAACAGAGGACAATGAGTGTTGGGACAGTTCAGAATGGAGAAGATCAGATCAATAACATGGCGATGATGGCAGTTAAGAATGATCATGATCAGACCAGAAGAATGCCCTATAATCAAAGAAGAGAGGCGCCTAAGCCAATTTGTACTCACTGCCATAAAAAGGGACATACTATTGAGACCTGTTATCAAGTGCACGGTTTTCCTCCGGGATTCAAGCAGTTTCAAAAGTCTAAGGGAGCAAGGATGAACTACACTGTGGTGGATCCAACAGGCAAGACTGTGCAGCAAGATCCACAGACATGTTCAGGGATTCCCTCGTCAAAAGAATCACTGATCCAACTGCAAATGACCCCTTCCCAGCTGCAAAGTTTGAAGGCACTTTTCAGCCAATCAGCAAGCAGTATGCCCTCAGATGCCTGGGAATCAGCAGTGCAGATAGATAAGGTGCCAGGTATGTCAGGTATATGCCTTTCTTTTAACTTGCCAAGGTACAAAAATTCAAGATGTTGGTTAGTAGATTCAGGAGCTACAAGACATGTAGTGGTAGTCAGAATTTACTTTCAGATTTGCATGATATAGAGGCTGCAAATGTAATTCTGCCTGATAACTCAATTATCAAGGTGAATAGAGCTGGCTCTTTCAGGATAAATAAATACATCACATTGACTGATGTGCTATTAGTTCCACAGTTTCATTTCAACTTGATATCAGTTAGCTATTTGGCAGAAAAGATAAACTGCAAATTCCTTTTTGAGTCTAACAGTTTTGAAGTGCAGGCTCCTTCCCAGCAAGTGATTGGCAGGGATAGGAAAGCAGATGGTTTGTACATCCTCGAAGCAGATTCTTGCCCTTTTAGCTCTGCACTTAATAGTTCTGTTATTCAAGATACTGTTTTACTGAATAAGCTGTCTCATGATCTCATGCATAAAAGGATGGGGCACCCATCTGATAAAATTCTTGATATTGTCAAAAGATCAATTAAGCATGTTGATAGCTCTAATGAAACATTCTGTAAGATCTGCCCATTAGCAAAGCAAAAGAGAAATCCCTTCCCAAATAATAACAGCATGGCATGTTCACCTTTTGATTTGGTGCATTGTGATGTGTGGGGGCCGTTTCATGTTGTTTCTCATTTAGGACATCAATATTTTATGACAATAGTAGATGATTATTCTAGGTTCACTTGGTTGTTTATGATGAAACAAAAATCTGAGGTCAAAACAGTGTTAGCTCATTTCATAGCCTATGTCGAAACTCACTTCAAGCAGAAGATTAAGACATTGAGGACAGATAATGCGAGGGAATTCATTATGACAGATTTTTATAGAGAAAAGGGAATAATACATCATCTTTCATGTGTCTATACCCCTCAACAAAATTCCATTGTAGAAAGAAAACATCAGCATCTCCTTAATGTAGCTAGATCCCTTTTCTTCATGTCTAACATTCCCATTATCTATTGGTCAGAGTGTGTGCTAACGGCAACTTATCTAATCAATAGAACACCTTCAATCATGCTAGGAAATAGAAGTCCCTTTGAGCTCTTATTCCAGAGAACAGTTGATTACCATGAACTCCGGGTATTTGGTTCTTTGTGTTTTTGTTCCACCTATGTTGCAGGTAGGAAAAAGTTTGATGCACGAGCTAGGGTGTGTGTCTTCTTGGGCTATCCAAATGGGATGAAGGGGTACAAGGTGATGGACCTAAAAACCAGGGAGATTTTTGTTTCAAGAGATACCAAATTTAATGAAGATGAATTTCCATTCATAAAAGAGTCCTCTGACCTGACTTCAGAGGATCCCTTTGCCCCTTGTGTTCTTCCAAGGATTCTTGATTTACCTGAATCACGGGAAGAAGGGGCATCCCAATATCAGAATGATGAGTATCAACATCAGGAAACAGAGGAAGCAGAGGACACTTCATCAGATGCAGGGCTGGGAGAAAATTTCTCAGACTGGGATGGAGATTCACCTGCAGATACAGAGGAACTTCATCAGGGCCAACCTGAACAAAGGAAATCAGGTAGGGAAACAAGAAGGCCTACTTACTTGAGAGATTATCATTGCAACAGCTTGCCTAACAGAAACAATTTATACCCTATCTCGAGAGTCCTTTCCTACCAACATTTCTCAGACCAGTTTCAGGGGTTCATTAGTAACATCTCACTTGTAAAAGAGCCCAGGACTTTCAATCAGGCCTCAGTTGTTGAAGAATGGCAGCAAGCCATGGATGAGGAATTCAAGGCCTTAGAAGAAAACAGTACTTGGACTCTACAGCCATTGCCAAAGGGAAAGGTAGCCATTGGTAGCAGGTGGGTCTACAAGTTGAAATATAACTCAGATGGCAACATAGAGAAGTATAAGGCACGATTGGTAGCTAAAGGTTACAATCAAAGAGAGGGTGTGGATTACATAGACACCTTTGCACCGGTAGCTAAGTCAAACACTATCAAAATTGTTCTGTCACTCGCTGCAAAATACAATTGGAATTTAGCACAGCTTGATGTCAACAACGCCTTCTTAAATGGAGAGTTGCCTGAGGAGGTCTTTATGGAGCTCCCACAGGGTTATTATACCAGCTATGCAAGGACAGGACCAAGTAAGATAGTGTGCAAACTCAACAAATCCATATATGGTCTCAAACAAGCGTCGAGACAATGGAATCGCAAGTTTACTAATGCAGTGAGAGAATTTGGCTTTAGTCAAACCCAAGCAGATCACACTTTATTTGTAAAGGGTAAGGGAAGTAGAATGGTGATATTACTGATATATGTAGATGATATTATATTGGCAGGACCTTCATTGGCTGCAATACAAGAGGTGAAAGATTTCCTGCAAACCTGTTTTAAGATCAGAGACTTAGGCGAGTTGAGGTATTTTCTTGGTATAGAAGTTGCTCGTAGTAAAGCAGGAATCTACATTACACAAAGGCAGTACACGCTTAACCTGCTTGAAGATACAGGTTACCTGAATTCCAAGCCTTTGACCACCCCTATGAACCCGGGTGAAAGTCTCACAGCAGCAGATGGAGACCTTTTATCAGAACCATTCAGGTATCGAAGGTTAGTTGGGAGGCTGTTGTATCTGACTTTTACCCGACCAGATATAGCTTTCGCAGTCCACAAGTTAAGCCAGTACATTTCTACTCCCAGAACTGGTCATTTGATGGCAGCCCATCACTTACTGAGATATTTAAAAGCCTCCCCAGGACAGGGAATTCTCCTTAGCTCCACAGACAATCTGCACTTGACAGGATTTTCAGAAGCTGATTGGGGCTCTTGCAAGGATACTAGACGTTCAGTTACAGGCTACTGTACATTCTTGGGAGATGCCTTGATAACGTGGAAAGCAAAGAAGCAGGCGACAGTCTCGAGATCTTCCACCGAGGCAGAGTATAGAGCCCTTGGTGCCACAGTCGCAGAGGTCTTGTGGATTCATCAGCTGCTCACTGAATTAGGTGTGACCTTGAGAAGCTCCCCAGTTGTTTACTGTGACAATCTTTCAGCCTTAAAGTTGGCCTTGAATCCCAAGTTCCACGAGCGGTCGAAGCATATCGAAATCGACTGCCATTTCGTGAGGGATCATGTATCAAAAGGGACCATTAAGCTGTTACCAGTAAAGTCTGAAGATCAACTTGCAGACTTGTTTACCAAACCACTTACGGGACCTCTCTTGCAGCGCTTCTTAACCAAGATGTCTGTAGTCAATCTTTACAGTCCATCTTGCGGGGGGATGTTGAAGAATGATGAAGAGAATTCGAAGATTGATGAGAAGAATCCAAGAAAAGAAGCAGACTTGTGCAGCTCAGTGCTGTTTCAGCATACAAAGGCGCCAGACTTTAAAAACGTGGATAAGAGCACAAAAGCGCTTCTGACTTATGAAACATGATAACTAATAGAGACGTTGCTAGGAGAAGCGTTTTTATCACTGAGTCACGAGACTTCATCATTTATAACGCCCTTTGATTAGCTGTAAATTTGCGCGCGTTTTGTGTGTTACTTTTCAATCATCTTCATCATTGTAATCTGTAATTGTGTGTGATAATAAAAGAAACGAGCTTTCACCGTGGATGTAGGATTCAAGGAAGAATCTGAACCACGTAAAACATCGAGTCTTTACTTCGTTTTTGCTACAATTTTCATAGGGAGAAAACTTCAAAAGGAGAAACTCCCCCGAGGAGAACACGCCACGACCCAAAAAAAACCTGGCGGAAGAGGGGTGGCGGCAGGCGGTGACTCGGCGGCCGGAAGATCGAACGGCGAAGGAGATAAGGCGAGGAGGTGGGTGGTCGAGCAGAGGGAGGAGATGTCAGCGCGTTGGTCAGAGGCGGTAGAAGACAATGGCGCGGCGAATGAACGTTGACAGCCCAAGCCTCCTTCCTCAGCTCCTCCGTTGGCCAAGCTCCAAATGGTGGTGACGGCGAGGTGGGTGGTGGTGCTGACTGTTGGAGGCGGCGCTTGTTGAGAAGTAGGGTTTCGTGGCTATATTATTTTTTGAATGATATAAACATAGTTTGACCAAGATGCCAAAATGGATTTGTTTTTAGTTCTGTTTATTCTTGATATACATTAATGAACACTTAAATGTTTTAACACTGCCAAGGAAAGGGTTGGAATAGCGATGGACGAAGGTTTATAATACCCCTTATTCGGATATGTGTTTATTATATGCCCGACTTAAAAGCAACATCAGGGCATTGGTCATCCGCAATAAAGAAATAATATATACAAATCGAATACAAGTTATTAGTTTTTGTTTTTATTATTGTCGAAGAAATAGCACCTCTGTGGACATTATCATATTTCTTTTTTCAAGTTATAAATTTATAGTTATTTGTTATTTATAAGATGATTGTGGCGGCTATTTATAGAGAGATGAGTTGTCAGTTAATGGGAAGTTCACACATAAATACCTCGCAGTATATAAAAAAGAAAATTCAAATCAGGGGTATTTGTTTTGGGGTAATCCTCCAAAACATCACCGTAATCATCTCGTCGCTTTATCATCACCATGTTTGTTTAGCCTAGGTGATGAGTCATCATCGTAATGACAGATCACTTAGGTGATGAAAATGGGGTGATATTCTACGTTTTGGATCACCCCAAAAAAGATAGGTGATCTTACATCACCGTGATGGGGTGATCTTTCAAATTTGTATTTGGACAACATTACTCCTTAATTTAGAATGTATACCTAATATATCCTTATTAATATTTTAAATTATATAATTAGATAATTTAAATCTTAAAATAATATATTTAATAGTAAATAATTATATTGAATAAATATACGAAAAACTTATTATTAATTCTTATATAGATATAATCCACATAATTTATGTAATATTCATAGGGTTAAATATGACATTTATGCAATATCACCTCACGCATCACCATGATTAGACAAACACAATATTCTAATAGCACATTGATATCCAAAATGAAATATCACTCCAAAACAAACACAGTAATGGCATATTACCTTGATCTACATCACGGTGATATTCACATTACGGTGATATGAGTATCACGGTGATGTTGGATCACTGGAAACAAACACCCCCTCAGTCTCATCTCGGCATTTTTTATGTGTATGTACCTAGTAGAATAAAATTTTTACACATAAGTACCCGTTTGGCTGAAGATACATCATATTAGAAATTTAGGTACCATATGGAAACATGTTTTGGTACAAGATTTCAAAAAGGTAAGTTACAATTACATTGATATCACACAACATATTTGAGAATTAGGTACCACATAAACATGTAAGATACGTATAAACATAAAAAGATACGTAAATAATAGTAAAATAGTACTAACAACCAAACGGGTAGCATATGCATAAACTTTATTCTAGTAGCTACCTATATATAACTTTTTTTCTGACAGGGTAATGAACTGATATTTTTTTATTATTTC
Organism: Craterostigma plantagineum; assembly: GCA_027422505.1. Taxonomy (NCBI): domain Eukaryota; kingdom Viridiplantae; phylum Streptophyta; class Magnoliopsida; order Lamiales; family Linderniaceae; genus Craterostigma; species Craterostigma plantagineum. The sequence continues at coordinate 6,873,412 of JAPQWV010000007.1, forward strand.
GAATATTTAAGTGTAGTACATACACCTTAATTACTTAAACGTTAAATAATTCATTATCATAGGTTCTTTCTGAAACAAAAGAAAAAAATTGACACGCCTAACCCATAACAGGAAACTCACGCATATTTTTAGTTTTTTCATTTCTATTTTTTTTTCTTTTTGGTTGTTATATTCAACCAATAAAATATTCATGCATGTGTCTTTAGTCTGATTAATCGAATTGTGTTTTATTTTATGTATTATATGTTAGATAAAGAGCCTAATAATGCCATAGCCCAATAAGTCCAGCTCCAGTAAAGGAAATTAAATCATTTTTGGAATAATTCGTTGTAAAACCGTACACCCTCCTTTACCTATCTATGTTGTGAGCAATTCAAGAAACAAATCCAGTAGAATGAATGAATTTGTGTTGACATATTTATTTTATCCATGGTTCGCCACCATTTTATGGTTCGATTTTAGTGAGAAAATATTTGAAAAGCAAAAGGATGAGATGTCAAAACTAGAGACATGATTATATGACTTTTGATATTAAAATGTTTGTACTGTATATATTGATCGATTAATCAAGTTAAGTTGCCAACATAACGAGAAGGGGATAAATGAAGCAAACGATTCAATCGATAACTTTTATTTTCTTTGGTTATTATACCTAGAATTTCAAGGCAGCCATCATTCATTAATGAGGTATCTCAATGTGTGAAAGATAATACGAGGAAACAATTTTCCTTGATCCTTGTTTATCAATGCTAGTATATTATATTTTTCTAATATGATTGTCTTAAGAAAAAATTGAACTACTTCAGTTCAGTTTATTAGTTTTGTGATGGTGAAGTTGAACTCATCTCCATGATTGACCCCTACTTTTTTATCATAAAAACATGGCAACGAGCACGATGCACTTCTTTTTCGAATGGCATTTGAAGCAATTTACATACTACTGTTTCTAAAGATAGTTCACCAAAATTAATCCAATTATATCAAAATAAAAATTAGAATGCCAGCGAAGTTTTAAATTCTGCGCCGAGTAATTAACGGGCAGTAGTTAATAATATTTAATTTCATTATGAATCTATTACCAAAAAAACGTGTGGTTATTGATTCCTTGCTGTTTCCACCGCAACTGTTGGACGTCCAAAGAAATGGAGAAAGCATCTGCTCATCACTAGTAAGAACTGAATATAATTTACCAAAACTCCCAAAAATACATTGCAAATATAAACATATAAAATAAATGGCCATGCACAACACTCCCCAGAGTGAACAACGATTGAGCCAAGCACGTTCTTCTTCTTCTTCGATCGTCACCTTCTGATAAAGGTTCTTATATTATTCTCCATCTCTCTCTCCTATTCATCTGTGTGTCAAGGTCTATCTAACATCGCCTCAATCAATCTCTATCAAATAATAAAGATCGTGTGATCCATTCGTTTCCGTGTGTATGTGTATATATATTATATATTTGTGTTTAAGTGCTTATGTGTGTGTGTGTGTGTGTGGTGTTTGTCTTATCAAATTCTTTATCTGCAAGCCCTTTAAATCTTGAGGTAATGTTTTAATTCGATCAATGCATTTGCATCATTAATTGGCATCAATTTGTTAATTCAGTGGATCAAATATCGATGCAGGCAAGGTAATAAATAAGAGAAACCGATCCCAATTTCACCGAAAAAGATCGATCGGCCGACGATGAAAGGCGCGGTGCTCATCGCCATTGCCGCCGCCATCGGCAACTTATTGCAGGGATGGGATAACGCTGTCATCGCAGGTAGGAAACTTCTTTTTTTCACATTTCTTGGTGAATTAAAAATAAATAAATAAATAAATAAGACGATCTCCACCGTCTAAATTTTCCCCTTTATAGGATCCGTGATATACATAAAGAGGGAATTCAAACTCCAAAGCCAGCCCACCATAGAAGGCCTCATAGTCGCCACGTCACTCATCGGAGCCACGGCCATAACCACCTTCTCGGGCCCCGTCTCTGATCGGCTCGGGCGACGGCCCATGCTGATAATCTCCTCGTGCTTCTTCTTCGTGAGCGGTTTAGTCATGCTGTGGGCCCCGAACGTCTACGTTCTCCTCCTCGCTCGGCTACTCGATGGGTTCGGGATCGGGCTCGCGGTCACATTGGTCCCGGTCTACATATCGGAGACCGCCCCGCCCGAGATTCGAGGGCTTCTCAACACGTTCCCCCAATTGTGCGGCTCGAGCGGGATGTTCCTATCCTACTGCATGGTCTTCGGGATATCCCTCACGCCTTCGCCCAACTGGAGGCTCATGCTCGGCGTGCTCTCGATACCTTCCATGATGTACTTTTTCCTGGCGTTGTTGTATCTTCCCGAGTCCCCGAGGTGGCTCGTCGGACAGGGGAGGATGAAGGAGGCCAAGAAGGTGTTGCAGAAGCTCCGCGGGCGCGAAGACGTGTCGGGTGAGTTCTTTTTTTTTTTTTTTTGGCGTGGGCGAACTTTCATTTTAGTTCCTAAATGTTTGGGATATAGGTTTTTTTGACCCAACAGGTTCAAGATCCGAGATGCCACTTTTAGTCTCTAATGTTATCGATTTTATGTCGTTATGGTCTCCCATTAACTTACTGGTTGAGTTGGATGGAATTACGAGACATGCGAGCAAATATTACCGGTCGGGCCGGGCCTGAACAGCACGAATTTTTGTTGTCTGAAGGATAAAATAATGATTCGGCCCAATTCGTGCTGGCTCGAGCTATTCCAAACTAACGTTCGAATTAATCTGGGAAACAAAATGACACTAAAATCGGTACCATTAGGGACTATTAGTGGCACAACGGAATATACGTGAATAATAAACGATCATGTCCCAAACATCAGGGACCAAAAAATGTTCTAGGCCTCCTTTCCATTTCTATTACGGAAAGGTTGATTCTGCAACGCTTTTGTTTCTCCAGGCGAAATGGCTCTACTGGTCGAGGGGACGGGCCGAGGAGGGCAGACGTCCATAGAAGAGTACATAATAGGCCCGGACGACCACGACCGTGCCCTCGACCAAGGCGGCGCGGGAATCAAACTCTACGGAGCCGAGGAAGGACAGTCGTGGATAGCCAAGCCCGTCCGAGGCCAGAGCACCCTCGGCCCCAGCAGCAGCAGCATGATGGGGGCCCGCCAGGGCAGCGTGCTCGCGGACCCCACCGTCCAGCTCTTCGGCAGCGTCCACGAGAAGCTGCCGGAAGGTTCCGGCAGCGCCATGGGCAGCGCCCTCTTCTCAAAGTTCGGGAGCATGTTCGGGCTCGCCGACAGCCACGTCAGCAAACCCGAGGACTGGGACGTCGAGAACCACCACCACCACGAGCCGCACTCAGACGGAGAATCCGATGACGATAACAACCACAACAACAGTTTGAGGAGCCCTTTGCTCTCCCGACAGGAGTTGGACGGCGACGAACATCCCGCGGAAGTTACGACAGGAATGGAGATAGGCGGCGGTTGGAAGCTGGCGTACAAAAAGGACGAGAAGAGCGCGAATGGGCTTCAGAGGATATACCTACACCAAGAGGGGGGCGGCGGGCCCGCCGGTGCCTCGAGGCGCTCGTCAATCATTTCGCTTCCTGGCGGGGACGTTGCGCCTGGCGAGGGGGAATTTGTACATGCAGCTGCTATTGTGAGTCAGTCCGTTCTTCGCGTCGAGGATATTACGGGCCATAACTCGATCCACGAAGCCATGGATAAGAAGCAGCACATGGGAGTTTCTTCGGGTTCGAACGGGCCGGGCTGGAGGGACCTTCTAGAGCCCGGCGTGAAGAACGCGTTGTTCGTCGGGGTTTCGCTGCAGCTCATTCAGCAGGTAAAAGATAAAATCGATCGGTGTGGCGGTCTTTTTTTCTTTCATATGATTTTATTTTTCGACGGCGTAGTTTTCGGGCATCAACGGCGTGCTTTACTACACGCCTCAAATGCTGTCGGAAGCAGGCGTCGGAAGCCTTCTTTCTAGCTTGGGACTTAGCTCGGACTCTGCGTCCCTTCTCATAAGCAATCTCACGACGTTGTTGATGCTTCCGTCCATCGGTGTCGCCATGAAACTCATGGACCTCGCCGGAAGAAGGTAATTTAGTATCAATAAATGAAGGATGTATATTTCGTAACTTAAAAATAATTACAGTGGCTAAATAACTGATAGTCCCTCTGAAAACAATCGAACAACCACTAGGGAAGAAACCTCTCTAAGGCAGAGAGACGGGCCCATAAAAGAAAATCTAAAAAGCCCCGAAACAAGTAATCCCTCAAATTTGAGATATTTCGCCTAATTTTATTTCCTATTCTCTTTCGACTCGTCAGGTGGCTCCTTCTATGGACGATCCCAGTCCTAATCGCCACGCTCGTGGCGTTCCTCCTGGGAAGCATCATCGACCTCGGGCCCACGCCCCACGCCGTAATCTCGACGGCCGCCGTGATCCTCTACCTATGCTGCTTCGTGATGGGCTTCGGGCCCATACCCAACATCCTGTGCGCCGAGATATTCCCGACCCGAGTCCGCGGGCTCTGCATAGCCATAACCGCCCTCACGTACTGGTTCGGGAACATCGCCGTGACCTACTCCACTCCCATCATGCTCCGGGCCCTCGGGCTCCCGGGCCTATTCGCCATCTACACCGTCTTCTGCATCATCGCTTGGATTTTCGTCTACCTCAAAGTCCCCGAGACCAAAGGCATGCCCCTCGAGGTCATCACCGAGTTCTTCGCCGCCGGCGCCAAGAAAACCGAATAAATTCGTTCCCCCGACCGTCTCTCTCTCTCTTTTTTTTTTAATTTATTTATTACGTTGTTTTGCCGATTCATTTCGTAAGGGCTTTGTATTGCTGATGTCACAATATATTGTATCCCTTGGCATTGAGTATTTATTATTACATGAAAGGCTGTTTCTTGCAACATTCTTCATGTAGTATTTTCAGGGTGCTGAGTGAGGTTCAGGCGAATGTAAGGCTTAGCGACCGACCCGAAATACAAATTCTCTCCGATCTTAACGCTGCTCGACACGAGATACTCGTTGCGGTCGTAGTAATAAGCGATCGGTTTTCCGTGTAAATCGACGGCCATAGCTCCTCCGTACCCTTCGGAATGGGGACGCCCGGTCGTCTTCTCGAGAATTGCAAGGACTTTTCGGACCATAGGATATTTATGCATCAAATGAATGAGAAACGAGTCCTAAAAAGAACGAAACCGAAGGTTGAAAATCAAATCACGTGGATATATAATATATATATATAAGCGAACGTCGACAAATTATAATTATTACGAAGCACAGCGCGATCCAATATCGGCCTTCTCCGTCGTATCTTATGTTGTCGGGCGGCCCGGGAAGATTCTCGACGAACATATCCACCGAACCCATTCTTTCGCCTTCTATGTAGTACCTCTTACACCTCATCCTGCAAAGTTTAAACAAAAAAAGAAAGAAAGATTCAAGTTTTCGACGTGCGGCGCTTATCTAGGGCTCATATTAAACTCACAAGAACGTTTCGCAGACGATAACGCTGCTTTGATCGGGCGAAAGGGCGACGCCGTTCGCAAAGTACAAGTCTCTGACCAACACTTTGGTTTCTTTGGTGTATGGATCGTAGCTCAGCAATCTTCCGTGGGGCCGGCCTTCGAATATGTCAAATACGTGCTCTTTGAAGCCGTATTTATACGTCGCGTCGGAGAAGTATATCTTTCCGTCCCGAGCGACGTCTGCTGCGTCCGTTAGCCTGAATTTTACGCCTTCGGCTTCGTCGGTGAGTAATTCTATTACACCATCTGAACTTATGTTTAATAGCCCCTGCAATAGACCCACAGTATAAAAATCTGAAAAAATTTCAAATCTTCTCGATGCTTTGAAAAGGAAATTTTGAGGTAGTCTTTTGATTGATCAATTGTTATTTCTTTTTTTCTCTAACCCAAGTTGGCTTTAGATTTTGATATGGGGTTCCTTACATCCTATGTCATTCATGTGAATGTCAAACACTAATCCATGTGTTTCACTAAATACATGAGCATATGCCAAAATCTTATTTATTCAGTCAAACCCAATTGGGTAGATAACAAAACACTCTATTTTTACAATAAGAGTTGGGCCGATTAAACTTCTTTTTTCTTAAGACCTTGTTATCAACGGGGTTCTAATGCTAAATATTCCCAAGTAAATAACCCTATCAAATTTAAGAACCGAGGACTTGAGGATCCTCTGACCTAGAAAATAGCAGACTCATCATACATTAAACAGATCCAAATAAAAATATTAATCGTAATAAGCATTTGAATCCGGGCTACTAAATAACTATACCAAAGTCGTTCCTCGTACGATTGATATAAAGCAAATTTTTTTTAGTACTATATGATATGGCTTGATATGTAGATCAAGATTGTAAAGGCAGGTTTTTTTTTTTTTTTTCATTTAAGTGGTGGTGCCATTGGAAAAAAGGAGGAGAAAAAAGAAAGAAAATTATACCTTGTCTGCATCAGCAACGATGAGTTCACCGTTGAGCCCATGGGCGAGCCCAAGTGGTCTGCCCTCAGTGTTGACCCATCTCTCTATCTTCGAACCATCCAAAGTCAAACGGTGAATCCACCCATCGACGGTGCCGGTGTATATGAGCCCGCTTTTCGCGTCGTAGGCTATGTCCTCCGGCGACAGAAGCTCGCCGTCGCCGATCTTTTCCGAGCAGCTCAGCAGTCGGCCGTTGGTGTAAGGAAACGACGGCGGCTTTGGTCCTCTGCTGAGAGATAGTAGTAGTTCTTGGTCTAAAGGGGCTGGCTCGAAATTGTCGAGCTTGTAGATTAGGATAGATAAAATAACTGGTGATACAAATACTGCTATTGATATGCCAATGCCTTTCGAAATCTGCATCTCTCTCTCTCTCTCTCTCTCTCTCTCTCGCGACTTCGACTTTTGAGCGGTGCATCGAGGCGTGTGTGTATATATATATATATCATATTTGTGTAGTGGACAAGAGGATGAGAAATATATGTTACAAAAAATATTTATTGGCCAATGAGGTGTTGGTCTGGTGGTACGGCAGCCAACACTGAAGTGCTTGGGGGTAATGAGGGAGAGGTCGTGGGTTCGAACTCTCCCATCAACATTTCCTCAAGCCTGTCCCACATGGGCCCACACATGTGCGTTTGAACCGGTCGGCCTGTTTAGCAGGTAGTGGGTCGGCCCTCGGGGTTTACCTGGCCCGCCAGGGTTCCCCGGGTCTCCAAAAAAAAAAAAAAAATATTTATTGTTTTGGAATTACGCATTAAATTCTTAGTTTCTTACGTCGATGGTTATGTCGTCAGGAATTTGGACGTATTGTTGAATCCTTGGATCAGATTGAGAATGGGTCAAGGATTGCTTTCGTGGTAATAAAGGGAATCTTCCTTGATGGTATAGCAAAATGGTTAATACCAACAACTTTGTAATAAGATAAGCAAAATGTTTCACTTTCGACATCAATATGTTGAATTTAACGTTTACTCACCGTAGACGTTAGTATCTCTAATCCTTTGTCAATTATCAAGTGTACCCTATTTACCCGTGCTTGTTTGGTTGGAGGGTTTAAGTATTTTAAAGGTGGATTTGTGATATTTTAGTGTGTTTGGTTCGCATGTTTATCTAAAACACGGATTTATATAAAACCACTCTAAACCCATGCAGACGGGTTTAGATAAACACACCACCTCACATGTGTTTATTTAAACCCACTAACCAAACAACATTTTATTTATACCCATTATTAGTTTGTTTTATATAAACCTTACTCATTTATATCCTCCTAAATATAAACCTGTCAACCAAACGAGAGTTAGTATCAACTAGGGTGATTGCAAAAGAATCAAACTTTTTTTATTCGATTTGCGATTTGATCGGAATTTTAAGATTCAAATTCGATTATTCGAATATCGAATACGAATACAAATACTTTTTTCGATTCGAATAGTTACCGAATACGAATATATCGGTATTCGATTCGTATAGTTATCAAATTATCAACTCGATTTGAATTATATGATGCAGAATAATATATTATATATACATAAATACTAGTTAGGCCCACTGCGTATTAGGCCCAATGAGAATTTCTTACATGGTTCATTTTCATACCAAATAACCCTACTTCGAATATTTTGTATTTTTAGTATTAACAGGTTTTTTTAAAAAAAAAACTAAAAAAATTCGAATATTCGCGAATCTTTCGAATATCATTATCGAATCGAATCGAATCGATTTTGTGATTCGTATACGAATCGAATACTGAATACGAATATCAGATAAAATTAATGAATACGAATAAAAACGCAAATATTCGATTCAGTTCGGTTCGTTTGCAACCCTAGTATCAACTCTGGGCGAACGATATTTTAGTCCTCAAGGAATGTAGTTTCCAGTCCACCATTTTTTGAAACTTCACTTTTGGTATTCAACGTTACCGATTTTGGGTCGTCTGATACTGCGGTTAATTTGATCTTTAGTTCAGACAAAACTTACGTGTAAGAGCACATAATCCCTTGTAATCGACTAAGACCTAGTTATTCATCTTCGACATGTGACATGATTACGCATTTATGGAAGAATTGACGACCTTAGAAGAATTGACGACCTTAAAGTTCAGTTAAATGTGATGCATAATGATGCTCACATGCGTTTAAGTCGAAGAAGATGAGTTATGATGAATTATGTGATGCGTAATGATGACAGTTCGCGTGAATCAATGCTTGAACTTGATTGAAATTTTATCGTTACTTATGTTTGACCAGAAATATAAAACGTTTCGAGTTTGTGGAGTAAACAAGCTGCCCGAGCTCGAGAAAAAGCTCGTTATTTTCTGAGTTCCAGCCTCAAAACATGAGCCGAGCAGAACTCACACTCTTATCACATCATACCTAGTTAGAATACTTAATTGGTCTTGAATCTTAAAAGTGGTGGTAATGAATCACTTATTTTTTATCCCATTTTAGACCATTAGTTACTAACGAGTAACGACTGCCCAGAATTGTAAAAGATGAACGAGATTTTCAAACACAAAAAACAGAAGTGAGTGCAAATTCCTTCAATTAACCTAGTGAAAGCAGCAGCAAGAAAACACCCAACACAAAAGGAATAGAATCACAGAGGTAACACGTTCGAAATGACCTCACAATTTGTGTAAAAAGGGGGAAAAACAACAAATCTAATCAAGCTCCTTAACAATTTTGATACCCATGGAATTGGCCGTACCTATGATCGACTTCGATATGCTCTCCAGCGACATGTATTGACAGAAAGGATCGCCCTGCTTGATCTTCGCGATTTCGTAAACGTGCTTCAGCGTCAGCGTTGACGCCGTCACGTGCCCCGGCCGGCTGCTTCCGTTCTCGATCCCCGCCGCCTTCTTCAGGTACCACGTCACCGACGGAGACTTGACGGTGAACTCGAAGGTGTTGTCCTGGAACGCCGTTATCGTGACGGACATTGGCGTGTCGGGCTTGTACTTCTGCGTCCTCGCGTTGAAGTCCTTGCAGAACGCCATTAGGTTTAGACGGTACTGACCCAGCGCGGGACCCACGGGCGGCGCCGGCTTAGCTCCGCCGGCGGGTACGGTTAATCGGATCGTGGCGGAGACTGGGCGGCGCGCGAGGATCTCTTTTAGGGTCGACATTGTTTTTTGGGGCCGGCGAGGTGAGAATGGAGTAGAGTGGAGAGATGAATGGAGAGCGCTTTAATATTGGGCCTATTTATTTGGGCCTATTTCATTAGACCAGCCCAACCAATAAATATTTGGGCCTGTCTATCAACATTTTTATTAGAAATTTAATAAATTTTATTTTTTTCCTGAGGAATATAAAATTAAATTTTTAATAGGCCAAATAGTTTCTAACAGCTAGGGTGTTCAAAATAACCGAAAAACCGAAAAAACCGACCGAACCATAAAGAACCGAACCGAAAAGACCGGAACCGAAAAAAACCGAACCGAATAGTAGAAAACCGAACCGAACCAAATTAAAATGGTTCGGATATCGGATTAAGCATACGTAAAACCGAAAAAACCGAAAAAACCGAACTGAAATTATCGTGCTACATTAAAAATAGAAAAATATAAAAAATCATTTGTTTTTCTCCCATAACGTAAACAACGCAATAAATATAATTTCATTGGTATATTTTTTTTTCCATTTTTAGGTGCATGTTTTCCACAACAATTAAATAGTATTTTTCTCCCAAATAATTTGTAGTATCTTCAAATGAATGTTTTTATATTTTGGTTTGATTTTGTTCCATTTTCATGTTGTTTTTTTCGTAACTTTGAATTATTTTGCTACATGTCACGTTCCATAAATCCTTCTTTATTTTTTAGTAATCATAAATTGTTTTACGTATTTTCAGCTCATAATTTTTTTTTTGTGATATTAAATTCCTAACCGAAAAACCGAACCGAAAAAACCGAACCGAATTATAAAAAACCGAACCAAACCAAATTAAAACGGTTCGGATATCGGATTAAGCATACGTAAAACCGAAAACCGAAAAACCGAACCGAAATTTGAGAAAACCGAACCGAACCGACCGATGAACACCCCTACTAACAGCTGCAAAGATTTAGAAACGAAGAGGGGTTTTAAGTAGGGGTGGTTCGGTACGGTATACCGTACAAATCTGTGATACCGTATACCGTACCGAAATTTCGGTATCCAAAAAAATCATATCAATACCATACCAAAATTTCGGTATACCTTTAATTTCGATACGGTATCATACCGAAATTTCGGTATGGTAAAGGTATCATACCTTCTATACCATTCACACGGAGGGTTTTTTACCATGCAAGTCTCGTAACTCGTTAATTCGTTGTTTTGGAATTTTTAATCAATTCAAACTCCTTAGGCCCCAATAAGATAGATTATTAATACTAAAATTTTCAAAATAAAAAGATTTTTTAACCTTAAATAATTTACATATTTTAACCAGTCTCCTTAGTAAGACAAAAAAATTTACATAACCACAAAATACAACTTTATATACATATTAATTAGAACGAATTGGCTATATTTAAAAAATTAGTGAAGATTAACAAAAAGTAATTGCATTGCATCTTCACGCTTTCAAAATCCCGAAAAAAAAATTAAAAGGCAAAACTTAAACGTTACGTGAGTTACATAAGTAAAATATGGTGGGCCTAATCTTAGAAAGTTGTGTATAAGTTAATAATTTATTGCCTAAATAAGTTTATGAAGATCCTTAATTTTTCATTTTATATTTTTTGAAATAATATAATATATATAGGTGTGTATATATATAAAATATATTAATAATTTTAGTATTTCGGTATTCGATATAATCGGTATACCTAATTTCAAAAACTTTCATACCATTACCGTACCGAAAATTTTCGGTACGGTATCATACCTTACCAAAAACTTCGGTATACCAAAATTTTCGATATTTTCGATACGATTCGATACGATAAGGACCGTATTTCGGTATTTCGGTATTTTTCCCCAGCCCTAGGTTTAAGTTCACAAAGTTCCTCCTTGGGTCAATTTGATAAATAGGATTACTTTTGGGTCATTTTAAAAAAATAGGAACAAGACTTAGTCAATTGAAAAAAGAGGAACATGTTTTAATTAATTAACTCAAACCTAATTAATACCTAAATAAAAAAATATATATAATAAATGCATACACCAACGACCAAACAACGCAACCAACCACCATAAACGAGATCGAGACATCCAACCGAAGCAAAAACGAGACGAAGCATCCACCGAAATCAAAACACCCAAGCTCCAAGAATCCCAATTTCGTTCTTCAACGCATATACAGTAAGTAATGGGGCAAAATTCATGTGTCGCATTCTACATTATCGGGCATTGCAAGTTTAGTTCATGTTAACGACATTTTACATTTCGAGCATCGGGTATTAGATTTTCGCAGTATTGGGTAGTTATGGGTAGGATTTTCACGGTAGATCTGTGCGAAAATGAAGGAACATTTCGTTTTCACTTATTTGAATCGTTATTCGAATTTGTTTTGGTTCGAAAAAGGAATTCGAATGAATTTTTCTCGAAATTTTCTATTCGGACACATTATTCGAGTAACTCGAAAACTCTACTCGAATACTTTTTATCATTACTAAATTTTATAATAGTAAACTTTTCGATTATCTTCGCTCGTAAAAGACCTTTGGCTACGCGAACCTATTCGAATAATATTAGAACTCGTATAACATTTTTAAGTATTTAGAGTAACTCGAATAGTTGTTTACTTTTGTCTTTTTTCAACTGATTGTTCGTATTCTGGTATTTTCAAAATTATATTATTCGAGCATTTTATTCAAGTTTTTCTCTTACTCGAAAATGTTACTCGAATTATTTTGTTTTTCCGAATGTTAGATGTATTCGAATATTCCTTTTGTAATTAAAGTTTATTTATATGATTTATTTATTAATATGCAGGTTATGCCGACCAGCATTATGATTGATTATGATGGAGAATGGATAATTGGGGATGATAATAAATATAGCTGGGTTCCAAGGATGGGAACAAATATAAAGCCCATTGGGTTCGATGTTGATTGTTGTTTGTTGGAGTATTTGCGAAACGAAATATATGAGTCTATTAACTTGAGCGGGATGCCGGAGTTAAAGTTTAGTTATCAACTATATATGAGAGGTATGGAAGGTTGTGCTCCATTGTACATAAGGAATGATAGAGAGTTGAAGGGTTATATTTACTTAGGGGGTCCAATGGATAGACCGATTCTCCGTGTGGAAATTGGACTCCCTACCACCCTTGCCCATCAAGCTCTTGCGGATGATGAAGTTGGTCCTGTTCCAATTGAGGTTCGTAGCGGTGGAGGTGGTTACAACGATGATTATTTTGACCGCATCATCGACTTTGGCGGAGACGCAAATGTGAATTATGGGGTGAAGGTCACAATGAGGCGAACGTGCACGTCAACTCTGATGAGAATGTTGATACACGGCAGAACGTGCACATCAATTTTGATGGTGTAAACGAAGAAGATGCAGACAGGGATGATGAGGAGGAGGAAAATGTAATTATTCCTAGTGATCGCTATTCCTTTACCGACGGTTCCACCATCAAAGTCGGTGATGAATTTGAGGATAAGAGGGCTGTCAAGAAGAGGATCCAAAGAGTTGCTATAGATGCATGCTTCGAGGTCAAGATTATAAAATCTTCTCGATCGTACTACGGCGTGAGATGCAAAGAGGTGGGATGTACTTGGAGGGTATGGACGGCAAGGATTAAGGATACAGCCGTATTCTCGGTTCGTACATATTGCAACACACATACGTGCGACCTTGCGAATCGGAACGCAAGACTCACTCAAGCATCATCAACCTCCGTGAGTGATATGCTTCTTGAATCATTTCAAGGTTCTACAAGTACACCGGCCCCTAAACTAATTCAAACAATGATGAGAAATCGTGGGATCGAAGTTTCGTACTTCAAAGCATGGAAAGGAGGCATTTTAGCACAAAATGCAATGAAGGGTGACCCCGATGAGAGTTACAAGTTGGTTCCGTCATACCTGTCGACGTTGAGAAGATTGAATCCGGGAACCATAGCGAGTCTATACCTAGACGATGAGCGGAGATTTAAACACGTATTCCTATCCCTCGGTGCTTGTATTGCGGGATACCGTCATATGAGAAAGGTTGTTTGCATCGACGGTACTTGGTTGAAAGGAAAGTATAATGGTACGTGCATCAGCAGAGGATAGCGACAAACATCAGTTTCCTTTAGCTTGGGGCATAATTGATGACGTGGAGTCAATAGAAGCTTGGACGTGGTTTTTGAATGAGCTCTTGGCGGTTGTACCCAATGAGGATGATCTTGTCATCGTATCCGATAGAGCTCCTTCAATCAAAGCCGCCGTAGCAAATGTCTACAGTCATGCACACAACGGTCATTGTATTTGGCATCATATCGCAAAATATGAAAGGCCGATGTAAGAAGCATGGTGCCACTGAGACGTTCATACGGATTGCTAAATTATACAAGCAATGCGACTTTGATTAACAATATAAAGATTTCGAGAAAATGTTTCCCGTCGCATATGCGTATTTGGAAGCAAATGCTGAGAAGGAACGATGGAGTCGAGCTTATTCTCCGATATCTCGCTATAACATCATGACTACGAGCGGAAAATGATACTGAACGATTGTGACCGATATGAAATGTAGTGCATGTGTGTGTGAGACCGAGTTGTTTCTGGAAGTTCGGAGTTAAAATCTCCTACGTCTCCCCTTCTTCCTCGCAAGGAAGGTTCACTAGATCTTCAGTTATACAATCTTTAGTACAACCTACCCAGCTGATAACAGCTCTAATCTAGTGAATCACCTAGGCAGTTGTTTATGACAATCCACCTACTTCAACAGCTTTTTACAGTCCGTTGGAGAATAAAGAACATAAACTAAAACCAGTTATGTCTTTAGACTTCACTCTGGCACTTCACTCTTTCACAGTGTTTTGAGATCGTTGATGATCGCTTAGAGTTCTTGAGGTTGTGAAGTAAAAATAGTTAGCTTTGTCTTCAGCTTGTACTCCTCCTTTTATACTTGAGGTTTTTTATTTCAAACCGTTGTGAGATAAACTCTTCACTCTGAATAGTGCATTAATTGACTTTCCCAAAATGGATCTGTCCGGTTTGTGCTGCAGTTTATCCTGTCACTTTGCTTTATTCCTTGTTTGTGTTAGTTGACCTTGCTTCACTCTAGTCTTGCAGCTTTGCATTGAATGTCTGAAATTTCCTTTTTGTCTCAATAAGCTCTTGTTTCGAGTGTTCCATCTGTATCGCGCCCGGTTCAACATATTATGATGTTCTGTTTGAAGGTCTTGCCTGTGACCGGTATCCTTAGTCGGTATGCAGTAGAATTCTTCGTGCTTAGTCAAGACCGATCACATAAGTGCAACGTTTCTCCCTTAGTGTGAAATCTCCGGTTTCTTGTCTTTAATCGGTTATGTCAACACCAAAACTATTAATCCGAATGTTTAGATTCGTATTACTAGCAACCTTGTTATCAACGGGGTTCTAATGCTAAATATTCCCAAGTAAATAACCCTATTAAATTTAAGAACCGAGGCACATACTAAAAACTTAGGGACTTAAGGATCCTCTGACCTAGAAAATAGCAGACTCATCATACATTAAACAGATCCGAATGAAAATATTAATCGTAATAAGCCTTTGAATCCGGGCAACTAACTATACAAAAGCCGTTCCTCGTACGATTGATATAAAGCAAGTTTTTTTTTAGTACTATATGATATGGCTTGATATGTAGATCTAGATTGTAAAGGCAAGTTCTTTTTTTTTTTTTTTTCATTTAAGTGGTGGTGCCATTGGAAAAAAGGAGGAGAAAAAAGAAAGAAAATTATACCTTGTCTGCATCAGCAACGATGAGTTCACCGTTGAGCCCATGGGCGAGCCCAAGTGGTCTGCCCTCAGTGTTGACCCATCTCTCTATCTTCGAACCATCCAAAGTCAAACGGTGAATCCACCCATCGACGGTGCCGGTGTATATGAGCCCGCTTTTCGCGTCGTAGGCTATGTCCTCCGGCGACAGAAGCTCGCCGTCGCCGATCTTTTCCGAGCAGCTCAGCAGTCGGCCGTTGGTGTAAGGAAACGACGGCGGCTTTGGTCCTCTGCTGAGAGATAGTAGTAGTTCTTGGTCTAAAGGGGCTGGCTCGAAATTGTCGAGCTTGTAGATTAGGATAGATAAAATAACTGGTGATACAAATACTGCTATTGATATGCCAATGCCTTTCGAAATCTGCATCTCTCTCTCTCTCTCGACTTCGACTTTTGAGTGGTGTATCGAGGCGTGTGCATATATATATATCATATTTGTGTAGTGGACAGAGGATGAGAAATATATGTTACAAAAAATATTTATTGTTTTGGAATTACGCATTAAATTCTTAGTTTCTTACGTCGATGGTTATGTCGTCAGGAATTTGGACGTATTGTTGAATCCTTGGATCAGATTGAGAATGGGTCAAGGATTTGCTTTCGTGGTAATAAAGGGAATCTTCCTTGATGGTACAGCAAAATGGTTAATATCAACAACTTTTTTTTTTTTTTTGGAATTTTCCGTGTATAAAAGGTAGTGGGTACAAACGCAATAGCTAAATGCTAATGCACAGATAGCGACAACAGACTGTCGCGTACAAGTGGCAAGTCTACCAAGCAATACGCCATACTCTACGTAACGCAACAAGTTGAAAAGCAAATCTAGGGTGTAAAGTGGAAAGACGTAAGCAGACTAGCCGCATAACCTCCTCGACTAATCGATCTGGGGATGTCGACCGACCTTCTCGCCATCGCCGATTGCGTTCCATCCAGATATGGTACACCAAGGACGCGAGCAAGTGACGCCAAGCAAGATGGAAGAGATGGCCACTACGCCAGCGCATGGATGCCCATCGCACCCCTTGCCGCCAATCAATATAAGGCCATTGGAGCCGAGTTTTGCGCCGTAGAAGGCGTAAGCAACGACGAGAGAAGGAGCACGTAAAGAAAAGGTGATTCACCGTCTCCAGAGAGTTAGAGTCGCAAAGTGAACAAGAAGATGTATTCGCCAACAGTGCAACCCACAAATTATCCCTGGTTGAGAGTCGTTCACGAATGGAGAGCCAAAGAATAAAGTCATGTCGAGGAATATGAAGAGCCCCGCCAAAAAGATGAGCCCATGACACCTGAGTATGCCGTGGGCGGATAATATCAACAACTTTGTAATAAGATAAGCAAAAAAATGTTTCACTTTCGACATATGTTGAATTTAACGTTTACTCACCGTAGACGTTAGTATCTCTAATCCTTTGTCAATTATCAAGTGTACCCTATTTACCCATGCTTGTTTGGTTGGAGGGTTTAAGTATTTTAAAGGTGGATTTGTGATATTTTAGTGTGTTTGGTTCGCATGTTTATCTAAAACACGGGTTTATATAAAACCACTCTAAACCCATGCAGACGGGTTTAGATAAACACACCACCTCACATATGTTTATTTAAACCCACTAACCAAACAACATTTTATTTATACCCATTATTAGTTTGTTTTATATAAACCCTTACTCATTTAAATCCTCCTAAATATAAACCTGTCAACCAAACGAGAGTTAGTATCAACTAGGGTGATTGCAAAAGAATCAAACTTTTTTTATTCGATTTGCGATTTGATCGGAATTTTAAGATTCAAATTCGATTATTCGAATATCGAATACGAATACAAATACTTTTTTCGATTCGAATAGTTACCGAATACGAATATATCGGTATTCGATTCGTATAGTTATCAAATATTCAACTCGATTTGAATTATATGATGCAGAATAATATATTATATATACATAAATACTAGTTAGGCCCACTGCGTATTAGGCCCAATGAGAATTTCTTACATGGTTCATTTTCATACCAAATAACCCTATTTCGAATATTTTCTATTTTTAGTATTAACAGGTTTTTCTGAAAAAAAAAACTAAAAAAATTCGAATATTCGCGAATCTTTCGAATATCATTATCGAATCGAATCGAATCGATTTTATGATTCGTATACGAATCGAATACTGAATACGAATATCAGATAAAATTAATGAATACGAATAAAAATGCAAATATTCGATTCAGTTCGGTTCGTTTGCAACCCTAGTATCAACTCTGGGCGAACGATATTTTAGTCCTCAAGGAATGTAGTTTCCAGTCCACCATTTTTTGAAACTTCACTTTTGGTATTCAACGTTACCGATTTTGGGTCGTCTGATCCTGCGGTTAATTTGATCTTTAGTTCAGACAAAACTTACGTGTAAGAGCACATAATCCCTTGTAATCGACTAAAGACCTAGTTATTCATCTTCGACATGTGACATGATTACGCATTTATGGAAGAATTGACGACCTTAGAAGAATTGACGACCTGTGATGCATAATGATGCTCACATGCGTTTAAGTCGAAGAAGATGAGTTATGATGAATTATGTGATGCGTAATGATGACGTCACGCATCACAGTTCGCGTGAATCAATGCTTGAACTTGATTGAAATTTTATCGTTACTTATGTTTGACCAGAAATATAAAACGTTTCGAGTTTGTGGAGTAAACAAGCTGCCCGAGCTCGAGAAAAAGCTCGTTATTTTCTGAGTTCCAGCCTCAAAACATGAGCCGAGCAGAACTCACACTCTTATCACATCATACCTAGTTAGAATACTTAATTGGTCTTGAATCTTAAAAGTGGTGGTAATGAATCACTTATTTTTTATCCCATTTTAGACCATTAGTTACCAACGAGTAACCTCCGCCCAGAATTGTAAAAGATGAAAGAGATTTTCAAACACAGAAAACAGAGGTGAGTGCAAATTCCTTCAATTAACGAAGCGAAAGCAGCAGCAAGAAAACACCCAACACAAAAGGAATAGAATCACAGAGGTAACACGTTCGAAATGACCTCACAATTTGTGTAAAAAGGGGGAAAAACAACAAACCTAATCAAGCTCCTTAACAATTTTGATACCCATGGAATTGGCCGTACCTATGATCGACTTCGATATGCTCTCCAGCGACATGTACTGACAGAAAGGATCGCCCTGCTTGATCTTCGCGATTTCGTAAACGTGCTTCAGCGTCAGCGTCGACGCCGTCACGTGCCCCGGCCGGCTGCTTCCGTTCTCGATCCCCGCCGCCTTCTTCAGGTACCACGTCACCGACGGAGACTTGACGGTGAACTCGAAGGTATTGTCCTGGAACGCCGTTATCGTGACGGACATTGGCGTGTCGGGCTTGTACTTCTGCGTCCTCGCGTTGAAGTCCTTGCAGAACGCCATTAGGTTTAGACGGTACTGACCCAGCGCGGGACCCACGGGCGGCGCCGGCTTAGCTCCGCCGGCGGGGACTGTTAATCGGATCGTGGCGGAGACTGGGCGGCGCGCGAGGATCTCTTTTAGGGTCGACATTGTTTTTTGGGGCCGGCGAGGTGAGAATGGAGTAGAGTGGAGAGATGAATGGAGAGCGCTTTAATATTGGGCCCTTTTTATTTGGGCCTATTTCATTAGACCAGCCCAACCAATAAATATTTGGGCCTGTCTATCAACATTTTTATTAGAAATTTAATAAATTTTATTTTTTTCCTGAGGAATATAAAATTAAATTTTTAATAGGCCAAATAGTTTCTAACAGCTGCGAAGATTCAGAAACGAAGAGGGGTTTAAGTTCACAAAGTTCCTCCTTACCCTGCGCTTCGCCTTCTTACAAGTGACAACCTCGGCCACAATCCGCCGTTATTTCACAGTTTTTTTTTGTAAAAAGTTTAAAGATGCTGCAGAACAAGTCGTTCGTCAAGAAAACTAAGCAGGGGAAAGTATTGAAGGTAATTGACTATTTTGTTTTGTTTACGTGTATATGTGAATCTTCTGTTGTGAAAGTGTTGATCAGCCCTCCTCGTTTCATCGGGTATTAGGTGGTCCGAGAACATTATTTAAGAGATGACATATATTGTGGAGCCCCTTTTTGCAAAGTGTGCGACGTTAAATCAGCACGCCTCAGTTCCAATCCATCCACGGTCGTCGTTGTCGATACCAATGTTGTTCTTCATCAGGTAAGAACTTTTTTGAAGTTTGTTCTTTCTAGAAGAGTTGGTGAGGCTTTTGGCGAAATAACGTTCGAATTCATATTATGGGGCGAAGCTTATGGAGAATAATAAGAAAATTGAATTATCTTTATTTTGCCGTTCATGGGATCTACTTCGAATTTTGTAGATTGATTTGCTGGAAAATCCGGCAATAGATGACGTGGTTGTGTTATCGGTGGTGTTGGAAGAGGTGAAGAATAAAAATTTGGCGGTTTATAATAGATTGAGGGCCCTATGCAGCAACAAGCAGCGGAGGTTCTTTGTTTTCTCAAATGAATACCACAAGTATGTTCACCCTTTTGTTCGTGAATTTCTGTAGATTGTTGTAATGATTGTTCGATTTTTTTGAGTATGGTGATTTTGATTGCACGGGGTTTTAGAGTTTGATTTAAGATTTCCATGTGGGCTTTCTTGTGCCTTAATTAATGAGACATTTTTGTTCTGTCGAGCGTATAGGGATACATATGTGAAGATTGAGACTGGTGAAAGTCCAAATGATCGAAACGACAGAGGTAATGACATCTTACAATCTTTATTTTTGAGCTTATGTGTAACTAATCATCTTTATGTTTCTTAGATACAAAATTGATGTTCTCTTATGGGAATTTTCACTTTTTTGACATTGAGTATTCTTTTTCAGCAATTCGTGTTGCGGCCCAATGGTATCAGAATCATCTTGGCAGTGGCGTAAGGGTTCTACTTATCACCAATGATATAGACAACAAGAATAAAGCAATAAAGGATGGGATTTCCGCCGAGACAGGTTTACTGTGTTGTTACTAAATCATCAATTACGTTATTTTTTGCATTCTTTATGATAACATATAATATCTCTTGCAGTTGAATCGTACGTCAAATCCCTTGGTCAACCGGCGCTGCTTGACCTTATTGTTCAGCCTTCATCTGGAGATGTTATTATGGATGAAGTAGAAGACCTCAGGCCTTCGAAGAGGAAAACGATTTACCCCGAGGTATTCAAGCTAATACCGATATGTGTAATGCTATTTTTTGCTATATTTATAGTTCGCTGATTTATCTGTTTCTGATGCAGCATAAGCCCATGTCAGAAATTACATCTGGGCTGCACCGCGGAATTTACCATCAAGGGAAGCTTCGGGTTAATAGATATAATCCATTCGAAGCATATGTAGGGAGTGAGAGTATCGGCGATGAAATTATTATCTATGGACGTACAAACATGAATAGGGCCTTTGATGGTGATGTGGTAGCTGTGGAAATATTGCCTCGAGATCAGTGGCAAGAAGAAAAATCCATCGTGATCGCAAATGATGGTTTGCTGTCCTCTCTTTTACTGTGCTTTCTTTAAATGATTTGTTGAATATTTATTTTTCACTTGGGATATCTTAATGATTATTACAGAAGAAGAGGAGGAAGATGATGTTCATTTAGCTCCGGGCAGTGCAGACGATGCTCCTCGAACCTCAAACACTACACAAGTTTCGCCAGAGGACAATAGTGCTGCACCAACTCGACCGTCTGGGCGTGTTATTGGTGTTATAAAACGAAACTGGCACTCGTAAGTCGAATGATATCAATATTTAACCCTCTCTTTGTAGAATGTTTTGGTTTGAGCAATTACATTGTTTCCATTTCCTGCATTTCGAGCCATTGTGTTAAATTTGTTAGGATATATTTATGGTGACGTTGATCACTTTATTAAGAACTGAAAAATATATGACTGTATGGTACTACTGAAATATATTAAAACTGTGGGTGACAGGGAAACACATTCTTAGTTGTTTCCCACTAATTCTTCGAGCATCATCACGTCTGCAGTTATTGTGGATCCCTTGACCCGATGCCAATGCCTGCGGGCGAGGGTGGCATAGCCCATGCATTATTTGTTTCGAAAGATCGGAGGATTCCAAAGATTCGCATACAGACAAGACAGCTTGGAAATCTACTAGACAAACGAATCATCGTAGCTGTTGATTCATGGGACCGCTTGTCTCGATATCCCTCTGGACATTATGTGAGAACGATAGGCCAGATAGGAGATCGTGATACCGAAAGCGAGGTATTTCTCAAAATTTGATGAACTGCTTTAACTTTTTCCGTTATTGGTGCCCTTTTATTTTATTTTCAAGTCTGCAGATTTTCTATGTTTCCTCGACGCTGTTCTGTACTACTTGATTAATATATGTGGCTGTTATTTATGGCCTGTGGGGTCACCGATAGTTGGTGGCCTCAGTGTGAGAAGACTCAGACTTCCTATGTTTTAAGTATTGTCATGGGAAAGAAAATTTGGAAATAGTACATTTCCTTTTTTTAGGACAGTTACATATGGATTGAAGTGTAGTTAACCAACTTCATTTTAGTCGGGGGTGTCGGATTATCATTAATTCAAGCGTATCTCTTTTACAGGTGGTGCTGATAGAGAATGATATTGATGCTAGACCATTCTCTTCTCAAATTTTGGCATGTTTGCCACCCTTACCTTGGTCTGTGTCTGATGAAGACATAAAAAATCCGATTCGGAAAGATCTGCGTCACTTACGTGTCTTCAGTGTGGATCCTCCAGGTAATTGTTGATATACGATATGATGCTTCTAGTTATATTGCTTTGTATATTTTCCTCTTACTATTAATCAAGTTGTCTTTTTGGTGCAGGATGTAAGGATATTGATGATGCGCTACATTGCACACTTCTTCCTACTGGAAATTATGAAGTGGGTGTCCGTATCCTTCCCTCACATAACATTTTCTTCTCTTATACTTTTTCATATAAAAAAATTTACAAAAGAATTTAATCCTTCAAAGAGCCTTGTGCTTTGGCATTTTTGGGTATAAGGAAATCCGAGTCAAGCCCCATAAACGAACTTAATCTTGATGTTTTGCTCTCTATATGCAATATGTATAGACCGTGGAGGATACTTGTGAATGTTAAAGATCCTTAATTACATATGCTAGATATTGCTGATGTCACAAATTTTGTTCACCCTGGGACTCCACTAGACGATGAAGCTTCACAGCGGGGTACCTCTGTCTACCTTGTTGAGAGGCGCATTGACATGCTTCCGAAACCACTAACAGAAGGTGTTTATTCTAGCTCAATAATTTTCTTATGGTTCATATGCTTGGGTATATGTGTGCCGGAACCCTTATTAATTTCTGACAAATTCTGTTATTTTCTTCTAGATATATGTTCTCTGCGTGCAGATGTCGAGAGGCTTACATTTTCTATTATTTGGGTATGTTCTTTCCTTATGATTTTGATGGGTTTTTGAGTTGATATTGGCACTATTTAAGGACTTTGTAAAGTGAATTTGAACCGAGTGTGTTTCTCCTTGAAAGAAAGACGTGCATATGATTATCTGGATCTGTATGGTACATACATATATATCTGTCTTCCATCGTGTGGTAATACTTCTCCTTAATGATTCTAGATTTTTTGGTCAATATGATTTAGGAAATGAGTCCAGAAGTCGAGGTAATCTCTACATCATACACAAAGGCCATTATCAAATCTTGTGCTGCGTTATCTTACGTTGAGGCTCAGGCAAGGATGGACGATAGGTAACATTTTATCATTCTTCTTCATCGTTGTTTTCTGTAACGTTGTCGCCTCTTAGCTTCCATGACTGGTTTCTGATCCTTGATTTCTAAACATTTCTTTCCATAAGTCTATTGTTTCTCATCTGACCTGCTTTTTCTGCAACACGTTGTTGATAATACCTTCAAACTCTTATTTAATGATGTTCGAACATTTTTCCTTTTCACAATTTTAGTTGCCATCGAGCTATGAGATAGCCACATTAAACAGAATGGCTAAACCCGTCTAATGTTTCTGTCAAGATGAAAGTGAATTTGGTGGTTGTTTTCTCTTATTCTATTGATGCACGATAATCAGTTACCTTCTTGTTACCATTTACCTTTTCCATTCGACCTCTTGTAATCATGTTTCATATTTTCTAATAATATTTTCTTCCCGCAGCCGATTAATGGACCAGTTAACTACAGATTTGCGGAACCTAAATGCCTTAGCGAAGGTAATTTTGAAGGTTTCCATTGGTTGAAAAATGACAAGGAAAGAAGCAGCAAAACATGTTTATAATGTTGCAATTTTGTAGAAAATGAGGCAAAAACGCATCGAAAGAGGGGCTCTAACTCTTGCATCAGCTGAAGTGAAATTCCAAATTGATACAGAAACTCATGATCCTCTTGATATCGGTATGTTTTTCGTCTTTGAATCCCAAATTGTTATGATTTAAACAACTTATCCTGAACTGAAGTCACAAAAGTACAGATTCATTATTTTCAGCAACTGAAGTTAAAGCCAGGGAATGAACTGATCCTAGTGATACAGTCTAATATATTTTACTGCATTTCTCTTCAGGCATGTATCAAATTCGCGAAGCAAATCAAATGATTGAAGAATTTATGCTTGCTGCTAATATCTCTGTAGCTAAAAAAATTCTCGAGCATTTTCCTTATACCTCAATATTAAGGTACATTTATGAGTCTGTTCTTCACATTGTAAAATATTTTCTGCTCCATGATTACATCATCTTAGTACAATTTCGTTTGCAGGCGCCATCCTTCCCCGACCAAGGAGATGCTTGAACCTTTAATCCAAACCGCAGCTGCTGTTGGTATTTCATTAGATGTTTCATCTTCTAAGGCACTTGCTGATTCTCTTGATAATGCTGTGGTAAGTTTGCTTAAATTCAGAAATTTTCGATGTTCTTATGAATTTTACTTCTCGCTCCTTTTTTACTTATCCGAGCAAAAATTATTTGACCAAACTATCACTTTTACTTCTCTCTCCATTTCAGGGGAATGATCCTTACTTCAACAAACTTATTCGAATTCTGGCTACAAGATGCATGACCCAGGTATATGAATGCTTGTGCTTCTTGTCCAAGTTTTAAGGTCTACCGTATGTCTTAAAAAAGCTATATTATTTGTCTTCAGGCAGTTTACTTTTGCAGTGGGGATTTAAGCCCTCCAGAGTTTTGTCATTACGGTCTTGCAGCTCCCTTATATACACATTTCACATCACCCATTAGAAGATACGCAGGTAGATCAAAGAATATGTTTTTGTTTTGTTCCCTACTGTTTTGCCATCATGATCTGATTTTGTTATTGTGATGTTTTTTTCAGATGTCATAGTTCATCGGTTGCTTGCTGCATCATTAGGAATCTACAAACTTCCCGATTCTTTCCAAGACAGACCTAAGCTTACTAGTGTTGCAGACAGTAAGAATTTTGTTTTGTTTACTTCTCAAAATATTCGGTGAAATAGCAGTGTCGTTTTCTGATTCAAGATTATGCTGAAAACCTTTTGGTATCAGAATCCTTCTCCCTGCTATAATACTTGACTTATTCATCAGTGTGATGAGTGTAGGTGTGGTGTATTATTAAAGTAGTTCCAATTTTTCATCTCCTCCTTGTGATCTTCTCCTTGCAGATCTAAATCTTCGCCACAAAAATGCCCAAATGGCTAGTCGAGCCTCTGTTGAGCTTCATACGCTCATTTATTTCAAGAATAGGTAAAAATTTCCCAGTTTCTTTATCTCCTTACGGTATCCTTTCACTCAACACCTCCCTTATGCAACTGATATATTTCCTTCTCGTTTCATCAGGCCAACGGACACTGAAGCCAGAATTTTGAAGATAAGATCCAATGGCTTCATCGTATTTGTGCCAAAGTAAGACGACATTAATCTCCATCTGAGTGTCTTTGTTCCATTTATCAATTCATTCCTCTATAATATAACTGGAATACATTTCCGTATGTTTTCTTCTGTACAATCGTTAAAGATACGGTATCGAAGGACCTGTGCACTTAATATCCAAAGACAAAAAAGGCAGCGGAGAGTGGATCGTTGACGAGCAACAGCAAAGGATAAAGAAAACTAACGGAGATGTTTCGTACGGCGTTCTACAGACTGTGATGATACACATGGAAGTCGTAGAACCTCAACCCAATAGGCCAAAGCTCCAGCTTACTCTTATTTGAAGGTTTGTTTGTCAATTCTGTGGCTAAGTTTATGTCTGTTAAGTTAGCAGAGTCTGTTTTTTCTCTTTTTTTATGGTCGACTGTAAACACAATGAGCTTTTTTTATCGTGGGATTTGTATGTGCCAACTCATTGAAGGAGCGAGATATCACATCGACTAATCGTTAATCGTCGCGAAGACTCATTTCATTCGCACTTTTCTTAACAGAACAGGCTTTTAAATTATCTGCAGAAGTAGGGCTAATATAGGTCGTAAATATGTGTTTCATTTCATCACTTCAATAGATACAGTAGTCTTTAAGGTAACCGATCGATGGCCAGCGTTGCCATTGCCCAGAAAAATGAAAACTCGACACAATGCATCATTGTCGAGGCTCTTTAGAAGAGCAATACATATGTACAAGAATGTAAGAAATATATGTTCATCCATTAGTGGTATAGTCGCCGTCTTGCTGTAAACACGAATCACAGCTTCCCCCAACATCCATTGTGCCGATCAGATGGTCCATTACTGCATTTTCCATTTCAGACGATTAATTCGCAAAGGAATGTTAATCAATAGTTTTTTGCATGAGAAGCGAGGAAAGAAAGAGATGTACTTGGATTCTGTTGCATTACACTTCCATAGAAATCCATTTCTTCAAAGCTGTCATTCCCAGCTTCTTGAAACAACTCATTCTCAGGTTTACTACTGCGTGGATCCACATGATATAGAACCTCAGAGCTTGCCAGAGAATTCTGAAAGCAGACATCGTCATCAACCCGTGAACTAGATAAGTCTGCTGTCTGCAAATCATGAGTCATCATCATCTTCTTATCATTAGAAAGCACTTCTTCGGTTTCAACCTCAGACTCAGCATTAGTATTATGAACTGTTGCAGGTTGTTGTTTCCTCTTCGATCTGGCCCGTCTGTTCTGAAACCAGTTATAGACATTTGTCGCTGTGACTTGCCCGTGCTGTAATAACTCGGCTGTTATTTCTGGGACCTTGAGCTTCCCTGGACTGCTAATCCCTTGGTTGAAGATGCGTTCTAAGATCTGAAGCTGCTTCGGAGTGGGAGACCATCTTTGTCTGCCGCCGATGCTATGCGAATTAGAGCTCGTCATCAAAGGGTCGGCGTACAGATTCCCAAATCTTGGTCCTGAGAAAAATTTTCACATAAATTTATTACATTTCATTCATCATCTGCGTCCTACTTAGCTATGATTCTTCAATGCATCTTGCATAGATGGATGAAAAAAAAATTCCACTTGAAAAGAATTGAAAGCTATTAAAAAGGATCATTCTGCAACAGAGACGAAAGCTGAATACATTACATTCTTCAGCCACTAGCATATTAAATGATTGTTGTACTCATTAATCATATCTCACAAAACATGATCAGCAGAAAAGTTGCCCCAATTACCAACATAACGATCACAGAAATTCTCAAATGATAACTTAATTTGAAGATTTGATCAATAAAGAAACAAACCGGCAAGATCGCTTTTGGCAGTGAGGGATCTATGCATCTCGACAAGCTGTTCACAGATTGTAGCATAAACAGCGATCTGCTCCCTCAGGATTTCCATTTGCTCATCTGTCATCACCTTCATGAACGTCGTCAATCCTCCTTCGGCATTCAATTCATTCGCCATCTCTTCTATTTAGTTCTTTTTTCCACAAATTTTCTCTCTTTTCTATAACAGCAGCAGAAAGAGACTTCTGTGGTAAAAGACAAACGAAGAAAAAGGTTTCCACAGTCCAGAGTGAAGTCACACAGCTAAACGGCGGGGTAACGAATATATGCCACGTGGTGGCTAATGATCCATCAAGTTCGAATCATTAGTTGTCGGGGCTTATTGGGCCAATTAGCCCATCCACTTCGATAATTATTGCCACGTACATAATACAGAACAAAAGTTTTTTTTTTATATAAAAGATGATTTATATTTCAATCTTGACGAAGGTCCAAATACAATAAATCGGCTATAGCCTGACAAGGTGGGGATCGACCCTCGCTATTGACTCCTAAATTTTTAGCTAGAAAATGAGCAACAGAATTACCATTACGTCTAACTAAAGAAAAAGAGACCGAATCAAAATCAAGAACGAGAGACAGACAGTCGTTTAGAATGGAGCCGATCGATGTAGAGTCCACGCGTCGATGTTGCAAATAAGAGATGACCTCGGAACAATCACCCTCAATATCAATACGACGCCAGTTCATTAAAAGAGCCCATCTAGCGCCAAGAGCTTCAATAACTACAGAATCAAACTCCCCCGAGAAAAACTTTGACCACAAGCCGACACATGCACCATCACTGTTACGGGCAATCACGCCTCTAGAGGCCCCATTACGCTCCTGATGAATCGCTCCGTCGAAGTTAAGTTTTATTATGCCAAAGCTCGGGGGACGCCACGTGGGGGATTGCAGAACCTTGTCGGCCGATATAGCAGTAGTTGTAATTGGCAGATGTTGAGCTCATTCCATTGCCTTCCTCATCACCTTACTTGGAGAAAACACCTCAGATTCCATGACCCATTTGTTGCGAAAATGCCAAATAGCCCAACATACCGAAAGAAGGAGTTCAAAATTCGGAGGGCTCAGAAGGTTATGTAAATCCCGCAACCATGTCGTCACAGATGAAGACCAGCAGCGAACAATCTTGAATGGCAAGCCAGATGCCTTCCATACCAATTTGGACTCGGGACAATCCATGAACACATGTCGTTCATCTTCTCGAGGATCACCACAACGTTTACATATGGCTTGAGAAAAGCAGTGGCGATCGACAAGGTTAGCAGCTGTAGGCAGGGCTTTCATACCGAGCCGCCAGATGAAGACCTTGACCTTCGGGAGAACCTTAGCATTCCACAAAAAGCCCCACTCATTACGCCTCGAGCTTGAGGACGCTTGATCTCGAGGTACCAGTTGTCGGGCCACGTGATATGTGGACTTAACCGTGAATGCACCGTGCTTCGTATAGTGCCAAACGACTTTATCGGGACCATTCATCATACTTAAAGGGCAGCCGAGAATCACGTTCACATCAATGGTTAAAAACACGGACTGAACTAATGATACTGACCACACCCCGTCCGCGAAGAGAGGAGATCAAACACAGTCATATCCTCGAACGGCCTACGAACCGGGGTGATGACACGAAAAGATCTCGGCCATGGAAGCCAGGGGTCCGTCCATACATTAATACTCCTTCCGTTTCCAACTTGCCAACGAAAGCCCGCCTGGACAATCAGTCTTGCAGCAATGATGGCACTCCATGTGCTCGAAGGTCTCGAACGGATGGCTGCATTCATAATGCTGCCATTTGGGAAATATCGCTTCTTAAGCAGTCGAGAGAGAAGGGTTTCAGGCTTAGTGAAGATTCGCCAAACCTATTTAGCAAGAAGAGCCTTGTTAAACAATTTAATATCACGGAATCCCATTCCACCTTCGGCTTTTGGCTTGCATAAGTTATCCCATGGGACCCAATGGAGTTTTTGTTTATCGCAAGCGCTCCACCAAAATCGAAACCATTCTCTGGATATCCCGAACCAGTGAAGATGGCAACTGAAAAACACCCATTGCATACGTCGGGATAGCTTGCAGAACAGCTTTGATGAGGATCTCGCGACCGGCTTGAGAGAGCATCTTTTCAGACCATCCCCGTACACGCTTCCAAACTCTATCTCGTATGTAGTTGAATACTTCTTTCTTGTTCCTCCCCATGACCGAAGGCAGCCCAAGATAAAGATTGTGTTTGGCTTCTCGACAAATACCAAGAGCCCCGCAACAAAGATCTCGGGCTTGATCACTCACATTAGGGGGAAAGCCACCGATGATTTCGAAAAATTTACCATTTGACCCGAGGCTCGCTCATAGATTGTCAATATATCTTGTATCACCCGCATGCTTTCAACGCTCGCTCGTGTAAAGATCAACGTGTCATCAGTGAATAGGAGGTGCGATACAACTGGAGCCCCTTGACATACTGCTATCCCATGCAACACCCGTTCCGCTTCAGCCTTCTTTAGTAGACTACTGAAAGCTTCAATACAGAAAAGAAACAAATATGGAGACAAGGGGTCACCTTGACGTAGACCCCTTTCGGGAGTAATACAACCAAAGCAACGGCCATTAAGCACAAAAGAATACTCGACCGAGGAGATACAAAGCATAATTAATTTAATGAACGAAGAATGAAAACACATCTTACATAGTACTCGCTCCAGAAAGGACCATTCCACCCTATCGTAGGCTTTGCTCATGTCCAGTTTAAGGGAGCAATAACCCTCTCGCCCTGTCTTTCTCCGATTCATCGCATGGTTATTTTCGAAAGCAATAAGTATATTATCAGTAATTAACCGATTGGGGATGAAAGCAGGTTGGTTAGGGGAAATAAGTTGGTCTATGAAATGTTTCAGCCTATTTGTAATGCATTTGGATGCAATGCGGTAAACAACATTACATAAGCTGATAGGACGAAATTGGGTAAGATTCTCGGGGTTATCACACTTGGGGATAAGTACTATATGGGTTTCATGAAAAGCCGGGAAGTCAGAACCACTATTAAGGAAATCAAGAATCAATTTAGACGTTTCCTCGCCAACAATATCCCAATATTTTTGGAAAAATATTGGCGAGAGTCCATCGGGCCCCTGATTTATATGGAAACATACCAGACAGTGCCGTTCGAACCTCCTCTTTAGTGTATGGCTGAAGGATCACCTCATTCATAGAATCTGTCACGCATGGTTGTATCTCCTGAATAGCTCGAGTGATCTCCGAATCCAAAGGTTTTTGGGAAGTAAACAGGTTACGAAAATGCCCAGCAACAGTCTCCTCGATATCCGCACGACTTTCGCACCACACACCTAGCCCGTTTCGAATCCCTTTAATCTGATTTCTCCGTTGTCTTGTAGTGGCTACACGATGAACCAGTATTCTTATCACCATTGCGAAGCCATTCGCTTTTACAGCGCTGCCGCCAGTGTAGTTCTTCCTTTTGAAGTATCATATTAAGCTCATTCCGCAAAGAGATCTCTATCATCCGAGAACGGTCTGTAGGTGGTAGATGTGTAATATGAAGGAGTTCCTTTTCAACTTCTCTCTTCCGTGCATGCGTCTGCTTGAAAGTCGCCTGACTCCATCTAGATAATTTAGATTGGCTTTCCTGTAACAACGTCCGAGCACGCCCGGGATCTTGCATACAAGACGGCGCCTGCCAACATTCTCGTATAATCTTCTCACACTCATCGTCCAACATCCACTTTGCTTCAAATTTGAACCGGCAATCAAAAGGGTCACTACTTGTGCGATGAGGTTGTGTAGGGATTTTTTCTGGCCAATTTCAGCCCAAGTCCAAGCTCGTATAAGCTTGTGGGGTTCTCTCTAAAACCAATTGGCAATAGAGGGAGTGAACCCACAAGCTTATAAACCACTTATATTTTTCCTAATCCATCGGTGTGGGACTTTGAGATTGCACATCCAACAGGTTGCAGATCAACAACTAGGGCAGAATGATCAGAAGAGAAAGTGGGAATATGACGCGTGACCGCATGAGGGTATAGATCAATCCAGTCTGACGAACCGCAGGCTCTGTCTAGGCGCTCATAAATAGTATGCGGAGTTTTCGTGCGGTCTAACCAAGTAAATTGTCGACCTGAAAACCCTAAATCTGATAAGCCACAATAGAGTAGACAGTCACAGAAGTCAGAAATTTGTCGTGGCGGGCGAGGCCGACCACCCAATTTTTCCTCCTGATCAAGAATCTCGTTAAAATCCCCAAAGCACAACCACTTTGAATATCTTTGATCGCTTAGTCGAGATAGGAGCTTCCAGCTATTCTTTCGCTGTATTGTAGATGGATCACCATGAAAACCCGTAAGGCGCCAACATCCATTAGAGTCATCATCGTTGATCGATATATCAATATGATAGGTCGAGTAAGAGCGCAAAGAGACGTTCATCTCCTTATTCCACAACATAATCAGCCCCCATTTTCTGTCGTCCACCTCAACACATAAACCATGCATATTAAACTTTCTTTTAGTAAACTCAAAACGAATTTTACCACATTTGTCGATAAGGAAAATCACGATCGGGTGGTAAGAACGAGCGAGATTTCCTAACTCGTGAACCGTAGAGGCTCCTCCCAAGACCATACAGTTCCAACTGAGGAGGCTCATTGCTCCCGGCGGGGCTGACCCGCAGCCTCCGTCGATGATTCAGTAGTGTCCATGTAATCTGAAGTAGAAAGCATGAGCCGTTTCGCTGCTATACTAACTTCACCAGAGTCGAGTTTTCTCTTTTTGGGTAACAAGTCTCGCATCTCAACAACACCCGAGTCAGCACGAGCACGAGCCCTAGCTCCGTTTAGTCCTTTCGTTCGTAATCTCAGATGGTTCCTCTTTGATGGGAAGTAGTAACTGTAGCTCCTTTTCAGCGGGAAGTAGTAATATAGAACGAAAGTTAAACAATACAGTAAAACATCTATAAATTAATATTATGTAAATTAATAAACTCTCTAAAATAATAAAATCTCCCAGTCTAGACTTATTGTAAAAAATCATCAAATTCGGTTAGATAATAATAATAATTTTTCAGAAAATCCCTTTATAAATATTATGTCCCGTTAAAATTCTAAATTAATAAGTCATAAATATTACAATTATAAATATTATGATAATTTACCCAATGTTATAATTATGAAATATTCATAAGCTTTGCTACGACCACCATGTCAAATATTGAAAAGATCATTACAACAAATAAAATGATGAATAATAGTATTAGTATTATTGACCAAGAACTTATTGTATATAAGACAAAGACATTTACTCATCATAATCTCATTTGATTCAGTCCGCACACATGCTAAGAGATCGCTGAATTTAAAAATTTATCTTTTAATTAATAAAATATTAATTTATCGATATATTAGGATCTCTAAATTAATAAATTTACAGGTCCCATTGTTATTAATTTATAGAGGTTTAGTCAATAACAAACGATCGCGTATGTAATTGACATAGTTTGGATTTATCAAATTCGATCCAATTTGAACGAATTATATTGCATTGATTCCAGTATGAGCAGCCAGCTAAAAATAGAAACTAAAAAGTAAAAATATCTGAGCGACTGAAATTACGTCTCTAGCCCTACAGCTCACCCAGCATATAACAAATCATTTCTCCTTATCCTTATTTCTTTTAATAAAGGGGCGCACCATGGCACCTATTGGCGACCAAATTGGTAATTATCTCCAAGGCTAAAACCGTCTTTAAGGTTAATTAGTGAAACCATCTACACCCTCGGATCAAGCCGTGTCACCACCTCATCTCCATCCAACGGCCCTGAGGCACTCCTCAACAAACACATGGGAAACACAGAGCCAAGAGAATGGGGGCTACAAAGCGTATCCAGCCAATGAGAATGCTAGGATGATCAGTTCTCGGATCGATGACGTGGCAAAGAGAATTTGAAATCCCGCCCAAACCAGGCCTTCAATTGGGCATGTGAGGAATATTGGCTAGATTTTTGAAGGTGTTTTCCCTTGGAAACCCCTCAGCACTCACTTTCTCATATACTGCCTACGCGTCTACGATTTCGTCTCCTCTCACAACGCAAAGCTATCCTTCGTTTTTTCTCTCTCTACTCCGATCTATCTCGTCATTTTTTGAAGCGGAAGACATGAAAGGAGGAAGATCCAAGGCGGAGACGAAGAAAGCCGATGCTAAGTGAGTATTTTTTTACCGGTTTATGATTGTTGTTTTTGCCTTGTTTGCTGTTTTCGTTGTTTAATTCTGCTTTGTTAGGCTTTCGGTGAAAAAAGGACGGGCAAAAGCGCCGGCGCCGAAGAAGGCGAAGGCGGTCAAGGATCCGAACAAGCCGAAGAGGCCTGCTAGTGCATTCTTCGTCTTCATGTACGAGTTTTTAATGTTTTTTTTTTCGTTTTTGCTATTCAATTTATTCCGATTGGTTGATTTTGCTGATTTATCGTCTGTAATTTGCTGAAAAACAGGGAGGACTTTAGAAAGCAATACAAGGAGAACCATCCAAACAACAAATCAGTCGCAGCTGTTAGTATTTTTATTTTCTTCTGATCCGATCCAAAACTTATTTACAACATTTCTCTGGTCTTAAGAGTTTTTGCTCTTTATGATTTTGGATCAGGTCGGAAAAGCTGGTGGCGACAAATGGAAATCCTTGTCCGAGGCTGTAAGATATTTTGATCTAAGGATTTGCTTTGGTATTTTGAATAACTTTTGGTTGATTAGCTTCCTCAATTTGATAGGAGAAAGCTCCTTATGTTGCTAAGGCAGAGAAGAGGAAAGCTGAGTACGAGAAAAACCTCGAAGCATACAACAAAAAGACGGTAATTCTCCAATTCTCACTCAATTACAATATATCCTTACAGCTCAATCCTGTGTTTAATTAATTATAAACTCCATCGATCCATAAACAGTCTTCCGTAGATGAAGCTGAAGATGAATCGGATAAATCCAAGTCTGAGATTCATGACGATGATGACGCCAGCTCAGAGGTACGCAGCTTCAGCTAAATAAGTAAAATCAATCGATTAAGATTATTCGATAACTTCCTTGTGACCTTTTGTTTTTTCGTCTTTGGTTAATTGATATAGGAGGATGATGAGGACGACGATGACAACTAGAAAAGGATCTGTCGCCTTCTGTTACTGTTCAAAAACCTAGTATTGTCCATGGTTTTACCATGTTATTACTACTGTTTTGTAAGTTTTATATGTGATATCGTAGAATTAAAAAGAAAAGGAAAATCATATGTTCAAATGGTATCTTAACTATATGTTAATGCAGCGTCATGAAGATATATTGTGCCTATTAGTCGATGTCGTTTAACACGTTTCGCCATTTGCTAGGCAGTTTCGCTTCATTGATGAGTTAGATCTGCTCGTCAATTGTTTAATCTAATTGTTATAGAATTGTTTGTCTGTTAGTGTAGCGAATAGATTGACGATTTGTCTGGCGATAGAACGTGAATGATTATTCCTAATATGCATTTTTGTTAGAAAATATATGTGGTTAAATGGGATGAAAATATGCAATCAATGCATTTGGTTGGCGACGCAGAAAATCATTATTTATCCTCCCCAATGGGCGGCACATAAGACGTAAAACTTGTGCATTGTGAGCATATTTTTCGCTGGATATTCGGATGCTTCTATGGGAAACAATTGCGTCATATGGTCGCTCGGTGAAACATGCAAGTTGCTGTTCCAAACTTTTCACTTAATTATATAGTACCATTTACCTATCTAAAATATGGTCTAATTTGAAAGAAATCCTTCAATGTCCTATTTATGTTTTTGTGTTAAAAAATATCACTTTGATTTTAATACACATTTTCTACATAAATTCAATATTTAAATATGCCAACACAGATAAATCATACACGAGAATTAGTTGAAGTCGATCCACAAAAACAACAAATAATTGAGTCATCTTTTCAAAGAAACCATTCATATGATTCATGTAATGTTATCTGGTGTGTAAAGAACTTTTAATTTATATTTTATATGGGATGTATAAAAACTATCAAATTATCATATAGTTAACAGCTAACTAGTAATTTGGAACTCTTATCTTTAAGTCGGGATCAGGCATTTAGATAATTGATAAATAAAAGATGTTATTCTATTGAGATTTTATTGTATTTAGCTTTTATAATTCCCGCAGCATAACAAGTGTCTCTCAGTAACTTGAAAATAACTACAAATAAAATAAAAATAATAATCCAATGATAAAGGAGAAAAAGAAAATGGCAGCAACGCACAGCTCTCACCTCACCATTAAAATTTAAAATTCCCCTACCTCAGCAAAGAAATGACAACGTTGTACCCAACCACACTACCTTCAGTAAGAGTAGCGACGAAATTACCAAATTGCCACCGCAAGACAACTTCGTCCTCAACAAGCCCATCGCCCAATCCGAAAAAACTCGCAATAAGATTGAAGGTGTCGGCGATGTCTTCTTCTACTCAGCCAACTGCATCGGACGAGACCGCTAAAAAGCCATTTTCGGTACTATTTGTCTGCCTTGGCAACATATGCAGAAGCCCAGCTGCTGAAGGTGTTTTCAGACACCTTGTTGAGCAAAAGGGCGTCGATTCAGAATTCTATATTGATTCCGCCGGGACCATAAATTATCACGAGGTACGAAATTTTCTTTAAATTAGGTACAGATTCCATTTCTGGTCGCGTTTGTGGGGGAAAAAAGATTGTTTTTAGGGTTCATAATATTGGGTGCTGCCTTGTTTTTTCTGTGTGAAATTTAGGGCAATCAAGCTGATCCAAGGATGAGGGCAGCTTCTAAAAGGCGTGGAATAGAGATAACCTCAATTTCTAGGCCAATAAGGCCTTCCGATTTCAGGGATTTTGACCTAATTCTTGCAATGGATAAGCAAAACAGAGGTATGCTTTAGTGCTGTTGAATTCAAACCAATTTTAAAGAGTATCTATCATTCTTCGAACTCTGTTCTTTCCATTATGTTGGATTGTTGGTATAAAAAATCATCCGATGAGATGAATGTGAATGATCTTCTTTGGTGAAGAGGATATAATTGGGTCATTTGAGAGGTGGCGCCACAGAGAAACATTGCCTGCTGATGCACATGAAAAGGTTTGTATCTTCGAATTCTTATTACGCAGTATGGAGAGGATCAAGTTAGGTTTAATTGTTTTAACTGGACAATGCATATTATTTCATTGTCTGCTGTCATTAAGCTCAAGATTATTACATAAGGCTAACTATGGTTATATTACATAGGTTCGTCTGATGTGTTCTTACTGCAAGAAGCACGACGAAACTGAAGTCCCAGACCCTTACTACGGGGGACCACAAGGCTTTGAGAAGGTAACACATAATATTATATGTTATGGGTTAGTTAATTGGTTTATGATATATCTGATTCGAAGACAAGGGCTTAAGCTCATATCCATGACTATTGCCAAAGCATGGGCAAAATTACTTGATATATAAGAAGTTACTACTTGATATAGATCCACTGAATTCCCTTACGCAGGTTCTTGATTTACTTGAGGATGCTTGCGAATCACTGCTGGAAAATATCGTAGCTGAGAAAATGCGATGATTTTTCACCTTCGCTGCCTAATTGTATGGAAGGTGGTTTCTTTGTACTTGTCTGAAATCCATGCATTATTGTTTCTAATTTAAAGTGATGCAAACATGTTTCTGAGATTCATTACCTCAAAGGTATTGTTGTATTGTTGGGCTCCAGAGAATGATAATAGTCAGTTGCTGCTGGTTGGTAATTAATTTTTTATTAGATTCATGATATTAGATATCCTATACATAGCTGTATGTCGAAAAACTTGTGGACATAAGATGATGAGATCAATGGAGATGCTATGAAGCTTACAAATTCATGTGCACGAGCACGACTTGCCTATTTAGTTTGTCCCAAGACTTTTAAATCACGAACGTGCTACTAATTCACGTGTGAAGATTGAAGTATATACATATATATTAGATTCAGACTTATATCAGTAGATCCGTTGAATTCCAAACCACATTTTTTAACGATTTGGAATTTTCGATTTCGTGGCTCTTACATATATATGACTTTTACATTTTATTATGTTATAGGTTTATTTTTTTGGCCAAATCCTATAAACTGTAGTATTACTTGTGAGTTGTTCCCCTGATCATTTACTGAACCATATTGAATTTTCCTTGTTTTTTAGCAGAAAACTTCGTATCTATCTATGACATGCTATTTTCAACATAACAAATTGTGGTCCATAAATAGGGTTAAAAAGTAAAACAAACAACATGTCAACTCTTTTTCAGGCCACATAATGTTGTAGTATACAACATCTGTACCCACAAGAAAAAATGTGGAAAGCACAAACATTTATCTAATGTAGGAAACATATAAAAAAATACTTGCAGATAGTTGTTAAACTACTCTCTAACGATCCATTTCAATTGCAAGATCCAAATTCAAGCTTAAGATGAAATTTAAAAAAAAAAACATTCAAACCATAATCAAAGACAAGTCTTGCTATAAAGTATAAACGATACAATCACAAAAAAAAAAAAAAAAGTATTCTTGCACAAGTAACAGAAAACCCATTATTCATCAAACCAAAAAAAAATTAAAAATCAGTAAAACCCAAAAAAGAAGAAGAAAAAACATCACATACTCTTACAAGCGCAGATCAACAAGGAGAAGTCAGTTTTTTCTTGATCTTTCTGTGCAATCTTCTCCTCCAACCAAAGCCTGCTATCGAATCCACTTCTCTTCTTAAACATAAACACAGCACTGTTACCATTATTATTATTACCAGAAACAGATGGGCTGTCGTAAAACCAATCATGAACATCCCACATTAGATCGACCAAAGAACCATCCAAGAAAATGGTATGATTCCCTCTGAAATTCCACTGTAGCCTCTTCACTCGAACTACGGTCTTCTTATCGATAGAAACCATCAAAAAAGGGTTCTTCAGCCCTTCGTTTTCTCCGCCGCCGCATCTGATCAGAATCTCATGGCAGTCGCCGGCGTCGCCCAGCCTCGCCTTGGTCGAGTAAAGGGTATTGCCGGAAAAATTCTCCTGCCTTGAAATCAGCGAGAATTTCCCAGGTTTCACCTTCTTCTGAGCCGAGCAGTCGCCGACGACCAGCGCTGGCTCGGAATCTACGGCGATGGAGACGTAGAAACCCTCGACGGGCTCGGGCCCAGATTCGTATCGGGCCGCAGAAAGGTCCCAAGAAACTTCGATGTTGAGCTTGTGAAATTCGATCGATTTCGAACCCTTTAGCTTTCTGAACATCCTCGAGTTCGTGTTGACCTTGATTGAAGGGGGCGGCGGCAACGGCGTCGGCGGATCGAGGCGGTCGCTGGTGGTGGTGTCGGCGGCGAAGGATATGCTCAGGCCTTGGGAGACGGCGTTCTTGGTCCACGTCAGCGTGACGAGGATGTATTTGTTAGGGGAGAGATTCGCCTTGTAGAGGCAAGTGACGGCATTTAGGACCGACGAGGTTAAGCTCGGAGAAATGCATGAAGTGTTTCTGTAGCTCGAACATGACGTGTCTGATGAGACTTGTACGGCGTATTCGCTGAAACATGACGAAAAATCTCTCATCTTTTTTCTTTAGTTGATGAGTTCAATTGGGAGATCGATGAAGAAGGAAATATTTGGAGAGGTTGAAGAAGAAGAAGAAGAAGAAGAAGAGAAGATGGGGAAGAAGGTAGGAAAATGATAAAATGGAAATCTGAGTTTCTGTCCTGTCCTGACAAGAACATGTATGTGTAATTAATACCATGAATTTTTTTATTTTATTTATTTAATTCTTTGATTAGTTCAATGAGACGTAATAAGATGCATATCTTACTCTATGTTTATTTAATTGTATTTGACAGTTCATCTGAGAATGGGACGGGATTATGGAATAGATGCTTGAATAATTACAAAAGCAGCGATATTACGATAGTGGGATTATTGTAATTTATATAACAAGGTGTATAGTTTAATTTCAAATATTTGGTTATCTTGGGATCTATGGTTGACTAAATAAAAAATATACATTGGGACAGTTCATTGTGCAAACCATGAAGTTTTTACTCTGTTCGTTAGGTTGATTAATTAGGCACAGAAAGACGTATATCAAATCCAAATTATTATTATTATGTTTCAAAATC
The DNA here is from genome assembly GCA_027422505.1 of Craterostigma plantagineum. Lineage (NCBI taxonomy): Eukaryota > Viridiplantae > Streptophyta > Magnoliopsida > Lamiales > Linderniaceae > Craterostigma > Craterostigma plantagineum. The sequence continues at coordinate 6,912,704 of JAPQWV010000007.1, forward strand.
AAAATTTCAAAAATCAGTTAAAAGTACGTGACATCTCAACCCACTTTGGACCCCTTTCTTGTTATCTAGTTGCAATGTCCTTTCAAATCAGCAAAGACAAAGAACACAGCCGAAATTCGAAATACCTTATACTAAAATTAATAATATTAATAACGTGAATCTCGATTTTACCATTTCCTACATAAAAATGGCAAGCTCACTGAACAAATATCATGCATGGTTTTCAAGTAGTTGCAATTCCTTCGTAATAGATAGGTAGTTCATTTAGAACAACTAAATTCTATATTATCTATTCTTCTATTCTATTATACTAGTACCTTCTGCACGCTCTATGTGTGTGCAATTAATATAATTGTGACGGAAATAGTAGTTTAACTCAACTTATAATAGTGGCTAGTTTTTTATAATTTATTTGTATTTAATTACCATATTTAAGTGGAGACGAAAGATATTAATTTAACTAAAATAGACAATAAAAAGTTATAATGGTAATTTTCCTTTACAATTAAAATTGACATACCACGCCAGTTTCTATGAGGTCATGAGCCATAGAAAGATGAACAGTGTGTGGTTGTTATAAACTGCTATAGTTGATTTGTCATTTATTGCAATTTGATCCCTTTATCTTTATTTAATTATTTCAATAATTTTCATATCACTTTTACATTTTATATATTATGCTTCGCTTGGCAGTTTATACGATACGCCAGCCACTATAAATCGAACACGTGAGCTAAACATCCCTACATATTTTTTTTTATTATATAGCTCAAAATTATATTCATCTATTATACATTTAAAAATAATAAATTTCAAAATTTAAAGTAAAAGTAAATATAATTATATTCAAAGCAAACGCATGGAGTGTGGGAAAAAGTATTAGTCTCTATAAAGTATAAAGGAGCGTAAGTATGATATATCTCTAAATTGGGAGCCGCGCAAATTACAAGTGAAATACATGTCTAGGGAACAATAAAATTATGCTATTTCAGCTCCTATGATTAGAGGCATAGGAATAACGTGAATCAAATAATAATACGGTCCCTCTCTCTTATGTATTCTATAAGTTTTTTATATTGAAAATCCGCTGTGGTTGTAGTTGGGAAGAAAATAACATTAAATTTGATAATGTGACCCATGAAGCCATTTAATTCTATTACAATGTGGCCATTTAACATCCCTTTCTGCCCTTCCTAAAAGTTCATTTTCCTACAATGCTGGCAGATGTTTAAATGCATTTTGATTCACACTACTACAAAAAGTTTCATGATAAGAATCAATTATACATTAAAGTTTTGATAAAAAAAAAAAGCATTTAAGTACTCCCTCTAATTCTAGAGGTCGTTTTACTTCTTTCATTTTGTTTCTAGTTAGAAGTCGTTTTACAGATTTCAATACAAATATTTATTATATTTCCAATTTTACCATTTTTATGTGATTTTCAATATTCATAGATGGTGAGACATTCCATTAATTAAATAGCAGGAAACAATTAATTAAGGGTATATGAGACATTCCATTCTATTTCTTAATATTGTGAAAAATCCTTAAACGACCTCTATTTAGAATCAGAGAGGGAGTACTATACAACCATAGTTTTGAAACTGGATTTGGGAATGCTCTACAATATCTAATATCTATAATTTATAGGGTACAAAACGTAATCGAATTTAATGAAATGAACGAAGTTTTATTTACTTTAGGCTTATTTAAAACAAATATCATAGAAGTTGAAAAAAAAATATATGGACCGCGGGTGGTTAGGCCCCAAAATGTCACGTTACCCCAATAAATGACGAACAAGTTGATCGATAATTAAATTAACTGATATTTGGGAGATTAGCAAGTATCTAAATGCGGGGCTAAAAGGTGCATTTTTTTTAATGAAATGGTAATTTCACATAATACCCATATCGAAATGATCATCTTGACACGCGGTTCTAATCAATATCTTAGAAAAGTAAAACAAATTATTTATTGACGAGCATTGTAAGATTATATGTTAAATTTATCTGAAACTTGCTCAATGATATTCATATAAAATATATGGTTTATTCACAATACAAATGTCACATGGTTCACTAAACCAACCGATCATGATAGGCCTTACAATGATGGATATGCTGAAAAATAATATTTTTAACGTGCCTAACATATATACAATTTGTTAATTTACAACAATTAGCTTTTCTCTTAAATTCTAATTATTGTTTTCTTTAAAGCACAGGCAATGATAATTATTATTATGAACTCTATCTTTAATATCAGTCGAATTTTGTTCAGAATATCAACCTTCACATTGCAGGTGGTGAAATAAGTAGCTTGTAAATACGAATATAAATGATGAATTACAATTTTGGAACTATTAATTTAGCTAAACTCAAAACAACATGAATCTATATCTGTTCTATAACAATAGACAATCAATTTACGATAAATAATGATGACATTACTCACGATACAGGTTAAGGCACGTTTTTTTTATACAACATATTTCAATTTTCACGAATATTCTCTATTAAATAAAATAAAGTTAATTATTACATATTCCTCTAGTATTTCTGTCACACCCTACGTATATGCAATAAAATAAAGTTAATTATTATTAAACAGTTTAATAAGTAATATACTAAAAATAGAATTTGGTGGTTATTATAAGGTTATGGAATGTACGTGGTTTAATAAGTTTTTTTAATAGATATAGAAAAAATCTGATTGATCAATAGAGACAAACCAATTGACGGTTTATCCTAGCCCCTCCGCCCTCACCCTTAATATAATAGAATACATATATACTCCCTCCGTCCCGGCAACTTTATCACATAAGTTGCTGGGCACGCAAATTAAGGTGGCATTATTATAATAATATAGTACAATGAAAATGTTAAAAAGTGTATATTTTGACACTCTTTTAAGAATATTTAATATTATTATATTGATTGTTTGTGATAATTTTTTTGCTAAATAAGGAAAGGTGATAAAATTATTGGGACGCACGAAATGGAAAAGTGTGATAAAATTAGTGGGACGGAGGGAGTACATATCATCAATTCTTCACGCAAACTGCTCCTTGATAGCATGACATATTAAGCTTAATTTAAATACGCATTACTAATTAATTTTCCAACATTAAATAGTTTAAAATGTATATAATTACAAAATCCAGTTCAAGGTAGTCGTAGAAGGTGACAAAAAAGGAAACAATGCTTGTGCTAACAACAATCACAAGTTGACTTTTCAAAGTTGATTGTCTCAAATTACAAGCCCCATGTCTTATAATTCATCACCATAAAATAAGTAGTTGGAATCTATTGATGATCGATGTTTAAGTTGCTTGCACCCTAATCTATTTTATTAATATATCGAGTTTAGTTGATAAAACATGGTTTAATATATAATTAATTAGGTCAAATAAAGTATATATTCACAAATAGGCGTGCAGGCAGACAGCATCGTTACATCTCCATTATTTAATATTTTTTTGTCCTTATTATCTTCGTAAATAAAGTAATCCCACCGACCATTAATTAATTATCGGCTATGTGGAATTCTTTCTAAAAGTCATAGGCTCAATTGGAAAATAGAGCTGCTATCTTCAATTCAAATGAAATTATCAATATCTCATAGTTTTATTTAGTGCGGGACACTTGGAATTCATAGATAGTACTTTAATTATTTAAAGTGGTAAAAACTAATAAAACCCCCTAATTTTATGCTTGGTCTCGAATTTTTTGATAGGAAAAAAATAACTTCGATGGTTTATTACTTTATTTATAATATGATTAAGAGATGGGGTCATCGTGGTTGGCATATCTTGCACGTCAATTTTTATTTCCAGCATATAGTTTATCATGTCGTACATAATCGATATGTTAGGATGAACGTCACTAATATATGGTTACATCATTGACAAAGTATTGCATTGCAAGTCATATATGTCAGTCATTAACTATCTCGAAAATGAATAACGAAAGTTTTATTACATGTTTAATTCTCATCAATAATATACCACCGTACATGGACTAAATATTTAAGCACAAGCTTAGGCTGCTTGTAAATAAGATTATCCATATTGATATGGGGCAATATTTATAGGTATGGGGGCTCTGGATACTTAGTTAGCGGTAGATTGATTGTTATGCGATTTTTTAGGTACACAAGGTGCTTATAACGAGGGGACATAAACAGAAAGAACAAAAGGATGTACGTGGTTCGAATCCTGTTGGATTCTACGTCCACGGGGCGCTGGGAACTTCTTTCCACTAAGTAATAACACTTTACACACTCGGATTATCCTCACTTTCACTCCTTAAATGCAGAAAATTCGTTTGGGATATCTAGAGAGAGAATACTATGTGAATGCTTTGTAGAAAAAGTGAGAGCTGTGGAAAATATGGCTAAGTCCTTATTTTATAATAGCTCCCCGCTGTCTGTTTGATGCCATGTTCCTGGATTTCTGGGGGACGTACTACCTAGGGACTGCAGGAAAGGGGATGGACTGCTTGATGGAATGACCCCTGCGACGGCTACAGTGAAGTGTGCAGTGATATCTTCCTCTAATGGGATGACACGCGTCCCTGTAATCTTTTTTCCCTTTCTTCTACTGCCTCTTCATCTTGATATATGAGGGTTCTTTCTTCTTTGTCCGGTCCATGCTTGTGTCCGTCAGGTCCTTGCAGATCCTTCTTCCCAGATTTGTACTTTACCATGGGCTCTTCTTCTTGGTGGACTTTGTTGGGCCTTTCTTTATTTCTCGTTTTTCTCGGCCCAGCTTAGTTGAGTCCACATCAACCACTCCCCTACTCTAATTTATTTTTGGGGACAAAAGTGAATTAGAGTAAAATGATAAGTTAAACCTTACCTCCTCTTATGGATCTTCTGTCATGATTCCCTGAAGGGACGTGTCTTTTGCCACTTCCTTTCAATACCTCTGGAACCGCTTCTTTTTTAAGGGTGGCTTCTGGAAGTTCCTTAGGTTAATTTTTTGAAGGGTTACTTCGTTATTGCACAGGTACGTCTCTCTCTCTTTCTCCCTTTCAATTTCATCTTCGTCTTCTGTAGATATGGCTTCCCCCATTTCAGATTCAGCGAAACCTTCGTCTTCCCCCACTCATTCCTTCCAGTCGATTTCTTCTGATACGTCGCCTACCCCCTATTTCACAGCCTATTTCCCGACCAGAAGCTCGTACCCAACGCGCCGCCGCGCCCCAAACCAGCAATCGACCGCGAACTCGTTCTGCCATCGCTTCTGCTATGGCTTCCCTTTCTCTTGGCGGAGCCGGATCTGCTGGTTCGCCGGCCGCTTCTTCAGATTTGGTCGTGCTCTCTGAGCCGCCGCCTCCTCCTAACCCTAAATCTGTCTCGTCTCCCTCTGCTCGGGCTCTACCCAGTGCTTTTAAGGCCTCTACGTGTTTGCCGGCGAGTCTGGACAGTTTGGTGGAGGAGGGCTTTACCTTTGAGGGTATTACGGTGAGGGCGGCATCGCCAGATCAGAGGGCTGACCATCCGCCTCCCCTGTGTTTGGCGTTCTGGGAGGCCCAAATCAAGGCCGGGTTGCGCTTTCCTGTCCCCCTTTTTCTCTCAGAAGTATCTAGGGCTTTCAAAGTCCCCTTAAACCAGTTCCAGCCTTCTGTCATTCGTCTTCTCATAGCCTTTTTTGTGGCCGGTGCGGGCCGCTGGAGGAGTCCCCTCACCTGACCTAGTGCTCTCCCAGTTTTCGCCTAAACTCCATGGCGCCTTCTTCTATCTTTCATCCATCTCTTCTCGCATGGGAGGGGAAACCCACTTTTTTGGAAAGAACCACAAGATGGACAAGGATTGGCAAGGTCCCTACTTCTTCGTGGAGTCCCCAGGTGGTTTGTGGGACTTCCCTTGTGACAGATGGGTGACAGGTGCGCCTCTTCGCAGTTCGGGCAAGTGTTCGAAGAGGAATTCCAAAGCTTTAGCCTCTCTAAATGCCCATGCTGAGGAACATGGCCCTTTAAACCCTTTCTCCTTGGCCAAATTTCCCGGGGTTTTGTATCGTTTTGGGTTCTCGCCCTCCCCTGCCAACTTTGCTCTTGAGGGTATTTTACGGTTCTTATTGTACTTTTTTTAGCAACTCTCTGGGATTGACGTTTTGCTGACTTCTTGTTTGTGGATTTTGGGTGCAGGGATGACAGGCTCGTGGCTCAATCTGCTGGCGAACATAGAGGAAAGGAACGCTCCCCCACCTCCTGGTACAGAGGGATCTGCCCCAGTTCCTGACCCTCCCTTGCTTTTGGGTGCTCTAGACATTCGCACTGAGGTCCGTCAGTCCCTTTCTAAGGATTCGGGGACTTCCGATCTGCCACCGGCTGGCCCAACTCCCAAGGCGAAGCGGAAGGCTGGTCCTGCGGCGAAGCCGGCCAGAAAGTCCAAGAAGCGACTAGTCCTCTCTGAAAGCGAGGGTGGCGAGGCTCAGGTTGAAGTCCTACAGGAAGGGCTTCAGCGTGAGAGCCCACCTCCTTCTGGGGAATCTCGGACTGGAGCAGGGATGGAGGTATTAGGCCACCTGGTTCCCCCAGAAGACAGGGAGGTGTTTTCGGGTAGATCTGCCGCGGAAAACGAGGCGGAGCTTGCGCACCATCTTCTCAAGGTATGCTTCTTGCCATTCTCTAATGGGCGCTTTCTCTGTTTGCCTTGTTTTAGAGTTCCTCTTTGTGGTACCTAGGTTATAGGTCTAGTGTCTGTGAAGTCCTCTGAGAGTTCGTTGGTGCCGGAGTTGGAGGGGCGCATTCGGTCCCTCCAGGAGCAGCTGGAGCAAGTTCAGGCCAGTTTGGCCACCCAGGAAAAAGTGGCCGAGGAAACTCAGGCCAAATTTGAGCTTAAGCGTGAAAAGCTTGGAAAGGGAGAAAGCTGAGCTGGCTAGGAAATATGAAGAATTGCGCGCCTCCTCAGAGAAGGAGAAAGAAGATCATACGGCCCTTCTGAAGCAGCGCGAGGACGAGCTTCAGCGTTCCTTTGCTCAGGAAATAGCCAAATGGGATGAGGACTTCGTCCGCATGACGGAGGTTCATACGAAAACCGAGCTAAAGGTTATGAAGGCTGAGGGCGCCCAAATCTGCCAGCACCACCTCCTGTCAACTGCGGCTGGTCAGAAGTTCCTGGGGGATCTAGCGGAAGATTGGCGCCTCGCATATCTGGAGGATCCCGTTTCCCTCAGGGACTTCGTCCCCTTTATGCAACACTATTTTTTGGTGGGCCATCGCGCAGGTCTGCCGGCATTGGAGCGGTTACCGCCCTCAAGGACCTTCCTCCCCCCGCTTCCTTTAAAGGGGATCCAATGGCTGAGGAGAACCCTTTGTTTTGGCGACCCTTCGCTGAGAAGCACATGGCAGTTCTTGCCCAGGCTGACATCTCCGACCTCCCCGGCATCACCTTTTATCCTCCTGAGGATTCTTCTGTTTAATTTTTCTTTTCTATTGTTGTAATGAACCCTTTTCTTTTCATGTTTTCGCGGATATTATTAGGCTTTTGCTCTTTTGGTGGGGGAGCTTAACTCCCCCATGTTTTTGTCGAGGTCCCCTTTTTGCCCTTGTAATATAGGACCTCCTTATTAAGCATCTTTTTCTCTGCCTACCTTAATTTGTTAGGCTTAGCCATGCTTCGTTAGCACTTTATTAAATTCGTAAGCCAAGTACGAATTATACACGCCTTTGGTTGTAAGGGCCGTCGCCTTTATCCAAAAGTGTCATTTATGCGCTAGGCTCTCTTTGTCCTTAGCGAATTCAGTAATGTAGGCCCGAAGGTCCTAAGTATGAAGTGGGGATCTCTCCCACTGTTTTACCCTGGTTATAGCCCCAGCTACGCTTAGGTACCTATACACGTCACATGCCTTACTGAGGACCTTTGATGTCCTGTACGCCACATCCCGTCGGCGGTGGCATCTTGTACGCCCTCATAGGCATCTTTCATGTTGCAGACCTGTGGCCTTTGATATCGGGTACACCGCTGACCCGTCGGTCTTTGGCATCAACTCATGTCGCAGGCTATCAACCTTTGATGTCTTTGTACGCCGCAGGTCCGTCGACCCTTGGCATCAACTCACGTCGCAGGCGGTTAGCCTTTGATGTCTTTGTACGCCGCAGGGGCGGTTAGCCTTTGATGTCTTTGTACGCCGCAGGTCCGTCGACCCTTGGCATCAAACATAAGTGCCTCATTCGTTATAACAAAATGTTTATATTCCGCTGGGGAGGTACGCCTCGTTAAAACCTTATCTGGGCAAAACCTCCCTTTGAGGCAAAAATCCCAGATGAAGGAAAAAGAGTACGTCCCCTCCCTATCTTACATAGTGGTATTACACGTAAAACTTTTTTAAGTTAGAGATGTTCCAAGGACGGGGCAGGGACCTTCCGTTGGCATCTTCTAGTTCGTAGGCTCCACCTCCTAGCACCTTCGTCACGCGATAGGGCCCCTCCCTGGGAGCTTCCATTTTCTTCAGGGGCCGTAGGACATCGGCTCTTCGGAGTACCAGATCCCCCTGTCGAAATCCCCTGGGCCGGATTCTTCGATCGTACATCGCCTTTATGCGGCTTTTGTATCCTTCCGTTCTCACATGGGCCTCTTCTCGCATTCCTTCAACAAGGTCCAGGTCCTCCCTCCTTAATTGTTCATTCTCTCGCTCGTCATACGCCATCATTCGGTGTGCTCTATGCCAATTTCTGCGGGTACTACGGCGGACGATCCATACACTAGTTCGAACGGCGTTTCTCCTGTTGCTTCACGGGGGAAGGTTCTGTACGCCCAAAGGATAGCATCCAGCGCCTCTACCCATTTGTTTTCATCTTGTTCGAGTCGGGCCTTGATCCCCCTGAGAATGGTTCGGTTGGAGACCTCGGTCTGCCCGTTCGCCTGGGGATGTCCCACCGCGACAAACCTCTGGGTTATCTTCATGCCTTCACAGAATTTTCGTGTCTTAGCTCCGCAGAATTGGGTTCCATTATCTGAAATGAGGATCCTGGGAGCTCCATAACGGCAGCATATATTTTTCCACAGGAACTCAATCACCTTTTCTTCGTCTATTCGAGCCACTGCCTTGGCTTCAATCCATTTGCTAAAGTAGTCAACCGCTACAATAATGAACTTCTTTTGCGCCTTTCCTCGAGGGAATGGGCCGACAATGTCAATTCCCCATTTATCGAAGGGACATGGAGAATGCATGGTCCCCAAGGCTTCAACAGGAACATGGATTCTGGGACCATACATCTGGCAATTACTGCACCTTCTGACCAGGTCCTTGGCATCCTTAATGAGGTTGGGACTTATATCGCGCATGATCCCCCGCACATCCTTCGTGGATCTCCTCGAGTATTTTCTTGCCTTCTTCTTTGGAGAGACACCGGGAGTATGCGTGTACAAAAGATTTTTTGAACAGACATTCGCCTATCAGGCAGAATCTCTGCCGGTATCTCCTTCTGTCCTTCTGGTCGGAGTTCCTTAAGGTGGTTATGATGGGGGCCCTCCAATCGTCCCCATCTTCTATGTCCTCCACGAACTCCTCTATCTCCTCCTTGTCTACAGCTAGGTATGTAATACCTTATTCCTTGAGAGTTGGTCCCGAACTTGCCGTCTTTGCTAAATAATCAGCCTTGTGGTTTTCCTCCCTGGCGACCTGTACAATCTCACAATAATCGAAAGCTTTCATTAGCCCCTCAACTCTCTTACCATATTCGATCATCTTTTCGTCTCTAGCCTCGTAGTTCCCCTCACTTGTTGTACCACCAGCTGTGAGTCTGAGAACAAAGTGATGTCTCGGGCTCCCAGCTCCTTCGCAATCCGCAGGCCATGGATAAGGGCTTCGTATTCCGACTCGTTGTTTGAGGCTTGGAAGTGGAACGTGATGGTGAAATGGAGTTCCCCTCCCTCCGGGTCGGTGATTAAGACCCCAGCTCCCGACCTTTGAGAAGTGGCGGACCCGTCCACATATACTTTCCACTGGCGTTTCGGAGGTCCCTTTAGTGGTCTCAAGGACGAAGTCTGAGAGGGCCTGGGCCTTTATGGCTGTCCTTCGCTCGAATTCTACGTCATACTCCCCTAGTTCGATGGCCCATTTCACCATCCTCCCTGATAGATCCGGTCTGTCTAATGTCTGCTTCAACGGGAAGTTAGTCCGCACGCTCACTTTGTGCGACAGGAAATATGGCCGAAGTCGGCGAGCGGATGTCATCACTGCTAGGGCGGCCTTCTCAACCTCGGAGTACCTAGTTTCCGCGTCCAGCAGTACCTTACTTACAAAGTAGATGGGCCTCTGGGAGGTCTCTTCTTCCTTCAACAGGACGGAGCTTACGGCATGGTCCTCTATGGAGAAATATAGTACCAGTACGTCCCCCATCAAGGGCTTAGTCAAAAGGGGCGTGTTGTGGAGGTACTCCTTTAGTTCTTCAAAGGCTTGCTGGCATTCCTTGGTCCACTCGAATTGCTTGTTCTTTCGTAGCACCCTGAAGAAAGGTAGGCTCCTCCTTGGTCCTCCTTGACGCCCTGGGGAGGTTGCATCTCCAAGATAGCTTTTACTTTCGCGGGGCTGACCTCAATGCCTCGCTGGGTCACCTATAACCACGAAACTTTCCCGATCTTACTCCGAATGCACATTTTTCAGGGTTTAGCTTCATGCCGCTTCCTCTAATTACTTCGAACGCCTCCTCTAGGTCCCTAGTATGATTGGTGAGGTGTATGGACTTTACGAGCATATCATCCACGTACACCTCCATGTTCCGGCCTAGTTGCTGCTTGAAGACCTTATCCACCATCCGTTGGTATGTGGCTCCCGCATTTTTAAGTCCAAAGGGCATTCGAATGTACCCATATGTTCCTCCTGGTGTTACAAAACAAACTTTGTCAAAGTCATTTGAATCAAGACTTACCTGGTGATAGCCCTGGTAGGCGTCCATCATGCTGAGGACCCCACACCCAGAAGTAGAGTCCACGAGCTGGTCTATTCTGGGCAGTGGGTAATGATCCTTAGGGCAGGCCTTGTTGAGGTCTCTGAAGTCGATGCACATCCTCCATTGCCCATTTCCTTTTTTCACCAGGACAGCATTGGCCAACCAGGTGGGGAACTGGATCTCCTGGATGTGGCACGCTTGAAGTAATTTGTCGACCTCCTCCTTCAGGGTCTGCGCTCTCTCGGCCCCACATAATCGAAGCCTTTGCTTAACGGGCTTAGTACCAGGCAAGACGTTTAGGTGATGTTTGGCTATGTCAGGGCGGATCCCTGTCATATCCTTTGGAGAAAACGCGAACAAGTCCGCGTTCCTCTGCAGGCACCCTACTAGCTCCTTTGTGGCTTCCCCTAGGTGTGTCCCTATTTTGGTAGTCTTCCCTGGTTGGTCGGGGTACAGCTCTACGTTAACTAGCTCCTCATCTGGTTCGGGCTGTAAGCTCGTAGGTCCCCCTCCTTCGATCCTGACCCTCTTGTCCCGACCACTTCCCTCTCTGATGGCCTCCTTTTCCTTAGTTACCGCCTTGACTTCATTGGCGTAACATCGGCTGGAGCTTTGCTGGTCCCCCAAGATCTCTCCGACGTGTTCCCCTACTGGGAACTTGATTTTCAAGTGGTAGGTAGAGGGGATTGCTCTGAATTCGCTGATGGCGGGTCGTCCCAGAATGACATTATAAGAGGAGGTGATGTCGACCACAAGGAAGTTGATCACTTTCACAACCCGAACTGGATCTCTCCCCATTCCGACGGGTAACGTTATTTCTCCCATGGGCTGTATCCCAGGTCCCCCGAATCCGTATAAGGCGGTGGAGACTGGCCGTAGCTCCATTCCCGGGTCCATTTTTTGAAACAGTCTAGGAATAGGATGTCAGTCGAGCTTCCCCCATCTATGAAAACTCGGGACACATTGTATCCGGCGATATCGGTTGTGATGACCAAGGCGTCGTTGTGCGGCCTAGTGATGTGCGCTTCGTCCTCTGGTCCGAATTGCACGTTTGCGACGGCCTCCGTATGCCCTACTAATCCCCATGGTCGGAGTTCCCCCATTGTCCTAGCATAAGACTTCCTAGCCCGGTTGGAATCTTCGCCACTGGGACCTCCGATAATAATCAGTATGGGGGCCCTAGGCGGTCCTGGGGGACCTGTGCTTGCCGGCGGGGGCGGTGGCCTACTCTTGTTCGGCACAGGTCCCCCCTCTTCCCTTTCGTGCTTCCTGGGACTGGGCTCAGGTCCCTGCTTCACGAACTCCTTCAAGTGTCCTGCCTGTATGAGCCTCTCTATCTCATCCTTCAAATGATAGCAATTGTTAGTGTGGTGCCCGTATTCATTATGGAAACGACAATACAAGTTAGAATAGGGTCTAGAAGGTCCTGAAGATCCGGCAAGGGGCTTCCTCAAGGCAGGATGTCGCCCTGCTATGGCTAGAACCTCTTCCGGGTTAGCCCGCAGCGGAGTGAACCTTCGCGGGGCCCTGGGGGGAGATCCCCAAGGTTCTTTGTGGGGCAGTCGCAAGGGTGGCCTCCCTTATCCTTGGTTCTTCATGGCTCCTTCCTTTTTTGGCGTGGTTATCTGCTTCTCCTCCTGTGCTTTGGCCATCTTACTTTCCTCTAGGTTGATGTACTTGTCTGCTCTTAGTAATAGGTCTTCGAAAGTCGGCGGTGGTCTTTTGGAGAGGGATGCGAAGAAGTCCCCGTCTCGGAGCCCATTTATCAAGGCGCTAACCTTGACAGAGGGCGTAGCCGTTGGTACCTCCAAAGCGGCGATGTTGAACCTGCTTATGTAAGCTCGTAGACTTTCGTTTTCCCCCTGTCGCACTTGCAAGAGCGACATGTCGGACTTAGGCTACTTTCTGGCACTGGCGAACTGGGTGATGAATATCAACTGAAATTCCTCAAAAGATTTGATGGATCCGGGCTCTAGTTGGCTAAACCATTGCTGGGCCGCCCTCACCAAGGTGGTTAGGAACACCTTACATTTGACCCCATCCGAGAAATCGTGAAGCAGGATGGTGTTTTGAAAACGTAGGACGTGTTCCACAGGGTCCGTCGTCCCATCATACTCGTACGGCAGCTGTTTGAAGTTAGATGAGACCTCCCCCACCAGTAGCTCTTTTGCAAAGGGCGTCCCAGCCACCAACCCTTCTCCTATCCTTGGCGGCATAGTCCTGCTTCTGACACCATCTATCACTTGCCTGAGGTCCGCAAGTTGATCTCGCAGCTCCTTCTCCTTTTTGGTCCAATTTTTCTCCTTTCCATCTGGGAGCAGCGTGGCTTTTTTCCTTCTCTTTGAGCTCCCTACTTCTTTAGCCTGGTCCGGCGCCTTACTGACAGATTCGTCGGAGATCCGCGTGGGGGTCCTAATGCCTTTCTCTGACTGACCTGCCCTATTTTGCTCCTCATCCTTCCCCCGAGCCTGTTCCGCAGCTCCCACATGTCCCTCAGGATGCTTAGGGAACTCTGCTCCCTTCCTCGACTCACTCTCAGATTCGGACAATCGCTTGTTGTGTTCAGAGGGTGTTGCATGGGGTTGTGGCTGTGTCTCGTTTTCCCCAGTTACTTCTGTGAATCGACCGTCTACTTGCTCGGCCTCGACACGTGGCTGGGCCTTTTTTCGTTGTCTCCATTTTTTCCTTCTTTCGGCCAGGGTGCTGTTAACAGTGTTGCGCACCAGGAGGTCCAACTGTGCGGCGGTCAGGGTGATCGGCGTTTTTGGTGGTATTACACCCGGAGTAAGTGTCGGGGTTGCTGCTTGTCCTACAGGGTCGCCCTCCGCGACCTCCTCAAACTGTGGGTCCAGGTTTTTTGGTATGGACGAATCTCCCTCCATCAGCGCCTTCGTTCTCCTTGTTTCGTCCCTATAACACAGAATGAAAGAAAACACACAAGAAATTTTTTCAACGCAGCCTCGTACCTTGCTTAATAACTTTCTCACGCCTTTAACTCCGATTTCCCACAGACGGCGCCATTTGATATGGGGCTATCCCAATCAACAATATTTATAGGTATGGGGGCTCTGGATACTTAGTTAGCGGTAGATTGATCGTTATGCGATTTTTTAGGTACACAAGGTGCTTATAACGAGGGGACATAAACAGAAAGAACAAAAGGATGTACGTGGTTCGAATCCTGTTGGATTCTACGTTGACGGGGCGCTGGGAACTTCTTTCCACTAAGTAATAACACTTTACACACTCAGATTATCCTCACTTTCACTCCTTAAATGCAGAAAATTCGTTTGGCATATCTAGAGAGAGAATACTATGTGAATGCTTTGAAGAAAAATTGAGAGCTGTGGAAAATATGGCTAAGTCCTTATTTTATAATAGCTCCCCGCCGTCTGTTTGATGCTATGTTCCAGGATTTCTGGGGGACGTACTACCTAGGGACTGCAGGCAGGGGCGGACCCAGCATCAAATGGCTGGGGGGTCAAGAAAATTCAGCCTAGCCCACTTCATTCAAGTCCATACCAGAAAATAAAAGAAAAAACCTTACTGATGACTCGAACCCAGGCCATGTGAAGGTGAAATTCTTGAGGCAACTCCAATAACCACTAAGCTACAAGTAATTTTCGTAATATAACATGAGTATACTATACTTAGCAGGGAAATGGCCGGGGGGTCAATGGCCCCCCCAAGCCCTACGTGGGTCCGCCCCTGACTGCAGGAAAGGTGATGGACTGCTTGATGGAATGACCCCTGCGACGGCTACAGTGAAGTGTGCAGTGATATCTTCCTCTAATGGGTTGACACGCGTCCCTCTAATCTTTTTTCCCTTTCTTCTACTGCCTCTTCATCTTGATATATGAGGGTTCTTTCTTCTTTGCCCGGTCCATGCTTGTGTCCGTCAGGTCCTTGCAGATCCTTCTTCCCAGACTTGTACTTTACCATGGGCTCTTCTTCTTGGTGTGGGCTTTGTTGGGCCTTTCTTTATTTCTCGTTTTTCTCGGCCCAGCTTAGTTGAGTCCACATCACATATCATAAGAGTTTTACTATTAAAACTACGAATTATGACATACTCTCCATGTTCCTAAGATAGACGTCATTTTAGACTTTTTTTTTAATACAAGTCGTTTTACATTTTTCATAAAGAATAGCTTGAACTTTTACAATATTACCCCTCATCTTAAATAAAAGCAATTAGATTAAATAGGATAAACAATTAATGAAGGGTATAATAGAGATTTTATTTTATTTCTTAATATGTGTGCAATTAGCTTAAACGACATGTATTTAGGAACCGAGGGGTATATTATTCAATAACCGTTATTACCAAACTCACTGTGCTGTGATAATGAATTCGGTTCGAACTTTAGTAAGCTAATCAGAATCACCTAAAATTTAAAATGAGAGTGATGGGCTTATTCATTCTGGGCCTACATATCCAGCCCAGTAAGCTAATGACCTAAAATTTAAAATTAGTTTGATAAAAAAAAAGGCCATCTAAAAAATGTATTTTCTGAAAAAGGAAAAAAAAAATCCCATTTGTTTTGAGATAAAAAAAAAAAGAAGCAATCATTAAGAAATAAGAACAAGAACCGTTATTTTGGTATTGGGCCAGATGGATTAACTTGTCAATTTGAATTGCAAACTATATATAACTAGCAATTATTTTTTTGTTAAAAATTAATAACTGGCATATTAGTTATAAACTGAGTTGAAAGTATCTGGCTTCTTCATCAATTTGATCATCTTCCCACACCAAATCCATCTTGAAAGAATTGTTCTACTAGTTTGTATGGAATTTTGCCAATATATAAAGAAAGCAACGTTAGGTTGTATTATATTAATAATCTTATATTATACAATGCGATAACATTATTCAAAGATTCGGTCAAAAGTTAGTCCACTCCATTAGATAATGGAAGCCCAATGTCTCGTTCTCGGACAAAAACATAATCAGATTTGGAGATTTTCTTCATGGATATAAATATCTCTCTTATTATTTTAAGGTGAGAGACTAGATCTATCGAATGGTTTGATTGAAAATATTAATTAATTAATTAAATTAAAAAAATCACTAACATCTTTTAATTATTATATTTAGTCTAGTACTATTTTTAATTAATTACTATCATACTATAAATTTATAATAAATCAATTTTTTCTTTTTTACATTTTATAACATACAAATTAAATTATGATTTTCATTTCACACGAAATAAATTTAATAATAATAGCACGCGCATTTAAGTTTAGGAAATATAATTTATTTTAATAAATATAAAAAGAGAAACGCGATCGTGATTTACTTGATGGGAAACAGTTGTCATCCATCAACAACCAAAAATATAAAAAAGGTTTGACTTTAAAAATACTGTCAAAACCATAACTGCACATTACCTTTCCCTATGTGTTTGCTCTTCCACGTCAGTATGAAAAGACTAATGCCAACCCCCTTTGCTTTCCCATTCCCATAATTTCCCTCGTAATCTCCTACTTACTTTCTACCCAATTAAATGTAAAAACAGAACCACAACCATAATTGAATTTTTTTGTTATACGTTTTTCAAGAAAAAAACACGAAGAAATGACAACGAAAAAAATACAATCTTTAACGTGTAATAAGTGATTAAGAGGCAAACTACATCATGTAACGAAACACGATTATAACAGAAGCCTATCTATTCCGCTAATAATTATAGTGTTTGGTATCATATCACTGCATGTGTGTGTGTGTGTGGGAATATAATATACAATTATGGTGAGATTGAGACAAAGTCTTTTTTAGTGTAAGAACAAACCCATGGGGCTTCATGATCATAGAATAAATAAAAATAAAATGAAATAAATACAGGTGACTGTTTTCAATTCTTTTGCATGTGTGTATAATTTATCAGTTCATATGCTCTTCCCAACTCCCAACAAGAATCCTTTAACTATATCTCTCTCCCTCACTTACTTCCACGCAGGGCTCTTCAAAAAAAGACACAGATTGAATTTTGAGTTGGAATTTTGACTCACTTCTGCTATGAATCATAACGTTCACATTTCTTTTCCTTTCCTCTTGTTTCTGTTATTACTAATCTGCCCTCTTTCACATTCCCGTGAAAGAAAATCAGCAGCCGAAGGAGGTAAGTAATTCTATTTATTTTGTTGATGATGTTTTGTTTCGTATAATTATATATGAATTGTATTTATTAGGTCGTCTTTTGCCAAGACAAGTAGATGCAATAACAGACCATATGAGTGCAGAACCTGCGATGAAGATGGAAGAAGTGGGATCTTTTTTCTTTTACCCTTCTTTTTGCTGAATTCTTTTGGTACTTTTTTTTTTTATCATCAATAGATATAAATATATGGATATAATATATATGTGTGTGACGACAGAAGCTGATGGGGTTGGAAGAATGTGAAGATGAAGAGTGCTTGAAGAGGAGGGTTATTGCAGAAGCTCAGTTGGATTATATATACACTCAAGAACATAAGCATTAAGAAACACATACTACAAGCTATTATATATATATATATATATATATATTGTCGATTATGTTGTTTGTCTTTCAAATGAACTTGGGGAATGTATATAATGTCAAAGTTGTAGACTTAAGCGAAGTACCTACAGCTCTCCATATTTGTCTGCCAAACAATCTTAGAGATATTCAGATTTCAAGTGAGACAATTAGCATATTCATACAGTGCTTAAGAAGATCACTGTTGAATTTTTATGTTAAAAGTGTTTCCGCATTTGATCTGTAAATTTTTGTTCCCCTCCTTGATAGGTGTTAAGAGAAATTAAAACGAAGCTTATGGACTTAAATAAATCAAAATGATCAAGATATACAATTGCAGATTGTATTAGTTGTTATTGGATTGTAAAGGTAGGCAGCGAATAATATTCGAAGTTTTTCATAGAATAAAAAAAATATATAATAAAGGAAAAAAAAAGTGGTGGCTGTGGGGTTCGAACCCACGCGCACTTATGTGCAGAAGATCTTAAGTCTTCCCCCTTAACCACTCGGGCAAACCACCTTAATTATTGAAAGTAGATTTTATACTATGTCTTCAAAGTTGAGGTTAAGTTAAACCATATCGATATCGATAGATATAGAGGCTCTTATTCTGAGAGTTATTTTTATGAATCGAAGACAATAACAATAATTACGATGTCTTACTTAAAAAATTACACATTCAATTCATTCACAACAAAGAAAAAACAAAGGAAAAAAAGGGCTCCTTCCTTGATACAATACAGCAAAGGCTCAATTTATGCGTAGATTCTCACATCCCAAACCATTTTGTTACACAACCAAAAAAGCACAGACAACAGAGAAAAGCCAGGGAAAAAAGAAGAAAAGAAATACATGACAACTACTTTTATCATAAAAAAGAATATCAAAACTTTGCAAATCTCTTACTCTCAACTCAGATGTAGTATCCTCGGACCAGCCCTTCCACAATCCATTACATCATTCATTGGCCAGCAACTGTGGTGACAAAGAGGGGCAGCTACGCCTCGAGATATTACACGGTATGATTGTGAATGTTTTTATTACAATTCAAAGCAAACCAGCTAAAAGAGCTCCAGGATCAGACGTAGCCGAAGGTGGACTTATTTGTTGAGGCTGAGGCGGCATTGGTGCTCGAGAAGGAATGGGAATGAAAACTAATTGCTCTTTGATGAATTCTTTCATTCTGCAAAAATATGGCGTGAGCTCAAAAATATCACAATGTTACATAAAAGAGGAGCGATGGAATGTAATAAAGCTTTGTTAACTTACTCAAATGTTAGTGTAGGATCTCCTGATGCAACTGTTAGCCTTAATTGAGTTCTATCAGCAGGATCTGTTTCTACTCTTATCTGAAAACCAAAAGAAATATCTATTCAATTGCAAGTTCAGTTAAAAAAGGGTTTATATCCATAAATGTAACAATGTTTGGAAATTCATGGGTGTAGAGATTATACCACCATACCCGACAATTCATGCAGTTCAACGACAAATATTTGACAAAAAAGTACAGAAGGCTAGCAGAAGAATTTGGATACAAACTCACCAAGCATAACATGGCCCGTGTGCTCTCTGAGTAAAACGTAGTGCTTGCTACCAAATTATTTGGGTTTGGATCCTGGATTTAAAAAAAAAAAGCGAGAACAATTGAACACCAACATCTCCAAAGGTCAAATAAGGAGTCTGGTGGAAATTTATTGCATCAAGCACTTACAAGCCCAGCGCACACCATCAACCGCAAACTGTTAAGCAGATTTGTCATATCTGCAAGTGGCATTGGCCTTACACCTCTAATCTGTAAAGAACCATAAAAGTTAAGAGTTTTTTTTTTTAAAAAAAAAAGGTCCCGGGAGGTTTGACATAAACCCATTAACCAAATTTTAAGCAACACTTACAACTTCTTGCAATTTCAGTGGAGGACCTGAGAGAGATCTCCATTGTGGAAAGAACTCTTCTGCAGAAACTGTGATTGGCTGCAAGAACTTGTTTAGGACAGCAGGAAGACGAAGTTTTACGTTCACCTGCGATAAGAAATAGTGTTAGCAATGCAGACTACAACAAAGAAAGCCTAACTTGCTCTCTCTGTCTCTCTCCCTCTATATACTCTATGAGTTGTATAAAGGGAGATCAGAAGTTTACCACATTGGAACCAAATTTGTACGAAAAGTCCAGTACAGCTAAGTCTCTACTAGGTTGGAGGTTGATCACTTCAAGAGGACAATGAACCTAACCAGCATAAACAAAATTTCGAGATCATGATCCTATACATAGAAACCAAAACTACAACCAATAATGTAGACTAATGGGATGCATTGGGAGTGAACAACTTGTGATCTGACCTGAGCTCGTGGAGGAATAGTTTCGGGTACTAATGAAAGTTCAATTTTTAGATGTGATGGGGGTAATATCAAAGCCTGAACTGACAAGAGAGGAGCAGTGTTTTTGTTTCCAAGGAAGAGCACAAGTCGTCCGTGATGAGCTCGCCACTCGGCTTTTATTCCAATCTTCGTCAAATACATACAGCATGTTAATTTAAAAATAATGATCTCAACGTAGTTAATGACATAAGAAAATATAAGAACCTACTGCAATAAGGGAGAAAATGTTGAAGGACTCTCACCTGTATATAAGGATCCTCATATAACACGCCACTGTCTTTGAGGCATAAAGCCGCAAATCTTTCTGCGATGTCTCCAATCGGCTTCAATATCAAAAGGGGAGTGAGAAATCGGAAGAAAAATTTGAAGATCAACAAGTGGCATATATGATTTATTTCAAATTGCAAAGATCAGAAAATGGAGTTATCCGTTGAAGAAGGAAATGACAAGGCACGAGTTATTAACTAGAAAGGCATGCTAACAAAGTTAAAAATTAGGAATAAACTAAAACCTTAAGTTTCTATGAGTTACAAAACATCTAAGGCCAAGTGTCAAGCTTTCCAAAACTTTCTAATGGTTCGGAAGAAAATAAATACCTGGACAGTGTTGGCATGTTCTTCAACAGGCGCAATTGCTAATGCATCTAAATTAGCAACCCCTTCTAAACTGGAAGCAACTGGTGGTTCATCTTGGGGTTCGGCAACTGGCGGGCCCTCAATAGCCAGTGGTCCTAAAAGATCTCCAAGGAGATCAGGAGACGGTGTACTGGGAGGATGTTGAGGATCTACCACAGGTAGAGTACCATTTTCATGCGTGCCGCCTTGTTCAGCAATACCTTGATCCTGTCCACACATAGAATAAAGATAGTTTTGAGGAAAAAAATGCAAATATCAAAGGAGTTGTTACAAACCAAATATGAAGGACACCCACCGTGTTACTCATAACGGGCACCTTCACAAGACCAAGCTGAGCAGGAGACGGTGCCCCGTTTGCAAGGCGTTGCTCTGTCAGAACCAAAGCATTTGAACTCTGTTGCTGTGCCCGCAATTTTATTGCACTTTGTTCGGCGGTATCAGCCTCTGAATCTTCAGCTTTTCTTATCAATGACGACTGCATCCATAAGTTGTGGTTAAGATAAGGTTTTTCACTAAGATGAATTCATAATATTGGTCCTATCGTGTCAATTTTAAAAGGGCAAGAACAAAAAACACAGATTGCAAGATTAACCTGTCTCTCAGGAAACTTTGGCATTTCAGCAAGCACATCCATTAGAGCTGGACCTCTCATACTCAAGGCATGATACTCAACAGCTCTTTGCTGTATTTCTGCGTCTATACAACTTTCATACCTGGATATAAAAATTGCCAAGTGAATTGACCAAGACCATAATTTCTACACACCAAAAATGTAAAAGGTGTAAATTATCAATATACTTGCTGAAGATTGCCCAAATTTGCTTCTGTAGTTCTGGGTCTGCTGGTTGAGTATGCATCAAAATCTTTGCATACGTGGAAAGAAGGATAGGGATTGTTGGATTCCTGGCAGTTCGACATTTGTTAGATATAACAAACCATAAAGCTCAACAGACAATGTGAAACAATTAGATGTGCACTTACGAAACAGTGGGGAGTTTCTCATGAATCATGTTGAAAATTTCCTTGGGACTGCATCCTGGTCGTCTAGCAAGAAGATGACTGTATTCTCCGAGTATGTAAGCACTCACCTAGTATCAGAAATTCCATAACATTCATTTCCATCGAATGATACAGCGCAGTTCAGCAATTTTTTCAATAGTCTCGTGAATTGCAAGCTTATCAAAACTCATTGCCATCATCACAATTGGACAAAAGAATGTAGCACACAGTACCTTCACCATGGTCTCATGAATTGCAGGCTTATCAAGATACTCTTTTGCTTTCAGTGCTGCATACGGCTGAAAGGATACATAAGTGAGTAAAGATTGAGTATGATACGCGCCACTAACCAGATAACGAAGTAATACTAACAATGTGCGCGTTTGTTTACCTGTAAATCTTCGTTGTTGGTAACAAACTGCACCACACGAAACCAGATGTCATCACTAACGAAATCGCCAGCCTTCTCAATCAATTGAAGAATGACATCCACGTACCTGCAAAAAATGGAGGATATTAACTGCATATCATTGTCACTTGAAAATATATTTGAGAGATGCAAGTAATTCTTCCAAGTAAGATGCAAGTATCCTTCCAAGTAAAAATTTTGACCATCAATATTCATTGACAAATTCAGACAAACGCTTGTTGAGTCAGCCTAGTGAGATTGACAGAGATTTTTAGAGAAACATCAAACGGTTTGGGCTAAAAAAGAATTTGCAGGTGAGGCTAAATTTTGACAGGGCGAAGAGATAGAAGATTCATTAATAGAAGTATAATCTGGGATTAGTTAAAACAACGACAAATAAAGAACCAGGGATACATGACCAACCAAATTCCTACCTTGGAAGCAAACACGGTGATCGCAACATAACATAATACAAGAAATGTCGTATTTCAAATTATAGCCCATAATATGTCTAATCCCTTTGGAGCCCAAATTTGCAGAACTAATGAAGCAAAAACGATGGGTGTGATCCTAACATCTTTATTTTGTTAAAGTGTATGCTAAATACAGTCAGTGTAGCAATAGATCCATTCCTAGAAAGAGTGGTGCAGGAAAACAAAGCAAATGGAATCATCTTCGGCAGGTTGATAACTATGTTATATATAGAAAACAACCACAAAGACGCCGAAGAGAAACTCACTATATATACGAAATGACTTGTTTACAATCAGTAAGGTTTATGCACGTTAACGCAAAAAATCATACCACGACAAATCAGGTGCAAACTTCTCCGCAAGAATAGCAGCTTTAAGGGATAGTTCTTCACGCATTGCAAAGTCTGCCGAGCTTAGATACTGAATAACAAATAACAGACAGACACGAGTATTACTTTAGATGCTATAAAATAGTAAGTGGATCATGACTATATTTTAGGCTAATGTGCACCTGCAATAATTCTTCAACTATATCCTTCGCATTTGAAACATCGCACATGCCATATAGCAAATCAAGAGCGCGTCTCCTGATACTGTTCAAACCAGCATTAGGGAGAAATGAGAATCGATAGTACGTCTCGTTATTGTTTCAATAATTACGATCAAGTACATAGCATATTAGGAGTGAAATATTTAACTTTAATGAAAAAACTCAAGCTCCAGAACAAGCATAAAATGATTAAAACCAAATAATGATCAAAAGGCTATATCATCACTTAGCTCAATGGATAGTAATAAACGTGAAGGACAAGTCTAAAGTAATTCAAGCAAACCTGATATCAGGATCCTTAAGCGAAGTGATGATCTGTGCTTGGTGTCTTTTAATTATATCATGCACGTCTGTGACCATCAGCATTCGAGTCATGTTCTCCTGCATTATTGCAAGAGATTAGGTCTCTCTAAATTTGGTAGTAGGAAACATACGTTGAACTTCAAACTGGTGGACCAATTTAGCCATTCAAACTAAAAAAACATGGCCTATTCATGACTTACCAGACCAAGATAGCGTATATTAGGTTCACGAACGGCGATAAATTTACCAAGCAATGCAACACACTGAGACATCATTTCTTTTTCAGCATCAAGATGCATGACCTGCCATAGGAGGTGGAAAATCCAATACTAATTAGCAGCATTCAGAAACGTGTATAAATAAATGCGTATGTGGGTGTGTCTTTCTTGTTGGCGTGTTTTCTTGCGGGTGTGTGAGTGACTTATTGCATTATTTAATCTCCAATAGAACAGGGCTATAAAACCAATTTATATTTTGAAGTGAGAAAACATACAAGAGCAAGAGCTTCAAAGAGAACAGCATGTGAGGCATTATTCTTGTTAACATTTTTCACAACATCAGTTCCCATTAGAATCCTTTGCAAAACCTGGTAAGAAAAACACAGAAAAAGGAAAATTGAACGGCATACGTATACAAAACGGATCTACATAGAAGATAAAACAAGACTATCCGGCACATTTATGCGACACTATAACTAAATGTTCATGCAAATATCCCAGAGGTATTCAAACCTCAAACAACGATCTTCTCGTATTTGGATCTTCAATTGCTGGAAAATATTGAAGAGCCCTCATAGTTTTAACCTACATAGACCAAATGCATTACAAAATGAATCATCAATGGACACCTTGAATATTTAAGACTTCCAAGGCTAGAATTTTGAGACTATAGCAAGCCTCGAACATCAGATAAACTTGCAAATCTTCAAATCAGTACCACACAAAATCCAAATGCCATGTTATAGAAATAATATAGAATTTAGTCCAATACCATCAGCATCAAAAGTGAAGCTTCAAGAGAAACACAAACCTGAAGCCAGGGAGATGGAATACCATAATAAGTGTAGTCCTGTGGAACCTCCTGGGGGTCGGGTAAGCCTCTCCAATATTTTAACACACTTCGGAAGACAACTCCAATAGGCTTCATGATTGTTGGAAACTAGAGCTACCAGCAGGCTCATCGAAGATGTCAAGACACCCAAATCGCGCTCGTCTAACAATTGTGTCATCCGGTCCGACCTTGAAATTCAACAAGAATCTTAATATACTATGTTATTCACTATAAATAAATGCAATATAATGCCTTACCAGCCATCAACATTCACCACATCGGGATTTTTTCTGAACATACGTAGGAGACATAAGGCAGCTTTCTTCCTCACAAGTGGTCTACAACTACTAGAAATCTAGAGGAACATTAAATGTCAGCATGATCATCCAATGAAGCTTTGCACGGGACAAGAGAACTCTATTCACTTACTAGTAACTTTTGAACATCAGGGGCTAATGACTCAGCAAATTCTCTACCACCAATATTTCCTACCTAAACATATATGAAAACACATGACCAACAAGTATGACAAATATAATACGGCAAGCATAACATGCAACTCAAGAAAAATGACAAATATAGCGTAAACCAAATTCCAAATACAAGAAACCAGCATCTTACCAATGTCAGAGCAAGACACTGAAATGTTTCATTACGGCCAATAATGTCATTGCGCACTGTATTGATTGCCAATCTCAAGAAATCATGATTTTCGTTGAGAAGACTAGATGTCACGATATAACCAACCTGCATGCAGCAATCAGCAATCAGCAACAGGATTGCGGTGACAAGGACAAATATCATCCTTCATTTTACATCTAGAGAAAGGAAATATCTGTAGTATGGGGACGCGTCCATATGTAACTAGTGGACCCAAGCAAGAGAGTTACAGATCATTCTGATATTTCGTCTCCATACAGTAATATTACAAATTATAATCACAATCTACAGAAAGGGCGGACAAAGTGTTGACCAATTATAATGCCATAGGTCTCCAAGAAATAAACTGATGGAACTGAGCCTTGAGTCCTCCTACCAAATGCCCAATCCCATGCGAAGAAACAGAGGTAATAAAGTGGCTAGCAGATTTAGCTCAAGGTCTAAGAGGCATGTGTCATAAGTTAAGAATTTTAACTATACCAATTTTCATGAACACGTGATTCTGCTTCCAGCAAAATATCAAGAAAAGTAAAATAGTTCGTTAATGAGGATTTAGTATTTGTTCTTTTGAACTCAATGAACGAAATATAGAAGCATGCACCAAAAGCTATACAACGCAATAACAAGCGGTTAAACTTCATCATATGGCTCATCTACATTAACCTGCAGCTTGCTGAATAAAAAATAATAGTGGCGTAAAAACAGTACCTGCTTTTCGGGGTATTTTGGGGCAGATATCAAAGAAACAGCTTCCATGTGACCAAAATCAACATCATAACCCAGCATATAAATATAAAGCATCTTCCACACATATTTCTTTTTCTCATAAGGAGCCAAACCCTGTTTAATGACATAAACAATTTAGACGTGCTGGATTATATATTAATTCAATGTAAAGAGTCAGAAATTGAACTGGTTACAGATCCAGGCAGTCAATATTGTTCAAGACAACTCAAACAAAAAATGCGACTGTTAAGGTATCCAGAACTTGTGAGGATCAATTTAAGCGTGCTAGATTTCAGCAGCCAAAAGAGTAAGCAATGTTCAGGATATATAATTAGTTAACTATCAAACGGGGAGAACTGCAAAAGTAAAGTTTTCTCCATGCGTGTGTTAGCTTTTTCTCAATGTCAAAATTTCGTCAATTGTCTTTATCACTTTCAGTAGCAAAAGACTAGTATCCAGATTATCCATATGCCAGGTCAAATTTGTTGCACCCACAATTGCAACTTGATGAATGCAAGAACTTCTATTACAATGAAGTAACAAACAAAACTACTTTTTCCCATTAATTGGAGGGGCACAAAGGACGATACATCATAGCCCATACATCCCTAAAACAGGGCTTCTGTGCCAGTGGGCAGCAGTGCATTCTGCACCTCGTGTCATGGGACAGCAAGGGGACAGCCTCTAGCCTATAGTTGTCATACCCCATCCACCGATTGTAACAACATATACTCATTTCAATGTCTTTGACAAAAATTATGGAGCAGGGAAGGTTGCCAAGCACCAAATCGCAGCCAGTGTTATCGATGGCGGATGGCGGGTCATGGCGGAAAGCCAAAAAACCGCCATGTTCCTATGGCGGATGGCGTGGCGGAAAATGGCGGAAGCCATGGCGGACTTAAAATATATGTATATTTTATATATAGCAATGTAAACAATGTTTTAAAAATATTCCAATAATCTATATAAAATGACATTAGTTTAAAAAACACAAAGCCATGGTTCGCCATAACGGGAACAGATACAGTAACGGATACGAGCGTTTAAGTTCCAGTGCATTTTCGCGGAACGGCAACGGACGTTCAGCTAATTTATTAAATAATATATAATTTAAAAACATATTCATATAAAACATGTAAAACATAGAAAATTTTTTAATGACTCAAAAAAAAATTGTGCCTTATTGGTATAAATATTATCAAGTATATCATACAATGGAAGGTAATAGTAGGCTATTGCTATTTATTTACTAATTAAGAAAATATATATTAAAAACTAGTAAGAAATTACTAATTAAGAAATATATTGATACCAAAACTAGTAAGAAAAGAATTTGTACTAATCGTGGATAGTAATTTTGTAATATAATTAAGTTTTAATTGTAAGTTCTTGCTTTTTTGTTCTTTTATTAATAGAAAGCTGAGAATATTAACATAACTAATTTGCCCAACACTTTTAAAACATACAAGGCCCACCCCATTAAACAAAACAGTTCACCTATTATTAAATTCCATCGTCTTCTCTAGCTCATCACCTACCCACCATCGCCCCTGAAACCCTAAATATTACAGACCCAAAAAAATCCGCCGTTCTTAAGGATAAATCAGTCTCCATCTTCAAATAAAAAACCCTAAAACGTGGCAGAAAACCAAACTTCCGCCATACCCGCCAAATTCCGCCACCGCCGCCACCGCCGCCATGGTAATGGCGGCCGCAATGGCGGCGCCATTTGATCCCCGCCAAATAGCGGCCGACTCATAGCGGATTTCTCAAAACCCGCCCCGCCATTCCGCCATGGCGCCGCCATGGCGGAAAATTGATAACACTGATCGCAGCAATATATAACCCCTTACGTTTAGTTGGCTATCATTGACAATTTCAAATTATCTTTGAGTAGAATACAGACGGTGATGTACCAAGCCTAATCGAACTTTAGCTTAAACTTCAGCCACCAATTTCCAATAGGTCATTCGGATTATGCCTTCCCAGAATATTATACCTAAACCTAAAATAGCTTTACTGAGGCTACATGCAAATAACTGATGAAAATATGTATATGCATTCGGCAAAATTAATTTCTCCAGCTCACTCCCTTATTCTACAAACAGATCCTCCCCAACTTCAGAGTAAACATTTCAATCTAAAGTCATCATTTCAACTTCCGAGCTTAAAACTGTTAAAAACCAACATTTCTACCTTGAAATCCACAATATCCAAAACTGCATTCCATAGCCAGACAGTGATAAATAGCCCATATTCAAGGCAAACACAGGTACACGCGAACAAGCATATGCTTCTGTATATGTGCTAACTGCTAAGCACCAACAACTACAAAGGAAAAAAGAAGAGAGAGAAAACAAAAAATTTGCCTTTTCATTTTTGAAGCGAGTCCGTATATTTCCGAGCTCCTTATCAACACGTAATCGTTCTTGCTCTTTGTTCTGGCAATTTCGAATGTCACTGATGAACACGGATAATCCTCTCATCCCCGAAAGCGCCATCAGATCAGACAATCAATTCAGATCCAACAGCCGATACTCCACGGATCTCAACACTAACACAAGCCAATTCGAGGCTAAAATTGCAAATTTCCGCGCGCAACTGAATCAAATTTGTGTGCGTCTGCGTGGGCGAGAAAGACTGCGTGCTCTAGTGCGTGTTTGAGGTGCGATCTAAAGAGGAAAGAGTAGAGACGCTGTCGAGCAGTGGGAAGGAGACGACTTTTATTGCAGTCGTCGTATTTGATTTGTAACAGCAATTTCTATTTCTTTATTTTCTTTTTGTTTGTATTTTAGTTTCTTCCCAACTTTAATTCAACTAAACGAAATTTTCCACTTTCATAAATCAAAGATCATCAGATAAAATCCTATTACAAGTGGAAAACTAGCCAAAAATCAACACCACTCAATTTGAATATTTCCTTCTCTGTTTTAGGGTTGTAATGAGAAAGGTCAAAAGGTGGAGCTGAAAAACCTAAAAACAAAACAGAGAAGCGCTCACTCGCACCCTGCTAACTACTGTCGGCGGCAGCTTTTAAAACCCTACGGACCATCAAATACTACAATGTCGTACACCTGCCATCCACGCGCCGACAACCTCCGAGGCCCACGTCATCGTCTGACCCCCCGACCCGCCGGCACTCGAAAGGTCCGCATCACGGCCATTTTCACATCTTCCAAGAATCGAAACTCTTCGAAACTCAGGCCGCTCCGATTCGTGCTCCGCGCCACCGAGCTATCTGACGATGGGAACGGCGGAGGCGGTGGAGATGAAGGTGGCGGCGGCGGAGGCGGAGGCGGTGGTGATGACGAGGAGTTTGGGTCAGTTGTGAGGTACGACCAGGTTTTGATGGAGGCGGAAAAAAGGGGCGCGATATTGCCCGATGATATGATCGAGGCGGCGAAGAGCGTCGGGCTGAGGAGGTTGATACTCGACCGTTATTTGGCTTTGCAGGTATGTGAAGTGTAGATCTGCGAAGAAGTAAAATATAATCAGTTGTTTGTATCTCGCAATATATGATTTTCTTTCATTATTCAGAGTTGATCGCTGATAGTTTCAGCTCAATCGCAGGGCGGACCAATCGGATTTCTTATGAGACATTTCTCGGTGTTCCGTAATAGAATGCTTGCAGATCCTTCGTTTTTGTTCAAAGTCGGAACCGAGGTTGAAAGTGGATGATAGAACTTTTTTCTATCAGCATTAACAATGTTAGTCATGGAAATTTGCATGAAATTATTTCTTAGGTGGTGATTGATTCATGCTGTGCGACGTTTGCTGAGGTTAACAAAAGGGGGAAAGATTTCTGGGCAGAATTTGAGTTGTATGCTGCTGATCTCTTAGTTGGAATAGTAGTGGACATTGCTTTGGTAGGTATGTTGGCACCTTACGTTCGTATAGGCAGGCAATCAGTAGCAGCTAATGGATCGTTTGGACGCCTACAACGTGCTTGTGCAGCCCTTCCCAGCAGGCAACTATTTACGTTTTTTATGTTATATATTGAGTTTTCTTAACGACGATCGCCGTGAGGGGCTAAACTAAATGATGATATTTGAATTGAAAGATTTGCCCATTTGCTAAGGTTCTTTTGCGTCAGATTCTTAAGCAGCAAACTGCGGTTTGTTTTGAGCAGTATTGCACTGCATATTTATGTCTTTTTTGTTCCTGGGCTAAACAATCCTTCAATTCTTTTGTGTGGCATTTACTTTGTTTCTCTAACAGTGTATTTGAAGCTGAGAGACCAGGAACTAGATTCTCGCCGCAGCAGCGAATCGCCACTTACTTTTATAAGGTGAAACCAATAGCTCCATTCAAGTCTAACATCCATAGCATTGAGTGTTAAAACAGCTACAACAAAGCCTTTTTTTTCATTCTTACATCTTAGACTGATAGTTTGAGTTCATCAATAGCATTGAGTGTTAAGATAGCTACAACAAAACCTACTTTTTTGTTCTTTCCAACATCTTACACTGATAGTCCGAGTTCAATCACATTTTGAGCCAGGGCGTTTTGTATGGCTCGGTGGGATTTGGGTGCGGTCTTATTGGTCAAGGCATAGCAAACATGATCATGACTGCAAAAAGGTGCAAACTTATCTTAGATTTCCATTTTGAAGCAGCTTTAAGTGATTGTTCTCTTACAAGACATGTGACTAAAACTGGCTTTGTCGCTTCAATGGTAGGAACATCAACAAGTCAGAGGAGGATATCCCTGTGCCTCCTTTAGTGAAGAGCGCTGCTCTATGGGGTTGGTTTTCTCGAACGGTCTCCAAAAAGCTTCGTTTCTAAAATTTACGCTCGTTTATACATCTGCGCGTGTTTTTAAGGTATTTTTCTCGCGGTGTCGTCGAACACTCGGTACCAAATCATCAACGGTTTGGAGCGCGTCGTCGAAGCCTCTCCCCTTGGCCAAACAAATCCCGCCCGTCGTCATGGCTTTCACCGTCGGGGTGCGTTTTGCAAATAATATATTCGGCGGGATGCAATTTGTCGACTGGGCTAGGTGGAGCGGAGTACAATAATCATTTTCTCCATTTCTGTACTGTGATGGTATGCTATTATAAAGACTTCAAGACATCCTATGAAGAGGACAATGCCAAGATAGGCAAGCACTATCAAGGCACTACTAGTCTTAGGTTGTCTGTCGAGCTTTCCCCTTTCGCTTGAAAAATTCTGTTGCTGCTTTATCGATGTTTGAAGCCTGTGTTTCATATATCTCTATGCTTTCCCCTTTCGCTTGAAAAATTATGTTGCTGCTTTATCGATGTTTGAAGCCTGTGTTTCATATACCTGATCGAGGAATCGCTATTTGTACCGTACGTCGTTCTTAGACAAGACGAATGAATTGAAACTTCAGTGCTTGCTTTCACTCCTCGTTCGTTCTTACAAGATGTGTCGTTCGTTCTTACAAGATGTGTTGAATGTATCCATACATTATCTATACAAGCATGACAGAATCTTCCATTCCCAACAGATGATCGCCAGTTGCTGTAACAAAAAAGTACAAAACCATCTTTTACACACAAAAAACAACACAGTATGCTGAAAATATTCATGGCAATCACCTGTTGGATAAGGAAGATATTATTCTTCAAAACCAAAATTTACCTGAGTATACAATTTCCAAGAAAAGCAAATCGACGTAATCAAAAGAACGAAGAACTCCTCCTTTGCAAAGAAAGTCGACTCGTAGTTTGTAGCTGTGGCTGTTCAATGGAAGCAGTTGGAGTGGACACTGTGCTCTCTGCAAAACCTGATCTTCGAGCTTTAGCAACGTTTTGAGGCGACGAAGTTTGATGACTTTGCTGTTTCTTCCCGGCCTTCTTTATTACTTCCTTAATCCTACCAAACTCTTGCTCTAATTCCCCGACCCTCGCCCTCATTCTCTCCATGTCCAATTTAAGAGCCTCGTTTTTCATGGGATTGCCCAAGTACTCTGCTAGGGACGTTATCAGTACCTTGAACGTCGATAACTTGTAAGTAGTTCGCTAGAGCTGCTCTCAGCTGCATCTGCTCGAAGAAAAAGGACTTGTAATATGATCCTTAGAGGTAGTCTTTCGTTCTGTGAAGCGTGGGCACAAGCATCTATCGATAGCTTTTGAAAGTCGATTACTGTACATAAGCTCTCTCGCTCTTTATCAGAAAGCCATGGGTGAGTCTGCAAAGATTTCGACCGAGATCCTTAGGAACACATGCTACAATCAGACAACGTAATTGTAAGAAAAGGGAGTTAAGAGCTACAAACCTTGAAGTATATATCCAATGCCCGATACAGCCCATCGTGCAACGATCTGTAAGATTCAGGCAATGCTTCGGCCATGGAACGAAATTTCCCGGGCTTCAAGCTGACATCGCTGGCGACCTCAGCGATGTAATTATCGACCAGTTTCGCAACTCTTACAAAGCGCGGCGACGATGGAGATATTTCGAGGTCTAAAGGCGACGGCGAAACAGCAGTTAGGCTGCTCTGTTCTGAGCGTACGAAATGGCGAACCATTCTTTCGACGCAATCTGTGTTGTAGAGAGCTTCAGCATCCGAGTAATTAGGGATTAGCAGTCCATCTAGGGATGCAAATTCCATCTGCGCCCCAATTTTCGCTTCCAAAAGATCCAAAGAATCAGCACCAACTCCCAAGATCAGAGCAACCCTTAAGAGCCCCATCAGAAAACGACACGTGGTCTTACCTTTCTTCTCGGGCAATATCTTTATTACGCTCTCCAAGAGTGATCTTTGGTCGATTTCCGAAGGAAGTACAGTGTTTAAGCTAATAGCTTTGCTCGAAATCCCCTTATTGATCGCTTTCCACCTCTGGCCCGACCCAGGGAGGTGTTTCTCGCAGTAGTACATTATTGTTCGTGCTATGTTCTCCGATCTGATACCTTTGACTTGCATTGTCTGAATCAACCGCTTGAAAAGCTCGACGTTGAGACACGAAACATCCTCGAACCACCAAACTGAATCGATGCTCTGAAGCCTTGCGCCAGTGTTTATGCCATTCCATAGTATACTTCCACCTGGGCTTTGCATGCTTCCATACATCTTCATGGGCCAACCGAACAAACTGGGATCTGTGCATATCTTTACAGCCATGGCGTTCAGACATCTATCTAAGATCCCGAGCTTGTCAGCTCTTGGAATAAGAGATGTTCGACACGGTTGGAGGGCTGATACGCAGTCTTTCCATTGTGTCAGGATGCGCTTGTGGAAGTAATTTTCTGATCTCGACAGTAAGTTATCTTCGCCTAAATCGTCAGACATTTCGAGGTAGTCTGATGCGCAGTAAAGCATTACTATGTTCGCGGGCGTGAAGCTTATGTGCCCGCTGTAGCAGAATTTTACGGCGGTCAGAAAAGTATCAGCACCGCCTGGAAAATCTTCGAGAACTATAGATTGAGATTGTTCTACTTCTGCAGCGTTAGCGATCCTCCCACATCTTGTAATAAGAGGGAACTGGGAAAATCATCAGAATCTTCGTCAGTTTATCAGGCGTGTGTGTAAGAGATCAAACACAGAATTTTTCATCGATTCCTTGCTTAAACGATCAACCGAAATATGATTTGTGCATAACAATAATCCTTCTCAAGGCGTAGGAAATGTTCGTGTACCTTATGGAGGTGGAAGTTCACATCGTCTACGACCACCTTAATATCGCTAGGCAGACTCGAGTGGCAGAACCTGACATCAATAACCGATTAGAAGGGTCATTAAAATCAAAGTAAGTTTACATTTAATCCTTGGATATAATATAAGCAGGTATAACCCAAGGCATGAGTTTCAACAGAAACAGTCATTCATTACACTATCTATGAGAAGCTCAGACAAGGAGATACATAGGTTTACCAGTCGTTTCCTTTCCGATAGAATTCAGAAACTTTTCGCGGCGTAGCCATCACTTGCAAGCAAAACCCTTGTCTCTCTATTTGCTTTAAAGAAAGAATTGTGCCTCAGCTTTAGTTGTTCCTTCTCTGTTCAGTAACCTACCCAATTCAGTAGATTCAAATCTCTCTTACCTCCTCAGACTTCAACTTTACGATTCTTCCCATACCTTGATAGTAATTACTGCTTCCCAACATAATAAACAAATCCCAAAGACGATTACTGACCACCAACCACATCAAAACCGCATGCGTATACTGATCCACTTATAAAATTACCGCCTTTTGACCCAACGATCTACGTTTACAGCAGTCGACTTTTGGATCATGAAAAAGGACACTTTCCTGCCCCTAACCACCCACCAATAAAGTTAGCTGCATATTACCTTACTGTGTGGTATGTACGATGATTCGAAGCTTTACCACTCATTCGAAGTTAGTATTCGAGTGTATGTAGTTCTCTATGACTTTTTTCTCTTTCGTGTGCTTCACTTCACCGTGAGAAACTTCAAAGATAAGTATCATCAAAGCGCAGAGCAAAGAGGAGAAGAAAAACAGAGACAGATTATGAGTGGTAAATGCCAAAATCGGAGGAGAGAAGAAAAGGGAAAACAAAAAAAAAAAAAAAAAAAGGAAAAGTGGAGCTATGGTGTGATTTTGGAAATTTAGAGCGCCACGTAATAATCAAACAGTTCGTTTCGCGTGTAAAAAAGGACAGAAGACGGAGAAGGATTTTTTCGTCAATAATTTCTCTTTTCATTTTTGTATCCTCGATAGTAAAAATCTACAAAACACCTTGCTGAATATTTTTTCGGGGGATTCAACACTTAAATACCTGCATCAATAAAAATTAGACAGATCAGTCCCTAGTCAGTGTAATTTTTAACCTAGGTATCTAGTTGAATTTTATTTTACTGATAGGTACCTAATGACGGATTTACCCCTACTAGAACTGGTTTTTTACATCTCTTACCTCGTTTCTTATGTGAGTAAAATGGTACTGCTTGTTAACATTGGTTTTATCGACTGTGGTCAATTTGTTTTGGTACTACATTATCCATGCATTTGGTACCCTCTGTTAGGGTAAATTGGTACCCCTTGTGTGAACAAAATAGTACTGCTTGTTAACTGGGTTTTTCGAAAATGGGGTCATTTTTTTTGTACTACATTATCACTGAATTTGGTACCCTCTGTTTGCCAAATTGATACCCCTTTTGTGAATAAAATGGTACTACTTGTTAGTGGTTACCTTGAATGGGGTCAATCTGTTTTGGTACTACATTATGACTGAATTTGGTACCCTCTGTCTGGGAAAACTGGTACTCCTTTTGTGAATAAAATGGTACTGCTTGTTAGCAGTGGATTTTTCGAAAATGGTGTCAATTTTTTTTTGGTACTACATTATCACTGTATTTGGTATCCTCTGTTAGGGTAAATAGGTACCCCTTGTGTGAATAAAATAGTACTGCTTGTTAACATTGGGTTTTTCGAAAATGGGGTCAATTTTTTTTGGTACTACATTATCACTGCATTTGGTACCCTCTGTTTGGCCAAATTGGTACCCCTTGTGTGAATAAAATGGTACTGCTTGTTAACAGTTTTGCTTTTTTTGCAGAAATGCCTCCGCGGAAGGGATTTGAGCTGTCTTTCAGGTGCCATCCTACGCTCTTTCGATCTACCATTAGCAATTTGAAGGGTAGCATGACCCCTGATAAAAAAGAAGCTATAAGAAAGTCCCCGTTTCATTTTTGTAGATATGCCTAAGATGTCGCATTCGTTTGCTCGAATCATGGCATTGATAAAGCGTTATAGTGTAGAGGCGAACACGTTTAGGTTGGGGGAGAATACGAATGTGGTATGTGGTATTCTCCCCACAGGAATTTAGTGTTGTAATGGCCTTGCATAACGTAGGACAGCCCGGGACCTAAATTCGAAAATGAAATCGAAAACCGTTGAACGGCTTTTCGGTAAGAAAAATGGCAATGTAACCCGTAAAAAAATCTTAGAGTTGTTGAATGAGTTTGTAGGAAAGCTTGGGAGGGAGAACACGGATGAGTTCCTTAGGTTGTTGCAGTCTGCGTAAATGTCGTTTTTATATTGTGCAGGCTGATTTTCTGACGAAGTATTGGTCATTGAAGTACGACTATCAATGTTAGAAGACCGTGGATCCGGAGTTCAACAGGCCCCAATTTGGCGACGTAGACTGCGGGGTGCATGCCCTGTTTGACCATAGAGGAGTACGTTGTCGACACCCCAGAGTTCGAGAAATATGGCAAAGAAGTCAGCATGGATGTGTATCGTGCTTCTATGGCTGCTCGCATTTTACGTGACGAGGTAGTTGTATGCTAGATCTTTTTCACTAAGTTTCTTGGATATGCTGTTAGACTCTTTGGAGACTGTGTTGTCTAGTTAGGTTAACTTATTTTGGGTTGGGGATGGGACTGTTTGGAGACCCTTGGTTGTTTATGTTGGTTTTTCTTTTGTGCATGGACGGTTATTGCCAAGTGTGTGCTGTGTTGTGTTGTTCTATGACTGTCCGTAATTTATGCAGTACCATATGTTATTGTAGGATCGTATCTTATCCTTTACGTACAGAGTACCATTATGTAAATATATGGCGTACCATAAACACAAGATATAGAGTACCTTGTCTTTCATATTACCGTACCATATCGCTTACATATAGCGTACCGTAAATGCAGGTTAACCGTACCAATACGTAAATATATACCGTACCTTATATATCGCACATGAAGTACCTTATCTGTTGTACACTAAGGTACCTTGTGATTTATAGAATGTACCTTATCATTTACATATATAGTACCATAACCTGCAGATTTAACGTATCCAGAGTTACACATATACAGTACCCAGATATCAAAGTATATCGTACCATTTGTTACACCATCGAAAAATAAATACATTCCTATATGCATGTTAACCGTACCATTACGTAAATGTATATCGTATCATATATATCGCACATGAAGTATCTTATCTGTTGTACACTAAGGTACCTTGTGATTTACAGAAGATACCTTAACATTTACCTATCTAGTACCATAACGTGCAGGTTTATCGTATCTATAATTGCACATATACAGTATGAAAGTATATCGTACCATTTGTTATACGATCGAAAAAAAAATACATTCCTAATCGAATCGCGGTGTCGAGCGTGATTTTGACAATACCTAACAATAACGGAATGAAAAAAAATGTGAAAGCCCAATGCACCGAATTCGCAGATGTAGCACTCACCACATTATTCAAATTATGTTGTAGATGTTCTTGCTGTATCCTTATACTATAATGAATCATGGTATTCTAAGATTTAATTCATGCGTGCGGGGCGTAATGCACTGAATTTGATCTGAAACGTATTTAATACTATATATTATTGGTCTACGGTGGTTCGAGATGAAAAAGTAATTCGATCGACCCCGAAAAATACTAACCCTAGTATGACGTATTGTGGCGACCCTACTTTTCTAATTAAGATTAGTGGCGGATTTCCGCAACGTAAGCCGCGGAAGGCCCGTCTAATTAAAACTTTTTCCTAAAATAATATACACTAATATAAAAATCCGTCTACATCGTTATCTCTGTACACGGGCCGAAGCCCCAAAAATATCAAAATAACCAAAAGTCCTAAAGCCGCTCCACAGGTCTTCATCCATGTACCGCACCGCCCTCAAAAGTCCGTGGAGCACCGCCACCAGCCGCCTCAGTCACGACGCGTATCAGCGTCGGACTCAGTACCTACAACACGTAAACACTGAGCAATTTGCCCAGTAGGTGAATAAAATGCATGTATGCAAGTGTGCCCTCAACCCCAATCCCAATATCTCACAACATAATATAATGCACACTCTTTCTTTTCTCATATTCCTATTTCACACAACACAGGGCCCTAGGTTAGGCTCGACACCCTCGCGCGCAAAGACTACTGGGAGGCCACCCCCAAGTCTCGCGGCAGCCTACCCTGGTAGTGCACTGGACGATCACGCCAATGGCCTCCTACTGGGTCGCTCCGCACCAATAGTATACACTGATAGTGCACTGGACGATCACGCCAATGGCCTCCTATCAGGTCAAATCAATATCTCGGCGGTATGCACCTCGGGACGGTCACGCCCGAGTAGACAGATCGATCACGCCTGTCTCCGCCAGGTGCCCAGTGAGCCCAACCTCGACTCCTCTAAGAGTCACCAATCACAAGCCTCTCATTCTACCCCGTACGTCAATATCTCATATCACCGTCTCAATACGGTACAACCATCTCTCTCTCTAACGTGATATGCATGTGCTATGCATATACATAAAATTCATAAAGCATGATCCACGTAAAACGTACGTAAAACAGGTAAAGCATGTAAATCACATAAGCCATGTAAATCACATAACCACATGAAAACACATAAATGTGTTTACGTATTGTAGATGGATAATTCACCTACCTGTCCTCCCGCTATCACCAAATAAGAGGTCCGGCGTAGTCCCTATATATCGGTCCTCTGAATATAATAAATATTATTATATCAGTATATTTGTTAAACTGTATAAGTTTTTAAGTTCCCAAACCCTAATTATAGAAAACCCTAAAATTTATGAAAACTTAAAAATAATTATATTCCTAAAAATAAATAAACCCTAAAATATTGAAAACCCTAGAATATAACAAAACCCTAAAATACCGAAAATTTATTAACTAAACCAAAATGTCGAAATCATCTAATAAAATGTCGAGTCCCTTAAACAATATCGAGACCTATTAATAATGTCGAGACCTTGATTAAAATTGCAATGTCGAGTTATATAAATAGCGAAACCTATAAAAATGTCGAAACTTTATCATACAAATGTCGAGACATCTTTCGTTGAAATGTCGAGATGTTAACCAAAAATGTCGAGGTCATTATATCGACATTCTATAAATGTCGAATCTAAAACAACTATAAATGTCGAGCTTATAAAAATGTCGAAGTCTATTCCTTAAAATGTCGATATCTATTACTCCCCAAGATCTAATAGATGTCGAGACCTATTCCTACAAAATGTCGAGAATCATCACATATCGAGGTTCATGTCTCGACTTTATTTACTAGGCAGCTCGATATCTTCTCAAGAACAAGACTTGATTCTCCCAGAAAACCCTAAACTGCACTGTCGAGATTATTTTCCAAGCTCTGCTATTTCTCGAAAGCAATACATGATAGTTCTAGCATATAATCAAGTCACGAAGCATCCCAGAATTATTCTGACCTTAAATTAAATAACGTTTAGACATCTAACTATTAAAACATAGTAAATATAACCGAATTTAAACATGTGGTAAATTCCATACCTCACTTAGTCGAATGCAAGGGTGATCTTCCCTATCGTTTTTCGTTAAGTTTTTTTTTTTTTTTTTCTCCCTTTTAAACTCTTGTTCTCACCAGGGTTTCGTTAGCTTCAATATTGAGATATATATGAAGGTGTCGGGCTTATCAATTGAAGAGACTAGGTGGTGACGTGGTTACCTTTTGTGCTAAGTAAGTGCTTATAATTTCGTTTATTTATTCGAAAATTAACTTATAATATACTCAAAATTCTCAAGCTTTGGGCCGATCATTAGCCATATATGATAATTATTTCTATTGTTTGGACTTCACTCTATCAAAAGGGTTTATACCTGTTAAATTTTTGGAATAGTTTCAAATTATTTTATCTTTTTGTTCCAAACCAAAATTTTCATTATCGGCATTCTTGTTTCATGATAATTTTAGATAACTAATTACGATTAATCCCTTATTAAATTTACGGGTATTACACGTATCATATATATAAGGGACGTCGTACCTTAAATATCTTTGTAGGGGTACCTGTCGTTTTGTTTAAAGCGTACCAACGCAGCCACAGTTGCAGTACCCAAAATTACATATGACATGAAACATTTTATTAAATCCACTGACATGTCAGATGAGCTGTCTTTTATTATTTTAAACCTCGTATGTCAGAATCTGTCCAAACATGACATAGAAGTCAGAAATCTGTCCACTCATGACTGAAAAACGTCAGAAAAGTGTGCAATCATTACTGAAAAAAGTCAGAAATTTTCTAATCCTCTATCCACATCAACACATGCTGAAATGCTTCGTTTGTGACGGAATCTAGCCAAGTCTTAAATTCAAAGTTTTACTTTAATTTATACGGTACCTACTTCTGAAAGGATACAGTACCATATGTCGTACACTTAGAGTACCTATATTACCTATATTACAGTACCAAGGCTACGTATATTAACGTACCAAATTGGCATATATTACAGTACCAAATATGCATATTACAGTACCAAACATGCATATATTACGGTGCCAAATGTGCATATATTACTGTACCACTTTTGAATATCTTACGGTACCAAATAGGCATATATTACAGTACCAAACAGGCATATGCTTGAACGGTACCAAACATGCATGTCGTAGGGTACCAAACTGGCATATATTACAGTACCAAATTTACATATCTAAGGGTATCAAACCGGCATATATTACAGTACCGAATTTACATATATTGCGGTGCGAAATGTGCATACATTGGCAAACTGGCATAGGTTACGATACCAAACAGGCATATATTACAGTACCAAACGTATGTATATTACCGTACCGAGCTGGCATATATTACAGTACCAAACATATGTATATTATCGTACCAAACAGTAGGGTTGCAAACGAATCAAATCGAGTCGAATACCGCAATATTCTATTCGTATTCGGATGACAATCGAATACGAATACGAATACTCGAATATTTAATCGAATCATAAAATCGATTCTTATTCGAATTCGAATATATTCTCGAATATTCGAATCGAATATCGAATATCTGTATTCAAAGCCATCTTTCATTTTTTATTTAATAAAATATAAACAATATTATATTTAAAATATAAATTGAATTATAATAAATTATATTTAAACATATATTGAATTATAATATATTATTTTAAAATGTTTTAGTGAGTTATCATATATTATATGTGAATATATATTAATTATATTATGTTTTATGTTATATTATTCGAATCGAATAATTCGATTAATTTTCGAATCGAATATTGTGATTTCATATTCGTACTCGTATATTTCTCGAATAAAAAAAAATATTCTTATTCGGATTCGTATTCTAAATATTCGAATTCGAATCTTAAAATTTCGAATCGAATCGCGATCGAACCGAAAAAATCCGATTCATTTGCAACCCTACCAAACAGGCATATATTAGCAAACTGGCATAGGTTACGGTACCAAACATGCATGTCGTCGGGTACCAAACTGGCATATATGACAGTACCAAACAGGAACATCTTACCGTACCATACTTGCATATCTTATGGTACCAAACTGGCATGTATTACAGTAACAAAATTACATATATTACGGTGCCAAATGTGCATACATTACCAAAGTGGCATAGGTTACGGTACCAAACATGCATGTCGTAGAGTACCAAACTGGCACATATTACAGTACCAAACATATGTATATTACCGTACCGAGCTGGCATATTACAGTACCAAACATATGTATATTACCGTACCGAGCTGGCATATATTACAATACCAATCATATATATATTACCGTACCAAATTGGCATATATTACGGTGCCAAATTTGCATAGCTTAGGGTACCAAATTGTCAGTCATCACAGTACCAAATTTACATATACGGTGCCAAATTTGCATATCTTATGGTACCAAACTAGCAGTCAGTACAGTACCAAATTTACATATATTACGTTACCAAAACTGCATATATTACTGTACCAAACTGGCATTCATTACAGTACCAAATTTACATATTCGGTACCAAATGTGCATATCTTATTGTACCAAACTGGTAGTCATTACAATACCAAATTTAGACAAAAACAATGAGCCATATCCTATTGACACATTTGAACAAAACAATGACCTACTGGCATTATTTAGACAAAAAGAATGAGTCAATACCATATAAAAGAGCACCGAAAAAGGTTATGGGACAAAAGCAAAAAGAAAATACATGGAAAATACGGACGCTACGTCGTTACGGGAATCGATATTGAGTCATGCCGGGAACTTTGGAACGGAACTTGATACTTTATTGAGTCATGCCGGGAATAGATATCCGACCACCTTCTTTGGAGGGATACGTATATATCGATAAGCGTCGTTGCTTCATTGATTAATAGTAAGGAAGACTCCCTTTTATACTCACACATTGCAAATAACGTCCCGCCACCAAACGAATTTGCAGACGCCATATTTTCAGATAATATGGCAACCTGTATAAATGGTACGGTGTATAGTTTAGATTGGTACTGCATAACTGGGAATTTTGGTAACGTATAGACATGTTACTTGGTACGTAATATAAATATACAAAGATACTACATAACATAAATGTCCAATCGGACTGTGTCGCATAATGTATTTAGGTACGGTAAAACAACATACAATGGTACGTAATATTCATAGGAAATGGTACGTCGTAACAGTTACATAAAAGAAAATCGAAATCTCGACGGATTAGCCTCAATAACTATCAAATCCTAACATTCCACTCTTATATGGAGCTCTTGGATCGCATTGAGCTCCCAGATTTGGGATAAACCTTGAACAAACGCCCAAAATCGATTAACCAAACCCAAACCAAAAGAAAAACTTACCTGACAAAATCAACCCCCAAAATCGAGAACCCAACGTTCAATAGGCTCTTCGATCCTTGTCCGGCGCCGGCACGAGCAGAAGGAGTTGGTCGGCAAGAAGAAATCGTCGACGGCGAGCTGAAGGTCGAATTTTGCAGAGAAAAAAAAAGCTGAAATGAAATTCTAAATCATTTAATAAGGGTATTTTCGTAATCTTAGGTGATTAGGTACCTAAGTGTAAAAATTTTATTCAATTGGGTACCTAGCTATAAAATAGTTCTGACAAGGTACCTAATTGGCTGATTTTTTTTTCTATTGGGTATTTATGTGTAGATTTCCGTTTTTCTGGCGGGTGGATTTATATTTATTTATTTTTATAACTATCGATGAAAAAAGGTCCAAGAAAAATGGAGTACTTAGTAATTTTGTTATAGTAGATATGTCGGACGGACATGGCATAACTATAATATTCACTCAAGTCTCGAAGTTTTGGAACCGTCCATTGAAATAATCCTTTATTTTGTAAGGGTTTCATTGATTTAAACAAATTAAGTAACGTGGTTACGTTGAAAAACAAATTAAATACGGAAGGGCTGGAATTGCTATCAAGGCCTACAAAGTCCAACCAGAAATCTA
The DNA here is from genome assembly GCA_027422505.1 of Craterostigma plantagineum. NCBI lineage: Eukaryota > Viridiplantae > Streptophyta > Magnoliopsida > Lamiales > Linderniaceae > Craterostigma > Craterostigma plantagineum. The sequence continues at coordinate 6,955,475 of JAPQWV010000007.1, forward strand.
TAGGCTTATTTTCAAGGCCCATTCGAAACTAAATTACCAACAAAAGGAACTTCTAAACCTCCTCATAGAGCATCTCCAACGCTAAAATCTATTCCCAAACCCATTTTATAGTAAATGTCAGCTCCAACATCTATACTCTTATATTAATTGTCAGGGCCCTCTAAAAACTGCTATTTCTATCCAATTTGGTGTATCCAAAATTGTAGCCAATTTGTTAGTTACCACATTACTTCGTTAAAGAAATTATATTAAATAAAAAAAACCACCCACTACACAATATTTTTATATTTTAAAATATGTCCTTCTATTTATAGTATTATTATTTCATAATTAAATACATAATATTATATATAGCGCACACATATGGGTGTGCAAAACTACTAGTAATTATTCTCCAACAGTTAAACTCATCATCAAATCTAAAAGAATATTCTCAAAATATTCATTTCCATTTCATCTTCTGTTTCATTTCAATAACACACGCATATTTTACTAAAATTACAAATTAGATCAAACTATTATTTTAATTTTGATTGGAAAAATGTGAAATAAACTAATGATATAAATGATAAAATCGTACGCACAAAAAGCAGGAGAAATAAATATTCATTAAAACAATACGCAAACATAAAGATACATTAAGAAGCAAATTTGTAGAATTTTAATGTTGCAGTTTGTAACCTTTTTTTGGAAAAAAAAATATTCATGTATTATAATATAAAAGAATAATATAAATAATAAAATTTAGTTAAAAAAATTTTTTGTTGAAAATATAATTATTAGCATTTGAGGGGTCAATTAGTAAGACGCAAAAAGTTTTAAGGTGATGAATAGTAGAAACTCAAATATAGGTATAAGAGGTGAGAGAAAATGATAAAAACCTATTTTAGGTTTGGAGTATGTGTTGGAGGAAGAATTTGGGTATAGGTTGTTATTTGAAGTACTATTAGGATTATGATATAATAATATTTACATTAGTAGCAATATAATAAATAATAAACCGATCAAAATACAAAAGAAAAAGGAAAGTTTGATAGAGAGAGAGAGAGAGAGAAAGGAGATGAACTTCCGACCGTTAAAGTCCAAGTTGACGACCATACTACTTTGAAACACGAGCAGAAAACAGACGAATCACTATAAAGCAAAGAATAGCAGAAATTGAAGAAAACAAGGTAACGGCACGAGGAATAATAATATAATCTTATAGGGAAGAATATATCATAATATATAAATTTGTGTCCTCAATTTCTCATATATTCGAGCTTCAGTGTATCGTGGATAGGGGGTGCTAAATAGGGCTGAAAACGAGATGAGCCGAGCCGAGCAGCTCGGTTCGCGCTCGGTCAACGTCGAGATCGAGCCGAGCTCGAGCTTTTTGTATGTGGGCTCGATAGCTCGTCGAGCTTATCTAGCCCAAATTTTCTTTTATATATATATGGTTTATTATTATTATAATTAAATATAATATATTATATATTTTTTATGGCGAACCGAGCTTTTCGAGCCGAGCTCGAGCAGCTCGAGCCCACTTATACATAATCGAGCCGAGCTCGAGTCAGGCCATGCTCGGGCTCGGCTCCGCTCGTTTTCAGCCCTAGTGCTAAAAGCCAACCCAACAGAACCGCATCTTAACAGGTTTGAGTTAATATTTTCGACTTTGAGTAAATGGGTAAACCCAAACTCGTCTCAAATATTAAATGGGTCAGGTTAGGGTTCGAATTTTCATCCCGAGATCAACCCGAAACCAACCCGTTTATCAACTCATTTAACCCGAATAATATAAATTATTAAAATATCCTTAATATAAATAAAATAAAAGGAAATTTGATGCTTGATGAATTATGCTGAGATGTCATGAAGATAAGGATGGAAGATCAAATGGAAAAGAGAGTCGAAAGTTGAGTTAATTATCATTCGTTTCGATCGATACCTGATGACTGTGAAATAACTTGATATTTAATCATATTTTGTTTACACTTTTATTATTTGTAACTTCAATTGTTCTTAATTATGTGGATGTTTAGAAAAAAACAACTGCTTTGTTTCTCCATTGTTTAGTTTAATTTGAATTTAAATTCTGTTTATTTATTTTTTGTTCTTTCGTTTTTTTTATAAAAAATTTAAACAATTTTTGTTTTTTCTTTCTTTTTTTTTAAAAATATTTTAAATGTGTTAATGGGTTAAATTTAGAGTAAATCAGGTCGGGTTTGGGTTATTTTAACATGTTTAAGTAAACACGTTATGTCAGAGATGAAGTTTTCTAACCCGTTTATTAATCGGATTGAACCGAATATGGCCAGCCCGATTAGTTTACCACCCTAGTCGTCGCCCTTCAACAAATAACAAAAACCACTTGATTATAATATTAAATTATGGACTGTAAATATCCGGCGAAAGGTTTAGTCTACCCAATGAATTGGTCCTCAATTGAATCCTAATTCTTCCGCTCATGCTTATGTAAATAATAAAATGCTGTCCACTGGCACATTTGATTGGAAAATGCATTCGATTAAATACGATTCAAGTTCTGCTTCGTCGACCAACGCATCGTTGAATAGCTGCGTTGATAATTTGACATAATATAGAAATGACAAACATTCCTACTACATTAATAATAACACATAAATAGGATAATCACTTAATAATATACGTGTATTATATGCACAATAAGTAATTATACCATATAAAATTATCGGTTTCTGTGATTCCTCGTAGTGTGTGATTTCTCCGGCGATTAGGGGATTTGCACCGTTTGTATTTTTATGTTTATTCTCTAATATTTTTAATAATGATATTCTTTGTCTCTTGTCCGCACAAGAAACACTTTGAACAATTATTATGAAATGTAAGAATATACCATACCTCAGTCACTGTTACCATTTTCAGATTCAGACAAAATGGACCCATAAAACCTTTTTCTCCATTCCATGTAATTTTCAGACTCTCTCCGACGAATATATATATATATATATTTTTATTTTGTATGAGAAAAAGAAAACTCACACGTGGCAGCTGATATGAAACGTCACTGCATGCAAAGATAGAGAAGAAACACAGACAAGGCAAAACACATCTAAATTTATTACAGTAAACTACAGAATCAGCAGCGCAAAACTGTGATGGCATACGCATACTATTTTAAGTAAACATATCATTACATATATAGGAAAATCCACGCCTTTTGCTTATTTACATTACAAGTACAAATCCACGCCTTAAAATAGGAAAATATATAAACATTTATTTCTTTTCCCTCATTTTTTCTTGCATTCTGCGGTGACACCTCCATAGCTTTTCCTTCACCACGTGGTTCTCACACACTGTAAACTTCTGCCACCCGCCCATAACTCTCTCTGCTATTGCATGGTGTTTTTTGTTCTAACCTTTTTTTTCTTGTCTCTATTTCAAGCTACCTACTTTTTCCTAATATCAAACCGATCTTCAGACAAGATATTATATATATATATATATATATATATATATATATATATACGCATCGGTTGATGTTCATTTGTGGGCTGTCATCCTTTTCACAATTTTCAGGCGGAGAAAAAACAGTCTCTAGTCCCAAGATCAACCTCTAATGGATGGTTCCCTGTAATAACTTCCATTGTCGTAATCACCTCCCTCACCATTCACTTCACTTCTTCTTCTTCTTCTTCTTCTTCTTCTTCTTCTCTGCAATTAATGGCTTCCATTCTCAGATACAGAAAGATACTGTGCTTCTTAGAACCTGCAAAAAGCTTCTCGCCAAAATCGTCCCAGGAAAAGAAAACCCAAAACCCTTCACTCAATCCCACAAAACCACCGCATGAACAAGCAATAATAGGGCGGAGTATCGCCGCAAATCCCAGAAAACCTCGCCGCGAATGGCGGTGCATTGACAATTGCTGCTGGGCAATTGGTTGCTTGTGCACAATTTGGTGGCTTCTCTTGTTCTTATACAATTGCCTGCCGCCTAACCTCACCGGCCTACAAGCCGTCGAGCCTCCCGGCGCTAGGCTCCGGCGAGAAGGGTTGACGGCGAACCACCCGGTGGTTCTTGTCCCCGGCGTCGTCACCGGCGGCCTCGAGCTCTGGGAAGGCAGGCCTTGCTCCGACGGCCTTTTTCGCCGGAGGCTTTGGGGCGGCAGCTTCGCCGAGATCTTCAAGAGGTTTGCTTTTTTGTTTGGGGCTTTTTTAGTGCTTCCATAATACGACTGCATCGCTAAATCTCAATTGACTTTCAGGCCAATGTGTTGGTTGGAGCATCTTTCCTTGGACAACGAAACCGGGCTTGACCCGCCGGGTATTCGGGTTCGGGCCGTGCCAGGCTTGGTGGCGGCGGACTACTTCGCCCCGGGCTACTTCGTATGGGCCATTCTCATCGAAAATCTGGCCCGAATTGGATACGAGGAGAAGAATATGTACATGGCTGCTTATGACTGGAGATTATCATTTCAAAAACACAGAGGTTTCCTTTTTTTTTGTCAATTTAGTCCCTAACCCGTCGAATTTTACGTAACAAGGATCGATCGAAACTAAACGTTTTCGTCAGGTGAGGGACCAAACCCTAAGTAGATTGAAGAGCAAAATCGAGCTGATGTACTCGATAAACGGTAACAAAAAAGTCGTGGTCGTCCCACACTCAATGGGGGCGATATACTTCCTTCATTTCATGAAATGGGTCGAAGCCCCGCTACCCATGGGCGGAGGGGGCGGGCCCCATTGGTGCGGGAAGCACATCAAGTCGGTGATGAACATCGGCCCGTCCTTCCTTGGCGTTCCTAAGGCCGTCGGCAACGTCCTGTCCGCGGAGAGCAAAGACGTCGCCTTTATAAGGTTCGGAAAATCGTATGATTTTCGTATATTTTTTATTAATTAGAAGAAAAGCGTGCGAAAAATAAGTAGTAGTTTGTTCGGGGTTTTTTGGTTTGTGCAGAGCGATGGCGCCAGGCCTATTAGATTCCGAGATTCTCGGGCTTCAGACGCTCGAACACGTGATGCGCGTGTCTAGGACTTGGGATTCGATCATATCGTTATTACCGAAAGGAGGGGAGGCCGTTTGGGGCGACATGGATTGGTCGCCCGAGGAAGATCATAAATGCGACGTATTAGCGACGAAGAAGAGCAATAATGAAAGCGACGGTCGAGGATTTCGGGTCGAAGAAACGACGAAGTACGGAAGGATCGTTTCTTTCGGGCTCGACGTCGTCAATCCAAAGGTATATTGTTCGGACATTTCTAACGTAATAGACGGAATCATAAATTGTTTTTTCTTGCCGACATTTTAGGAGCAAATGCCTTTGCCGCCCAATGCGACCGTCCAACCTTGTGGGAAGGTGTGGACGGAGTACGACGACGTTAGCTGGGAAAACATTCGACGGGTTTCGGAGAACAAAGCGTACACTGTCGACACGCTGCTAGACCTTCTCCGGTCGATCGCTCCGAGAATGATGAAACGGGCCGAAGCCCACTTCTCTCACGGTATAGCGGACGACCTCGACGACCCCAAATACAATCACTACAAGTATTGGTCCAATCCCCTCGAAACGAAGTAAGCGAACAATGCTGAGATTTCTATGATAATTCTAACTCACCATACTCGCTTAATACATAAAGAGGAAACTTCAACTATTACCTATTGGTTTTAGGTTAGCCTTCAATTTCTATATGTTATCAAAGCATGTTAGCCCCTCAGTCACGCTACATGTTTGAAATTCATTATTGGCCATATTGGGTCGGCCCACATAGATGGAGAGTTTCCAAACATAAGTTTGACGGGGTTCCATTCTAAAACCGATTGGTGATAGGTGTAGTAGCACATCAACGTTTAAGCTAGTCGAAATCTTCTTAATTACTTAATAGGGTTATCTCCATTAACAACATGTGAGGGGGGCATGTTAGGACTTCTATCCCACTTCAGATATTTCAATTCACCCGACTCAATATTATATGAAAAACGCAATTTCACTTATCATTGATTGGTTTTTAGGACGAAGTCCACGATTTCTAATAAACACGTAAATATAAATTTCTCCAGCGGTCATCCTCGCATTGTTATCGCACTTTTTTCGATACTTAGGTTGCCCGACGCGCCCGAAATGGAGATCCACTGTCTGTACGGTGTCGGAATCCCGACGGAGAGATCGTACGTGTACAAACTATCCTCGTCAACCAAATGCAAGAGCATACCCCTACAGATCGACAGCTCGGCCGACCGAAGGGCCCACGACGGGTGCCTGAAGGGCGGCGTCTACTTTGTCGACGGGGACGAGAGCGTTCCCGCCCTCAGTGCGGGATACATGTGCGCGAAGGGTTGGCGGGGAAAGACTCGGTTCAACCCGTCGGGCGTCAGGACGTACGTGAGGGAGTACAAGCACAAGGCTCCCGCCAACCTTCTAGAAGGTCGGGGATTGGAGAGCGGGGCCCACGTGGACATAATGGGGAACGTGGCGCTCATCGAGGACGTTTTGCGGGTCGCCGCGGGCGGGTCGGGCGGGGACTTGGGCAGGGATCTGGTTTATTCGGATGTAGTGAAGATGTCTGGGAAGGTGAAGGTGAAGTTGTAGTTGTAGTATAATGAGTTTTTGTATTTTGTGTTTGGGGTGTGAAGGGTGTGTGTGGCTTATGTTGAGAGGGAATAAATGTGCGGCTAAATGATGAACTATGGGGAAAATATTTTGTGGTGGGATTGGGGTTTTTTTGGCTAGTATTTTGACGTGTTAAATTTGGTTTAATCGACTTTGAATACAATAACGTAATAATTGGAGAAAGTATTTCATGAGGAGAGTCACATTCCATATACTTGAGAGATCAACGGCGCCCATAAAGAACACACTATCACGAAAAAATTAGTCCATTACAATACTTGAGGAATTGCGTAACTGGATGGAAGCTAGGGGAAGTAAGAGGACCGCTCAATTCCGCATATGGTGTGCATGTATTGCGGCTACAATTTACCATTTATGGCGTGAACGGAATAGGCGAGTGCATGGGGATGGTAGTAAAAGCGTGGAACAGCTCACCTCAATGATCAAGCAGGAAATGCAAGTGTGGTTACAAGGCTTTAATCATCTAAAACAGATAAATAGATCACGTATATTTCATATAGTCTGCACGCGGTTGTTTAAATTGGGTGCAATTGTATGGCATAAGTGTAACAGCTTGGTTCGTGGTTAATGAACACTTCATTATACCAAAAAAAAAATGTAAAATTATTACTTTTGGCATTAGTGGTTGAAATAGAAGCGGGGACAGGACTAGGGCTGGGGAAATATACCGAAATATGATATACCGTCCTTATCGTATCGAAACGTACCGAAAATATCGAAAATTTTGGTATACCGAAGTTTTTGGTAAGGTATGATACCGTACCGAAAATTTTCGGTACGGTAATGGTATGAAAATTTTAAAAATTAGGTATACCGATTATACCGAAATACCGAAATAATAAAATTTTTAATATTATATATATATATACACACCTACATATATTATATTATTTCAAAAATAGAAAATGGATAAAAATATTATAAGGATCTTCATAAATTTATTTAGCCCATAAATTATTACCTATACCCGAAATACAAAATAGCCGTTTCGTTTTAATTGGTCTGTAAAGTTGTATTTTGTGGTTATGTAAAGTTCTTTGTATTACTAAGGAGACTGACTAAAATATGCAAATTATTTAAGGTTATTTTATGAATTAAAAATCTTTTTATTTTGGAAAATTTGGTATTAATAATTCATCTTATTGGAGCCTAAGGAGTTCGAATTGACTAAAAATTCGAAACAACGAATTAACGAGTTACGAGACACGCATGGTAAAAACGCTCCGTGTGAATGGTATAGAAGGTATGATACCAATACCATACCGAAATTTCGGTATGATACCGTATCGAAATTTAAGGTATACCGAAATTTTGGTATGGTATTGGTATGATTTTTTTCGATACCGAAATTTCGGTACGGTATACGGTATCACAGTTTTGGTACGGTATACCGTACCGAACCACCCCTAGACAGGACATTATATTAAGTGTATGATTCTTAATTTTAAATGAAAAAAGAAACTTAGCACTTTTTTATGCTATTGGTCACAGACTTAACTCTTAAGTCATTATTATGCTCTGCTTTTGGATACTTTCACATATTTTCAGATAAATACAATGAATTCGTAACATATTATGAAGGTATTTATGTGCGAGAAAGAGCAAATAGCTGATACTGACACCTAAGTATGTAGGAATAATGACACTGAAATACTTAGGATATAATTAAAATACAATAGCTGCAGGGAAAACAGAATGACTGCCGTGAGAGAGGTTGAGCTATTTTGTTGCTTTATGTTCTTCAAAGTGATGACGTGTACTAATATTGCTATAGTACAAAAAAATTGACATGCACATGTACGATGATGTACGAGAACATGGTCAAATTGATTAAAGTATGCAATTATTAAATGGTTTAATGAAATATTCTTGAAAAGTTTGCAAGTATTGTAAGAGGTTTGTGTTGCTTTAAACTAAATCAAATTGTAAAGCTATGCTGCTGATTGCCCTTTATATAAAGACGATGTCAAAAGACTAAAATTTTAAATTTGTACAACAAAATTCTAGAGTCGAGGAATATCTGATATTTCACCGATACTTAACAAAATTACAAATCCCAATCTCTAGGAAAAAATAACTATCGGGTACCGAAATATCATTGAAATTACCAGAAGAGAATAATCCTATTGTCGAGCCTACCTTGAGTCCATAAATTACTTGTGCGAATTCAACATTAAGCTATTTTTTTCCAACTATTTACTTTCTACTTTTATTTTTGTATATCATGCCAATTTTACTGATGAAACGGAGTAAAAATTGGTAGTTTCAAAAGAATGAAAAAATTAAACATATGTTGAATATTTTACATTGGTGTTGTTTTTTTGTCTTTTTTTTTTGGCGTTTGTGTTCACTTGTATAATGTATCTAACTTTATTGTTTCTTTCAAGACAATTATTGTTCTTTTAGCAGTCGGCACACGTAAAGAATTTCATTAATATCTATACTTAAATTCCAAGTCCAGCGCCAAAAAGAATCAATGTTGTCTCGGATATCAATTTAATATATATTGCATAATATTACTATTCGAATTATTATGGAAAATCTTGAGTGGCTGGCATTATATTCTTCAAAGTATAATCAATGACCAGCCGCCAATTCGTAAGTTCCGAAGGCCACGAATCGCATAAAACGGAGTAAAATATGAGTGGCTGACAATTGACATTATGTTGTTTATTTAATACGCAAAATACCGATCTAAATATACTTTAATTACGTAATCTATGGTAGTCATTTACTTTTCTCTTTTCACATATGACCATGCTTTTACATGAAAATGCTATGTTGGAGCAAATAATATACGTAAGCGAGTTCATAGTATTTCTCTTCATATTCCAATAACACAATGCTTCTCTTTATATCAATTTACACTAGTATTAACATACAATATGCTTCTTAATATCAAATAACTTGGTTTTCACACAAATGTTTGCACCCTTTTTTATCTTACACAGTACATAGACGTAAGATAATCTTATTCAACTTTATTGTTTGATAGTCAATTTAATTGTTTGATAGGATAAGGCGATTACCACATCTAACCACTTGTTCATATTTAAAGTTCAATAGTCAACTTATTTGATTAAGTACGACTAGCCGATGTTTGTATTTGAATCATTGGTGAATTTCACCGACTCCCATTTGGCAAAATATACTAAAAGTTAAAATATTGGGTTAGCCATTGAGATATTCATAAAGTAAATTCGTTCATCAACGTATTATTTTACCTTTAAGTTGGGTACGGTCCACCTAATTGTTGGTGTGATAAAGTTCATTACACGACCGATCACACGTTTAAATTTAAATTGTATACGATAGACCACATCTGTTCATTAGCAAACTGCATCGACTAGCCATCAATGGGTCTTTAATTTTGTTTAATTTTAGTCCCAATTATTAAAACATTAACTATCTTTACTATCTTTCTATTTTATTAAGTGGATGAAGCTTATAGTAACCACCACTTAATTAATTTAGTGTGTCAAGTTTAATTACACTTTTACCCATAATGTTCTTAATAATTACATATCCTCAAATAAATTGTCTGATACATAATAAAAGTAAGAAATTTAAACTTACAATTTAATAACTTAAAATATCAAAAATATATTTATATATTGCACATGCATAGAATGTGTCTATATATTATATAAAAGGTCAGAATTGGACAAACCGTACAAATCTAAATTGATTTGGTGTGTAAAATTTCTCATTAATAAAATAATAATAATAATAATAAATTAAACTCAACACCCACTAGTCACTACATACTAGTTAAACGTACACATAAAAAATATCCACTATTAAACCCTCTTTAGTATAAAAATAATTAACTATTTGCACACGCATAGAGTGTGCAAGAAATAATAGCGTAAATAATACTAGTAGATTTTGATTGGGTCCATGGATCCTACTAACACCAAAGTAGCCTCGCCTCTAACGAGTTATTTTTCAATAAGAATATTCGACCCGATTCACGCAAAGCAGGTGCGGAATGGATAGAGTTTTCCGATCATACATTTGGATAAGGGTGTTGCTATTCGCACCCCCTCCATGGGGGTAAAAAAAACCTTGGGAGTTGTAAATTTGCTCTACATAATGTTTCAACATTGATTAACACCCACCCTAGGGGTGAAAAGTACCTCAAATTTGGAAAAACTAATTAAATTTATAAATTTCAGGTAATATTTATAACTTTCATATAATTATTAACAAGCATTAAATTGCTCTTGCAGATTAATACATTCGTTAAAAATCAGCCGTTTAATTTTTAATTTATTTTTATATATTAATTTACATTCTATAAGTAATTTAGATTAATATTCTTAAATTAACTATAATAATATTTAACTTACATATGATATTGATGTTTCTTATTATTTATACAAATAGAATGAAAATCTCATTTAAGTAATCATAATAATATATAATAGGCACATCTAAATACTATAAGTTCTAAACCAACAAAAGAAAAAGTATCACCATTACAAAGCTCACGTAAAAATGTTCGAAAATATCAATTGAATTTAATTTTTGATATTTAATAGAGAGCTGAGATAAAAAAAAAATTAAGGAACTGAGATAATGTAATATTGTCGTTAGTTTAATTTTCAACCTAAATATAATAAAGAGCACATATAATATAGAAAAACTAAATGAACTTAAAAGAGAGTAATGAATAGAATGATAATTAATAGGGGGTGTAAATAGAATTTAGGGGGGTGCCAATAGAATTTCCCTTTGGATAACTACGTTAATGATGATATTACGTTTGATATCTATAATACGTAAATAAGTCAAATATTACGAATTTTATTACGTTGATGATAATATTGCGTCTCACCTTTACTTTCCGCAATAGTCAATATTACGGGATAAAAAAGTAATTAAGTTTAATTTTTTCAATTTCTTAAACATTTTTTTGAAATTATTATAAGTGTGGAAGCACATAAAAATAATTTTGTTAAAATAACTAGTAATTTCAACAAAAAAAAAAACCCCGAAGAAAATCCTAATTCTCAATAATAATGGTTTAAAATCACCATGTAATATATGTATTTATTTCTCCGCGGGCCCCACCAAAGCAAAGGCCCCTGGGCTGGCCCTAATCAGAATCACTGTGTCCCCTCAGTTCTCCATTTCCACCAATAAATAGACGTCCTCTCCCACGACACACTCTTCATAGCTTTCTTTCTCTCTTACTGCATTACTTACACACATAAAGCGTAGTTATCTATTTTAACAAAATGTCTTCTTCAAGAGGCAAAGGTAGTGCGCGCGGTGGAGCTATGGGTGGGCGTCGAGCAGGCGGCGAAGGCCGTGGAAGAAGCGCCGGTCCGTCTTCTGCTCCGCCGCCGCCGCCGCCGTCTCTGCCTGAGGAGATGGAAAAGAAGCTTACAATCGCTTCCGAAGTTGTGGGGGCCAGTGGCAGTGAGGTGGCTCCGCCGCAGCAGTCACGGCCAGTGTCGAGCAAGGCCATGGCCAACGCCCCGAGGCCTGGTTATGGTAGGGCTGGAAGAAAGGTTATGGTGAGTGCAAACCATTTTCTGGTCACCGCTGCAGATAGGGATTTGCACCACTACGATGTAAGGATTCACCTTTCGAATCTTTGTTTCTTCTTCTTTACCTTTACGTATTACGTTTCCGTGACATTGTGCTGAGATTCTTTTTGGTTCGTAGGTGTCTATCTCGCCGGAAGTTACATCCAAGAAAGTTTGTCGGGACATTATAGGACAGCTGGTCCGATCTTACCAGGCTTCCCATCTTGGGAGGCGAAACTTGGCCTACGATGGCCGAAAGAGCTGCTATACGGCTGGGGCTCTGCCGTTTACTTCAAAGGACTTTGTGGTTAAGCTTGAGGAAGAAGGTGGTTCATCGTCGTCAAGGTTGGTTTAATGTTGTTTCAGTCAGATAAGGAAAACCCTTTCGCCTCCTCAAATCATTTACTGCACTGACGTTTAATTATTTGTGTTTTCCTTTCTCATAAAGGAGAGAACGAGAGTTCAGGGTGAGTTTGAAGTTCGCCTCTAAGGCGGATTTGCACCATTTGAAAGAATTTATTCGTGGGAGACAAATGGATGCTCCACAAGAGACCATACAAGCCCTTGACGTAGTTCTTCGTCACACTCCATCAAAGATGTATATGCATCTATTTGCTGCTCTACTCTACTCGCCTTTCTTTACAACATTTAACGCCGCTTACTCTGTTTTTATTTCTGAAAGTTACCAAGTTGTTGGGAGGTCGTTCTTCCACCCCAGTCTGGGCGAGACTGGGAACCTTGGCGATGGCCTTGAGTATTGGAAGGGCTATTACCAAAGCTTGCGCCCTACCCAAATGGGGTTATCTCTGAATATCGGTATGGAATGGATTGATATTACCAACGTCTCTTGTTTTGTTTTCATGTTTTTCTTCTTCACTAATAAATGCATATGCTTCGCTTGCAGACATGTCGGCAAGGGGCTTCTACGAGCCCATGTTTGTGTCTGATTACATATGTTGCTATCTCAACAAGGACGTCAACCGTCCGCTCTCTGACCAAGAACGGCTCAAGGTATTATTATCTTTTCTATTTCAGTAAGCTATTATCATTGGGTGCTATTTGTGTTTCTTTTGCTCTTTCGATTGATTCAATGAGAAGCTTCTTTTACCTTTATTAGCTCCGCCGAGTTCTGAAGGGCTTAAGGGTTGAGGTGAAGATCGAGGGGAGTTGTCGAAGGTACAAAATCACAGGCATAGCCACTGAGCAGCCTCAGCAGTTGATGTAAGCTCTCCTTTCTTTCCTTCTGAGGAAAAAAAGACTGTATTTGTTCATTGGGATTAGCTGTGGTAATTTGTTTTTTCTTCTTCTTCTGTGTCAGGTTTTCTGTGGGTGAATCTGATACAACAATCTCTGTTGCTCAGTACTTCCGTGAGAAGTACAAAATTGAGCTCAAGTATCCATTTCTCCAGGCTCTCAAAGCTGGCACCGATGCAAAGCCAACTTACCTTCCAATGGAGGTCCGATCGCTTCATCTTTTTGTTATCTTATCGTATTTTCAAGATCGATGACCAACTGTGCTGCGTTGCTCTTAACAGGTGTGCCAAATCGTAAAAGGGCAGCGCTATACGAGGAAGCTGAACGAAAAGCAAGTAACCGCTCTTTTGAAAGCCACGTGTCAGCGTCCCCACGACCGAGAGGCAAGCATTAAGAGGGTATGTATTTATGTATGTTCTTTTGTTAGATCATCTATCATTTGCATGGCGTGGGCTTTGATACTTCTTTCTTATCTGCAGATGTTGCTTCAGAACAACTACAATGGTGATGCTCTAGCAGCAGAGTTTGGGCTTCAAGTGAAGCCTGAGTGCACCACGATTGAAGCTAGGGTTCTACCCCCTCCAATGGTAGTTTTACATACCATATTGACCTTTGTTTTACACATATGAATGCCCTATTGACCTCTCTGCAAAACATGACTTCCATTTTTCAGCTGATGTATCACGAATCAGGTAAGGAGTCAATGGTGCAGCCTGCAGTAGGCCAGTGGAATCTGATTGACAAGGTAAAGTCTCTAAAATCTAGGCTTTGTAAATAAGCACACACTACGCTATAAGTAAGTAATTATAAATGCTTGAAAGGTATTCACTCATTACCTTCTATTTTGCTTTTCCTTGTCAGCGAATGGTGGTGGGTGCAAGGGTCGGTGTTTGGACGTGCATAAACTTTTCCAGGATGAACCAATCGATTGTTGATAGGTTCTGCAAGGAGCTAATCGACATGTGCACCAGCAAGGGAATGGTAATTGTTAATCGTTTACTTACTATTGCACTTCTTTTACTATCTTTTCTCTTATGTTAATCTTTTTTGTTTTCGGGAAGGCTTTTAACCCAAAGCCAGCCATTCCTTTCCGATCGGCGAACCCTGCGAACATTGAGAGGGCACTGTTTGAGCTCCACACTGCTTCGACGAAGGCTGCGGGCCAATTGCAGCTGCTCATCGTCATTCTTCCTGACGTTAAGGGATCCTACGGTAAATAGCCACCACCTTTTTTATCTGTCGAAAACATATAAGTTCAATTTTTCACATTCTTAAAGATGGAGTATTTTTTTTCTTCTATTCATTCAGGGCTAATAAAGAGAGTTTGCGAAACGGAGCTGGGCATCGTTTCTCAATGCTGTCAGCCTAGACAGGCTAGCAAGTTAAGCAAACAGTACATGGAGAATGTCTCCATGAAGATGAACGTCAAGGTTCGTTGTTCACCTCCAACTAGGCTTTGTCTTCCTTTGAACATGAACATGTCCTAATTCTTTTGATGCCGTCTTAATTATTACTATTTGTTTCACTTAAGGCTGGCGGCAAAAACACTGTCCTCGAATTGGCCCACAATAGGAAGATCCATCTGCTGACTGATATTCCGACCATCATCATTGGTGCCGATGTCACTCATCCCTCTCCTGGCGAGGATTCGAGCCCCTCGATTGCAGCGGTATGGGGCTAATTAATCACTTGCCATTTCTTTTATTTTCTTTCTTAACTTTGATGTTGAAATAAAACGTTAATGTTGTTCTTAACCTTCAGGTGGTAGCATCAATGGACTGGCCCGACGTCACGAAATTCAGGGCTCTTGTATCTGCCCAGGGCCACAGAGAAGAGATCATACAGGATCTCTACCGCGTGAATGATGACCCTAAAAGGGGAAAGGTCCATTCGGGGATGATAAGGTTGGGCATGGTTTCATATATTTGATTCTTTGTTTTTTTTGTGATCTTAATTTATATACTTCAACGTCGTTCTCACTTTCATTGCCTGGTCTCAGGGATCACCTCACGGCTTTCTATAAAGCCACACGTGCAAAGCCATCACGGATCATCTTCTACAGGTTTGATTTCAGACATATTCATTCCTTAAAACTCTCTGTTTCAACGTTAAGGCTTTGGCTGATCGAACCTTATCTTTTGTCAGGGATGGCGTCAGCGAAGGTCAGTTTAGTCAGGTGCTCCTCTATGAGGTGGATGCCATAAGAAAGGTACAACACCTCAACTCTTTTCTTTCAATTATTTCATTATAATATATATATGGTTTAACTGTTGTTGATCTTCCTTCCTTCAGGCGTGCGTTTCGCTCGAGGAAGGGTATCTTCCGAGGGTCACATTCGTTGTTGTGCAGAAGAGACATCACACACGCCTTTTCCCCGTAAAGCGCAACGAATCTGATAGGAGCGGCAACATTTTGCCTGGTAACAAAGAGATAATATAACTTAAAAACTTTTGTTGTGCTTTTTTTGTTGTGGGAATTTTATTCTGAGAGCTATGGCTGCCTCCTTTGTAACAGGTACGGTGGTGGACACGAAGATATGCCACCCGACTGAATTTGACTTTTACCTTTGTAGCCATGCTGGCATACAGGTAAAAATAACAAATTGACATTTATTAATAGAATTAGGATAGGGATTGAAGTAAATAAATTGTGGGATGTGTGTTTGTTTCTTTTCTTGTCGTAAATAAAACCAGGGCACTAGTCGCCCTGCTCACTATCACGTGCTCTTCGACGAGAATGGATTCACTGCTGATGGCATGCAGTCACTTACGAACAACCTGTGCTACACGTGAGTCTTCGTAGTTCTGAGCAGACACATATGGCTCTTTTTGGTACTATTTCTCTATTGTAAGATATTGACAAAAAACATAATCTGCTGCTATTGTTCTTTGGCAGTTTTGCTAGGTGCACTCGCTCGGTCTCCATAGGTTGGTTGCTCCTCTGCTACGGATCAGAACTCTTTTTTCCTTCTGTTTTTTATTTTTGACAATGGTGTTATTTCATGGGGGATTGGATGTACTAACAACTTAGCTTCATTTATTTCAATTGGGACAGTTCCGCCAGCTTACTATGCTCACCTTGCTGCATTCCGTGCTCGTGCTTATCTCGAGGGGCTCGATGGCTCTGATGGGGAGTCGAGCGCTGGCGAAGGAGCTGCTTTGGGCCGAAGGGGAAACGCTGGCTTTCGACCTCTGCCCGCCCTTAAGGAGAATGTTAAAGAAGTTATGTTTTACTGCTGACTGTGATGGGCAGGAGAAACATGATTGTTTTGGCTATCGGTTGATAATTTTTGTGCTGTGGTTTTGTAGCATCTTTGTGGACAGTATTTGGTTTTTTTTTCTCTTGTTCTTGGGATTTGGTTTTGTTGTGGCTTTCTCTTTGGCCGACTGACTTTGACTGCTTCTGGATTATTTTTTGGTAGAATGATATTTCATTTACCACAATAGCAGGGGATTGTACATCAATCTCAGCTACATTCTACAGTCTAGAACAGAACCTCAGCTATATAATGTAAAAGAACATATATGCCTATACAGACTAGAAGTGGAGACTTTCTTCAAACTAGTAAAGAACCTCAATCTCGCTTTCATCTCCCCAATGATCAGCTTGGATAGTAATTCCTCTGATCTCCATCCCATCTCAGAATGAAGTCTGTGATTCCTTCCGTACCAAATATAATAGAGCATGGCAGACAGGCATGCCATTCGAATGCCTCGGAGTACATTTCGCTTGCCTCCCTCATTTTCCATCCATTCCAGCATGTCCTCAAATTTGGACAAAGGCACCTTGATGCAGAACCAGTCTGATAACCTCATAAGCAATACTTGGCAGTATGAACATTCAAGGAATAAATGTTCAAGTGTCTCCTCTGAACGCCCACATAATCGGCAGATAGGGTTAGAGACAATTAGTCCCCAGCTACTCAATCTGTCAGCCGTTAATAATTTCTTTTGTACCAGCAACCAAGTAAAGAATGAGTGTTTAGGAGGGCTGAATTTATTCCACACGACTTTGCAGTAAGGGAATGCAGGCTGATCCCCCTTAAGCCATTTATAGCCAGCGACCTACATAGCCCCCTCTGAAGCTGTCCTTTAGATGATGGAGTTTTTTTCCAGTGCCAACAAGAGAGTGCTTTTGGATTATTGAACCTATGGATTTGGTGGTTTTTTTTTTCCAGGGCTGATAATGAATAGTTTGTTGCTAACCATCTCTCTATGCGAGTGATGGACGATGATGCAGATCATATTGTTTTCTTTGGTTTTATTGTATGTATATATGTGTATGTTGAGATATGAACAGCACGTAATAGAATCTATACTATATAAAAGTTGGATGTGGACTCTAATTGACCATTCTCTTAGCCAATCCCAGTGTGACATGTCAGCAACCTCAATACAAATGACTATTTTAGGCCCATATGAGGTTGGAATTACACCTGCCATTGCAATATTTATCTTTTATAATTAGGAAAATATCTATGTTTTAATGCGCTGCCACCTCCTTTGTTTTTAATAATATTAATAGGACAAATGACAAACCTCACGCATAGATTGTCTACAGTTAATCATAAGAAAGATGAACAGTCTTGCAATTATACATTCATTGTATTCAATTAATAATAGGATAGATACATAGTCGTACAATCGAATCGATTCCTCAGCCCATCTCAGAGGCAAGCGAAGAGCCTAATTATGTTTGCTACAACCTACTCCTTCACCGCTGTGTTGGATTTGAGATTGTTATTAGGTTTTTGATCGCGTGTTTAGGTAGTCGGAGAGATGTCTCGGAAGGTGACATCATTCGCAGTTCACAAGTCCAAGACATTGGACAACAAATAAGTAAGTTTTATTTCTTTCTTCGGTGATTTTTGATAATTCTCGAGGTTTTGTTTCCTTTTTGGGAGTAACTGATAGCTACGCACTTTGTGGATAAATTTTGGTGAATTGAAGATGCTTGGAGATGAAATCGGGAAAGGAGCGTGCAGACGAGTGTACAAGGGCTTGGATTTGGATAACGGAGATTTTCTGGCGATCAAGCAAGTTTCGGCCGAGAACATTGCGGATGAGGATCTTAACATTATTATGGTGTGCATTCAGTGTGGAGTTTGTTTGTTTAGTGATGAATTGAATATGCGGCTCATCCATCGTTTTTCTTTTATGATTTTGATGTTGGAGGAGAATCTAACTGGGTTCAATCTTTGGGGAATGATGATGTAGCTAATAATTCCAAATTTTCAGGTAGTGCGGTACAATTTCTTTCCTTTTGGCCAGTTATGGTTGTTCTGATCTGATGGCGTTTGCTATTTTTTTTTTTCTTTTGTTGGTTCTTTTTAGTTTGGGTTGTCTCGAAGTGCTCTTGAAATTGGTGATAGGTAGGTTATATGATCTTCAAGGGTTGGGTTCATGGATTGGTATAGTTATTGTGGCATAGGTTCTGTGATATGGTTTAATCAGCTTAGACGACTAAAATTTATGGATATTATATGCTTCTTGGATATTAGTATTTGTGTTATTTTCTAGAGAATGAGCAAAAAGGACTTATTTTTCAAGAGTTTTGGTTCGTTGACTTTTGATATTTTGTGTCTACCCGCCCAAGAATTGATGTTGTATGTTTGTTATGTGGATAATTAGCATCAACCTGTATACGTAATCTCCCTTCTTCTCAAAGGGTACATCAGTTGGTTCGTTGTCGCTTAATAAAATCCACACCTCAACTAGCGATAAGTAGCTCAAAAAGACTGGTGAGGGAGTTTTTGGGAGTTCGATGAAGGCTTTATCGTCGGACGCAAATACACATCTTCGTATTGAAGGGACACAATTCCTTTTCACAAGGGTTCTAAATTGTATGAAACAGTGCCTATTCGAATGCAATAGGATGTGATTACGTGGTTTAAACTCAGTGTTTGACGAATTTAGATTAAATACTCATCAAAAGAGCTGCATGGTAAATATGTGCATTCTGCATGCACGCGAACAAATCGACAATATGACCCAAGTGCTTAATTTCTCATCTACAAGGCCATATTCGTGAATGTTTGGTTTTTGCACTTATATAATTATATCATACATACATATCTTAATATAAACCATTTGGTCTTTGGTGTTAATAAAAGGTAGACGGGATATCATACATACATATCTCATATAAATCATTTGGTCTTTGGTGTTAATAAAAGGTAGATGGGGCGGGCAATACAAGGCTTATACCTATGAGTGAGGTCAAACTACACAGATCCGAAAGACTCGGCGTGGATTGTTCTTGAAGGCCGTGTCTACAATATTTCAACCTACATGAAGTTTCATCGCAAAGGTAAATAATTAATAATACTTTGGGTAGCAACTCAATGTCTACACTATCTAAGTGTAAAAGCTAACTCTGTGTGGATCTCTCTTATTCGTTTCTATTCCCTGTTACTGCATTGGTGATTATCAGGCATGGTAATCTCTGATCATTTAGTTCATTCGAACTTTTAATTGGAAAAACATATCAGATCATTATTGATTATCGTGGTAAACCTCCATGTGCGTCAGTTTCGTCTCAACAGCGTATGATGCAACAATTCTAGCAAGATATGAGTAGAAAAGGAGGTACATTTTCTCAGCACCACCTTCTTTGCTAAATCCCTGAGGCAACATAGTCGTACTGTCACAATCTATCCAGTCGTGCATGTATTATCACACATTTTGTACGATTGCTGTAGGTTATGTTCTTCGACGTTGCTTGGTGTTTTCTTAGGAAATATGTGATGTATATGTATTAAAATCTATATCTGATGTGTATTTGATAACACGTCTTAACTTCATTCGCATTAGATTTATCCTATATATATTGGTAAATAGTTTTTGTGTTAATATATTGCTCGCTTTATATGTTGCATGATTCATCGTGGTGACTAAATATCCAAATCTCATACCGTATTACATATGCTTACATTCAGAAAACAGTATCAACAGTCAAACGTTAATATTGTTCATCAGAGCAATCGTACGTATATGAATTTGAAATATTCTTTATCATGCGTTCTGATTTTGAGCGGGAACTGTTACTACAATTTCAAATAATATTAGAATAATAGTTTAACAAATATTTTTGTGTTAGAGATTTTCTTTACACTTAAATATATCATGGAAATAATGAGCAAGAGTTTTATGATAATTCCAATCAAATATTTTCCAGTCATATATATCAAACAACTTATATTTAGGGTTCAACAACATTTAGTTTCTTCCAAATGTATTCGTATTTGTTGATTTTTTTTCCTTAATGTAAGCATATGTAATCCTGAATGATTGTAATATTTAATATTGTACGTCTATACTACTGCGCGACTGTAAAAATCAGAAATATAAGATTTAAGACTGTAATACTTCAAAGTATTACTATAGCGGGCCCAATTTGGCCCGCGGACCGTTGGGTTTTTTGGCCCACGGGACGTCAGTCCGAGAGCCTGACAGGTTGGGCCAGATGTGTCCAATTAAGTTTTGGGCTCTAGAAATTAAGGCCCGAGCCCGATGTTTTTTCAGGACTGGGTTGGGCCGGCCGACCGGCTCAGGCCCACTTTAGCTATAGTTCCCGTGCAGCGCACGTGGCAAAACTAGTATACTCAGAAGATTAGATATGCATCCGAACGATGGAGAGCTTCGAATGTGGCCATCGAGCTTTTACTTCAACTAAGTCTTGACACATATATTTCTATACTTTGGTTTTCATTCATCCTGCTTTCTTCTTTTATCATCTTCTGATTTTCTACTAGTAAAGTACGTACATTTGTTTCTCAGCAACAATTGAAGGGCAAAATCAGAGGAATGCCATTGCCATGGCTCCGGCCAATGTGAATGTAGTTGTTCGAAGATAATCAATAAAACGAGGGGATTTTCGTGAGGCAAGCGAGCGAAAAGCCAAAGTTGAAGGCGATCGAGTAATGATCTTGTTCAAGACTCACCTACAGAAAATCCTGCAAGCGTCCTTCAACATGAAAGAATTCGAAGCCATAAGATAGAGAGATAGATGTGGGAAGTCAGACATTGTCAAATGCAAACCGAGTTTCCTAACATACAAGTGAAGATTGTTTTATGGCATCTAACATATGATAGATACCTTACAGATTCAATCACCATTTCGGAACATGTATGTGTTTAATGACTGATAAAAAATAGTTGGATGTAATAATATTTTACAAACACAGACTAAAAGTTGCTCCCCCGCCAATATTCAAAAGGATATATGTAGTACCAATCATCCCACAAAAACCATTTGCATGTTTCATAATACAAAGAACGTGAAACTGAATAACACTCGTGAGAGAAGGAGAACACAACATCCCCATTTTCCGAATTAAAATTAGACAAGACTCAGAAAACTGTTTTCAGTAGCTACTTATTGATATTAGCAAACAAGCATGTTTTCTTGTGATTTATTCTTCAAGCAATCGGGATGAACAAGACAGAAGAGAAGACAACTCTTCTTCTGTTGCAGACCCAGAACCTTGCCACCTTATTCTACCGAATTTATCGACTAAGAAAACGTATCTGCAGATGATTGATTGATTGATTGATTTGCCATGGGTTAGGAAGACGTAAATGTCGATTTTAAGTAAGAGCTTGAACAGAACCTCAAAGATTCATACCCAGTCAGAAGATTAAGTATTTTAAGATCCTTCCTGAAGTAGTAGTGATCACCAAATGAATATACGACCTGCCTCTGCAGCATGCCTTTGCTTTCCTCGGGTTTTGATTTTCTCATAATCTTGAGGAGCAGCTTCTTTATGGGACTACGAGTCAATAACCACGAATCTATGAAAGATACCTGGATAAGAGGATCAGTGAAAAATGGTCATAATATTCTATAGTTTTACGGCTACATGAGTAACCCTTTTCATAATAGAACTTAGACCATATTGCATTGATTCATCCATTCCATTTTGTAAGTTTAAGTAATAAGTGGTCAATGTATATCAGAAGAGATAACTGATCCGATCCAGCGAGTTTCCAAAGTTCTTTCTGTGATAATAGTGAATTATCAATGACCAACATAAAGCGGATCAACAATGAATTTTAGTGATCTTGGTGAAGGAATACAGTTCAGGACTCAGATTGCACAACGATGAATTCCAGATGTATAATAAAAACTCAGATTCTGTTAATTTTGATACTAGGCCAGAAAGAAATAAGCAGATAAGTGCCATTCATAAAGCATTCTTTGCAATTTGGTAAAGATTGAACTACAGAAGAAAAAAGCATTAAGTTTTTTATATCGACCAATTAAAGATATAATATAACTATGTAACCAGGATGCAATACCTCATATAGCTGAGCATCTCTGGACTCGGAAAAAGTATGAAGGAATGGCAAACTCCACGAACTGACCATAGGCTGCAAAAAATGAAGTTAGAAAACTGTATATGTGGTTGTACTGGTCGACTCGACATAATATAAAGCCAATCCAGTGGAGTTGGGCTAACTAGAGAATGAAACCTCACCTGCGAGCTTGCACGAAATGATAAGCAAAGCAGTGCCGCTTTTGGCTTTGGGATTTTTGATTTTGATGCAATAGTATCATTTACATCAGCAATTATAGGCAGATTAAGGCTAGAACCATCCGAGTAATTAACCTCAAACTTAGGGAATTTCACAGCTCCCATTGCTGGTATAAGAATCTTATTTGCCGTAGAAATCTGCATACACACACATTGAGCATTCCATATTTGATATCCCAAAGCTTTAAGTTTTCAAGAGGACGCACGAAAGATATCAACTTACATAGCAGAACAAAAAAATTGAACAATCCAAACAAGAATTACAGACAATACCTTCCCTCCGTGTTTCTTCATCTCCGACATGTCAGCAAAGTAACCCCTATTCATCTCATCTTTACTGTCCTAAAACCCACAGATGAATACCCACTCACATTTTCAACTATACAAGATATATTTTCCGAATTCAAAAAGTAAACAATTTAGAGTATAGGAAAACTTGGAAACTGAATCACTCACAGCCGAGCTCGTTCTTTCTCAATTGCATCCTTATTCCCCATCTACAACATTACAGCGTACAAACGGGAGCAATCAACGACATTTTCCGTCACAGTAGTTGAGTAGGAAAATAAAATTTCAATGCAATTCGTCTATCAGTACAACAATAACCTGGTAAATATCAAGGAATCGCGCTGAAGTCAATTGAGATGGACACCGTGACGGAATCTCAGGGAACACATCCTTACTATGCGGTTTCGTCAATATGCTAAAAGCCTCAACATTTCTCGGTGCTGTTGCTAAGATGAATCTCTTCAATTTGAGCATCGTTTAATCTTCCACCCTTTGCTCTATTCGCTGCGGCCTTCGTAGCAGTATGAACTCGGAAAATGAGCTTGTTTTCTCAAACCCTCAATTTTCCATTTTACATATTTACCCTTTTTTTCGGTAAAATAAATTTGGGCTGCCAACAATAGGTTCTATTATCTGTGTTAAAAGTCAAGCCCATTAGTGGCCCAAATAACATAAAACTGCTGGGCTGTTGATGTCCTAAAATATAATAAAATAGTAACAAAATAAAATTGAAGCATCGCCCGCGAAATTACCAAACACATAAATACCGCTTAGATCGATCTAATCCTTAAAACCAACAAAGTCTTACCCAGCAATTAATCATCACTTGTGTTTGACTTCATATCCTCAATTTTCAAACTGGGAGTTACTATTTACCGCCCCCTAAAAGGGCTGAAAAAAAACGTTTTTGCCCTTATGATATTTAAATCAATTTAAAAAGAAAAAACTAACTAAATATATAATTCTGGTATGAAATACCGAAAACTACATACACAAATAAATTCGAACGATCGGTCGATAAGGAAATTCGAACGAAATTTTCGACCGGGCTGTGCACGGGCCGAACTGGAATTCCAGTTCGGCCCGCATCGGCCCGGTCGAAATTTCAGTTCGGCCCACCAGACCCGATTAATTTTCACTTTTTCGTTTTTTTTTTTATTTTTTATTGTAATTTATAAAAACTCAACATATATAGTAGTATTTAGGGATTGAACCCATGACCTCTACTTGATAAAGAAAGTACTTATCCATTGGACTACATAGCTTTTTATTAACAATTATGACATATATATAAATATATAACGAAAAAATAACCTGGACCCGAGACCCGACCCGGACCCGGCCGGGTTGAGTCTTTTTAGGACCCGTAATGTTACAAAATAATTATAAAAAAAATTAATAATACAAAATAATAACAATTAAATAATCTAATTAAATAATCCAATTAAATAATCTAATTAAATAATCCAATTAAATAATCTAATTAAATAATCCAATTAATAATCTAATTAAATAATCCAATTAATAATATAATTAAATAATCCAATTAAATTAATCGAATTAAATAATCCAATTGAATAATCTAATTAAATAATCCAATTAAATAATCTAATTAAATAAATGAAATAATCGAATTAAAAAAATATATATATACATAGCCGAAGAGAAATTTCGGCCACTATAGGTGCCGGCCGAAAATTTTTTCGGCCCGGGCGGATCCGACCGAAATGAATTTTCGGTCATAACAGTTCCGACCGAAACATAATTTCGGTCGGAACAGTCACGACCGAAACACAATTTCGGTCGGGACCATCACGGCCGAAATGTTTTTTCGGCCTCTTCAAGGTACGACCGAAATACTGTTTCGGTCCTACCTTGATGTCGCCGAAATTATTTTTCGGTTCGACCCGAAAAGACGAGATTGTTTTTCGGTCGGGACTTTTTTCGCGCGTGATCGAATCAAGTTCGATAATTCACATTCGTACCAACGAATTTTACGTTAATTTGTTTTGTTTTGTTTGAGTCTGATTTGAATGTTTGATTGCGATTTGAACATCGAAATTATTTTTTGGCCGACCCGAAAAGACGAGATTGTTTTTCGGTTGGGACTTTTTTCGCGCGTGATCGAATCAAGTTCGATAATTCACATTCTTACGAACGGATTTTATGTTAATTTGTTTTGTTTTGTTTGAGTCTGATTTGAATGTTTGATTGCGATTTAAACGTTTTTTTTTGTGTTTGAGTCTGATTTGAATGTTTAATTGCTATATGAAAATTGTTGTCTGGAAAAGGACTTTAAATAAAAAAATTTAATTCAAAAGGGCAATTTTGTCTTTTTTCAGCCCTTTAGGGGGCGGTGACTAGGAAAAAGGGGCGGTGAATAGCAATCCAGTTTTCCAATCAGTATTTAACCAAACCAACAAGAATCCGAGACACTAACCGTGCAGCTAGATCACGCTCGTCGATCCGATCGCTTGACGATGACGCGGTTGCGGCTGCGCGTGGAGTGAAATGCAGTCGGAAGACAACGCACCGCCTGGACTGCCTTTCCCGCTTACATTTTCTCCGTTTCTGCTGCTGTCGAATGGTTTAGGCGAGGGAGGCTTCGAGCTCTCCAGGTACTTGTTCTTAGGATCGCTCCTTTTGTCGCGCGAAGGAGGTGGAATGGACTTTTCCAAAGTCGGAGAGAAGTTTCTCAGCTCCGTACGATCAGCAAGGTCGCTGGGTTTGATTCCTTCGACGACTGGTCGACCCGAGGTAGGATGATGGTTACCTGTTTGCATTACCATGATTCTTTAGTTGCGGAGAGATTTTGGGTTAAAATGTGTGACTAGTTTCGTTTATTGTAGACTGTGAAGTCAAATTGCGCAGTTGGTGATGCTGGTGTGTATGTGTGAAATACTTATACGTGTGGGTGTATAATTGAAGCATTAAATTTCCTGATAATGGAGCTAATTTTTCAGTCTGATGGAGATCATACACTACTCCTTCTTTTGTAGTGTTATTTCCTATTGGAGCTAACTTTTCAGTCTGGTGTGTATGTGTGAAATCATTGTATGTGTGGGTTCTGAAGAAGCATTAAATTTGCTGATAGTGGAGCTAATTTTACATTCTGATGGAGATCATACACTGCTCCATCTTTTGTAGTGTTATTTCCTTATTCACTATGGAAATTTGCTCGAGATTGTCAAATAAAATCCATTATTGTGATTCTTTGAGCTTATTATGTTGAGGTGAAATAAGAAGCTTGGACAAAGATGTATGCGTATGGTTGAGTGGAATTGCTTGAACTAAGATTTGAATTTACTATAACTCCATGCATGCAACTGATTCTCACTCAGGTTCCAGCACGAGCTGCAGCAGCCGTAGCCCGCGTTCCTGCTGGACTGCCACCACACCAGAGGCAAAATCTCTCATCAAGCTCTGAGGAACTAAGTTCAATATATGGGAGCACACAACAAAATCATACAGTGGATGATCTCGAGGAGGGGTTCTATGAGGAGGTTATTTGCCATTTTCAGTTGTATAGCTTTTTCTCAAAATTTTGAAAATTGGACCATGAAATCTAAATGACAGGAGAGTAACGTCAGTAGTTGCATGCACCGAAGCACTTAAGATTTCATGGAGAGACATTCGTTTTGATGTGGCATTATGAGGCCTACTAGAATGTGGTTTGCACCTTTAAATTTTGGATCCTGCTCCTTTTGACATTTTTTATTGTCAAACACGGATGACCTTGGGATTGTCAGAAGGAGCATATATCATCTGATACTTCGATATTACCATTTATTTACTATGACACACTGCAACTGTTGATTTCTTGTCATGTGGTGTCGTAGTTATTGCTTTTGTTTAAGTATCTTCTCAGCTTGAATTATGATGTTGATAGAAGCTGCTCTTGTTTAGGAATTTGATCCCGTGAGACATATTTTGGAACAAATTCCCTCTGAAGAAAACGAGGCTGCATACTTTGAGGAGAAGGTATTCTCTGTCTGTCTCCAGCTTGTTTCCACAATGTTATTTTGTAACTTATATATTGCCTTGTTTGCTCAGTGTTTTATGTATTGCCATTAGAGGAATCCTCCTTTCTTATTTTCTCTGCAGTCTCTTTTCGTCATGGTTGTAGAACTAGCTAGGACCAGTGCCTATGCGGTTTGTATCGGCCTAGGAAGTGGCCGATGCCTAGGCACCACCTAGGCCGATTTTATAACCATCCTTTTTTTATGCACGTCTCCATCTTGTTAGTCTGTTTTGTCTGCCGAAGGTTGTTCGAAGGCGAAGGCCTATTTCTTTATGAGTTATCATTCTATTTTATTGATGGATTTACATTGCATTATTTTTGATAGGCCGCTCTTCGATTATTACAACTTGATAGCATTTCTGAACGTTTGTCTCGCCATGTCATGGAGCATCATGAAGAAATGGGTGAGTTTCCTGACATTCTAACTCTTCTTTGACCTTCAAAGATAACTGCCGGCTCTATGACTCTTATGCCGTCTCTCTTATTGTGGGCTCATTTTGCTCTCGTTTGATGCTTGTTGATCTCATGTTTATGGCCCCATGTTTCCTTGTTGATGTCTTGATGCTTAATTTTTTTATTTTTTTTTACATTTTCTTCATTGATGGTGTTGGAACTGTTGATTTATATTTGTTTCAGTCAAAGGGATGAATCTGGTTCGAGAACTGGAGAGGAATTTGAAAATTGCAAATGTGATATGCAAGGTAAGCAGGTGATTCTGTAAATTGTCGTTATTTTTCTGTCCTGAACTCGACAAAGTGTTTTAGATATGAAAAGCATGTGGTACACAAAATTTATTTCCAAATTCGTGGAAGCAAGTGCCAAATAGAAACTACTAAATAAACTCTTCCCCCGACCCACACCACACAAATGGAAAAATAGTACTTACCTTTGTACCTGATAATCCGTTAGAAAATACGGAAGTTAGTGTTAGAAGTCATATTTGAAACATGCCTTAGCATAGGGATAGTGATTTTTTTATATCGTGGTGTACAGAACGGGCGAAGACACCTAACCTCTTCAAGGAATGAGGTGTCTAGGGATCTTATTGTTACGACAAATTCCCGAAAGAAACAAGCTCTTCTGGTAATTTTGTTTTTCACCTTCATGAATATATTCTTTAATTCCGGCGTTTTTCGTTGTGACATTTGGTCACCTTTCGTATCCTAATGACTGCAAAAGGAGACATCAGATACATATAAAGGAAACATGTGGTGCAGATTCTAGTGCACACGTAATTTATCCATCACAATATTTTTCTAATCAAGAGTTGATGGCATGCTCATTGAGTGCTTCTAATTAAATATTTTCTTTTCATATTTTTGGCTTCACCAAAGCTCTCTTTTTAGTTCTTCCCAAGAGTTGGTAGATATATATTAAATTCTCTAATATCAGTAACTATTGAAATCTAGTCCTATAGAGAGGGCACATCAACATCAATAGTTTTACATGACTGACCCATGTAAGTTCTTATAGACATCAAATTTTTTATTGTTCTCATGTGGTCTTACTCTCCTGCCTCATCACATGTGAGGTCGTTAATAGGTGTCTTAAATGTTTCCTTCTTTGGAATCTCACTGACTACGGATGTTCATAGGTTAACCGGGCGAAACCGAAATTTTGATAACAGAACTTTTCAGTTCGGCTGCCGAAAACCTAACGTTTTTTTTTAAGTATATAATTCTATATACACGAGATAATATATTTATAACAATATAAATAATATTAAAATTATTTATTTTATTTTATTAAAGTTCGGTTTTCGGTCGGTTAACTGAACTGAACTGAAATAGTTTCGGTGAAATCGAAACCGGGTATCCTGTAGTTTCACTGACAATTAAGGGATAAAGTGGGGAAATGATTTTTATTTCCTATAAAGTAAGTTTTGTGCATAAAAATATTGATATCTATTGCCTTAGATTCATCTAATTTCAGGATATGCTTCCCATCTTAAAAGAGCTACGGCATGCAGTCGCCTTGCAAGTTGCTCTTGAAACTTCTGTTGAGGAAGGAAAATTTTCTGAGGTACTATCCAATCGATATGAAGATGGTGGTTACAGTGCTCTTCACACCATTTTTCTTCTACCAGAAATAGTTGCTCATCTGCATTATGTCTGTTCGTACATTGTTAAAACACTTTGCTAAACGGATAACGTTCGTATTTCAGGTTTTCCAAGTATTGCCGGAGTATGTGCAACTTCTAGACAGTTTATCAAAACTCACTTCAGTGCAGGAGATGAGTCACGGTGCCGAGGTAAATTGCTTTGATGAGGAATGGAAGAAAGACTATGATATTCTTAATAGTGGATGCGAACTTAGTATGAGTGAACATGTTTATTTATTTCATGTTTTTTTTTTCTGTTCAAGGATTCTGATACAACTATCCCATGCAGGTTATGTTGGGAAAAACCCTGCAAAATTTGGATTCGCTTGTCTTGCAAGTTTGCCAAGACTTCAAAGAAGATAGTTATCTCACAGTTAGTGCCAAATTTGCTTTAAATATGGGGAAAAGTTCCATTCTTCTATTTGCTTTGAACTATATATTCAACATAATTCTATTTTCAGCAATAAATAACAGGATTGAAAGGCATTTCACGCAAGTTAGGCTGCCATTATTTCTCCATGAGTTAGATGGTGCTTAGGCGGTCTTACTCTTTTGTCAAACACTCAAATTGATAAAAAGGCTACTAGCAGCATTCACCTCAGCCATTCTGATAAAATTAGTTACAGATGATTATGCTTGCTAGAAGGGCATGCCTGGTATTTTGTTCTTTTTATGAAAGACTAGTGAGAATTTTCCGGCGTAGTAACACATGGAGCTCTCAACATTTAAAAGCAGTCTATGTGATTCTGATTGTGTGTGCTTGCAAAGTTAATAATGTCTTCTCACAGTACATTCTGCAAAACATTGCAATTGGCTGTCAAGCTACTAACCATTCAGTTGAACAATATTGTATTTGCATCCGGAAAATGAACGTTCTTGACATCTTATGCTTGTGAGAATGTGTATTTCTTAATAACCATATCACGGATGAATGTGTTTTTCTATCTTTACAATTTGCTGTGAATTTAGTGCCCATCATAAGACGTGCAAGTGAAGCTTTACATTTCTCCCTTTTATCGCTTGACCATGTCATATTCGCACAGTTGAATTATGCATTTTTTATGCTCTCTTATTCTATTTTTGTCCTTCCTGTCTGCAGGTTATTGATGCTTATGCCCTAATTGGTGATGTTTCTGGTCTAGCTGAAAAGATACAAAGCTTCTTTATGCAGGAGGTTCTCTCTCAAAGCCATTCAGCACTTTGGAAAGTATTGGAAGAAGTATGTTTCATATACGTGTTGAATTTATTTGTTTAAGATTCGCTGTTACCTGTTTGAACAATATGGGGCCAGTAAAGAGAAATGCAGGCTAACTGAACCAGTTCGATAGCATCATCTAACTTCGGGGCATTGTGTTTAGAATATTATAATACTCTCTTCCTAAGTTCAGATGGCCACTCTTCACTACCCTGCTAATTTGTCCCTTACGTTCAAATTCCCCTTTAAATCCCGATGCTTCTTGTTTTTTGGGTTTCCAAAATGGTTGCCAGCTCTTGTGGATAAGATCAAGTTATCATATCATCACAAAGCATGTTAAGTAACAAGAGTGTCCGGTTAAGGATACTGCTGCAATTTCTTAACGGATAACCTATTTAATTTCATTGCTTTTGCACTTTTTTAAGTATTACATCCTATAATTTTCTTGTGTGCTTTACTGCAGGATGTGAGAACTCTGTTATACAAACTGCTCGGTGAGAGATATATGCTTTCCCAGAAATTTATAAATCAGAAAATTACTCGGAGCTTAGTTCATTTGCACTCCATATGGCATTTAAATTGTGATTTTATAATTGTGGATTTTTCTTTCTATCCAGATTCACATACAGTGACCTGTGTACTCAAGTTCCTGAATCCAAGTTCAGGCATTGCCTACTAGAAACCCTGGCAGTGCTCTATAAGCTAATGTGTTCCTATTATGCAATAACAAGATTCCAACTAGAAGATCAGGTATCGCTCGTCTGCTCTCCATTTTTCACTACTCTATTGGTGCAGCAAACTGATTGTGGTTCCTGTGCATTTTGTTATGATTTCTCCACAATTCCTCCTACATCCTGCGCCTATCAATGCCCCATTTTTCTTCCTAGTGTTGAAAACGGAAGTCTTTCCCAATTTTTTAAATTATTGCAATCTTTCTTCTTTTAAAATTATTTGAACAATATCTAGAAAACGTAGCTTGTTCTAAAAAATGCTGGCTCGCACTAAACCTGCCACTGCACGTCCTCAGTTTCCAATCCATACTGTTTTGATGAGCATTTCAGACAACCAGCAGTAAAGTGCATTAGTTCTAACTTCATGCCGGGCCACACCAAGTTCTTTATATATTAACCCTCTGAACTTGCTCAATTGTACCCATGATCAAGTATGACATGTGTAAATATGACTTCTTATACAAAGCTACAATTTTTATTGCTTGTGCATATATTCTTATTAGCCTTGTTTTTTCACAAGTCCCTGAATTTTCGTTAACAGATGGTGACCTATGATAGTTTGAGCAGGAAGCAAGTTAGCTTACCTGGGATTCCTGATGATCCTGCAACAGATGTATCTTCTCCGGGAGAAGATGGCAAACTCCCCTTGCCGACCAAGGGGGAACCTCTCTTATCAGGTCTAACATCATCAGAAACTCCTGCATCCCTTTTAGATAATATTAGCATCCATGATTCCAGTTCCTCCTCGATACCTCCGGAGGAGGAGAGAAGAGACCATGGAAGTGAAGCATCAACTAGTGGATCTCTCTGGTCCGTGTTGCGGAAAGATGCATTGACACTTATATCACATGCTCTACAAATAGGTCGTAAGAACCTTTGGCAACTTACAACTAGTCGCGTAGCAGTTTTACTTTCCTCATCGGCCGTGTCTTCTACTAGTATTCATCAGTTTTTGAGAAACTACGAAGATTTGAGTATTTTCATCCTGGCTGGGGAAGCCTTTTGCGGAGTAGAAGCTACTGAATTCCGTCTAAAGATTAAATCTATCTGTGGAAGTTATTTTGCTGCTTTTCATCGGCAAAACATTTATGTAAGTTTATCTGTACAACCTTGTTACATATAAAAGCTTCATAGTGCTAGCATGATTGTGTCAACTGATGGGTAGAAGGATCAGTGTGCTCTTCTTAATTTGCATCATATTATTTGATAACAATCCGGTTTAAGTGTATTTCGAGGTACTATTTTGCTTATGAGCTTTAAGCTGGAGCATCAGTTCTTTGGGTAGGGTGAAGATTGAGGGTTGTATGTTCTGAGGTTTGATCCTATTTAGCATTGAGAATTTGCTTGTTCAAGTACTTCAAAGGCTCATGGGAATGGGTGGGGCGGGAGGAGGGACCCTAGAGTAGGAATTGGGATTAACATTGTTGAATTATGTGATAGTTTATTCTAGAGAAGGTATATACAGGGTTATTGCTTTAATAACAAATTCTGATAGGTATTACTGATGTATAAATAAAGGAGCTGATATCTTTTTCTGCTACTTTATTTGTCCACCAGCTCCATCTTTTGTTGCACTCTGCAATATTGTTACGTGGTATACAAGGATAATTGTCAACTACAAGGTGGATGCTTGAGACGTAACAGCTAATATCTGTTGATTTGTATATTTGCAAAAATCAAGGTCAAACTTGATTTTAGGTAAAACTCGTGCTGGATAAGACTTTGATCCTGTTAATTATTAACCCTCATGTTTCTTTCTCGTTATGAAATGCATTTTTCTTTTTGAGGTCTTTGCCCCTACTATCTTGACCATTTATAGGCTTAAATGTGATCTGGTTTACAGGCTTTAAAAATGGTAATGGAGAAGGAGAGCTGGCAGATAATGCCACCCGACACTATCGTGCTGTTAGTTTTGCGGGGCTGGTTGGGGATGGGGCAGCTCTTATTGTTACTTCTGATAGGTCTTCAAGTGTCAGATCACTGAACAACAGCACGTTATTAGATACAGCTAGAAGTGCGTCAAAAAGAAGTGAATTTTCATATTTTAAGGAAAATGGAAACCCATTTTTGTCGAAGTTAGACAGCAATTCCGAGGACCATGCGAATTCCTTTCAATCCAATGGTTTCACCAATCACAGAGGAGCTGAGGGGAAATTGTTACACTCTAATGCTAGTTCAGCTAGTAGTAACGTTAATCATGTTAATGGTTCTCTGTCAGAAGACGAAAACGAAGATCTCCATGCAGATTTTATCGACGAGGACAGTCAGCTTCCTAGTCGTTCATCAAGGCCAAGTCACTCAAGCCACTATTCTAGTGGAAATGAAGACATAGTACAAACTGCGTCTTCGCTGAGTCTCCTGAGGTGGGCTCTCGGTTCTTCGGTTCTAAATCTGTTAAAATTTATACATCCTTTTTTTCAAGATTGACATTGAGTTTCATTGCCATCCACACATCAGATTTATGGACAAATATGCAAGACTGATGCAGAAATTAGAGATTGTCAATGTCGAGTTTTTTAAGGTAACCTTGTACGTGGTTTGTTTTACGATGCAGAATCTCTTGTGCTCATGCTCCTAATATTCTGATGTATGTCCTCAGCCCTTTTTCTCACTCACTGCTATCATATGTTCTTGTATGACAGGAAATCAGCCAGTTGTTTCAAATCTTTTTCTACTTTGTATATGAGACATTTTGTCAACATAGTAACAGTCGACCAATTGGAAAGGGAATGAATGACTCACATCATCGTAAGCATGTTTAAACCTTGAGATACCATTTCAGCACATGCTTCCTTCTCTTCAAAATTGATACATAATGCTTGTTAATGAGTTTCTTCTCCTAAACATGTTTCTGCTTATGTAACTCAGAAAAGCTAAAGAGTATCAAGGATTACACAAGAATGTGACCAGTGGATAAAACCTCAACCTTCTTCAATTTCCATGTCATCTCCAACGTCTTCGAGTTCATCATTCACACACATGGATGTAACCCCAACAACTCCTCCCAATCACTTGAATAACATATCCTCTGGGCTTAAGGTACTTATGCTGATTGGATGCTGCAATCTATACACCGTGAATATATAGCTGCTGGGTTACTTCGGTGATCCGATGACATACTGCTGTAGCCAGAAGTTTTTATGTTTTGTGAAGAAATCAATAATGTTTACTTCTTTTGTGTGCAAATATACTTCTTTATGAGTGACCCCTGAACTTCCATATTGTTGATAAGTAATATCGTATTCATATCCACATGCAATTAAAGGTAACACAGCGCCACTTTGTATGTATTTTATTGAGATACATCATACACATATAGGTATAATATACAGTGTAGCGAAAAAGAGATACAGTAGTCATTAGACATTCCATTGACACTCTCGGCTGATACTGCTTCGTGGTATGCTGGGTTATTGCTGGCTTTGAATGTTCTCGTAGAAGAGTGCAAGTTCGATGTAGTTTGACTTTTTTTTCATGACCTACCTTTCATTTATTCTCCAGCTTGTATCTTCATCACGCTTATTTTGTTGCATCATTTCTACTTCTATGAAGGTCGGATGGTTTTTCTATTTTACGGTTTATGTTGGCAAAAGTAAGGACTGGATTGTGATCGACTTATTGCTGCAGGAAAGATGTGCAGGGGCTGATACCATGATGCTTGTGGCTCAGTTATTGCATAAATCAAAATCCCATCTTCAATCAATGCTACTTCAAAATAATGGAGCTCTAGTTGAAGACTTCTTTGCCCATTTGGTATGTTCTTCAAAATCCCATCTTCAATCAATGCTATTTCAATCAATGTTCAGTAACTTTGAACTACTTGATTATGCGTTCATTGTTTTTTATCGGTGCAATGTATGATTTGTGTCACATAAAACTCTATTGTGAGATTTGGAATGGATATTAATTGCTCTATAACTTTGCTGTCAACATTTTTGTTTCATGTTCCTGCTTGCTGGTAACTTGTTACAGTGATTGCTTTTCATATATTCTTCAAGCACGCGTTTGTTTTTACCGCTGGTGGTCTTCTCTGTTATTGGGGTTGTTCGACTGTTGATTTCTTTCAGGTGGATGCTGTCCCAGAACTTGTTCAGCATATTCACAGAACAACGGCAAAATTGCTACTCCACATGGATGGGTGAGAACAGTAATTTATTTCTTTCAACTAGTTTCTGATTGATTTGCAACTGGATTTCCAGTAAGCGCAATGGCTTTTGATGATATCCTTCTAATTATTAACTGTACCCCTCTGCCCATACAGGTTCATTTTCCTGGCTGAAATCATCAATTTAACTGTAACCTAAGCTACCAATAATATGTGGAATGATTTTCAGTGGTTTGAGAGGTCTTTTAGATAATTCTTGGTAAAATAGAAGATAAAATCCATGTCGGATAACTGATTTTTATCATTGAATAAACTCCACTTATGTCAACAATTGCAAGGGAAATGGTTAAAATACACCAAAATTCCTAATATAAATAAACTTGGCCAGACGTAACTTATGTTTTTTATTTTACTAAATCTAACAATTCCGTTCTGGGAGGATGTCAAAAGCGGTAGCTTTCAGAGTTGCATGAGTAGTTTAGACATTGTGTTTCCATATTACAATTGTTTCACGTACCAAGATAAGCTTATGTTGAGAGTTTTGCTAATAATGTTGAGCAGGTATGTCGATCGCATCGCCAGTGCTAAATGGGAGGTGAAGGAGCTTGGAATGGAGCATAATGGGTAAGTGGTCTCAGAATCCCCTTTTCCTACTGCTTCTCTGTTAGATCAAGACGATTTGGAAACAAGCTTTTCTTAAGAATTTTTGAAGATAATTAGAACAAAACAAGGCCGAGAGCCTATACTGATAACTCTCGCAAGATAACTCACGTAACCTCACACTCTCTTTCTTTGCATGGCTCAAAATACCTAACTAGGTCCCCTTTTTATAATATAAAATCTATTCTAAACAAATCCAACTAGTCAAAGACAAATCCATCATATGGCTGCGATATGATTTGATACGCTTCTTAAGTGATGCTGTAGAAGATATGATTGTTGACTTAATCCTCCCATTGATCCAGCTTGATTCAGCCGAAATGATCTTGGCCTACTTTGGCTCTTCTATGGTACACTTTAATTGGGCTTAGCCCTTCGGTTGAAACCTTGGTCGTAACATTCTCCCATCTATCAAGTCCCTTGTCAGACTAATCCACTCTTTTCCCATAATATTAACCTATTATATCACATGTGCCTGAATATGCTTAGGACCCTTGAGAAATCATTCCTTCGTACTTTATCTATGCATTCTCCTTCCGATTAGTCGAAGTGTTCTCCTTTTCCAAATACTAAGCTACAAGATCTCAAAGCTGTTGAGATTGGAATTTATGTTAATGTCTCTGTCATCTCACTTTGAGAATTTATGGGTAATGTACTTTACCCGTTTTTCCATTCATGCATCAA
This sequence comes from Craterostigma plantagineum, assembly GCA_027422505.1. NCBI lineage: Eukaryota > Viridiplantae > Streptophyta > Magnoliopsida > Lamiales > Linderniaceae > Craterostigma > Craterostigma plantagineum. The sequence goes on from JAPQWV010000007.1 coordinate 6,992,179, forward strand.
AATGGCGTGTGAACAGGTATGTTGATTTACTATTGGGGGAGCTCAAACACTTCAAAACAAGGCTCGCTCATGGGGGTATTTGGAAAGAGGTAATATGGTGGTTTTTGCCTGCAAAAAATGGAAAAATATGCACAATCAAGATTATCAGAAAACCGTTAGATGTAGTCATGCTCTATTTGACAATCCCAAAACTGGTTGTCATTGGCGACTTAGGGATATCAAGCTTGTAAAACTAGAACTCAATTTAATCTCCAAAAATTTTGGTACATATATAACGAAAGCGTACAACTCCATATCTCTATATCATGCTGGTTCTTTGTTAGCAGTATACCATTCTCATTGCTAGTTTTATTATGAATAATGCAGGTTCAAGACCTTCTCCTAGAATATGGACTTGAAACTGTTGCTGTAACTCTCATCGAAGCCCTGTCGAGGGTGAAGAGATGTACAGATGAAGGACGAGCACTAATGGCCCTCGATCTTCAGGTGACATTTATTTACGTCATCGTTCTTTCATTCTTCTCTTTTCAATTTGTTTCGATTCATCTATTCTGTTCTCAGGTTTTTAATAAATGGATTGAAGCACTTTGTCTCAGTCGATGTAAGACCAAAGTTGCAGATCGTCGACACTTTCATCAAGGTTAGGCTCGATTTTTCGCCAATGATCTCTCATACAGTAACATTACATATGATGCGCTTTGCTTACTATATAAAAACAGGCTTACTATCTTCCAGAGACTGAATTTATTCATTGGTCGCGTGGCCACCTGGTAAATAAAATAAAATAGGTTTTTCTCGTAGTTTTTTATTTCGAGATCCATTATATAATGTAAGTAAGTAATGAAATGAATGAATACTATCCTCAGGAATACAGCAAATCCCAAATTGTTGGGCTGATCAACCTTGTGGCAACAATGAAAGGTTGGAAGAGAAAAACTAGGTTGGAAATATTGGGTAAAAATAGAATGAATAAATCCCCCCATTCTTAGAACCTCCCTCATCTTCCTTTTGTATCTTCTTTTATTTATTATCGCCACCTGTAATATTTTAATCCTTTTTTTCTATTTCAGTGGTATATGTATCATCTATCTATTATATATATCTTCTATTATATAAAGGGTGAAGGCCCCCTAAAATGGTTATTTATTCAATTGATTTGGTATGTCAATTCACAAATTAAATTTTATTAATAACCGTTAATTTATTTTACATTAAAAAATATTAATAAAAATAAACATTACATTATTTACACCAAGTTCATAAAAATTATATATTTCTATTTTCAGTTTATTTCCTACTCTTTTTCTAAATAACTATGAAAACTTTTATTAAACAAAAATTACCCACAACCTATCAATTGTTATTTTATTACGCACACATGGGGCACATGGGATGTGCTAAAAATATTAGTATTTAATAAGTTAGGAGTCCATTTTTTGTTGATTTATGTTTTCTATGTTGGCCCGAAATTCTAATTTAATATAATACTTTCGTGACAAATTTATAATTAGGATGACAATATGCTACTCAATAGAATTTAAATAATAATTTAATTTATTTAATATATGATAAATGAATACAAAGTAATATATATATATATATATATAGAGAGAGAGAGAGAGAGAACGGTAGATGAAGATAGAAGATGGTTGGGGTTTCCTAATGAAAACGCTGGGTCGGGGCGCTCTCAGATATTTTATTCCGAAAATATATTACTATATGTTTTAATTAATAAAAAATATATGTACAAATTTCGTATCAATAAAGAACAACAGTGTCCAGAAAATCACTGGGATACGGGAGAAATGATGACGACCCTCGGTGGTAGAGTCTAGACAAGCTATTGAGTGGGGTCCAATTTTTATATATAGAATTCTTTCTTTCCTTATATTAAATATTTCAGTGGGTCCATTATGAAATTTTAGATATTATCATTTTTAAAGAGATTATAAAGAGAAAAATTCTGGTGGGGTCCATGCACCCACTATTCCAAGAGTGGCTGCACCACTGACGACCCTCCATGCAACCGAGATTCCGTCGATAACAATTACATATATATCCCGTTACCTTAGTATGTATATATACATGTTGCTTTATTATAATTTAAAATACTAATAAACTTCATTTGCATGATGATATGAAACATGTCAAGTTACCATTCAAAAATCGTGGTATGTCGTTTTAGTCGCACATTCTTTTGTATATCACATGATGAACTCCTTCGTATATCACATTCTTTCGTATGTCGTTTTAGTCACATTCTTTCGTATATATAGGATCATGCATATTATGGATCTATCGCAAGGTAATTACTAACTGATAAACGTAATTTATTACGTTTATATTTGTTAATTTTAAGTCGTTTGCATTCATTAATGAAGCCGTTTTGAATATCTTAGCACTTAAATGTGAGTTAATTGCAATATTAACGTTTTTACGGCAGTTTTGCGATAGTTTGATATTTCTTGCAGATCACAGGGTAAACAGTGTCCAATTGAGCTGAAATTTTAACCGCTAATAGAAGATTCGCTGATATCGATTTTGACCAAAGGAATTTCTATTCCGAGTTCCAGAGCAGAAGGTACGAATTTTTGAAGCCACAACTACTTTGTTGCACAGAAACAACCGAAATTGGGCTCAGGATAAAATCAGCCCATTACAGATCAGCCCATTAAACTTTAGCCCAAGCCCGTCAAGGATAAAATAGATACACTATACACACAAGTACTCACCCTCACGACAAAGAAGAACGAAAAAAAGCACAAGCAGACAAGCACACAAACGGAGAAAACGCTGAGCCACGCGAAGACTTGGACGGTCAGATCATTATCGGACGCACGGCTCGAGGAAGAAAAAAACTAACAAGATCTGCATCGTATCTGAAAGAGCGGGATTCGCAAGATGTTGATTTCACTAATTGGTTCATTGTTAAAGCTGCCATCGTCTATAAAAGGAAGCTTAGAGATCGAACTTAAAAACACCACACCATCGGCCTCTTTGCTCAACCAGACCATCGAACCCTCTGACCATCAACCAAGCACCCACCTCATCAACCAAGTACCTCACAACCACCTTTCCCCTCTTCAGCTCGAGCTCTAACCACTCTCTGCTCAACCACATCGAACAGTAAGCTCCCACCTCACCAACAAGTCGAACTCATCAACCACCGATCATCTCAAGAATCCACCTTAAGGAGGCACCTCTCAAACAACGTACACCATCAATGCTGAAGGAGAAGCTTCTCACAGACTAAGGAGGCAGCTCACGACTGAAACGAAGCACGGAGCTTAAACCGGTGCACCCCCCTCAGCCGCTCACCAACCGTTCGACGAAATAACTCAAAGACGTACGCACGTAGGGCAGCGAGTAACCGACGCTCGCATACCACATATCCGTAGGAGGGCAGCGGTACGAGGGCGGCGTTACGAGGACCGGCTGAGACGTGACGTGAGATAGAACCGAAGCGGGATCGGGAAACTTGGAGGGAACGCGACGGTGACGGAGCCAAATATCAGGGAAGAAATATGTTTTGTTTCTCTTTGTCATGTATGCTTTTCGTTGCGTTGATTCGTATGAGTAGCTAAGTTTATTGTGTGCTTGGGATGAGATGAACGCTAGGTAGAATTATTGGACGTAAAGTACTCGTGAACATGCTATTTCGACTATTTATCATTTATGATTTTGTTTTTCAAATTAATATGTCTATGTGTTGATTTGAATATCACTTCGATATGTCTATGTGTTGATGTGGTTTCGTGGTAATATCGTTTTAGGGCGACAGCTAGAAAAACGATTAGGCCTTTCATAAAATGATAGGAATTCGATTATAGGGCGACAACAAATAATCGATCCTCGCTTAGGTAAATTAATATTTATTCTCACAACCGTTTAGGGCGACAGCAAATTCGGACGTGAGTAGGAATTACCGCGACTTAGTCATTATATTTGTGTTAACGATATTTTACGGCCTCGTCAATGATACCTAGCGGGATTCGCAATCCCGAGCACTCCCGTTTTATATTAAAAAAAAAGTATTTTTAAAAATTTAAGTTGTGTTCGAGCTAGTTAGAATTTATTTTATAAATCAAAATATAACTAAAAAATATTTAAATATTTAATTTGTGTTTAAGGCTTGTGGTTTTATTAGGTTTTATTGTCGAAATTAATTCATAATGTAAAATACTAAAAAATATTTACATAGGCTAAATATCGAGTCGATAGGTCAATACTAGTAATCAATTTATTCCTCGTGATCGATACTCGGATATTCACTATAGCTATATTACAAACGATAGGTACACTGCCTATCGCGCGTGGTTTTAGTTATAATATATTCGTTTTAATTATTACTTGACGTACTCGCACGAACATTTATTTAAACATACACGCACGCGATCAAGTTTTTGGCGCCGTTGCCGGGGAATAGATTGATATTAGGAACACCCTAGTTCGGTAATTTGGCTATTTTATTTTACATTTTCTCAGTTTTTCGTTAATTGTGTTTCCTACATCATTATTAGTATCGTTACCTTTTCGACGTATTTGTCTAGTTCTTCGCTAAATTTCGTTTTCACTCATTGAAGGTACTGTTTGACAGTGGATGACCAGAAGCCACCCATCAGGCCCCATTGTTGAAGGAGATCCAGATTTCGAGCGGAAGTTACGAAGGCAGCTCAGATACAATACGGAAGGCACGGCTAGTAATTATCAGGAAGCGCTGGTTAGTTATTCAGAGGACAACTCTCAGGAGTCAGCAGACAATTCTCGAACAGAGACGTCCAAAGACAATCGAGAGATAGAAGTCGAGATGGCAGACCGAAGAGTACCAACCCACCAAGACCAAGAAGCGGAACAATCTTTACAAGATCTACTTAAGAACGCCTCCCTCGGCGGTACAGAATCAGCAATTGTTATTCCTCCGATCGCGAACAACGATTTTGAGCTAAAGCATGCTTGGCTTCAGATGATCTTTCAGACGGCTCAGTTTGAGGGAAATCCTGATGATGATCCGTACTCCCACTTGAAGGCATTCCTGACAGTAACAGACACCATCAAGATCAGTGGGGTTCCGAGTGACGCGATTAAGCTAATGTTGTTTCCATTTTCACTCAAGTACAGGGCGAAGGACTGGTTGGAGATGTTACCGCCCAGATCAATCACTACTTGGGAAGAACTGAGAGCCGCGTTCATCGGCCATTATTTCCCATTGTCGAAAGTGTTGCGATTGAAGACGGAAATATCCCTTTTTCACCAGAAGGACTCAGAGAATCTTTACGAGGTGTGGGAGAGGTACAAATCCCTATTGAAGAAGTGCCCACAACACGGGATGTCGAAGGCCGCTATGATCAATCGATTCCACGAGGGCCTCAATGATCAAACCGTTCATATGCTAGACGGAGCTGCGGGAGGAGGGCTCGTGAAGCTCAATGCCACAGACGCGTGGAACCTAATCGAAGACTACTCAAGGAACAGCTTCATGCGAGGCAATACGAGGATAAAGACTCCAGGAGTATTTGGGGTGAGCGAAGAGACGGCCACAAATGCCAAGTTCGAAGCGCTCCAGCAACAGATTGCAGCAACCAACTCTCAACTTCAGACGGTGATTAGCGCACTACTGCCAAAGGCCGGGCAAGCACAACCTGTGAATGCTGTGATGACACCCACAACCACCACGCCGCCTCAGCGTAAGCCATACATACCACAATGCGGGATTTGTGGCTCAGCCCATGAGACCTCAGATTGCCAACTCGGACAGCCACTGGAGCACGTGAATTATACGGGAAACTACCAAGGCAGCGAGGTTTCCAACCTCGAGCGCATCCCAATTTGGCGTATGGAAATCAGAACCACCACGGGCAAGGGCCGCCGGGATTTCAGCCCAAACCGTCTAGTTTCCAGGGCGAACCACCACGGCAGTATCAGAATGCATCCGAGGGGTCGGGGAGCGACGATATGAGGGAGATGAAGGATATGATGAAGACCCTCCTCACGAATTTCAGCAACATCACCGCGGCTCACGAGAATCGAATGACGAAGATGGAGGAGTATATGGAAGCGAACGACATACGTGCTCAGAACACAGATGCTTCGATCAAAAGTTGGAGCAGCAAGTGGGTCAGCTAGCGAAGCAACTTGCGGGGCGAAATCAAGGATCACTCCCGAGCTACACCGAACCAAACCCTAAAGAGTATTGCAACGCAGTAACCCTGAGAAGCGGAAGAGAATTGCAAGAAGTACCCGCCAAGCAAAATTCAAAGGAGAAAGTTGATTTCAAGGGTCATGACGAGCCAGAAGTGGAGGAAAGCAAAGGCAACGATATCGAGAAGGTTGACAAAGTAAAGGTGCGACCATTCGTGAAGCCGTACCAGCCGAAGATTCCGTACCCAGCTCGGTTGAGGGAGGCCGAACCTGAAAAGAGAGAGACCGAACCTGAAAAGAAGAAGATCGAACCCGAAAAGGAGGAGGCCGAGCCTGAAAAAGAAAAGGCGGTAGAGAATGCGCGACCACTAGTGAAGCTGTACCAGCCGAAAGTCCCCTACCCAGCTCGGTTGAAGAAAGACAAGGACGAGGCGCTATTTGGCAGATTTTTGGGTATGTGCAAAGATTTACATATTAACTTACCGTTTGTTGAAGTTATTACGCAGATGCCTAGTATCGCTAAGTTCCTGAAAGACTTGCTGACGAATCGACGGAAGCTTGAACATGTCTCCACAGTATGCCTACGAGGAGAGTGCTCGGCAATACTCCAGAACAAGATGCCGGAGAAGCTCAAAGACCCAGGGAGTTTTACTATTCCTGTTTTATAGGCGATCTAGTAATTGAGCATGCTCTAGCTGATCTAGGCGCTAGTATTAATTTGATGCCGTATTCCATGTTTAAGCGCTTAGGATTGGGTGAACCACGATCCACTAGTATGAGTATTCAATTGGCCGACAGATCGGTAAAATACCCTCGAGGTATTATCGAGGATGTTCTAGTTAAGGTCGATAAGTTCGTTATCCCTGCTGATTTTGTTATTCTAGATATGGACGAGGATGAAAATGTTCCATTAATTCTAGGTAGACCATTCTTAGCTACATGTGAGACTATGGTAGATGTTAGGAATGGAACATTGACTTTGGCTGTAGACGGCGAGAAAGTTACGTTTAATATGTCTGATTCGACGAAAACGAGTAACGAGCATGATAATAAGTGCTATTACTTGGATGAGCCCGATTTCTCATGTTCAGTGCAAGGTCTATCGCAGGTTCTCAAGAAGAAAGACACGGGAATAGTTGAGGGAGGCAAGGAGGAGAACAAGGAAATACGTTGGATCGACGGATCACCGCTTTTAGAGCTTGAGCGGCAGCCCAACCGTTCCGGTTGTGTTTTTCCTGAGGGCGGTCCAAAACCACTGATGACAGTACCTTCTAACCATTTTTTCAAACCACCTTGAAGACTCACTCGACTATGTCTAGCTAAAAGACTTTAAAGAAAGCGCTTCTTGGGAGGCAACCCAGGTTTCTGCATTCACGTCTAGTTTTATGCCTTAGGTTTAGTTGCATTTCACGTTTATCGTCAATATTAAAAAAAAACATAAAAAAAAACCATTAAAAAAAAATGGGAGAGATGCGGGCCGATACACTTTTATTAAACGGACAATCGAATTTTATTCTATTCATAGGTCATGTTCCATAATCCCAATTTATGCATCCACGTTTATGTTTTTTTTTAATTATTAAAAAAAAAAAACTTGGAGATTGGTGATGTTTTCCGCGATGAGTATCAGTGTTGTTCTCAATTTCCTTTAAGATGCTTATTATTATTCTATGATATGATTTTACGCCTATTTTCTTTGAGTTTATTTTGTCAGGTCAGATGTCACGAGGAATGCCATCTACGAATAATACAATGTGTAGTCTCATCCAAGCCAGCCAGAATCATGCACAACGCTTCTGCAACTAAGGGAATTCAAAACCTCAAGTGTGGGGAGGGCCGTTTGAAAAGCATGCACATCGTACTATTCAGGGAAGTTCGTCTATTTTTATTTTTATTTTCCTCTTCCTTGTGTTCCAATGTTTGTTACGTTGAGGGCAACGTAAATCTCAAGTGTGGGGAGGGAAATTTCTGCGAAATTGATAATACGAACATATTTATATGTGCATGATTTTAAAAAAATAATAAAAAAATATTCGAGATTTAAAAAAAAAATTATATGGCATAAGTATTTTTCGAAAATCATGGTTCTTATCTACTAAAGGATGATTTCATGTAGAAATTTTGTGAGTAATTAGGATCACATGCGTAGTCGATTTCTTTCTTGCATGATGAACTTAGCGGTACTTGAAGGATTCGTACACATAACCTTATTTTTGTGAGATTTTGAGCCTACGAGCTTTTTGCTCATTTCTTTGGTTGTGTGAAACGTGCCTAATTTACGTCTCTCTAGAACTTGCTCGTGTATTACGTGCTGAAACTGCTTAAGGTGACAATGTGTGAAAATGAGGAATGCATTAGGAATTAGTCCATAGCCAAAGTTTCTGACCACGCCTGATCATCGTAGTTAGCCACTTTGAGCCTGTGCCTTTTATTGTCGAAATCCGATATTCATAGCTACCGACCTAAATAAGCCTTCAGAATTTAACCCCATCGGAGCGATAGTGTAAGTGAAGGATGAATGACGGAGTCACGGTGCCCAATTTAGTCAAATTCTGACAAACACCAAAGTTGACAAAAAAAAAAGAGAAAAAAAAGAGCTGAAAAAAAAATTGAATGAGAAATAGCTAAGAACCTTTCCTCCGATAATCTTTCACTCTCTAGAGCACATTTTTATACCCTAAGTAGAGATGTCGAAAGAAGAAAGGCTTGGTAAAAATAAAAAAAAAAAGAAAAAAAAAAAAAAAAAAAAAAGAAGAAGAAAAGAAAAGAGAAAAAAAAAAGAGAGAGAGAGAGAAAAAAAAGAGTTAGTGGAAATCAGATGGTCGACTTATTGGCGCATTCATGACAAAGGCATGATTCCAGCACTACTCTAGCTCACATCCTTTTGCGCTTAGCCCTTGAATATTTTGGACATTTAGCCCTGCAATAACCCGGTTAGTCATTCCGATTCACACTTTATTACTTAGGGTAGTAGAATTGCGAATCACTTGCAAGCTTATGGTAGAGATTATATTAGTGCATGAACAGAGAGATTTCACAGACATATTAAGCCTATACACTGTGTGATCTGAGTGAATCCCTGTGAGGTACGAATCTGGATTGATATTGTCAAGGAATTTGTGTAGTTAGACGTCAGCTTCAAATGTGTTTTCCGACATTACTTGCATTATTTCATCACATGTTTCATTCTTGAAAGATAAGTTGCAGGATTTAAATTAATTATATGCCTTATTATTTCTTTGCTTGAGGGCAAGCAAACGCTTAAGTGTGGGGAGATTTGATAAACGTAATTTATTACGTTTATATTTGTTAATTTTAAGTCGTTTGCATTCATTAATGAAGCCGTTTTGAATATCTTAGCACTTAAATGTGAGTTAATTGCAATATTAACGTTTTTACGGCAGTTTTGCGATAGTTTGATATTTCTTGCAGATCACAGGGTAAACAGTGTCCAATTGAGCTGAAATTTTAACCGCTAATAGAAGATTCGCTGATATCGATTTTGACCAAAGGAATTTCTATTCCGAGTTCCAGAGCAGAAGGTACGAATTTTTGAAGCCACAACTACTTTGTTGCACAGAAACAACCGAAATTGGGCTCAGGATAAAATCAGCCCATTACAGATCAGCCCATTAAACTTTAGCCCAAGCCCGTCAAGGATAAAATAGATACACTATACACACAAGTACTCACCCTCACGACAAAGAAGAACGAAAAAAAGCACAAGCAGACAAGCACACAAACGGAGAAAACGCTGAGCCACGCGAAGACTTGGACGGTCAGATCATTATCGGACGCACGGCTCGAGGAAGAAAAAAACTAACAAGATCTGCATCGTATCTGAAAGAGCGGGATTCGCAAGATGTTGATTTCACTAATTGGTTCATTGTTAAAGCTGCCATCGTCTATAAAAGGAAGCTTAGAGATCGAACTTAAAAACACCACACCATCGGCCTCTTTGCTCAACCAGACCATCGAACCCTCTGACCATCAACCAAGCACCCACCTCATCAACCAAGTACCTCACAACCACCTTCCCCTCTTCAGCTCGAGCTCTAACCACTCTCTGCTCAACCACATCGAACAGTAAGCTCCCACCTCACCAACAAGTCGAACTCATCAACCACCGATCATCTCAAGAATCCACCTTAAGGAGGCACCTCTCAAACAACGTACACCATCAATGCTGAAGGAGAAGCTTCTCACAGACTAAGGAGGCAGCTCACGACTGAAACGAAGCACGGAGCTTAAACCGGTGCACCCCCCTCAGCCGCTCACCAACCGTTCGACGAAATAACTCAAAGACGTACGCACGTAGGGCAGCGAGTAACCGACGCTCGCATACCACATATCCGTAGGAGGGCAGCGGTACGAGGGCGGCGTTACGAGGACCGGCTGAGACGTGACGTGAGATAGAACCGAAGCGGGATCGGGAAACTTGGAGGGAACGCGACGGTGACGGAGCCAAATATCAGGGAAGAAATATGTTTTGTTTCTCTTTGTCATGTATGCTTTTCGTTGCGTTGATTCGTATGAGTAGCTAAGTTTATTGTGTGCTTGGGATGAGATGAACGCTAGGTAGAATTATTGGACGTAAAGTACTCGTGAACATGCTATTTCGACTATTTATCATTTATGATTTTGTTTTTCAAATTAATATGTCTATGTGTTGATTTGAATATCACTTCGATATGTCTATGTGTTGATGTGGTTTCGTGGTAATATCGTTTTAGGGCGACAGCTAGAAAAACGATTAGGCCTTTCATAAAATGATAGGAATTCGATTATAGGGCGACAACAAATAATCGATCCTCGCTTAGGTAAATTAATATTTATTCTCACAACCGTTTAGGGCGACAGCAAATTCGGACGTGAGTAGGAATTACCGCGACTTAGTCATTATATTTGTGTTAACGATATTTTACGGCCTCGTCAATGATACCTAGCGGGATTCGCAATCCCGAGCACTCCCGTTTTATATTAAAAAAAAAAGTATTTTTAAAAATTTAAGTTGTGTTCGAGCTAGTTAGAATTTATTTTATAAATCAAAATATAACTAAAAAATATTTAAATATTTAATTTGTGTTTAAGGCTTGTGGTTTTATTAGGTTTTATTGTCGAAATTAATTCATAATGTAAAATACTAAAAAATATTTACATAGGCTAAATATCGAGTCGATAGGTCAATACTAGTAATCAATTTATTCCTCGTGATCGATACTCGGATATTCACTATAGCTATATTACAAACGATAGGTACACTGCCTATCGCGCGTGGTTTTAGTTATAATATATTCGTTTTAATTATTACTTGACGTACTCGCACGAACATTTATTTAAACATACACGCACGCGATCACTAACAGATATGTTTAGCATTACGCTTTGATTCCTTTTCTTTTTTACATATTGTGTAAGTGAAATGATTACACGCTTTGGAGATTTCCAAAATCAGTGTCCAAGGAACAATATCCTCTCTTCACCTCTTACGTAATAATCACTAATAAAAATTATTGGTGTCATCTTTGATATATATATATATATACATACTCTTTCTCAGAAGAGTATATATTATCTTATACATAAAACTACATCGTTTATAAGTATGCCACACATAATACAACTGCTTGGGGATGGCTTTTTCGGGCAAACCTGGATCGTATAACAACTTTTCGATGAAAACACTCTGTTTGTCCTAAAAAAGATTAAGGTGTTGATTTACTTTCACCTTATTATTGGCGATTCAAACTTATCTTGTTTATGTTCATTCCCATGGTATCTCTGTTAATTTACTGTTTGCGTATCCTAGTTATACACTGTCCATTGTTGTATGAAATTTGGACATTGTATGCAATTTATCTTATTCTGTTATTTGCAGTCTCAAGTCTTAGAACAAAGTGGCATTAGAGAGTGTTATTTTGGTCGTAAAATTGTCGAAGATAAGGCAAGGATATACTGTTGGATTTGCTGATTTTATAAGCTATTACGAAGGCTTAACACTCAAATCTCTACTATACGACGACAATAAGAATGTTGCTGATGTATTCGAGCCCGTCTTCAGTCAATGGTTGAGATGGCTGAAGACTTCTGAAGGACACGAGGTTATGCGGAAAATGATATACCAACTCACAAATATGTGACATATTTTAAACAATATGATCTACTGTTATTTGTCTAAGATAATCGTGCAATTTATATTAGGTGAAATAATTGATTTTTCTTGGCGAAAAACAACATCACTCATTGTGATATTATGCCATGTAAGTATTACTTTTAATTTGTTATGCAATATATATTATTGACGTGTTTTGTTTTGTAATTTGTTTGATACTAAAAATTCACGCATACACATAATGCTACACAAGCTGATTTATAGTCATGTTGTGGATGTCATATATGTACGAACACATACTCAAAATATATTACTGGCGTGTTTTGTTTAAATTTATTATTCGATATATATATATATATATATATTAGTGACTTGTTTTGTTTTGTAGTTTCTCTAATACTAAAAATTTATGCATACAATTGACTGATACACAAGTTGATTTATAATCATGTTATGGATATCATATATATACTCGCTAATATAACTCTATGCATATAGGAATCAACAAATATCGTAGTTTGCCATTTAACGGCTAATGAAAGCTGTTCCATGAGAGTTAGTCCAGATAGCTATTACGATGATGCACACTTGTAAGTTAAAATTATTATTATTTGCACTCATTTGACTATTACTTACTTAACTGTGTCTTGATGTTTGTTTAATTAGGCGGTTGATCGATTTTGGGAGTGCGGTTGATGCATACAGTACTCTAAACTTGTATGGTGAAGAGGGTCCCACACGGTACGTGTAAAACCGAATTTTGGTTAAACGATATTTCGATTCGAAAATTTTGAAACCTAATACCGAATTAAGCTTAATTATTTTGGTAACCGACATTGACGACCCAGTTGAGCAATCTTGGCGAAAACAACATCACTGATTGTGATATTATGCCATGTAAGTATTACTTTTAAATTTGTTATGCAATATATATTATTGACGTATTTTGTTTTGTAATTCGTTTGATGCTAAAAATTTACACATACACATAATGCAACACAAGTTGATTTATAGTCATGTTGTGAATGTCATATATGTACGAATACATACTCAAAATATATTATTGACGTGTTTTATTTAAACTTATTATTCAATATATATATATTATTGACTTGTTTCGTTTTGTAGTTTCTCTAATACTAAAATTTATGCAGCACATACGATAATGCAACACAAGTTGATTTATAGTCATGTTGTGGATGTCCCTTTGGACGTCTACCAACCATACGATAAATCATCTCCATACAACTAATAACGGCCACGTGCGAACACGAGCCCGTCATTCCTTGGTATCTCCCCGGAGAGAGATGCTCGAAAAGAAATATGAAGTCCATAATGACACCATCTCCACCTAGACATTGTAAAACCGCTCGACAGAGGCCGTCGTGGATATTACTGCAGAAGAATGACGCGATTGATTAGATATTTTTTCTAAATCATCTATTCGATAAACAATAAATCTTAACATCATGACTGATTATAAAAATTAAATTATAAAAAAAATTGCTATGCAATATATATTATTGACGTGTTTTGTTTTGTAATTTGTTTGGTACTGAAAATTTACGCATACACATAATGCAACACAGGTTGATTTATAGTCATTTTGTGGATGTCATACATGTACGAATACATATATCAAAATATATTATTGACGTGTTTTGTTTAAACTTATTATTCAATATATATTATTGACTTGTTTTGTTTTGTAGTTTCTCTAATAATAAAAATTTATGCAGCACATATGATAATGCAACACGAGTTGATTTAGAGTCATGTTGTGGATGCCCCTTTGGACGTCTACCAACAATACGATAACCCATCTCCATACAACTAATAAGGGTCACGTGTAAACACGAGCCCGTCATTCCTTGGTATCTCACCGGGGAGAGATCATCGGAAAGAAATATAAAGTCCATGATGACACCATCTCCGCCTAGACGTTGTAAAACCGCTTGATAGAGGTCGTCGTGGATAATACTGTTGAAGAATGACGCGATTGATTGGATATTTTTTCTAAATCATCTATTCGATAAACAATCAAATCTTAACATCATGACTAATTATAAAAATTAAATTATAAAAAAATTGCTATGCAATATATATTATTGACGTGTTTTGTTTTGTAATTTGTTTGGTACTAAAAATTTACGCATACACATAATGCAACACAGGTTGATTTATAGTCATTTTGTGGATGTCATATATGGACGAATACATACTCAAAATATATTATTGACGTGTTTTGTTTAAACTTATTATTCAATATATATATTATTGACTTGTTTTGTTTTGTAGTTTCTCTAATACTAAAAATTTATGCAGAACATACGTTAATGCAACACAAGTTGATTTATAGTCATGTTGTGGATAACCCTTTGGACGTCTACCAACAATACGATAACCCATCTCCATACAACTAATAACGGTCACGTGCAAACACGAGCCCGTCATTCCTTGGTATCTCACCGGGGAGAGATCATCGGAAAGACATATGAAGTCCATGATGACACCATCTCCGCCTAGACGTTGTAAACCGCTTGATAGAGGTCGTCGTGGATAATACTGCAGAAGAATGACGCGATTGATTGGATATTTTTTCTAAATCATCTATTCGATAAACAATCAAATCTTAACATCATGCCTAATTATAAAAATTAAATTATAAAAAAATTGCTATGCAATATATATTATTGACGTGTTTTGTTTTGTAATTTCTTTGGTACTAAAAATTTACGCATACACATAATGCAACCCATGTTGATATATAGTCATTTTGTGGATGTCATATATGGACGAATACATATTCATAATATATTATTGACGTGTTTTGTTTAAACTTATTATTCAATATATATATTATTGACTTGTTTTGTTTTGTAGTTTCTCTAATACTAAAAATTTATGCAGCACATACAATAATGCAACACAAGTTGATTTATAGTCATGTTGTGTATGCTCCTTTGGACGTCTACCACCATACGATACATCATCTCATACAACTAAAAACGGCCACGTGCGAACACGAGCCCGCCATTCCTTGGTATCTCACCGGAGAGAGATGCTCGAAAAGAAATATGAAGTTCATGATGACACCATCTCCGCCTAGATGTTGTAAAACCGCTTGATAGAGGTCATCGTGGATATTACTGCAGAAGAATGACGCGATTGATTAGATATTTTTTCTAAATCATCTATTCGATAAACAATCAAATCTTAACATCATGACTAATTATAAAAATTAAATTGCTATTTTTGTTTTGTAATTTCTTTGTTACTAAAAATTTACGCATACACATAATGCAACACAGGTTGATATATAGCCATTTTGTGGATGTCATATATGGACGAATACATACTCAAAATATATTATTGACCTGTTTTGTTTAAATTTATTATTCAATATATATATTATCGATTTGTTTTGTTTTGTAGTTTCTCTAATACCAAAAATTTATGCAGACATACGATAATGCAACACAAGTTGATATATAGTCATGTTGTGGATGCCCCTTTGGACGTCTACCAACCATACGATAAATCATCTCCATACAACTAATAACGGCCACGTGCGAACACGAGCCCGCCATCCTTGGTATCTCACCGAAGAGAGATGCTCGGAAAGAAATATGAAGTCCATGATGACACCATCTCTGCCTAGATGTTGTAAAACCGCTTGATAGAGGTCGTCGTGGATATTACTGCAGAAGAATGACGCGATTGATTAGATATTTTTTCTAAATCATCTGTTCGATAAACAATCAAATCTTAACATCATGACTAATTATAAAAATTAAATTATAAAAAAAAATTGCTATGCAATATACATTATTGATGTGTTTTGTTTTGTAATTTCTTTGGTACTAAAAATTTACGCATACACATAATGCAACACATGTTGATATATAGTCATTTTGTGGATGTCATATATGGACGAATACATACTCATAATATATTATTGACGTGTTTTGTTTAAACTTATTATTCAATATATATATTATTGACTTGTTTTGTTTTGTAGTTTCTCTAATACTAAAAATTTATGCAGCACATACGATAATGCAACACAAGTCATTTATAGTCATGTTGTGGATGCCCCTTTGGACGTCTACCAACAATACGATAACCCATCTCCATACAACTGATAACGGCCACGTGCAAACACGAGCCCGTCATTCCTTGGTATCTCATAGGGGAGAGATGCTCGAAAAGAAATATGAAGTTCATGATGACACCATCTCCGCCTAGACGTTGTAAAACCTCTCGATAGAGATCGTCGTGGATATTATTGCAGAAGAATGACGCGATTGATTAGATATTTTTTCTAAATCATCTATTCGATAAATCAAATCTTAACATCATGACTAATTATTAAAATTAAATTATTAAAAAAAATTGATATGCGATATATATTATTGACGTGTACTTATTATTCAATATATTATTGACTGGTTTTGTTTTGTAGTTTCTCTAATACGAAAAATTCATCCATACACATAACTGCAACACAAGTTGATTATAATCATGTTATTATCGTATATATCTCACTAATGCAACTCTATTCACATAGGAATCAGCAAATATCGTAATTTGCCATCTAATGGCTAACGGAAGCTGTTCCATGAAAGTTAGTCCAGATAGCTATTACGATAAATGGACACTTGTAAGTTAAAATTTTTATTATTTGCACTCATTTTGTTTTAAACTATTGCTTACTTAACTGTCTGATGTTTGTTTAATTAGGTGGTTGATCGATTTTGGGAGTGCGGTTGACGCATACAGTACTCTAAACTTGTATGGTGAAGATGGTCCCACACGGTACGTGTAAAACCGATTTTTTTGGTTAATCGATATTTTGATTCGAAAATTTTGAAACCTAATACCGAATCGAGCTTAATTGGTTTTGGTAACGGACATTGACGACCCACTTGTCCAAGAGTGGCTGTGCCACTGACGATCCTCCATGCAACCGAGATTCCATTGATAACAAATACATATATATTATGTTCTAGTATGTATATATACTTGTATCTGTTATTATTTAAAATATTATAAACTTCATTTGCATGATGATATGAAACATGTCAAGTTACCATTTCAAAATCCTGGTATGTCGTTTTAGTTGCACATTCTTTTGTATATCACATGATGAATTCTTTCGTATATCACATTCTTTCGTACGTCGTTTAGCCACATTTTTTTGGTATAGACAGGATATACATGATGACATGCATACCCTGGATCTATCGCAACGTAAACAATAACAGATATGCCTATTTTGAAGTCATTTTAGCATTACGTTTCAATTCCTTTTCTTTACATATTAATGATAAACATGCTTTGGAGATTTCCAAAATCAGTGTCCAAGAAACACTCTCTTCACCCCTTACGAAGTAATCACTAATAAAAATTATGGTGTCGTTTGTAATATATATATATATATATATATATATATAAATATATATATATATTTCGCAGAAGAGTATATATTATCTTATACATAAAACTATATCGTTTATATGTATGCCATATATGATATGACCGCTTGGGAATGGGTTTTTCGGGCAAAGCTGGATCGTTCAACAACTTCTCGATGAAAACGCTTTGTTTGTCTTAAAAAGATTAAGATGTTGATTTACTTTCACATTATTATTGGCGATCAAACTTATCTTGTTTATGTTCATTTCATGGTATCTCTGTTAATTCAGTGATTGCGTATCCTAGGAGGGATAAAAACTGTAAATTGGTTTGTCAAAATTGATCAATCAACTTTTTCCTACTTTAATTATAAAAAACCTATTAAATCATTATAACCACCTCATTATATTTTTTAGTATATCAATTATTAGAAAAACTTATTAAACCACGTGGCTTTAAAACTCATAATAACCACATCATTATATTTTCAGCATGTAATTTATTAAATTCATCCACTGATAGTTAATCTTATATTTTTTTCACCCACATATGGTGTGCTAAATGTTCTTTACGCTGCGTTTGGTCTGCGGAATTCGACGCGGAAAAGAAAAGAAAACTGTGATGGTACGCATCGAATCATCGTACATCGCGCTTCACGTGTTGCACCATTACATTTTTCCTTTTCTTTTCCACGTCGAAATCCATAAACCAAACCAAACGGAGGCTTAATGTATAATCAATTTGTTCAAAGAAAAGGGAAGGAGCGGCTTGCTGTATGATTGTAGAATCAAATAGATAATTGCAGACTGTGTGATTGATTATAAATTAATTTATCACCTAGATAATTGCAATAATATCGTGGAATACCTGTCGGCCCAATGAGCCCAAGAAACACATCTTAAAATATTTACTTTTTACCACGTGTAGCAATAAGATCACCTCTTGAACTACGCGTGTCCCATCATCTATATCCTTCTTCTATTTTTATATATATAAAAGGTAGGTTAGTTGATAGTTCGAGACTCTTCACTTCTATTTAACAGGTGGTAATAATTTCTAACATCAATCACTCTGAACTGAAACCCACTCACTGCTATCAATATCGTAACAAAAGAAAAATGGCACCAAAGAAAAGGTCCAGAAAATCCGTGAAAGCCGTCGTCACCACCAAGAAAGTCGTCGAGGAAACCGTCGAAGTGTTGATGAACGACCGAGAAGGAGATGCTAACCTTAGCCAAATCGAAACAGAACTTGTCTCCTCTTCGACTAAAGAAGACAGTAACGTTCAACTCTTCACTACGCCGCCGTCGTCGTCGGACCATCGCCGAACCTCCCAAGTCAAAACCATACCAGTCCAAGACAAGAGTACGCCGTCGCCGCCGCAAGACGAAGACGAAACGCAGCCCATCTCCCAACCCGAGATAAGCATTCCGCCGCCACCACCCGCCGAACCCAGAAGATCAAGCCCCAGAAAACAGCCACCGCCGCAAGACGAAGACGAAACACAGCCGCCCATCTCACCGCCGGAGATAAGCATTCCCCAGGCGTCTCCGCCCGCCGTAAAGAGAAGGTCAAGCCCGAGGAATAAACCACACCACCACCCACCGCCTCCGAGCACCCCTCAGCAGAAAGAAGTAGAAACAACGAAGAAAACGAGGGCCGGTCGCGGCGGCCGTCCTCGCAAGCGTCGCGGCGGTTCGTCCGCCGCCTCCGGCTCCGCCGGAGCTGGGTACAAGAGGTACGTGTTCAAGGTGATGAAGCAGGTTCATCCCGACCTGGGAATATCTTCGAAAGCCATGACGGTGATCAACAACTTGATGTGCGACATGTTCGAGAGGTTAGCCGAGGAAGCCGCTCGCCTGCAGAAGTTCGGCGGCCGGCGAACGATGTCGTCTAGGGAGATTCAAGGGGCGGTGAAGCTGACCTTGCCCGGCGAGCTGGGGAGGCACGCCATTGCTGAGGGGACGAAGGCCGTTACCAGTTATGTGAATTATAAATAATCATCAGTAACGTCGTAACGACGACTGTATTATTACTTGGTGTGGGATATTTAATAAATATGCCTAGTGTGTGTTTTTTGCATGCCCCTTTTGGTCCTTAGTGCTGCATGCATGTTTGGATTAGATTTGCTAAACGTAGTTATCAGTTAGTTAACTAATGTAGTGATGATGTAATAACGTAGAGTTATCAATGTCGCAGGGTGGTTAATCTTATGATTCTCTGAATTGATGTGTACTTTTGAGCATCATATATGCGTATGTGCACACAGTATTAGAGATAATTAAAAAGGCTAAATGACTAAAATGTTCTCATCATAATAAGCAAAATGTGGGGAAAAGGCAGAGGAATGGCAAATGAGAATCATCACCGAGCTGGTTCACATTTATGCATCTTTATACTTATTATATACATAATAATAAATGGAAATGTTAATCATCCATATAACATAACCTTTTTCTCTATAATTGCTGTATGAAATGGACTGGGACAGCCTCAGCAATGGGACACAGGCAAATAGGACAGTTGCCATTATCTTGGACCAATCTTTCAGCACAATCAAAACACGTGCACACGTGTCCGCACCTATGATTTATGTGTATATATATACATATATGTGTGTGACTGACTAATAAGTATTCTTCCAAATTTAGGAAATTGTCGAATAATTTTCTTACCAAATTTAGGAAAACTGTAAGTGTTAGTAAGTTTAAGTTACCTGTACAGCAATGTGCTGATCCTGGAATCGCCACAGAGGCAGCATACACCTTTCTTTACTTGCTCCAAATAAATGTCCTCTAAGTTTTCTACGTTTGTTGTTTGTTTTTTAATATAAAATGCAATTATCATCTATCATGAAACATAAGTAATTAAGTGAAGCTATTATATCGATCATCACTTGACTCACCTCTTGTTAAGATCGATCGATCCATAGCAGAAGAGAGTTCTTCTTGCCCCAGCGAGCTCTGCAAGTCTACTTGCAAATCCATGCAGTTTTCCATCATAGTTTGCATCTTGTCGTTGATTACTTCCCAGTCCTAAAGTTAGTTTCCACGAAGGTTATTATAATTATTAGTTGGACGATGAAGGAATGAAGAAAAATGGCTACTCTGGTATTGTTTGGTTATAAACCCAGAATAAAAGCCCACTACAAATTTATATTAGTAAGCCCATGATAATTTATCTTACCCATCTACCAATGTTAATTTGTATCGGGCTTTGCGGGCTTATGAATTATTTCCGGGCTTGAATATGGAAACCAAACACACGATTACCTATTATTATTTATCTTATAAGGCCTAATATGGGATAGCAAACGGGTGTTTACAATAATAAGGTCAAGGAATGGAATGAATGAATACCTGGTATCGTAGCTGTGGATCTTCTTCTTCTTCTTCCCAATAACAATAATAATCATCAGATTGATGATGATGATGATTATGATGACGAGCTTGCCTTTCGATGTGGGATTGAAGCACTTGATTGAGGTTATCGCTGAAACTACTACTTCCAAGAAGACTTGAAACTCGTCGCCTGATGTAATAAAAATGGCGAATAATTAAGAGAATTTTTCAAAAAGAGAGAATTGGATGTAATAAATAAGTGGAAGGTATTATCATTTACCGGCTTGAAAGTTCCCTTATTTCCACACGGCGTTCTTCGTTTTCGTCATCGTTATGGTACGAATGGAACCTTCCAACTTCTCCATGTGATGAAGAAGAAGGCATCATCGCCGTCATGCGAGGAATCCAAGAATCGATTGCATCACCATCATCATCTCTCCCACGGAGATCTTCATTGCTGCTCTGTTCTATCGAGGGTTCGTTCGACGAACTACCACTGAGTGATTCTTCTTCTTCTTCTTCTTCTTCTTCTTCTTCTTCTTCTTCTTCTTCTTCTTCTTCTTCTTCTTCTTCTTCTTCTTCTTCTTCTTCTTCCTCTTCCTCGGTAGGATTTGAATCTTCTGTGATGCATATAGAATCCGAGTCTCCGTTATTATCATTCTTAGGACTAGAAGTTGATGAACTACTACTACTGCTACTCCCCAGTTTGGAGATGAATTCTCCCCTGATGATAGTAATAACCTTTCAGATCAGAGAGTATAACCCAAAATCAAGAATAATTTCGACAGGAAAAACTTATAACATCACCTGAGATCAGAAACCGTTTGCCTTCGGCGAAGAAAATCGAACTCAGTATTCGTTCTCTTCTCCAATACAAATCTTCCGTTTTTGAGGAATCTACCTCGCAAGAGAGCCTAACAACGTAAAGCAAAGATAACAAACGCTATCATGGTCTGAAAACGTGAAAAATCAGCAGATTGATATGCCCAGACAAAAGGGAAAAAGAAAAGAGTGAAAACCTTTATGCGACGGCGATGGGCGAATTCAGACACGGATTTCCGTTCAGACAAAACCCTAAGCTCGTCTCTCCTTTCACGGTGGGCCTTAGAGAGAAGATCCACTAGGGTCTGCCTACCGCCGATCATCCTACTAATAATGGGCCTTGTTACGCCATTAGTCTTGGGGCGATTGCTCGCTGATTCCGACGGTACGATGGCTTCGTCATCCTCGGTGCGATGATTCTCCGCTCCATTATCGGCATTCGAACGAATTCCCCGTCGCCTGTAAGAAGAAGAAGAAGGGTCGTTCGCCATTTGATTGGCCTCCTCGAGTTCTTGCCACATTCGCAGTAGAGTGGATGTACGGATGCTTTGAGATTCGCCCAAGAACGAAGCAGCGATGGCCATTCTTAGTTTCGATTTTAGTGCAAAAATCAAGAGAGAAGAAGAATTAGACAACTGATGAGTTTAGTGGTCAAACAATATTCTTTCTGATAAAATCCATTATTAACGTTTCATTCTAAACACTACCAGGGAAATAAAAACATTTCTCTATAAAGGAATGCTCCAACGGTTATTTAGGCGCGGGCTCTAAGTCATCATCATAGATTCATCTTTTTTATTTTCTAGAAAAGGAGGATGGTTGACCATATATTAACTCTAACTTAATTGGTCTATTAAATCAGCATTTTGAATTAGTTTTTAAGGGGTCGTCAAACATGCATCTGTACTGTACATATAGAAATAACTTGAAAAACATAACAATGAGAATACATATTTCAAGGGGTTTAATAACTGACCTAAACGGGTCGTGG